>CM062292.1:57257164-58618857 GCA_031216915.1 Pictodentalium vernedei | reverse complement strand
TGCCTGTTGGCACTCTCCCATAAATTGAAACCAGTCAAATCCATGTGAAAATTATGATAAATGAAAGTAATTTAGCCCTTCACCACTTCAAGAGCATTAGACATCTGCGTTATAAAAACGGCTCTCTGCATAGCGGCTGGCTCACACCTTGGACTTTTCCACCCTATTATTCGACCCTATACTATTATTAATTTTCAGAAATTTTTCACCCTGTACTATTATTTCGCCCTGTACTATTATTAGGCACTTGAGAGTATTCAGGGGTGGCGCCAGGATTTCAAACAGAGACTAGATGTGTGTCGTCGACCAGCGATTGCGTAGATAGGACTAAAATAGAACTCTCGCAACATAATTTACTCTCTCTGTGCCACAATTATTATATTCCCATCGGGAAATTTTTTTATTCTTATTACCAAGAGAACGTTTCCATCAAGAGGTTACAAATTGAAGAGTTAATAAAAACATCAAAATTAAGTTTAATCGCATGGAGCTTGGTTTTTTTGACATTATAGCAGTCGCTGTACGAAATGAGGGCTTTAAAATTGTTAAAATCCGATTTGAAATACTGAAGATCTGACGTGGTTGCCATCAACAGGGTGCCCCCACTATGTACATATCTCTCCTCCAAAATGATGAAACGCCAAAGTCCACAAAAATGCTCTGTGTCTAAAGTTGTGTAGGACCGAATTTTGTTTGTCGTATAAGGAATGATAATTTGTTTCTGTCTTTTTCATGAGTTACGAACCCCAAACAAACAAAGGCCAAACTGTGTAAATGGGCGTCGCCCATTTACACTATGTTTGGCCTTTGTTTTGGGGGGTTCGTAACTCAAGAAATAGCCAGAAACAAAAAATCATTCCTTATGATTAAACTTGAGGGGTAATAAATTTAAACACTCTACTTTGCGGGAGTTGAAATAAAAACCAGGTAGTATAATGCTTCCTAGTGATAACTAAATAAAAAGGCGTAGTTTTCTAAACTTCTTTTCGAAATAACAAAACATTTTTCAGACACATGTTCTTGTGTCATTAAAACTTTTATTGACCAATGAATTGCGTAGTTGAAAGGAACGTCATAGGCCACGCCCACAAAAAAACTTCAATCCCCCTTTCCACTTGACGGTAGGTGCTGTCATTCCAAGCAGCACTGAGTTAAATTTAATTCTGATTTTGACCATTTCCTGAGAAATTGAAAAACAGTTTGTAAACGTGTGGTTCGTCATTAAACCAGATGACATGAAGTTGGTTGACCTTTGTCTCAGAAAGAGTTCATTCAGGCTATTTGGAAACTGGAAAGTTTTGTTGGCGTGAGTTTTGTTTGTGGATTATTATGGCCGGCCATTGTTAACGTTTGATTTGGCCAAAACGATGAACGCAAATGACCATCTATTGCATATAAACAAATTAAACATGGAATAAAACGCACTATAAGGATTTCATTGTTTATTAAATTTAATTTTGAAAGGCATTTTAATATGATGAGATAAGTATTAAATACTTTTCATGTTGAAACAACATGAGCGTGCATAGGTTCCTTTCCATTGACACTGTACAACATCATTTTAAGACAGACATTGGGGCGTGGTTTAGGACGGGCCTAAATGCGTGTTTTTTCGATTCATTGTGTTATGAAAAGGAAAAAAAGAAATACTTTGTCCAATCATTTTAAGGTTTAGTTATAGATTAACGAACATTATAAATTTGAGTTCAACATACGGCACTGAGATTTGTGTACGGAGTTCCAAACATGTTCAAAATCTGAATTCAAATATCGGGGACATGGCGTAATTGCCATCAAGGAAGAAGACCCAACGCTTTGTGTGCCCCAAAACAACGATTGACCCAAAGCATTTTAAGACAGACATTGGGGCGTGGTTTAGGGCGGGCCTAAATGCGTGTTTTTTCGATTCATTGTGTTATGAAAAGGAAAAAAAGAAATACTTTTTCCAATCATTTTAAGTGTCCGCACCCTCGTGTCAAAAGTGGCGCAAAAAACATTTTAAATATTTCTGATTGTAATACAAAAGGAAGAATTATGATTTGACATCATAAATAGAATAGACGTTAAAATCATCAAAATGTTATTTAACAGCCGAAACATAAAATTTCGTTACATAATATCAACTTGTGGTCCCAAGTACAGAGTTCGAAAAATGTTCAAAATATGACATCAAATAACAGAGGACCTAATTGCCGTGCAGCAACTCGCTGTGTGTCGCATTTTTTTGCAAAATGATGAATTACCAAGTCTAAATCTTCACAGACACCTGCTACAATGCCCAAAAGAAGTGCCCAATTTTATGAAGAAAACGAACGTTCTCGCTGTGATGTCATTAACTGAATAGGTATAAAAAACGTAGCAATTTAATTTTACCACGCGACGTTGAAATTAAGCAACCTAGTCCAAACTAAGTAGTTCAAGAACTTCGAAATCTGACTTCAAATACAGTTAAAACTAGAAGTCCTGTCATGAAATGCGCACAAATAGCACGTTGATATGCGCGTTAATGTACGCGTTATGGCCTAAGTAAAGCTATCAAATTCTGTACATATGGCCTGTGCATAAGCAATGTTTCAGCCAATGGACCTCCGGGTAACCCGGAGGTCCATTGGCAGAAACATTGCATGTGTTTGCTATGAGTAACCAAGAGAACCTGCCGTGCTTTGGATGCCATTCGATATGGCAATTGCGCGCAATTCCAACGCGCAATTAAGCCTAGATAAGCGCACTATTCGAGACAGGACTTCCAGTTTTAACTGTACGTAAATATGAATTGAGATGAGACGTAAATATCACCGGAAATTACCTGCTCCCATTTTTGAAGCATATTTCTCCGGAACTGATACAAGTGAACATGCACTCAACGTGGAGAGAGAAATGGCATTGTCGCGTTTCGTTGGATTACATCTTTAGTTTTCCATGCAGTTTCACACTCATTTTAGTTTAATTTGAAATGTTGGCAATGCTCCCCGCATTTGCGTTACAAACAGAAAATAATTCAGCATACAGTTAAAACTAGAAGTCCTGTCATGAAATGCGCACAAATAGCACGTTGATATGCGCGTTAATGTACGCGTTATGGCCTAAGTAAAGCTATCAAATTCTGTATATATGGCCTGTGCACAAACAATGTTTCAGCCAATGGACCTCCGGGTAACCCGGAGGTCCATTGGCAGAAACATTGCCTGTGTTTGCTTTGAGTAACCAGGAGAACCTGCCGTGCTTTGGATGTCATTCGGTATGGCAATTGCGCGCAATTCCAACGCGCAATTAAGCCTAGAAAACCGCACTGTTCGTGACAGGACTTCTAGTTTTAACTGTATTGTGTACAAAAGTAACTTTATACGTGTAGGATACGTACCAAGATGAATGACAAAACATGGAAACCAAAATGCCTGCAGGGATTTTTTAATAACTGCTCTAGGATTGTTGGCGTTCTAATCCTTCGCACATTAACAGAACGAACCCGATGGCAAATTGGAAACAACTGACTGAAAGTACCATTTATGTGCAACATGACTATTCTAACTGCAATGTGTGTATCTGAGAACTCTCATTAACAAAACGTGTGCTCAAACTCATCTCTTATTACGCCAGTATTGAGGTGATTTAACATGAATGTGATACAAATGTATTTGCTACGCTTGTGGACTTGTAAATAGACACCTTCAAATTCGTCAGCATCATTGTCTGCGGCTATCCGGAAGACGGCCTGGAAACTGAGAAACCGGAAATGAAATATTGATCCGCAAGCCTAGAATGTTCCGTCGCGTGACGAACAGATATAACGAACCACTTCCGATGTGTATAATTTCCAAATATGTTAGACAAAAACAGACTGTCTAAACATTAGTACATGACTTACAGGCTTTCAATCTACAAATATTATTAACTCTTCGCTCTAGATCTCATCAATATTTGGTTGTGATTGCAATGAATATATCGTCCATTGAATGGAACAAGGTGTCATCTGTAATGGTTTAGATGACGCCTTGGCCAGTCAAAGGTCGATATGGTCCTTGAGTTATGAAATTACTAGGAAGGTATACGACACTTGAACGCCAACTCCGATGTTTATTATTTTAATGTTTACAATATAAGTTATCTCCGCCAACATGTATGGTATATGGATATTTAATACCTGAATGTCGGTTTTCAAACTCGGGAAATAAATGAGACATCCGGGTATTAATCTCCATGTACCATACATGTTGGCGGAGATAACGTTTTTGTCCCGTTTGAAACACAATACAAACACAGTGGAAATAAATTTGTGGGCGCATTTCTCTGCTCCATAACTACTGGGACCAAATTCGTGATAATTATTTTGTTTTTATAATCGCAGAAGACAACAGATAGAGTCACATCCCTTGGGTCGTTCAGGAAACGAGTAAACAGTATTTTGTTGACATATCGTCCCCTGAGTTCCAATGTGTTCTATGTGCCTACTGGCAGCCTACTGGTACATAGAACACATTGGTACTCAGGGGACGAATTATCAGCTCTTATTTTATTTTTATGATTGTATCGTCGGAAATATGATGATATTTGTGACTATTTCGGGTTTTTTGGTTCGATTTTTATTTAAAGGCGAGCAAAATCAGAAAGCTTTCGTTTAAACCATATACACCCGATGTTTCGCGTGCGCTTATATCGTGGATGTTGCACGCTCTCATATACCTTGGATGTTGGATGCATTCTTTGCCATGGCTATTTCTCCAAGGCCTTCTGACCAACCAAAAGACCGAATTTGTCGGGATATAGAGACAAACTAACTTATCTCAGACGCAGATTAAGACAATACTCATTTAAACGAAATGCGAATAACCCGAATGATCACTCTCGTCGATGTTCAGCTATATCCTTTCAACAAACGACGTCATGGTGATTACCTAGAACGAAGGCTAGATACACCATGTCAACTTCCCAATCCCTGTACTTGTTGTTGTCAAAAATAACTAGAATATGTGGTTACCGCATTGGATTTCAAACGAAAAGGTAAACGGCTCGATCCGCGCTAGGGGTAACTAAATGCGTTGAGTCCTAGGGCAAGGCACTTAACCCCAACTGTCCACGTGGAGGGCACGGAGGCACTGTGTACTTAAGATAAATAAGATTAATTTTATAAGCCTCATATCCACACGAAGTGCTCTATGTACAAATTGAAAGGTGTAGAGCTAAAGGTTATAGCGCCCATGTCATCAAGATTCTAGTCTTTTTGATCGAGCAAAGTTAGTTGCTAGATGTGTGTCTTCAAGCTTTTTTTGAATTTGTCAAGGCGTCCTGCACTTTGATGGTGCACTTGTCTTCAACCAATTATCACCTTGCGTGTGTGGAGTTTGTACGTTGGGGAATCTGACAGCTGCTCGACGCGGTGGTTGTTCTCTCTGGGTACTCTGGCTTCCCCTGCCGTAAAACTGCCCGACTCGAGGTGACCCTGGCTGTCGAAGGCATCGTTAAACCGCAATAAATAAACTGCCTCGAAAAAAAGTGTTCTATATGAACATTTTCATTATTCACAAACATCCAAGTATATTCTTTAAAACGTGATTCGCGATTTGGAGGAGTAAACCAATTGAAAACCTTTGGAATTGTGTTTATTGCTGATAATGGTTTATGTTAGTGATTAACCGATGTTCGGCAATCGCATCAGACATCGGCGGATTGCAAGCCATGGGTTGACGATCGGTAGAGGTGTTTGAACATCGCTCCATGCCGATGGTTACACGGAACACCACTAGATCTAATTTGTTTGTATTTACGATTGATTAACTATTTCATACCAGCAGTAACAAACTTAATAAGTTGCCACAATGATTGGCAGGATTAAAGATTGGCCTAATCTCATCGATTGGTCTGATCTTCCCCTTGGTTGCTGTTCATGACACACATCCCACGTGTTGTGTGATAATTAATGAAATGCGACATAAGCAGAAACAGGTTAACAGCGCAGCGTTTTTGATCTCAAAGACGCTGCGCTGTTAACTTGTTTACACTGATGGCTGTGTTTTATTTTAATACACACACTGACATACTCTTGGGGTAAACAAACCAATCAGCCAGACTGTATTGTAAAAGTAACCATGTTCTATGCATTCTTAAACATACTACTCCTTTTCGTTGTTACTATCTGACATCGGCACTCACAACTGGCAGATTGTGCGCTCAACTGAGATGACGGTCGCAAATCCTCATTGGTTAATCATTAGTTTATCTATATTATTACCACTTTTGCGGGCGTTCCTAGCACATTAACGATGTTTTACCGGGCGTAGAAACTTCGTAATGCTTAACAAGTACAAGTCATGTCAGGTGTTGGGACGTTATTGACTATAACAGCCCAACACGTCAATAACAGCCTGACACGTCTAAATATAGACAATGACGTCACATCTCTCAGCCGATCAACAATATTTTTCCCAGATTTCCATTTGGATCGAAATTCAATTCAATTCGCATTTTTGTCATTTGTAAACACGATTAACACATTTGTTTCAAGTGCTTCCCTTTGTGTCACGGATAGATAATGTAGCAAATATAGGAAGCGACACCCACAAAGTAAGTGATGACATCTTTGATGAATAAAACTCCTTGCCTAAAGTTTGCATTTCGAAGATATATTTCATCATCTAACTTCCCAAATTTCGCCGTACACTGATCAGACGATAGTTATGTTACCCGGTTTGTTTGTCAACAAATCAGGCGATAGTGTCGCTGTTTTTTTTTAATTCTAAAACGTCAAACTTCATTTATTTATCTTATTTCCCATATAATTTAATTGTAATGTCTCCGATGTACGAGAATGGCAATAATAGAAATAACATGACTTTGTCGGGCATTACAGTGTATCAACGGCTCAACAGAAATGGTTAACAGCCCCTGAGCTTATTAGCGGCCCTCGACTTCGTCGAGGGCCGCTAATAACCTCTTGGGCTGTTAACCATTTCTGTTGAGCCGTTAATACACTGTAAAGTCCTTCAAAATCATGTTATTGTTATAGCAACATCACCTCCATCCAGAGATGGCGGCGATCTAGATACTTTTCTATATGTTGCAGAAATACAGTCACATAGAGATCAGTGGTTTTGAACCGTTGTTTCAGTAGAGGATAAATAGCTCGTTGATGTTGGATACGCGAGAGAAAGCTCCCCAGTCGAGGGCCGTTAGGGTGCTTTCTCCCGCCTATCTAACATCACTGAGTTATTTATCCTACTTAAAAACTTTTTGTTATCGGATAGTTCAATAGATGTTAAATATCTAACAGTTTTCTATTGGACATACAACTATCCAGCAGATAGTCAAACTATATACCAATGAATATTTATTTATTTATTGGTGTTTAAGGTCATATACTTATGCACAATTACTAATAATGACCGTAACAGTTTTGCAGGTGGAGGAAGCCGGAGCACCCGGAGAGAACCACCGAGCAACGACGAGCAGCTACCAGCTTCCCAACATCGTAACTCCGCACTGCAGCACAGGCAGGGTTAGATTTGGTTGAAGACATGCGTACCATCGACGTCCAGTACACCCTAGTACACGGTGTCATCGTGCCCCCCATGTGGACAATCGAGGTTAAGTGCCTTGCCCAAGGACACAACGCGGGAGTCCAAATTCATCGCTCAGGCGGTCACCCAACCAATGATTAACCGGGCTCGACTTTGCTTAACTTCGGTGAACTGATGAGGAACCAATGAATGAATAACAATGGATGACATCAGTAAAAGGTTTAAAATTAAATTGTATTTCTGAATGCTTCAAAAACATTTAAGTTATTGGGGACTATTTTTGGAGCTCTGTCAAGCGATACAGTGTTATGGTAGCGCAATTCCAGGCATTATACGAAGTTATGTTTGTTTCCCTAGCAATCTGAGCATATACCATTGGACCTTGGGTCAAGTGGTACATAGATTACTCAACTCCTCTAAAATCTGTTTCGAAGTTTATGAATGTGTGTCTCTTCCTAGCTAAATATAATATATTGAGTTCATTTCGAAAATATGAATATAAATTCGTAAGTCGTTGGAGAACCTTCCAGGGCATGATGATTCATAATCCAACCGCCATCAATGATTAGTAGTAGACCACCCAGTGATGACCAATGAGAAAGCCCTGTTTCATTAACTTTTTCAACAGTGATGGTGGTATCTTCTATCCTAGTTCAATGCCATCAATTGGAAGAATCCCAAATCGTCATTGGGTTAGACCAATTACTATGATATATTTGGATGGCAAACTCATCAATATTTTCAACGTGCAGCCTAAGGTTGCACGTTGAAGATATTGATGGGTTCGTCATACAAATTCACGAACAAACATCTATTTTATAAATACAGATCGTATCATTCGCTTAGAATGGAAAAGCAACACGGCCTCTCGGATTCAAAGAGTTAAGGACTGAGAGGCTGCCAAACACTATTACAGATCTGATAATGAAATGTCATGCCAGTTAAACCATATTAAAACCATATTATTAGAATTTTATCTTGGATCAACTATTTTTGTCTGCAATATATAGCCTTGCACCTGCAGTGACTATCTTTCGAGGATAGTTAGCAGTATAGGCAATTGCATTTCGTATGGCTTCTAAATGATGCAGAGCGATCTCCCCAAATCTTATTTGCCCGTGGGTGTCGTGCGGGAAGTTACACTACCTTTGCAGTGGGTCCTAGTGAAGTCTTGGCTGCTTGCATAGGCAGCCAAGGTTACACTACACACCACTGCTAAGTCAAATAAGTCAAAGTGTTATCTTATTATCAGGGAGCAAAAATAAGTAGAAATCTTCAGACTTTTTAAGAAACTTTCAGAATCTACAGTTAAAACTAGAAGTCCTGTCACGAATAGTGCGCTTATCTAGGCTTAATTGCGCGTTGAAATTGCGCGCAATTGCCATATCGAATGGCATCCAAAGCACGGCAGGTTCTCTTGGTCACTCATAGCAAACACATGCAATGTTTCTGCCAATGGACCTCCGGGTTACCCGGAGGTCCATTGGCTGAAACATTGCCTGCGCACAGGCCATATGTACAGAATATGATAGCTTTAATTGGGCCATAACGCGCACATTAGCGCGCATATCAACGTGCTATTTGTGCGCATTTCATGACAGGACTTCTAGTTTTAACTATATGGCAAGAATCAAATGAACGTTTTTCGCGAAAAGTTGTTTCCCATTGTTGTCCTTGCGAGAATTATTTAATAGAATCGATTCCGACGCCCGTTTGAATTTTAAACTATGTCTAGTTCTTCTTTCGGGTTAATACAATAGTTCTACTGCAAACTTATAACATAACTTAGAACTAGTCCTCCATATCCAATATGTTAACATGATTTGTGATTCAGTTATCGGGTTTAACGAGGACGGGCATTGGCGGACAGGTTTTGGTCACCTAATTTTCTACATTTTCTGCACAGCTTATGGATTATAAAAATTCGCTTGCTACACAAAAAGGGAAAACATGTTATTCCGGAGTTCCTTAGAACTACAACAAAATATATGTTGTAAGATCGCGTGTGTCACATTGCATGTAAATTTATACTATTAACATACAGTCAAGAACGTGTTACAAAATATATAGTGTCCAGATGTAAGGTGGATTTTCTCTGTCGTTAATGATAAAAGCGAGACTTTAAGTTGCTATATTGGTATATTTAATACATTCAGACTGAGACAACAGTGTGCTCAGAAAGTTCTTGTCACCGAATTTGTTTAGTGTGTCATGGTAGATTGCCACCCCAAGAATACAAACAAAAGACAAAAAACATTCAGTAGGATTTCGAGGAAATGCGGTGATTGTAAATTTTCCGGAGATGAACAGTAGTGTTGTGTGTCAATATTCCGTGTTCAGTAATTGTTGGTGCTGGTGGAAGTTAATGCAAACTGTAACGCCTGTTACAATGAACAGTACAGTCGCCGTGGATTGAGAGTAATTAGCACGTGGACAGTTATGTCCACGCATCTGTTTACCAGATGGTAAAAATCATCATTAGCAAAATTCTAATTAATGAAGCACCGGGTTGTACCCGGTGCTTCATTAATTAAATTTTTTATGCTTATTCCTGTACATGTAATTAGTGTTTGGAATTTGAAATTATTGCGTCCGTGGAAATATTGCCCACGCGTGGAAAGTGACCAGTACACGTCGACTGTACTTTATTAAAGCGCGATGCCAGTCAAGTTGGGTAAAGCCGAAGGAAGATATAGGGGAAATTATTAAATGGAAATTATCGAATTAAAGTTAAAGAATTTGTCGTTAAATATAAGGACGTAACAAAACAATATCTTGTATCCAGACACCACCACCCAACTCAAGTCAGCCACTCTGGCATGTCGGTGTATACCTGCAGACATCGAAAACGTACTGCATTTCAATTATGGCCCCCATACATCATAGTTGTGAAATAAATGTAACTATCACACCAGTATTTTATGACTGGTACACACCCAGCCAGTTTTCTGTTATGATGTATGATTCTGGAATCTATTTAATATACCAGGAGCAAGATGGCTCGATGATTACTACACTGGACTTCAAACTGAAAGGGTCGCGATTCGATCTCCACCAGGGGCAACTGCATTGTGTCCTTGAGCAAAACACTTAATCCCGATTGCCCACGCGGGGGGCACGGTGGCTCTGTGTACAAAGACGTACTGCACATCGATGGTGCACTTGATGTCGACCAATGATAACCCAGCATATGTGGAGTTAGTATGTTGGTGAGTCTGACAGTTCGTCCCCTGAGTTCCAATGTATTCTATGTGCCTATTGGCACATAGAACACATTTGAACTCAGGGGACGGGTTGCTCGGTGTTTCCTTCCGTGTAATCCGGCTTTCTGCTCCCGTAAAACTGTCCAACACGAGATGGCTCTAGCTGCCGAAAGTGTCGTTAAATACCAATAAATAATTCAATAAATTTAATATATCAAATTCATAGAGTTTAACTACCTACCATCAGATACAACCTGCATCGAGAGCGACTTAATTGACAATAGTTCACTGCTCGGACTCGAGAGCGATTTTTATCCTCGAGTGGGGCGTGCGGAGGAATATTCCAGGATGGATTAGCCGACAGAAATAAACCGCGTACTCCTGGGAGGATAAAATCGTTTTCGAATCCCAGCAGTGAACTTTTGTATTTATTTCATCTTCTCCTTATTTGTTTCCTCAAAACAAACTTTTATAATTCATTCACCTCAACCGATGTGTAAACAATAAAACATAGGCCGTCTTCGCTGAGAGTGGAATACGATTCTGGGAGTGGAATACTATTTTCGGCGAGTGGAAGTGGAGATACGATTTGTTTTAAGGGAAGGAAAACGAAAGAAAATAAAATGAAAATATCTTACATGACGTATTTTCCACATTGATCATACCGACATCTTGCAATGACTCCAAGAAAGCTACCAGTAATAACAGAAAATGTGGAGTAAAATTGATTTTCGCCCACTGTCCCAACATTGTTCTTCTTATCGTTTGGATTCACAAATTTTAAGAGTGTTACATAGTGAAGATACGTAGTCAAACTAATATGGTGTTGATTTTATAATTAACAAAGAGATAAAATTATATTAAATATAGACGTAAGCACGGTTGACCAGCCATCAACCAACAAGTATATACGGGAATTTATGTATTTATTTATTGGTGTTTAAGGTCACATACTTATGCACAATGGCTAATCATGACCGTGACAGTTTTACGGGTGGAGGACGCCGGAGTACCCGTAGAGAACCACCGAGTAACGACGAGCAGCTGCCAGCTCCCCAACATCGTAACTCCGCATTGCAGCACAGGCAGGGTTAGATTGGATGAAGACATGCGCACCATCGACGTACAGTACGTCTTAGTACACTGCGTCATCGTGCCCTCATGTGGACAATCGGTGTTAAGTGTCCTGCCCAAGGACACAACATGGTAGTCCGAATCGATCGCTCAGACGGTCACCCATCCGAGGACTAACCGGGCTCGACGTTGCTTAACTTCGGTGATCTGACGAGAACCGGTTACCGCAACGCCATCGCGCCCCCAATGTATATGGGAAAAGCATTAGTTTAATTATACACGTTTAACGGAAACTCTCATCATGTGGGTATCAAATGGTGACACTACAGCACGGTGATCACAAAAGTGGTTTCAAGCTCGATCAGATCGCGATTTGGTCGCGACACATATACTTAGGCTAGTAGGTCGGGATTGCCCAAAGAAAATGTTGCGAAATCGAGACTGAATCAAGAAAAAAAACGAACGGAAAATGTATCTGGGAATAAATGAGATTCCTAATGTCAAAGGGAATAAAGTGGCCGGATAAATTCGACCGAATCGCGACCCAGTCGCGATTCGATCGAAATTCTCGGCCCACTTTTGTTATCTCCATGATGTGATTATTGTATTGGTATTACAAAGAAAAGATAACTCGACCAAGGGCTCTCGAAGACGTCCCAGAGTTCGTTTACTTGTTGACCGCTCACTCCGGAAACAAAGATACGTCAAACTCCAAACAATGACAAAGTGTTTACTGCTCATAGAATGTCGGTGACTCTTGATAACGGCCATCATATTGCAATATGTGCGAATCAATACTGATGCCACGATGTCAGTGCGCGAACACATATAATTACTCTACTAAACAGTACCTCAATATGGTAATTATGACATAGAACGGAACGTCTTCTATGAACCAATCATCATTATTCGTGACCTGAACCCCTTCACACCACTCGAAATAGGGTGCAAGTAATTAACTGCCTGTATTTATCCCGTAGATGACAAAGTTAGCATTAGAGTAAAACAGCATGGAACTGGTAACAACGTTATTTACATTCACACTCTATAGAAGCGAGTCACCGTTCATCAATATTGAAGTGATTGTGCATTGGGAATAGACGTTCATATTAAATATCTCTGCTCTTCTCAACATCCGTTCGATAAATGTAAAATGAAAAAAGAAACCGAAGGGAAACGCCGTGGGGCAAAACGTACAATCAAAAAGAATAATCAAAGTTTCAACACGAAAAAACGCCAAACTGGAACATTGCTTTTTACGCACTCATGCGAGATGGAAAAAAACAATACACGAACATAAATATTTATTTCCTCATACAATCTCACAAACACGTCCCATGTACACCCCCACGAGCTCCCTACCCAACTACCACCCCCCCCCCCCCCCTTACAAACAAGGGAACAAATCTAAAAAAAATTGTCGTAGATTCCATTATTCAAGACTTTTTGGATCGTGTTTACTACAATGGCGAGTAAATCTTGATATATGTCCCGATACCAACCGCAATACCTTGCAGTGATTGGTCAATGCCTCGTTGATTTTATTTTATGTCGCCAGGCACGCGCATATGTCTACTGTCAGCGATTCTTATGCCCACTGTCAAGGAAAGCGTCTCGTTGCCATAAGCAAAGGTTCTTCGCATTGTCTTTTTTCACTTGAAATCAACTGAGACAAATACATTTAACCGAAGTAAAATACACACAAAAGTACCGTTATTACGTGCAAAAAGATCAGTTATGTAAACATGGGTAATTATTTACGAAACCGATTAGATTATAAGGTTTCTTTTCATTAATTTACTGTAACATAAACTGAAACGAATCGAGAGGATCTCGCCCCGTTGATTGCGTGCGAAAACATGCGGTGTTTTTTTTTGTTATTTAAGATTACAATAAAATAAAAGATTTTTGTTTTTCCAATTCAATTTTACTTGTGTAAGAATGGGACAAAAACGTTATTCTGTTTGTTGACAGGGGACATGGTCTCAAGTTCCCTGCATGAAACATATATTCAACCTCGGCTGACGCCTCGGTTGAATATAAATTTCATGCAGGGAACGTGAGACCATGTCCCCTGTCAACAAACAAAATAACTTATAATGTCACGCTTTGGTGATAGAATGTCTGATATATCAGTTTTTTATTATTTGGATTTAACGATACTTCAAACAACAAGTATCGCGTAGTTTCGGGCAGTTTTGGAGGGTATCGGATAGAGGAAGCGGGAATACCATGGGAGAATCACCGAGCAGCGGCGAGCAACTCGTCCACAGAGTTCCAATGTGTTCTATGTGCCTACTGGCACATAGAACAAATTGGAACTCGGGGGACGAACGGCCAAACTCTTCCACTGACTAACCCAGAACAAGTAGAGTTAACAACGGTTGAAGAAATGTGCACCATCGACGCGCTGTACGCTTTAGTACACAACACCACCGTGTCCCCGCATGAGGTTAGATAAGATATGATTAGTGATGTTACTGCGATCGACTACGGTAAGCTGTGGGGGATATTTCAAGATGTCTGTACTGGGTACGATATATTGAAAATAAAGACCTTTGTTCATTAACTTTTGCTGATAAACTGTTCAGTCCAAAACGTACATACGTAAAGTGGTTTACATGTAGCGAGCAATGTAATAATTGTAATGTCCAGTGTGGCACATGCCATTTGGTATAGCCCCCCCCCCCCCCACCCCTCCCTCTTCTGAACGTTAAATATATCTCTCAATCATAAGAGTCAATCCAACTAACAATAATCCTCTATATTACTGAAATTACTAAAATATGTATGCCATTCCTTCTGGAAGTATACTGAATAGGTTCCTGCGAAGCTTCGAAAATCGATTCGATTCGAAACAGGCCCCATGATTCATGATTAGATTTCAATCGCTGATTCGAAATTTTTCGAATTGGCGAGATGTGCGCAAAATTCTACAATGTGTCTCCACTTGAATTCTTCTTCCGTCATCAGGTCTCCTGTACAGGAGAGAGGGGTGTGTGTCCTGTACCGGAGACCTGATGAAAGAAGGAGAGTTCAAGAAGGTTGCTCATCCGAAATTACATTGATTCCATTCTGGTATATTCCGCTTTTTACTTGATTGGGCGAGTCGCCGTTGCACACAATACTTTGAGTGGAGACTGACGCCCGTTGCACACAACTCTTTGAGTGGAGACTGACAATATCCATGGTTTTAGGAAGGTGCAATATCCTCAACTTGAAAAGTACCAGATTCGATTCGATTCGACCCGAAATTTGAGGTTTGCAGAGCCCAAATATTGAAGTAATTATGGTCGAAGTTGTTTCGGTTTCAAAACAAACTTTGTAACCAAGCAAGGATATATACTCGATGAACTCGTTTGAAAATATGTCATTAAACGTCATCCACGCAACTTCTCCCAAGAACTGTATTGAGTGAATTTATGGAGTCGATCAACCTTCATGATTGAGACAGCGAATTACTGTGCATGATAATCCGCCCTCCATGTGCAGATTGTTGACAAACTCTAAAAACTTGGAATGGAGATTATCCCCCAAACCATTTATTTATTTATTTATTTATTTATTTATTTATTTATTTATTTATTTATTTATTTATTTATTTATAGGGGTTTAACGACACATTAACAGCCACGGTCATATCATGTCGGTGACAGTTTTACGGGTGGAGGAAGACGGAGTACCCGAAGAGAACCACCGAGCAACGACGAGCAACTGTCAGCTCTCCAACATCGTGACACTGAACTCTCCAACGGGGCACAGGTCGGGTTAGATTGGTTAAAGACATGCGCACCGTCGACGTGCAGTACGCCTTAGTACACAGCTTCATCGTGACCCCGTGTAGGCAATCGGGGTAAAGTGCCTTGCCAAAGGACCAAAAGCAGGAGCGCGAATCAGTCGCTGAAATGGTCACCCATCCAACTACTAACCGCGCTCGACGTTGTTTAACTTCAGTGATGTGACGAGAAGCGGTTACCGCGACGCCACCTCCCCCCCCCCCCCCCCAACCATAATTAGAGCCCAGCGAAATGTGCTTATATGTAAATTGAAAAAAATAAAACACATACCACGCAATGGCTAATCTGTAAGAATTTTGCAGACTGAATAATCTTTAGCAGTGGTGTATACCCATACGCGTAAGAATAAGCCAGGTTTTGGGGTTTAACTCCCAAAGATGACTTTTGTATCAATTGACGCGGACATCACAAGGCTCCACGGAAAACCTTGGTATACAGTTAATAAGTGAGTATATCACGTGACGTTGCAAGGAAGAGGTCGCCACCTGTTTCAACAAAGTATGGAATAGTTATCAGTGCTCCTCTCCCACCTCTACACGCACATTTAACCCTTTACCCAGCGAATCGACAGTATCCACTCGAGTAATTTACAAATTAAGCAGATGAAAAAAAAAATTTGAAACATTTCAACAAAACCCTATCACGTGACGCTCATTGCAACGAGCTCGTCGAGCTCGTTCCAATGAGGGGTCACATGATATACTTTTTATATATTTTTTTTCACACATTTGGAAAAAAACATTAAAATAATAAATTCGGATTTCTTGTGTGTTGGGTAAAGCGTTACCACCCAGAGTGGAGAAAAACTCAAACAATTTACTACAGCTTTATACTGAGAAACTATTTAACGCTAAGATTAAAAAAAATATATTTATTATTTTAATTATTTTTTGAAATAGCCAGATACAAATTATTGTAATCCGTGACAAATGCTTTCCAATCATTTAAATTGCTAATGTAATGCTTTTGTACTACCGTTCTCATTTCAATTTTTGCGCTTTTCTTCCTGCACAAAACTGTATATGATATTTGGAAAAACGGCTTAATGGTGCGTGTTCAAAGTTAAATTATTATATTTGATGCCTGTGTCATAACTTAGCCGGGCATCGCTTCAAAAGAAGCAAAGAACGAATGTTACAAAATAAGTGTTCAGCTTCCTACTTCCATTTAACTTTGTAAACTTCAGATTTCAGAGGTATATTTTATCACTCTGATAATAATCGGATTATCTCACATTTGGGCGCGTTTCTACTAAATTGGTTGTATTATCCGACAATATTCTCTCAGGTACCGTGGAAGTGAAGCAGGTCTTGTTTACTGCGGTAAACAAATTTTACTTTTGTGATCAAATATGACCTGCAGCTAACCACTTGGCCTGGAAGTACATTATAAAATAAGTTCGTTAAAAAATTAACCCAGATCAACTGGGTTGAGTGAATATGAACCCCTTTCATATTCACTCAACCCAGTTGATTTGGATTGATTTTAACCCAACTGATAATAAAGTGTAGTCTAAAGTGGGCAGCATAGGTATAAAAGTGACACTAAACACCAATAAATAAAAAAAAAACATAAAGCCGACAGTAGCCAACAACGAAATATTGCCTGCTAATAAGTGAATATCTATACTCCAGATATGTCAACCATTAACCCATTCGACCGACTCATTGTCAACCGAGCTTGCACAAATGCAGGCTTGGCAATTTCAGGAGAGCGATTTTTTAGCTCTCCTTAATGCCCTCGTGAAAGAATTAAGGAGAGCGAAAAATTGCCCTCCTAAATATTTTGGTCAGGGATGATTGAGATTACATGTATTAAGCTCACATTAAATTTTTGTTGTAAAGCAAAAATGTAATTTAACTTCGAAGTCACATAACATCACGTAATTTCATTTTGAAAGTGGTTTAGTGGTAATAGGTAATGGCTGCAACCATACCCAAACACAGTTGCAATCATTTGAAGCAAAATGGGTCACAGCAATATTTTTTTTCTGTCAGTTTCAAGTTCAACAACTGACATCACAGTTTGAGGAGTAATTATTCAAGGAATATTGACACTATAATATACACTACCATTACTACTATCCTGTCACTTGAAGCACTTGCACCAGGATGTGACTGTAGATTCAAGCAGACCTCTTGTCCAAGAAAGTCATACGCCTACCACTACCACCTTCAACCCCCCTTGGGGGTTGAAGGTGGTAGTGGTAGGCATATGACTTTCTTAGACAACAGGTCTGGGTACACACACACAGGTCTTGTCAAGTGTGTGTTCGGTTGTTGAGTGAGACATCTAGATATCTAAGGGATTTCGCTTTACCTTAGTAAAGTTAATAAAATTTAAATGGTTTCAGTTTCAATGAGTTCGTTCAACTGAATACTTAAAATGCTGTGTAAAGCTAATTGCTCTCCTAAGCTAATTGAGGAGAGCGATTTTTGCCCTCCTGCATTTTTCAGAATGCCAGGCCTGCAAATGTGTCCCTCCTGTCAGTTAGCATCTCCTTCATCTCAAGCCGCTTCTGACAAGGGTGAGGTAGAACTGTTTGCTATAAGGGGTTGCTCCTTTTTAATACCATTTATTGACAAATTTACCAAATTGTGATTACACACTACGAAGGGTAGAAACCCATATATCGATGCTTGTGTTAATATTTACATACGCCTCCAGTACGAACGGAGTATATACAATAATCGTTAACAAATGCTTTTTATCTTTACATTGCAATCCATTTATTCCTATGTCACCACTGCAATTGATAAATACATTTCACATTAGCCATACATTTCACGAAATCTATATCACTCCAGGACTGATGCACCAAACAAATGAAGCGGCAATTTTACTCTGATAAAATTGAATGTCTTCTGAGTTGCATGTCTTCCAAGTGTTCAGTTCCTGCGCCACAGTGGCGTCATCGGATTATATACGAGATTTCATGGCGTCATCGGATTATATACGAGATTTCATGGCGTCATCGGATTATATACGAGACGTCAATGAGTTCTAGAATCGCAAACTACATCCAGTGATTAAACTTTAGATCACACCAACCTGCCAACCATTGCACAAAAATGGACACATCCACCGACGCTAACTCATTTGCATGAGACTGTCACGCAACTTTCTAATTCGTGTGGGTTACACATTTTATCGGAGAACAAGTTGGGGAATAAGAACATCAACTGCAAGCATAAAGTAGTATTCGAATTCAATCAGTATTTTATCTACGCAAGGCAGTTGCGAAGATGAGCGATTAGGTGTGGTGTAATCCTGATTTATCCTGACGGTAATGGCTCAAGTCTAGACTTGTTTCAGTTAGCTCATGCTTGTCTACGTTGAAGTCATGCCTTGATGAAGTACTAGGAATATTAGACGATCTGAATTATTAAACAATTATGGACTTTTGTGGTGGTGAATAAGATGCGATATGAAACCGAAAAAACTTATATTGACCGAGGCATTAGCCTCGGTCAATATAAGTTTTTAGGTTCATATCACATCATATTTACCACCCAAAAACTCCATAACTGTTTTATTATGTACACAATCCTCAAAAAATCAATCTTCTATTTGTTAATTAAAAGTTCAGTTTTTTCAGCCAGAAATACTTTATTAACAATAAAATAGTTATCATCTGCAGAATAACATGAAAATAAGCAATGTTATAGAGATTACGTCGATTGAAATAGAACTAGAGAGGGGATTTTCAAAAGCTATATTTAGAAAGTTGATATTCACAGGGGGGGGGGGGGGGGTTGGGGGGCGGTGGCGTCGCGGTAACCAGTTCTCGACAGATCACCGAAGTTAAGCGCGGTTTGTAGTTGGATGGACGACCATTTCAGCGACTGATTCGCGCTCCAGCGTTCTGTCCTTGGGCAAGGCACTTAACCCAGATTGCCTACATAGGTGTACAATCACGCGATGTACTAAAGCGTACTGCACGTCGAAGGTGCGCATGTCTTCAACCAATTTAACCCTGCCTGTGCCGCGGTGCAGAGTTCAGAGTTACGATGTTGGAGAGCTGACAGCTGCTCGTCGTTGCTCGGTGGTTCTCTCCGGGTAATCCGTCTTCCTCCACCCGTAAAACTGTGACCGACATGATATGTACCTGGCTGTTAATGTGTCGTTAAACCCTAATAAAAAAGAAGATATTCACTGAAATATGGATGTTTGAGTACCAGTCACATGTATTAGATCCAGACAATAGAAATGTGAGTATCTATAAAGTATATAAAGTTAAATATTTACCAACGGACAGGGTATCAAAATGTATTATTTTATTTATTTTTTTTTTTTAAATTTTTAAAAAAATTAAAAAACTATATATCATATGAACCCCTCATAGGAACGAGACCGACCAGCTCGTTCCAATGAGGGGTCACATGATCAGGTTTTGTTGAAATGTTTTAAAAATATATTTTTTCAACGGCTTACTTTGAAAAATACGCAGGTGGATGCGGCTGATTTGTTAGGTAAAGGGTAAAGAAGCCCTCAAGACCAGTTGGAAATTTATTAGTGAACAAATAAAATAATATTTTATGGTCGTGACACAATGCCTTCTGTAATTAATACATATCGTATATTCTGAACTCGTGTACTCTGAATTGGTCCTACCCTTCCCCTAGCAACAGCCCTAATCCAGTATTATAAACCTGCATTTCTATGGCCAGCATGGTGTGTGACGTAAGTCCAGGTTTCAAATCTATTCTTCAAGAAAGAAGTTGATTACCAGCAAGAGAGAATTTATATTTTAGACTCCAATCTCGACGAAAATGTCCCGATAGAAAAAAAATATTGAAAGGGGATGGGTATCACATTCCACCAGTGGCGGAGCTATGGGGAGCCTACTCCAGCCCCCTCCCAAAATTTGCCTGCCACCCCCTCCCAAATCAAATATTATTTCAACTATTTTCACCCATGTATCCCATGTTACACTTAAGTTGAGGCAAAAGCATTGATTCAGCGATTGGTGTTGAGAACGTTCCTTCCTGGCACAGATAATTACCTCCATGCAGTTGAAAGCAAATGTTACCCCCCATATTCACTCTCGGAGCACTTGACTTTTCGAAAAGTTCCTGAGAGCGGGTCTCCAGGGAGTCTGACACCCTCCACCAGACCCAACACACGCTCAGCCCTTCGGACATCGGGACATGCTTATAGCATGTCAAGCCGTGCTCCCCCCCCCCCCCCCCCCCCATGAATATTGCTCAGACCTCCTTTATATTTGAGAATCCTAGCTCCGCCTCAGCATTCCACTAAACCCACCTTAACGAAGACCATGTTTGAATATGGTGACTAGAAGAAAAGTTATTTACACACCGACCTCGACAACAGTATGGTAAAAGTAGCGTGACTTCTTCGATCACAAAATTATGTGACATGTCATTTCCATGTTTCCATTCTGTGAAGAATTCTCACGGATTCTCTAGAGATGAATATTATTCTCAGAGTGAAATCTGCAAACATTTAAACGTTTGAAACACACTTTCGTGTATTCAAGCACAATTTTGAGAATTAAGGAAGAAATAAACCGTGATCAAATGATGCAGTGCCAACATCTCCCAAGTGGTATTCTATGTGTAATAGTCAACCTAGGCACGATCCAAACTTCACTGAATAAAAACACAATAACCAGGGAGACAAATCGGATGTGATTACCAACAGTTTTTAACATTCTGTTTCGAGAAGTAAAACACTCTTTGGCATTTTTGTTGTTGGGCGCATTTGTACGGGAATTGTTGAACAATATTCAAAATGAAATTAATTTGTAACTACAGTCCGGCCACCGAGGAATGGGCAATCTTTCCACGGACGCAATAATATTAGACTCCAAACACAAGGTAAGGAATAATCATCACAAATTTAATTAATGAAGCACCGGGAACATCCCGGTGCTTCATTAATTAAAATTTTGCTGATTATGATTTTTATTACCTGGTAAACGCATGCGTGGACATTACTTCCCACGATCCGATTATGACCTGTCCACGGCAACTGTACTCTGCCTCATTGGTAAAAACGTAAACAACAGTCTGATCACAGTGATTTTCTCATATTTATTGTTATCTGGTAGAAGAGATATCAAATTTATAAATTCTTCTTGCAATTTTTTCCCATATTCTTAGTACTCGCCTGAGGATCGTTCGGTATTTCTTTTAATTCTTCATGAAGTGGCTCGGTAACTTTACAACACACAAAGCTTCGCCTGAGACTAACGCATATATTCGGCTCCATATTTAAGATAATTTTTCCAGCGGGCGACACAGTCCTTGATAAACGCATGCGTGGACATTACTACCCACGATCGGATTATGACCAGTCCACGGCGACTGTACTCTGCCTCATTGGAAAAAACGTAAACAACAGTCTGATCACAGTGATTTTCCCATATTTATTGTATTCTGGTAGAAGAGATATCAAATTTATAAATTGTTCTTGCAACTTTTTCCCATATTCTTAGTACTCGCCTGAGGATCGTTCGGTATTTCTATTAATTCATGAACCTTAGTGGCTCGGTAACATTACAACACACAAAGCTTCGCTTGAGACTAGCGCATATATTCGGCTCCATATTTAAGAGAATTTTTCCAGCGGGGCGACGCAGTCCTTGATAAACGCATGCGTGGACAGTACTACCCACGATCGGATTATGACCAGTCAACGGCGACTGTACTCTGCCTCATTGGAAAACACGTAAACAATAGTCTGATCATAGTGATTTTCTCATATTTATTGCCATCTGGTAGAAGAGATATCAAATTTATAAATACTTCTTACATCTTTTCCGATATTCTTTATACTCGCCTGAGGAGCGTTCGGTATTTCTATTAATTCAAGAACCTAAGTGGCACGGTAACATTACAACACACAAAGCTTCGCCTGGGACTAACGCACAAATTCGGCTTCATATTTAAGAGAACTTTTCCAGCGGGGCGACATGGTCCTTGATTTGGGGGCGCGGTGGCGTTACGGTAACAGGTTCTCGTCCGATCACCGAAGGTAAGCAACGTCGACATGGTCTGAGGTTTGCGGCTCGGAGCGTATGCGTCTCGGTTGAACATAAGCTCCGAGCCGCAAACCTCTGACCATGTTACCGTCAATTCATCACAATAACTTAAAATGTTAGTAATGGCTGAGTCACGGGACAGAATAGTGGTAGTGGTAGCCAATCACTGCCAATGGCAATAGTACAAGGTCTCAATGGTACAAGACTGCAAGGCTGGTAGAACACCATAGTAAAGGTGAATATAATATAGGTTGATCATATGACAGATGATAGCAATAGGTGATCTCGAAGCTGAATAGGAGCTAGGAGCCAAATAGGAGCTAGGAACTGTATAGGAGCCATATTGTAGATATCCTGAAATACCGAGATGAGTCCTAGAGCAGTATTTGGAGTCACTATTTCGAGAAAATGCTCTATAGCTAATTTGCTAGATGACATTCGAGTCGTTCACGCAATGATTTTTTTCAGTGACTGCTCGATTGCTGGCTTATTTGCTCGATAGAATTTGAGTCGTTCGAGCAATGACTTTTAGTAACTGCTCAATTCTCTTTTGGGTTTGAGAATCATACAGGCCTTCGTTGAACACAAGGGAGATAACTCTGTATACTTAGGTGCAGGTTATGGGAAATCAATCAATCTGGCTGGTTATTATAAGACATGGACGAGTGGAGAGGTCGTAACAAGGGATATTCAGGAGTAGCTAGGACTAGATGAACTGCTAGTGTAGCTAGAATAGCGTCTGTAATTATCACAACAATGGAAAAAATCCGTGCCAGTACTTCAGAACAAACGAATGGTGTTGAATACACAGAAATTATAGCATAGGTACATACAGTACGTGGAGAGTGGATTGTAACTAAATCACCCGCGGAGTGGAGTTATCACCCAAGCTATAACTTTCAAATTTTGTACATATCGACAAAAACACAAGCAATGTTTCAGCCATTGGACCTCCGGGTTAAACCCGGAGGTCCATTGGCTGAAACTTTGCTGGTGCTGGTTATGCCTTGCAACAAATTTGCAATTATTCCTCGGGTGGAATCTCCACTCTACGGGTGATTTAATGATAATACACTCTCCGCGTAATGTAGGTAGAAGCAGAAGCTTCTTAAGGAATCTGAACAACAGGTTGAAATCAAGGATCTGGGAAAATTAGAGTCAGTATTCCAGTTCAATAAAACACACCTTATAGCATTACGTGCTACTCTCGTAAGCCCACAAGGTCTATTTTGGTAATTAAATTTACTCCTATTTAATCGAACGTACAATCCAAAAATACCCATTTCCTGTTAGAAGCCTTCCAGACTCATAGCAACCACCTGCTGCCATATAAACCAAGATGGCGGCCTCCAATATACAACGGAAACACGTATCACCCTAACAACACGTGTTGCGCATGCATCACTAATGGTAATGACGTCACAAGATAGCCGCTCTCGCCAACCCAATCCAACGCCACTGGGCCAGGTGACTATGACGCCACACTATATCGCCGGATGAGATCCCCCTGATGGGGGACGAAACGTGGGAGCGATACTAATGATTTCATAAGCTATGTTTTGGCGCAATTTTTTTTTAAAAGTAAGAAAATTTAAATGTCGATTTTTGTAAATAGCGGTGGGTGAAGCGATAATCAGCCGCGAGAGAAAATAAAAGTTTAAATATTGTGCTACTGCCTTTATCCTGCATCGAACCATTTATTTTTCTTTTCGCCTTATAATATTATAATACACTCGTGTCATAGTAGAATAACTTCAAGATAGCAAAAACAGTAATGCACGGGAATTATTAGGTGGGTACTAATTTCGATTTTCCATCAATCTCTGGCTATGGGATTTGACATTTAAAACGATGATAGTGTAAGATGGAACTCATAATGATTTGCCGAGACCCAGTTGCGTTTAGGGGCCTAACAAAACGCAAATATGCCACTTTTATTAGAAAGCTGACATTCATTACAGCAGCTATAAATTGGAGAAGAACAGAGCACCATCAAGATCAATAGAAACTGGCATTTCTTCTGACTTATTTACGACTTAGAAATTTCCTCAAATCATAGTTCAAACAAGAAAGGTTGGCGATATTATACCTTAAATGGGATTGCATTAATTCTAAGTAAAACTAGACGGCTGTGTGCGCAGTCTCTACATCATTCATCCAACATGTGTGTGTATCTCTCGCATACTTCATATCGATCGGATACGGAATAAATCTGAAAATTAAATCAACGAGAAACCCAAGTTCAAAATTTCTTCTCTTGTTTCTAGAAATATACTTCCATAGGCGACACACTATACTTAATAGCAGGGGAGGGGGGGGGGTGCAAGGTAGCTTGTCTACGTGGGGTTGAAAACATAACGGTTTGTTACAGAAAAAAGCATTGCGCAACGTTGTTGCGCTCCTGTGATTTGAAGGGACGTTGGAACCGGGGGCACCATCACTCCCTCCAATCCTTTCCACAAAAGGCTGAGAGAGAGAGAGAGAAGACAGAGGTCGAAAGAGAAAGGAAGGGGATATCAGGCCAAACTTTATCTTTACCAATTTTATACACCGAAAAACCAACGACAGAGAATCAGTATGGGGTGTCTCACGACTCCAGTGCTGTAAACTGAACTTTCTTTATTACTTTCCAAAGTGTGATTTACTGGGATTTCCAGGTTTGGTTATAAACGATAACTTCACAAGTGAATTATGCAATCAACAATTGGGTCATGTATCCGTGCGCGCAAACGAAGATGTTTTGCCGTGGATGTAATGGGGACTTTGTCGTGTCTTGCTATGCTTTTCATAGCTACTACGCGTACATGTAGTTGGACAAGAGACGATCCAATTGGACAAGAGACGATCCAACACAGGTGTTGTGTCCATGGATTTTATTTATCAAGCGAGCGAGGTGCGCAGACAGAAGTGCGCAGACAGAATGGGTTAGTAACAAAATACGAACGACGAATGAAACGAAAGTCGAAGGTGTTAGTTTGCAAGTATACGCGATTTACTACGCCGATTTTGTAATTATCAGAACATGCACGACACGACGCGCTGAATACGAAATACAATGAATTGTGAAATATACACAATATATTACAGAACATTTTCAAAGTTTATGAGTAACTTAAAAGTTGAAGTTTAATTTTCATTTTATTTATTTATTTATTAATTTTATTAACGTACAGTAATTATGAATGTTTTTAAAGAATATAAACAATTAACACTTGATTGATAATTATGAAAATAGTGACCTAGATGTGAAAGTCTATTTCCTTTGTTTTGAAAATGTACAAAAGCATTTCTCCGACACAAAACGCATCTACTGCTTCATCAAACACAACCGGTGACGACATTTGCACCAATTGTACTTGAATAACTTATAATTCAATGAAGGAGATGTTTTCGATTTTTTTTTTCTTTCGCATGCAGTTAAAACTAACTTAAAACTAAAAGTCCTTTCATGAACTGTGCGCTTATCTAGGCATAATTGCGCGTAGGAATTGCGCGTAATTGCCATATCGAATGGCATCCAAAGCACCGCAGGTTCTCCTAGGTACTCATAGTAAACACAGGCAGTGTTTCTGCCAATGGACCTCCGGGTTACCCGGAGGTCCATTGGCTGAAACATTGCTTGTGCACAGGCCAAATGTACAGAATTTGATAGCCTTACTATGGCCATAACGCGTAGGTTAACGCGCGGATCGACGTGATATTTGTGCGCATTTCATGACAAGACTTCTAGTTTTAACTGTATCTATTATATACATGATGAGTGTATAACTCCATGATTCCGTGACTCCGTGATTCTGTCCACAATACATTACAGACTTCATTGTTTTTGTTTTTTTTAACCCTTTACCTAACATGAAAGAAGACGACACTTGCAAAATAAATTCTAGAATAAATATTATTTTCATCTTTTGTCTCAAAAACACCTCATTGGAACGAGCTCGATAACCTATGTTTTAGAGACAATAAATGAGAAAATAATGAAAATTAATTGCCAATTTTTGAGAATAGCGCTGGTCGGTTTTGATCGTTACGTTAGGTAAATGGTTAAATAATATAAATGAAAAGTAATAAACAGGGTAATCGCTTGATTCGAGGCGGGGGACTACAATGTAAAAGCACTCGTGCGCATTCGTGCACTCATGTTTGTACAACGTCCCTCACCTCTCATGAATTATTTCACGTAACCAGTCCAGTTAAGCGAATACTCTCTATGTATCTCTTTTTGGTTGATATCATTGAAAAATTATTGGGAATTATTATTATTATTATTATTATTATTATTATTATTATTATTATTATTATTATTATTATCTGGTTTTAACTTAAATTCACTCTTTTGAGGGTAGTTCATGTTGAGTGGTCCGCTGAACAACAACAGTCACCAGCCAATATTTCGTGGAATGTTTCTTCGTTCCCGTCAATTCACAATTTTGATGGTGGTGACCTTTCTTGACATACCCAAAATTGCGGATTTCTGAAAGTGGTGTGATCTGATAGAACTGGATACATTATCAAACCACTTTCTAAAATTATATATGATGGCACCTGTGGCTCTGATGCCTATTGGGATAACACTTGTTTTTAACCCCTTGAAATCTGGTGGTATCGTCCATGCCAGTTCAAAGATAGCAATTAGAATAGTCCATATTCATTATTTGGGGTAGACCAATCAATAGTTTCAACATGCAGCCTCGGATCTGCACGTTGAAAATATTGATTGGTTTACCCCACACATTTATCGTACAGCCATCCTATTTATCATATTCCTGGCCGGAAAAGCGGCCGCTCGGGTTAAAGGATCAAATCCCACATCGCAGTACATGTACACTCAATTTGCAGATGAACACACTTCCTCAATTTCTCTGTTTCCTTCTGTACGATGTTATAGATGTCGGGGATTGAAATGTTCAGCAGAAGGCAGGCACCACACTTCAGATCGTTCAGAATGATGACGGGTCTGTTACATGGTAAGTGTCTATCAGTGTGCACCAGTGTGTCCCATAAGATAATTATATCCTATCTGGTGGTTACTTTCTGTGGTTGATGGTTATACTACATGGGACTAACTTTGATAGTGTTGTCTTTGCACAGAACCCAATGGGCATATCCAGTAATAGTGTTATGTCGAGTAACATTGTCAGTGGACGCAAGGACCGTTTTCGTGGCATATTCGGTAAATCTGATCAATATGTTGTTTCATTATAAGTTTGCAGTACTAGTATCGAGTGCTGATTGCTTGATCCTGGACCGCTGTTATGAAGGATTATGTATTTTCTTTCAGGCCTAATAGTGTCAACCACTGGTATGACTGATGTATATCCATATTGTTGTTTTTCATATGGGCATGCTGGCCATGCATGGGTTTTTCTTCGTACATCTGTTTGCGTTTTATTATTATTATTATTATTATTATTATTATTATTATTATTATTATTATTATTATTATTATTATTATTATAAGGAAGGGGTCTACAGACTCTTCACTCTTAACATTTTACCCAGATTCTCTCGTATGATTTGTCTTGTCTACTGCCTTTTAAAGTCCAGAAATGTCCACATTTTGGATCCATGTTTACCCTATTTCTCCGTAAAGCCGAAGCATTGTTTATTAACCCTTTGGACCCGAAATACCGATTTTCCGGTCCTGGTTTCATGAAATAGATTGTTGCTCGGTGAATTTGCGTAGTAGACCAATCAAGATTTTCAACGTGCAGCCCCAAGGCTGCACGTTGAAAATATTGCTTGGACTTCCCCAATGACGACACTGAACTGATGACACTGAACTGGTGTGGCAGATACACCAGGGTTCAGAGGGTTAAATATGACGCCATAAACGTGTACTTTCCTCAACAAAAAGTGCGTAGGTTTGAAACATAGCTTTGGGTATTGTATGCCTACCATACCATTAAGGCACTTGAAGCCCCACTGATATATTTTATATGTGGTCGTCATTCCAAGGCCTTGCCCTCCAAAATTTGAAATCCTTCTTACGGTGATGTGCAACACTAATTTTTGTGCAAAAGTTTACGATCTCAACGTCTCTCATAAAAGTGGATGTCCACTTTAGTCAAATTTGTTTTTTCAGTATTTAATAGGTGTGATCTAATTCACTCTAAATGACAATCCACGGTCAGTTACAGCGTTGATTGTCGGCGCTCGTGGCAAAATCGTACAAACTATCAGCAGGGAAGTGGTGAGCCGTGTTAGCGACAAACTCCCCTAACAGTCTAACTTTCTTGTTGGAAAGTGACCTACCATCCGACTACATTTCTGTCTATAGTAGTTGTACATCACGCTGCGTTTGTCCCTTTTAATAGAGGGCGAAGTGACGCTATTGCGCGGTGCGTTGTGGCTGTCACCTTTATTGTCTTGGTAATCTGTGACATTGTTACGGCAATGTGACAGGGATGGTGTATGTGAAGCACATGTTGTTAGATTTGCGTCTCACCGTGGTACAACCCGGTGCTTCATTAATTAAAATTTTGCTGATGATGATTTTTATTACCTGGTAAAGACGTGTGACGAGATCACTGCCCACGCGTGGATTACGACCAGCCCACGGTGGCTGTACTGTAGTGAGGAACAATCTTTGGGGACAAGTGGGAACCTGCAGTTGTTTACTTTTGGTGTACTTGTATTGGAGATGCTAATATTGGTCGAAGAAGAAATGAGAGAACGTTGAACGCAGGTGCGGTTTTGGTTTGGTTTTCTTCATCAGGGCCTCATTTAGAAATATTTTATTTATGAAATCTCTCCAAATGGTGTAAATCTGTTGCTATCAGATCGCGACTTGGTCGTGAAAGGGACCAAGTTTGCGATCAAAATACTGTGCATCAAATTTACGTATTTATTTACTAGTGTTTAATGTCACATTCAGCTTCCATGACTTTATTATGACAGCAACAAGTTTATTCAATCGGTAATACCTAGTGTAGAGGGCTACCACCCCAGTCGTTGGTTCCCGGTCCTGTTTTACAGGTAAACCTGAACTTGTTTACCAGAGAAAACAAGAACTGCTTCCCGGGGTTTCCACACACTTGCACTATGGTGTGGGGGTGGGGGGGGGGGGGGGTCGGGGTGGGGGGTGCGACACAATCTTAACTGGAGGTCTGCAACCAACGCATTGAACAGAAATTTGGATACCTGCACGATCAAATTGCAATTCGATTAAGAATTGTTTTCGGCATTTCGAAAAACAATTTACTGCAAAATAAAAAAAAAATCCGAACGAGGATAGGATCTGTGATTGAATGTTCCCTAATGCCTTCTCTCCAGAAGTAGGATTCTACAATGATGTGGGGAAGGAAGCGGACTAAGAATATCGATCGTAACGCGACTCAGTCGCGATCAGATCGAAATCTCTGTTATTGTAACCACAGTACTTTTGTAAAACGGTCAGGCCAACAGCTGCTTCCTGTAAGTATCACGGTTTATTTATTTATTTATTTATTTATTTATTTATTTATTTATTTATTTATTTATTTATTTATTTATTGGCGTTTACTGACACTGTTCACAGCCAGTGTCACCTCGTGTCAGACAGCTTTACAGGTGGAGGAAGCCGGAGTATCCGGACAGAACAACTGAGCAACGGAGAGCAACTGTCAAACTCCACAACGTGCTATCTCAACACAAGCAAGGTTAGCATTGGTTGGAGACAGGCTCACCATCGACGTTCTGTACTCCTAAGTAAACATCGCCTCGGTGCCCCCCCCCCCCCCCCCCACCCCCCTACGTCGCGAAACGGGATTAGGTACCTTGCTCATGGACGCAACGCAGTTACCCTGACGGAGATCGAACCATGAACCTCTTGGTGTAAAATTCAATATCGCCACCACTGTGCCACCGCGCCCCCTTTATTGGAGGTTACTGACATTTTAAATAGCATGGATCACATAGTGACAAACCGTTTTACAGCTGGAAGAAGCAGGAGTACCCGGAGAGAACCACCGAGCAGCAGCACGCAGTATTGTTAACAGCGGTTGAAAGCAAAGGCATTATCGATTTGTAGTCAGGGACGTGGCGAGGGAGGGGGTGTCAGCCCCCCCACCCCCCCCCCCCCCACCCCCAATCCTGGCCAAAATGTCCTATAGTTGGAAATTCGGAGGGCAAGTCGTGAGTAGTTGGAAATTCCATCTATCTGGATTTTAGAGCTTCTTTGGTGATGCTGATGTCTCCTTTTACTTCCCAACATTCTCTAACTGTTTCAAATTGGCAAAACTTCCAACTGTTACTATTTACAACTACAGTGTACGCAATGTCGAGCTTCATAAGTATGCATGATGTCAATCGGTACGAGATTTCTATATTACGTTTACTTATCATAATAAAAAAAAATCCTCGAAATGCACTTCAAGAAAATCGCCTCATGTAAAATCGTTATCCTGTGCAAATTCCATCATTCACATTTACAAAATGATGAAACATTGAAAACTGATCATTCCTGCATAAGATCTTATTTAATGTTAGGAGAGTATGAATTGCTCAAGGTCTCAGCTTGAGCATTTGTTTAGTACGTATTCAGTTCTCAGAACAATACCAAGTAATATTAACAACCTGATAATTCTATCATAAATGTGTTGGAATTTCAGTTACTAGAATCAATTTTATGCCCCCATTCATAGCTTCATTTTCAAATGTTTTTCTCGGTAGTGAATTGCCAACTAGGGGGTGGGACCGGGAGGGGGTTTCCCCCTCCCGGTCCCTCCACCTAGTTGGAAATTCTCTACCTACACCCCCCCCCCCCAATCGTAAACCATTAGCCACGTCCCTGCTTGTAGGACGCCTTAGCACACTGCGGGGGCAGTCCAGACAAAGTGTTTTGCTCAAGGAAACAACACAGTTACCGCTAGTCAGGATCGAAAAGTAGACCTTTTGTTTTAAAGTACAATACTATAACCACTGAGACTCGGAGCACCCACAACAGTTTGTTGCCTTCATCGGTATACTCTGCGCCAATCTAGACGGGGGCGCGGTGGCTCAGTAGGTAGAGGTGCAGGCTGCAAGCCGAGAGGTCCTCGGTTCGAATCCCACCTGCGGCAACCGTGTTGTGTCCTTGGGTAAGACTCTTCACCCCCATTGTCCATCTGGGGCACGGTGACGTCGTGGACTAAAGCGTACTGCACGTCGATGGTGCACTTGTCTTCAACCAATGCTAACCCTGCTTGTGTGGAGTTAGTATGTTGGGGGGGCTGACAGTTGCTCGCCGTTGCTCGGGGGTTCTCTCCGGGTACTCCGGCTTCCTCCACCCGTAAAACTGTCATGGTCATGATTAGCCATTGTGCAGAGAAATGTGACCTTAAACACCAATAAATAAATAAATAAATAGAGTAGAATACTATAACCACTGAGACCCCGAGCCCCCACAGCAGTTTGTTGCCTTCATCGGTATACTCTGCACCAATCTAGACACTACTGTGGGTTTCTTGCACCAATTAACTCGGTCCTGTGTTTGTTTTTGCGTGCTTTGTAAGAGCAACACGACAGTTTAATAAAATAGGAATTGACTTGAAATTAAAGCAAGAATTTTTGTGCGCTCTCGACTGTCGGAACATCTCTGTAACTCAGTTTAACAGACAACTAGGTTTTCGTCCGCTAAGGGAATTACAGAACATGTCCAAATTAATTAAGCAGTTAGATTAAATACATATCGATTGCCCGTCTCTTTTGTCTTTTCCTTTATGCTTGGTAGGAAATAAACTGTTCAAGTCGTTGATGATGTTCCGCCTTGCAATCTATGCTTTTGTTTTTCTTCATCTCATAAAATAAAAGTGACTGAAATAGACATGTCCGTTATTTATAGACAATATGAGTAGTAATTCTATTAGGCATCCTTGAGTTTTCCAGGGTGTATGGGAATTTACACCGGTTTGGGAACTCATGCACCCCGAGGCGAAGCCGAAGGGTGTATGAGTTCCCAAACCGATGTAAATTCCCATACACCCTGGAAAACACAAGGATAACGAATTTTGTTCCAAGAATTCTGGTGTACTTAATACTTTAACCTACATTGTGGGCAAAAACTGAGAGAAAATTTGTACTTTGAAAGTTTCTGAAATAAAACCAGACAAATATAGATGTCATTGGAACTGGCTCAATGAGCCAGTTCCAGTGACATCCATATCTGTAATATTTTATTGTATATAAATATTAAATTTCCTGTATTTTTATTTTTGTGCTAACATAACCGAGCGTATGAATTAATAATTAAAAATGGGTGCTTTTTTAGCCATATAGTTTGCTCTTGTATATTCTTGTTTTTACACCGTGGTTACGGTGTAAAAAAAGCCACTGTGGGTTGCAAGTTACGCCGGACAGAGACAGCAAACAGAGAATTTCGAATGGCTTTCGAACCAGTCCGCTATTCGATCCATTTGTTCGTCCGATTTTCTCTTCAGTGTGTGGTTTCTTGAAACTATCTCCCAGTTCTATTTATTGAAACACCCTCTTAATAAATACTTGTTTCATTTAACAAAATGCCCTGGTTCAATTTTATGTCATAATCAGAAAAACGCGGATGCAAGTCTCAGGCCAGGATCTCAAAATTAACCGACGAGGAATGGCCGGAGTTTAAATCTTCTGATAGTGCTCCCGGGCCGCTGACCATCAGTACGAACTTGAAATTAATTCAATAAACCCCGTTAACTCTAACGAAGCGACACTATCCGAACGTGAATAATAAATAAAATGACAAATTTTTATATCGTTTGCGTTGAGTAAATAGTTTAACCCTTTACTGCCACGCCCACTTTCGCCATATATGGAGGAGCTCTGTGTACGCCTGTATGCGAGGAAATTTAATATTTGATTAATTCTGTGAGCCCTTTCCAGTAATTAATCAATTGGTAGGTTTGATCTGCGCATACCAGAACGTACAGATAATCATTATAAAATAGGTGACAATAGTTGCTTTTGGCAGTGCACAGTACGTGCAGTGTGGATTGTAATTAAATCACCCGCGGAGTGGAGTTATCACCCAAGCTATAACTTTCAAATTTTGTACATATCGACAAAAAACACAAGCAATGTTTCAGCCAGTGGACCTCCGGGTTTAACCCGGAGGTCCATTGGCTGAAACTTTGCTGGTGCTGTTTATGCCTCGCAACAAATTTGCAATTATTCCTCGAGTGGAATCTCCACTCTGCGGGTGATTTAGTGATAATACACTCTCCACGTACTGTAAGTGTCAAATGGTCAACTTTTTCAAATCAGCGGCTTTCAGAGAAAATGTTTGCATTTGAGTGTCCAGCAATGTCTCTGACGCACAACAAAACTTTCCGACAGTCATGGTCGTGAGGGTCGGACCTCCTGCCCTCCCGGCATCCTATTAGCTTCGAGACTGCGTAGGTGAAATACTAATCTCTATATTGATCCCGTTGGTATGCAGAAAAACACATATGCGAATTTATAGAATCTCAAACACTTGTGTGGCGTTTAATAGATTTTGTGTCAGGTTGTGATCACCTGAAGAGGACTTCACACATATGCGGCGATGATTGGTTTAACAAAAACTCAAGAGAGCTGGTAATTGAGGTTAAGTGTGCTTTTCAGAAAACAGTTGATAGAAATGTGTTCTAAGGGTATGTTATTGTTCGGTATTGTACACCCCCATTGTGCTGTGTGGCCTTGAACTATTGTTCTATACAAAAACAACTGTCATTGTTTTCTGATCCACACACCAAGATTCTGTATCTACTAGAGGCGGACTGGCCATATGGTGCACTGGGAAAATACATATATCTATATTTATAAAAAATATATATATTATTGGGGTTTATGGTCACATACTTTATGCACAATGGCTAATCGTGACCATGACAGTTTTACGAGTGGAGGAAGACGGAATACCTGGAGAGAACCACCGAGCATCGACGAGCAACTGTCAGCTCCTCAACATTCTAACTATGTTCAAGCTCCGCTCAAACAGGGTTACAGCGGTTGAAGGCATGTGCACCATCGACGTGCAGTACGCCTTAGTACATGGTGTCATCGCGCCTCCATGTAGGCAACCGGGATAAAGTGTTTTGCCGAAGGACACAATGCGGGTCGTCCTGGACGGGGACTTGGATAATATCCAGTGGGTACTAATTGGGGGATGGGGAGGGCTCCATGGGGACCTCAACACTGATGCAGTCCAACACCTATTGGTGCATGAAATTTCGTGAAATGACCAAAATGCGAAATGACTCTGATTGCATTGACTGTCGATATATCGAAATGCTTTCTATGTGGTCTGCCATTGAAGACATCTTGATATAACAGCGGCCTCGCCTGTCTTTGATCGTTAAAATGCAAGGAAACAGGGTTTTTTCCATTCGAACAATCAAGATTACTCCCATTGAGCCGAACCATGGTCGATTGGTCTGGAACCCCACGCGATGCAACCATGTTTGCAGAATGAACGATGAAGTTGATACAAAAATGCCACCGAAGTGTACTCATTGTAGACTGACAATGAACACTCAGATGCAAGGAAGCAGCGTTCTTAAAGTTCGGAAAATCAAAATTTTCTTCGAATCCAACACCCCCCCCCCCCCCCCCCCCAGTACATTTTCCGGTACCTTTTCTTGGCCCAGTCCACCCCTGGTATTTATTGACGTTCTGTTAGGAATAAGCAGTCAAAAATAAAGGCACAGTAAACTGTGTAGGGTCTATATGCTTGGAGTGCGTTGATTCTCTAACCCCTATAGATTTTCTATGATAATATTTTCAGAAAGCCCATGACATTCAAATTGGACATTGGACTGGAAGAGGTGTTCTGGTGAGAACCGAATTCCTAGGACTTTGATCAGTAGGTATAAACATCTGGAGGAGAACATTTATTTATTTATTTATTTATTTATTTATTTATTTATTTATTTATTTTTTTTATTATTTATTTATTTACTTATTTATTTACTTATCTATTTACTTATTTACTGGGGTTTAACGACACTTTCGACAGCCAGGGTCATCTCGTGTCGGATAATTTTACAGGTGAAGGAAGACGGAGTACCCGGAGAGAACAATCGATCAACGGCGAGCAACTGTCAGACTCCTCAAGGTTCTAACTTAGCGAAAGTAGGATCAGAATTGGTTGATGACAAGTGCACTATCTGCGTGCAGAATGACTCTGTAAAGAGCGCTACCGTGCCCCAGCACGGGCAATCGGGACAAAGTGCTTTGCCCAAGGACACAACGCAGTTACTCCCGGCGGGGATCGAATCGTGGACCTTTCGGTTTAAAGTTCAATGCCGTAAACACTGAGCCACTGGGTTCCCTGGTGGATAAGATCTCGGGGGTTTAATTATGTATACAGAATTACCTTTATGGTTCAAAACAATCGAATCTCTGATCAAAGTATTGGAAAGACTTTCACCTAAAATAAGTTCCTTGATTTTTGAAAGAGACTTTATTTCTCATTTTGTCTATGATGGCATTCTCTTAATACTACTTGCTGGCATGTACAGTACGTGGAGAGTGTATTATCACTAAATCACCCGCTGAGTGGAGACTCCACCCGAGCAGTAATTGCAAATTTGTTGCAAAGCATAACCAGCACAATCAAAGTTTCAGCCAATGGACCTCCGGGTTAAACCCGGAGGTCCATTGGCTGAAACATTGCTTGTGGGTTTGGTCAATATGTACAGAATTTGAAAATTATAGCCTGGGTGATAACTCCACTCCGCGGGTGATTTAGTTACAATCCACTCTCCACGTACTGTATTATTGGGAAGCTATCTTTCCAATAATTACTATCAAATTCTGTAAAATGTGCGATTCGAGAAATAACTACATTTTCTTTAATCATTCTGAACCATTTAAATTATCAGGTTCGCAAGACCGTGGGTTTTAGTGAATACAATTCCTTGAGTTGAAAGGGTTTTTTTATGTTACCTTTTCACCGTGCCGATGAAGTAATGTCGTCGAGCACAGGGTTGTAGGAAGTATTTCGAACTTGGGGTGAGGGTGGGGATGGGGCACGGCCCGCCATAAAAGAACACCCTTACATTGATATATATCAAGGTGGTACATGCCCCTTAGTGCCATGATGGTAACGCAATTGTTTGTTTGTTTGTTTGTTGGTGGTTAACGTCACACATTTATGCACCATGGCTAATCGTGACACAACATGGAGATGAAGTCAAATTTAGTCAATCGTTGATCAACATGTTGCCCATTTTAGAGAACTTTCACCCCAAGCATTGGTGACTGGGTCCTATTTTACTAGTAAAGCGGAACTGGTTTACCACAGTAAACAAGTGCTGCTTACTTCCCGGGGTTCCCACGGGGAATGGTAACGCAATACACAAAGATATGGTTAAGACCAACGTTCTCCTACAAAAAAGAAATGTGCCCATTTTTGATGGCGAATCGACTCGAAATCTGCTCAGCATCTTTTTCATAAAAGTTACCCTTTTCAAATATGCTGTATTTTCTTTTTTTTTCATAACAGCATTACATAAATTTGTTTAACATAAAAGTTACAACATTATGTGATAACAGCTGCTAGTGTGAACAGCTGGAAGCCAAATTCAAAAGGTCGTATTGCGACAAATGTGGTTATTTACACATTAGATGCGCAAGTCAAATAAGCGTTCGACGTGTGATAGTAAGAATTCTCTTCGAATAACTGGATTCCCCGTCCTTTACTGCAAATGTCACCGTACATACAGCTGTAGAGAAGCACTGTGCGGTCCTGCCTCGTGGAAGGAAACTAATTTATCTTCTTTGATTTTCCTGTACTTTCTGATTAACGTATCACATTTTTTGCCATTACTTTGTTCTATATAATAATACTAGTTTAATAATAACCATCAAGGTGTTCTTGGAATGCTATGGTTAATTTTGGTCGCGCTTCCCGTCTTTCTTGACAGGATTTTGTGATGACGGAAGGTGTGTTAACCCCTGAGACACGATACAGTTAAAACTAGAAGTCCTGTCATGAAATGCGCACAAATAGCACGCGGATCTGCGCGTTAATTTACGCGTTATGACCATAGTAAGGCTATCAAAGTCTGTACATATGTACATATGGCCTGTGCACAAACAGTGTTTCAGTCAATGGACCTCCGGGTAACCCACCCGGAGGTGCATTGGCAGAAACATTTCATGTGTTTGCTATGAGTAACCAGGAGAACCGGCCGTGCTTTTGATGCCATTCGATATGGCAATTGCGCGCAATTCCTACGCGCAGTTAAGCCTAGATGAGCGCACAGTTCGTGACAGGGCTTCCAGTTTTAACTGCAGGCTTAAATGTTTACATGAAGTAAAATCTAGCTCTAAATAAAATAGGCAACAGGCCGGTGATAGGGCCGTAGGTTTATTTTATTACTGCCCCCTCCCCCCTCTACCCCCAACCAACAAAAAAGTAAACAAATAAATTCTCTCGTTTCTATGTGTATAGTATTCCATAGGGCGATATTTATTGCTATCTATTTATGTATGGTAAACTTTTGGAGATAAAATGTTAAAAAAGTGAAAAACCACTCATTTTCCAAAATGAACTATACTATATTTTTTTAAATAAGGGAGCAATTGCAATGTAATGTGTGGAACCAAGAGGTGATAAAAGTAATGACTAATGCTACAATTAAGGTAACAACATTATGCAAATCGGAATGTTGAATAAACATGAAGATGAAATCTAATTTGAAAGAACAAAAGCACGATTTAACTCTTTTACTTCAAAACAATACCTTGTAGTTCTTCGCTGGAATGATCACAACTGAGGTGCTGAGGCCAAACTTGAAATTGTTTAGCTATTAAAAATGTTTTGGCAAGTTTAGATCGCAGCTGTGTTATCTAATGGATTAACCCGTTGAACGGGAATGGCCCTTTTTCCGCTCCATAGTTGTGAGTAGCCTGAATTCATAAAATAAATAGTTGCTCAATGTATTTGCGTGGTAGACCAATCAAGATTTTCAACGTGCAGCCCCAAGGCTGCACGTTGAAAATATTGATTGTCCTCCCCCAAGTGAAGAATACAGACTCTACCAGTTGATGGTACTGAACTGGACTGTACTATGCCATCAGGGTCCAAAGTGTTAAACAGAATTTAACGTATTGGTACAAACAAGGAATGACGTTCTATTGTCGTTCCAACATATCACTTTGACGTCAATAAGGCCTGTCGTATCCCAAACTATGGATGTCAGATGATAACCCGCCACTGAGGGATTCACATTACAATCTTGAAAACAAAACCAACCCAGAATAACAGTCGCTGTTGCTGAATGCTGTCACGCGCATTGTGTTTCTTCACTGTCTTTTGTATGTTGTTTTTATTTTCTTTCACCTCATTACTTTTATCATTATTGTTGTTGTAAAGCTTTATGCTGATTGTGGGTAATGTAAGATAAGCACCCACTGTTGAGAGAACGCAACATAAAAGTTGATTTTTTTTCAGTTCGAAAAGAAAATAGCCCTGTCAAAATGATTGGCATATGAAAACAATCAGCAAACTCATCATCTCCAACAGGGCGGTCCAAAGGTTTTTGGAAACACAAATTTACATAAATATGTAATGAACAAAAAACTTCGGTGGGAAGAATAACAGAGAGATATAAATTCTTACCTTTGATAAAACAAGAAATAATTTTCTGAAAGCGGTGACATGATGTGATTCAGATCGACTCCTCAATGTGTGATGTTAACTCATTATTCGCATTAAAATTGCGGAAATCCTGCAAAACCACTTCAAGCATTAACAAAACCTTTTTGCCAACATCTCGAGGAAAATTAGTCAGCGAATAAAGTCCTTCACACAACAGGCAAGTATATTTCTGTCTATGCAGAGAGTTCCACGGATTCAATGATCGCGCCACGCGTTTCCTCGCTTTATTGATTTTCATCTTCGGAAATCACATTAAGAACGAATTTGAATTATTTAGAAATACAAACTGTGATATAAGACGTGGGTCTAATTCAGCGATTACAGAGAAGGAAAAATCAAATTTAGACCCCCCGATGAAGATCGTTACATGTCTGGCCTATTGAGATAAATTGTCGAGATTAAAATCTACAAATGGATTTACGATAATCTGACACGGAATCAAAGAGACAAGCAGGCGAAGCGAATGTCAACGATAATATTAAAGATGATGCTAGCAGCTTGGAAATGTATCTCCAAACAGTTATAACATTCTTTTCAGTGGGAATCGGTAAATAGAAGGTTGCTCCGAAGCCTATCATAGCAGAGGTGAAAAAAAAAATACTCTTTACAAATAATATTACTTAAGAACAAGCTGTTATTGCTACCAGTTTATTTTTGAGTGACTTTGATAGGTTGCAATGAGATTTCCCTTGAAATGTTACAAAAAATATTAATGCGCCGCAACGAAACACTTGTGTTGTTTAACCCTTTTACCTAAAGAATCGCTCGCATCCTTCCGCGTAATTTGGAAATTCAGCCGTTGAAAAAATTTAATTTTTCAAAATATTACAACAAAACCATATCATGTGACGTCCTCATTGGAACGAGCTCATTGAGCTCGTTCCAATGAGGTGTCACATGATATGGTTTTGTTGAATTTTTGTTTGATTTTTTAAAAAATTATTTAAAATAATAAATGTTGAAATCGTCTGCGTTGGGTAAATCGTTAAACAATATAACAATTGCGTTATAACGAGATAATTACTACGTTGTTAAAAGGCAGTTTTGTTTGTCAGGCCATTTTTTGTAACATTGCTCGTGGGTGGGTGTTTTTTTTTATTTTATAGTTTTTATTTTTGTAATTATTTCTTTTCCATCAAAAGTACATGTTCTTGGCTTGTTTTATATTTTAGGCTTCATAATGTACAGAATAACATGGGTGGTGGTATATTTCGTGCTTTGCTTCAACCAATTTAACCCTGCCTGTACTGCATCGCTTAGTTACGATGTTGGGGAGCTGGCAGCTGCTCGTCGTTGCCCGGTCGTTCTCTCCGGGTACTCCAGCTTCCCCCCTCCGTAAACCTGTCACCAACACAATCTGACCTTGGCTGTTAAAGTGCCGTTAAACAATAGTAAATAAATAAATTTCGTGCCTTGAGTGTAAAAAGGCTTTTCAATGCTAAAGACTTGTTGCACTGAGGGGACTCATTTATCAATTTTGTTAACTTAGGTATAAATCAGACATAAACCATTTAATTTTTATTTTTCTTTAGGTTTGCATTGGATATAAAAAGGGTGCATCGGGCAGCCAAAAGGACCAAATGCGGGACGGCCTGAGAAACAGATGTTTAACTTTTTTAGGCCTCATGATGTTATTTTCTATTTCAAAACCGCTCATATCCGCTAATTAGTCACATATAGGATCCGCCGCAATATTGGTGGGCGGGGACAATACTTATTACTATAAAGAGACAAACATAAACAATTTGACATTTCGAAAGTATGAAATTTTCCGATGATTCGTAATCGCCGATCGCTTTAAAAATGTCTGCGAATAATTAATGTGCTTATGAGGTGCACATTTTTGGCGGCAAGGGAAATTGAATATTTGCAATATATTTAAATATTATTGACAAAAATCAAAAGTGTTGAGGTTAGAAAGTCGATACAGTGTTCCTAGCTTTCGCGTAATGCTTTCGTTTGATGTTTGATGATGTACATGATGTTATGCTGTAACTACAAACATCATTTAATTCCCTTTATTACACATCCATTCAACCTTTAACCCTTGTATTTAACCAAATAGCCGCTATGACATAAATGATTCTGAATTCAATGGGTGATGTACAAGCCGCAACTTTTTTCCCAGCACCGTTCATACTAGTTCCTTTCCCATCGAATCATTAGTTACGCTTCGAAATGTTTCCAAATTTCGTTATACAATTATCGACAGTCTACTGCACAGTGTGAAAATGAAAATGTCCAAAGCAAAAAAAGTCGGTTCACAAAAAATTAGTTAACCAAAAATGAGATAATATTTTTTAAAAAACCCAATCATTTCCAACGAGAACATAAACCCAGCCCCGTGGCCGTCTCGTTTTGTGAATCCGTTATATCTAAATTGGTCAAATTTATTTCGGTAAATCTTCGTTCAACTTGACATGCTTCGAACTTCTTTTAAAAATGTTTCTCCCAGTTGTTTTGCAAATCTTCACAAATTTGTACTTATATTTTTACTAACAGTAATAGCCCCAAATGGTTGGGCGTGAATGGGCAACAGCCGAAGAGAAACAGCGATACGAATTTCAACAAACAGTGGTTCCGAAAAGGTTGTTTTGGTTTTTTTTATCTATCCGTTTGATCAGTACAGCTTCAGTCAAAACAAACAGACTCTTCACCTTTGGGTTTAAACATCGGAATTAAAATTTGTTTATTTAAATGAACTTCAATGCATGGGTTGTGTAATAAACACAGAACGCGATATGTGTTTGAATCGGTGGGTTTTACACAACTCGTTGGAATGAGGTAATCACATTTCGCTCGAGCCTACGGCTCTCGCGAAATATGAATACGCCATTCCAAATCGTTATGTAAAACACTCGCCGATTCAAACTCACATTGCGTTCTGTCTATTTATAACATACCGATGCGATATTGAAAACATTGGCGACGCCCCTCGGGGGATTTGGACATCACCGACTATACACTACACCCTCCCCCAAACTAAAAATACCCCTTAACTTAAAAATCAAAAAAATGAAGAGCTATTTTCGTGAATAGACCTGGAAAACCATTACTGTCACGTGAGAAAAATAATCTTGGCCTAAAGTGACGGTCACGACCGAACAGGCCTATTCACAAAAATAGCTCTTCGAATGTCATTATTTTTTATGATTTAAATTTTTACCTCGAAAACATTTCTTGTGGTTCCTATTGGATCAACCTCACTGAGCTTGTTCAAATGTGGGTTAAGAAAATGTGTTTCTGGTTATTTGGCGAAATGTTTTGACAAGTGTCGCTTGTCATTCGTGTTTCATAAAGGGTTCAAATGAATTGTACACACCACTCCTTCGGCTAAAGAACTTACCCCACATGACAGGGCTGTTAGCTGACAAGGCAATCAGTTTCATCAGAAAGTTTGGGGGTAAAATAAACCCTTTCACTGACACAAAGTCATTGCGTGTGGTGGTATAACACGAGATGGTTTGTTTGTTTATTTGTTTGGGCTTAACGACACTTTCAACAACAAGAGTCACGTTGTGTAGGACAGTTCGTCCCCTGAGTTGAAACATGTTCTATGTGCCAGTATAGAACACATAGAAAGCAGGAATACCCGGAGAGGACCACCGAATAACTTCTTCACTCTGCACAAGCTGATTCAGCAACGGTTGAAAGCATGTGTACCATCGACATGTAGTACGCCATAGTACACAGCCAGTGGCGGCGCCAGAAATTTTTTGTGGGGGGGGGGGGGGGGGGCAACTAGGGGGGCAGACTCCCATGAAGGGGGGCAAATACGTAAAGGATCATATCACTACTTTGTTATGAGGTAGTCCAAACTTGGACCCAAAGTCCGTAATATACTTTTTTGGTTTGGTACGTCCTGTGGACGTACCAAACCAAAAAATTATATTACGGACTTTGGGTCCAAGTTTCGACTAAATGTAATGGTAATTAGCGGTCCTCCTTTCAAAAAATCCTGGATCCGCGTCTGGTGGGTCTGTGCGTGAGAGAGAGAGAGAGAGAGAGAGAGAGAGAGAGAGAGAGAGAGAGAGAGAGAGAGAGACTCATAATGCCCGTCTGTCATAATGCGAAATCCATGAATTTTTTTAGACAAGGGATATGGATAGACATGCCTTTGTTGGCTCATAACTTAATTATAACTTATAAGTATCTGCATCCGAGTCTTTAAATCTCTACTGCCTGGATGTGTTCATCAGCTAGCCTGAGGCTTTGGGCTAAGTGAGTATGGGAAATTATTGGGAATAAAAAAAGAGAGGGGTGTGTGTGTGTGAGAGAGAGTGACTGAATGTGTTTGTGTGTTGTGAGGGTGGATGGAAATGCATGCGAGATGGTTGGGGGGGGGCAATTGGGGAGGGGGCAAAGCCTTCGTTTGGGGGGGGGGGGGGGGGCAAATGCCCCCCATGCCCCCCGTAGCACCACCACTGTACACAGCGCCACCGTGCCCTCCACGCACTGCCGATTTTCAAATGTAACTTGACAGTATATACGATACTTGTAAGAATAAACAAACTGCCACCATTCTAAAGATACTGTGGAAAGGAATTGTGATATTTTAGGGTGACGATTTAAGCGCTGGTACTAAATAGGTTCACCACAATAAAGCTATATAACAACACGCGTAGTAATTAATAATTTTCACCATACAGTACGGCCGTCGTGGACTGGTTACTTTCCACGGGTGGGCAATATTTCTACGGACGCAATAAAATTAGATACCAAACTCTTTTTATATGAAAAATCATCAAGAGTTTACATAATGAAGCACCCGGTACAACCCAGTACTGCATTAAATAAATGTTGCTGATGGTGATTTTTTCTTTCCTGGTAAACGCATGCGTGGACATCACCGCCCCCGCGTGGATTTCGACAAGTCTACGGCGTCCTGCTGATTTGATATGATATAAAACGGAGTTTCCCTGGCTGCTGAAAGCGTCGTGAAATCCCAATAAACAATAAACAGTTGGTTTGAAATGAGTTCGTGACTGGTTGACATAACATTTTATTCAGAAAGTACGGAAGCGTTGAGGCGCCAGTTGCGTATTATTTCTATCTTGCACGGTGCAAGATAACTAACCTGCACGTGCATAGCTAACCTGCACGTGCACTATAGCTAACTTGCAGGTGCAAGATAGCTATCCTGCACGTGCAAGATAGCGAACCTGCACGTGCAAGATAGGATAGTAACGTGCACGTGCAAGATAGCTAACCTGCACGTGCAAGATAGCTAACCTGCACGTGCAAGATAGTAACTTGCAGGCGCCGGATAGCTAACTTGCACGTGCAAGATACTAACTTGCAGGTGCAAGATAGCTAACTTACACGTGCAAGATAGAAATAATACTCAACTGGCGCATCAACGCTTCTGTAAGAAAGTGGCAAACGTAAAGCAATCAACTGCGTTTGTTGCAGCTCTCACAGATGTGCGCAATTAAAGCAATGAACTTGGACATATATACACACTATTAAAACATCCAGCAAACCTTGGTGGGAAGATAATTAAATTATAAAAAATAGACGAAATCGTGACCGGAATATTCCATACAAACCACAAAAATGGCAATGACGAAATTGGCAATGACTACAATAATGGCGAGAACATTTTTCTCAATTTGAAATTTGATCAACATACAAAAAAAGTCAAAACTTATCGTCATCATATTCAAATGCTAAACAGGAATAGCTTCACGTTAACTGTTTATATATTTTTTTCGGATTCCTGTATTTTATCTATCCTCTGCGCTTTTGCCATTTTCGTCTTTGCCGTTTACATCGTTATCATTTTTGTCACTGCCATTTTCGTCGTTGCACCATCGGCATTGCCATTTTACCATAACCCTTTGAACTCTAGTGGTATCTTCCATGCCAGTTCAGCAAGTAGCAATTAGAAGAGTCCATATTCATTATTTGGGGTAGACCCATCAATATTTTCAACGTGCAGCCTTGGGGCTGCACGTTGAAAACATTGATTGGTCTACCTCACATTTTTACTGAACATCCATCTTATTTAATGACGTTATGACGTATCATGCTCCAGGTCGGAAAAAGGGCCGCTCGGGTTCCAAGGGTTAAACCAAAGAGAGGTACTTATTCTTTTGGTGATATTCGATATCTACGGCATCTGTGACACAATACAACGTGACGTAGTGATACTAGTGAAGGTATGGGTTGCTTCCTCCCCACCCCACCACCATTTTTTAATACATCTTTCATTATCTGGGACGTAGTTGCCAAGAAAGGAAAGTACATGGCACGGAAGGACATAATGATGGTATGGTAATGGTGGTATACAGTCAGATCTGATTTTACAAATCTTCTCCAACCGGATCGAACTGTGGTTGGTAATGTTCATCATGGGAGTTTTTTCTCCAAGTTCCATTAATATAGAGCACATTTCAATATCAGCTAAGGGAAATCCGTGTAACTGTGAGTTTGAATGTATCTGTTTCACAAACATCACTCTGGGCAGCAGCTGTAGGGAGCGCGGTGGCTCAGTAGGTAGAGGTGCAGGCTGCAAGCCGAGAGGTCCTCGGTTCGAATCCCACCTGCGGCAACCGCGTTGTGTCCTTGGGCAAGACACTTCATCTCCATTGCCCGCGTGAGGGCACGGTGACGTTGTGTACTAAGGCGTGCTGCACGACGATGGTGCACCTGTCTTCAACCAATGCTAAACCTGCTTGTGTGGAGTTAGTATGTTGGGGAGCTGACAGTTGCTCGCCGTTGCTCGTTGGTTTTCTCCGGGTACTCCGGCTTCCTCCACCCGTAAAACTGTCACGATCATGATTAGCCATTGTGCATAAATATTTGACCTTAAACATCAATAAATAAATAAATAAATGGGCAGCAGCTGCAAACGGGAGTTGGGAATGTACATAACTATGATCACAAAGGTGGTCAGAATATTTCCATCGGATCGCGATTGGGTCTGCCCACAAAAATATAGAATCTCACCTGTCGGAAAAAGAAATCCCAGGCCATTCCATTCAGCGTTTTTATTATTATGTTGGCCTCGGCTGGTGATGTTGTTATCGACTCTTTATGGTTGCAATCTATGAGAATTAGGTACTTGTTTCTTGGTTTGTTTGTTATATTTGGGTTCAACGGCAACATCGACAGTCAGGATTACAACGGTTGAAGGCAAGTGCACCACCGACATACAGTACGCATAAGTACACAACGCCACCTTGACCCGACGTGGACAGTGGGATTAAGTGCCTCGCCCGTGGGGTTTCTAGTCACGTTAATTCGGAACTTTCTGAATCGCCGAATGTTCTGTAGCTATACAAGAGACGTGCGACCAGTACTCCGAAACTTTTACAGTTGTACAGTTAAAACTAGAAGTCCTGTCACGAATAGTGCGCTTATCTAGGCTTAATTGCGCGTTAGAATTGCGCGCAATTGCCATATCGAACGGCATCCAAAGCACGGCAGGTTCTCCTGGTTACTCATAGCAAACACATGCAATGTTTCTGCCAATGGACCTCCGGGTTACCCGGAGGTCCATTGGCTGAAACAGTGCTTGTGCACAGGCCATATGTACAGAATTTGATAGCTTTACTTAGGCCATAACGCGTACATTAACCCGCATATCAACGTGCTATTTGTGCGCATTTCATGACAGGACTTCTAGTTTTAACTGTATTTTCTAGAATTGTATTTTTTCTACTTATTAATATAACTGACTAAAATGAATCAGTAGCATTTTGAAAGCTATGACAATTTGCCAACCTGGAAAATGGTCACATCTTTGAAAATGCTAATGGTTCAATTTAACCCATTTAAAGTCGTAACTAGAAAATACAATTTCAGAAAATACAATTGCAAAAGTTTTATAGTACTGGTCCCTGGTGATAGAAAAGGAGTTCAAAAAGGTTCCGCCTTAGAAGATACTTCAATTCCATCTTGAATTTTTGGATTATCTTGCCCAAACAGACGACTGGCCATTAAATACAACACTTGAGTAAAGAGATTGGCAATATTTTCAGTTGCAATCTCTGTTAAGATTCGAAAGCCTCTGTCCGATTCAATTTAGGATTCAACGCGTCCCGAAATTTGATATCCGTAGTGCCATAATAGACCCCCCCCCCCCCCCCCCCCGTCAAGTTGATGGGCATACCCCTCTTGTTTACAAATAAACGTTTCACTCCGCCCCACTCCCAATCCAAAAGTCGAACAAAGATGCAGGCCAGGGCCCAATACTATAAAGCTTTTACATTTGTTTTTTCTAGAATTGTATTTTCTCGTTATGACTTCAAATGGGTTGAAATGAACCATTAGCATTTTCAAAGATGTGGCAATTTGCCAACTGGCCAATTGCCACATCTTTGAAAATGCTAATGCTTCATTTTAGTCAGTTATATTATAGGTAGAAAATACAATTCTAGAAAATACAATTATTGTAAACGTTTTATAGTATTGGCCCCAGCTGGATGCAAACTATGAACCACTACATATTGGTGTAAATGTTGGACGTCGTATCACTCCGCCCCACTCGCAATCCAAAAGTCGAACAAAGATGCAGGCCAGGGCCCAATACTATAAAGCTTTTACATTTGTTTTTTCTAGAATTGTATTTTCAAGTTACGACTTCAAATGGGTTGAAATGAACCATTAGCATTTTCAAAGATGTGGCAATTTGCCAGTTGGCAAATTGCCATATCCTTTAACATGCTAATGAATCATTTTAGTCAGCTATATTAATTAGTAGAAAATACAATTGTAGAAAATACAATTGTGAGTGTTTTATAGTATTGGTTGTAGATGTTATGTCAGCGAAACGGGTCATTTAAATAATTATATAGCTAAATGTACAAATGGAAGGATTGAAAATGTTTTCATTATTCATCAGATAATTGCATCTAAGCACTTAATTCTACGAACTGCACCTCAGAAGAAATCAGCGACAGTACTTGTTTTTTTTTCAAATTTCTCGGATGCCATAGAATTAAGAAAGGACGCTGGTTTTGTTTGCATTGGCATGGTGGGGATTCGAACCCACGCCGAGAGAGTTTCCTTCTGCACCAACCGCCTAGCGAAACTATACTGAACCACGCACACCACTCGGCCACCGCGGGGATAACTGGGGTCTGTCGGTGGCCGAGTGGTATGCGTGGTTCAGTATAGTTTCGCTAGGCGGTTGTGCCGAAGGGAACTCTCTCGGCGTGGGTTCCAACCCCCGCCATGAAAATGTTTTGGTTAAGGAGAAAAATGAATCTGGACAGATTTTCTAACTCTTTTTGCTATAGGTACTGCTTCCGTTTATTTATGGTTAAAATATTAGAAAGACTATACATTTGTTTCAAGGATTGGCAAGATAGTTTCGATTTTTATAGAATAGACCCATACATTCTAAGTGCGTATTCTCTGTTTTGTGTCTTTTTGTCTCAATTATTTATCAGGTCTTTGATAATTAGCAGTCGACTGCTCCCTGGTGGATCAGTGCAAGCGATTGTTGGGATAGTTAAGTGTGCTACTAATAATGATAATACGTTTTTGTGTTCAGCTGTTACATCAATATTGCACGCCATTGATTACTCCCGTGCAGTGAGTATGGAAATGGCAGGAATGTACTTATAGACATAATGAAGAATAAACAAAGCAACAAAACATAATCGATTATTTCCAGGTTTCACCGTTAACAGTAACTGAACTTAATTGTAGTAAAGAGATCAGAACATAACTGAAATACATGTGCCCAAAAATATAACTTCATAACTTGTCGTTTATAGAGGATATGAAATGAGTGTTTTTCTCATATAATATTTATGAAACGAGTCTAAGCATTTTCCGTTTTGGCGAGCCTCTGGCGAGCCCAAACGGACAATTCGGACGAGTTTCATAAATATTATATGAGAAAAACACTCATTTCATATTCTATTTATCATATGACACACACACGCACAAATTAGCCACTTAGTATGACTTTTTAACCCATCACCTAACTTGATTTGCTGACGGCATTTGGAAAAAATATCATCGTATAACTAAACATTTTCATTTTTTGCTTCCAAAACATAGGTTATGACCCCTCATTGGAACGAACTCGTCGAGCTCGTTTCAATGAGGAGTCATAACTTATGTTTTGGAAGCAAAAAGTGAAAATATAAAAAAAATGAATGACTTCTTTCTTGTAGGTAAAAGATTAATTCAATATAACCCACCCTAAATAGGACAGATAACGTAAATTCTCCCTACTGAAATTATGCAAATGTCACCCAGTTGTATTTTGTTTAGCCAATCAAATTGTCCAGTTTTGAAATTGACCAATGAAAGCTCCCAACTCTAAATATGCAAATTATGAAAATGTGGCCCAGTTGTATTTTGTTCAGCCAATCAATTTGTCTAGTTTTGAAATTGACCAATGAAATTGACGGAAGGGATTCATTTATCACTGATTAATATGAAAACAAAATATCAAAAGTTTTAAAGTGAACAAAACAGACGAGTCATATGATAAATATTAATACTAAAATACTCAGTGGGGAACGTGGCGACAGGGCTGTCCCTTCACAAGCCTACTCGAATATTCATTCAAGATGCTAAAGATTGGATATCATTGTACTCGAGTGGCGAAAAGCTGGAAATTCCAGACACAAAATGATATAATGTTGAAGTTCGCTTTTTCGACTACCATTCTGGACTGTTAATCGGCTTTGGACGTTTCCTTTTTCATAACACTTTAGCCATATTCCTGGGTAAGGTTTCTGGTTGGTTATTAATTAATATTTTCTAAATAAAGATTACGAATCATGTGCTCTATGTTTTCAACAACAGTCATCAGCATTTAATCTCACCAGAGAGATGAAAATGTAAATTTGCGTCTGTTCTTACTATTTCACAGAATACGAGTGGAGTCTGGGCGGATACTCCACTCTTCGCGTTCAAGGATTGTGAGTGAAACTCCTGGTGTCACAAGGTAGATGTATCGTTTCGGCATTTGTAATGGGCCTCTGTTCGCTATTCGGTATCTGACCTAATTGAGATTTGCTGATAGTACAAAAGAGAAATTCACATTGGCAAAAACAGAATAAGTAGTTGCAGTTTCATTCTACCACAACGCTATAAATGCAACTGACAATGAGCTCCACTGTGGCATTCCTTTACGACCACAGATCATATCTATAGTAATTTAGTGACTTGTCCTAAACGCACCTTAATCTTTAAAGACCTATTCCAGGCTTTTATGATCTCAGAGCGTGTGCCCCGACCATGCCATATTTAGGGGATCCTGCTGACAATAGACAAATCACCTGAGTAGTGATTTCTAGTAATGTCTTGGCTGCCTGACAAGGCAGCCAAGACGCGACTAGAAAACACTGCTCAGCAATTGGTTGTAGTCAAATAGGAATTCAGGACAGTTGCCAAGTCTATTGAGGGTTAACCAAACTGAAAAGAAAACCAGTCATTTCGTTCATGAAAATGAACCTTTCAACTGTCATCGGGCTTCAACAGGGACTTATAAATAACAAATGTAGGAAAATTTGAAAATTCAGACGGTTTTCGGTATTCAAAGATTGGTTCGGTTTGATTTTTCGGTACCCCCATGATATCGGTATCGGTTCGTTTTTTCGGTATACTGCCCACCTCTATCGCAAGGCATGAAATATTCTGATGTTTTTGTTAGTAAATATGAACAAAGAAGAAAGTAAAGCGAACAGAACAGGGACACCTTACTTTTTTCCAGGGAACCTTTCAGATCAGGCCTGGATTCGGGAACCATAAACACCTATTTGTTTGACAGACCGTGTGTGACGCAAGTCTGACCATCGAATCTCGTCTCCTAAGAATGTACATGATTATTATTAGCAAGGGTGAATCGAAATCTAACGTTCCATTCCAGACGAAAATGTCCCAACTGGAAAACTAATTAGGATGCGGCCGCTCCACCTCACCTCTTTGCGCGCCAATGTCCCTACATTTATTTATTGATGTTTAAGGTCACATATTTATGCACAATGGCTAATCATGACCGTGACAGTTTTACGGGTGGAGGAAGCCGGAGTACCCGGAGAGAATCACCGAGCAACGACGAGCAGCTGCCAGCTCTCCAACATCGTAACTGCACACTGCAGCACAGACAGGGTTAGATTGGTTGAAGACATGCGTACCATCGATGTGCAGTACGCCTTAGTACACGGCGTCATCGTGCCCCCACGCGGGCAATGGAGATGAAGTGTCTTGCCCAAGGACACAACGCGGTTGCCGCAGGTGGGATTCGAACCGATGACCTCTCGGCTTGCAGCCTGCACCTCTACCAACTGAGCCACCGCGCTCCCCACTGTCCCTAGGTGTGGGAATATTAGTTGTCAGAGTAGAACCATCAGAGATTATTTGTAAAATTATGGAAAATCGGAAATGCATGACATTGGATTTATTGTTGCTGACAGAGAACACTTCAGATATTCTATTACCAGGATAACAGTTAAAGACCCTCCATGGCATCCTGAGTCTGATGCAGAGTTTGCTTACATCAGGAAACAAATTACGGTTCATTGGTAAAATAGGACCCGGTAAGCAACGCAAGGAGTGGAAGACCAAGCTTTCAAGCCACCAGTCGAATTCTTCACTGTAATCAACGCTGTTATGGTATGGAACCAGCTTAGCCTTTAAATAGTCCATCGCCTATGTTCAGATTCACTCGAATGGAATACTTCAGTAGGTCGGAAAAGCGGGTATGCTTTTTCGACCTACTGAACTCTACCAGACGACTGAATCGAAGTAATGCTATAAGTATTAATTTTCTTTGAATAAACGCAAGAATTGTTTCTCAATCGAGACTTGATTTGACAGAATTTTTAATGACTTTACCAGTACCATTTATTAAACAACCAGCCGTCCCACCCGCGCAAGGACGGGCAAATAGCTGTCTCGCCCGTCCAGGGTCGGAAACATAGCAACCCTGACCATGCCAAGACTGCGCTGCCTGCCCAAGGACGGAAAAATAGCCGCCTGCCCGTGCAATGACGGAAACCTTCGCGATTGCATATCAAGGGAGATAATCAAAGCTGGGATGTCTGACTGGACGGAATCATAGACACTCCCCACTTATAATACAGATTGAAAATGGAGACTCGTCCCAGTAATAGTTTTAGAATACCGCCGCGTAATTCCACTAATTGTGTCAATATTTAGATGTTTGTAAGGTGGAATACTTATTAATAGGAATATAAAAAACCGGAGCAATAAAAATAGTTTTATATCTTTGTGAGTGAAGGGACGTAACACTACATAAACGGTAGTGAACGCGTAACCTCCGCGAGAAGTGGATAAACAAATTGACCACAACAGTGTCGAATTACTAACACAATTAGACTGATTCACTGAGAGTTTTGTAGAAGTCCCGAAAAGGGAACAGCGCGGGTATAAACGATTCGCTTGTCGTCAAATCGGGAGGTTGCTAAGGGTCTTTGGGAGGGCAGGGGGTGTCCACCTCGAAGGTTTCCAATTACCCGAACTCCTTGGTTGTTCATGTACATAATTTATAAGTGCGTAATTTCCCCCCCCCCCCCCCCCCCCACTATACGTGAAGCATACGCCTGTCCCGGGTGAGACAGCAGGGTGGGATATTTCTATCCCACCCACCCCACGTGATATACTCATTTGCATATTTTATTAGGTCGCCGGAACTATTTCATCATCGTCTGCACAATTGTAAACAAACAAAATGGCTTCACGATTTCCCGCATGTAATCCACGTGCCATTCAAAATCAACAATGTTGATTTGTTTGAACCCCATGTTTCGCTGTAGATTTAATAATATCACTGCGCGAATTTATCGATCGATCAATAATCTCACAATGCCCTTTACATTAGAGTTTGACACACGCAAATTCATTAATCCCTTAACGGACAGTGTTACAAATCAATTTTCTAGTATATACCTATGGTATATACCTAACTTTTGTACGATCTTTCCGATGAAATTGTTCGTTTTTCTAAAGGACTACGACTTGATGAATTGGGTATGTCAGCACGTGACCGCTAATTATCTGTAATGACGTAATCCTTGTGTGTGTGGGGGGTGGGGGGGGGGGAGAAAAATCATCCTCGATGAGTCTGAAGGTGGGAATGGGGAAATCTCACCCTCTGGGCAAGATATTTGAACCAGACTCTCGGCAAGCCTCGGGTGAGATTTCCCCATCTCACCTCCAGACTCATCGGGGATCATAATAATCACCCCACTTCCTTGGTTCAACATTTTCCTAGATGAGAAATTTCATTTGTACACACCCCTTTATTGTAAATGATCCAGCTTAGAATCTCGGTAGTCACAAATTCCAACTAGAAATCAATATCTGCGGGTGATTTTACTATTTTTCAATCAATATTTGGAGGACTTTTTCTACTTTTCAAAACCTCAATATTTTGGCCAAATTCTAGAAAAATTCCTCCAGAGCCAGATCTGAAATTTCCAACTTTTTACAGAGTAGGACTTCAGACTTCTTAGTATAGTAAATTTGACGCATGATAGGGGTGAGACACCACAGCTAAGAATTTGCCTCAGTGAAAAGATTTACGGAGTTAAATCCCTCTATTTCCTGAAGCAATAAGAAACTTGAACACGAAGGGAATGAGAATTTCTTATAACGATTGTAATTTCGAAATGTTAGCAAATTTGTATCATCGATATGCGCATCATTTCAAAAAGAAAACAAAAAAAACATTTTTTCCTGTAAAGTAGTATAAAAATACAGAAACTGGATTTTTACAATTTTTCCCCAAGCAGTTTGAACGCTTGGCTATTATTCTTTGTTTAACTCTTTTGGCGCGGAATAATCAGAGAAAAGGAATTCTTAGCGCTTAATATTCATCAGGAATTTTACAGAAAGTATAGGTTGTTAGACTAAAGCGTTATTATTTTAAAAGATGTTCTAATGATCTTATTCACAGTTTTTCAGATGATTTCCTGTATATATTTAAATGGCACCTTTATACTTTCAACGGACGATATCGTTGTCCATGGATAGGACATAAATGGTGCATGAAACATAGGAATACGTATGTTTGTTCAATTCTTTACCCAACGAATCGGCCGCACCCCCCGCCTCCGCGTAATATGCAACTTCAGCAGTTGAAAAAATATTACTTTTCAAAAAAATTCCAACAAAATCATATCATGTGACCCCTCGTTGGAACGAGCTCGTCGATATATAATTTGAAAAAATGATATTTAAAATAATAAATTTTGATATCGTCTGCGTTGGGTAAAGGGTTGAAGACACACACAGTTGGCTAAAATGACTACTGCAGTACCATTCCGCGGTTCTCCGTCTGTCGACTTTAGTCGCCTGTCGCGCCAAAAGAGTTAAACCTCATTTAAAAATAAGAAAACGGAACTAAGTGTTCTCCATTTTTTGATGTTCTGTAACTTTTTGTCTGTTCGTTATATCAACAGTGTGGGCATCGTCACATATTATATAATATCCTTTCCATTAAGCCTTTACCTAACGAATCGCCCGCATCCGCCCGCGTAATATGCAAATTAAGCAGTTGAATAAATTAAATATTTCAAAATATTTCAATAAAACCATATCATGTGACCCCCTCATTGGAACGATCTCATTGAGATCGTTCCAATGAGAGGTCACATGATATGGTTTTATTGAAATATTTTGAAAAATTTTAAAAAATTATATTTAAAATAATAAATTTTGATATCGTCTGCGTTGGGTAAAGGGTTAATATAAAAGTATAGAAGGTGAAATTTGCTCATTTTTTTCTCCCGAGAAGAATAAAACCTTGCAAGTCACTGTAAAAACACATTCGCCAGAGAAAGAGCCAAAGTGAACGCTTAGTTTTGGGAGGTGTAATACGTAATAGCAACTAACTAAGAGGAGGTATTCATGAATTTGAACAACCGACAGCGAGGTTAGTAACTTACTCACACGCCAATTCATAGAACGCACGGACCCAGTTATGGAGAGTGAGTACAGGTGTCACTTGAACACCTGGTCTATTGTTCTATCAGGTATTTCACGTCTCTTACCAACCCAGAGAAGACAAATGAATTGGTGTATGATGATAGATATTCTTAATGACGGATTATCTGTGAAGAAGTTGCTTCCGATTCGCTCGTGATAAAAAGCCAAGTGTCTCTGAATGCTGTACGTTGTTTTCGTTTATTAAGCCTTTGAACCCTCGTTGCCTGGAATGGTATCGCCTTTGTGTACTCTAGCAGTGAAGTGGGTCAGTCCAATATAAATATATAGGGAGGATAAAATAATAAATGCAGTCTGCAGTTATTATTTTATCATCAATTCCTCGTGTATATACTGATTATAATAAGACAAAAATGAGACACAATTATGCCTTGGACAGAAAATCGGATTTTCGAGTTCAAAGTGTTAAAAGTAAGAAAACGAAACTTGGCTTTTTTCTACTGATGGCATTGGTGTTTTCTCTAAAACTCACAGTTTCTTGACTGGACATTCCTCGCGTGTCAAATGATTTCAAGGGAGATAACTTTATCGAAAGTCGACATTCATAATGATAAAAGTCAGGGATGTCCCGCTTGACTTTATGGATGTGTTGCGGTCACGATAGAGCCATAGATGCGGAAAGTGACATTAAACATCAATGGATGTTAATAATAATCATCACCAATTAAGGGTGGCATTTGATACAAAAGCTTCCAGTTGGATTCTAGTTCCAGTACTTGTCTGTTAACCGATCTCCTATACTTTCCTTGTCGCGGCACGTCGATTATTGAATAGACAAAATGGCGTTCCATTTACCTTTTTTTCCTTGTGAAATGATTCAGATAATTACCACGTTATTGCCTTGCTAGAGTGATATGGCAACGATTTTATCGAGACGATATATAACAATAGGTGTTACAATTAACTGACTAAGTATAAAATTGGAGAAAATCCGTCTCACCGGGAAATTACAATAAATGATCATATTTCTGATGTAAGCCTAATGGGGGATAATTGAAAATCAATTACATTGACAACCGGTGCGACTAAAACACGTCTGAGACGTTAAAGATGTTTCAGTATTTTTCTGTCGAAAGGGCTGTGAGTCCCACTATTGTGTGCGAAAATAAACATTTGGATGCGCCGAAAGCCCGCTGGGACGTCCACTGGAGGTGAGGACCGGTCTATTCGACCCTTGTAACGATTGTTTTGGACAAGGTTTTCATCCATGCAACTTATGAAAGAAGGTGACACGACTAGAAGGTGTATTTGGGGCTGAGTCTTTAGGCGCGTTTAGTATGTCATGTATTAATTTAATTTAACAACAGAAAGTATAGACTCCTTGCAGGTCTTTGTAGCTGGCTTTCTTTGGTACAAAGAGCGATCGTTGTCCTCATTTCTGATTTCGGACACGCCCGTCTTCCGGTCGGGTATATAGGACGTCGAAAACACACAAAAGCATACAATGAATATACAAAGCAGCTGAAGCCCCATAAAGTAGATCTTTTTTCATTTTCAAATTGCATATGGGCGGGTGTTTTTTTTTATTTTATTTTTTTGTAATTATTTTTTTTGCCATCAAAAGTTCATATTATTGGTTCGTTTTATGTTTTAGGCCTCATAATCTACAGAATAGCATTGTTGGTGGTGTATTTTGTTCCTTGAGGGTTTTTCAGTGCTATGGCATAATAAAATAAAAAATTGGATGCGCCGAAAGTACACGGGGACGTCCACTGGAGGGACAAATTTCTAAATTTTATTAATTTGGGTACAATATCTGACACAAACCATTTAATTTTTACTTTATAAGTTTGAATTGGTTATAAAGAGATAGCATGCGGCAGCCAAAAGGACTCTGCGGGGAGGGGGAGGGGGGGGGTTGCATGGGAAATATTTTGAACTTTCTTAGGCCTAACAATTAATACGATGACCTATTACAGTATGAACCCACGACTCCGTCCCACACAATGCCATCGTGTGGAAACATTCTTGTTTCCAAAAACACTAACGGGAAAGAGTGTGAGGGCGGCTACTATCCTGTGTCGGTATGTCCCAACCTTTAACCCTTTACCCAAAGTAACGGACAAAAACGGCCAGCGCTATTCTCAACAATCGCCAAATTAATATTCATTATAGTTTCATTTTTTGTCACGAAAACATAGGATATGACCCCTCGTTGGAACGAGCTCGACGAGCTCGTTCCAACGAGAGGTCATAACCTATGTTTTTGAGACAAAAAATGAAAAAAAGGTTATTCAAGAATTTGTTTTTGCAAGTGTCGTCTGCTTTTCATGTTTGGTAAAGGGTTAATGGCTGGGAGAGTATGATCACAGATGTAAACATAACATTGACTGAGAGATGACTCCAGCTTTTCGAAAGGAGATATGGTGATAAGCGTGTGTGCAGGGGCAGTAGAGGTTTGTGTAAAAAACCGGAAAAGGGAAGAATACGGGCGAAGGGAGTGACAACAGAAATAAGAAGAAGATTTAAAGTGTGGGAGGATAGAAAAGTGAAGCCTAATTGTTTTTTTAGTGCAGTTCATTCACAAGAGAAGATCCTTCCTTTGCGATTTGTCTTTGCCTTTGTTCCCGTCTACGTCTAATAACAGGAGTACGCGGGTGATTGGAACAATGTTTTTTTGGTTAATGTTTGTTGTCGTGTGGTTCACTATTTTTTTTTATAAATTCTAATATTGAAACAAAGTGCCAACCAGAATATGGCGACTGTGGGGGATCTACCGCCTCTACCCCAATCAAGCGAACATTTTCTATGGTTAGAAATACTAAGCTTCGAAACTCCAACAGTTTCATGCTCTTTGATAGTTGATTTCCTGGGATTTTTTTTCTGTGGTCATGACCGCTTCTAACATAAATTTTCTAATATAAATTTAGTGATTTTGAACCACACAGCTCCATAAATCTAGTGATTTTGAACCACACAACCCTTGCGTGCAACAAGGCGCCATCTGCAATGCTAAAGCATTGCAGATGGCACATTGTTGTTCTCAATCGTCGGTTTTTAACCCTGGAAACCAAAGGTCATGGCCATATATCGAACACGACGGATGAGGATGCATTTGGATTTCTTCAGCAGTGGGAAATTCACACACAGCAGTTGGAACATTCTCATTCAAGGTGGCTTTTGGTCGGACACAAACGATTTTCTCAAACATTGGATATCCGATAGCGGGGGATAACACACGGTGTGGAATTTTTACCGATACAAATTAAAAACAAATTTTAAATGACGTGAAACTGTTGCTCTTTCATAAAAGCGAAGAATACTCAGTGTTTTGCGTGGAAATCGACAATTTTACCACGAGCGCATATAGGGAATATGTACGTCCTCGAGTCAGCAATTGGAGACAATCTGTCTCACTGGGAAATGACATAAAATATCGAACAACTGCTATAAGCTACTCGTGGAACTACTAATTCTTGGTATCAACCCATAATGATAATCGTCGGTTCCCACGCAACAACATTAGATTTTCTTTCTGATATATCTGCTTTGAACAAGATTACAGTATTTGCGACAGGGCTGCCGGCGAATCATTCAAAACAAAAATCAAATCAACTGATCGGAGCTTAAACGTTCCATTGAATTTGGCGTATTTCGCGAACGGCCGCAGCAAAATACAGACCTAGACAATTGAAGCGAAAGTTATCAGATGGGTCCACGTTGTTTTAAAATAAGATTTAATTGGGGTGGGAAGGTCATACTATATCATAGACACTGTATGGTGTCAAACATTTAGCGAGGTTTTTCTCTGCTGGAGGCGCGCGACCGAATAGACGATATTCCACAGGAAGATCGTCCATCAAATTTCCCACTCACAGCTAATCACGTTCGCGTTGTCTGGCACGAAGAAACGTTAGCTTGGATTCCTGTAAAGTGTATTATTATGCCAGTAAATTTGTTTATCCAATCAAATGAAGTTACTGAGAGACATAGACTCCGCAGTATTAGGTTCAGGATGGCTGAAAAGCACCCAATATTAATTTAATATTAGGTGCCCGTCAGCCATTTTGTTTTATCATTATATCTACACGCCTCAGCTTTTAATTTACACGTACGTACATGTTGCAGCGCAGTCGTACAGAAGACCCACCATATAAAATAGCTCAGTCGTATAAACATTGCATTCGATTGAATGAAACTGTTATAATAAAATGCCAAACCAGCCCAAAACATTGGCGGTGAAAGAAAAAGTCACGAGTGATTTATTAGAATGCGGAAGCAAAATTACTCCCCTTGTTGCGTATGTAAACATCGTCTGCTTTGTTTACATTTTTCGAGAAGAGCGCATAATTTAACTATTCGTTGAGTTAACTTCCCCAATGACATTTTAGCATGCCGTTTCACCCCACCTAATATTGTTTTCTCTTCGCCGTACATAACACTGTATCTGCCAACTAAACGCCCTGTAACTTATAATACCAGCATTTATAGCTTTAAAGTTGTTCAAGCGAAACAATACATGTTTCTGACATTAAAAGAGGGAAATTTAAGGTCCCACACAGTAAATTTTCTGTTTCTCAGGCCGTTTGTTTAAATATTGCATGCGGGCGGGACGGCGAGCGGGCGGGGGGTCTTTTATTTTATTTTTATTTTTGTAATTACTTCTTTGCCACCAAAGGTTCATGTTCTTGGATTGTTTATAGTTTAGGTCTCATAATCTACAGAATAGCATGGGAGAGCAAGAAGGTTTGGGAATGCTAAAGTACTGCAAAGCCTTGTTGCACTCAAAGGACAAATATCAATTTAATTAACCTGGGTAAAATATCAGGTATAAACCATTTAATTTTATTTCTTTTAAGTTTGCAGTGGTTATAAATGATCGTGCAGGAGGGGCTGAGAAACAGATTCTTCATCTTTTTAGGCCTACCTGAAAGTAGAAATAACCTTGTTTCAAAGGCATTCCAAGCCAAACCCCAAATTTTGATCCGTTGTTCACATATAACTTCGAACTGAAATAAAAATCACCCCAAACACGCAACCCCTCCCTCACCCCTCCCATAAAAGAAGTACGTAGCATCACTTACTGAAATTCGAAAATCCAGTTTCTGAGAAATAAAATAAGTTCAAAAAATCCAATAATAACTACACATATAAATTGGCAATGTTTTTCGGCCTTTCGGTAAATAACCACGAACTGATGGACTGTATGACAACGGCAGTTGAAGTCCTGTACAACTCCTGGCTTTCCAAATAAGTGTACAGAACTCTCCATCAGACTTTCCAGCGTTGCAACAGACTTGGTTAAAACAAAAATATTGGCATTATATATGCGCGCACGGTTAGTTAATGGGCAACACCTCGAACAGCATTGATACCGTGTCATCTATGATGGAGCGGTTAACCATATAAGCCCAAAAGACCGCTTTTCCGGTCCAAGATCGTGATATAACCTAACTTCATTAAGTAGATAGTTGCTCGGTGAATTTGTGTGGTAGACCAATCAAGATTTTTAACGTGCAGCCATAATCAAGATCAGCCTCATGGCAGCACGTTGAAAATATTGATTGGTCTTCCCCCAAGTAACGAATATAGACTCTTCCTATTCATGACACTGAACTGGGGTGGAAGATGCCATCAGAGTTCAATGGGTTAAACTGACTCTCTATAGCACCCGCTCGTGAGGTATTGAATTTAACAACTCTAACAGTTTCGCGATAATTTATAGCTGTGTGCATAATAATCTGAGTAGTTCCCTGCATCCAATGTCCTCTCCTCTAAATTTCATGCCGTAATTCATCCTCTCTGTGTGGAATTCAACGGGATCAGGTGAAGAAATAGGATCGTTCCAAAAATGTCTATCATCTTATTATTTCTAAGTGGGCGTTTTCGAAACATAACCTATTACCCTCGAAGAAGACGTCTCACTGTTCGTGTTCAAAACTAGGCTTCTTTTCTAAGATTCAGGAATGAATGTCTCCGCCAATGAACCATGTCTTCCGATTTGTGTTGGAAATATCTATGGGTATTACAGTTAAAACTAGAAGTCCTGTCATGAACTGTGTGCTTATCTAGGCTTAATTGCGCGTAGGAATTACGTGCAATTGCCATATCGAATGGCATCCAAAGCACGGCAGGTTCTCCTGGATATTCATAGAAAACACAGGCAACGTTTCTGCCAATGGACCTCCGGGTACGCAGAGGTCCATTGGCTGAACCATTGCTTGTGCACTGGCTTAATGTACAGAATTAGATAGCCTTACTATGGTCATACCGCGTAAATTAACGCGCAGATTGACGAGCTATTTGTGCGCATTTCATGACAAGATTTCTAGTTTTAATTGTAGGCAAAATCGCTCTGTAATTTGTTTTTATCACCGCATCAGTATATGGGTAGTGAGGGGTTGCGCGAAGTACATGGCGCTTCCTCTTAGGGTCTTTTAAGGGTCCCCCCCCCCCCCCCCCCCCACCTCGTCTCCTCTGATCTGCTTCAACCAAAAGATCCGTCGGATAGTGTCTGGATATCATCACGATGAACATACGTAAGTGTCTGTTGACTCTTCACCTAACGTCATGGCCACATAATACTCGCTATTCAACTTTTATTTTTTCCTCAATTTTTTTATTCGGACCAAATCACATGACCAGTTAACCCCGTATATGTTTTTCATTTATTCAAGCAATTGTTTTCCGGGTGTCGATTTCCAGTCGTGCTAGGTATAACGGCTAAGCTGTAATAGGGTATTTCAGTTACTGCTCGGGTGGAACTTTACTCCGCGGGTATAGCAGTGGTGATCATAACTTAAGTTCAGATCTCTCACACGGAAGTTCATTGATTTACGGGTGTCGTTTTGGTTTCTGTTGAAAGCTGGAATTACCGTGGTAGATAGGGCCTGGGAAAGCTTCGAAATTTTATTCGATTCAAATTCGACTCCTGATTTGATTCGATACGAACCACGACGTCTCGAATTGTCTGGTATCAACGAGATGTTATCAAAACCCTATAAGTACCTCCCCCCAAACTTGAACTCGTGTGAAAGTAGTTTCTAAAGCGGGGTGTTCTTGAACCATTCTTCCATCAGCAGGTCTCATGCACAGGAGACATGGTGACAGAAGAGAGTTCAAAGAGGTTCAACCACTGAAATACTTTAACCCTTTCCGTAACCTGAAAAGCAGACGACACTTGCAGAAAAAATTCTTGAATAACTATTTTTTTTATTTTTTGTCTCAAAAACATAGGTTATGACCCCTCATTGGAACGAGCTCGACGAGCTCGTTCCAAAGAGGGGTCAGAACCTATGTTTTTGAGGCAAAAAATGAAAATTAATTGGCGATTTTTGAGAATAGCACTGACCGTTTTTGGCCGTAAGGATGGGTAAAAGGTTAATTCCGTTCATGAAATATTCCGCATTTTTTCCTTCTTTTTTTATTCACTAGGAGTTGCCGCTGGATGTATTACCTGATGAAGATTCGCAGCATTTACTGCTGTTACAATATGCAACCATCTACAACTTGAAGAGCCGGGACATTCGGTACGAGATTCAATTCGATGGGGGCGCGGTGGCTCAGTAGGTATAGGTGTAGGCTACAAGCCGAGAGGTCCTCGGTTCGAATCCCACCTGCGGCAATCGCGTTGTGTCCTTGGGCAAGACACTTCACCCCCATTGCCCACGTGGGGGCACGGTGACGCTGTGTACTAAAGCGTACTGCACGTCGATGGTGCCCCTGTCTCCAACCAATGCTAACCCTGCTTGTGTGGAGTTAGTATGTTGGGGAGATGACAGTTGCTCGCCCTTGCTCGGTGGTTCTCTCCGGGTACTCCGGCTTCCTCCACCCGTAAAACTGTCGAGGTCATGATTAGCCATTGTGCAGAAATATGTGACCTTAAACACCAATAAATAAATAAATAATAAATAAATATATTCAATTCGATCTCAAAATGTAAGATTCGTGGGGCCCTATTTGGGGGAAAAATTCAGTGTCTAGTGAATAGACATGGAATAAATCGTCCCTTCAGAGGAAAACAGATTCCAATTTCAATGCTAGAGGATGAAATATTCTCACAAAATGGACAATATCGTAAAAATAAACGTCCCCATTCCTTTTATACCGATCACCAATCAATACAATGCATTCAACGATACAATCTCGTCACTTGAAGTTTTTCAATCTAGTTGTCTGTGATAAATCTGCCTCAGTTAGTATTCAAATTGATAATAATCGCCGTGCCAACTTTACTATTAGAAGGAAAAATAATGTTTACCAGATGGCAATAGACAACAATAGAACAGAAACTGTTGAAAGGTTTTGTATTTACTAATACTATCGTTGGCCAATAAAAACGCCAGGAGGACGCCAATGAAATATGTTCTTATTTCAGCAGCGCCATTATCACAATCTGATCACATCCATCAATTCCTTTGTGGAATTAGTCTTGCCAAAATCGAACCAATAAATCTATCGAATCTGTGGTATGTGCGAGATTACAGACAAGCGTCTCATTGCATCCTCCGTGCTCTGTTAGTTATTTGAGCACAGTACGGCCGTCGTAGACTGTTCGGGTGGGCAATATTTCCACGGACGCAATACCATTAGATTCCAAACATTTATTATGGGAATAATAATCAGAAATTTAATTAATGAAGCGCCGGGTACAACCCGGTGCTTCATTAATTAATATTTTGATGATGCTGATTTTTTATTACCTGGTAAATACATGCGTTAACATCATTGCTCACGCGTGGATTACGACCAGTCCACCGCGACTGTACTGCACATCACACGATGAAAGTGTGTGGCCAGCGATAATAACGAATACAAGCAAAGCAAAACGTCAGAACATCAGGTGTGGCGAACCGACGGCGTCATGGCGCATAGCCCTCACCTACTTTTTGACGTTGGCGTCAGGCGGTTTCCATTATGCATATAAGAAACAGGCTTTCTTTACTCCGGTTTTTAAGCAGAAATATCATGCAGTTTTGGGGGGCTTGCATTTCTATGAAACGTTATGGAGAATTTTGTTGCCAAACAGATTCGCAATCTTGATGAGGAGCTGCAGTCAGTACACAGGTCGTTCTGCGACTGTGCGACACTGAAACCTTCCTCTTATGGCTGATGAACGATATTCTACTATTCTTCTCTCCAGGCAGAAGCGGTAGGTCCCATGTCAGAGTGAGGCGTTTGACACCATCTACCACAACGTGGTTCGCAGCAGACTTGGTACTCGACATGGTATCGTTAGTATTTCCCTTGACTAGTTTCGCTCGTATAGTACTGAAGGTAACTATTCATGGTTTAAACACAAATGTTAATCTTTTACTGTTTGGTATTCCCCCAGGGATCAGTGTTTGGTCAGTTCCTACACGTTATATGTACGTGGCTACTGGGAGATATCACGCGCAGCAAAGGTCAGTCCTCCAATTGCTACACAGATGACATACAGTGATATGTCAATTTTGTATAATAGTCTGATGTAGCAGCCAATCAGAAACGTGATATGCATGTCGCTTATATCAGAGAATATTAGATAACTTACATTTCTTAGCACTTAACCCTTTACCTAACGTAACGGCCAAAACCGGCCAGCGCTATTCTCAAAAATCGCCGATTAATTTTCATTATTTTTTTCATTTTTTTGTCTCAAAAACATAGGTTATGACCCCTCGTTGGAACGAGCTCGTCGAGCTCGTTCCAACGAGGGGTCATAACATATGTTTTTGAGACAAAAAATGAAAAAAATTAGTTATTCAAGAATTATTTTTGCTAGTGTCGTCTGCTTTTCAGGTTAGGTAAAGGGTTAATGCTGACACAACTTAAATTATTCATATTTGATTGAGGTATTGGTTATCAAAATGTACAGGTCCTGATCTTAACGTTGACAGCTTTATGGTCTCTCCAACGGAACGGTCCGCAACCTCGGATATTTCAAGAACGAGAACTTGTAGGGAGAAAAAAACATATCTTATATACATGTAGGACTTTGTATTACAATCATCCGAATATCAGTGGACGCGTGGCGTGATTGATGGTTGACGACAAAAGTACAAGTCACATAACCTTTTTTTATTATACGCTAAACTATAGATTATCGAAGAAATTGCGGAAAGATAGAAATCGTATCCCCCACTGTGAAGATATAGAAATTTTCACTTTCACGGTATCAATCAAAATGGTGGCTTTCAAAGCATCACTTCAAAGAAATTTGGAAATATACGCGAAGAATAACCATCTGAGGGTAAACACCGAGAAAACTAAGTGCTTAGTGTTTTTCCCCCAAAAGGTACAAGGCTCCCCAGTTTTTACATTGGCTGACAAAACGTTGGAGATTGTACCAAGCTATTCTTATTTGGGTATAACGTTTTCCGCTAATGGGAAATTTGGAGAGGCACAAAATGCTATGAAACTAAAAGGGATGAAAACACTTTACAGTCTTTTCAATTCTTTTAAGAGTAAACATCTCCCGTCCACTGCTGTGATGTCCAAATTATTTGATCAATTAATAAAACCCATATTGCTGTATGGTAGTGAACTATGGGATACAGAGTATCAACTTGCAAAGTGGGATAGACTGTCTGCTGAGACTGTACATACTAAGTTCTGTAAAATGATACTCGGTGTTAATAAAAATTCTTCCAACCATGCCGTTCGAGCTGAACTTGGCAGATTCCCACTATCCCTTGAATGCATTGTCAAAAAGTTCAAATTCATGGCCAGGCTTCACTGTGCAACTCCAGGTACATTGCTCCGTGATTTACTGGAAGAGCATAAATTAACGAGGGAATATAGCGGATTCCGTCAAATAATGGAAGGTTACAATATACCATCATCTGCAATGCACGATAATAAATCCAGTAAATTACTTGAAAATTTAACAAATGATTACACACTCTATTTTAATGAATGCCTTAATAATGACAACAAAAAGAACGGTAAAAATAAATTGCGCACGTATCGCGCCTTCAAAAACGACATTAAATTCGAGCCCTATTTAGCTCACTCAAAAACAAGAGAAGCGCAAAGTATGTTTACAAGATTACGGATTAGTAATCATAATTTGGCAACTGAAAAGGGGAGACATGCACAGCCGCCAATACCTTTAGAAGATAGGATTTGCAATGCTTCTGATGTTTATAAGGATGCCGGCGATGTGGAATCCGAGATGCATTTTGTCATGGACTGCCCGGCCTATACAAACATCAGGAGACAGTTGTTTGCAATAATTAACAGGAATAATGCAGACTTCTCAAATGCAAGAAAACAAGATCGGTTTGAATTTATTATGAAAAATAATACGCCCTCATTATGTCACACCATCTGCAACATAACCCTGCTGTTCTTCAGGAAAAGAGAAATAATAATTGCAAAATAGTAGGTCATTAAACTGACCTAGGCTTTTGAGATTATATACTTATATGTATGATACATTAGCTTTATTTACTTTATTGTTTCGTTTATTATTTGGTTCTAATAATCATATCATTTCTCTGTTAACTCTTTATGCAATCTGCCTCTCTGTAGGTGTTATTTTGCTTGAATAAACTATTACTTCAAAGTGAATACGAGTCACATTATCACTGGAAATGATCAATTTGTTCTAAAAGCGTATAACGAAAAGTAAATCTAGTGTTTTTCAGTGGATACAGGTCATTACCAGCAATAATTCGACACGTATTCACCTTGAACTGATTCATGGAACCCGCTAGACCAAACATGGCCTGAAAGTCCGTAATATAAGTTTTTGGTTTGGTACGACCTTTCAAATCCTTTCAAGCCATGTTTGGATCAGAAACCCGCCAGCTGAATCAGATTGCAAGACGCTATCAGTTCCGAGTATCTAGCAAATCACTTCCGCGTTTCAATGATTCAATGCGCTGTTTACTTTCATGCATCAGTTCAAGGTTGAAGCGAGTGGAATTATCAGATTCTTATAAAAAAAGCGTGTAATAAAACGAAAATCTAGTGTTTTTGAGTGGATATCGAAATTTATCTCACTCGTGACCGAGACAAATGGCTATTTTCGCTCGCGCAAGCGCTCGCGAAAAATGAACATTTGTCTCGGTCACTCATGAGTCACTCATGAGATAATTTTCGGTATCCACTCAAAAACACTAGATATCCTCTATACAACTCGCTTCGGTACGTTTGCAAACGGTCTATCACAGTCACCTGAGACAATACATTAAGGTGCAGCGCATCTGAATGAAGAGACCACTTTGTATCTATCGAATTTGGTTCTACGTTACAAAACACAGGAGACCTCTGATTTGAAAAAAAGTTAATCAGTCTTGTTCGTGTACCTCTTTCCTTGTTACACGATGTGATCGGACCATTTTTTCGATTGCCCCTTTACCGCGGAACCAGCTTCATGTGAGCTGAAGATTTCCCATTTTATTACACATTCATTAAACTTTAAGCCCTTGTATTTAACGGAATCGTTGTCGTAGGCGCCTGCCAAGCACATTACAGACGTACTCGATTGGTGAAATGACTGGACTTAATGCTGGCCAAGGCATTGTAGCGATGGTCTGCTCCTGGAGGAACTTTGTAGCAACACGGGCCCTGTGCGCTCTTGCATTGCCATCTTGGAAAATGAATCGACGGCCGTGACGTCGCGAAAATGGAACAACATGAGTTGCTAACATATTGTCACGGTAGTACTGCCCTGTGACACGCCCTTGGATGACATGTAATGCTGTTCTGCTTGTCATGGTTATACCTCCCCACACCATAACCGATCCACCAGCAAAACGATCGTGCTGCCTAGCGGTTACGTCATGGTATCCTTCGTTCCGCCGCCGTCACACTCGGTTTCGCCTGTCGAGGAAGTCGAGAATGAACCTCGATTCATCGGAAAACATGATGTTGCTCCACCGACGATTGTCCCAACGCTGTTGTGCGCCACATCATTTGCGCCTTGCTGCGATGTGACATTCAGTCAAACGTGGAATTATTCGAGGTCGTCGAGCGTACAAGTTCCACCTGCGTACGCGATTTCGGATAGTCTGACCTCTGACTCGCACATATGTCGCTTGGTGCAGCTGCTGTTCAATTTTCGAGGCACTGTCAGGGCGGTTACGTAATGCTGTTATTCGGATCAAACGATCCTGATGAGCAGTTGTCGCTCTTGGACGACCTGACCGACGTCTGTCATCAACATTGCCTGCCTGACGTAGCGTGACCACAACCTGCTAATCACCGATTGAGTAACGTTGATAATTTAAGCCACAGCAGTCTGTCTGTTGCCAGCTTCCAACATGTCAATGGCATGTAAACGTTCGTCACGTGTTAGTCTTCGTATACCTCAAAATTTACGTTTCGACCAGAAACTATTGATGAACGAGTTTTTATCAAGAAAAGAACGATGAAACCTCCGAAAAAGACCATCCAGTACAAATGAAAATTTCAAAACGTACCCTACAGACATTAACGCGGCGCTCGTGCGAAAAACCTGCACGATGTTTTCGTAGGGCGGTGATATTAATGATCCACACTAAACTTGGTAACATGCTGATGTGTCCAATCACGTGTATCCAATACCATTTTCGAAAATATCAACATCAGTTTGGATATCCCCTACTTTTTTGAATAGTATATTAGTAATAGCTTCCAAATGGTAGGCACGAAGGGACACGTGCCGTAACAAGCTCAATAGAAAAGACAACGAATGTAATTTAGACTGGTTCCCAAAAGGTTGGTTTGATTTTTTAGCGATTTATTGGGGGCGCGGTGGCGTTGCGGTAACCGGTTCACGTCAGATCACCGAAGTTAAGCAACATCGAGCCCGGTTAGTCCTTGGATGGGTGACTGTCTGAGCGATCGATTCAGACTCCCGCGTTGTGTCCTTGGGCAAGGCACATCACCCCGATTGTCAACATGCGGCACGATAACGCCGTGTATTAAGGCATACTACACGTCGATGGTACGCATGTCCTCAACCAATCTAACCCTGCCTGTGCTGCAGTGCGGAGTTACGATATTGGGGAGCTGGCAACAGCTCGTCGTTATTCGGTTGGTCTCTCCGGGTACTCCGACTTCCTCCACCCGTAAAACTGTCAGCGACACGATATGCCCCTGGCTGTTAAAGTGTCGTTAAACCCTAATAAATAAATAATAAATGAATACATTATCGATTTATTTGACCAGTACCGCTTCAAACAAAAATAACGGACTCTTCACCTTTGGGTTTAATCATCGGGATTAAAAAATGTTTATTTAATTTTAATGTAATAAACACAGAATGCGATGTGTGTTTGAATCTGTGGGTGTTTTACATAACTCGTTGGAATGACGTAGTCATATTTCGCTCAAGCCTACAGCTCTCGCGAAATAGGGCTATGCAATTCCAACTCGTTATGTAAAACATCCACAAACTCAAACACACATCGCGTTCTGTCTATATGTGCTATTTTTCAAAATATGCGCCCAAACACTTTGGTTTCATAATATATACACCTCTTGGTGAAAGCTGTCGATCAAATGATCGATTCTCCGAGAAGACAGTGAAGAACTACAGTAAAGAAATGCGGAATGTATCCCTTTAACTAACCATTGTAAAACCAAAAAGCTTTTCGAGCTATTCGTGTTTACATTATATTTAATGTTGTTTTTTTTTTATTTATTTTGAAACATACACACGAGCACAGAATGAGTTTAAAGATGTGAAAATACACAAATGTGTCAATTTTAGTATAACTGCAATACATTAGCTGTAGGTGTAAAGGATTTTAGTTCTAGTTTAATAGAGCATTAGACTTCCAATGAGTTAGGTATATTTCTTTAACTTCAATCGTCGTCCAACCCGAAGGCCAGCCTTCGGGTTAAAGATGACTGACGAACAAAAAAATCGACAGAATCAAGACCAGCCCGTCGCACAGACACCAGTAAAAGAGACTAAAGGGTATTTCTATATTTGACGATACTCTATTTTTGTCACCTGTGGTGCCACTGGCAAGACACGAAAGGAGTTCTTTCGAGGGTACTGTTTATTTATGATGTATCTACTCTCTTCCGCTTTCCCTAACTCACTTTTTAACCCTTTACCTAACATGAAAAGCAGACAACACTTGCAAAAACAATTCTTGAATAACTTCTTTTTTTTTTCATTTCTTGTATCAACAACATTGGATATGAACCCTCGTTGGAACGAGCTCGAAGATCTCGTTCCAACAAGGGGTCATAACCTATGTTTTTGAATAAAAAATGAAAAAATAATGAAAATTAATTGGTGATTTTTTAGAATAGCACTGGCCGGTTCAGGCCCTTACGTTGGGTAAAGGGTTAACAAGTATGTTGCCCTAGACGAGATCTGAAAATTACGGAAATAGCATCAATGCGGCCTGTTTTTCAAATATTACCAGACAGGAACGAAATGTGGTAGGCTCCGCGCTGGTTGGACCATTGCACCTCCCAACCGAACCCCACCCCACTCCACTTCTAATGAAGTCCGCCGCCTTGTCAGTTCATAGACCCAGGGTTTGAACCCAGGGATCAGCAGATGGGGAGTCAGCAAACATCAATTTACAAAATAATGGAATGTGAGAGTGTTGTTACAGCTAATGCCGCTACTGCTAATAATTCTGCTGCTGATTCTGACGAGCGATATCAATATTGTAGATGCATCGTCATCACCATCATCATCATCATCATCATCATCATCCTAGGGCTGCACGGTATATAGATAAATCGATATACACCGGTATTCAAACCAATATCGATTGAATACCGGTGCAATTACAAAAAATATCGATTTATCGTCATTATTTATTTACCCACAATTTAATTTTGAAGATGTCTTGAGTTTTTTAACTGAAGCCCCGAATGAACAATATTATCCCTTTATCCAAAGAATCGTCTGCCTGTGCCCTCGAAATATACAAATTCAGCAGTTGAAAAAATAATTTTCAAAAATTTCAACAAAACTATATCATATGACCCCTCATTGGAACGAGCTCACTGAGCTCGTTCCAATGAGGGGTCACATGATATAGTTTTGTTGAATTTTGGGGAGAAAATCTGATAAACTAATTTTGAAAATAATAAATTTTGATATCGTCTGCGTTGGGTAAAGGTTTCTCGAACCGCATGATCAAGGCATACTAATTCTTTCCGACTGTGATGCCTCGAGTCTCGATTGTGGTACTTGTGTTCATATATCTGAACAGTTTTCGATATACCGGTATACCGCGATATTTTTTTGAATACCGATACCGGTATTCAGTTTTGAATATCGTGCAGGCCTACATCATCCACAAAAGCCGACGTCGTCGTCATCGTCACCGCCATCATCATCGTCGTCACCATCATCGTCATCATCATGATCAATATCATCGTTGCTGTTGTGCATTCTGATGTTGTTGGCGTGAAAGTTACACTCATAGTTAAAAGGAAACTGATTAATGTGATTTCATCTTCAATCACTGGCAGTCTTCATAAAACACATCGACGTTTAAAATATTCATTTTGTGCAGGAACGCACGCGAGTCCGATTTTGTTTGCATTTCATTTCTAAATCCATTCCGCATGCACAGAATCAATACTTGCTTTCTCCACGACAGACGTTTAACATTTTTATTTCAAGTAAAGAGGGTCCAGACTTTTTAAACATGATTATCGATTCATCTGTGTTTGGTAACATGTTATATCACCCGCCCGAACGCTGAAGGAGGATTTCTAAATTACTACAACATACATCTAAAACTTTCAGTGACTGCCACTAATTATACAACTGGCGGAACAAACAAAATATAATTAAAAAGAATATGATTTCAAATCAACTGTGGGATACGGCACTGTGATCACAAATGCTGTTTTCTGGATTAGTTTACGTACGGTCCGATCGCGAAAAACACCATTGGGTAGAAATGTCAAAAAAATAAAAGCGAAATCAAGACTCAAGAAAACATACAGTTAAAACTAGAAGTCCTGTCACAAACTGTGCGCTTATCTAGGCTTCGATGCGTGTAGGAATTGCGCGCAATTGTCATATCGAATGGCATCCAAAGCACGGCAAGTTCTGCTGGTTAATCATAGCAAACGCAGACAATGTTTCTATCAATAGACCTCCGGGTTACCCGACGGTCCATTGACTGAAACATTGCTTGTGCACAGGCCATATGTACAGAATTTGAGAGCCTTACTATGGCCATAACGCGTAGGTTAACGCGTAGGTTAACGCGCAGATCAACGTGCTATTTGTGCGCATTTCATGTACGAATGAGAATAGCATCTGAGAGAAAGTGCTTTTGCATTTCTTGTTTCAACATTAAAATTCTAATGTGTTCTAGGAAGGCAAACAGACCGAGATTTTTGACCGCATCGCGACCCCGTCGCGAAGTGTTCGAACTTTTCAGTCCGCGTTTATGATCGCAAGACTATAATTTCTAGGTGTCGACCTGGAACATATTTAGTCATTTGTAGGGGTAGAGATGTTTCAACTTTGCGAAACATGAATAGTCGAATAGACGATTCTGGACATCGGAAAACTAAAAGGTTCATTTTTTTGTCTCAAGACATACTTGTACTTCCTTATGGGAACGAGCATATTGCTATAGCCGTTGCACCGTAGAATTCAATAGTATTAAAAAATAAGGTAATCGCTATCATATTTCATTTTATCATATGACTCGTCCGTTTTGTTCACTTTAAAACATTTGATATTTTGTTTTCATATTAATTAGTGATAAATAAAGCCTTCCGTCAATTTCATTGGTCAATTTCAAAACTAGACAATTTGATTGGCTGAACGAAATACAACTGGGCCACATTTTCATAATTTGCATAATTAGAGTTGGGAGCTTTCATTGGTCAATTTCAAAACTGGACAATTTGATTGGCTAAACAAAATACAACTGAGTCACATTTGCATAATTTCAGTAGGGAGAATTTACGTTATCTGTCCTATTTAGGGTGGGTTATATTGCATTAATCTTTTACCTACAAAAAAAACGCCTTTTATTTTTTTTTTACATTTTCCCTTTTTGCTTCCAAAACATAGGTTATGACTCCTCATTGGAACGAGCTCAACGAGCTCGTTCCAATGAGTGGTCATAACCTATGTTTTGGAAGCAAAAAATGAAAATTTTTAGTTATACGAGGATGGTTTGTCCAAGTGCCGTCTGCAACTCAAGTTAGGTGATGTGTTAAAAAGTCATACTAAGTGGTTAATTTGTGTGTGTGCGTGTGTGTGTCATGTGATACATAGAATAAGAAATGAGTGTTTTTCCCATATAATATTTATGAAACTCGTCCGAATTTTCCATTGGGCTCGCCAGAACGGAAAATTCTTAGACTCGTTTCATAAATATTATATGAGAAAAACACTCATTCCATATCCTCTATTTATCAGACTCAGGTATCTTTGCCAAGCAATATATTCCGCTACACGTTAGACTGAAATATGATTAACACCTACAACTACTCAAAAATAGTTTAGTACCACCACAAACATTTCGATATAAATGAAAAAAATGATAAAATAATGAAAGGCAATTCATTTATTGGCAATTATTTATTTTAGATATATTCATTTTAGAGTAACAGAGGTATCACCCGCCATGTGCACGAGGCTCGTTATTCAAAAAACACATTCTAGTCGGTATCGGGTGTATCCACCCCTGACTTCTAAAATTGCGAGGTACTTCTCGCTCATATTCGGAAGTTGATCCTGACCAGTTTGGTCCCATTTGTTGGACAAGAATTTTCAACAGATTTCTTGCCACCCTTCTTGCATACATACCAGCCCACATACCAGTTTGATATTACCCGCGGACAAGGGCTTTCTCATGGGCAGGTGATAATCTACCCCAGGCACTGAAACGACGGTGTTTAAACCTGTGAACGCACGTGACTGTTTTACAGGTCCAGGAACATGACACGTCATAATTTCATTAAGTTGGATGACTGTTAATGTGTGGGGTAGACCAATCAATTTTTTCAACGAGAAGCCCCCAAGGCTGCACGGTGAAAAAATTAATTGGTCTATTCCCAAATAATGAATATGATCTCTTCCAACTACTTCCGTTGAACTGAAATGGAAGATACACCCTACAATACCAAACAAAGCTATGATGTAACAAGGTCCTGGACTGGAAAAAACGGCCTCACCATTCCAAGGGGTTAAATACTAATCATACTTAGTACAGTGGAGCCCACTTAATAGGATATCTCTTAATTGTAGATCCCTGTTAATTGAATATAATTTCCCAACACAAAACCATTTACCATACCTCCAGTACAAATTTGACCTGTTAATTGAATATTGGTTATAGAGTAAACTCCTGTTAATTGAATAAATATTCTTGTAACATGTCAAGAAATTATCCTGACTCTCCCCAGTTTCCTTTTAGTTACAGACCTATTTGGCTTCAGTACATCCAATACAGGCAATTAATCTATTATATCTTGTTTGACAGTTCATGGAGCTCTGTCAAACAAGATATACTAGAATAAATTCTAAGTTTATCTCCAGAATACAGGGAGGTGACACAATCCCTGTTAATTGAATACTCTTGTTAATTGAATAATTTGCATTGGCAAGTGGCTTTTCAATTAACATGGTTCCACTGTATCTTGGATTAAGAAAAAGTCCATTGGTAAAATGTATTCATCAGAAATGGTTTAGCAATTCTCTGTACCAATTTGTTGCCAAAAAGTTAACTCTTCAGCACTGAAAGGGATGTTACTAAGGAGTCCCCGGCGGGAGAGGGAGTGACCACATCTAGATTTCCAATTGCTCCCCGCTCCCTTGGTAACAAAATTCCGACTACCTCCATGTAATTTAAAACAAGTAGGAAATTCAATTAGTACCGCCTCCCAGTTCCGACTGCATGTTTTAAAAAGCAGAATTCCATTTGTATACGCCCTTGACTGTAAATTTTCCAACTGAGGCTCTCGGTGGTTACAATTCCACTGCAATCAATATTTAGGGGACTGTTTCTACTTTTCAGTTAATATGTGGAGGACTTTCACTACTTCTCAGTCTGATAACTCCATGTTTTGGCCAAATTCTAGATATGTTCGAAAAAATCCACTGGCGACCTATTTAAAATTTCCAACTTTTGGGGTTTCGGATTTCCAGTTATTCAAAATTTGACGAATTGTATGGGGTGGGGGACATCCCCACCGTATATCCTGTCGCAACGTTCCATGGCACCGAATTCCTCAACGAATGATTAAGCTGGTCCTAGCAATTGGGCGAATTTGGTTTGTATATGAATATACAGTTAAAACGAGAAGCCCTGTCATGAAATGCGCGCAAATAGCACGTCGATCTGCGCGTTAATCTACGCGTTAAGACCATAGTAAGGCTATCAAATTCTGTACATATGGCCTGTATACAAGCAATGTTTCAGTCAATGGACCTCCGGATAACCCGGAGGTCCATTGGCAGAAACATTGCCTGTGTTTGCTTGGAGTAACCAGGAGAACCTGCCGTGCTTTGGATGCAATTCGATGTGGCAACTGCGCGCAATTCCTACGCGCAAGTAAGCCTAGATAAGCGCAAAGTTCATGACAGGACTTCTACTTTTAACTTTAGTAATGCAGAATTCCTGAACGAGATCGCCCCGTGCACTACTGGTTGCAGTGACTGTTAATTTGTGGGGAGGTTCAGTAATGATTTAAACAAACAACTTTGTGGGAACCTTTGGGGGCTCAGTGTGGCTGTTAGATTAAATTTGTACGGATCACATTTAACAATTGGTGTTCTATTATGTTCCTCGCTTGCCTGCCACCCAATTTTGTTTTTCGTAAAAGTATCGTTTTCAAAGCTTAACCCTTTGTCCAACTCAGACGATATCAAAATTTATTATTTTATTTTGTTTGTTTTCAAATCATTCAAAAAGTTTCAACAACAATCATACCATGTGGACTCCTTTGGGACTAGCTCGACGAGGGGGTCTCCTGACATGTTTTTGTTAACCCTTTACCCAACGTAACGGCCAAAACCGGCCAGCGCTATTCACAAAAATCGCCAATTAATTTACATTATTTTTTTCATTTTTTGTCCCCAAAACATAGGTTATGACACCTCGTTGGAACGAGCTCGTCGAGCTCGTTCCAATGAAGGGTCATAACCTATGCTTTTGAGACAAAAAAATAATTATTCAATAATTTTGTGTGCAAGTGCCGTCTGCTTCTCATGTTAGGTAAAGGGTTAAAATGTGTTGAAAAGTAATATTTATTCAACTGCTCCATTTATAGATTACGCAAAAGGATGCAACCGCTTCGTGGGGAAAAGTGTTAAGGGGTTAAATCAATCCAAGGGACTTAACTCTTACCACAGGTCGTGAGTATATCTGCAACTTTTTAAAAAATCATACTGATACGTACAAGGCAAGAGTATCAATTAATTAATCTATTATTTATTTATTTATTTATTTAAGGTCACTTTCAGCAAACCTGGTTATTTCATTTCTTAAACAAAAATACAAAGTTAAGTTCAGTGCCACGTGTTCTAGGACTCCCACTCGGTGGTTACAGGTCCTAATATACCAGTAAAATGGAATTTGTCTACTACAATAATCAAGCACTACTCCACGTTTCACGGTTCGTACGAGGGAGTCCAGGAAAGAGCGGGTGATACTCGGACTTCCAAAAACAAAGAATAGAGACAATTCTACATGACAACCGCATTAAACCCTTCGAGGAACACAAGAACATACAAAAGAACACTGCAGTGTCGTGGTTAGTATCCACGCAATCTCCCATCAAAAATGATTTCTATTCAGTTAATGTGTTCTGCAAACATTTCCCTTCGATAAATCCCCCAAATGCACGTTGTTCCAACAACTTTATAAATTTTGACAAATCACTGTTCAGTTACAGCATTAAGCCATCTTAAACCAAGCTAATACCCGAACTGATGTATTCGTGCACTAAGTGCTTGATAATTGCGTTGTTATCTCACAAGCATTACGCACGCGCTGCATCACTAAATGAATTCAGTCACAAATGGATATTGAAATGAATATAATTTCAGTTTGTACTAAGCGGGAAGGGGCTCGTTATCTCCTCGTACAGTGATATCCAAATTACATCAGAACAGATTATACATCGTTCCAACGACATGCCCATCGAGTTGAGACGCGTCCTCCATCCTTCTACAACCAACTCAATCAACTTGACATATCGTCGCGTGAGAATCGTCAGGCTATATCTTCCAGTAGAAGATAGAACCTTACGGTTCTCACACGACGGCATCTATTTATTAAATATTCAGAGCTAACTTGCATTTATACCATGATTACATATTCTACTATATATAAATAGACAGAACGCGATGGGTGTTTGAATCGGTGGGTGTTTTACATAACGAGTTGGAATGACGTGGTCATATTTCGCGAGAGCCGTAGGCTCGAGCGAAATATGATTACGCCATTCCAACGAGTTATGTAAAACACCCACCGATTCAAACACACATCGCGTTCTGTGTTTATTACACAACCCATGCATTAAAATGCATTTAAATAAACAAATTTTAATTCCGATAATTAAACCCAAAGGTGAAGAGTTTGTTTTGACTGAAGCTGTACAGATCATATGGATCGATAAAAAATCAAAACAACCTTTTCGGAACCAGTGTTTGTTGAAATTCCTATCGCTGTTTACTAACAGTAATAGCCACCAAATGGTTAGGCATGAATGGGCTGGTGCCCGTTCACGCCTAACCATTTGGTGGTTATTACTGTTAGTAAAAATATAAGTACAAATATGTGCAGATTTGCAAAACAGCTGGGAGAAACGTTTTTAAAAGAAGTTCGAAGCATGTCAAGGTGTACGAAGATTTACCGAAATAAAGTTGACCAATTTAGATATAATGGGGTCCACAAAACGAGACGGCAACGGGACTGGCTTAATGTTCTGGTTGGAAATGATTGGGGTTTTTTTTAAATATTATCCCATTTTTGGCTAATTTTTTGTGAACCGACTTTATTTTACTTTGGACGTTTTCATTTTCACACAATGCGACAGACAGTCGATGATTGTTTAACGAAATTTGGAAACTTTTTGAAGCGTAACTAAACAGTGCAGTACAAAGTTCCGGCTTGCATATCACCCATTGAATACAGAATCATTTATATCATAGCGGCGATTCCGTTGGATACAAGGGTTTAAAGTTTAATGGATGTGTAATAAAAAAGCCTATGACATACATTTTAGCTTTACACACCAACCGCGGTGAACACGCCAGCAATGGGATTTCAAGAGTTAAAATTTACACCAACATCTACAGGAACTATATCCAAGTTGACCTTTGGTGACTTCGGCTTGAGTGCTAACTTGTCTAAATTTATCGCACGTCGCCTCGCGAAGAGTGAAATGAAGGCGGCAATTATTGATTACGTTTTTAAATGAGTTTACCTCATAAGATACGAAACATTAACAAACATGCGTTGTCTGATTTTAATAAAGCATCCATAACTCGATGGAGTATGTTATAATGTTATTAAACTGAAAAAGTCCCCGTGATTTGTGCGTTTCTTTTTCCATTTCTTTTCGGCGATAAAATTGACTGCGGAAGTACCGCCCACCGGTGCTCATGTAAACAATAACAGATTCGCACGCGTCTACGTCTGCTGCTCAGTAAAATCGAGAAAAAATAATAGCGACTCTTAATAATCTGACGATCATGGTATAAATAAAATATACCCAAAGTAGCTTGATGTACCAAATGTTCACCACTCGTGGTGACCATTTGGTACACCAAGCTATTGGTTATATTCCATATTTCTCCCTCTACACACTGAGGTCCAAATATCCAAACTTTAAGCTGAACTTTTTTTTCCCCATAATGTAACTGGAAATTTAACAAATTCCATCATATTAAACAGAGTTCAGTGCATTGGTTAAAATCCAAGTTGCATTATTGGAAAAGAATGCTCTGGTGTTCTGCACTGGACCGCTGAAATACTGTCTGCACATAATTGCCATGCGACAACTTTAAAATGATGCCACGACTGTTCCGATGTACAGATCGACGTTTTCAATCTAAAGGAAGTTTGTTTGCGTCATAAGGTATATAGAAAGTGACTTCCAACTCCAACAAGAACAACTGTTGAGAGACGTTTCCATGGGGAAGGCAATTCTCAAAATGTTTTGGTAACACAACGTGGCTTCTTGTCGGAAACATCAGATAAAACAAGGAATAATTGAAGGAAAACCAAGAGAAATCTTCAAAAAAAAAGAAAGAAATCTGTCTTGCGATAGTGCGACAACACAATTCTGCCAGTACCCCTTATTCATATATCACATGAAACGTCGTTAATTTCGACGTGACATCCCATGTCTTATTTCCTGATTATCAACTAGTGTCTAATCGGCGCGTGGTCCCATAGTAGCAGCATTGTATTCGTGTGCGTAGTTCACATGACGTCAATTACGACAACAGGTGCAAGTAAAGCGCATTCATGACGTCATGGTATGAAGCGTCTGAGCCAACGAACTGATTGTCGGTTGTTTTGGGAGAATTTAGCGACAATGAATTAAATAAAAAGTGTAAAAAACATTCGAAAAATCATGTGATATACAAAATCTTCAACTCGTGAGGTTTGGATATAAGATTTTTTGAAACGAGTTTGATGAATTCGATTCACAGCTCGCCTAAAGGCTCGTTGTGAATCAAAATTCATCAAACTCGTTTCAAAAAATCTTATATCCAAACATCACTCGTTTGAGATCCTCTGTATATTTAATACCGTAAACAATGAAAGCCGGATATTTGAATTCCAGTTCAAATTAAAAGAGGATGCAGTGTTACTTTGCAGTAGAGGATTATATGGCGGACGGAATTCAGTTCTAATCCCTCCGTAAGACTGCTACAGTGTGATTGCAATTTCCTAAGATTTTCAGTTTATGACAATTATTGTGATTATAGAATAAACACTGATTTGTTTTGATGTTGCCTGTGCATGGCAGATAACAGACCCCTTATTACCAACTGATAAAGAAGGAAGAGATCTGCCTAATTCCATTACTGGGATCCGATTAATGCCTTACAATCATGAGGGAAATGAGATTTGGTATATCAAATTCATGAAATGACTATAAATATTTATAACAAAGAGACGAAGACAAATCATTGATAGGCTTCCCCCATCTTACTTGCAAATTACTGAAACCGATTCTGAACTTATTGATGCGTCTGTGTAACTTAAAATTAAGATGGAATCGAAAGGCAGCCAAGCAAAAGGCTTCCTTACAAAATATACCTAACTTTAGATTACATACACTCCAAAATCAGTAGAGTTAAAAATTAATTTTTAACCCAACTGAGTTTAAGGTGTATAATTGTTCTCCTTTCGTCGCTTTTACAATTCATTAAGTTTGATCGTCCTGTTGGTGACGAAATACACCAGTGTCAGGGATGTGGCGACAGGGTGGGGGGGGGGGGGGGGGGTCTCAACCCCCCCCCCCCCCCCATCTAGGATTTTTTTTTTTTTCAATAGTTGGAAATTCCGAGGTCAAAAATCAAATAGTTGGAAATTCAATAAATTAACATTGTTCATGAAAAATATTAAAATTCCAACTAATGATGAGAAATTTTGATCTTTTATTTCCAACTGGAAACTTCAGTTTCAAATTTCCTAAATTGACATGGCATCAAAATTTCGACTCTGACATCAATCCGGTAAATTTTCTGACCCAGATACATTATAAATGATGCCTTTTTCCGTTTCAGGACTAGTGAAAAATTTTCAGAAGGGTTCATAATCCTTTACCCAACGCAGACGATTTCAAAATTCATTATTTTAAATATCATTTTTTTAAATTTAAAAAAAAAAATTCAACAAAACCATATCATGTGATCCCCTCTTTGGAACGAGCTCGACGAGCTCGTTCCAAAGAGGGGTCACATGATATGGTTTTGTAGAAATTTGTCAAAAAATAATATTTTTTCAGCAGCTGTATTTGCATATTACGCGGGCGGATGAGGGCGATTCGTTGGGTAAAGGGTTAAAAGATATCACCCAGCGCTGCAGTGCAAACACCTATCGAAACCACCCACAGTTGGAATTTACATCGGTGCCCCCCCCCCCCCCTCCCCCAACTGAAACCCTCTAGCCACAACCATGACCAGTGTACATATTCAGAGTTTAATGGTGACACACTCACAGGATGGGGACTATCCAGACGGTAATATTAAATTCTACAAGAAAAAAAAGAACAGACAATTGTTTAGCAAAAACATAAGAGCCCAACGAACCTCAAATTTCGGGACGAATCAAATCAGGTGTAATATTTTGAATAAAATGTCGAAACGAATCTCCAGGTTGCTCATCTTGTGAATATTGCACCTACTTACTGTGTCCATGCGAAACTTCGAGATTGTTACTGTCTATGTCCATGCGAAGCTTCGAGACTGTTACTATCTATGGCCATGCGAAGCTTCGAGATTGTTACTATCTTTGTCCATGCGAAGCTTCGAGATTTTTACTATCTATGGCCATGCGAAGCTTCGAGATTGTTACTATCTATGGACATGCGAAGCTTCGAGATTGTTACTATCTATGGACATGCGAAGCTTCGAGATTGTTACTATCTATGGACATGCGAAGCTTCGAGATTGTTACTATCTATGTCCATGCGAAGCTTCGAGATTGTTACTGTCTATGGACATGCGAAGCTTCGAGATTGTTACTATCTATGGACATGCGAAGCTTCGAGATTGTTACTATCTATGGACATGCGAAGCTTCGAGATTGTTACTGTCTATGGACATGCGAAGCTTCGAGATTCGATTCGATTTCAAATCTTACATTTGCTATTCAGATCGGTTGAAAGTTGACTGCCCGATTCGTTTTCTATCGAATCTTTTCACAGGAATATATATATATGATGGTGTCCATCATCTGTGTCGCCTCGCAAAACGTGCAGTGAGATGGAAAATGTACCTGATAAATCAAGAATACAGTACAGTCGCAGTGGACTGGTCGTAATCCACGCGTGGGCAGTGATGCCCACGCATGCGTTTACCAGGTAATAAAAATCACCAGCAACAGAATTTTAATTAATGAAGCACCGGGTTGTAATCGGTGCTTCATTAATAAAATTGTTGTTGATTTTTCCTGTAATTAGTGCTTGGAATCTAATATTATTGCGTCCGTGGAACTATTGCCCACCCGTGGAAAGTGACCAGTCCACAGCGATTGTACTATATATATCTGAATCGCATATATGTACAGTTTATAGAATGACGACTCAAGTTGAAAACTCGACGCTATCAGCTCATATCAACTTAACTACTTGTTCAAAGCAATAGGAACGTTTACCTTAGCTGACAAAAATGGAAAAAAAATTCCTCAAGATTAATCTTGATACCGGATGTCGTAGCTACATCACCTACCAAACTGGCTTTCCATACTAAATCAAGACCCACTAGTCAGGACCGCTACCGAGACCAACGTTTTCAAACATTACTGATGGTGAGGTGTTGCCAGCGGCTAGTCTTGGGCAGTTATGCAGTGACTTGTACAATACAGTCTCCGTGGAATGGCCGTAATCCACACGTGGGCAGTAATATCCACGCATGTGTTTACCAGGTAAAACGAAATAATCAGCAGCAAAATTTTAATTAATGAAGCACCGGATTGCATCCGGTGCTTCATTAATTAAATTGTTGCTGGTTATTCCTGTAATTAGTATTTGGAGTCTAATATGATTGTGCCCGAAGAAATTTTGCCCACCCGAGGAAAGTGACCAGTCCACGGCGGCTGTACTGTACCAGTAATTCTCTCACACATTCCTTTTTGGTTTTCAATGAAGTGGAGTTTGGTCGTGGAAAAACCTCTCAGATCACATTCCTCTCCAATGCTGTTAGGTCGTTCGTTTCTTTATAGTTTTGTCAAAGGTCGATGTTAAAATCCCCTCCACAAGCGACAATTTGTCCTTGGACAGAAATGGGGATTATATTCATGGGGTGCAACTTGACGCCGATGAACTGAATGTCGGACATCTAGAGTTACCATTTGTGGGAAGTATCCTCCAACAAGCATTCCCGTTTGTTGACTTTGAATATGGTCATATGATCTAACCATAACGTTTAAAATTATTAACAGTTACTAGCGCACGACAAGTAGCTATAAAATCTTCAAATTTCATTTAGTGAACTCACAGCTGAGCAGAAATTGCAGACATGAATCGATAAACATTTTATTTTACTGTATTGTTTGGTGCTCTCCCTTTTCGTGCGATCGGCAACATCCGACTTCATCGATAAAGCTATTTCGATTCGAGATTCGATTCGAATCACAAAAGTTTGATTTGCTCGGCCAGTGGCGGCGCCATGGAGGGGTATGTGGGGGGTACTTACCCCTCCACTATTTTCGCCAAGCGTAGTAAAACAATACCATCATTTTAAACTTTGTTGTATTGAACGTTGCGGTGTAATGGTCGGTATACTTAATCCCATATTCCCAAGTGCACTAGATCAGAGAAGTTTTGAAATTATCTTTGCCTCCCCAACTCCCCCCCCCCCCCCCACACACACACACACACACGCTAGCTGCAAACAAAAAGCAAGAGTCGAGGGTCCAAATTGCAACAAGGCATGCCGCGTTTAAACGGATTGAAGCATAGTGCTGAAAAGTATTCGACGAATGCTAGAATCGAGAGCGTGCAAGGCATCCGTTTGGAATTCAGCCTACAGCAATTTTAAACAATAAATAAAATTTAATATTTTAGAAAAATTCTCAAAGGTATAACTCAATGAAATCATGTAAATATGAATATCACTGGAACCGGCTTGTTCAGCCGGTTCCAATGATATCCACATTCGCATGAATTTGCTGCAAAACAGTTAAAAATTTTCTCAACTTAGGGAGAGCCCCCCCCCCCCCCCCGAAACCCACCCCAGCTCGGCGCTGCACAATCCCCAACTGTACCCCCTCATTTTTGTAACTCTGGCGCCGCCACTGTGCTATGTGCTCGGCCCTACTTCTTACAGCCGTAAATATTGAATGCCAACACTCGAACATTGCATTCAACAACGAACCGTCCTTTTAGGCAAGTGAATCAGAAAAAGCGGAATATTCTAGAATGAAGTCAAAAAAGATCCAATAGCGGACCCTCCTTGAACTCTTCTTCTAACATGAGGTCTCCTGAACAAGAGGGGTGGAGGGGGGGGGGGGGGGTCCTGTACAGTAGACCTGGTGACAGAAGAAGAGTTCAAAAAGATGAGACACTTGGTAGGATTTTGAGAAAATCTCGACGATTAAAAAATTTCCGAATCTGCGAGACTTGAATCGAATCGAATTGAATCACCGTAACGATTTCGAATTGAATCAAAGTTCGATGCTTCGAGTGGCACTAATGTCTATCCAAGGATTTATTTGTAACTAAACTACGTCTTTACATTTTACTTTGCATCAACCACTGGTAAACTCAGATGAAAACTGGGCCTTCAGTAAAGGGGCCACTCGGTATTATGAGGCACGGAAACATGCTGCGAGACAATATCCTGCTAAGCTAATATGCCGCAATGGAAATATGCCACGCAACACTATACCGAATTGATTCAAGATATGACTCAGCATATCTTTCGCAAATTTAAAAATCATACTGAATGTACAGTGCTTCATCCTTGCTCTAAATCTTGCAAGAGTTGAAACAAACTCCTGGCAACATGAATTTGAACACCTTTTTCCATACCTCAGAGGAATTCGTACGAACGCCAAAGGCGTGATTGGAACACCATCGCCAAGTATTTATTTCTTGATTAAATTTCGTTATGTCCCTTCTGTTGCTGATGGCTAGCTCTAAATAACACCATAACATCATATCGTCCCTTCAGTGGAACAAGGCTCCATCTGCAATGCTGAAGCATTGCAGATGGCGCCTGTCCCACTCTCTGTACGACATTTCAAATCTACTAAAATTCACAAGAAGCAGTCTATCATATCCAAGGCCGCCCTTTTCATTAGCATTGACGTTATAACACAGGTGAACTTCTGTAATGCACTCACATTGTGGACTTCCACTCTGTCAGTAACGCACATTGTATGAGAAATTATAACATATCAGAGTAAAACTTCACCTAAAAGATCACCGAGTTACAATCCAGCATCTATGAGCTTGAACGCTGTTCCTGTTTCTTATGTTACTGGATAAATGAGAGCTGCAGGTGTGCAAGGAGATACTATGGCGCCAGGGCTATTAAAACCACCACACTTCTTCTCTCAGGGGCGGTATTTTGGTGTGTGGGTGAACAGTTTGGCGAGAGAAAGGACGGACCTGGAGAGAGGTATGTGGATGTGTAATACACAAAACTGCCAGGCCTGTTAAAGCACTGACGGGATGGAAGGTAGCTTGCGTTCAGTTCAGATTGGTTTGCACACTAATCGTTGTACTACCACCAGAGCAACCTCCTTAGTTATCTTGCTTGAGAACAAAAGACAAAATCTGCTCGGGGAAAGAACAAATTTCACCATCTCTCGCGCACACATCCAACACTGCTGCGCTCTCTTTTATGATATTTTCCTCAGTAATCCCCCATTATCTCTTTTAACGCCCCAACTCCACAAATTTAAATAAATATATTGTATCTAGTGGCAATACGCAAGATGATTATTAATCACGATGCGTGTCGGTGTGGGACGAGGAATGCCGAATATCTGGCACAAATACATTGCTCTCGATGGTGACAGTTTCACATCCTACATCCACAATCCACCGTGAATAATTAGATTCCCACCCAGATGCCAACGTGGCATCATTTTGGTTTGTAGATTGGTCATGTGACACATAGTCTACCCGCATACTGGTCGGTTGTTAACAAACTTTAATGACATTTTCTGAAAGTTTGGCACAACGTTTAGTACATATGAAATGTATATAGTGGGAAAACGAACAGCACGCACTTTGTGTAGAGACAACAATAATCTGTTAACATAATGAAAATATGTCGAGAACGAATGACGTTGACGTTTACATGACGTGACGTTATATTAGGATGGTGGGTGGGTGGGTGAGATAGCCTAGGTATCTCACTCGGGACGCACGTGTCTCGGCGGGAGGAGTGGATGGGATAAAGATAAAATTATTCTGCAATTTTATTTATGGTTTTGTATCTGTATCCATCAGTTTCATTGTTCAATCTATCGCTAAAGATGACTATGTTTGAGATGAGAATATCCGCTTACTCCAAACGGTTTGCCTCCATCTCGGGAATCGCAGATTTCAGTTCGAATCGACACAGGAAGTGGATTTCGAATAAATTCGAAATTCAAGTCTCTTTAAGTTGTAAATATTCCACTTTCTAACAACCGTACATGTTGCAAGTTTCCACTTAAATATTGTATTCAACGGCGGCTCGACTATTTAGGCAAGTCAACCAAAATACAGGAATATTCCAGAACGGAATCGAAGTATAGTCTCGGAAGCAGAATAATCCTGTACTCTTCTATTATCAGGTCTCCTGAATAGGAGACTTGATGATAGAAGAAGAGGTCAAGGGGAGATAATTGGTAGGTTTTTGAGAAAAGGTCCGAATCAGCGTGACTCCAATCGAATCGAATCACCCCCGGAGTGACATGAATGGAAGTCCGAAGGAACGTGAGTCCCTCTGGACTATTATTCCGCGGAATTATAGTCCTAGGTTTAACATTTCTAGGAATAGTAGTCCGGCGGACTACTATTCCTAGAAATGTTAGACCTAGGACTATAATTTCGCGGAATAATAGTCCAGAGGGACTAATTTTCCTACGGACTTCCATTCCTGTCACACCGGCAATTTCTAATCTTAATGCCGAGGCACAACCATTTTACTTTCAAACACTGTCGAACTAGCACATTACTATGGCCCCCATCAGAGAATATTGGTTACAATGTGTCAACAGTGGGACGTATGGCCATCCCTCCAGTTGGAAAAAGAAAATCCCTGAGTCATATCCCTCTATCACAGCGATGGGGTCAAGTAGTGAACTCGAAAGAAACTGAACACGCAGCAACGGGTCCAAACGAATTTTCGCGGCAGAAGGAACACGAGTTTATCATTTTCTAAAAATAAAGGCAATATAATTAGCCATAGATATTCACAATATCGTCGCTTTCATGTTTTATTAACCCTTTACCTAACGTAACTGACAAAACCGGCCAGCGCTATTCTCAAAAATAGCCAATTAATTTTCATTATTTTTTCATTTTTTGTCTCAAAAACATAGATTATGACCCCTCGTTGGAACGAGCTCGTTGAGGGGTCATAACCTATGTTTTTGAGACAAAAAATGAAAAAAAATAGTTATTCAAGAATTTTTTTTCTTGCAAGTGTCGTCTGCTTTTCAGGTTAGGTAAAGGGTTAATTTCATTATGACCCAGCCACCCAATTGAAACCCGGGATCGATCAAATGAGGGGGTCGTAAACTATATTTGAGGGGGGGGGAGGGTAAAAACAAACAGTTCAGCCCTTCAGAAATGTGTATGAAAGGTTGTTGGGTAAATTGTTAATGGCTGTCGTTCAAATTGCCTTATTATTCTTTTAAGTTTTGCCTCTAAATCACAGACTATGGCACCCCTTCGTGCTCGTTGCAATGAGGGATCATACGTTTTGTTCGGAGCCACAAAAATGAGACTGTTTGTTATTTAATAAAGTTTTTTGGAAGTGTCGGCTTCAAGTGGATGAGTTTATTCCAAAAATTTAACTCCACTCAGATTGTGTTGGTCGCAGTAAACTTCTACATGCCGTGTACAGTTAAAACTAGAAGTCCTGTCATGAAATCCGCACAAATAGCACGTTGATATGCGCGTTAATGTACGCGTTATTGCCCCAGTAAAGCTATCAAATTCTGCACATATGGCCTGTGCACAAGCAATGTTTCAGCCAATGGACCTCCGGATAACCCGGAGGTCCATTGGCAGAAACATTGCCTGTGTTTGCTATGAGTAACCAGGAGAACCTGCCGTGCTATGGATGTCATTCGATATGGCAATTGCGCGCAATTCCAACGCGCAATTAAGCCTAGATAAGCGCACTATTCGTGACAGGACTTCTAGTTTTAACTGTTGGAAGAGTAAAAAACAGAAACAAAACCCGGATGTGACCCTTTACTTCATGTGGAAACATTAACCTTATTAAGTTGGGTACAATGGGTGAACAATCAACAATACATTATAAAACTAAAAAACCCACTTTGCCCATCACAGTTCTTCGTGTTACAGTGAACACACAAGGAATTGAACAATAACAACAAACGCCCGACGTGAACACTCGAATTAATGGTCTGGCAGGTTTTGTCTTCCAGACACAAGGCATTGAGAGAAGACCTCTTCAGAGCTTATCGACGAACTCATTGCCTCCACAATCCTGTGTCTGCCTACACAATTGGATGGCTAAAGATGTTCTTCAACAATTGTGTTTTGGCAAGGGAGTAGTTTAAAGACAGGCATGATATAAAAAAAATCAATACATCAGGCCTGCGAGCTATATGGAATTTAATCAACTACCATCGATATTTATAAAAGAGATGTTGTTAGTTCATTGGAAAAATTTACATTAGTATTTTCAGACTACAAAGAATTTTCACTGAATAAACGAATCGTGTTTGATTAGCTCCGGTTTTTAGAATTATTAAAAGCGGGAAGCAAAATATTAGACATCAGAAACGATATCATCCCGTAAGCTGGAGTTTTCTTCCTTCCATTGTATTTCCATTGGGTTTGAAAGCGCGCTTCTTGAGTATATATGTGTGCATAGCGTGTTGGTAAACGTGCGGATATGTACTGCTGGACGATAAGCAAGAGTGTAGTAAAACACGTGGTAGGAGACTACGGCAACCACAAACACATCAGTGGTTTGCGGCGGAGGCAGATCCCTGCGAATGTCAAATTTCTGGTCAACTCGTATCCCGAATCGAATCAGGCAGAATATTTCGAATCGACTCGCACCGTTAGTAAACGTGGAAGATTGCATCTTCTTTCAGCTATATATACAGCACGTGTAGAGTGTACTATCACTAGATCACCCGCGGAGTGGAGATTCCACCCAAGAAATAATTGCAAATTTCTTGCAAAGTATAAACATCACAAAGTTTCAGTCAATGGACCTCCGGGTTAAACCCGGAGGTCCATTGGCTGAAACTTTGTTTGTAAACCCGGAGGTCCATTGGCTGAAACATTGCTTGTGTTTTTTGTCCATATGTACGGAATTTGAAAGTGATATTCTGGGTGATAACTCCACTCCACGGGTGATTTTGTTATAATCCACTCTCCACGTAGTGTATCTTTTTATAAATATATAGAACAAAAATTTGTCCAAACAAGTATGCCCTATATGATTTTTTTTTAAAAGATACCAGTTTCAAACAATTCTTTTTTGTCTGTATAATTCATTGTAATCCATATTTACAAAGAATATAAAAATCTTTGGTCATTTTTACACTATATACAGAAAATTTGATAAATACTTTCGACACTTAAGAATTTAAAAATGTCGGTGTGATGAGACTTTAAGTGTCGAAAGTACTTACAAAGTTTTTGTATATAGTGTAAAAATGACCAAAGACTGTTAATATTGGCATGCCGGTCTCCACTCAAATACTGTACTCAACAGCGATTTGTCTGTTTGATCAAGTCAATCAAAAAACGGAATATCCCAAATACAGAATCAAAGCAATTTCCGCATCGAAACGTCCTTGAACTCTTAATACCTTATGGTAGACTTAGAGTTAAGGAGGAGAGACTTAGAAAACACTTGGCTGAATTTTCAGAAGAGAATATCTCTACAATTCGAAAATTCCTGAAAAAACGAGATTCGAAATCATCGGGACGATTTAGAATCGAATAAAAATTCGAAGGTTTATTGTGCGATAAGTTGTGTTCTCAGAAGTCGGCGCATTTTGAGAACATGTTGGCCTTATTGGGATAGTGTGACCGTTGCATGGACCTTTCATTTCCCTTCAGCGAAGTGATGAAATTTTTTTATTGGGGTTTTTGCGACACTTTCGCCAGATAGGTTCACCTCGTGTCGTGTTTTACGAGTGGAGAAATCCTGAGTACACGGAAAGAACCACTGAGCAGCAGCGATTAACTGTCAGACTTCCCAACATACTAAATCCAGATAAGCAGAGTTAGCATTGGTTGAAGACAAGTGAACCATCAATGTGCAGTGAACCTTAGTACACAGCGCCTCCAAGTTGGGAAATCGGTATCAAGTATCTTGTTCAAGTATCTGATACAGTTGCCCCTGGTGGGGATCGAACCGTGCACCTTTCGGTTTGAAGTATAATGCCGTAGGCACAGAGCCACCGCGCTCCCAGTGTAATATTTATTTATTTATTTATTTATTTATTGGTGTTTAAGGTGACATACTTATGCACAATGGCTAATCATGGCCGCGACAGTTTTACGGGTGGAGGAAGCCGGAGTACCCGGAGAGAACCACCGAGCAACGACGAGCAGCTGCCACCTCCCCAACATCGTAACTCCGCACTGCAGCACATGCAGGGTTAGATTGGTTGAAGTCAGGCGCACCGTCGACGTGCAGTACGCCTTAGTACACGTTGTTATCGTGCCCCCGCTCCCAATGGACGGTGATATGACAATTGAAAGAGGCTAGTAGGCAATGAAGAAGGTGTCTTTTCTGAAGGCGATGTCTGTCGTTTTCTGGAGAAGATTTAACCTTTGGCAATCGAGAGGACATTTTTCCGGGTCGGAACATGACACGTCATAATTTCATAAAGTTGGATGGCTTCAAAGCGAATGTTTGGATAGACCAATCAACACTTTCAGCCCTATGGCTGCACGTTGAAAATATCAGTTGGTCTACCCTCAAGTAATGAATATGACTCTTCCAATTGCTGCCATTGAACTGATATGAAACATACCATCGGGATTCAAAGGATTCAGGTCATTTTAACATATATGCTGAACATGACGCATCGGAGTTCTCACTCACCCTCCCCTGATACTTTCTACTAGAACATTAAAGAGGGCTTAATCACTTTTGAATACAAATTTTATGTAATGGGTGTAACATTGTGTGTGACGATTGAATCATCTTCATTCTCACCTGTTTCACAGGGCATGCATTATAAGTTACAGGGCGTTTAGTTGGCAGATACAGTGTCATATACGGCGAAGAGAAAACAATATCAGGTGAGGCGAAGCCGAACCTAATATTGTTTTCTCTGAGCCGTATATGACACTGTATCTGCCAACTAAACGCCCTGTAACGTATTTATTATGCACGGCATGCTAAAATGTTATTGGGGAAGTCAACTCAACGAATAGTTAAATGATGCGCACTTCTCGAAAAATGTAAACAAAGCAGACAATGTTTACATACGCAAGGCGGTGAGTAATTTTGCTTCCGCATTCTAATAAATCACTCGTGACTTGTTCTATAACCGCAAATGTTTTGGGCTGGTTTGGCATTTTTTTTAACAGTTTCATTCAATGGAATTACTATGTTTATACGACGGGGCTATTTTATATGGTGGGTCTTCTGTACGACTACGCTGCAGCATGTCCGTAGGTGTAAATTAAAAGTTGAGGCGTGTGGATATAATGATAAAACAAAATGGCTGACGGGCACCTAATATTAAATTAATATTGGGTGCTTTTCAGCCATCCTGAACCTAATATAGCGGAGTCTATGTCTCTTAGTAACTTCATTTGATTGGATAAACAAATTTACTAGCATAATAATACAAATTACACCTCCATAGAAACATCAGTCGGGAAATGTTCTATCGATAGTCCGCAATTCAACAACTCTACGTCGTGTCGATTAATACTGCTTTTAATCACGCTTCCATGTGTTTTATATTGGTTCTGATGGGCAGTCAACACTCTGTTCACTCAAATAGGTAGAGTAAACGATAACCTGTCTGCAATTTATTTATTTATTTATTTATTTATTTATTTATTTATTTATTTATTAGGGTTTAACGACACTTTAACAACCAAGTTCATATCGTGTCGGTGACAGTTTTGCGGATGGGGGAAGCCGGAGAGAACCACCGAGCAACGACTAGCAGCTGTCAGCTCCCCATCATCGTAACTCTGCAACGCAGGACAGGTAGGGTTAGATTGGCTGAAGGCATGCGCATCATCGACGTGCAGTACGCCTTAGTGCATGGCGTCGTCATCGTGCCTCCGTGTGGACAATCAGGGAAACTGTCTGCACAATTATTATTGTCAAGTCTCACACGTTTGCAACCTTTTACGAAGGTACATGCTGATTCGTAGAAACATTTTAAGCACTGTTCTCGACTAACATCACCTCTAAGCTGGATAGGTCAGTATCACGGACAGATTTTATCGACTGCGAGAGATGTTATAACTATTCTAATCAAACTTCTCTGAATCCCTCAAGAATTAAACCAGATTAGGATACGTGCAGGAGTGGTGGAAAAACGTATGCGATCCGTAGACTTGACGACTTGTTTGGTGGTATCATAAATAGTCGAGACATGCCCGGAATGAATTAAATCAATTTACGAAATCGTCCCAATATGTCTGCGGTAGAAGATAATTCCCTGGTCTCATTTTTGTTTAATTAGCTGATTTACTATAGCATCAATCTGTGTATACTACTTTCCTTGATTTCCGTGGAATATTTAAATCACGTATCTATCTATCATGTGAGCGTCTAGTTTAGAATATAGTCAGGAGATATCTGTCACTCTTTCTCAGTACTGGTTGAAGGTGCTCAGGTCGCCCGATCTAAATATCAGAACGTTTAACGCTTCACCTATTTCGTGCGTGTGGAAGCCAGATGCCTACCTACAGTACGTGGAGAGTGGATTGTAACTAAATCACCCGCGGAGTGGAGTTATCACCCAAGCTATAACTTTCACATTTTGTACATATCGACAAAAAAACACAAGCAGCGTTTCAGCCAATGGACCTCCCGGTTTAACCCGGAGGTCCATTGGCTGAAACTTTGCTTGTGCTGGTTATGCTTTGCAACAAATTTGCAATTATTGCTTGGGTGGATTTAGTGATAATACACTCTCCACGTACTGTATGTTGACGTGTAGGGTTATAGGGATGTAACAACCTCCCACCCCCATAATATTTTTTTTTTTGTCGGGTCACTTAAATATGTATTGAAGTCTTAGGTATCCATTCGCTCTTACAGTAGAGTCGCCGGGAACTGGTCGTAATCCACGCGCGGACAGTGTTGTCCACACGTGCGTTTACCAGGTAATAAAAATCATTCATCAGCAAGATTTTAATTGATGAAGCATCGGGTTGTACCCGGTGCTTCATTAATTAATTTTTTGCTGTTGATTGTTCCTATAATTGGTGGTTACAATACAGTATTATTGCGTCCGTGGAAATACTGCCCATCCCTGGAACTGACCAGTCCACGGTGGCCGTACTGTACGGGTAATCATACTCTAAACTCAGCTGGGTTATTTCTTATTTATTTATTTATTGGTGTTTAAGATCGCATACTTATGCACAATGGCTAATCGTGACCGCGGCAGTTTTACAGGTGGAGGAAGCCGGAGTACCCGGAGAGAACCACCGAGCATCGACGAGCAACTGTCAGCTCTCCAACAATCTAACTCTGTTCAAGCAGGGTTACAGCGGTTGAAGACATGTGCACCATCGACGTGCAGAACGCCGTAGTAAACGGCGACATGTAGGCAACCTGGATAAAGGGCCTTGCCCAAGGACATAACGCGGGTCATCCCGGACGGTGATCGAACTCGAGACCTCTAGCATAGAAGTCCAACAGTGTACCAATGAGCCAAAATCAACCCATATCAACTGGGCTGAGTGAATATGACCCCAACTTGGTTCATATTCACTCAACCCATATGATTTGGGTTAATTTTTAACCCAATTGATTTTAGAGTGTGTACTTTCACACGGGATTAAATTTCCATGTTGAGTTTATGCCACATACGCTGTCGGGCTCATGCGAATGATGGTCCATGGATGGTTTGGGCTATTCGGAGTCCCATCATGACTAATGTGTCCAGTGCGTGTTAATTAAACAAGAATTTGGGAAGTCCACGCATTACAACTGCAACTCATATTTATCCACAAATTCCTTATGTTTGTTTTTTTTTCTTACTATAAAACCCAATCAGAAATATTCATACTTCATCAAGATTCCTTGTGTCTCATTTATGGGAGATTTTGAGTTTTACAACGTTAACATTTTCTCGATTATTCACAACCGAGCATATAATAAAGTCACCAATAAAAATATTATATTATATGTTTCCGCTAGAAATATATGGAAATAGCGAAAATCAATTTCTTCCATTATCAAGACTCAGGTGCAGAGTAGGGTTTAATCCCGAGAACGGGAATTCCCGGGTTTCCGGTTCCGAAAGCCGGCCCGTACCTGGGAAATCTACAGCAGGGAACCGGAAACTGAGCGCAGCAATTTTTGTGTACAAAACTGAAGTTTTCTGAATTGAAACTTTGTAGGATTTCGTCAGCCATTCCACGCCTGGAATTTCTCAGGTCCTGATTCCTGAGGAACCATGTTTAATAAATCACTGTAACTCTGAACCAGTTCTGGAGGACCGCCCCACCCTCCACCCATCCCTTTCAACAGCACGATCTTACTCACCCGCTTCACAGTTCAAACTCGTCTTCATTTTCAGAATCACTAGTATCACTATTCACTACCTACTCCAACATCAACACCCTCTTCACTGCCGTCACCAGTCTCCTCTGCTTTCAGCAGAGGAGACTGGTGACGGCAGTGAAGAGGATGTTGATGCTGGAGGAGGTAGAGGTGATAATGCGAGTTATTCTGAAAATAAAGACGAGATTAAAGCGGGTTTGGTTTTCATACTTATCTTTCTTAGGAAAAGAACTTTTCCGTTTGGAGATGGGAGATTGCCAATGAAATATGCTCATTATCATTAAAATAAATGAGTCATGTTACTCTCGTCAATTTTCTTGATATTACCAGGGAAATTTTCCGTTCCCGGTTCTGAGAGTAATTTAATTCCAGTTCCCAGTTCCTAGAAAACCAGGGAATATATTAAACCAGAGTGCACAGTGCAGAAATAGTCCAACTACATCACCAAGGAACAGCAAAAACATGTATATCGTATGTTTCGTAAAACATACGATTGTGTTATTTGAAAATTGTATTTTTCACTGTAGGTACGAACGACGAATCACATTAAAAAATAGTTTCAAGGTGCACAAAGTAAACTCACAAAAATGTAATGAACGCGAAAGATGTTTACTATAAATGTTATTTGTGGTATTAAATTAATTTTCATAAACGTTTATATCTCGCCCTTTCAGGGAAAAGCTGAGGAAACTATTTGTTTTCGAGGACGACTAATTTCGTAGCTGAAAGTTTCGTTGATTAACCCCTGATGGTTTGTAAACTGAAATGTTTGTTGCTTTCGAAGCAAGTACTTTGCATCAATTTGGGAGAAGTACTTAAAGACTTTTTTTTAGAATTGGCAACGCAAAAAAAAGAATTCCATAATTATTTCATGTGTGAATACCAGGTGAATAGCAGGTGAAATATAAATTTTGAACGAGCGACCTGTGAAAAATGTTTTGTTTTATATGTCAAGAGGCGCACGTCGTTGATAAAAAGAACAGACAAAAAGTCAAGGGAACATCAAACGATGGTGGAAAACGCCGTTTACTTATTTTGGAATGGGTTTCAACAGAAAACAGTACAGTTAAAACTAGAAGTCCTGCCATGAACTGTGCGCTTATCTAGGCTTAACCGCGCGTTGGAACCGTGCGCAATTGCCATAGCGAATGGCATCCAAAGCACGACAGGTTCTCCTGGTTTACTCATAGCAAGCACAGGCAATGTTTCTGCCAATGGACCTCCGGATTACCCGGAGGTCCATTGGCTCAAACATTGCTTGTACACAGGCCATATGTACAGAATTTAATAGCCTTACTGTGGTCATAACGCGTAGATTAACGCGCAGATCGACGTGCTATTTGTGCGCATTTCATGACAGGACTTCTAGGTTTAACTGCAGTCAAACGTTCAAACCGATTGAGAAAAACATCGTGAAACGCCAGCTTCTGAATTATAAACAAAAACTACTCAACACGGAAATGTATGAAATTTGCGAAATGACGTACAAATCGAAGATAAAAATTCGCATACTCCTTGTGTTGAATTTACCGACAGGTTCGGAAAATTAAGGGGAGCTAACTTTCCTGTACAGTACGTGGAGAGTGTATTATCACTAAATCACCCACAGAGTGGAGATTCCACCCATGCAATAATTGCAAATGTGTTACAAAGCATAACCAGTACAAGCACAGTTTCAGCCAATGGACCTCCGGGTTAAACCCGGAGGTCCATTGGCTGAAACATTGCTTGTGTTTTTTGTCGATATGTACAAAATTCGAAAGTTATAGCTTGGGTGAAAACTCCACTCTGTGGGCGATTTAGTTACAATCCACTCTCCACGTACTGTAGATCTCGTAGAATGACGCAAATTGTTAGCCATATTACCAATTTTTTATTGCTGTGATTGCTGTTGTTTCTCTTGTTGGACAGTTACACTCAACTCTTATCCCGCTGAGTAATTCTAAACAATTTGGTCAAAAAGTCTGTGCAATTCAGAGAGGGAAATTTGGTTAAATATCTTGACATTTTACTTATTTTAATAACAAGAGATTTCATGTCCTGGGCAGGAATATCCACCCGTCAACTTTTTTGACATAGCCCACCAATGCATTCCAAGATACAAAATAACAGTGAGGAAAAATGATAGACCGTGGTTCGATAGTACATTACGTAATGAACTCCGCATCAGGGATCGGGACCGGGCAAGGAAAAATGCTATCAATGTCAATACGCCTGGCAAAAGTACAAATCAATTCGAAACAAAGTCAATAATATGGAAAAATTTGCTAAAGTTAAATACAGTACGTGGAGAGTGTATTATCACTAAATCACCCGCAGAGTGGAAATTCCACCCAAGCAATAATTGCAAATTTGTTGCAAAGCATAACCAGCACAAGCAAAGTTTCAGCCAATGGACCTCCGGGTTAAACCCGGAGGTCCATTGGCTGAAACGTTGCTTGTGTTTTTTGTCGATATGTACAAAATTTGAAAGTTATAGCTTGGGTGATAACTCCACTCCGCGGGTGATTTAGTGACAATCCACTCTCCACGTACTGTACATGAATCACGTTGATGAATCGCTCTAAACAAATCCAAATCCAAACCAGTTTTGGCATGTCGTAAACGGCTTTCTGAGTGATTTTATTCCCGCAACAAGCATTCCCCCTCTACACCATACATTACAAAATGCATATGAAATCATTGACGACGACATTGGTAAAGCTAACTTGTTGAATAGTATCTTTATAAATAATAGCAAAATTGATAAAGAAAATCACCAACTTCAGCGTTTTGAACGCAGGTGTGAGAAAAGTTGCACCCAGATTCCATTTTCTGAGGAAGATGTTATTGCAGTCTTGAATAGTCTCCCTTTGAAAAAGTCCAGTGGACATGATGGCATTAGTCACAGACTATTAAAAGAAACAAAATTTACGATATGAAAACCACTTTCTCTGTTTTTTAACAAATCCTTAGGTACATGTACATTCCCAGACGACTGGAAATATGCGACTGTAATCCCGCTATACAAAACTGGTGAATGGTTCAATCCAAATAATTATCAACCAATTTCTTTACTGTCCTGTCTGGGCAAAGTTATGGAAAGATTAGTGTTCAAAGAATTACATAAGTATTTTTTCTGAAAACAACTTGTTTTACAGATATCAGTCAGGATTCCTACCACAAAACAGAACAGTATTCCAACTTATAGAAATATATCACAGTCTTTGTAACGCAGTTGACCAAAATCTCATAACATGCGGGGTCTTCTGTGATATTTCTAAAGCATTTGATAGAGTGTGGCATGACGGAATCCTGCTCAAACTAAAACAATACGAGTGTCTGGCCCCTTGTTGTCTTGGTTTCGCAGTTATCTCAGCGATCGAAAGCAGCGAGTCCAAGTAAATGGTGGCTACTCAGAGTATATAGACGTCAAGTATGGCGTGCCTCAAGGCTCAGTTTTAGGCCCTTTCTTACTTTTAGTATATATAAATGACATGGCTGACACGATTGAGTCAGTAATCAGGCTCCTTGCAGACGACATGTGTCTCACAAACGGCCAGGAAAGAATTCTGAACTAGAGACCAAAATTAACCTTGATATATTAAGATTAACTGTATGGGCCGATAAATGGCTAGTAACCTCCAATGCTCAAAAAACAAATACAATTTTGTTTACACTTAAAAAAGCCTTATCCTCTCCGGATCTACATTTTGCAGGCGAACCCCTATCATTTATCACATCCCACAGACATCTTGGTTTAAACATCCAATCAAATATGTCATGGGACAGCCATATAGAACAACTTCAGTTGCGTAAACTAAAATTTGTGTTTGGTCTCAAAACTTTGGAGAAAATCTACTTTTCATATATACGCCCAATACTCGAATACGCGAGTCCTGTATGGTGCGGAGCTGCACAGTATTTATTGAAACAGTTAGATGACATTCATTATGACGCTGCTCGTATTATTACAGGACTAACTAGATCTATCTCACACGATCGTCTGCTATTAGAGATTGGATGGCAGACACTAGGTGAAAGAAGACACATCCATAAAATATGTACTTTTTACAAAATAGTTAATAAGATGTCCCCAGAGTTTCTTGTTGACCTATTGCCTCCTAGGTTCGAGAATGTAACTCAGTATAATTTGCGAACTTTGTACAATATAAGTCAAGGACCGAATTGTTTAAACGGTCATTTTTTCCATCATGCGTGGAGGCTTGGAATAAATTACCAATAGCAACAAGAATATTACCGTCAATCACCGCGTTTAAAAGAATGATACCTAATGATATTGTCAAACCACCTCCATACAGTTAAAACTAGAAGTCCTGTCATGAAATGCGCACAAATAGCACGTTGGTCTGCGCGTTAATTTACGCATTATGACCATAGTAAGGCTATCAAATTATGTACATATGCCCTGCACACAAGCAATGTTTCAGCCAATTGACCTCCGGGTAACCCGGAGGTCCATTGGCAGAAACATTGCCTGTGTTTGCTATGAGTAACCAGGAGAACCTGCCGTGCTGTGGATGCCATTCGATATGGCAATTGCGCGCAATTCCTACGCGCAATTAAGCCTAGATAAGCGCACAATCCATGACAGGACTTCTAGTTTTAACTGTATTTCAATAAAGGCAAACGAAAACTGAATATTTTACATTGCAGAATTAGGTGTGGCTGTAGTGATCTTAATGTCGATAAATTCCAAAATCATATTTTAGAATCACCACTCTGTCTATGTCGAGAAGGTATCGAAGATGCCGAACACTATTTTTTCTATTGCCAGCGGTTTAGCTTCCCTAGGTCTCAACTTATGCGTGACCTGGAAAGCTTTCATATTATTTTTATGGATACCCTTCTATTTGGTAGCATAGGGTTGCCAAATGAGGCTAATGCATGTCTATTCAAGTATGTACACAAATATATCAACGCGACTAAAAGATTTGCGTGACAGTAGGCAGTAGTGTCTTGATTTGTGTTTTTGTGCTGGTAAAGATGCTGATTCTGATGCTGGTGGTGCCACATGGACATAACAAACAACACCTTTTCACAACTTCTTTTCTCTTCTTTTTTATTTTTATTTTTTATTTTTTATTTTTTATTTTTTTTTTTTTTATTTTCCTTTCTTTCTGACCCTTTTTCTCCTTTTTCCTTTTGTTCTATTCAATTCCATAACTTGTTTTTCTATTAATGTTAAACTGAATTTCACAGTTGCTGTCATGTAATTAATATGCTTTGTTGAGCCATTTGTTTAAGGAGAGGAGTGTTACTAAGTGGCAAGCACTTGTACTCCAATCCTTTTTGTTCTTTTTTCGACAAATAAAATATGTTTAAACTAGGAATATCCACCCGCCGCATGCAAGGAGTTAAATATGCATCTCATTGTGCCCAAAATGTCCCATTTCGCGTAGTACTGGTATCTCGCCCCGAGTACATGTATAACAACCTTTACGTAAAACCTTCCTTGTCTTCCAATTTTCATCAATAACCACAAAATCCGCAAAAAAAGCCAAATAAGATCTCCCTTTAATGACAACAAAAAACCGAGAGAAGAGTTGAGTGTATTCAGTGTGACACATGTTAGTCAGATGAAACCCATCTGTGATAGAAAGTGACATTTCTTAACCACTAAAGCGAAAAACATATCCTCTCTTGGCCGTATTGCAATACGACTTTCACCGATCGTTGCCCGTAGTACGGTTCGACACGTTATTGAAATCCAATGATTGTGTTTTCCTTTGACAAGTAATTTTCATCAACAATGAACTTTGCTCGAGAGGAAACGTCTGTTATATTAATTTTTACGTTGGTGATATCGTGCAATTGGCTTGTCAACACCCATTTCACGGAATTGAGATGAATAAATAAATAGCCCGCAAGTGTATTAGTTGAATATAGATTTTTATTTGCCTCCGGATTTGTCATGAATTGCCAAGGGCAAAACAAGGCTGGCAAAAATACAGTAGCCTCTATCGCATAATTTTCTTTGTGCATATATTCTTTAATGAAATATTAACTGAAATAGATCCTATTAGTTAACCATTTACATAATACTGTTCCCAGACAACGATATTCTGAGGTGTAACAATGGTGCAGGTTAGGTGTATTAAGGTGCTATACAAGTAAGGGAAATTTGTTTACTTTGAAATTCCCACTTCTGATATTCCATCAATTCAAAGTAAATATACACAAATTGTAAATCAAAATGGAAGTTGTGATGAACAGACACGAAAACCTTATGCATACAACTCACAGACTTGACAGCAGGCACCAACGGTTCCTGGAAATCTGCTACCGTATTCGTACCAGAACTGATAATTAAACGATATTTCAGGGCAACAACTGTCTCTCTCTCCTCCTCCTTTTTATTCTCTCTCTCTCAATCCTCGTGCAACACATTTCAGTCCTATCCCTCGACGCACTATGAGGCGATGTGATATGGCGTATGCGACTTAATGATACATTTAGGTTATAACCACAATGTTGGTTTCCGAGATGATGGATTGAAGTCGAGACCTCGTCTCTCGACATTTATCGATGAGTCCGTTAGGGCGAGTCCATATATGCCCAGAGGCGAGGTCGGGACTTCAATACACCAACTCGGAAACCCACCTGGTGGTAATAACCAATTTATCGTACAATTTCCTTCCTTTTCTTGACTTGTTCGCATAATGTACAGTTTTGAAGGCGTCTGCTTTGACAACCACTCGGCGTCTGTGAACTGATTTGTTTATGAATGAAGACTATGATGTCATGGTATTGCTCTCTTAAGCTGTGCATGACGTAATCCCCATTCATTGTTGTTCTTGTACTATAACCCTTTACCTAACATGAAAAGCAGACGACACTTGCAAAAAAAATTCTTGAATAACTAATTTGTTTCATGTTTTGTCTCAAAAACATAGGTTATGACCCCTCGTTGGAACGAGCTCGACGAGCTCGTTCCAACGAGGGGTCATAACCTATGTTTTTGAGACAAAAAATGAAAAAATAATAAAAATTCATTGGCGATTTTTGAGAATAGCGCTGGCCGGTTTTGGCCGTTACGTTGGGTAAAGGGATAACCGACGAAGTTTATAGCAGTGTTTCGGCGGGGTGTTTCTTTGTTTTACTTATCATGTTAAACGCATTAGTAAACCTATAATAAAAAAAAATTCAACATTGGAAACAATAACATAGTCTAATTTATTTCCATGAGCTGATGATTAGTTTATCATTTAATTACAGTTATCGAAAAACGGTGTCCTTGACATGTGTAATATCTCGATTCCAACTGAGTGGAGGTAAATATTGATCTATTTTTGAATCAAATGATCGCACGTGCGGTGGTTGCTACCTAGAGTCCTGCGAATCACATATTTTCGATTCGAATCGAATCAAGTCTATTTTTCGAAATCGAAACGAACCTCAAATCGAATACACACATCTTGAAGTCCCGACAGATGAAATATTCAAACTGCATCATCAAGGCATGCTTTCGTCGAAGGCATGCCTTGATGATTCAGTTGGAATATTACTCAGGAATGATTTTTTTTTTATAAAAAAGAGAAACGGGTGATAGAATTCTGTACTGGACCGCTAGCAACAGTCGGGCCTGGCATTTTCAGGAGAGCGATTTATTCGCTCGTCTACTGCTCGCCTTAACAAAATTGAGGAAGGCGAAAAATAGCCCTCCTAGCCTTAGAAAATAATGATTACCACAACAGCCCTTTCCTAAAACCCACAGGTTTTCAGATCTCTGCTATGTTAGTGGTATCTGCGAGATGGCCAGACTGGCCCTCCCACACCTCCGGGCCTTTCCAAGGCCCGGAGGTGTGAGAGGGGCAGTGTAGCCGTCTCACAGAGACTACCTTGTTAGCAGCACCAAATAGAATGTACAAAGCCCACTAGGCAGAATTTTAGCTCTCCTGCATTTTAAAGAATGCCAGGCCTGAACAGTGAGCTCTGCAATGGGAGTGACTAGTGAAACTAGAATTAGCATGGATGGCGGCAAGGGTACATATGTACGTTTTTTATGTTAATATAGCGGAAATTACACTCAGTCTTCATTTTTAACATTATTTATGTACAAATTCTTTCTCAGATACACGTTTTGTGAGATGACAATAATGACTGATACCAAGCGAAATTCCACTGAAAAGATTCGAACGAAAACGGACAGCCGATTTCGAATCGAACCGAATACCAAATTAAGAATGGATTCTCGAAGCTTTTTGACTCAGGGTCCTATTGCAAACCCTCAATACAGATTTGCCATTTTTTCTTGACGCTGCTACTTGTGTTGGGCGGTGGCTCAGTTGGTAGAGGTGCAGGCTGCAAGCCGAGAGGTCCTCGGTTCGAATCCCACCTACGGCAGCCACGTTGTGTCCTTGAGCAAGACACTTCACCCCCATTGCCCACGTGGTGGGCACGGCGACGCTGTGTACTAAGGCGTACTGCACGTCGACGGTGCACCTGTCTTCAACCAATGATAACTAATGGGGGCGCGGTAGCTCAGTTGGTAGAGTAGCAGGCTGCAAGCCCAGAGGTCCTCGGTTCGAATCCCACCTGCGGCAGCCGCGTTGTGTCCTTGGGCAAGACACTTCACCCCCATTGCCCACGTGGGGGGGGGGGGCATGGTGACGCTGTGTACTAAGGCGTACTGCACGTCGATGGTGCACCTTTCTTCAACCAATGCTAACCCTGCTTGTGTGGAGTGAGTATGTTGGGTAGCTGACAGTTGCTCGCCGTTGCTCGGTGGTTCTCTCCGGGTACTTCGACTTCCTCCACCCGTAAAACTGTTGTGGTCATGATTAGCCATTGTGCAGAAATATGTGACCTTAAACACCAATAAATAATAATAATAAATATTGTGTTGGGCGGGGGGGGGAGGATGTGTTCTTGTTGTAAGATAAATGCACAATCCATGTCACCCGAGATCAATCAAAAAAGTCGGGAAAGTCGTTCTGTTACTGACGACCGTCCATATAAGGTATACTTATTCGCCATATATTTTGTTGACGAAGCCAACACAACACAAAATAAAAAATCTATAAATTCGCTTCACTTACCAACATATTCAAAGTGTAACATGTTACCAGAGTTCTTTTGTAATGCCTTCGATTTCAAGATCGATCGACTTGTGTTGGTATATTTCATCCTTTGAAGACCACTCCAGGAGGTACGGGGAAAATGTATGGAATACGGATTTAACGCTGTATATATCTGTGCGCCAGTACCTTGACCACTATGTTAACAGTACAGAACGGAGGCGGTGAACTGGTCACTTTCTACGGCGCGAGCAATATTTCCGCGGATGCAAAAATATTTGATTCCAAACACTAATTATAGGAATAATCATCAACAATTTAATTAATGAAGCACCAGGTACAACCCGGTGCTTCATCAATTAAAATGTTGATGATTATTTTTATTACCCTATAAATGCTATTATTTTTATTACCCTATAAATGCTTGCGTGGACATCACTGACAACGCGTGAATTACGACAAGTCCACGCCGACTGTATCGTAGATAAGTCATATTCGATTTTGAACAACTTTCTACTTTTTTCAAGGCCTCGCCGCGAAACTTTTTAATTCGATTTGATTTGAAATAGTTTCGATGAATTGATTCTATCCGGATCCCACCGATTCTATTAATTTATTTATTGGTGTTTAAGGTCACTTATTTCTGTACAATGGTTAAACATGACCACAATATTTAGATAAAGCCAAGTTTAGTCAATCGTTTATACCTATGTTGCCCATTTTAGAGGACTTCCACCCCAAGCATTGGTGACTGGGTCCTATTTTACTAGTAAAACAGAGCTTGTTTACCACAGTAAACAAGCACTGCTTCACTTCCAGGGGTTCCCATGGGGGTCCCACCGATTCGAAATTTGTCGAATCGGCGAGATATCTCAAAATCTGACCACGTGTCTCCATCTTTCGATCTCTTCTTCTATCTCTTCAAGCATGTTTCGCTTCCGAAACGACTTTGGTTCCCTGTGAAGTAATTGCATTGCCAACACTTTCACCGCATTTTTGTCGATGATTGTTTACAGTGTAGAGAGATATTGTGTCTCCTTCCATCCGTTTCGTCAGACTAAATTTGTATTTCCCCTGCTGGTCATTCATGAAATTATGATATTCCCTCAAAAATCGTTAGTTATCCTGAATACGTTTGTCAGGGACTCCTGAGGCCCCGTAAGGCCTGGGCTGACGTGGGGTTATTTAGTCCCGCTGATGAAGTTGCGGGAAAATTAGACCAACGTGGAGGGTCGGAATCCAAGTGTCGCGAACTCGGCGCAGAGAGCTGAGTTAGACCGACGCCGTGATTCCTTCTCTGCCAAATTGTCCTGAAATAGGTTCGATTTCCGTTAGGTGTGATTCCTAATCACTTCAGGCTGTATAATGGAAAGAATGATTTAAAGTAACAACGATTCTTTTATTTACACATAAAAATAAATCCGTTTCAATATTTCAACAATCAACAATTCAATTCTTTTCACAGAAAATGGGTCACTACGGTTAAATAATTCTAAAAAATCATATAGTCATTCTATAGCCCTGTACTGGCACTATAGTCTACACACTGGAAATGTTACTACCGTGAGCTCGCCATAAGAGCTTCACAAATCTGAAATGTTATTACTGTGAGCTCGCCATAAGAGCTTCACCCGCTTAGGCTCAAATGCCAACGTCTGCGCGTAACTGTACCTCTGGCTGTCGGAGGGTTCCGACCAGCAATGTTCGTCATCTATAAACCACCGTACTTCTGATTTGGGTCAGATATTGTCTACTCATACCTTATGTGCCTTTTGAAAGTCCTCCGTGAAAGTCCTATTGAAATATCCACCGTTCCTGGTTGAATTCACGATTCACAGATGCCCCTTTTTTTGTGCTAGGGCGAAATTGTCACTCACACCGATCTCCAGTCGGTATTACGATGTTCCGACAGCAAAATAAACTACTCAGAACGCAATCAGGCTGACGCTTCAAAGGGTTAACACGCACAATACAATTAACCTACACTTCTGACTATTGCAGGACGATACCTGCTACTCGACAATCTAAACTTTAACGTTCCACCTGGGGTGTTCCTTCTCACGAATTCGGCCCCGTAGCCGCCTATCAACTTTTAGCTAAATCAATCATGGAATGCCCTCTCTGGCGATTCCAGCCGTTTCAGGTCCTGTGATCGAAGGTACCCTTATGCCAGGAAACAGAGTCCGCCTGTCCTGGACTTCACCAACGCGTGTGTGACCCCAAGTGTGTGTCTAATGCTCTGCTCTTCCAGGTATATATATACTTTTTACCCTAAACTGTCAGGTGGACCGACGCTCATCTGTCCACCTGTCAAAACGGTGGGAGATGACGTGTATCGAGGCAGAATCAATACAAGTTATCTCACGCGTGACTTAACGGATTCGTTCTTGACACGCATTACTATAACTAATGATGACACAACACTTCTGTCTTTTAGAATCTCGTTTCTCAATTGGCCGTGACGAAAACCGATTACGTCTCGTATAACTTGCGACTACTGTATGAGTTAAATGAGATTAAACCTTATCTAACATACCGTTTCTCCCCTGGGTCCCTGCGCTAAAGCCGGATATACACCACGTGTGTTTTTTTCCAGCTTTACAGAGAAGTGAAATTCATGTAGGTTTTTCGCCTTGATGCGGAATATATTTTGAACTTACAATATCTTTAAATATGAGGCCCCTTGCCCCTATATTTAGGCTGGCTTTGCCCTGACAACTCCCTTCCCGAGAGAAACACTCTGTGTATCTCTTAAAACACGAGGGGCAAAGCCACGCACGTTCGCCTCTCACACCTTTTTACAATCTACCCATCATGTTCAAGACTACAAAACCGTGCCCTAGTGGTCGTGGGGTTCATGACCGGGCTCATGCGTCGGCCATACCGATTCCCACGACACACACGCTACCACATGCTCCCGTCTTGCGGGTTTACATATGGAGAGTAGCCTTATTCTTAGATTTGCAGCACTCTCTCTCTCTGTAATACTATATATTTACACCCAAACATACACATTTTTATACACGTTCGCCCATTTTGCAAACAGTTCACTTGGCACTCACTCCGACGAGTAACACCGTCCGCGCCTTTGCGTCAGATGGGTTAATTCCAACGGAGTGTAACTTCGCCTCCCGTTCCCCTATGTCTTGTGAAGGGGCAAACGACCCCTGCATTATGTTGAGCCTCACCCTCGCAAAGCTCGACCAGGGGATTAAAATTGTGACGCACACACTCACACATTCAACACACAGATTTCCCGACCGCGCCTTTGCGACAGACGGGGTTAGTGTATCCCACACTTACAAAACTCGACACACAGGCTCCCCGTCCACGCACACGCGACGGACAGGGCAGTGTATCTCGCATTCGCACTCACAACCAACTCTAGTCGGCAGTCAGAGCAATAATAATACTAAAAATAAGAAAATTTCTTCCGGGCCTTAACACCGGGTTTACGAAACTCATCACCTCACCCACAAAAATATTTGCGACTGGAGCCCCCGTCCCAGACACGAGGCCCACAGCCACCCAACTATTGCTTCTTTATCCCCACCGACCATTGGTAGGGGCCCGCTTCCCAGTATCCCCTTGGGTAACCCTTGACACACCCCTACTTCTCGCCCCGCCATTTCTACGGGCATTCCACCAGGGTCCCCATACCCTGTCATTTTCGCATTCCCAAGAGCTTCCCACGGTGCTATATCCCCCAGGCTCACTCGTCCCGGCGATTACCGTCGTTCGAACGACACTGGCCGTCCTTGGCCCTTGTGCCGTCGACCCCCCCGGTCCATTGCGACGACTTCTTGCGCACATTGGGCGCTGTGCGCCCCCGGCACTCTCTACGTGGTCTCCGCCACCTAGGATGCTTCTCCTTTGATTTGTGGACCCTTTCCTCGGTCCCCTGGGCGCCCACCTTAGCGGTCCCATCCACTTTAACATACTCAACTTGTGTTGACCCGTGCCCTCTCAATTCTGGGGAAGTTTGCCCAGCCATTTGCGTGGGTCTGGCCTCCCCTCTCCACACGGGTGACACCGACTTCTTGGGGCGCTCAACTCCCCCACATAAATTTGCTTGAGGGTCTTTCCCCAATGATCCCATTGGGTTCCCTCGCTGTTTGGCGTTTAGCCTGGACCGCCTGCGGCCCCTTCTCCCTAATTGGACAGGAGTCGTCCCTCCTGAAACTTCCCGACATTTCGTCGTGTAGGGGCCATCCCCTGGACCATCGGATTGGTTCCCCCTGGGAACCTTCCCTTCATTACTCGTTGGGCCCTCACTTGGCCCCCTATCCCTGGACCATAACTCATCAGGGTTTGCCCTCACCCCTGGGATATTACCTATGACCAGGTCATACACAGGTGATTCAATGCACATGGCTTCCACTTCGCCACGATAAAATGGGGTATCCACCGTTATCCTCGCGATGGGGAACCTTCTAACGGTCCCATCTATCAAAATACACAAATGGTCACGACCCAACAATTGCTTGTCGTCAACCAGTTGCCTTCTAACCGCTGCAGAGGAGCACCCAGAATCCCGGAGCAGACGGATCTCCCTTTGTCCCACATACCCTGGGTACACTGGCATATCAACCTTCTCCTGCGAAGTTGTGAGCCTCTCACACATGCCACTTATTATCGGGACAACCTTCCCGCCTTCCAGCCTTAATTCTCCCTCTTGTATACATTCCCGGAGGGGACTGTGTTCTGGACCGATAGTTTGACAGAACGCTGCCGTCTGCCTACTGGGCCCTGGATCTACGCGGTCACCGTACTTCCAACCCCTTGGTGCTGCGTTCCCGACCCCCTGCTGAGGTGGTCTAATGTTCCCAGTGGTCCTTACCTGCTTCTGCCAGCAGTCCCTGGCAATATGACCCCGCTTGTTGCAGATAAAACAAGTGGTGTCCTTGGGAGCGCTCCCCTTCCGGCTGGTCTGCGACGCAGGAGGGTCGGGGTGGTGTTGCCTGACGGGTGCCATTGCCAACCCGTTTGCCCCACCCCTAGCCGATTTGGGTGCGTTTACACTCCCACCGTGGGCCTCGATGTAGCGTTCTGCCACAGTTGCCATCTCATCATAGGTGGGCGGACCCCTTTCCTTGATGAACAGGCCCATCTCCTTGGAGCATGTAGTTAAAATCTGCTCCCGGAGAAATAGATCTCGCAGGGCTCCATATGACTCATTCACTTCTGCGAGATCAGTCCAGCGGTCAAAGTACCGTCTAGCTCGGGCAAAATACTGAGGTACTGTTTCTCCCTTCTCCTGCTTAATCTCTCGGAACTTGGTCCGGAATCCTTCTTCAGTGAGCTGGTATCTCCGAAGGATGGCATTCTTCAGCTCACCGTAGTCATTAAGAAGTGCAGGAGGCATACTGGTATAAGCCTCGAGGGCTTTACCTGACAACAAAGGGCTCAAGCACATAGCCCATGTGTCTTCTGGCCACATTTGACTGGAGGCAAAACGCTCGAACCTCTCCAAGTACGAGTCCAAGTCATCTGTGTTTTCATTGAAATGAGCGAGATGGGGGCGTGGGGCATGAATTGCTACCACTGCACTCCCATCCCCTGAGCGCCGACTTTCATTCTCCACATCGGCCCTTGCTCTGAGGAGCTCTAATTCTCTCTCGTGCCTCTGTTGTTCGAGCTCCCGTTCTGCCTCCCTTGCCTCCCTTGCTAATTGGGCTTCCCTCTCTCTCGCCTCATTTGCTAATTGAATCTCTCTCTCTTTCGCCTCTCTTGCGTCTTTCTCACGCTCTCGTTCTAATTGGGCTTCTCTCTCCCTCGCGTCATTGCGTAAGGCAATCTCCTTGGCCTCACGTTTCTGCTCATCTTTAACGAACTTCTGAAGTTCAGCTCCCTCAAGGCCCATTTCCTTGCCTAATGATACCAGTTGGGCGAGGGGTGTAACAACATCCATTTTGATTTTTTCTTTCTATCTTCAACACTCGTCAGAAAGAATGAAGAAGGAAAAGAAAGAAAGAAAAAAAAAATATGGCAATTGATCCTAATTTACCTCTGTAATTTAACGTAATTAAACGCACCAAATATTCTGAAACCTACCGCAGTTATAGTGGCTATTAAGTATCCTTTTGGGGACTACTGTATTGCGATATTAAACCCTTGAACGGCATCAACTGACCGAACGCGTCAAAACCTAAACAGAACCGCCGTTAAAATAAAACAAAATTTCCATATAGCCATTTTTTACCTTTTAGAAATATCCTGGTTAGCGCTCGCCAATCAATGTCAGGGACACCTAAGGCCCCGTAAGGCCTGGGGCTGACGTGGGGTTATTTAGTCCCGCTGATGAAGTTGCGGGAAAATTAGACCAACGTGGAGGGTCGGAATCCAAGTGTCGCGAACTCGGCGCAGAGAGCTGAGTTAGACCGACGCCGTGATTCCTTCTCTGCCAAATTGTCCTGAAATAGGTTCGATTTCCGTTAGGTGTGATTCCTAATCACTTCAGGCTGTATAATGGAAAGAATGATTTAAAGTAACAACGATTCTTTTATTTACACATAAAAATAAATCCGTTTCAATATTTCAACAATCAACAATTCAATTCTTTTCACAGAAAATGGGTCACTACGGTTAAATAATTCTAAAAAATCATATAGTCATTCTATAGCCCTGTACTGGCACTATAGTCTACACACTGGAAATGTTACTACCGTGAGCTCGCCATAAGAGCTTCACAAATCTGAAATGTTATTACTGTGAGCTCGCCATAAGAGCTTCACCCGCTTAGGCTCAAATGCCAACGTCTGCGCGTAACTGTACCTCTGGCTGTCGGAGGGTTCCGACCAGCAATGTTCGTCATCTATAAACCACCGTACTTCTGATTTGGGTCAGATATTGTCTACTCATACCTTATGTGCCTTTTGAAAGTCCTCCGTGAAAGTCCTATTGAAATATCCACCGTTCCTGGTTGAATTCACGATTCACAGATGCCCCTTTTTTGTGCTAGGGCGAAATTGTCACTCACACCGATCTCCAGTCGGTATTACGATGTTCCGACAGCAAAATAAACTACTCAGAACGCAATCAGGCTGACGCTTCAAAGGGTTAACACGCACAATACAATTAACCTACACTTCTGACTATTGCAGGACGATACCTGCTACTCGACAATCTAAACTTTAACGTTCCACCTGGGGTGTTCCTTCTCACGAATTCGGCCCCGTAGCCGCCTATCAACTTTTAGCTAAATCAATCATGGAATGCCCTCTCTGGCGATTCCAGCCGTTTCAGGTCCTGTGATCGAAAGTACCCTTATGCCAGGAAACAGAGTCCGCCTGTCCTGGACTTCACCAACGCGTGTGTGACCCCAAGTGTGTGTCTAATGCTCTGCTCTTCCAGGTATATATATACTTTTTACCCTAAACTGTCAGGTGGACCGACGCTCATCTGTCCACCTGTCAAAACGGTGGGAGATGACGTGTATCGAGGCAGAATCAATACAAGTTATCTCACGCGTGACTTAACGGATTCGTTCTTGACACGCATTACTATAACTAATGATGACACAACACTTCTGTCTTTTAGAATCTCGTTTCTCAATTGGCCGTGACGAAAACCGATTACGTCTCGTATAACTTGCGACTACTGTATGAGTTAAATGAGATTAAACCTTATCTAACATACCGTTTCTCCCCTGGGTCCCTGCGCTAAAGCCGGATATACACCACGTGTGTTTTTTTCCAGCTTTACAGAGAAGTGAAATTCATGTAGGTTTTTCGCCTTGATGCGGAATATATTTTGAACTTACAATATCTTTAAATATGAGGCCCCTTGCCCCTATATTTAGGCTGGCTTTGCCCTGACAACGTTTGTGACGTAACGAGTCGTAGCATAAGAATTGCCTGTCGGCCTACTTAGTACGCTGCGAAGCTTCGAAAATCGAGTCGAGTCGAAATAGTCCCCATGATCGATTCGATTCTATTTAAATCGCGCCGATTCGAATTCTTTTAGATTCGTCGAGATGTGCTCAAAGTCCTACAATGTATCTCCTCTTGAACTCTTCTTATATCATCATATCTCCTGTATAGTTGGCCTGATGATAGAGGAAGAGTTCTAGAAAGTCCCGCTTCCGAAATTACATTGATTCCGTTCTGGAATATTTCGCTATTTTTGCTTGATTTGAACGAGTCGCCGTTGCAAACAATACTTGAGTGAAGACATAATATATATTGCTGTAAGAAGGTGCAATCTCCACTACTTGAAAAGCGTGAGGTTCGATTCGAGATTCGATTCGAAATCTGGTGCCTGATTCGATTCGTGATTCGATTCGATCCGAAATTGGAGGTTTGCATGGCCCTTGGCCTATGTACAACAATGTCATAACAAAAGTAAGACATCAATCTGGTAGAAATATTTGATCCGTTTTCTGCACGCAATACTGTTCAATATCACATTTAAAGAAAAGGCAAAGATGTATCTGAGATGGAATTCATTTTATTTACGTTTTCTTGGTTCAATTTTGATTTTTTTTTAAAAATTTCATGAAACCACTTTCCACGGGATGTAATGTGTCGCTACTAGATAACAACATTCCGCAATCTGATTGAGAAAGATGGCGTTTTTGTGATCAAAGTAGTTGAATCAATAATTGTCGTGTCACAATCCAGGGGCGTCGCTTACGCCCCAACTCCACCAATATTTTTTCCAGTCAGGGTTGGAGTCTATTATTAATTCTCTCTTGGGAGTAATCGTGTACTTTCTTAACCCCCTGCACACTGATGTTAAAAGACCAAAATTCCAAGTAGCCATTATTCCCACAATGCAACTAGAAATTTAATCAATTCAGTCTTGTTTGACAGAGCTCAATGAGCACTGTCAAACAAGACTGAATTGATTAAATTTCTAAATTGCATCATGGGAAAAATTAGCAGCCTGAAATTTTGCGATTTTTACATCAGTGTACAGGGGGTTAAAAGACTGGATTTATTTCAATCAGACATACAAATGGGTGCCTAGAGAACCTATTTCTGAGTGTTCGGGGCCTCACGTGGCTAATTTGTAGTACCGACACAATATCTGTTAATTACATAAGATGATGCGTCACAACAACTACCTGTATATTTTATTTTTATTAGTTAATAAACGTCTTGAACTTTTTAGTCATAATGACAACTGAATAATGATCCAACTTCGACGAAGGTATGCCTTGCTGGTGCAGTTAGGATATTAATCGGGACTTTATCATCACAGTCCGGGCAAATCATGTCTACACCCCCCCCCCCCCCAACCCCCATCGGTTATCTTCGGCACACCTCTACCACAATCTCCTGATTTACAATTGTGTTCAAATTGCGCAAGCTAATGTATTTCTCACATTATAATATCAAAACATGCACCATGCAACGATCGTTTTTAGAATCCCACGTCTGAGAGTAAGAAGTGATCAGACTAGATTGCAACGTTCATATTACTCAATGCTAACAGTTCGAAGTATAGGTTAATGAGTTAAGCGAACTATCAATAAATTAAGTTGGACTGAAAACATCAAGCTGAAATTGCGAGTTTGCTTACCAATTGTTTAGCTTCGCTGACGCGTCGCAGCAAATATGAATATACAAGTTCGAATATTTTTGTCTGGAACACTAATTTCCGATACAACCGAGTTTTTCTGACAAAGCCCTCCAGTTGTCCTAATAATAGTGCCTGTCTTGAAGAAGTTTGCGTTTTTGTATGTGGAGAAGAAACTATTGTACTAAAATATCATCTCAGAACAGACTTGACAAAAGAACCTTTGCGTCGTTCTTGTTGCTTCTAGACAATACCCAAGTTTACCCGTCTACTTCCTTGGCTATATACATATCGTCGCCCGAGTGCTAGAATGTTCTATGCAGGGATGAGATTTTTCAGTTTTTTATCGGATTTCGGTCTTTTTAGAATTTTTTTTTTAATTTTTATTTCTTCGAATTCACATGAAAATGGTCTTTCTCATCAAAGCTTTACAAACTGGTTATCATATACAAAGCTCTCCAGTTGTCCTAACACTAGAGCCTGTCTTGAAGAAGTTTGCGTTTTTGTTTGTGGAGAAAAAACTATTGTACTAAAATATAATCTCAGAACAGACTTGACAAAAGAACCTTTGTGTCGCTCTTGTTGCTTCTAGACAATACCCAAGTTTACCCGTCTACTTCCTTGGCGATGTATATCGTCGCCCGAGTGCTAGAATGTTCTATGCAGGAATGAGATTTTTCAGTTTTTATCCGATTTCAGTCTTTTTAGAAATTTTTTTAAAAAATTGTGTTTCTTTGAATTCACATGAAAATGGTCTTTCAGACCATTTTCACGTGAATTCAAAGAAATAGAAGGTCCCATCGCAGCTTTACGAACTGATTATCATATATTTGGGGGCATAATAGGTGATTTTGATACATTTCCCTTCATGCACGCACAATTTCAGTTTATTTTCAGTTTATTTTGTTAGACGAAAGTCTCATGCTTGTTTTGTAGTGTTGCAGTTTGGTTATACAACTTGATTGTTCCCACTAGTTACAGTGGCGTAGATAAAGGGGGTGGGGCGGGGGGGGGTGGAGGCCCCCAACCAGAAGTTTTGTCGGAAATTTTTGGGGACCATTTTTAGGCGAATTTATGCCTAATAACATTAAAATGCTGGCTTTGGGGATAAAAACATGCCATTTGGGGTAAATTTTGAGTAAAAAAGACGAATTTTCAGTACATTTGCAGTAAACAACAAATTATTTCTGTTTGTTTGGGTTTTTGTTGTTGCTACACTGTCGGAAAAATTTCGGTCTGTCGGAAAATTTTGGGCTTGCCCCTCCGCCAACGAAAAGCTATCTACGCCACTGTCTAGTTAAATCGTATTGAAAAGCTTCGATACGACTTCATTCAACACTAAGTTAGAGAAGAAACTCTTCGACAGTTATTTTTGTATTTCGTTTTAGTTTGCGTGCATAGACTATTTCCCTTTCTCCACATGCTCTCATTAATCTCTGCAAACAGTCAATAACGAGAACCGCCGTATTAAACGGTACGAGACGATTTATTTCAATCGATTCCATTAAAAATTAGCAAACGGAATGTTGTTGGGAAATGCAATTTTTGAATTTCAACCAAAAAAATGAATAAATCAATTTCAGCAGGTTAAAAGGCCAATAATTTTCGTTCCATCAGGCTTTCACATTAGGCTTTCACATGAAAATAAAAATTCAAATTGCATTACTTTTTATGGGCTTCGCACAGATGAACCAATTCGCGACACTGTCAATGTTTCTTTTAACTGGTTCAAGATGGTACACAAAATTCCGTGGGCGGAAATCAAACAACACACTGGCCAACCAACACCACCAGTTATGGTGAGTCTGTATCGATTTAATCTGCAGGGCTGTACGATTAAATTATTCTAAAATTCGCTAGAAATCCAAAGTGAATTCGTCCAATCTATTCTCATTATTGTTTGCGGTAATCCCGTACAGACACCCTCTGTTGAAAGGGTTGAAATACTAAATTAATGATCATCATTCATCAGGTCTGTCGTAAGATTACGAAGTTGCGCGGAAACTCACGATACATTAAAGTAGAGGTTCAGGTGAGCCTAAAACATTCACCTGAGTGAAACTGTAGTCAGGCGACTCACACATTGGAAACCAAGGTGTGAACAGCTACCGTTCAGATGGAATTACATATTGAGATACAGTACTTGGAGAGTGGATTGTAACTAAATCACCCGCGGAGTGGAGTTATCACCCAAGCTATAACTTTCAAATTTTGTACATATCGACAAAAAACACAAGCAACGTTTCAGCCAATGGACCCCCGGGTTAAACCCGGAGGTCCATTGGCTGAAACTTTGCTTGTGCTGGTTATGCTTTGCAACAAATTTGCAATTATTGCTTGGGTGGAATTTCCACTCTGCGGGTGATTTAGTGATAATACACTCTCCACGTACTGTACGTGAAACACTGCTAAGCCTGAAAGTTGCTCTTTCTACCACGTGGAGTATCCAAGTGCGCAAGGGAAAAATTCACTTAGCAGTGGATTTTTGAAGGAATAACAGAACCGGAGTCCATAAAGAGGTGCAGTACCTTATCGTGGCGGGGGTCGGGAGATTTTTTCCAGCACCGATCACCCTCCAAGCGACATGGACAAGCTGGACGTTGTATCATCTAATCGCCAAATCCGTCAAGAGGACAGGAAGAAGCAACAGAAGGGATCCTCCGCCAGGCCACGTGAGGCTGTGGAATGATGGAGTTCATGGAGAGGAAAAAGGAGAAGGAGGCAATGGAAGTCGTCGAAAAGTCGATACCCTGCACCCCTGACAGTCCCTTTTCTCGCCAGGCACCCCTCGCAAGAGGAAGAGCTAGAGGGCACTAGTTCGGCAGGAGACAAACGAGACTCCAGCTCATCTCAATCTTCGTTTCAAGATGAGATGGAGGAGGGTGTCTTTGGAACAGAAAGTTGACTCAGACGATGCTCTATTCATCCCTCCAACTTTTCCAAACCAGAACTCCAACAGGGAGACAGTAGCGACATTCCTGGGCCTGGGAGACGAGTTAAACAATAAGGAACTGCGACAATATCTCCCGAAACAACATCCAGAGGTTCAAAATGACAGGGATAAATACATATTAACGCTACAGTGAGTGAAGTGATCTAGGTCGTAGTATCAAGTCGAGTTGAGAAGGTCAGATCGCCGGATCCGAAGATCTGACCTCCTCAACGAGTCGTGAGCGACGATCCAAATCACTTCACTGTAGCGATAAAAGGTTTAATATATGACTTATGGTTCAACATCGCATGCCAACGCTAGTATTAACAATTCCCCCAACCTTTTTAGGATAATTTGGATTGAAGTAAAAAAGAACATATTTTTGTTTACACTTATTTTTCTAACAGGTGCACACTTCCGGGGAATCCCCCGATGCGCATGAGTACGACCAAAAAAATATCATGAAAACGATAAGAAAAACGGACCGCCGTTCGAGCGCACTCCATCCAGCTCGGAGTAAAGTACTCTCTGCGACCGGAACAGCTAATTACGCGAATTCGCACGCTCCCGTAAATAGTCCGTCATACTATAGTGATACGGAATCGGATTCCACACTGTAGATATTCCGGGGACCAGGAAAAGATCGTCAAACAGTAGTGACATTTAGCGATTAAATTAGATAGTTATATAATAAAGATGAAATCATCAAGGACTTGCTGTTGACAGAGAAACATGGATAAGACTGGCAAAGGTGGATAGTATTATGGGGAAGATCAAAAATGTCCAAATAACAGCTGTAGCGACAAGGACTATGCCCTATCAGCCAGCCCAATACTGCAACTAAAGACCAACAACACCAAACGCTGCACCAGTCTCACCCTCGTAACCACCGCCTCCAAAAAAACCGAAGGAGACACAGACGCTGACTTTTGCTCCTTTGCCGCTCCCGCATATGACAATATTAGACAGCAAAGAGTGCCTAGAGGGACCTACCCCACATCGTCCCTGCAAAATTATACCATTTTTACTGGCAGATTGCCACCCCCCCCCCCCCCCCCACACACACACACATACACACACTTCTATAGCATAAAACAAATATTTGTCCCATACAGCTTAACCTTTTGCAAAGGAATCGGCCAAATCCGACAGCGTTATATGCAAATTCAGCAGTTGGAAAAAAAAATTAATTTTCAGAAAATTACAACAAAACTATACATGTGACCCCTCGTTGGAACGAGCTCGTCGAGCTCGTTCCAATGAGGGGTCACGTGATATGGTTTTGTTTGAACTATTTTGAAAATTGTGAAAAAAATAATATTTAAAATCAGTAATTTTGATATCGAATTGCGTTGGGTAAAGGGTTAAAAAGGGATTTGAATTGTTTTGTATTTTTAGCAACAGGGTTCCTACGAGGGTATGTGAATATCTTTTCTTTTTTGCGTGTATGAAGAGCATGTCGCCCAATAACTGCATACCACATTTAGATGAAACAAGTCAATCAGTTTTAAACAAATTAAAAATGGGAAAGGGGTCTTTAAATCCCCCCACCCCCGGTTATAAGACCAAGAAATGCATGAGAACTTTTCTTTAAACAAACTTAAATCACCTATTAAAGTTGAGTTCATGCCTTATATCAAATCAATAGTGACGGAATTTTATGAGAAAATGGTCTAGTATTTTCCCAGTTAAAAACTGTGTACAAATGGGGACCAGGTTTGGGGTGGGGGCATAGGGTACCTCCTGATAACAGTTATCTTATCCAACTTGAATCTACTGCGCGAAAGAAACGCTTCGTATAACATAACAAGTGTCTATCTCATATTGTTCAGGAAATTTTGCATTTGCACAGTTTAATTCATTACCGAATTTTCAAAATACGAATTTTGGCTTAACCCTTTACCCAACGAATCGGACACATCCGCCCGCGTAATATGCAAATTCAGCAGTTGAAAAAATATTATTTTTCAAACAATTTCAACAAAACCATATCATGTGACCCTTCGTTGGAACGAGCTCGTCGAGCTTGTTCCAACGAGAGGTCACGTGATATGGTTTTCTTGACATTTTTTGAAACATTTGGAAAAATGATGTTTAAAATAATAGATTTTGATGTCGTCTTCGTTGAGTAAAGGGTTAAAAAACTAGCCCATTCTGTAAATAGACATTACGGGCGGGACTATAAATGTTGCCCCTCTCTGAACGAACACAAATATTACCCGATGAACTTGTTAATTGAATATACTCCATCAGAGGAGGCAGCATGTTCTAAATATCAAATCAGCAAGAAGTTCATGAGAGAAGGATTTTCAGTCTTTTTTGTATCTGCAAAAAATATAGGTTCTCTTTAGAACCAAAACTGGTTCTAATCTTGTCCCTGAGATGGAACCAGTTCTGTTTAAACAGTATTTATTTCAAATCAAATAAATTTACCAAGATTAGCATTCAATTTTAACAGAATATTACATGAACTGAAGTAGATTCAGCACTAAACTTGGAGCTTATTCAACGCAGTCGCCAAACATTTTGAAACAAAGGAGATATGAACAGTTGGCATATCGAACCAATTTTTTTCTGTATAGAACCAAAACTGGTTCGATGTGCCAAATGTTCATATCTCCTTTGCTGAAAAATGATTTGAGACAACCTCATATAAGCTCTAAACTTACGGCTGAAACCCCCTCAATTTATGTTTAATTCTGCTAATATTTAATGTTAATCTTTATAAATTTATTTGATTTGAAATAAATACTGTTTAAACAGAACTGGTTCCATCTCAGGGACAAGATTTGAACCAATTTGGGTTCTAAAGAGAACCTATATTTTTTTGCAGTGTACTGGAAAGGGGCGATGGATGACAGATGCTACGTGGTGGCACAATTGTAGGTTCAGTCAGATGAGCTAAAAGAAAACTTACCGAGAAACACCATAGGATCCCAATTACAGTTTCATCATTCCAGTTTCAAGTAAAGTGTGAACATTTCTGGAGATGCCTTTTGTCTGGATAACAGCAGTGTTCCAGTGAAAAAAAGTTCTTGCGTTTGTAATCGCCACTAATGATGGACGTATTTCTGACCAAAAAATCCCTGAATGGATCCACCCCCAAATATTATTTAGCACAACCCCCAGTCTCGAAAATTGGGAATCGCATTGACGTCGACGGGTAACACATCAGAGCCACGTGAGTGGTTTGGTAAACGTATGCATGTACATTGGCATGATTGTGCTTGCATGTGCTTGCATGTATCTGCGATTAACAGTTTGCCTAGTTCCATAGACAAGTTCTCATACACGTGTGTCAGAGTACGTGTGTTTATTTATTTATTTTTTCGTTCTTTTATTTATTTATTGGTGTGTGTCTAAGGTCATATATTTCCGGACAATGGCCAATCCTGACTGTTGCAGAGGGTCTCTATAGCCATGTCATACAGTGAGTGTGAATACACTGATCAGGGCCGTACGATTTATTGATTTTTAAGGCTGGTTTCGTTTTTTTTCGTTCTTTTTTTAACAACCGAACCCAAAGCCGTTGGTGTAAAAAAAAATATAAAAACCGAAATTACAATTTCAGGCAAATAACTAGTTACAACAAAGTGGGTCATATCTGCATTTTACTCTTTCAAGAAATGAGCTATGTCGTCGCGAAGATGATCGATTGTGTGTACTGGGATGTGGCGACAGGGGGGGGGGAGCGTCCCACCCCCCCCCCCCTCCAAATCCGGGCATACATTTCCTGCAGTTGGAAATTCGGAGGGCAAGTCATGAGTAGTTAGAAATTCCATCTATCTGAATTTTAGAGCTTCTTTTGTGATGCTGATGTCTCCTTTTCCTTCCCAAAATTCCAACTCGGTTTCACATCTGCAAACATTCCAACTGTTACTATTTCAGTATGCATGATTTCAATAGGTACGAAATTTCTATAGTTACTTATCGTAATAAAAAAAATCCTCGAAATGCACTTCAAGAAAATCACATCATGCAAAATCGTTAATTCCGTCATTCACACTTACAAAATGATGAAACATCGAAAATGGATCATTCATGCATAAGATTTGATTTAATGTCAGGACAGTGTGAATTGCTCAAAGTTCTCAGCTTGAGCATTTGTTCAGCACATGTTCAATTCCCAGAATAATACCAAATAATAATAACCTGATAATTCTATCACAAATGTTACGTGTTTGCATTTCAGTTACTAGAATCAATATTATGCCCCCTTCCATGGCTTAATTTTCAAAATGCTTCTCATTAGTTAATTTTCAACTATGGGAGGGACCGGGAGGGGGACTCCTCCCGGTCCCTCTCCTAGTTGGAAATTCACTACCCTACACCCCAATCAGAAACCTCTAGCCACGCACCTGCGTGTGTAAAATGGGAGGAGGGGGGGGGGCATTTTTCTTTGACTGTCATGACTCAAATCCAGACTGCATAAGTATTTCAATTTCATCTTCAAGGCATGCCTTGATGCTGGAATTGGAATATTGGGAGTCGCGGTGGCTCAGTAGGTAGAGGTCCTCGGTTCGAATCCCACCTGCGGCAACCGCGTTGTGTCCTTGGGCAAGACACTTCACCCCCATTGTCCACGTGGGGGCACGGTGACGCTGTGTACTAAGGCGTACTGCGCGTCGATGGTGCACCTGTCTTCAACTTATGCTAACCCTGCTTGTGTGGAGTTAGTATGTTGGGGAGCTGACAGTTGCTCGCCGTTGCTCGGCGGTTCTTTCCGGGTACTCCGGCTTCCTCCACCCGTCATTGTGCAGAAATATGTGACTTTAAAAACCAATAAATAAAAAAATAAATAAATTGGAATATTTGTCAATGACGATTACAGTTAAAACAACTCCGGAAATTTGTTAATAAATATATGTAAAATTCACGACACATGGGCTTCGTAACATCTTATTTAAATAGCACGTGCAAGACTCAAAATTGGTCACCCTGGGACCCCAGCATCTTCAATCAGCAAAAGGCCTCCATTTTCATGAGACAGACAGCATGTTTGACATTAGTCCAAGAAGCAAATCTAAGGGCGTAAGATGAAGGTACATGACTGGCAGCAAGAGTGGATCAATATCTAAACTCCAGTGCAGATGAAAATGCCCCGTCTTGAAAATTATTGAGGGGGGGGGGGGGGGCACACACTTCTACGCCTACGTTACGCCCCTAGAAATGTATATCACTGTGATATGTTTTCGTACATATAAATTCTACAGAATAGCTTGCAACATAAGTAAAACATGCGTGTCCAAATTATTTAATCCCATTGGGTACAACACGAAGTGATTGTATATGACCATTTATTAGAGCGACGTCGTCCACTGTAAGAACCGAAATTCAAATTGAAAAATGAGTTGTTTTTAACAAATTCGTAACTGGAACTGAATCAGAATGAAATTTCAAAATCGCATGTCTCTACTACTGATGTGTATGTGTGTGCTGTTTTGTTAGTTTGACTGGATGATTGGGCTGGCGGGTCAGTGATGTATTATTTGACCTTAACAGATGGAATAATAAGTTGGCAAAGTTACTTCTAAGTCAGAGAAACGCGTGCACTTCTCATGAACTATTTATTATTATTAACTCTTTACCTAACATGAAAAGCAGACGACACTTGCAAACAAAATTCGTGATTAACTAATTTATTTCATTTTTTGTCTCAAAAACATAGGTTATGACCCCTCATTGGAACGAGCTCGACGAGCTCGTTCTAATGAGGGGCCATAACCTATGTTTTTGAGACAAAAAATGAAAAAAATAATAAAAATTAATGGACGTTTTTTGAGAATAGCGCTGGCCGGTTTTGGCCGTTACGTTGGGTAAAGGGTTAATATTATTATTATATAAATCAATTTGATGTTGGAAAACTCCAAAATTATTTGGGATACTTTAGGACGAGCAAAGCCATCATGCGTGCATTTTGGTGTATTTTTTGTATTTTTTTTTTGTGTTTTGGGAACGGAACAGTGAGAAGGGATCTTTGATTTTATGGTATGAGAGTGTTTGGCTGAAGTTTCCTAAGGTATCACGTTTGGGCACTGGAATATTACAAACAGCTAATTTCCGGCATTATCACTCCTTTTCAATTTTACAAATTCTGACTCCAAAACACAGCTTACGACCCCACTGGCTCAAATCTTGTTTATGCTGCTTAGGTCTATTTAATGAGATTATTTGTGTAGAAATTTACTACGTTTGTTTTTGAAGATAAACGCTCTAATCGAACATAAAGGATGGAAGGAAGTTACGTGAAGAGTGGAATGTTACTAAAACACCGGGGTAAAGGAGTTGCCTCCCAGGTAATAACTTTAGATCTATGGAAGCGTACAGGAGCACATGCACAGTGCGATCACAAAAGAAGTCAGTGAATTTCGATCGGATCGCGAGGGAATCGCGATCCGATCGAAATTCTCTGACCGCTTACCTCCCCGAAACAATATAATAATCACAATGTCGAAAAAAGTAATTTATTTATTTATTTATTTAATGGGGTTTAACGACACTTTCGATCGCCAGTGTCACCTTGTATCTGGCAGTTTTACGGATGGAGGAAGCCGACGTACCCGGAAAGAACCACCGAGCAACTGCGAGCATCTGTCAAACTCCCCTACCTTCTAACTCCACACAAGCAGATGTAACATTGGTTCGTAATACGTGCACCATTGACGAGCAGTACGTTTTAGTACACCACGCCATCGTGCCCACGTGGGCAATCGGAATTAAGTTCCTTACCCAAAGACACAACGCCGTTACCCCTGGCGGGGATCGAACCGTGGACATTTCGGTTTGAAGTTCAATGCCGTCACCACTTATCCGCCGCGATCCTTCGTAAAATGTATACAAGTTCATTGAGTCTGACGTTTGTTTTTTCTTTCATGCTGTGTTAAGATTGTAATATTTTATTTACGAAAGACAGGTATAGGAAAGTGGTGATCGCAATCAGATAGCAAAACAACGCATTTATTATCACAGTACAGTAAAGTTTCATCAGATGGACTACAAGGTTTAACCTGGAGGTCCATTATCTGAAAATTTGCACTGCTCTTCTTTTGCTTTTTTTTATAAGATTATGATATTCCACTTGGTGATTGTACTGGTAGCAATCCTCCCCTTCCCACAAAAGTGCGTCCCGCCGCCACTGTATGTGAATAGCGTATCTCTATGAAAATCACAGACATTCTTATTTTTTTTCCATGAACCAATAATGCAAAATAACTACCACACAGTACAGGCGCCGTGGACTGGTCGTAATCCACGCGTGGGCAGTAAACGTACGCGTTTACCAGGTAGTAAACATCATTAGCATCAAAATTTTAATTAACGAAGGACCGGGTTGTACCCGGTGCTTCATTAATCAAGTTTTTTTTATGATTATTCCTATAATTTGGGTTTGAAATCTAATATAATTGCGTCCGAGAAAATATTGCCCACTCGTGGAAAGGTACTAGTCCACGCCGGCCGTACTGTAGATTTAAACCACTTCATTTAAGAGAAACTTACCTTTTCAGTAGATGTTTTACTTCCAATTTGGCGTTAAGCAAACAGAGTCAATCAGCTCTCCGTTGTGATAAATCATCTATTAAAATTAATGCATTACAAAACTAACACCAAATTGTCGTGATGTTCAATAAATCACTAAAAATCATTTCCATGGCTCGGAAAAGGGATTTTGAAATAATGATGTGCTGGTATAAAATTCCAAAAAAAAGTTCCACGAATAATTGGAATTTCAGAATGTCAATTCACGGAACGCGTCCGTGTTAAAGAGGAAATTTCGTGACTTTTGTTAGAAAATTCAACATAAATTCCATCACATAAATCCGCTTAAGGACTCTACACCAGCGATGAAGACCAATTCTTCACTCACAATGTTTCCCACCTAGTTATAATAATTAAGAAAAAATCCAGTCCACAATTAAATGGTTCGTTTCGATTTATCGATCCAGAGCAACAACTCAAGATAAATTATCGAGGAATTTTGAAACCTCTCTGATGTCAGAACGTTCTTCCACATTGATCTGTGACGGGGCATTTTCTACAAACATTATTGATGCAGTTAACTTTTCTTACAGCATCCTTTCTGCTTACTTTCCGGTTTTTAACTCACCACATGCTAATCAACGCTAATTCCAATGAAGGGACCAATCTGTTCAAGAGTACGAGAAAGTAGGACAGAACAGTTAAAAAAATGGCTACATTTTAACCCTTTGATACTTCTGTACGTATTATTGCGTACGAAATCAAACAGCACGTTGATACTTTGCGGTCATTTGTTTTGTCATTATTTTTCGATTTTTTAAAGTTTTAACTTCAAATTCCTTTTTTCTCCTGAATAGTGTTCAGTGGTAACCGTTGAGCCAAATGGTATCGCAGCTTAAAATACTAACATAATTCTGCTGTCAAGACTTCTTAACTGGTTGAGTGCGAGACGCCACTATCAGGGCTTTCAAAAATGAGGATACCAGAACAAAAGCCAACACTTCCGTTGCTTATATTTCATATTCACTGAAACACAAATAATATTTTGTTTATATAAATTTGTTTTATTACAAATTATTGGAGAGTGCCCACAGGCACTCTCCATTAATTTGTAATAAAACAAGTTTTGAATAACAAATTCAGATTACTATAAACAATCTATCCCTCAACCAAATAATCACTGATGTGAAAAATATCTTGTTATTGGTACTTTCCGACGTTTGACGTCGCATTTTGAAAAACGTTGAACAAACTGAATTCTCACTGACGTTTGAACGTCAAGATAATTAAAGTCCAAAAGGGTTAAAGTTGTTGAAAGCAGGGTTGTACCTACCTAGGAGGTGTGGGTGTGTGGGGGAGGGGGTGTGGCTACCATCCCATTCCAAAAATGCAGTTGTGTTCTCCTACACGATGTCAGTTTCATGCAATAGTTAGAGTATTCCACATATTCTTCACTGGGAGTAAATGACAGTCAGATTAATTATCATTCGATAAATGCGTTTTGTTGGCTGTCGGCATTTAAACTTAATTGTTTCTCGCTTTGGAAACAATTACTTTACATTAATTTGGGATTTAATCGTAAAATTTAATATTTTTTAGAATAGGCAACGAATATAAGAAAAATAATACCTGTGTTTTTTGAGTGATTGTCATAATTATGTCCTTAGTGATTAGCAGGTAAAATATAAATTTTCAACGAGCGACCTCTGGTCGATCGTTGAAGATTTATATTCCACGTGCAAGTCCCTCGTGAACTTCTAATGGTATCTACCCCAAAATCAAAGCTATCATGTACCTTCCATATCTCAACAAAATATATTGGACAGAATAATTCACAAGACCTGCTGCAAATCAAAATTGCTATATAACTTTCATTTCCGTCAAGTAACGAAAATTGTCCAAAATGTCATTGTTTAAGATGGTAAGCTCGCCTCTATAAAAACACTAGCCTGTGTGCCGCGGCACGTGCTGTAATCATACATGACCAAACGAGGGTTATTTACGTAAGTTTGCTTGGAACATTTTCTCCTGGCAACGAGGTGCAGTACTAACATCATATATCAAAATTTCCATCAAACATATTTATTTAATGTCCATCTCTGTTAAATTTTTAATCAATGAAGGATGAGCAAAATGAACCCAGTAAACACGGAATACCAGCAGAAGCAGTTTTAAAAATGCTGGTGGAAATGACACTGAAATACAAATAACAGGGGCGGCGCAACCCGGGGGGGGGCTGGGCGGGGGTGGGGGTGGGGGTGGCTTCAGCCCCTCCATTTTTTTGCCAGGCCATGTTTTCTTGTATGCATATATTTATTTTAACACAACCAATGAATTTTAAAACAAGGCGCGGATTCAGAGCCTCCCCATATTTTCGTCAGCTTTGTTTCTCTCGTACTGGTTCAATTTCGATGGATTTCGGTTCATTTTTTGCAATAAGTGCAGCAAACGCTAAAATGTATACAGTATGTTAAAAAATGGGTTAACTGAAATAGATCGTAATCTTACAGACATACAAGAACCAAATCCACCCCAGACAAGATAATCTACATACAGTAAAATTGCTGTTAACGTCTGGTAAAGCATACAGGTGAGGTCTATTTATCAGCTTTGGAAGTTACGACCAAAGCTGATAAATAGACCTCACCAGTATGCTTTACCAACTTTTTTAACGGCTCCCAGAATGTTAAATCTATCAAATACATCTCCTGAAAAATCCCAAAATATCCGCTCAGATGCATGGAAGTTGGAGTTTTGGGACCCTGGAATTTAAAATTTAAAAAAGGCCGCTGTTTTTCTTTTTCCATTATCAGCTTCATGTCGTTATCAGTCGTAAACACATTAGTTTTTCGTAGATCAGTGAATGACACCTGTCCTGGCTACTTTGGGTGTGAGTCCAATTTTTCCACGAGTCGCGTCGCCACTCCTGAGATCTGGTTGTCTCACTCTTTCCGCAAATATTTCCGATAAAAGCACGCAGAAAAAAAGAAGGTTTAAAAATTATATTCGCCGTATACATGTATTTGACAGTAGGCTCGTTCGTAAGTATCTTCAGATGTCGTTTTGAATAGATATGACTTTTTTTTTTCAAAGAGCTCATCAAAAGATTAGGGTCGGGCATGCAGATTAGGATAGCCCTGGAAGGAGGAACCATTTCATTTCTTTCCGCAGTCTAGAATTTTAAGACAAAGAGACTTGTCGGGATTACCACAAGGAACTATCATACAAACGCAAAATGGCTCTCCCCAATAGAGTAAACAGCAGTCTGTGGGGTATTTCTTTCCGTAAGTCAGGGTTCTGAGAATAAAAAAATACCAAAATACTAACATGTGAAAATATTACACTTCTTTTGGATTTTTTCATTACAGCTCTTTTTATTGTGGTGAAAAAACAAACAAATTATTCTTAAGTGTCCTTCGATAATATTGCTAAAACGAAAAATCAATATCACTGAATAGGTTCCTCCTAGACGGTCCTGAGTTCCAGAATAAAAGCCCCAACCCTGATTGAATGCCGATAGAATCTGACACGAGTTTACTATTTAAAGGTATAACTTTCACTTGTAACTGTCATGTATATAGATTATTCCAAATTGGACAGCAAGGAATAGATATGGTTAGTATAGAGGTGCCGGGACTGGGGGGGGGGGGGGGTCGTGGACGTCCGTGATAAGATACCATGGACTAATCGATGACAATTACATGAAACAACAGATCCATGCGTTGTGGTACAATAAATAACGCCTTTCCGTGAATCGTATTGCATGTTTGTCTGGAGAACATAGTTCATGACCCCTCATTTGAACGAGCTCGTCCAGATCGTTCAGGCGAGGTATCATAAGCTATGTGTATACGTAAAACTACAAAGATGATACTTATGGCTTTTGAGTAGATACCATAATCATTTCATGAGTATGTCATGGACTGGTCACTTTCCACTGGTGGGCAATATTTCCAGGGACGCAATAATATTAGATTCCAAACACTAATTATAGGAATAATCATCAGAAATTTAATTAATGAAGCACCGGGTAGAACCCGGTGCTTCATTAATTAAAATTGTGCTGATGATTATTTTTATTACCTGATAAACGTATGCGTGGACATCACTTCCCACGCGTGGATTACGACCAGTCCACGGCGACTACACTGTACTAATAGGTGAAATATACATTTATTTCTAGCAGGTGAAATGTACATTTTTTCCAGCAGATAAAATATACATTTATTTCTAGCAGGTGATGTATATATATATTTCTAGCAGGTGATATATACATTTATTTCTAGCATGTAAAGCTGTATGAAGTATACATTTCTTTCTAGCAGGTGGAATATACATTTATTTCTTGCAGGTGAAATATATATGCTTTTATACCTAGCAGGTGAAATTTGCATTTATTTCTAGCAGGTGAAATATACATTTATTTCTAGCAGGTGAAATATACATTTATAACTAGCAGGTAAAATATACATTTATTTCTAGCTAGTGTAATATACATTTATTTCTACCGGTGAAATATACATTTATTTCTAACAGGTGAAATATAAACTTTCAATAAGTTACTGCTAGTCTCGAATGAAATAATTATGGTAACCACTCAAAAACACATAGGTATTCTTTTTTATTATACGCGTTGCCCACTGTAACGGAATTTTAAGTTTTAATCCCATATTAAAGCACTGTAATTGCTTCAAAGGCGACAAATATTTCATTTTAAAAGCCCTCAACGAATAGCCAAGAAACCGGTTTCCGTGATGAAATTAGTCATCCGCGAAAGAAAATAGTTTCATTAGCTTTTCAATAACGGTTCCGCAGAAACCTTTCTGTATATTGATTGCATACCACACATAACAACACAAACCTTTCACTATGACCCAGTATACCTCTCCAGCTTTCATAACATTTTAGCGAATTTACTTTGCCTTCGTTGAGATTATTTTCACTGATTCCCGGGTTGGACTGCAGTGCAAAATACTATTTTTAAATATCGTAATCGTATCACATGTGGCGGTGAAGACGAAAAATACAACGAAAACGTTTTCGCTATTTCCTTTTATCATATAACTCGTCCGTTTTGTTCACTTTAAAACATTTGATATTTTGTTTTCATATTAATCAGTGATAAATAAAGCCTTCCGTCAATTTCATTGGTCAATTTCAAAACTAGACAATTTGATTGGCTGAACAAAATACAACTGGGCCATATTTTCATAATTTGCATAATTAGAGTTGGGAGCTTTCATTGGTCAATTTCAAAACTGGACAATTTGATTGGCTAAACAAAATACAACCGGGTCACATTTGCATAATTTCAGTTGGGAGAATTTACGTAATCTGTTCTATTTAGGGTGGGTTATATTGTATTAATCTTTTACACACAAGAAAAACGCCATTCATTTTTTTTTATATTTTCACTTTTTGACCCCTCATTGGAACGAGCTCGACGAGCTCGTTCCAATGAGGGGTCATAACCTATGTTTTGGAAGCAAAAAATGAAAATTTTTAGTTATTCGAGGATGTTTTTTCCAAGTGCCGTCTGTAACTCAAGTTAGGTGATGGGTTAAAAAGTCATACTAAGTGGATAATTTGTGCGTGTGTGTGTCATATGATAAATAGAATATGAAATGAGTGTTTTTCTCATATAATATTTATGAAACTCGTCCGAATTTTCCGTTTGGGCTCGCCAGAGACTCGCCCAAACGGAAAATTCTTAGACTCGTTTCATAAATATTATATGAAAAAAACACTCATTCCATATCCTCTATATATTTTTAGCTGAAGCATATAATAAAAAAATAGTTTGTGATTCGACAGTTTTTCATGCCAGAGTTGTGGTATTTTCGCCTTAGATATGGTGTCTAGAAAATTTTGTTTGGATTGTTCAGACTGTGTGGATTTGATGAGTTTTGAAATGTTTGTTTGGCCAAACCTCTAACGGACTTAATTTTTGGTTCCATCTTAAATTGGAATCGATCATTCGCAAAGAAAGTCGGATAATTTAAACAGCCAAACACGAAAGGTGTTTCACAAATTTACCTTGTCAACAACTGCTTACTGATCATGTAACACGTGCGAACTTTTAGGCCCAGTCAACGTAGATGTTTTGGGTTTTTGGGGTCTTTTTTATTTTGGCGGCTCCTGCTTCGAGAATAGTTCACAAGCCAGAATTCAAGGGAACGACGCCAGGGCTCTTCAATCGTTTGGTACAACAAACTTCTGGTTTGTGTTGATGAGCCAATATATAGGTTTTGTGGTATGACACCGGATGTCCTGGTGCAAGAACACCTTTTTATAACCACACAGATGGTGGAAATCAATGGGGATAATCACAGAAACTCTTTTTTCTATAACTTGTTAATATTATATTTAAAATAAATTTTGACGACTTTCTAATTAATTGTAGGTTGCCTTGTCAGCTAACACCGACCTTTCTCTATGACATCGACCTAGATTCTAATGTATTCATATTCCCCTTTCTTCAATGGGCTTTCTGAGAAAACAAAGAGCCATCATAGTATGCTCAAACCATATTGACATCGCACAAATGAGATATGTGTTTGTAATGTACCCACGCACTCGCAAATCAACATAAATCTCGTGCATTTTAATCACACTGGTGGTAAACCATAATGAGCTTGAAAACAATTCCAAATTCCCGAATCCCTCAATGGAGAGAACATATATATACACTTCCTCATGTGTCCGAAGGTGAACTAAATAGTGGTTTTCGACTTCCGCGGCATGACATGTTACAATGGGTACACAAACTTGGTGTTTCCGATTCTTTGATGATCAACTTCTAGATTGATACTGCCGATAATTCCCGAAAAGGAAAACAGCTTTCCTGTTACTAGAATGAGTATAATTATGGATAATATAACTGAATTTTCCTCTGTATATTTAAAATAACAAATTGACAAGATGATCTTTCAGTTGACTTTCATGGATTTTTCCTCAACTCTTATCATGGCTGCTTTGAAGCAGCCATGACAAGATTTGAGGAACTATTCTTATAGAATAGACTGAACAGGCCATGGGTTTCGACGAAATGTGAGACATACACTGCAAAAAATATAGGTTCTCTTTAGAACCAAAACTGGTTCTAATCTTGTCCCTGAGATGGAACCAGTTCTGTTTAAACAGTATTTATTTCAAATCAAATAAATTTATAAAGATTAACATTAAATATTAACAGAATTAAACATAAATTGAGGGGGTTTCAGTCGTAAGTTTAGAGCTTATACGAGGTTGTCTCAAATCATTATTAAGCAAAGGAGATATGAACAGTTGGCATATCGAACCAGTTTTGGTTCTATACAGAACCAAAACTGGTTCGATATGCCAACTGTTCATATCTCCTTTGTTTCAAAATGTTTGGCGACTGCGTTGAATAATCTCCAAGTTTACTGCTGAATCTACTTCAGTTCATGTAATGTTCTGTTAAAATTGAATGATAATCTTGGTAAATTTATTTGATTTGAAATAAATACTGTTTAAACAGAACTGGTTCCACCTCCGAGACAAGATTAGAACCAGTTTTGGTTCTAAAGAGAACCTATATTTTTTGCAGTGTACGGGGCACGTTAGGTTAGGATTCAAGAATCTTTTTAACATTTTCTCTTTATTAATTTCACTTTTTTCTTGGGGCTGAGACTTTCAAATTGCCAAATGGATTATAAAGTCCCCTAGAAAATTACAGATATAGATATTCAAATGGGGAATCGTAACACGATTTCAGTGCTGGAAATCATTTCCAACTTGAACTGAGCATCATGTCAGTTGAAAAGTGGGTAAACACTGAAATTTGGAGGAAGTCACTGATGGATGTGCGCCTCCCTCTTCCCGGCACCCATCACATCGTCACTATGGAGAGCGGACACTCGTGTCACATAACAACACCTCACCAGCTCAATCCACGATTCTCGACGGATGGTCTCTTATATTCTCTCCATGGTAATTCGGCTTTGGAATTCAAAAAGTTAAATGAATGATCCGCGATAATAAGATAACATTATGTAGGTTATTGTAACTCTATCATCATTTACCTCAACACAGAGTCCTGTGCATTGTTCAAAAATCGCTTTGTTGAGATTTCCCATGCCGCAGTTTCGTTTTTCATTGTCCCCGGCTATTTACCGACATTGTTCCGCAAAGCGCGGATCAATACGTCATTTTATTGATGACGTTGTCTTTGTGTGTGTTTTTGAAAAGAGAACACTGTTTCTTTTGTGAAGAACAAAATTCTTTAAATACTTAGATTGATTTTCGTAGTCAACAGACAGTCTGTTCACGATCGCTTCCATTCATACGAAAAGGGTGGCAGTGTTTTTCTTTCTTGATAAAGATAGGGAAAACATGTTACACTAAATTTGGGTTATTTTTGTAAAAGCTGTTGATGGAAGAATAGGCTTGTCATTTTGAAAATTGCAGGAGGGCCATTATGGTTCGCCTCAAATCACCACAAGAGGGCCATGCTGGGTTCACCTAAAATGACCCCAGAAGGGTAATTTATGATTTTCGGGGACCATATTGTTTCAGCCTGTTGGGTAGACAACTAATATCATTTTAAGGTACAGTACGTGGAGAGTAGATTGTAACTACATCACCCAAACTATAACTTTCAAATTTTATACATATGGACAAAAAACACAAGCAATGTTTCAGCCAATGGACCTCCGAGTTTAACCCGGAGGTCCATTGGATGAAACTTTGCCTGTGCTTGTTATGCTTTGCCACACATTTGCAATTATTGCTTGGGTGGAATCTCCACTCTGCGGGTGATTTAGTGATAATACACTCTCCACGTACCGTACATGGTTTGTGTAATTATGATGAACGTCATCACGTAATGTATATTTGGAAAGTTACTTACTGTCTCAGGGTGACTGCGTTGACGACACACTACAAACTTCACAAACTGCGCTTTTGTTATATGTACCTCCTTCAATCCGCGAAAACTGCAGTTCGATGCGGCCGATTTTGAGGTGCGGACGTTTACCGTCCACGGAAATTTGAACTCAGGCGGGCGACTGTGGCCCGGGGCGATCGCCCGCCTCAAAATGTCAAGCCTGGAAGAATGGGTAGGATAGGGAGCTATTGAAATCAAGATATGTGGTTGGTAATTATTATTTTCAGATCTTGTAATCTTGCCTGTGTAGTCGGAATTAAATACAGAATGCTTCGTGAATGAAAACGTGCTAATGAATCTACCCTTTATATTCCTTTGATAAGGCATGCTTTGAAAGTAAAACAGTTAGTGACAGAAGTCCTCTGTCGGATGGACTCTTGGAACGACCAGGAAAATTTAAACGAATCGGCCCATATCTATTACAAGACACCGTGGATTACGTTTAATTTCACCGAAAAAAGTGTTATTCCTTAACCCTTTACCCAACGCAGCCGATATTACAATTTCTTATTTTAAATATCATTTTTTTCAAATTTTACAAAACATTTCAACAAAACTATATCACGTGACCCCCTCGTTGGAACGAGCTCGACGAGCTCGTTCCAACGAAGTGTCAAATGATATGGTTTTGTTGAGATTTTTCGAAAAATAATATTTTTTCAACTGCTGAATTTGCATATTACGCGGGCGATTCGTTGAGTAAAGGCTTAAACCTCTAGGGAATAATGCAAAAAACAGTTCACAGCTACATCCCACCCAAACATTTAAGAAAGGTTTATTCAACTTTGACCATTTACCAGGAGATATGTTTTTCAACGAGATTCAATATTATGACACGTGTGTGATATTTCGATTACATGCTCACACCGGAATATCTATTCACAGCTCCATAGCAACAGCAAACCAAAGACGAAGTCCCCGTTGTATTATATCTATACATATAAATATTAATTACTGATTTGAGACCAAAGATTACTTGTGTGTTATGTAACGTGCCCGGTCTCATCCATCAAACATAAAAAATGACACTATTATTATTTTCGAGTGCTGCGGGATTGGAGGGGGGGGGGGGGTCTGACCTGAGGGGAATTTTATTTGACCTAGACACGAGGCTTCCTCGTCTCTGAGTCAAACATCTTTCCCAGAGGGTGAAATTTCCCCATCACTCCACACCCCCACACCACTCGAGGATGATCCTTCTCCCACCATACCCCACATGACGTCACCGAAATCAAAATGCTGATCGTGCCTGCTCGCGAGATGGAAATTAAGTTTCTACCGATTGATCATAGAGAAAATTGAATTGCAAATTCGGAAAGTGCATCCAAATTTTCCCTTTATACCACGAGTGTCCTTGGGCAAGGCACTGAATACCGAATGCCCATGTGGGGGCGCGGTGGCACTGTGTACTAAGGCGTACTGCACGTCGAGTGTGCACCTGTCCTCAACCAATGCTAACCTTGATTGTATGCAGTTAGTACGTTGGGGAGTCTGGCAGTTGTTCGCCGTTGCTAGGTGGTTCTCTCCGGGTACTCCTGCTTCCTCCACCTGTAAAACTGTCCGACACGAGGTGACCCTGGCTGTGCAAAGTGTCGTTAAACTCCAGTAAATAAATAACTATACCAAGATTGCATATTGCAAAAATGGGATGTGCTCACGACAGCGATGGGTTAACATTCTGAAGCGAGTTCAAACTTATGGCGTTCCAGTGACGTCCTTTTTGAAATGTTTTATTTTAATGACATCATATAGCGTGTGATGAGAGAAAGCTCACCCTCGTGGGGTGTAGGTTGTGATGGGTAGTTGAGTTAACTAACGCGAAATGAGACGCCACATTTGTTTACAAAATGCAGACGACGATGAAGTTGTCTGTTATTAAATATTCAAGGAGAATAGACACGTGCTTTGGGTAAGATCTGTCTCAGCCAGGTATTTCGCTCGGAAAACTCGTATCTCAATAGGCAGGCAGTGGGAGAAAATAAAAGGAACCGGCCCTTACATATAATATAGCATGAGATATCTTTCGATTTCTATTGGCACGGCTGGTCACGGTAGAAAAGAAGAAGGAACATCTCTCCGGAGGTAACGCACATCACGCAATGACTTGGGTTGAAATCGCTGCATCTTTTCGGCGTTCCGGTGTCTTACGTGTAATTAAAAAACATGTTTCTATTGCAATTAAAATATAAACACATCTAAATTAACGAAGCGTTGATGTCCCCCGTGTACTTTTGATACCACTGAAACAGATATTAAAATAAATAATAAATTAGTAGCTTAACCCTGGAGATTTTTTTTATATTTTTTTCTTTTTTATTAGAGTAACAGCTGGCCACCACCGGCCGATTGGTAAAACTCTCAATATTCCGGCCTGCTAACCCACCACAATAAATTTGTTAATTCATCCTTGTACGGGAACGGACGTAAAAACTTAATCTAAATCTACATATTTTATTTTACAATGTGCCAAATAAATATGCTATTAAAAAAAAGTAGGGGATATTTGATAAAAGTGAGATATATGAAGAAGTCTATTTATATTTTCATCAAAAAGACAGTAATTGCATTGCACTGTGACATCTGGTGAATTATTTCAGCGATAGTTGGGTGTCTGACAAGCACACATTCCACGCACCGAGCTGTAGAAAACATGGACAGTCAGTGAGAGAATTTACCACATTCAGTCCAAGACCAGAATACCTTGTAAACCCTCCTTGGTTCGCGAGAAAAGCGCGGACCCGACATGGCATACCCCTCACCAAAGGTCTAGTATCAGCTGGACTGATGCTATTCCATTCTTCCTGCAGTGCAGCGGCGAGTTCCTGGACATTGGTAGGGGGCTGTTGGCGTTGTCGTAGGCGCCTGCCCAGCATATCCCAGACATGCCCGATTGGTGAAAGGTCTGGACTTAATGCTGGCCAAGGCAATGTAGTGATGTTCTGCTCCTGTAGAAACTTTGCAGTGGCACGGGCCCTGTGTCCCCTTGCATTGTCATTTTGGAAAATGAATCGACGGGCGTGATGTCGCGCAAATGGCACCACATGAGCTGCTAGCATGTTGTCACGGTAATTCTGCCCTGTGACACGCCCGTGGATGACATGAAATGCTGTTCTGCTTGTCATGGTTATGCCTTCCCACACCATAACCGATCCACCACCAAAACGATCGTGCTGCCAAACACTTACGTCATGGTATCGTTCGTTCCACCGCCGCCAAACTATGTTTCGCATGTCGTGGAAGTCGAGAGTGCACCTCGATTCATCGGAAAACATGATGTTGCTCCACCGCCGATTGTCCCAGCGCTGTCGTGCTCCACACCAATTACGCCTTGCTGCGATGTGACGTTCAGTCAAATATTGAATTATTCGAGGTCGTCGAGCGTACAAATTCCAGCTGTGTAGGCGATGTCAGATAGTCTGACCACTGACTCGCACATCTGTCGCTAGGTGCAGCTGCTCTCCAATGTCTGAGGCACTTTTATGGCGGTTACGTAATGCTGTGGTTCAGATGAAACGATCCTTGTTAGCAGTTGTCGCCCTTGGATGACTTGACCGACGTCTGTCATCAACATTGCCAGTCTGACGTTAGAGCGACCACAACCGGCTAATCAGCGATTGAGTAACGTTGAGAATTTGAGCTACTGCAGTCTGTCCGTTGCCAGCTTCCAACATGCCAACGGCATGTAAACGTTCGTCACGTGTCAGTTTTCGCATACCTCAAAAGTTACGTTTCGACCAGAAACTATTGATGAACGAGTTTATACCAAGAAAAGAACGATGAGACCTCCGAAAAAGCCCGTCGAGTACAAATACAAAATTCAGAACGTACCCCACAGACATTAACGCGACGCTCGTGCGAAAAACCTGCCCGAAGTTTTCGTGGGCCGGTAACATTCATGATCCACACTAAACTTGGTAACATATTGATCTATCCAATCACGCGCTACCAATATCATTTTCCGACAATATCAACATCAGTTTGGATATCCCCTACTTTTTTTGAATAGTATATATAAAATTTATATAGCGCAATGAATAATATTATATTCTGTTGCGCTTTACATTGACAAAGCGTGAATTTATTTATTGGTGTTAAAGGTCACATACTTATGCCTAATGGCTAATCGTGACCGTGACAGTTTTACGGGTGGAGGAAGCCGGAGTACCCGGAGAGAACCACCGAGCATCGACGAGCAACTGTCAGCTCCTCATCATTCTAACTCTGTTCAAGCTCCGCTCAAGCAGGGTTTACAGCGCTTGAATACATGTGCACCATCGCCTTAGTACACGGCGTCATCCTGCCCCCATGTAGGCAACCGAGATAAAGAGCCTTGCCCAATGGCACAACGCGGGTCGCCCCGGACGGGGATCGAACTCGGGACCTCCAGCATAGAAGTCCAACAGTCTACCACTGGGCCACCGCGTTCCGGACAAAGTGTGAAGAAACTGAAAGAAAGGAAAGGAAAGGAAAGGAAAGGAAAGTAAAGAGTAGTTGTAGTAGCATTTGACTCTAGGAACGTTTGGAAATGTTCACGAACAATAAGCAGGAAAAAACAGAACAACACACGCGTGTGTCGTCGTTCTGTATTTATTACAAGCCTTATGTCTATAAAAGCAGTTATTTGAAGTACACTCAGAAATTCATTTGACAACTCGTCACCGGAGTTCCAACGTGTTCTATATGCCTACTGGCACACTTTCAACGCACTGAGCTGTAGAAAACATGGACGGTCAGTCAGAGAATTTACCACATTCAGTCAAAGACCACAATACCTTGTAAATCCTCCTCGGTTCGCGAGACAAGCGCGAATCCGACATGGCATACTCCTCACCAAATGTCCAGTATCAGCTTGAGTAATGTTATTCCATTTTCCCGCAGTGCAGAGGCGAGTTCTTGGACATTGGTTGAGGGCTGTTGGCGTTGTCGTAGGCGCCTGCCAGGCATATCCCAGACGTGCCTGATTGGTGAAAGGTCTGGACATAGTGCTGTCAAGAGCAATGTAGTGATGTTCTGCTCCTGGAGGAACTCTGCAGTGACACGGGTCCTGTGTGCTCTTGCATTGTCATTTTGGGTAATGAATCGACGGCCGTGACGTCGCGCAAATGGCACCACATGAGTTGCTAACATGTTGTCACGGTAGTACTGCCCTGTGACACGCCCTTGGATGATATGTAATGCTTGACTCATGATATTCCTACTGGCACATAGAACACATTGGAACTCAGGGGATGAACTATCAACAAAAACAAGAGGCCCCACGTGGCCTTAATCGCTCACCTGACAAAGTGACTCTAAGAAGTATTTTAGGTCACCTTCACCATGTCATGCCTCATCAACATTAACTGGTTGAGTGATAGATTTTGTTTGAAGTTCAACATTTGTTACCTAAAATTAGTTTTATTTAAAATCATTGGTGTGTGGCCAATCTCCAATGATTTTTAATAAAGCAAATTTATCTCTGCAGACAAACTGGTTTAGCATGAAGCACAAACAAGGAATGTGAAGAGATAGCCTTGGACATCTCTCCCCAACTGTGGATATCTTCCATGTGCTACATGTATATATTTGCATGCAAGAAAACAAAAATTTTCACAAATTTTATTTTTTTTTATCATCATTGGAACAAGCTCAAACAGCTTATTCCAATAGGGGTATGGGAAGATCAGGTATATTTTTGAGACAGAAATGTGAATATATAAATAATGGTGTTTTTTTGTGAATGATGCTGGAGAATTTTGCGTAAAGATATGGTAAATGGTTTGTTCTAGATACAGAATGATGCAAAAGTATTTAAATTTGATTAGGCAAGTTGTTCCTATAATGCATTTAAAAATTGAAGTAACTGTTTTTTTGCTGACGAACTTTTAGATGTGTGTGTCTGTGTTTGTGTGTGTGTGTGTGTGTGTTTGTGTGTGTGTGTGTGGGGGAGGGGGGGGGGGGGTAAGAGTGTTCTTGCAAACAAAATTCCTGAATAAATGGAAAATTTTATTTTTTGTGTGAAAGACATAGTGCGTGAATGTTGATTGGAACAAGCTTAGAGAGCTCATTTTAATGTGAAGTCATAAAGCTGTGTTTTACGTACGAAATTCTGGAATAACTAAAAAAATTGCTTTTTTGACTCAAAAAGCATGGTGTGCGACCTCTCATTGGAATGAGCTCAAAAAGCTCATTTCAATGGGGTATTTACAAGCGATAAGTACATGTATGTTTAAGAGACAAAAATTAAAATTTGAATAGCGATTTTTGCGAAAAATGCTGACAAGTTTTGGCAGTTATGCTGGTAAAAAGGTAAGATATGCAAAGTGGTTGTTTTTTAGAGGCGACATTTAATTAAGGGGAATTAACCCTTGATTACTGAGGTAACTTCTAAAAGTACTGAAATTTCATGAAGCAATGTGAATAACAGACAACAGTTGCCTAAAAATTTCATGAATAACTAAAATTTTTATTCCTTTGTCTCGAAAACATGGCATATGACCTTTGTTGGAATGAGCTGAATGCATGTGTTGCAATGAGGGGTCATAAAATTTGAACGAAGATTTGTGTGAATAATGCATTAGTACTGCTAGATTTGGGTAAACGGTTCACCCTGGATACCACCCCTTCTATAGTAGATCTTTTCTGCAAATTTTGTCTAAGATTCTATCAACTTTACAAATAAATACGTTCATGAATCACAATCAGATCCACCCTACAATGTTGCATACCAAATATCAAAAGATTCTGCCTGCTGGATCTGGAGAAGAAGATTTTTTAAGAAATATGCCTGAAACGCACTAAGTTAAAATTTGGGCTCCTATACGAAGCCCAAATATAAACCCAGGGGGCCGATTTGAACAAACCTGAATCAGATCCACCCCACAATGATGCTTACCAAATATGAAAAGATTCTGAAGCTGGATCTGGAGAAGACGATTTTTTAAGAAATTTGCCTGAAATGCACTAAGTTCGAATTCGAGCTTCTATAGTGAGCCCAAATATGAAACTAGGAAGCCGATTTGAACAAACTTGAATCAGATCCACCCCACAATGTTGCATACCAAATATCAAAAGATTCTGCCTGCTGGATCTGGAGAAGAAGATTTTTTAATAAATTTGCCCGAAATGCACTAAGTGCGAATTCGGGCTTCTATATTAAGCCCAAATATGAATCCAGGGGGCCGATTTTAACAAACTTGAATCAGATCCACCCCGCAATGTTGCATACCAAATATCAAAAGATTCTGCCTGCTGGATCTGGAGAAGAAGATTTTTGAAGAAATTTGCCTGAAATGCACTAAGTGCGAATTCGGGCTTCTATATTAAGCCCAAATATGAATCCAGGGGGCCGATTTGAACAAACTTGAATCAGATCCACCCCGCAATGTTGCATACCAAATATCAAAAGATTCTGCCTTCTGGATCTGGAGAAGAAGATTTTTGAAGAAATTTGCCCGAAATGCACTAAGTTTGAATTCGAGCTTCTATAGTGAGCCCAAATATGAATCCAGGGGGCCGATTTGAACAAACTTGAATCAGATCCACCCCGCAATGTTGCATACCAAATATCAAAAGATTCTGCCTGCTGGATCTGGAGAAGATGATTTTTGAAGAAATTTGCCTGAAATGCACTAAGTTCGAATTCGAGCTTCTATAGTGAGCCCAAATATGAATCTAGGAAGCCGATTTGAACAAACTTGAATCAGATCCACCCCACAATGTCGCATACCAAATATCAAAAGATTCTGCCTGCTGGATCTGGAGAAGAAGATTTTTTAATAAATTTGCTTGAAATGCACTAAGTTCAAATTTGGGCTCCTATACTGAGCCCAAATATAAACCCAGGGGGCCGATTTGAACAAACTTGAATCAGATCCACCCCACAATGTTGCTTACCAAATATGAAAAGATTCTGCCTGCTGGATCTGGAGAAGAAGATTTTTTAAGAAATTTGCATGAAATGCACTAAGTTCAAATTCGAGCTTCTATAGTGAGCCCAAATATGAATCTAGGAAGCCGATTTGAACAAACTTGAATCAGATCCACCCCACAATGTTGCATACCAAATATCAAAAGATTCTGCCTTCTGGATCTGGAGAAGAAGATTTTTTAAGAAATTTGCCTAAATGCACTAAGTTCGAAATCGGGCTCCTATACTGAGCCCAAATATGAACCAAGGGGGCCGATTTGAACAAACTTGAATCAGATCCACCCTACAATGTTGCATACCAAATATCAAAAGATTCTGCCTGCTGGATCTGGAGAAGAAGATTTTTTAAGAAATTTGCCTGAAATGCACTAAGTTCGAAATCGGGCTCCTATACTGAGCCCAAATATTAACCCAGGGGGCCGATTTGAACAATCTTGAATCAGATCCACCCCACAATGTTGCTTACCAAATATGAAAAGATTCTGCCTGCTGGATCTGGAGAAGAAGATTTTTTAAGAAATTTGCCTGAAATGCACTAAGTTCGAATTCGGGCTTCTATAGTAAGCCCAAATATGTATCCAGGGGGCCGATTTGAACAAACTTGAATCAGATCTACCCCGCAACATTGCATACCAAATATCAAAAGATTCTGCCTGCTGGATCTGGAGAAGAAGATTTTTGAAGAAATTTGCCTGAAATGCACTAAATTCGAATTCGAGCTCCTATAGTGAGCCCAAATATAAATCTAGGGAGCCGATTTGAACAAACTTGAATCAGATCCACCCTACAATGTTGCATACCAAATATCAAAAGATTCTGCCTGCTGGATCTGGAGAAGAAGATTTTCAAAGAAATTTGCCTGAAATGCAGTAAGTTCAAATTTGGGCTCCTATACTGAGCCCAAATATAAACCCAGGGGGCCGATTTGAACAAACTTGAATCAGATCCACCCCACAATGTTGCATACCAAATATCAAAAGATTCTGCCTGCTGGATCTGGAGAAGAAGATTTTTTAAGAAATTTGCCTGAAATGCACTAAGTTCGAAATCGGGCTCCTATACTGAGCCCAAATATGAACCCAGGGGGCCGATTTGAACAAACTTGAATCAGATCCACCCTACAATGTTGCATACCAAATATCAAAAGATTCTGCCTGCTGGATCTGGAGAAGAAGATTTTTTAATGTTTTTCCCATTGCCTACAGTGTTAAAAAGTGCTGACTCAGCACTTTTTCAAAGTCCCGAAACTGTACCCTATGATAAAACCGATGGCAATTTTTTTTTACTAATCCTTTCTGTTGGTCCTAAGGAAGCTGCACACCAAATAAAAATTCTCACTGCCGTGCAGTTTTGGAGATATGGGCGTTTTAAATTTTTTCTATTTTTAGCTCCTGCGGTTCCCACGGGGCTGCGGGAAAAATTTTTTTTGCATAAATCAAGTACTCATGACCCAATAAGCCCTCACATAAAATTTGGTTCAAATCAGCCTCTCGGTTTGGAAAATAGAAATTTTGGGCGGGGCAAAAAATTTTGCCCCTCTCATAACAACGTCAAGTATAGCCCCACAAACTTCTCTTGAACAAATCTGAGTCTACACCTCAAAAGGAAGCTGCACACCAAATATCAAGTCTCTGCTACTGCTGGTTCATGAGAAGAAGATTTACAAAGATTTTGGTGCCCCTTGGGGGTGTGGCACCACCCAGGAGGAGGGGCAACTTCATTTGAACAAATCTGAATTGGCATTAGGTAATAAACATTTAGCCAACATTTGAATAAAATTGGGCTAGTGGTTTAGGAGGAGAAGTCGATAATGTAAAGTTAACGCCGGACGGACGACGACGGACGACGGACGACGGACGCCGGACGACGGACGACGGACAGAAAGTGATTAGTAAAGCTCCCCTTGAGCTTCGCTCAGGTGAGCTAATAACACATTTTATCGCCAACTAAATTTGCGAGGGGAACTCGTGTTACTATTTTTAGCAATCGCTAGCGATTCAAATTACAATTCGTCCCCTGAGTTCCAATGTGTTCTATGTGCGTACTGGCACATAGAACACATTGGAACTCCGGGGACGAATTGTGTTGCACGATCTGTAGAAATTTCCAGTGAAATTTCACCTCTGTTTAAAAATAGTCCGTCAACAATTTCCGTTCGGCACATGGGTTCGGAACGGATTTTCATTTTTCGCATTGTTCAGTATTACCGTAGATGGGGATTTCATAGAATAGGCGTGTAACAAAAGTATGTTTTGAGAACTGATTGGAAAGTTTTCAAGTTTCACAATTACATAGCTTGTTATCCAGTTTCTTCCAAAGCTGCATGGCTACCCGTGGAAACAATCTGTCTCCATAAACACATCCATTCGGCCTTGGACTTGAATAACCTCTGTGGACATGAGTGCTCTATCTTCTCGGATTGGTATCATGTCAAGGAGATATTAAGGGGCTTGCATATTTCTGAATTTCCAAGTTACCAATCTTATATTGCAGCCTCTGTTTTACCGGTTGACTGCCAGTGGAGTGGAGTGATTTCAATTCCTATGACATATTACGGCATTTTTGGAGTTTTTTCACAACCGGACATGTTCTGAATACTCTGAAGTTTTTTAGTGCTATCAGTTATACCATAGAGCAGAGGGTTGCAATAATCTAGATGCGAAGTAATATATACATGTACTAAAGTTTCATCATTTGAAGTCCGTTAAATATTTCTCAATCTGTTTCAACTTGAAAGGTTTGCCAAGTTGCAGTTTTGCATACATTAGCAACATGTATATCCATTGAAAGGATTTCTTCTACATACAATCGTAGATCTCCGAGATCATGAACAGCTTGGATATTAGCAGTACCGAAACTTAAGCTATCAATTTGAACTTTCTGAAGCTGCATCGGGGAACCAAATATTATGAATTCTATCATTTATCATGAGTTTGTGAGAACTAAACCAAGCCAGGGCATCATTTATACAGGATATACGGTCATTCTGTGCCTTTTTGTTGAAATTCAAATTTACCTGGTTCAAAGGAAAGGTAAAGTTTATTGTCTTCGGCATACCCGTGAATATCCGGGAGATGTGTCTTCATGATGTCATTCAAAGGACTGATATAGGCCATGTAGGAAATGAGGCCCAAACAAATTCCTTGGGGCAGACTGCAGTTTAACCCTTTGAACCCTGGTGGTACCTTCCATGTCAGTTCATATGCAGCAATTAGAAGAGTCCATATTCATTATTTGTGGGTAGTTTAATCAATATTTTCAACGTGCAGCCTTAGGGCTGCACGTTGAAAATATTGATTGGTCTACCCCACCCTTAACTTAGCAGGCACCCTACTTAATAAAAATATGACGTACCATGTCCCTGGGCCGGTAAAGCGGCCTCTGGTGTTCAAAGGGTTAAGATAGATGATTCAGAAAAATATTGGTTATTGCATACTTTCTGACACCTGTTGTGTAAATAGATTTTCAAATCATCCAAGTGCCTAACCAGAAACACCTAATATTTGTTCATGAATTTGGAAGAGCAGTGCACAATGAAAGGTGTCGAAAGCAGCACTCAGATCAAGCATTACCATGAAGACACGTTTCTAGTTACGAAGAGCATGGCGAATATTAGTATATACTTTCAAGTTACTGAGTTCAGAAGAATGGTACTAGTAGTAAGCTGACATAGCTTCGGGCATTAAATTGTTCGTACTGAAGTGTTACATCAGTTGCCAAACCACTACCGTTGCAACAATTTTGGAGATGAATGGGAAGTTTGAGACAGGCTGGTAAATTCTACTGATCTGGGAAGGTTAGGTTTCTTAATCAAGGGTAGGACAACATCCTATTTCCATCTATTACAGAAAGCTCCAGGGAGCGCGGTGGCTCAGTAGGTGGAGGTGCAGGCTGCAAGACGAGAGGTCCTCGGTCCGCATCCCACCTGCGGCAACCGCGTTGTGTCCTTGGGCAAGACACTTCACCCCCATTGCCCATGTGGGGGCACGATGACGCCGTGTACTAAGGCGTACTGCACGTCGATGGTACGCATGTCTTCAACCAATCTAACCCTGTCTGTGCTGCAGTGCGGAGTTACGATGTTGAGGAGCTGGCAGCTGCTCGTCGTTACTCGGTGCTTCTCTCCGGGTACTCCGGCTTCCTCCACCCGTAAAACTGTCACGGTCATGATTAGCCATTGTGCATAAATATGTGACCTTAAACATCAATAAATAAATAAATAATACAGAAAGCTCCAGATTCTAAAGAGGGGTTGGCAATAGTTTGAATGACAGGCAGAAGCTCATTTATGCAACCTTCCGCGTTCTTTGTGCTAACTGGATCACTTGCACGGGTAATGGATTTTGATCCCGAAATAATATAAGATAATTTCATCACAAATTATTTAAGACTGCCAAACAGATTATTACAGAACATTGTTTAAGAATATTAATCTGCCTATTATACGAGGATATTTTTTTTTTTAATTCTTAATCTACTTTTACATATTTTTCATCTGTATTTATAAATTATTTTAGGGTGGTACATACTCATTATTTTTCATAGAAAGTTATATAATGAAATAAACCTTCGTGTAAGAACCTAGATATACATGCAATGTAGAACCCACAGAGTGACATAATATTGTCTGCATGATTTCATCACGTGGAACTGAAGGAGAAACGAAGCTGATTGCGAATATTGTAACAAATATTGAAAACAGGTCTTGCTTCAAAACATAAGCCAACACTGTACAAGTTAACAAAGGGAAATTATTGAAAACAAATGAAAACAAACTACAGTACATGGAGAGTGGATTGTAACTAAAACACCCGCGGAGTGGAGTATCACCCAAAGTATCACTTTCAAATTCTGTACATATGGACAAAAAACACAACAAAAGTTTCAGCCAATGGACCTCCGGGTTTAACCCGGAGGTCCATTGGCAGGAACTTTGCTTGTGATGGTTATGCTTTGCAACAAATTTGCAATTATTGCTCGGGTGGAATCTCCACTCTGAGGGTGATTTAATGATAATACACTCTCCACGTACTGTACATTAGAACATGAAATGTTCCATTCATCTCATCTGTTTACGTACGACGAATATCTCTAAACCTGTCTTCACTGATAGCGTTTGGTTACTTAACTCCAGTTAAATGGAGAGTACAGTCTTGTTCAATGTATGCATGACTGACACGGCTGCCCAAAATGAATCAGCTACGGAAGAGACCCCGACGTACATAAATTGTCAATGTTCAAATGAGCTTCTGTAAATAAACCGTCTGACGTCACCACGCGAATTACTGGAAACGACGTCGTAATTGCATCATCAACGGAGTGACTAGCAAGCCGCCTCATTTTCTGGATGTTTCACATGTGCAGCAGACGGTGTTCCGAATGAAGTATTGTTTAAATTACAAGCCGATTTACGATTTGAACTAAGATGGAATGAGTTTGTCTGGTTTATTAATTATTTATCCAGTGTCGTAGTCGGAACACGAGAGGTTTATTAACTAAACGAGCTCGTTTCAATGAGGGGTCATAACCTATGTTTTAGGGACAAAAAATGGAAAAAATAATGAAAATTAATTGGCGAGTTTTGAGAATAGCGCTGGCCGTTTTTGGCCGTTACGTTGGGTAAAGGGTTAAATAATATAATTATCGTTAATAACGAAAAGAGTAATCGCTTGACTGAACTGGTTACGTGAAATAATTCATTCGAGGCGAGGGACTATATTGTGAAACACTCGTGCGCATTCGCATACCTGTAGAGTTCGTCTATTCGTTTCCACGAGGAGTCCAATGAAATACTGTCACTCCATGTAAGTACCGAGGACTGACAGACCACCCCTCCCAACATACGTAGGTGGAGTTCTATATCAACCTATGCACACATTTTCTAGGAAACATAAAGTAGGATTTTGAGAATATCTAGACAATTCGAATATTTCCGCATCAGCCGGGCTCGAACTGATTTGATGCATCAGGAAGATTTCGATTCGAACCGAATTTCGAAACTTCGCAGTGCCTTAGAATTTACACATCCACAAGGGAAAATACTCTCCAGGCGTGTTTTAGGGTCATTATCTCCGCCAAATATTATTCTAGTTCATTCGATGCTGAAGGTGGATTTTTTCCGACAATACATCCTACTCTATTCCTACCAGGGATGTAATTCTCTTTTTTTCACAAAATATTTCTGTACAAGCTCGATAGACCTTGTCAATGGTTCTTTGATGTCACGCCCTGTTGATTTCTTGCAGGAGCCGCATCTTGCTTTGGTAGAAATTCTCGACAAAAGATTGGCAATTTGGCAGTTAATCATCTATGGTTTGCGTATACCTAGCAGTTAATGTTTCTACACAAATATACCATATTAATACTAGCAACACGTGACTCCACACAATTCCTTTATTTTTTTAGAACAACATTCTAGGCAGACCGTTATTAACTTTAAATGATATTTCTCGCATTTTTTCTTACTAGACAATACCGATGTCTGACACTGACTCTGTAAGCTACACAATTATCGGTGTCATGTGTGGGGAGCGGGGTATTATGTCGGTGATACAAAAAACATAGGTTTTAAGTACACATTTTCTTACAAGTGACCAACCGATTGTCTATTATATTTTTATAGACTTCCGAGGACCTTTCAAAGACATTCCCGACATTTAAAAATGTCCATGAGACGAGGATTTGTAGTTTCAAAATCAAATCACGTTCAAGCACCGTTAATGACGGGTGCGAAGCTAGACCCGCGACAGTGTCGTCGGTACAATAGGCGTAGATTGTTCTACAGTGGTTTTAATGTCATTCATTAAGATGTCATTGTATGGCAGTAAGTGACATGTGATGTGCACCGAGTGTCGTTGTTTTTTGCAGATATGCATTCCAAATACAGAAAGTGATACTCCATACTCCATACAGCATATATTGCTATGTTTTCTCTCACGAGTGCATTATACTTCTTCGACCAGTTTCTCCTTAATGCACAGACTGCATTAGTCTCAAAAATGCATTCATACCACTTCAGTGTGTTCTGTCTCAGAACGCTGATTGCATTGTGAAATGTGTTTTTAATGTGGTTTAAGTCAGTGGAGTAGTTTTGTCTTGGAAATCCCAGTTGCCACAAATTCATTTGTCAAAAACTACTAAAGATACTCCGTATTTGTTATGAAGATCCGTAAACTCTCGGCACATGGATGTCAAAATACTGATATTTCAAGCAGATAAGACTTCCGAGAATGCGCCTAGCAATTAACTGGTAGAGTGCTAAATTATTTTTGGTCCTTAAAATTCTTTGAGCATCTTTGTTTTTAATGTGGTTTAAGTCAGTGGAGTAGTTTTGTCTTGGAAATCCCAGTTGCCACAAATTCATTTGTCAGAAACTACTAAAGATACTCCGTATTTGTTATGAAGATCCGTAAACTCTCGGCACATGGATGTCAAAATACTGATATTTCAAGCAGATAAGACTTCCGAGAATGCGCCTAGCAATTAACTGGTAGAGTGCTAAATTATTTTTGGTCCTTAAAATTCTTTGAGCATCTTTGTTTTTAATGTGGTTTAAGTCAGTGGAGTAGTTTTGTCTTGGAAATCCCAGTTGCCACAAATTCATTTGTCAGAAACTACTAAAGATACTCCGTATTTGTTATGAAGATCCGTAAACTCTCGGCACATGGATGTCAAAATACTGATATTTCAAGCAGATAAGACTTCCGAGAATGCGCCTAGCAATTAACTGGTAGAGTGCTAAATTATTTTTGGTCCTTAAAATTCTTTGAGCATCTTTGCCTTGTTACAATTTATGGGAGAGTGCCAGGCACTCTCCCATAAATTGTAACAAGGCAAATCGTAACAAATAAAATAATATCACTTCAAAGGTAATACGAAACACATCCACAGAATATGAAGCCTTTAAATTGTGGTACTGGCACTACAGAAGAAAGCCCAAATATGGGCTTCCAGCACTCTACCAGTTAAACCAATTCAATCTTATTTGACAGTTTCACAGAGCTCAAAATGCGCTCTGTCAAACAAGACTGAATTGGTTCAACTCCTAGTTTTATTGGAGAAATGTATGGCTTAAAATGTTGATATTTTTTGACAGCTGTGTGCAGATGGTTAAAAGATAACGATGATAAAAAGCAAGTTGTGACCAGAGTAATACTAGGAATGTTAGCAGCACAAAAGTCAGTAAAAACTAACGGGGAATTGACAGAGCAATCACCATAGGAATCAAGCAGTAGTTGCAGTAATTCCAAGCGGGGAACGGAAACAATTATTAGGGGCAAACGTGCAAGTAATGGAGAACTGAAACTGGGGAAGCCCATGTGAACCAAATTACGATAATAGTAACACTGTGAATATCATAAAACCAAATATTAGGAATTGTGGGGTTGAGGGGGCGTGGGATGCCGGTGGGGAACGCAAGTCAGGGAAGAATTGAAATTCACAAATGAATGAGACTGGAGTACGGATTCTTCCCACTTCAAACTTCTTCATATTGGTCAAAGGGAATTGAATTCCCACAAAATGACTAAAACATAAGCACATTCGTCTCGACTGGACTAGACTGGACTAGAAGGCATGGCTAGACTGGACATAGGCTAGGCTAGGCTAAGCTAAGCTAAGCTAAGCTAAGTTAAGCTAGGCTAGGCTAGGACAGACAGACTGACAAGCAACACAGACAGACAGACAAGACAGACAGACAGGACGGACAGACGGAAGGACGGACGGACAAGCGGGCGGGCGGGCAAACAGACAAACAGGCAGGCTGGAAGGAAAGAAGATAGGCAGACAGACAGATAGGATACCCTTTGCTGTAGGATAAACAAGTTATTATATTTATTGATTTATCATCATTGCACAGAAAATTCTGTGCTGGTAAAGTTTTGTTCTTCATTGGTTTGGTAGGGCAGAGGCCTCAGTGTGGTGCCTGGAGAAGCCTCCATCGAACACCACAACGCTTTCGCAGACATGAACGCACGTCTTCACACAACGAGAAACAGGCGCCCTACTAAATGACCTTTTTCTGTTTTTTATTTTGTTTAAAACAAAAACTGTTTGAAGTAAACAATCCATAATCAGGAGAAAATTAAACCCGTACGAAATGAAAAACAACGCATCACATCACACAGTTCAACATTAATAGACAACTGAACTGTGAACAAAGTGGCATCACTCTACGTTCGACCGAATAGGAAAGAGAATTGAAAGATTGTTAAACAATGTTAAATATTCTGGAGGCTGGGACACATGCCTCGCATGTTTTTTCGATAGATGAGTTGCCTCCCTTATTTCATAGACCGTGCCTCACTTGTACATCACTAATGCCGTATACCGTGGCAAAACCTCGTTGTACGCGTGCCGTAGATCTCATTTTGCACCGCTCAAAAGGCGTATTAACGGTGTGCGTACGACATGCGGTCATCAATACACGTACAACGGACGGACAGCTCATGCAAAGCGTGCCGTTTGTACTGAAATAGCTGCTGTTGTTGAGTGGCATTGTCATTCTGTCAAACGTGAAGGCCACAACAAGGGTTGAGAACATTTGTCTTGTCAAAGAAGGCAAATGGAAGTGTGTATTTTACTTCAGATGATGTCCATTATGTCAACCAAAACGATTGTATCCAGAGTGGATAATAAGAAAAGTAATGTACATGTGTACATAGACAAAGCGAGAAGAAAGATGAGTGGTTAAACATGTCGAAAGCAGTGGCCCAAATGTTCCCTGATAAAATACATCGGCTCCCTGTGGACTAACGGGAACGATGGCTCCGTATAAAGCATAAAGACATATACTGCCACAATTCTTGGTCTTCCTGTGGTCCCTGATATAACGTCGTTCCTTGTCAGATTGCCGCCCAGGCGTAACATATGCCAGGTTCTCCCATATGCAGCCTCTCCGGCAGAAAGCCTCGAAACTGTCCATTCTCGAATCTGGTTTTGAAATGGGTTGAATCAAATGAACGTGAGTCATGTGCAGAACCATACCATCTGGAGACTACTCATGAATCTGGGAATTGAGGCTATACCATCCGCTTCTGATGACAAAGCGCTGAGCATGTGGCCCTCTGGGGTTAAAAAACGGAATGTGTGTCCCATCATAAGTCAATCATGCCAGCTATTCGCGAAAGCCATCTTTGATATCATTTATTTCATTCTCATCAAAGGTCATTTTCAGAAAGTTTTTTTCCTGCAAATTGCCTACGTAACGGCATTGGTTTACAAGGATTGCCGGTTGTGATATTCCTTGTAAATCTCCGATCACGATGTGGAATGAACCCGTTGCGTAAAAAGCGAAGCGCATAACTGTACAAAGGGTGTCAGCGAGTGACTCCTTCTTGCAAGCCGATCTATATCTTGGGCGATAACGTCCAAAAGACCCCTCGCAGATTCTCTAGAATTCTAAAATGCTAAAGAAAACTGATGTTATCAAAATGTTCCATATAATTTGTGTGATCCCTGAATATACTCGATGATTATCGCCGACTTCTTTCGTCCCGCTCTTCCAGGGCCAATTCAAACATTTTAATAATATCTATGGACGTAGCCAATTTTCAGTCCAACTTATTACCCCAAAATACAACCAAGAGCGGCGATATCATTTAATTCCACGCAAAACACAGCCCCGCCACCGTTTAGAAATTCTTTTGTTCTAATTTACACGGACTTTCAGAGTAAACCACTGAAGCAGAAAAACATCTTTCGAAAATATCATTTTAACCTTGTCCGCGCACATCGTTAACAACGTCTCAAATCTCATCATATTTAGCCGGGCGTCGTAAATTTGGCTATACCTATTCTAATATCAGTCTTACGACGCATTGCCAATTCTGGGTACATTACGCAAAATTTTGCCACCCAACATGTCCATTTAGTTATATCGGATAGAAATACACACACTTGCTGCGCTTGAAATCGATCGACCCTCGGAGTCTGAGGAGAAAGGTCACGTCACGACAAAAAAAAAAACGACAAACAGATTAACGTTTCCATGACGTAGCGGACAAAATCGGCCAGCACTATTCTCAAAAATCGACAATTAATTTTCATTCTTTTTCATTTTTTGTCTAAAAATCATAGGTTATGACCCCTCGTTGGAACGAGCTCGTCGAGCTCGTTCCAATGAGGGGTCATAACCTATGTTTTTTGAGACAAAAAATGAAAAAAATTAGTTATTTAAGAATTATTTTTGCAAGTGTCGTGTGCTTTTCATGTTTGGTAAAGGGTTAACTCGAATTATTGTAAGAAGACAGAACGTGATCACAAAAGCGGACAAAGGAGATCGACTAGATCAAATGATACGTCAAGATGAAGGTTGTGTTATATAGAATACGAAAGATATATGCAACCTACTCACAGAATTGACAACAGGCACCACTGGTTCCTGGAAGTCTGCTACCGTATTCGTACCAAAACTGATAATAAAATAATATTTCCGGAGAACAACTCATGGCCAAATGTGCTTCAGATATCCAATAACAAACCTAAGCATTCAAAACACTTTATGATGCAGCGACAGGACTGCATTTAGGAAAAGGACAACACTGTCTACATTTTGTATTGAAGATGGATTCCATACAGACGGACATGCGCATATCACGCGGTACCACAATTTTTCTTCGAAAAACAATCGAGTAATTCTGAGAAATTCAAACAGGTACCATGATACCTTGTAAACTGTGTAGCAACTGTTCAGTCTCCATATAATAATAGTGTGTAGTATTGAGGCGATCTTTCTCATTATTTGATTTTAGACGGCACTGCATATTGATGCTTTTTTCGGCCTAGATAACCTTGACCCCAAATGTAAACAGACAGACAACGAAAACCCCCATGCAGCTTTGTCGCTGCGTTTTGAAGAATGTTGAGTCCCTAGCTTTGTTCTTGGATGTATGAAGCACCCGAGTGGACACGAGTTGATCTCCTAAAAGATTACTTAGTTATGTGTTCTGAATACAGCAACAGACTTCCAGGAACTATTGATGCCTACGGTCACCTCTGTGAATCGATTGCATTTATTTGTCGTATTCTTTACATCACAAACTTCATTTTGATGTATAATTTGTGTAAATTTAATTTGAATGTATTTAACATAAGAGGTGGGAATTTCAAAGTAAGTAAACGTCCCTTACTTACAGTACGTGGAGAGTGGATTGTAATTAAATCACCCGCGGAGTGGAGTTATCACCCAAGCTATATCTTTCAAATTTTGTACATATCGACAAGACACACAAGCAATGTTTCAGCCAATGGACCTCCGGGTTCAACCCGGAGGTCCATTGGCTGAAACTTTGCTGGTGCTGGTTATGCCTTGCAACAAAGTTGCAATTATTCCTCGGGTGGAATCTCCACTCTGCGGGTGATTTAGTGATAATACACTCTCCACGTACTGTATATTACACATCAAGAAGGGCTGTAAGATTAAATTATTACTTAACCTCCCCATGAACATAAAATAGATTCTCCCAATCGTTATAACCAGTATCGCATGCAGTTTATGTCATGGAGAGAAGCTTGAGTATTACAGATTTAAAAAACAGTTTACGGTGTTGAAGTGTTGTAATCGTTCACGAGTAAACCAGAAATATATAAACAGAGACCTAGCCAACAATCTCCGCAAAATGCCATTTTGTTCTGTATGAATGTTTTATTGATGCACGAAGACCGGCCACCACCGAATATGAACACATCGCATGCACTAAGAGGCTTTAATAGCTTTGTTTATCATTTGAAGAGATACAACAAAATCTGGAAATCTGGAATCAGGCAGACTGTCATCTGCAGAATGATGTCCCCTTGGGTGAATTTAGTGATGCTACCCTGCACAGCAGGGTAGCATCACTAAATTTACCCTCTGTGAACCTCAATCTGAATCAAGGTCTCGGAATTAAACAGAAAGAGATACCCAGAGAATAAATTGAGGAATTTTAGCCTTCTCAATGGACCTCATTCTGCAAGTGGCAGATTGCAGATGTACTAGGGAACGCCCTATACAGTGGAAATAATATTATATAAAGTGTACGTGTGACCATTACTCGGTCTGGCTATTAGTTGAATCAGTGGCATGGATATAACTTAGGTGACACCCTTTCCGTTTACCAAGGATTTCATTTGAACTTTTGAGTTCTGTCGGAGTTGACCAGTTGTCTGTTCATTCGTGAAATAATTTCCAGTTCATTTTTCAAACCTCGATCAATTATTGGGATGACCTCTCCCTTCCATTAATGTTTGTGACACCAAAATAGTTTGTTTGGTACTAAAACATTCAGAATGGCTAAAAAGTTGGCACTGGACAGTTTCGAGCCAGCGTGAACACTATCCATGAATATAATTAACCCTTTACCCAACGTAACGGCCAAAACCGGCCAGCGCTATTCTCAAAAATCGCCTATTAATTTTAATTATTTTTTCATTTTTTGTCTCAAAAACATAGGTTATGACCCCTTATTGGAACGAGCTCGTCGAGCTCGTTCCAATGAGGGGTCATAACCTATGTTTTTGAGACAAAAAATGAAAAAAAATAGTTATTCAAGAATTTTTTTTGCAAGTGTCGTCTGCTTTTCATGTTAGGTAAAGGGTTAATGAAGATCAATACGGTACCAAATCAGTATGGCGCTAAAGTATTTCACGTGTTTTGAATAGTACACTGCAAAAAAATATAGGTTCTCTTTAAAACCAAAACTGGTTCTAATCTTGTCCCTGAGATGGAACCAGCTCTGTTTAAACAGTATTTATTTCAAATCAAATAAATTTAACAAGATTAGCATTCAATTTTAACAGAATATTACATGAACTGAAGTAGATTCAGCAGTAAACTTGGAGCTTATCAACGCAGTCGCCAAGCATTTTGAAACAAAGGAGATATGAACAGTTGGCATATCGAACCAGTTTTGGTTCTGTATAGAACCAAAACTCGTTCGATATGCCAACTGTTCACATCTCCTTTGCTTAATAATGATTTGAGACAACCTTGTATAAGCTCTAAACTTACGACTGAAAGAAACCCCCTCAATTTATGTTTAATTCAGTTAATATTTAATGTTAATCTTTATAAATTTATTTGATTTGAAATAAATACTATTTAAACAGAACTGGTTCCATCTCAGGGACAAAATTAGAACCAGATTTGGTTCTAAAGAGAACCTATATTTTTTGCAGTGTACTTCCAGTGGACTTCAATGTTTCAAAGTCAAATCAACGCGAAGGTGACCATTTCTAATGTCAGCAAAGCATTCAGCGTCGACTCATAATTCCAGGATGTGTACACACTCGTTGAAACGATCCACGCTGGCTAAATGGTCACAATATTTTCGGGGAATATCGATAGAGGAAACTTTACCATCCACATCCAAAACGACAAAATACAGTTAGCCCGAAAGCTGATTGCTGCAGAATTTTATTTGCATTTAAAATCGTGACGTCAGCACACGACATTCCAAAGTGGTGGGAAAATTTGTTGCATTTATAAAAAAATAAGCAGTCAGTAAGGTGATCTGTTAAGTACGGCGAATTGCTATTTTTAAAGCATCACATGATCACATGTTTGTCCACACATACCAATTGTGAGAAAACCGGAATCTACTATTTTGGGGAGAGAGTGACGTATCCTCAGCAGTACACACACATACTTAGTATGGCGATACATTGCGGAAATATGAAACTCGACTTCTGTTGATTAAAAATGAGTTAAATGCTTAGACAGTTCTTCGAAATAACACTAAATCTGACCCTCATCCCCATAAACACATGCAATATTAATCCCGTTCACTAAAATCTTACGCAGGTACAGTACAGTCGCCGTGGACTGGTCGAAATCAGTGATGTCCACGCATGCGTTTACCATGTAATAAAAAAGCATCAGCGGCAAAATGTTAATTAATGAATAACAGGGTTGTACCCGGTGCTTCATTAATTAAATTTTTGATGATTATTCCTATAATTAGTGTTTGGAATCTAATATTATTGCGTCCGTGGAAATATTGCCCATCCGTGGAAAGTGACAAGTCCATGGTGACTGTATTGCAGTATTGGCCGTTCTACTGACAAATATCTGTTTTCGGAAATTACAGTAGAATCCTCTTAATTGAATATCAATTTTGCCAGTGAAAATTATTCAATTAACAGGAGTATACAATTAACAGGGATTTGGTCAGTGTCTTGTGTTCTGGAGGTAAACTGAGCATTTATTCTATTATATCTTGTTTGACAGAGCTCATAGAGCTCTGTCAAACAAGATATAATAGAATAAATGCCTGTATTGGATGTAGTGGGGCCAAAAAGGTTGATAAATAAGGGGAATTTGGTGCGTGTCACAGTAATTTTTTCGACATATTACAAAAATTTATATACAATTAACAGGAGTTTACTCTACGACCCATATGCAATTAACAGATCAAATTTGTACTAAAGGTATGGTAAATGGTTTTGTGTTTGAAAATTATATTCAATTAACAGGGATATACAATTAAAAGATATCCAATTAAGTGGGCTCCACTGTAATACTTTTGTTGTATTGCTCACTCACAAACGTGGACGTGACTAGAAGGTCTTGTTTCGGGGGGTTGGGGGCCCTCTGGATTTGTAACTATCACCACATTTGCACGCCACACCCACTGAGTGAGAATTTTCCACCCGCTAGCTGTAAATTTCAACTGCTGAAGAAATGTCAATGCACCCTTGTGTTGGAAGTATAACACTTTGGATTATAAAGTTGGAAATCGTCGCTTAAGGGCAGCAATGTGCCACCTGGAATGCTTCTTCATTACAGATGGCACCTCGTTGCACTCAAGGGAGCAAATAGTGATTTTAGCAAGAGAATTTTAAGAAACATGGTTAAAAATACAAGAAATGTATGGATGAAACAGTCACAGCATCAGAGAATCCAAGAAATCTACTGACATTGCGCCAGAAATTTTCATCTGTTAGTAATTTGTGGTATAACGTTTCTCGCTGTTGAAAATTTTCACCCTAACAACCTCCTCCACCTCCGTCCCCACTCTCCACCCTCTCCTTAGCCACCACGTTCCTGACCCACATAATGACCAATTACGCTACGACAACCGCCAGGTGTCACGTAGAGTTAAGGACAAGATGCTCTTTTGTTTTAGACACCTAGTGTTCAAAATGACTTTCCATTTCGAGAAGGGCGCACACAATCAAAATACATGAGCTGTGGATAGAAGTTGAGCACATAAAATATCTTACAGAATGTTTGTCGCCGATATCTCACAAAATCAGTTCTTTTATCTGCGAGAAAGATAGACATATCCACTTATTTATTTATTTATTGGTGGTTAAGGTCACATACTTATGCACAATGGCTAATCGTGACCGTGACAGTTTTACGGGTGGAGGAAGCCGGAGTACCCGGAGAGAACCACCGAGCAACGACGAGCAACTGTCAGCTCCCCAACATCATAACTCTGAACTCTGCACCGCAGCACAGGCAGGGTTAGATTGGTTGAAACCATGCGCACCATCGACGTGCAGTACGCCTCAGTACACAGCGTCATCGTGCCCCCATGTAGGCAATCGGGGTGAAGTGTCTTGCCCAAGGACACAACGCGGTTGCCGCAGGTGGGATTCGAACTGAGGACCTCTCGGCTTGCAGTCTGCACCTCTACCAACTGAGCCACCGCGCCCCCCATATCCACTTAAAGACCAACTATATCACACGTGGTCAAGCATCCATCACTCCTGCAACCGACTCGTAAAAAGATTTATTATACGACTATGATATTTTGACCCTAAATACCACTACTGTTTGATGATTTTCTCCAGACTGTCGGATCACACCACGTGAGATTTTTCCGGATCAAAAATCCATATCACACTCCTACGGAAATTGCCGAGAATTTCCGTATGAATATCGTCGGACTATTTATCCCGCAAACCGTGTTCTGAAACAGTCACAAGCGAGTGACACAGTTTCATTAAAGGGAATTAGTAAATCGAGGTAATTAAATTAAGTTACTGTTAGTGTGTCAGTCATATAATAAACCTATCATCATGACAGTGTGTTGATCCGTGTCGTAGTATCACGTCGAGTTGAGGTGACCAGATTGTCGGATCACACGAGCTGCCGGCAGCTCGTGTGATCCGACAATCTGGTCACCTCAACTCGACGTGATACTACGACACGGATCAACACTGTCATGATAAGATGTATGTATATATATTGTTGTCCTTTTAAGCAAGGCCTAACTGCAAATTGGGAAAGGAAACCAATCGTCGGATAGATTAGCAAACCAGACAGAGTTATATCCGTTTAATAAGACAACCTCTTGTCGTCTGCCGTAGTTACGTTTGACAAATTGAAAGATTGAAATCATTTAATGAATTTACAAAGGAAACTAATCGATTGGAAATGAAAGAATGTTATTTCGTGTTAAGCTGACCTCAAGATAAATTGGACATTATGTGTTGGATCTCCAGCAGATATTTTTTTCCAAATAAATATTTAGTATTGCCTTTTATGATAAATGGCTACTTCAATCTGTGTGGCTAGTCACATGGTAGCGCCTGATAGCTTCGGCGTATGAGGTGTCTGGATCGTTGGCTTCATCACTAATTTTTGTCCGACTTTTTGTGCCCGCGACCCGGCATCAGAAGGTTTGATGGATAAATAGTACAATACTTTGATTAGAACAGTGGGAGATGTCTCGATTAGATTCCGATCGGATGGCCTCATACCTATACTAGTGGATCTGGATTTTATGAATAAAAAAATAAGAAATCGCGACTGAATCAAGAAAAACGAACGACAAAAATTTTATTTGAGGTTCAATGTTCTCGTGTTCTCTTTTTCACCATTCGAGATTCCACAGTGTTGTGGGGAAGATTGCACACAGAGGATTGGGACCGGATCACGATATAGTCAAGATCCGATCGAAATTCTCCATTCGCCTTTGTAAATGCCGTACTGTACTACTAGTAGTAGTAGTATTTATTTATTTATTTATTTATTTATTTATTTATTTATTATTTATTTATTTGGAATTAACGACACTTTCGACAGTCAGAGTCACCTCATGTGGGACAGTTTTATTGGTGGAGGAAGCCGGAGTACTAGGAGAGAACCACCGAGCAACGGCGAGGAACAACCAGACTCGCCAACGTACTAACTCCGCACAAGCAGGATTAGCATTAGTTAAAGACAAATGCACCATCGACGTGCAGTACGCCTTAGTATGCAGCGTCACAGTGCCACCGCGTGGGCAATCGGATTAATTGCCTCAGTTACCCCTCGTGGAGATCGAAACCTGGACCTTTCGGTTTGAATTCCGTAACCACTGAGCCACCGCGACTAGTAGTATTATTAGTTATCCTTGTGTTTTCCGGGGAGTATGGGAATTTACACTGATTTGGGAACTTATACTTAGGCGAAGTCGAAGGGTATATGAGTTCCCAAACCGGTGTAAATTCCCATATGGGTATATGAGTTCCCAAAACGGTGTAAATTTCCATACACCCTGGAAAACACAAGGGTATCGGATTTATTTCCACGAATTTTGGTGTACTTAATACGTTAACCAACATTGTGGGCAAAAACTGACAGAAAATTTGTACTTTGCAAGTTCCTTATATAAAACCAGACAAATATTGATGTCATTGGAACTGGCTCAATGAGCCAGTTCCAATGACATCCATATCTGTAATATTTGATTAATGGTTGATAATGGGCCTGCATGCCCTCCAACTGAAAAAAACCCGGTGCGCGGTTGCTCATCGATTAGCTCATTGAACGTTAAATCGAGACTTCCACGGTTCCGTCCTGAACCAGGATAACTGCGAAGTGTCTCAGGGAAAGACCGTAATTACGATTGTCATCGTGGGTGCATGGTGGTGCTGTGTAACGCGTACTGCACGTCGATGGCTCACTTTCCTTCAACCACAGCTAACTCTGCGTGTGTCGGGTTAGAATGTTGGAGAATCTGACAGATGCTCGCCGTTGTTTGGTGATTCCCTCGGAGTACACCGAGTTCAGCAAACTCACAAAACACCCAGACACAATATGACCCTGGCTGTTGAAAGTGTCAACAAACCCCAATTAACAAACAATCTACAAACTTCAAGTGCGATTTCAGTTTCTTCGTGATATTTACATTTTTATATCTGCAACAGGCCTCCCAACATTAACGCAGTTAACTGAGCGAAATATGAATCAGTTAAATCCTGCTACTCGTGTGTTCCTTTCCTTTGTGAATTGTTCGTGAAACAGAAAATGCGAAGTTTTTTTGCGCAGACCATTTCCCATTCTCTCACACCACAGCTCCGGGGCGAATGGATAAACTGGTCCCCGTCTAAAACCTTCATAACATTTGTTTTTTCAAGCTCTCAACCCACCAGTCAAATGTTGTAAGGATTTCGATGTTGTTATGACCTGGAAAGCAGTCGGGGTGTTCTCACTTTGCCAGCAGGTATTGTTCTCATCAAAATGTTTTAACCCTTTACCCAATGTATAAACACGAGAGCGCGAATGCGTACGAGTGCTTTACAATATAGCCCCTTGCCTCGAATGAATTATTTCACGTAACCAGTCCAGTCAAGCGATTACTCTGTTTATTACTTTTCATTATTAACGATAATTATATTATTTAACCCTTTACCTAATGTAACGGCCAAAACCGAGCAGCACTATTCACAAAAAATTGCCAATTAATTTTCATAATTTTTTCATTTTTTGTCTCAAAAACATAGGTTATGACCCCTCGTTGGAACGAGCTCGTCGAGCTCGTTCCAACGAGGGGTCATAACCTATGCTTTTGAGACACAAAATGACAAAAAATAGTTATAAAGAATCGTTATAAAGAATTGTTTTAGCAAGTGTCGTCTGCTTTTCATGTTAGGTAAAAGGGTTAATAACTTAGACAATAGAGATTTTAAGTATAGTCTGTACTATATTTCTGGGTACTTTGGTTGAATTATTTAAAAAACCTGTTCCCCCGCGGGAACCCCGGGAAGTGAAGCAGTGCTTGTTTACTGTGGTAAACAAACTCTTTTTCACTGGTAAAATAGGACCCAATCACTAATATTTGGGGTGTGAGTGCTCTAAAATAGGCAATGATAATAAAAATAAACGATTGACTGCCCTTGACTTTATCTCCATGTTGTGGCCATGATTAGCCACTGTGCATAAGTATGTGACCTTAAATACCAATAAATAATTAAGTAAAAACTTGTTAACTAACACAGCTTTGAAAATATGTTTAATTTATTATTATTGCCTATGACAAGTTAGAGTTAAATTAAATAAAGTAAAATAAATTAAATTATATATATTTTAGACATCAATCCTTTACCTAGCATCAAAAGCAGACGACACAAGCAAAATAATTCTTGAATAACTAATTTTTTTCATTTTTGACTCAAAAACATAGGTTAAAACCCCTCTTTGGAACGCGCTCGTCGAGCTCGTTCCACAGATGGGTTATAACCTATGTTTTTGAGAGGCAAGGGGGCAAAGGGGGTCATGGGGAGGGATGAAGGAGATGGAGGTGTGGTCATATTTTAAAAAAAAAAAAAAATTCAATAATTTTAATTACTATGACGTAATCCCCTTAACAACTGAAGGAAGTAAGCAGATAATTTTGATTCATATGACGCAGTCGCCCTAATAATTGAATGACGTATGATGATTTAAATGAAATTCAAATGGCGTAACATTTATAAATTTAAATACCAACAATTGAAAAGCTTTTGGTCTTCAATAAATTTCGTTAAGGGCTTATATAAGTAATGGAATTTTGTTTATTTTGAAATTCTCACCTCTCATATTCCTTAAATTCAGATTAAATATACACAAATTATACATCAAAATGAAGGTTGGGATGTATAGAACACGAAACACATATGTAATCAACTCATAGAGTCGACTGTAGGCACCACTGGTTCCTGGAAGTCTTCTACCGTATTTGCACCAGAACTGATAATAAAATAATATTTCACCAGAACAACTTGTGGCCAAATGTGCTTCATATATCCAAGAACAAAGCTAGGCATTCAAAACACTTTCGAATACAGCGATAGGACTGCATTTTGGAAAAGGACAACACTGTCTGCATTTTTTATTGAACATGGTTTCCATGCTCGACAGACATGCGCAAATCACTCGTTACCACGAATTTAGATCGAAAAACAAAATCGCAATTCTAAGAAATTTCAAAAGGTATCATGATACCTTGTATTGAATATGGCAACTGTGCAATCTCTATCTAATAACAGTATACTGTATGAAGGCGATCTTTTTCATTATTTGATTTTAGACGGCGTTGTTTTTACATGCTTTTTCTGTCCGATGACGTCGACCGGAAATCGAAAGTATACTCATACGTAAACAAAAGCAAAGGCTTTGGAATTTTCCCCAATGCAGCTCTGTCGACGTGTTTTGAATTTTTATCCCCTAGCTTTGTTCTTGGATATGTAAAGCACATTTGGCCACAAGTTGTTTTCGTGAAATATTATTAAATTATCAGTTCTGGTGCGAATACGGTAGAAGACTTCCAGGAACCAGTGGTGCCTACAGTCGACTCTATGAGTTGATTACATATGTGTTTCGTGTTCTATTTCACGAAAACAACTTGTGGGATAATGTGGGATTTGAAATCCATTGCGACTCATATATTTTATGAATCGACAGGAGTCGGAAGCTAGTATCAGTAATGTTATTTGGTTCGAGAGTGTGGTGGGGCAGTGGGTTCAAGACCTCGAGCTGGAAGGGGACGAGGAATTGTGCATAACAACAACTAAAATCAGGGACCGAACTGGGCATGCACCAGTGCGTATTTGGTTCTGAAACATCAGGACCTGGCTCTTAAATCTCTGAAATAGGCTTCTCAGTTGGCGCGTAACTTCTCAGATCATATTTTGATATTCTTTCGATGGATAATCGAAAGAGACACTCTTACATGTATTATATATATGATTATCATTTATCATTGTTGAAGCGTGCTTAAGTTAATACTTCAAGTCTTAATTACCAAGCATTAATCTTCACTGTGGTTTCTGATCAAGTCTTGGCTGCCTAAATAGGCAGCCAAGACTTGATCAGATAGGCAGCCAAGACTCGATCAGAAACCACAGTGGAGATTAATGTTTGCTATAGTGTACTAAATGAAAATGATGAGAGCTATTACATACTTGCAGTGTGTGTTACAAACAGCAGTGTGACTCCGTAAATTGAAATCTGGCGCATGAATTGAAAAAATAGGCTCCGAGGCTAGAGCGTATTTTAAATAGTCCTGATCGGTCCCTGTAAAATTCTGTGTTTATTTAGAAACGTGGGCATATTTATGGTAGCACTGAAATCGCAACTTGCTGGCTGTTTTAGAAGAAAGACGAGTCCCTCACAAACAATGACGCCCTTACACTCACAAACAGCGAGGAGTCTCTCATAAACAGTGAGGACTCCCTCATAAATAGTGAGGGGTCCCTCACAAACAGGGAGGAGGCTCTCACAAACAGTGAGGAGTCACTCATAGAGAGTGAGAGTCCCCTCCCAAATGATTCCTCCCGTCCTCATTCAAGAACATCTGATACTTCAAACGTAGTGTATTTAATGGCCTGGGGCGGGGGGGGGGGGGGATGAGGTAAACTAATCTCTCTCATAGCTATCCCATAACACAACATTTCCTCATAACGCTTTTTCTACTTAGAAACTTTGTCTGTCCCACAATACTTTTAAGGCAACTTCGATCATGCCTACGGGTCAGGGACAGTGGCTCTAGCCTTACGTAGCCCTAGTTGAATAAAGTTTTTGCAATTGTTACGAAATTGATAACGCCCCCAGTGCGTGTTTAAACCTCCAATACGGAGATTATAAACAATAAACGAAATATTTTTGAGTTTCATTTCAGCTGCAAAACATATTACATGGATTTTGGCATTTTTATTTCGGCAACAAACATAGTACAGTGCTTTTTATAATACCATAACATACTAAATATCTTCTGGGGGCTTTCTCTAATCGTCATCTGTTTCTATAGACACGTCTAAAAACGTAATATGTTTTCTTAATAAAGGATCAAAAATATATTTTCGTTTCTCAATTGCGAATTTTTCGGCTTCGCTCGTTCCGAAACCCTCATCGCGCCGTAGTCGCTGAGCAGTTTCTTTTATTTTTCTGTAGATCAGATTCCGTCTGAACATCCGTACTCGATTCATTCCCCTGAAAAAATTCTTACAGACGGAATCTCTTACACTATTTTCAAGAGGTTTCCTGGCCTCATTGACAGCCTCCTCTTGGGACAAGCCGCTGTCTATATACGACGCTTTCAACTCCTGAAAATTTTCCGCATTATCTTCATATGCTCTTCGGATAAAATCGTCTACATGACTGTTTTCGTCGGCTTCATCTTCTGAGTATTCGCTTCCAGTACTTGTATCGGTATCTTCTGCCCCTTAATTTGCGCTCTCCGCAGAATCCAACAAGATGTCACCTTCTTTCGATTCATGGCCTTCACCTCCGTAATATTATTTGGGAACAGTACTCCCTAAGATGTCTCGATAAGTTATCTGATCGAGAAAAGAACTTTCCACAAGACTCGCATACGGGCATATCGTCGCCTGAGTGCTAGAATGTTCTATGTCCCATATGGGACATAGAACATTCTAGTACACAGGCGACGATATCTCAACAGCGTACATGTAAATTGGTCCTCGGTTCGAATCCCACCTGCGGCAACCGCGTTGTGTCCTTGGGCAAGACACTTCATCTCCATTGCCCGCGTGGGGGCACGATGATGCCGTGTACTAAGGCGTACTGCACGTCGATGGCGCGCATGTCTTCAACCAATCTAACCCTGCCTGTGCTGTAGTGCGGAGTTTCGATGTTGGGGAACTGGCAGCTGCTCGTCGTTGCTCGGTGGTTCTCTCCGGGTACTCCGGCTTCATCCACCCGTACAACTGTCACGGTCACGATTAGCCATTGTGCGTAAATATGTGACCTTAAACACTAATAAATAAATAATAAATAAATAAATACATGTAAATTAACAACTGATGCAAGCCCACCGACAACATTATATTTAAAAGCGTGATGATAAAATGATGAATTATGGGACACCTATGAGGAAGAGGCTAGTTTACCTTATCCCCATCACAGTCCATTAAATACACTATGTTTGAAGTATCGGATTTTCTTGTATGATGATGGGAGGAATCGTTTTTGAGTGGGTCCTCATTGTTTTTGAGTGGGTCCTCACTGTTTGTGAATCCCCCTCAGACTCCCCACAAACAGCGAGGAATTCCTCACAAACAACGAGGACCCCTCAAAAACAATGAGACTGAAGATGACTTGTCGACTCACCATCTATCATGATAATATTATTATATTAGACGTTGAAGACGACTTGTCAATTCCGCTGCTTCTGAATTAAAATGATTACGTTAGAGGCTGATGTTAATCTGCAAATTGTCAATTCAACCTCTAATGTCATAAAATTATTACATTAGAGGTGGAAGACGACTTATCAACCGGCCTTCAACGTAATAAAAAGTCTTACATTGGAGATTGATGATGACTTGTCAACTCGCCTCTAATGTTCTAATACAACAAAATTATTACATTAAAAGTTGAACACAGCTTATCAACTCAACCCCTAGTATAATACAAGTAATACATTAACCTCTAATGAAATACAATTATTACATTAGAGTTGAAGACGACTTGTCAACCCAATCTCTATTGTGATAAAAGTATTCACATGAGAGATTGAAAATGACTTCCCAACTGAGGTTCTAATTTGTGTGTTAGCTTGAACGTTTTCGGTTAAATAGCTTAAAGAATAATGGCCCTGTGGAAAAAGGTAGGATAACAAACAATTTTAGGGCAATGGACGTTCTGGTATCGTTTTACTGTTTTAGAAGGCTACTCGGAAAACTACTTTTTATTCTTTCCCTCTTACCCTGACAAATAAAAAAACCCAGTCATGTCGTTTATTAAACTTTGTCTCAGATGCTAGAAATCTGATTCAGTTTGACCATTTTAGCGATCACCGTTATGGTTCCACCTCCGCCATTACTAATATAAATGCACACACTTAGGCGGCATGGCTAATGCAATTGAAGTTGTTAATGGCATTATCATCAGCTTGCCCCGCAAGTTACCAGATCAAAAGATTTTTTTTAAGTTTATTCAAATGGAGAATAACGGGACGATCCGCGTTGTGTCCTTGGGCGAGGCACTTTATCCCGGTTGCCTACACGGGAACACGATGACGCCGTGTACTAAGACGTACTGCACGTCGATGGTGCACATGTCTTCAACCGCTGTTATCCTGCTTGAGCGGAGCTTGAACAGAGTTAGAATGCTGAGGAGCTGACAGTTGATCGTTGATGGCCCGTGGTTCTCTCCGGGTACTCCGGCTTCCTCCACCGTAAAACCGTCACGGTCACGATTAGCCATCGTGCATAAGTATGTGACCTTAAACACCAATAAATAAATAAATAAATATACATAAATAAATGGAGTACAATAAAACCAGACGTCTGTTATATTCTCCATTAAAAGATAGAAGGAAATATCTAACAAATATGTTTCGATATCTGACGTCACAGTAGATGTGAGAAAATAAAGACACGAATGACGCCATAGGTTCGCATCGATTTCACAACGCGCTTTCGGCGATTGGGTGCTCAAATTGCACGTAAAACACATTTTAACTGCAATTACAACACCGCAACGCATATAATAAAAATAATATCTACTGTTTATAGAGTAGGACAATAGTTATGTAAAACGAGACTGTAAGGGAATCTTAGATAGAACGAGCGGCTTTCGGACAAATATGTTTTGATATCTGAGGTCCAATGTTCATGTTGTTGGGTGCCAATGGTGCGAATTGCACTAATTCGAATGGCCTGCGGCCTCTCGTTTTATCGTTCCGCGTAGGCACTCGTGCCATATCGATTAACCCATTCGCATGCGTGTGTCGTTCTGTGTTTATTACAAACATTCGCGTATATAAATATACAGAACCGCACATACAGTACGTGGAGAGTGTATTATCACTAAATCACCCACAGAGTGGAGATTCCACCCAGGCAATAATAGCAAATTTGTTGCAAGGCATAACAAGCACAAGCAAAGTTTCAGCCAATGGACCTCCGGGTTAAACCCGGAGGTCCATTGGCTGAAACACTGCTTGTATTTTTTGTCGATATGTACACAATTTGAAAGTTATAGTTTGGGTGACAACCCCACTCCGCGGGTGATTTAGTTATAATCCACTCTCCACGTACTGTACGTTTAAAGGGGTTAAGAATTATCGCTCGAGATTACTTTGGCCCAGGATATCACGAGTGCCGTGCGGTTTTGTATTTTGTCATACACCTCCCATGTAACAACCAGTCCAAACGAAAATTGAACTAAAAACACTTTTCAACTGGATAATTGCTGCGTTTTCTTCGTTGCCAGCGAGAAATCAGGTGGTGGGGTACCAACTAGGGCTGTCACGATTAATCGATTAATCGACTGTTGATCGGTCACGGCGAAATCGATTAGTATTTTTCGTTGTCGAATAATCGGTAAATTGTATCCCGTTTTAGACGTTTAATAATGAAAAGAAAATTTGATGAAAAAACTATGGTTTCTACAGGTAAAGAGTTAAGAACATCGATGTTAAACCCCAAGACGTTGTTGGAAGCAATAGTCTTCCAGGTACATTCATCAAAGCTTTGATGTTCTGAACTTTTGAACCGTCAGTGTAATAATCAAGACCGGTCGGCAGTTGCGAAGTTCGCAACTGCCGACCGGTCTTGATTATTACACTGACAGTTCAAAAGTTCAGAACATCAAAGCTTTGAATGCACCTAAAAAGGGTCGTCTTCGTTGTTTCCTTGAGGTAGGTCAACTGACTTGAACTTCATTTTTATCAACTTCAAAGAGAGGGAGAGGGGGGGGGGGGGTCATTTAGGTACGATTAATCGTCGATTATTTGCGACGATTAATCGATTCCTAAATTAAAAAATCGTGACAGCCCTAGTACCAAACCTAATTTGCTTTTTTAATTTTTACCTCATTCAATTGGTCGAAACCCTTTGACGCCGATCAGTCTGACGTCTTGGTGATCGAACTTCATATATTGACAAGATTGCCGGGAATAACACAACAAAAACTTATTAAATAGCTAATAAGTTTAGCACACTCTATCATTACATGACCAGTTGTGGAAATTATTTGTCAAGGAACAAGCAATCAGAATGTTGTTTTTATTTTGTTGATTTTTGTCTTGAATCTGATTGTTTAAATATCCCGGGTAAACAGATCTAAATGAGGAGCTTGGAATTTCCAAACGATCTCGACTCCGGTGTATTCGACCAATGAAGACGTGATTTATTTAGACGAGTTCCTTCTCCGTTTAAGTTGGAAACGAAATCCAACGTGTTTTGTATCGCCCCATGTGCGACACAACTTTGTTTTTATCGTTTTTATCGTACAGGCAGACCAGTGGAAATCCAGGGTTTTACATTAATAGGCGTGTGATAAAAGCAATTATTAGAAACACTTAGCAATTCATTTGACAACTCGTCCCCTGAGTGCCAATATGTTCTATGTGCCAGTAGAAGTCATGGGACGAACTATCAACAAACAGAACGCATTTTATCGCCAACACAAATTTGCGATGGGAACCCGTGTTACTATGTTTAGCTATCGCTAGCGACTGAAATTGTAATTGCGGCGCACGATTTGTGGAAAAGTACAGTGAAATTTTGCTTCTGTTGAAAAATAGTCTGTCAATGATTTTCGTTCGGCACATATGTGCGGAACGGATTTTCATTTTTCATATGGTTTAGTGTCGCTATAGATGGGGATTTCATAGAACAGGCATGTAATAAAAAATAAGAATTTTGATCCCAAAATTTGTTGAATTAAATTATTACTGAATCTCCCAACAAAATCAAACCAGACTCGTCACGAAAGGTATTGTACACAGCAATCCATCCAGGAACAATTGACGAGGACCCAGTCCTACAAAACCTTTACAATTGTATTTTCTAGAATTGCATTTTCTAGATATGATTCTAAATAGGTTGAAATGAACCATTTGCATTTTCAAAGATGTGGGAATTTGCCAGCTGGCAAATTGCCATATCTTTTAAAATGCTAATGATTCATTTTAGCCAGTTATATTAATAAATAGAAAAATATAATTTTTAGTAAATACACTTGTAAACTTTTTGAAGTGTTGTTCCCTGTCCGTGGTTATTGTTAAAAAGTCATCGTATGTGATACATAGACAGAACACGAAGTGTGTTTGAATCGGTGGGTGTTTTACATAACGAGTTGGAATGGCGTAGTCATATTTCGCGAGAGCCGTAAGCTCGAGCGAAATATGATTACGCCATTCCAACGAGTAGAAAAGTAGAACACCCACCGATTCAAACACACACCGCGTTCTGTGTTCATTACACAACCCAACCATTAAAATGCATTTAAATAAACAAATTTTAATTCCGATAATTAAACCCAAAGGTGAAGAGTTTGTTTTGATTGAAGCTGTACTGATCATATGGATCGATAAAAAAATCAAAACAACCTTTTCGGAACCAGTGTTTGTTGAAATTCCTATCGCTGTTTACTAACAGTAATAGCCAACAAATGGTTAGGCGTGAATGGGTTGGTGCCCATTCACGCCTAACCATTTGGTGGCTATTACAGTAACTGTTAGTAAAAATATAAGTACAAATATGTGCATATTTGCAAAACAGCTGGGAGAAACGTTTTTAAAAGAAGTTCGAAGCATGTCAAGGTGTACGAAGATTTACCGAAAAAAAGTTGACCAATTTAGATATAATGGGATCCACAAAACGAGACGGCAACGAGACTGGGTTAATGTTCTGGTTGGAAATGATTGAGTTTTTTAAAAATATTATATCATTTTTTACTAATTTTTTGTGAACCGACTTTATTTTGCTTTGGACGTTTTCATTTTCAAACTATGCGACAGACGGTCGATGATTGTATAACGAAATTTGGAAACTTTTCGAAGCGTAACTAAACGGTGCGGTAAAAAAGTTCCGGCTTGTATATCACCCGTTGAATACAGAATCATTTATATCATAGCGGCGATTCCGTTGAATACGAGGGTTTAAAGTTTAATGGATGTGTAATAAAAAGTTGATGTTCATTAATAGGTAGAAAAATATAATTGTCGAAAATACACTTGTAAACGTTTTATAGTGTTGTCCCATGTCCACGGTTATTGTGAAAAAGTCATTGCATGTGATACATAGTTGATGTTCATGTGTTGTATTTTAATCAGAAGTTGAATACCATCCACATCCCATTACCTTCCCAATACTCAGTCCAAAACATCAATTGTTCAAATTTCAAAATGCATGCATTATTATTCTTCATGGTACAAACTTGACATTTTTGGATTACCAGCTTCATGGATAAACTCTGAGACATTTTAATTATGGACTACGACATCTAGCAAGAGACAAATTCCGTGATTGCATAATCAACTGGAATCAGTAATCTTACTGGCTTGGTTTTAATATTTTATGTATTTAGCGCGTGCTTATTTAAGTTTTTCATCATCGTGCAAATTGGCGGTACAATGGGTGATGCCAGGTGAAGCCTGAGGCGGGGAGAGTCCGCCATATGCCCCACCCAAACCAAGTCCACCAAACTGTCTTTCAACTTGTCCAATGCACGCATAACTCAAATTCCCACTGATGCTTGTAACCTTGCAAAGGAATGATGGCGGTTGCACCGGAAGTCACTTATAAATGGATACCATACCTCATCTATTAGCGCAAAATACCCTGGCGTGCCAGGGTAACAACCTAGAGTACATGGGTGTTTTGGAACAATATCATGAGGAACCGTAAAGGTTTCTCGTTGAACTGGAAGTGATTTATATACGAAATATTATGGAAAGGCTCAATCTGTTGTCCATATGACTGAATTCATTTCGCGCAATGATTCGAGGAAATGGCGAGTTTTACGCTCCAAATTTGGACCACTATGCATATCAAAATTGGAAAATATTCCGAGGTATCACATCCCGGAATTTTTTTTCGAATTTGAGCAGCAAAAGTGGTGGATGTCCACCATATCCTAGTATATTCATTCACCGTGAGAAAGAGATTGTCAAGGAGCACTGTTCCTCTACAAAATCACACATGATCCGACAATTCTCTCGCCCGTCATGCGTATGTGGGACAAATGAGGTGACGTGAACCGATTACCACGAGAAAACGTGGACCCTTGAAGATGTTGAAACGCTTTCGTCGGAACATTGTGACAAAGTGCGTGCGTTCTGGAAAATTAATGGGCATTTTTTGAAAATTTATTTTATGTAACAAAAACTCTCCTTGTTTTATATACGCACACTAATCTTTGTGAGTGAATCACCCTTGGTTGCCGCATACTACGCAATAGACCCTGATTTTTCAGAGGACGACTTTCCCTCAAATATACCTCACACTGTATGGAGTGGTAAGACATGCGTGCGCGACATAGTTCACTTTCTGAGTGCCGGCTGGACAGATGGTAGATTCTATATCTCGCATCCAAATTTCCAAATTCCTACTGCTAAAATTTGCAGGCATGTAGCGTGGGGGGGGGGGGGGGGGGGCGGGTGCGACGGGAGCGAACGCTCCTCCTCACAAAAAATTTGAGTTCCACTTGAGGGACTATCTCCCAGTTGTGATTTGAAAAGTTTGGAAAATAGGGCAACGTAACCAATCATCGTACTCATTGTGGATGCTTCAGGTATAAGTTGTTTTAAAATATAAAAGTTCTCGTTTGTATGTAGTTTAAGTGAAACGCCTAGGCAGTACTTTGATATCTTTGTATATCGTAGGTTATATAGAGAGTAATCGCTTGACTGGACTGGTTACGTGAAATAATTCATGAGAGGTGAGGGACGTTGTACAAACACGAGTGCGCGAATGCGCACGAGTGTTTTGCAATATAGTCCCTCCCCTCCAATGAATTATTTCACGTAACCAGTCCAGTTAAGCGATTACTCTGTTTATTACTTTTGATTATTAACGATAATTATATTATTTAACCCTTCACGTAACGTAACGGTCAGCGCTATTCTCAAAAATCGCAAATTAATTTTCATTATTTTTTTCATTTTTGTCTCTAAAACATAGGTTATGACCCCTCATTGGAACGAGCTCGTCGAAAAATGAAAATAATAACTATTCAAGAATTTTGTTTGCAAGTGTCGTCTGCTTTTCACGTTAGGTAAAGGGTAAAAAAACAAAAAACAATGAAGTCCCCATTACACCTACGGCAAAGCGTCTTCGTTTGCGCGCGGATACATTACACAATTGTTGATTGCATAATTCACTTGTGAAGTTATCGTTTATAATTAAACCCGGAAATCCCAGTAAATCACATTTTGGAAAGTAATAAAAAAAATATCAAAGTGCCTGCGCGTTTCACAAAAAAACTGGTGTTACAGGCCTTATATGTATCGCTGTTGAATTTCTGCCAGAATCACATATTAATAGAATTACATATATAATGTATGATATATATATCAGAGAAATAAAATATGCCTATCAACTTTAGCGATCTATTTTGTATGTAATCTTTCACACACAATAGTGTAAAAGTGTATATATTTTAGATCCTAAATTTCAAATATTTCCCAGACACTATCACAGAGTTCCATATGATACTCATCTTTCACAATCTTCTCTGCCAGGGAGAACCATGATAACAGTTGTAACGGGGTGGGTACGTGCCCCTTGTATCTTAACACCCCACATGCTTCCCCCACACCATTGATGCAACCTCCAGAGTTGCTTAGTTCAATGAAAACATAGCCTCGTTCTCAAACAACATTGTGATTCGCAATATCTTGATGACAAAAAATTTAAAGCCAGATATATGTCGAGGTCGTGTAATTGCTTTGCTTCTCCTCAACCGTTTTTCTATAATTCATTCCATGATAATTTGAAACTGTTTGTTTTATCCTTCGTAGGCTAAACCTTATGACTGATTTGTGAAACGAGCTCAACCCAGATGATTTGAGTTGATTTTTAATTCAACTGATTTTAGAGTGTGGATGATCCATGTCAGGTAACGAGAAAACGTTTTGTGCAAGTACAAACGCGCGAGAAAATGCCCATGAAACACTCTGGTTTTGTGTATATATCATGCAATCTCCTCGTATTAGAACATAAACAAGAAACTTTCTGTGGACATCCTTGAATCTCTCTCACTTAACCCTTTACCTAACGTAACGGCCAAAACCGGCCAGCGCTATTCTCAAAAATCGCCAATTAATTTTCATTATTTTTTTCATTTTTGTCTCAAAAACATAGGTTATGACCCCTCATTGGATCGAGCTCGTCGAGCTCGTTCCAATGAGGGGTCATTACCTATGTTTTTGAGACAAAAAATGAAAAAAATGATTTATTCGAGAATTATTTTTGCAAGTGTCGTCTGCTTTTCGTGTTAGGTAAAGGGTTAAAGAATATGAATTCCTCATTCTCAAAGCATTATGATTGGTGGTTCACAAGCAATTATTTAAAAATAATTTCAAGTATATTGGACAGGTGTTCCAAACTACGAGGGTTAATATCTTCATTCCAAAACACTTGGAAGGAACATGGTTGCAAATTCACCATAATACTTGCGTTATAAAGATACAGTTTGTGTTAGGGGAATATAATAGTAAAAACGAAAACAAGAAGTAATAAGGAATTCCGCCGCATTTTTGTGGATCCATTATATATACGGTTCCAGTTTTTTTTTTTTTTTTTTTTTTTTTGTTTTCCAAGTCAGTTGAATCGACCTGAGAATTCAGTACCGCATGATCTGGCGAGTAATGACTATCCTAATACACACTTTCGCACGCGCGCTAAATAAACATGCGAATATCGAGAGAAAGTGTGATTTAGCTTAACATTTCTTCAGTTTTGTTCGCTCTATTTTAAAACATACAATGATTTATAATATAGATTGTGTTTGTTTGGCCAACCTCAAAACAGTAAGGGGGCGATGAAATAAGTAAGTAATGACAATTTTCTCGATTGCGAACCCATGCGGCTGAGACCTTGGGAGTAAAATGGGAGATTGCGGTCGATGGGAGATAACTGAACACACAATCAATTCAGAATACAGAGAATTGTTTCTCATTCTTAAATTTCCAACATATTTGAGTTCTTTCCCTTTAGCCACTTCCTACAAGGCAGTGACTTGCACTGTGCGAAGCCAAGCAGGGAAAAATGTTCACTTTTTCAAAACAGCCGCTCGTAGTTTGTTTGGAGCGACAGATCCAATTTCGCGTGGAAATATCCATCCCTTCCTCCATGAACTCCACCCACCCTCTCTCTCTCTCTCTCTCTCTCTCTCTCTCTATCTCTCTCTCTTCCCCTGTCCCTCCCCAATCAACTGCTAGTCGCGTTGGTGATGCCGGACCTATTTTACACATTTGTTCGATCCTCCTTTGGAACAAAAAAATGAAATCAGAAAAATAGTAGGCTAGAGGTTTGGTAATACGGTTCTGAGTGAACATTTCGGATACTGGTTGGGAACACGTGTGATGGGGAAACCACCCCTTCATATAAAATAAGTGTGCAATGTTTCCACAAAGTGCAGTGATAAATCAAATATGATTGTGCTTATTTTGTGTAGAGACACATTCATTCTAAAATAAGGTTACATCATGTCCCAAGAAGTAAATCAAATATTTTTATTTGCAATGCTAAATTAGAAGGTGTCTGTGAAAATTCAAGCCGTCGAGGTCATCTGCGGTCCAGTTGTTCTGTATTTCTTACCCACCCCACCCCCCCCCCCCCCTCTCTATAGAAGATACGAACATTGGGAGAATCAGACATCCAGTGTGGACACTTTAGACCTAGCAGGCAATCAGTTCTATGTATATCAATGCACGTTGAGTCCAAGGAGCACTAAAATGTGACATTTTCATGTCTTATTTTTTAAAAATCTTCCACCAACTTCCCGGTGCACCGCACCTCGGCAGATCGATATCCACGTGGAAAAAACATCGTGTTTATGCCCTTTTAATGGAAAGTCAAGCAGTAATTTTTTTCTTATTTTATACCATAGGTGGACTGGCCGTGTATACCACCGGGACATTTCCTAGCTGGCTGTCTATTTTGGAGGGCCCATGAGGCTTCAATGTAACCCCTGTTGACATTTTCCTGTTATACCACACCAAGCTGTGCGTCAAAACAATGCCTCAAAGGCGAAGGGTTTGCGTCTCTTTGATCTTGAAAATCAAATTCTTTCTCCCGGGCCCACTCTATGGTCAGCACTGTGGGTTCCACACGACTGAATTTATCTCGTTAAGCAACAGAACACGAGGTGACAACAAATGTCTCAAATGAAAGGATTTTTTTTTTTGGGGGGGGGGGGGGGATTTTTTTTTATTAGGGTTTAACGGCACATTAACAGCCAGGATCATATCATGTCGGTGACAGTTTTACGGGTGAAGGAAGCCGGAGTGTTCGGAGAGAACCACCGAGCAACGACGAGCAGCTGTCAGCTCTCCAACTTCGTAACTCTGAACTCTGCACCGCGGCACAGGCAGGGTTAGATTGGTTGAAGACATGCGCACCATCGACGTGCAGTACGCCTTTGTACCCAGCGTCATCGTGCCCCCATGTAAGCAATCGGGGTTAAGAACCTTGCCCAAGGACACACTGCGGGAAATGAAAGGATTTGAGGGACAGTACGGCCGCCGTGGACAGGTCACTTTCCACGGGTGAGCAATATTTCCACGGACGCAATAATATTAGATTCCAAACAGTTATTATAGGAATAATCACAAACAATTTAATTAATGAAGCACCGGGTACAACCCGGTGCTTCATTAATGAAAATTTTGCTGATGATATGTATTACCTGGTAAACGCATACGTGGGCATCACTGTCCACGCGTGGATATCGACCATTCCATGGCGACGGAACTGTAGATGCGAGGAGTTTGCCTCTTTTCTGGCAAGAAAATCAGAATTTCCTCCCAAGGCACCGGTACAATTCTTTGCGATTTAGACACAACTCGGGGCATCGATAAAATCCACAGTTCGGGGCATTTTTCGTCTCTTCGGTCCGGAAAATCAAAATTTTCTCCCATGGGGCCGAACCATGGCCGACTTCGTGGGGTCCATACCACTGAAATTCTCTTCTTATAACACACAACTCGGGGTTTCGGCAAATGTATATGATGCAGCAATTGGGGGTCTTTACAATCTTAAAAATTGAAATTGCCCACATGGGGCCCAACCATGGGCGATCCCATGTGTTCTATACTACTGAAAAATGGGGACTCCTTCTTTGAACCATTTCGACCTTGCCCTCCCCCGTTATATACACTGTTCCGTATAGAACCCATTTAGAAATTCAACGCTTTTAACCCCTCCCACCTCGATGTCATCTGGCCACATCCCTGTTTCTTTATTATCTCTAGGGATGTGGCAACAAAGTGGGAAAGCCCGGTAGCTCAGTGGTTACGGTACTGGTCTTCAAGTCGAAAGGTCCAGTGTCCTCGGGCAAGGCACTTAATTAATGGTGCACCTGTCTTCAGCCAATGCTAACCCTACTTATGCGGTGTTAGTATGTTTGGGGGTCTGGCAGTTGCTCGCCACTGCTCGGTGGTTCTCTCCAGATGCTGCGGCTTCATCTGCTCATAAACTGTCCAAGTTCTCCCTGGCTGTTAACGGTTAAACCCCAATAATAAACAAGGTGGGAGAGTGTCTCTAGGGACTAAATTTACATAGCTAGAAATGTGATAGTCAAATAATTGTACAGTTAGAAAACCAATCAACCAGCACAGCAAATTCGGGTTTGAACAATGTTCTGAATTGTATTTCTGACATAATAATCGAAATCTAGTCGAAATTTTCCGACTGTTACGCGCTTTTCAACTCCATACACACTGCTGGTGGATATTCTTACCCAGGACAAGAAATTCCTTTCCACAGAAAGTAATCTAATTTGTGCACATTTAACCAAATCTACCCCCCACCCCTTCCGTAAATCGATTGAACCTTTTACCAATGATTTCTTGAGTTATATTTAAATATATTTTTCATCGAATCTAGTCATGGCTACTTCAAAGCAGCCACGGCTAGTTTTGATATAAAATGGTTTAAAAATACTCCACAGTTAATCAGATTTTCTACTGGATCGACCAATGGCCAGTTAAAAGTAGTGTGTGTCACTTGCTTTGCTATAACCTAAACCAAAGAAATGACTTATTTCTGGTTTTAACCAGTGCCGTATTAATCCGTGGCCGGGCCCTTAGACTTTTAGGTACTTCAGGACGGGGCCCCCTCCTACACTTCAATCTTTCACTCCACTACAGCTGACAGCCTGACCCTGGTACGGTAGGCACTATGCCGCAGTACGTAGCTCTGTATCCAGTTTGCGGGTCTCCTGAAGAATTCTACACACAGCTTGACATATTATTTAAATAAGCATTAAAATAATGTACTGTATATAAATATATATATAGTATACTTATGAGAGTATATATATGGATAAATACATATGTACATGTATCGCCACGGCGCAGAGTACAAAGTACTTTTAACTAAGGCGCTGGTAACAGTGCTTCAGCAAAAGAAATGATTCTGCGTGCCCCCTATCCCTACGGGCCCCTAGGCTTCTGCCTGGTCAGCCTTATCAATAATACGGCCCCGGTTTTAACTATTTTGTAGACCTGAAAAACATTATAACAAGGGTGGTAAACCTGGGAACCGTTACTAGTCGGACACAACTGGGAGGGGCGAACCACCCCTGAGCATTACAGGGTATAGAATAAGTGTGAAGTGTTCCCAAAACGTGCAATGATAAATCTCAATTGTGTAGTGATCATAATCATTTGTGCAATTATACAGTCCCACAAGTACTACAATAGAGTTAAACCATGTCCCAAAAATTAAAACTAAATATTTCCACTGGTCGTTTCTATTATTTGTAATATTAAGACTGGTGAGAGGGTGTTTCTGGTAGTTCATACTGTCGGAATCATCTACGGCCCGTTTCGCCCTATATTCTTACTCACTCCACTTCAATTCAGAAGATATGAACGTTTGATGATCGTACACTGGTATGGACAATGTGGACCTTGCATTTAATCATTAGCTGTACGTTAATTAACCCAAAGGTGAATCTAATTAATGAATTTAATTAACCACCCCAGCCCCCCCCCCCCTCCACCGGTGCTGCTCTCTGCCCCGGCAACGCTAATTGTGTGTGGAAAAAACGTTTCCATTTATTTCGCTTCAGTGGAAAGCCTGTCAGTGATAAATAGAGGATATCGACGCTGTTTTATTGAATATCGGGAATTATCTCATGAGTGTGGACCTTTTCGTTTTATTTTCCACGAGAGCTTGCGCGAAAGAAAAAGAGTACGTTCAGGTCCACACTAAAATATCATAGAGTTTCTTTTAATATATGTTGCGTGACATTTTATTGCGTAATACTCAGCCCAATTCGACTGCAAACAGTTTCAAGACAATAGCAAAAAGCTGTTGATCGTTCTATCAAGGCGACGTTCAAGGCGACGTCATGCGCCGAAGCGGAGCGCCATTTATGAAGCTAACCTACTGAAACAATTCATCGTGTGGACATGAAAGTTTTATTTTTCACGAGCAAGCGCTCGTGAAAAATAAAACTTTCAGGTCGACACTCATGAGATAATTTCAGAAACTGACTAAAATAGAGTAGATTTTCTTTTTTATTATATGCTATGAGTCCTTTTTCTGAACAATATTCAGCCCAATTCGGCCCCAAAATGCGAACCTCTCAAAACAGTAACAAAGATCAGCTGATCGTTCCTTCAAGGCGAAGTGATGCTGCGTAGCATGACGCCATTTAGGAAGCTACTGGGGGATATTTCTCTGCATCCATCGAGTCGATAGATATCGACGTTTAGTTAATTAAATATTTTTAATTACATTATGAGTGTTTTTATTTATTTATCATTACTATTTACCATTTTTGACATTATTACTTAATATAAATTGTTATATCTCCTGACAGAAAATATTCCTACATACAAATTTTAAACATATTTATTAAGTTTATCATGACACACCTACACTAGTGGGGACAAGATTTTCAGAATAATTATTTATTTCATTTATTGTTATTTATCATTCATTGTTATTTTCACAGGATATTAGGTAATGTATAGCATGTGTGTGTTTGCTCAATAATTACCCTCAGCTACATTGTTTTTTTTTTGTTAGCTTGTTAGTCTATACGCAATTTTTGTTTCTTCTCTTTTCTTAAAGGTAAGGGGGGTATTTCTTTTGTGTCCTTGTTTGGGTTCTCTTTCTATGCAAAGAAAAACATTCTCACCAATTGAGATATAAGGGGGTCTACCTGTTAGACATCCATAATTAACCAAATAACCACCAAACTGCGGTTTCAGTATTACCAAAAATATGCCCGCTTCTATAAGCAAACATGGAGCAGAACTCTTGTAGTTAGGCAAAATTCCTAGCCATCTCCCATTTCGAGGTTCTCGGGGATCTCAACCCACTACCTTACTGCCAGTCTTACAGTCAAACTTGTTAAAATGTTTGGCTCTCGCTTCCGACTCTCGTGGATTTATAAGCAAATAAAGCTATAAAGCAAACAGAGTTATTCGAGTTACAGGGGAGTGCGATCCTACATCGTCCTTATGCGCCTTCGGCGCGCAGAAACTTTTCATTTCATTCACATTCCTAATTATTATGTACTTCACTATGGAGATAATAAACAAATCGGACAGGTGGATTAAAGCTTTGCCACCATGGCTATATGTATACTAAACTAGCCACAAGAAAGAATAAGATTTGGTGGAAATGCACAAGTAAAACTAGATTATCTGAATATATTTGGTTGAAATGTAAACAAGAAAGGTCTAGTCACTTCTTCAGTAAACGTGCAAATATGGATATAATTAGAACCAGCGCATCGAGTCGGTTCTAATGATACCCATATCTATATGGTCATACATACAGTTAAAACTTGAAGTCCTGTCATGAAATGCGCACAAATAACACGTCGATCTGCGCGTCAATCAGCGCGTTATGTCCATAGTAAGGCTATCAAATCTAGTACATATGACATGTGCACAAGCAATGTTTCAGCCAATGGACCTCCGGGTAACCCGGAGGTCCATTGGCAGAAACATTGCCTGTGTTTGCTATGAGTAACCAGGAGAACCTGCCGCCCTTTGGATGCCATTCGATATGGCAATTGCGCGCAATTCCTACGCGTAATTAAGCGTAGATAAGCGCACAGTTCGTAACAGAACTCCTAGTTTTAACTGTATATTCTTTTTAAACTCTAGTGATTAGATAAATTAGAACAGATTACTAAACAAGTTTCCTCGTGGTATGTACTATTATACTTGATCTAACAATCATATAGACTTTGGCCTGAAAACCACGAGTATTAAACTACCCGGTTCCTGAGGAGATGCCGATGTTGTACACTCGTAAATTCAAGCAGATCATCATAGAAAGACACACTGAGCGTGAATAAATTTGAAAACAAAACTTTGAAAATTGCGGTGACCGTGTTATTTATTTATTTATTGATGTTTAAGGTCATATATTTATGCACAATGGCTAATCATGACCGTAACAGTTTTACGGGTGGAGGAAGCCGGATAACCCGGAGAGAACCACCGAGCAACGACGAGCAGCTGCCAGCTCCCCAACATCGTAACTCCGCACTGCCGCACAGACAGGGTTAGATTGGGTGGAGACATGCGCACCATCGACGTGCAGTACGCCTTAGTACACGGCGCCATCGTGCCCCCACGCGGGCAATGGAGATGAAGTGTCTTGCCCAAGGACACAACGCGGTTACCGCAGGTGGGATTCGAACCGAGGACATCTTGGTTTGCAGCCAACACCTCTACCTACTGAGCCACCGCGCGGTGACCGTGTAACCGATTGTTTGTTAGAGTGCACAACAATATAGTTTCATAAAATCTGGTTTTTTTTTACTTTTTCTCTCCCAACATTATGTCCCCAAACTGTATTAATAATTTAAGATTTATTCTGTTTATGTGACAGAATTGTTAGATAAATGAATTATCAAAATTATGTGCATGTCCTGTGATTTGCATCAGATTCTCGGTGGTGTTCAAAAATGGGATCACTCGCCGGCAAAGCCGGCTCGTTGAGATCCCATTCTGGACACCACATCGAATCTGATACAAACCACAGGACATGTACATTATCATGATACTCTGTCTTTATAGTTCTTGTGTCATGTTATTTACATCTCTATCTGTAAAGGATGTAAATAAAACAGGTTTGTATCAACCTTGTAGTTCTATTTCAGTTTCCTAACCAACTGTCACCAGAAGGATGAATGATTGTACAAAAACATATTTTAACATTTTTATGGGTTCAGAAAGAATTTGTTTCCATCAATATGCTTTAAAATTGCCTTTCAGGCAATTTTTATTCAATTTTTTGAAAATAAAATTATTGGTTGAAATAATGAAAAAAGTGTTTCTTAGTGTCCGTTTCTTAATGCATTGATTCCTATTGTCCTATCCAAAATTGTTTCTTAGTGACTTGTTTCTTAGTGTCCTGTTTCTTAGTGTCCGATCGCCATTTTATCAGCATCCAATATTACGGTGCGAGTGTTGACGACAACATATTGATATCAAATATGTATATACCCGATGTTGATTATTGATGCGTAAAAACGCCAAATAAATATTCATATCACTGCCAATTGGCTATACATTGCAACTATTCTGCATGTGGTCCACGCTGTAGCGAATGAAAATGTAGAGGTATATTACACCAAGATTTGTAAGTAAATGGTACTGCCATAAAAAGCTATGAACACATCGTTTAGTAATGTTGTTCAATTTAAGGGAAAAAATCCATCGTGAAGCCGTACTGTACACATTATTGGTTATTGGTGTTATTTGGGCAATCTGTCTTGTTCCTGGTGTTTTTGCTGAATAAATTATCTCTCTTTCTTTATGGCACCGACAGTCATTATCAAGTCTATTGTTTACTATCATTATGCGAATCGTTGGAACTTCGTATTTACATTATGTCTAAAAAACGTTTTGCGTTTTATGACGGATAAATTTACAAAACTGTAGTAAATATATTTCCATTGATCTGGATGGCCAAAAACAAACAGGGTCGTGGCTAAAGGAGATGAGAAATGAGGTATGTCTCACCCCCAGTAATCGACTGAACTGACGATGGTTGGGTGGTCAAATCAATAGATGGAAATTCTTACTGCAAAAGAAAATCAAATTGTTCGAGTCTGTTTCCCATGAAGAGAATAAAACTCCAATAGTGGGAGTGCAATTTTCATCATAAGGCTGTACTAACACAGAGGAATGTCCAACTAAATAAACAGTGTGCCTTATTAAAATGATACAAAGTTATTCATCTAAATCTGTTCCACAAGGTCCAGATAAAGGAACCAACGTAATAAATGAAGAAATTGCTCTATTGAAAGCTTTCGGCCAAAGGCCTTCATCAGTTTTACTAGCTTCAGAAAACACTACATACTCGGTTGAATTTAAATTTCACAATTGTGAAATTTAAATTCAACCGAGTATGTAGTGTTTTCTGAAGCTAGCAAAACTGATGAAGGCCTTTTGCCGAATGCTTTCAATAGAGCAATTTCTTCATTTATTGACCTAATAATGCCAAAGTCTGAGTCAGTGTCCGTAACCTTTACTAACATTACTGTTATTTATTTATGTATTCACTGGTATGTGACTACACTTTCGACAGCCTTGAGCACATCGTGGGAGACAGTTTTACGGATGGAGGATATTTATTTATTTATTTACTGGTGTTTAAAGTCACATATTTCTGCACAATGGCTAATTATGACTACGACAGTTTTACCGGTGGAGGAAGCCGGAGTACCCGGAGAGAACCACCGAGCAACGGCGAGCAACTGTCAGCTCCCCAACGTACTAACTCCACACAGGCAGGGTTAGCATTGGTTGAAGACACGTGCACCATCGACGTGCAGTGCGCCTCAGTACACAGCGTCACCGTGTCCCCACGTGGGCAGTGGGGGTGGAGTGTCTTGCCCAAGGACACAACGCGGATGCCGCAGATGTGATTCGAACTGAGGACCTCTCGGCTTGCTGCATGCACCTCTAGTAACTGAGCCACCCCCCCCCCCCCCCCCTACGGATGGAGGATGCCGGAGTTTTCCTGAGAAAACAGAGCTACCCAACGTACTAACTCCGCACATGAAGGGTTAGCACTGGTTGAAGGCAAGTGCGCAATCAACGTGCAGTGAGAATTAGCACATAACGCCATCGTGCCCCCGTGTGAACAGCAGGGATAAAGTGCCTTGCCCAAGGATACAATGCAGTTTCCCCTGGTCAGAATCGAACCGTGGTCCTCTTGGTGTGAAGTCTGGTACTCCAACCACTCAGCTACAACGCCCCAGCGTTCTCGTTATAGACACCATTGTTATCGAGTTTGGAACAGTCAAAGGGAGATAGTTGGAAAACTATCGCAACCAGAGACTCAACCAGTGTCCTTCTTTCCAACTACATTTTCTTCCATTCTTCCATGTTCGGAGGGGAGTGGCATAACCCCTCCCGTATTTACCCAAGTTGAAACTTCAGCTGGTATAAAGACTATGCCTACGTTCTGAAGAAACTGGAAGGCTGATGACAATGGCACAGCAAAGAGAGAAGTGTCACATTAAACCCATTTTTTCCGACTGTTGCGACTCAACTCCTGACTGAATCAATATTCGAACTATGTGATCAAAACATTCTTTCTCCGAAGGCCTGCCTTGATTATGTAGTTAGAAGATTTGGCAGTGGGAGATTAGAGTTAAAAAAAAATCAGGAAATTTGTTTGTGGATAAACACATATAGTAGCCATGATGCATGGGCATCTCATCTCTTTGTTTAACAACATGTATCAGACCCATGATTGGTCCCCAACAATCCCAATAACTCAAAGACCTCCAGTTTCCTGAAACCGGATGCGTGTGTAACAGAAGGCCGAGAAGCAAATCTTGTTCCGTAAGAAAGAGCACGATTATAGGCAAGAGTAAGTCGATAGCTAAGACCCCAATCCAGATAAAAATGCCCCCAACTGGAAAATTGTCAGCCTCTACACATCACTATAGTTAGGCCCAAGATCGTAATGTACAAATATCAGTCTTTTTTCATCATGCTCTATCTGGTGGGTCACATTCGCTATGCTGTGACCCCGTTAGATCAATTTAAATTACACCACTTTAAATGGTGAGGAACTAGATGTTTTTCATTACCATCTTCTGTTGGAAAATGTATGATGATGACCTGTACATTAAGTATGCCGCTCCTCTTACAGAAAACACGAATCACCGAAATGACAGCTTGGATTTATATGTACAGTACAGTCGCCGTGAAATGGTAAAAATCCACGCGTGGGCTCTTTTGCCCACGGACGCTTTTATCGATCAATAATCAGTACTTTTCAGCAAATATTCAATGAAAGAAGCACCGGATCATACCCAGTGCTTCATTCATTGAAAATCTGATGACGATTCATTTGTTTTATGTCTGAGATTCACTGTTAACGCATGCGTGGGAATATTACCCACGCCTGGATTTTGACCTTTCCACGACGACTGTACTGTTAACACCATTTGAGAAAGAAAGTAATCTACAAAACTCTGAATGACCCACAAATCCAGGTTTCAGAGGTGTCTTCCCACTAGACCAATTCCCTTTAGACCAATTCCCTTTAGGCCAAATCCCAAAAGACTAATTCCCCTTAGACCAACTATATACTGTTATTGATTAATAGTTGATTAAGGGTAATTAAGAAAACATTTATTTATTGATGAACACTTTATTTGATAAAAAAATATTTATATGCATAACATACAAAAAAATATAGGTTTATAACCTTTCAGCATAGCTCAGTACATATAACATTTTACAAAACATATAGATTTATAACATCAATACAAACAAACTATTGTGTTTCTTTTGTTATGGAAATCAGGTCAATATCTGTTAACCACAAAACAATAAAAAGAATCACAGCCTTTGAAAGTGTGTGATTACTATAACAACTGTTATGAAAAATCTGCCCAACATCTATAAAATATCAACAAGCCAGAAAATAAACAGACTGTCATCTGAAAAATGAGGTCCCCAGAGGGTGAATTTGGTGATGCTACCCTGCACATCAGGGTAGCATCACTAAATGTACCCTCTGTGAACCTCAACCTGAATCAAGGTCTCAAACATAAACAGAATTAGGTACCCAGAGGATAAGATGGCCCACTGTATGGGAAAGCATCAGCAAATTCACCCTCTGGGGAACTTATTCTTCAAATGACAGACTGTTTATTTTCAGGCTTGAATATCAATAACATTAAATACATTTATATCAAATTATTGATATAGAATTATTTTAAAAGTAGAACATATCAATTGGTCTAAGGGGAACTGGTCTTTTGGAATTGGCTTTGTGAGAATTGGTCTAAAGGGAATTGGTCTAGTGGGAATGAACCGTTTCAGGACTCTGTAGAACAGGAAAAAAACTTTTCATGTGAAACGTTATTACCTCGTCTAGCTAACCCAGATGTACTCAAAACATGATTGATCTGTGCTGTCATCCTTATAGATATATCCTACATTAAAGAAAAAGTTGTTATTGATAATAAAGTGTGGCACGACCTGACACATCATTGATCATTCTAATGACGGAATTCTGGCACCACAACAAATCACACGTGGTATCGGAAATCATATAATTTTCCAGAAATTATATTAACTGTTGTGATACATGAAACACATTGAGAGCAAGAGGAAAAATCGTTAATGGGTTTCCGCTTTACATGGAAGGGGACTGTTTAGTATACTTGGGGTGTGAAATTGAACATGACTCTTCCATTTAGTTGCAGTGCTTTCACACTTTGACCGTTACTGATATCTGTCGTTACCAGTACATGCAGCTGATTTGAAATTATGGATGGATACGGGGACAGTCGCCAGTTTGGAGGTGGGATTTAGTTCGTCGACAAGATTTATTTATTATTATTATTTATTGGTGTTTAAGGTCACATACTTATGCACAATGGCTAATCGTGAACGTGACAGTTTTACAGGTAGAGTGAGCCGGATTACCCGGAGAGAACCGCCGAGCTTCAACCAGCAACTGTCAGCTCCTCAACAGTCTAACTCTGTTACAGAGGTTGAAGACATGTGCACAATCGACGTGCAGTTCGCCTTAGTGCACGGCGTCATCGTGCCCCCATGTGGGCAGCCGGGATAAACTGCCTTGCCCAAGGACACAACGCAGGTCGTTCCGGGACGAAACCTCTGCATAGAAGTCCAACAGTCTACCACTGAGCCACCGCGCTCCCACTCGACAAGATCGGTAGAATGAGCTAACGGATAACTATGAAAACTCTTCTATCATGTTTGTCGTCATAGGTAGAATTAGGCAATGGGACATTTATGTGAAGATATTCCTTGAATGCTTTCCGCGGAATCTGATCGCAGGCCTTAGCCATGAGTGTTTTATGTCTGTCCTAAAAATATTAAAATGGTTCGATTGAAATCACTGGCCAACAGAAACTCTCAAGTATTTGTGAACATCGGAATACCGTGGACAGTATTTCGATTTTGAGGCGAGCGGTTGCGCATGCGTTTCGTCGCACAATGTTTATTTTTGTGAGGTAGAAAACAGTAGTGATTAACCGATAAGGATTTACGACCGCCATCTCCTTGCCAATTAGTTGAGCGCACACTCTTCCGGTTGTGAATGCTGATGTCAGATAGTAACAACCAAAAGGAGTAGTATGTTTAAGAATGCATAGAACAGGGTTAATTTTACAGTACAGTCAGGTTGATTGGTTTGTTGACCTCAAGAGTATGTCAGTGTGTGTACTAAAATAAAAGTACGACATCTGTGGAAACAAGTTAACAGAGCAGCGTCTTTGATCAAAGACGCTGCTCTGTTAATTTGTTTCTGCTGATGTCGTATTTCACTGAGTTGTCGCACAGCTCGTGGGATGTGTGTCATGAGAAGCAATCAACGGGAAGATCAGACCAATCAAAGAGATTTGGTCAATCTTGGAATCCTGCCAATCATTGTGGCAACTTGTTACTGCTTGTATGAGATTATTAATTAAACTTATTAAATACAAACAATTTTGTTCCATGTAACCATCGGCATGGACCGACATTCAAGCATCTTTACCGATCGTCAACCGATGGCTTAAAATCGGCCGATGTCAGATGCGACTGCCGAACATAGGTTAATCACCAGAAAACTGCGCGCTTCTTGCGATTAACCTTACCTAACGAATCGGCTGCATCCACCTTCTGATATACAAATTGTGCAGTAGACAACAATTCAACAAAATCATATCATGTGACCCTTTAATGAGGGATAACATGATAATAGTTTTGCCAATATTTTTTATAAGAATTGGTGGAACAAATTCAAATAACAAATATTTTTGATATCATGTGAATTCTGCAAAGGGTTAAAATTTGTTCGTGGAAATTGGCCAAACAATACAATGTGTGTACGAAAATGTGAACAATACACCATGAATTATAAGCTGTAGCATTCCAAGACTTCAAACTAATTAACCTTCACTTTCCGATGATTGGGACGTAAACAACATAAAAGACTAGTAACATTATTTATTTATTTATTTATTTATTTATTTATTTATTTATTTATTTATTTATTTATTTATTTATTTGTGTTTAAGGTCACATACTTATCCACAATGGCTAATCGTGACCGTGACAGTTTTAAGGGTGGAAGAAGCTGGAGTACCCGGAGGGAACAACCGAGCATCGACGAGCAACCGTCAGCTTCTCAACATTCTAACTCTGTTCAAGCTCCGCTCTAGAAGGGTTACAACAGTTGAAGACATGTGCACCATCGACGTGCAGTACGCCTTAGTACACGGCGTCATCGTGTCCCCATGTAGGCAATCGGGATAAAGTGCCTTGTCCAAGGACACAACGCAGGTCGTCTTGGACCGGGGTCGAACTCGGGATCCCCACACAGAAGTCCAACAGTCTACCACTGAGCCGCCGCGCTCCCCAAACACTAGAAACGCTCATGAATTCCGTGGAGAACCATCTGACTGACTTACTTTCTATTGAAGTTACATTTCGTGTATTATACCGAACTTGAATAAATTTGATAATGCTGCGAAAAGCTTATTAGAAAAATCGGGAAATATTTCTGGAATCCCTACTTCTTGTACAACAGTGGAATGAACGGTGTGCAGATGTTCGTTGATGTTTTTCTTGAAAACATTTCCAAAGTGCAGGGACTCAACAATAGCGCGCTTCACTCCAAATGGCAGCGAGCTATATACAGCATACTTCAAATTGTCAAATCGAAAGACTTCGCGGTGAACAAATAAAAGAGCTCAACTATTTTATTCATTTAACTCTTTTGGCGCGACAGGCGACTAAAGTCGACAGACGGCAGACCGCGGAAAGGCACTGCAGTAGTCATTTTAGCCAACTGTGTATGTCCATTTCTGAGTGTTTTAACCCTTTACCCAACGCAGACGATACTTATTTATTTATTTATTTATTTGTGTTTAAGGTCACACATTTCTGTACAATGATTAATCATGACCACGACAGTTTTACGAGTGGAGGAAGCCGGAGTGCCCGGAGAGAACCACCGAGCAACGGCGAGCAACTGTCAGCTCCCCAACATACTAACTCCACACAAGCAGGGTGAGCATTGGTTGAAGACAGGTGCACCATAGACGTGCAGTACGCCTCAGTACACAGCGTCGCCGTGCCCCCACGTGGGCAGTGGGGGTGAAGTTTCTTGCCCAAGGACACAACGCGGTTGCAGCACGTGGGATTCGAACCGAGGACCTCTCGACTTGCAGCCTGCACCTCTACCAACTGAGCCGCCACGCCCCCAACGCAGACGATATCAACATTTATTATTTTAAATATCATTTTTTTCAAATTTTTCAAAAAAATTCAACAAAACCATATCATGTGACCCCTCGTTGGAACGAGCTCGACGAGCTCGTTCCAACGAGGGGTCACATGATATGGTTTTGTTGAAATTTTTTAACTGCTGAAGTTGCATATTACCCGGGGGTGGGGGTGCGACCGATTCGTTGTGCAAAGAGTTGAACAAACATGCGTATTCCTATGTTTCATGCACCATTTATGTCCTATCCATGAACAACGATATCGGCCCTTGAAAGTATAAAGCTGCCATTTAAATATATACAGAAAATCATTTGAAAAACTGTCAATGAGATCATGAGAACATCTTTTAAATTAATAACGCTTTAGTCTAACAACCTATACTTTTTGTAAAATTCCGGATGAATATTATGCGCTTAGAATTCTGTTTCTCAGATTATTCCGCACCAAAAGAGTTGAAGGGACAATTAGTAGGGAATTTGAAAAAAAAAATAAAATTAGTTGACCAATTGATAAAATCAAAATTTTATTTTTGCAAGAGCACCACTATGCTTCATGTAGCCTTCGTATGGAGGCGTTGCTGTCGATTAAACGAAATTAACTTGATGGCGAAAATTTATTGTTTTTATTGAAAAAGTCTGCCAGACTTTTCCGCCTGATCCTGGGACCAGTACTATAAAACTTTTTATAATTGTATTTTCCCGAATTGTGTTTTCGACAAGAGAATATAAATGACGGAAATGAACAATTAGCATTTCAAAGGATATGGCAATTTGCCAACTGGCAAATTGCCACATCCTTGGAAATGCTAATGGCTCATTTAAATTAGTTATTCCGATAAACAGAAAATGCAATTTTGAAAAATACAACTGTAAAAGATTTTTTTTAGTTTGGACGCTGATTCGGCGATCATTAATGGAATATTTCGGTATATCACAAACTGCAATATCATTTTCCATATTCGGCATTATTTGCGTTTGTTTACGCAGTTTGATCCGAATAGTGGTTGTCGATAAATGTGGAGTGAGATTTATTGGAGGCATAAGTGTTCCTTATTAAAATGTTACAAAGTTAAAGATCAAATAATGCCAATTATTTCTAAAAATAATGCACTGTTGATGCCCGTGGCGGTCATTCACTGGGATAAGAGTGAAGGTAAAATTAGAATCCACGTACATTCCGAAACTATGGTTATTCCAATGACTGTCTTAAGAAAAGTTCGCCACCATCCAAGTTTTCAGTTACATAAATTATTTCAGTAATTTTGCGTTGCTGCTGATGTCGCACACTTTGCATGCAGTGTTGTTTTCACATGCTCTTTCATAGGCAAGCAATATCTAAGAGTCTAATTTTTTTTCAAATTAGAGGCTTATTGTCCCTTTAATTTGCAGTGCGGCTCCCGTTGACTGGTCACGTTCCACGGGTGGGCATTACTTTCAGGGAGGCAATAATACTACATTCCAAACACTAATTATAGGAATAATCATCCAATATTTAATTAATGAAGCACCGGGTACAACCCGGTGCTTCATTAATTAAAATTTTGCTGCTAATGATTTTAGTTTTACTTGGTAAACGCATGCATGGACATCATTGCCCACATTTGGATTACGACTCACACGCACGACCGCATTCGTGTGCGCGTGTGCGTTCAAGAGATATGGGAACTGTACACAGAAAGACAGAGAGACTGGTCCCCATGAAACACCTGTGAGGGGAATTTTTAGCTGTACTATTATTTCGAACCGGGTATTGTCGCCTGGTATTACCGGTACCGGTGGTACACGAACTACAGTATCACCTGACTCCACCTTTCTCTCTTCTCTGCTCTTCGCGGGCCTCAAAGGAAAAACCGCGCTTAAGCATTGAAAGTTGGACTACATTTGTATGGGTGGTACGCTATGATCTTAAGCACACGGCACTCACACAAACTTCTTACGATAAGCATGGGTTAGCGACAGCCGATTGCATCTATATCATTAGGGGAATAAGTGCGGGTATGTGTTCACGCGTATTCAGGGTGTGAGTTGCATCGTTTATATATGATCTAAAAGCTCTAGTCATTGAACAATCTAGTCTGTATGTATGTATGTGCATGTGTGTTTATGTAAGTATGGGTATGTGTATCTCAATGTGCATATGCATATATGCATGTGTATCTATGTTGTATTCTTGTACATATGTATATAGTTCTGTTGGTTGATGAAGATGGGCTAAGGCCACATGTCTTGTTATATTTTTGTGTACTACTGCGCTACAAAAGCGGCACAATTCGAGATCGAAATACGATATGATGTCAACACATTTATAACAAAGGATCAAGTATATTATTAGGAAATTGAGACTGAATCACGAAACAAAAACGCAAATGACATTTGAGGCACGTAGGCTGGAATTTGTTGGGCGGGGGGGGGGGGGGGGTGGGGGTGCGTCAGGTTGCGATCGACGATCACCGGGACCGCCGGGGCGATCATTGTTCGAGCCGGGGCGTTAAAAAAAAAATAAAGATGAGTATTAAAATGGAGCTCTGTGGTAGCATCTGGGAAAATTGCATGCGAAGTGTAGGTTCTAAAACAAAAGATCATTGGCACACTTGCATGTGGAAAATTACATACAAAATAGATCGATAAGGCTGATAGGTATATTTTATTTTCCAAATATATGGTATGCCTATAAACGTAATTCTGTTAACCCTTTATCCAACGTAACGGCAAAAACGGCTAGCGCTATTCACAAAAAACGCCAATTAATTTTCATTATTATTTTCATTTTTGTCTCAAAAACATAGGTTATGACCCCTCATTGGAACGAGCTCGTCGAGCTCGTTCCAAAGAAGGGCCATAACCTATGTTTTCGAGACAAATAATGAAAAAAAAAATAGTGATTCAAGAATTTTGTTTGCAAGTGTCGTCTGCTTTTCATGTTAGGTAAATGGTTAATTTGTGATTCTGGCAGAGATTAAACATCGATAAGTCCGGTGTAACATATAGGATCTGTAACACCCGGACCATGCAACTAGCTTCTGTGAAACGTCTTGGAGCTTTGATACTGTTTTATAAAAAGTACCAAAGTTGTTCCCGGGCGTTTCACAAAAACTATATTCCAACGCGAACTTTTCAATTTTAACCAACTTACCACAGTACATAGTACTCTCTGTGGCCAAGCCACAGAGAGTATCATGTATCAGGGTAAGAGAGGTCGCCCCATTTTATCAACATTTTCAAATTACAAATGAGAGACAGTCACTCAAATGGAGCACCAATTTCTTTAGGAGGTACGTTCGCACCTGCCGCACCTCCATTCGCTACGCGTCTGCCTCTGAGATTCAAGGTTTTCACGATTCCTTTTCAAGGGTAAGACTCCACACTAATGTGGGCTGGAAAACAGAATGGAACATTTTATCCACATCGCGACGCATTCAAAACAAACACAAACGAAAGCTAACCGCATTTTCAGCCACCTCGACATTTATCAAATCACACCCTGCTTGCTTTCTGAATATTAAGAAGAGATGCTACCATCTACGGAGATGTATACAAGGAGTCCAGTGGTCTAAAGGAAGGCAACAGTTATGTTCCGAGAGAACGTGTGACGTTGTTGAAAGGGCACAAAGAGGGGCAAGAGGGATTTGTGGAAGAGTCGAAATGACTATGTTTAAAAGAGTCAGAGAGAGAGAGAAGGCCAGCAGTCATTAGGAGACAGGGTAACCAAGATACTTCGACCAGAGTGCGAGAGATCCAAGAATTTCGAACTGGTATGGAGAGCTTTTGAAATAAACTGACACATTGTATGGTTCGGTTAATTGCTGGGCAATAAAGCAGATTCCGTGTAAATAATATTTTATTTATGAATGTTATGATTACATATATTTTGTGAAGATGGTAGTATACTATCTTCCATGATGGGGTTGCGGAGCCAGGGGGAGGGGTGCACAGGGGGCACGTGCCCCCTAAGACTTTTTTCACCAATTTTCTGTACCCGAACGGCATTTTCCGACATAACAAACACAAACCCTATGGTCACTACACATCACCTATACATGTATGACCACATTGATTTTCAAGATTTTATTTAATAAAAATAGAGAGCTCCAAAATGGAGCGTAATATTTCAAAGGACGGTTTCAAAGTTATGATTAGCCCTTTGAACCCGAGAGGACACTTTTCCGGCCAATGAACATGATAGTTTATAAATTCATCATCAAAATATTAATTAATGAAGCACCGGGTTGTACCCGGTGCTTCATTAATTAAATTTTTGATGATTATTCCTATCTATTTATTATTGGGGTTTAACGACACTTTCGACAGCCAGGCTCACCTCGTGGCGGAGTGTTTTACGGGTGGAGGAAGCCGGAATATTCGGAGAGAACCTCCGAGCAACGGCGAGCAACTGTCAGACTCCCCAACATACCGACTCCACGCAAGCAGGGTTAGCATTGGTTGAAGAAGTACGCCTTAGTACACAACGCCACCGTGCCCCCACGTGGGCATTTGGGATGAAGTGCCTTGCCCAAGGATACAACTCGGTTGCCGCAGGTGGAATTCGAACCGTGGACCTCTCCTCTTGCAGAGTGTATCTCCACCTACTGAGCCACCGCTGTCCCAAGATGAGTATTCCTATAATTAGTGTCTGGAATCTTATAATATTGCGTCCGTAGAAATATTGCCCACCCGTGGAAACTGACCAGTCCAAGTCGGCCGTACTGTACGCATAAACGCGTGCACATACACATACACGATGAGAGAGAGAGAGTGAGAGAGAGAGAGAGAGAGCGATAGAGAGAGAGAGAGAGAGACAGACAGACAGACAGACAGACAGACAGACAGACAGAGATTGTACTGAACACTCAAGGTTTCATTAACCCATCCACACTGACACCTTTAATGGTATCAACTGATACACTACTTGATACAGAGAAATTTGTGGGGGAGGTTGAGAAATAATTTAATCTTACAGCCCTAAAGGGCCGCGGATTAAATTATTATCGATTCTTCTGTCTATTTAGGTATTTATTGTGTATTATACTCACGAACTGCCAACTTATGTTATACACGAACGTTTTTTCATCCCGACATGACATGGTTAATGTTTTTGAATATCGCCAAAGGGAGAATATTGTCGGGACAGTAATTTGGTGTAGGTACAAATAACTTGTAAGTGATGGTTGAGTTTATGTTATCACCAAAAAACCCAGTGACATATTACAACTATCGGCTGAAGATTATAAACATTTTAGATATATTTTACAACATGGACCAAAAAAATCACTACATAAATCAGTTATTTCCTCTCCTGTATAGACGAACAATTATCTATATGTCAGCATCTAAGTATAAAATTATAATTGGCCATCGATTTGTACCCACTCTGGACATTAACACACTTAATTAGTGACGATAAATGAGCAGTAACGTTTAATTAAGGCGTTTATCTTAGATAAAATAAAATACGCGCATATCTTTGATCTCTGGAGTAAAACGACAAAACACGAAGAACGCATTACGATGGAATCGTCGATTTGGTATGATGAATAGTATTGATACGTTGCAAGAGCAGTACCCCGTTATGATAATACAGTTAAAACTAAAAGTCCTGTTACAAACTGTGTGCTTATCTAGGCTTAACTGCGCGTAGGAATTGCGCGCAATTGCCATATCGAATGATATTCAAAGCACGTCAGGTTCCCCTAGCTACTCATAGCAAACACAGGCAATGTTTCTGCCAATGGACCTCCGGGTTACCCGGAGGTCCATTGGCTGAAATATTGCTTGTGCACAGGCCATATGTACAGAATATGATATGACCTAACTATGGTCATAACGCGTAGATTAACTCGCAGATCGACGTGCTATTTGTGCGCATATCATGACAGGACTTCTAGTTTTAACTGTAGTAATTATTTTTCTTCCTTTTAGTTCTGTTGTTTATCCTTTGGCCATATTTAACTGCGATTTGTGTATTTATTTTATTTGTATTTATTTACTGGGATTTAACGACACTTTCCACATCCAGGGGCACCTCATGTCGGACAGTTTTACGGGTGGGGGAAGCCGGAGTATCCGGTGAAGATTGCGCCAGAAACCTCCTTTTACTGTCATCATTTCTGGTCGTTCCCAGGTTGCCTGTTATATATATTAATAGAAAGGGGGTCATAACTTCATTCACAAAAAGTCGTCATTTACACAAAGCTGTTTTGTAACAATCTATTCGATAGTACAATAAAGCATTATTCAATAAATTGTCACAAACAATCTTTAGGTGACAAATATCACATTATATGATTTTCGCAGAAACGTTTGGACCGAACAAATTTAGGTCGAAGCGTGCGAGGTCGAAATGTCCGTTAGCCTAAATGTCAATCAGCCACATTAATTTTGATCGCTCATGTGACACTAACACTGCCAGCAAAGTCAACATCCGAAGTGCGAGGCTCTGACACAGGTATGCCCTGCAGGGCTCAAAATGGGAAGTACCTCAGTCGCAATGCGTGGTGCGGACATACAAGTGTCCTTTCGTTGCGCAGATACGAATGTGTCCCCGTGTGACACTTACACGAGGATGCCTCCCTACTCACTCATTATTATCGGCAATTAAAATGTCTAACCAGAAATAATTTGCAGGAGCACATCAAATGGAACGACGCTCGATTGTTAAGATATTGTTTGACCTGTTTAGTTTGCGTTAAAGTATGACCCAATATGTTCTCAGAAACGTACCATTTGTGAGTGTTGGCAGATAGTAGGTGCAGTAAATATTGGTGATTATTAAAATATCACAAAACTTATCTCTCGAGCGATTTTACTGAAATTCATCACCAGACATCCTTGACTTCAATTTCAGATTCCGTCTCTCTCTCCGCTTGCTGTTCGGAATTGCTTGTTCGCTTTCTGTCGACCATTGTTCGAATTCCTGTATGCAATGTCATTTAGGGGCGTGTGTCGCACTTTTCTGACGCCTTAATGTTGCAAGTGATCTTCTTGAAAAGCGTCCAATTCACACCTCCGACAACACGCCACAACCAAGAAAAAATATCACACGAAAGCACGCTCACCAGTCCATGGCCATAGATTCACCCACCCCTGGTCTCGGTGTATGTAATGAAAAGAGGTGTTTCAAAAAAATACGAGGACGCCGAGTGCTCCACCCCCGGATCCGCCCATGAGCTGGGTAGACCTCCGTTAATATCGGACCAGATCTAAATTAGTTAACCGTTCATAATTTTCGAATAATGTCGCGAAACCCTCTGCATCAAAATATATGCCTTTTCTTTCTTTGTATGAACAATAGTCAGATTGCGGATTTTCTGGCCTTACTCGCTTTCCACATAGGGACGTTACAAATAATGTTGTGAGCACGTAAATTAATCGTAACATCAGAAAAGGCTTGGACTATTAACATATTGTGAACGTAAAAGTGAAATGTGTCTCAATCAGAACGCGATCGAGTCGCGATACACATGAACACCATTGGGGCATGATTTCACGAATAATATTGCGGAATCAAGAAAAAACAAACGAAAACAGAATTGATACAATGTTCTCGCATTTTTTCCCAACGGGTGAGATTCTACAGTGCAATGGGGAACAGATCGGAAGGAGTCATGCGACCGGATCGCCACAGGGTCGTAATTCTCTGTCCAGGGCCCAGTTCTATAAAGTACATATATGTACAATTGTAATTTCTAGAATTGTATTTTCTAGTTATGACTTTAAATGGGTTGAAATGAACCATTAGCGTTTTCAAAGATGTGGCAATTTGCCAGTTGGCAAATTGCCATATCTTTTAAAATGCAAATGATTCATTTTATTCCGTTATATTAATAGGTAGAAAATTCAATTCTAGAAAATACAACTGTGAAAGTTATACAGTCTTGGTCCCAAAAGTTATTATTTGTCGAAAAATTCACTCCATTGGTATTTTAAAGAACATCGCTGTACTTATTTACTTATTTATTTATTTATTTATTTATTTATTTATTTATTTATTAAGGTTTAACGACTCTTTAACAGCCAAGGTCCTATCGTGTCGGTGAAAGTATTACGGGTGGAGAAAGTCGGAGTACCCGTAGAGAACCACCGAGCAACGACGAGCAGCTGTCAGCTCCTCAACATCGTAACTCAGCACAGCAGCACAGGTGGGGTTAGATTGGTTGAAGACATGCGCACCATCGTCGACGTGCAGTACGCCTTAGTGCACGGCGCCATCCTGCCCCCCCCCCCCCCCCCCCATGTGGACAGTCGGGACTAAGTGCACTGTAGAAAGTAGTAATAGCAATATTTCACCAGAACGCTACGCAACATCAATTTCGAATAAAAATGACAAAATTGATCTCTTGTCAGAAACTGAATTGCCTTTGTTTCGCGTTTTGGATGTCGTGCCAAGAATTGAGAATGGCAAAGATGAGCAAATAATTGTACCTCTTGATGCATAAATCGAACTGTCTGGGTCTAGGAAATAGATTACAAAGCACTTCCCAATTTCAACTGCTCTCAGGGTGCAAAAATAGACTCATCATTGGTTTTCCATACTAAACTATCATTGACAGTGTATGTCAAAAAAACGAAAAAGATTAGATTGCGATTGTTGTTTCTTTTCCTTGTTTCCGAGATGTGCTGTATAAATTCTGCAATTCGGAAGAAAAATAACCGTTTTAATTGGACAAGTCAAGTTTACAACATCAGTACACACAGGGTTTATGCAAGAAGTCAATCATTATGGGCACAACTACACTTTAAAATCAGTTGGGTTAAAAAACAACCCAAATGAACTGGGTTGAGTGAATATTCACTCACCCCAGTTGATTTGGCTTAATTTTTAACCCAGCTAATATTAGCGTCTAGAAGTATTTTGTATTTTTGAATATTCACTCAACCCAGTTGATTTGAGCGTATCAATCACTAACGGAATTCCTCCCCCACTGAATGTGGTACAAACGTGTGTCCCGGGTGAGATAGCAGGGAGAGACAGATGTGTCCCACCCCACCCACGTGACGTTATACATCTATAAAGTTATTATGACGTTATGCATATCGTATCAGTTTCTTGCTACCAACTAATTCATATTGACGTCATCGGAATGCAGTGTGATCAACGTTCGATGCTCTAAAACTCTTCAGCTCTCAAGCTGCCACCGTTCCTAATCGATTTCGTGGTATATACCTTTGGTATATACATAACTTGTGCATGCTCTTTCCGATGGTGTCATCAGTTTCTCAAAACAACGAGCACAAAATGAGTTGATCGAATCAGCACGTGACTCCCGATTACCTCTGGCTAACGTAAACGCTGCATGGTGAGGGGAGGAAAATTATCCTCGATGAGTCTGAAGGTGGAGATGGGGAAATCTCACTCTCGGGGCAAGATATTTGAACCAGACCCTCGGCAAGCCTCGGGTCTGGTTCAAATATCTTGTCCCTCGGGTGAGATCTCTCCATCCCACCTCCAGACTCATCGGGGATCATAATAATCCCATACCTGATGACAGAGTAGGAATTCAAGGAGGTTCCATTTCCGAGACTGCGCTGATTCCGTTTGCACTCTAAAATCAGCTGGGTTAAACATTAACCCAAATCAACTGATTTGGGTGAATATGAACCGAATTGGCTTCATATTCAGTCAACCCAGTTTGTTTGGGTTAATCTTTAACACAGCGGATTTTAGAGTGCAAACGGAATCAACGTACTTTCGGCAATGTAACCTTCTTACTCTGTCATCAGGTTTCCAACAGGAAACCTGATGTTAGATCAAGAGTTGAGAGGAAACACTTCTCTGGATTTTGAGAATATCCCTGCGATTTGAAATTTCCAAATCATCAGGGTTCGAAGCAAATCGACACCAACGGGACCATTTCGGTCGATTCGAATTTCGAAACTTCGCTCGGCCCACCTTCCGAAGCTTCTGTTCTCAGACGATTGGTGTATTACCGTCGAGGAGAATGAATTAGAATGAATGTGTAGTAACAATTATTGTCCAGTAAAGTGCTCTCCAGTTGACTTCGACTAGCATATTTGGCCACATAACTTTGCTGATACGCTTTTGTTTTTAATTCGCAGTTCGAAGTGGTGTCTCTTCAAACATATGTGTATGTAGGACTTATCGCATGAACCTCGACGGAGACCGGATACAGGCATAATATGAATTGTGAAAAATTTTGACTCTCGTTTTCCATGTACACAAAACTTCCCCGCGAACTTCGGCGGGTTTGATGTTTTTAGTGGTGGACGCAAAATAGTCAATTATACAATCAGAAAAATTCCACACAAAAGTGATTATGTATTCTAACAGGGTTAGGGCTAGGCTTAGACTTACTTTTTCGTTTTTCGAATAGGCAATGTGTGATGTTCTATCCATTAAAAGAAGAGAGAGCCCCCTTGGCTTCCTATCATAAAAGGAAATGAAAACGAACGCAGATCGAAAATGATGACTCATTGTGAAAAAGTATAATGACTGCATCACATCGCTGGTAATAACTAGCTGATAGTTTGGTATTCACTCTGAACAGAATTATAAATGTTTGGAAGAGGAGAATAAATAAATAAATAAATAAATAAATAAATAAATAAATAAATAAAGGATATGGAATGAGTGTTTTCTCATATAATATTTATGAAACGAGTCTAAGAATTCGGACGAGTTTCATAAATATTATATGCGAAAAACACTCATTTCATATTCTATTTATCATATGACACACACACGCACAAATTAGTATGACTTTTTAACCCATCACCTAACTTGAGTTGCAGACGGCACTTGGAAAAAACATCCTCATATAACTAAAAATTTTCATTTTTTGCTTCCAAAACATAGGTTATGACCCCTCATTGGAACGAGCTCGTTCAAATGAGGGGTCATAACCTATGTTTTGGAAGCAAAAAGTGAAAATATAAAAAAAATGAATGGCGTTTTTCTTGTAGGTAAAAGATTAATACAATATTACACACCCTAAATAGGACAGATAACGTAAATTCTCCCTACTGAAATTACGCAAATGTCACCCAGTTGTATTTTGTTTGCCAATCAAATTGTCCAGTTTTGAAATTGACCAATGAAAGCTCCCAACTCTAATTATGCAAATTATGAAAATGTGGCCTAGTTGTATTTTGTTCAGCCAATCAAATTGTCTAGTTTTGAAATTGACCAATAAAATTGACGGAAGGTTTTATTTATCACTGATTAATATGAAATCAAAATATCAAATGTTTTAAAGTGAACAAAACGGACGAGTCATATGATAAATAAATTTATTACCATTATAGAAATTCAAGCTTTGATTACCTCCTTTGATATGCAATGCAATACAATTTACAGTCTCGCGGTTGGGACTCTCCGTCCTGGGAAGGGTGGACCGCAAGATATTAAATAAATAAATTCATTATCGGAGAAGAGTGGAAGAGTGGAAGCTGCAACTACCTGATAAATGCTGGTAAGGCAAATAAATCGAAGTAGCTATCACAAGAAAAAAGATGATGAGTTCAAATGTTTTGACTCTTGTCATTCGAGTGTGTCAGAGAAGTGGCGTATGTTCTAAATTACCTGTGTTGATGATGATAAAACAGAGATGAGCAACGGAAATTACGATTGGTAAGGTATCATCAGCTGGGTGTGAGTAAATGTCAGTTCGGGGGCACCTTCTCCGAGAAAGTATATTGAACACATCCTCTCCGATTTATTTATTAAGGTTTAACGACACATTAACAGCCAAGGTCAGATCTTGTCGGTGACAGTTTTATGGGTGGAGGAAGGCGGAGTACCCGAAGAGAACCACAGAGCAACGACAAGCAGCTGCCAGCTCCTCAACATCTTAACTCCGCACTGCAGAACAAGCAGGGTTAGATTGGTTGAAGACATGCGCACCACATATGATATTAATCATTCACTTTACACAAGGACTCTAACCATACAATAGATATTTTTCCATCAACAAGTGGACCACTAACTGGGTTGTAAATTGAATTAAATTGTGATCTATATCTACTGGCAACACGTGGACGCTGAGATTATGAACGGAAACTTCACATTACACGAATAATTGATAGTTTGGAAGTGTCAATTACTTATTAATAAAACACAATAAAGTTACAAAATTTCTGGCATTAACTGTTAACCAGCTGAGTATTTTCTTGAAATTATCATGAAATCAAGTCATGGCTGCTGTAAAGCAGCCAAGACTTGATTTCATGACAAATTTAATCGAGTCTAGCATCAAGACATTTTGATGAAGAGATTACTTCTATTTTTAGGGGTATACTTTTTTAACGAGAGGCAGAGTTATACCTCTAACAGGTCACGTGGTAGTTTTTGTACTGGGCAGGAAATCCCAACCAAAGCAAGTAAGGAGTTAATACAAAACTCCTATTTCAGTAACAGAAAGAGGTGCGTGCATGAAAACATTATAGCTTGCATGTTGAATAGTAGCTGAACAGGCGAAGAAAAACGATTCATAAGTTAGATAGGCCGTATTCTTCTCCTGTGCTATTTAGTTTCGATTTTCTATCCATCTTTCCAAGGTTACGAGAATAAGGTAATAACAAAAAAGAGAATAGAATCTAAATTAATCAAGGCGCAAAACATATGGCACATTTGGAGTATAGATTATTTTAAAAAGACACAAAGGCCAGAAGCACACAGGGTGTTTTTAGTTTTAACCCCTGGTTAAATAAAGGATTAATAAATCGACATACAAATATTTAACGTTTTTATGTAATAATCCTTTACCTAATAAAAGACAGCACTTCCAAAAATTGAGTTGAATAACTATTTTTGTCCAGTTTTTGCCTGTTACTGGAATAAGGTCTTTGTCATTTCCAATAATGTTTTTCAGGTGAACATCTGCTGTCGGGATAAATCAGGTTCACACCTTCCTATCAGTCCCCCGTTCGGTCATCTTTGCGAAGCCCCTGTAGCTTAGATTTAAAAAAATATTTCTATATAGGTCGTGTTTTCGGTGGGAATACTATTGAAGGTGATTGGCTATTACTACATTCAATTTAGAAGCAAAGATTAACATTAACATCGTCGTGCCTTCAAAAGGCAGTATCTCAAAGATCAAATACTAACATTAATCCTACAGTGCCACAATGAGGCGCTATATTCAGAGACGAAATTAACATTAACAATGCTGCGTCACCATAAGGGAGGCCATCTCGGAGAACATCGATCAGCAATAACAAACGTCATTTAATTATGATATAGATCAAGACAAAATTGCTCTATTTCTGTAAATATAAAGAACAATAACTTTTATACACGTATGCAGCAGGTAGCAGTACCAAGTAGCCAATATTGTGAAGTTTAGAAAAAATAGCCGTGCGTGGAGGCTAAAATAATTTATTTCAATCAAAATATAAACATTTGTCTTAGAGAAGCGTGGTGATAATTGGCGATCGGTGCAGTGTTGTATAAGGTTCACTTTAATCTAAATAAAGTAATTAGTAACCACTAGCAAAGACAACATGGGAATTATGTTACCGGATATAAGTCTATAATTATACCAGAACACCCTAGAACAAAATGTCGAGATATTGCTCAATGGAAGATAACTTGTTAAAACTATATACAGCGACATGACAAAATCAATAGCACATCTTTTGTCCAAAAAAATGATACATATTTGGAAGATTCTTTTCACCATTATTCTCATGTATTATAGAATTTTGACGAATGTGTGCAATGAATTTTAGTATTTTGGTAATAGAAACAATCAGGATATTCACAGGACGACACTTGCGTGTGGATGGGTTTATCGATATGACACGAGTGCCGGCGTGGAAGGATACAACGTGAGGCCTCAGGCCTTGAGTTTTATCCTTCCGCGATGGCACAGGTGATATATCGATTAATCTATGCACGCACGCGTGTCGTTCTCTGTTTGTTTATTACACGCCTTCGTGTCTATAAAACAGTTATTAGGAGGACATTCAGAAATTAATTTGACAACTATCAACAAAAAGAACACATTTTATCGCCAACCAAAGTTGCGAGGGGAACCCGTATTACTATTTCGTCCCCTGAGTTCCAATGTGTTCTATGTGCCTACTGGCACATAGGACACATTAGAACTCAGGGGACGAGTTTCAGCTATCTGTCGCTAGCGATTCAAATTATAATTGCGTTGTAGATTTGTAGAAAATTCCAGTGAAATTTCGCTTCTGTTTAAAAATAGTCCATTAACGATTTCCGTTCCGCACATATGTGCGGAACAGAGTTTTATTTCTCGCATGGATTAGTGTTGCTGTTTAGGGGGATTTAAAGCAACAGGGGTTTAATAAACACTAAAACGGCAGCTCCATGCTTGTCACGCATCTACGTATTACATTGGTTATTTACATAAGTTGCGTACGTAACGTTACATTTTGCTTCAACTTCAACTGCATTTCTATCCCCGAAGCAGATATGCTGCAGTGCGGAGTTACGATGTTGGGGAGCTGGCAGCTGCTCGTCGTTACTCGGGGGTTCTCCACAGGTAGCCTGGCTTCCCTCTCCGCAGGTAAAACTATCACCGACACGATATGACATGGCTGATAAAGTGTCGTTGAACCTTAATAAATAATAAAGAAATAATAATCCTCGAAGCAGACATCAGTGGCTGTCGAAGCGCTGACAATGAACAATTTTAATACGAAAGTATTGTGAATTTATGTTTTGTATTATATACAGATTCTCGGACTGCTGATACATTTTGAGAAAATTATCTTTTCCGAGACTTATAGTCGACCATCTTCAAATACTTAAAGTCATTTATCCCTTCAAATGTACTAACAGTTCCAGACAAAAAATTAAGACGAGCTTGCAATGTGTGCAATCTGTGCAGAGAGAAATTGATCCGACTACTCTCTGGCGAGGCAACCAGTTTTGTGGAGTTTGTCACTCCCAACTCCACACCCCTTTTGGATTTACTCCCCTGATAACCGGATAATCGACCAGCAGGCCTTACATCGCTCACTATCTCCTAATAATTTCAAACACTCTTCAATAATGTGTTATAAAATAAATTTATATAAACAAAAATATTATTTTGTTTCACTGAATATGAAACATGAGCACGTGAAATGTTCGCTTTTGTTTTGGTACCATTGATAATGGCTTCTTGCACTCACCCAGTTAAGTACGCATCTACGTGCCTACTTTGAGCTGCCATGGTCTGAAGCTCATCATTGATGTTTGGGTTTATGCGACTGGGGCTGGTTGAGATGGAAGCACGCCGACTGGGTCAGTATGGCAACAGTAATGGTTCTTTCGGAAAAGTAAAACAACATTTTTAAAATCATTTTGCTTCCCTTTCGGAATTATTTTAGTAAAGCACAATCACGCTATAAAAAAAAATGTCATTTTCTTTTGTACGTATATAAATAATGTACTCACGGAGCATTGAGTTATTCTCTTTTATAATCCAGCATAAATCTTGTTATCCATTTATGATCCGACGAATGTAAAAACTTGAGCCAAGTGTAGTATAGAATATAACACATACAACGTGGCACAACAGATGGTGCAGAGAGGGCAGGTTAATTAATGATTAACAAAAGAAGCACCACAGACAGTTACAAGATAAATTTAACCCGTTTCGATGCAGTGAACAGGGGCTAAAAATCCGCGAGATCATAAGGGCTGATGCCGGCATGTCAACCGGTACCTACACTTGTACCGGTATCGGTACCGCCGGTTCCCTCATGCTCCAACCGGTACCGATACTGAAGGTTTTGCCCCGCCGGTACCGGGACAAAATTATTTTATGGGGAAATTCCTAATTGAACGAGGGTAAACAGGCTGATAATCGTGTATGGCACACTTGCACGACATACTTTTAACTTATTTGTGAATGAACATATCAAAACACTCTGCAGGTGCATGTTCTGTCTGCACCACAATCTGCGCCTGGCCGACCATTTTGACTTTTCAGACGTCGCATCAAAGACACTGGAAGCACTATCATCGGCGACTTCAAAGAAATTATTCTGTGGTAACATCAAAGTAATCATAAAGCACGATCCTCGTGCTTTTTGATTACGTTGATGTCACCGCAGAATAATTGGACGATGCCACGTTTGTCTTGCGAATCTGGAGACTGGCGCGGTTTAAATGCGAATGTCTGCCATCTGATTGCGATTTGTCATCCAATTGTTGATTTGTCCCGATTGATTGATTGATGTTTAAGGTCACATATTTATGCACAATGGCTAATCATGACCGTGACAGTTTTACGGGTGGAGGAAGCCGGAGTACCCGGAGAGAACCACCGAGCAACGACGAGCAGCTGCCAGCTCCGCAACATCGTAACTCCGCACTGCAGCACAGACAGGGTTAGATTGGTTGAAGACATGCGTACCATCGCCGTGCAGTACGCCTTAGTACACGGCGTTATCGTGCCCCCACGCGGGCAATGGAGATGAAGTGTCTAGCCCAATGACACAACGCGGTTGCCGCAGGTGGGATTCGAACCGAGGACCTCTCGGTTTGCAGCCTGCATCTCTACCTACTGAGCCACCGCGCTCCCCCGATACCGGTTATGCTGGTACCAACGGTACTTTGACATGCCTGGGTAGATGATGCATTAACGTCCTGTAACCAGGGTAGTTTGTGGTACTGACAGTGATATATAGAGGATCTCAAACGAGTGATGTTTGGATGTAAGGTTTTTTGAAACGAGTTTGATGAATTTGATTCACAACGAGCCTTTAGGCGAGTTGTGAATCGAATTCATCATACGAGTTTCAAAAAATGTTATATCCAAACATCACGAGTTAAAAATTCTGTATCTCACATGCATTTTCGAATGTTTTTTACACTTTGTTTTTAATTCATTGTCGCTAAATTCACCCAAAACAACCGACAATCAGTTCATTGGCTCAGACGTTTCACGCCATGACGTCATGAATGCGCTTTATTGCACCTGTTGTCGTAATTGACGTCATATTCACGAACGTCATGTCAAGAGTACAATGCTGCTGCTATGGGACCACGCGCCGATTAGACACTAGTTGATAATCAGGAAGTAAGACATGGATTGTTACGTCGAAATTAACGACGTTTCGTGTGATATATAACATTACGTGTATTCAACGAGATTCTTTCAAAACAGATCTATTCAGTTTTTTTTCCAGTTTTAGTTTTGTTCAATTCTAACTGGCTCTCCATCGGCATTAACCTATAACCTACAGACTTTCTATTTTGAAAAAGAGGGGCGCGCTGTATACTGCTCGCTATCAGTTGAAGTGAAGTGCGCTATTGTTGAGTCCCGGCATTGGGAAATGTTTCAAGAAAAACATCAACCAACATTTGCACACCATTTACTCGACTGGTGCCCAGTAAATTGACTGGTGTTTCCCAAACTATTACCCGATTTTTCGAATAAGCTTTTCGCAGCAATAATCAAATTTATTTGAGTTCGGTGTATTACGTGAAATGCAAATTCAATGGGCCAAACGTAAGTTAATCAGATGATTCTCCATGGAATACATGAGCAAAAAGAAAGTGAGATGCATTATTGGCCTTTGAGGTTTGTGGAATTCTGTTGTATACCTACCAGTTCTAGAAAAGTGAAGTCTGATCCGTTTGAAGTCTTGGAATACTACAGCAGAAAACCTCATGGTGTATTGTTTACAATTTTGTTTGTGCACACCTTGTTTTATTTGTCATATTTACCAGCAACAGATTTTAAGCCTTTACAGAAAACACTCGTTATTTTAATATTTTTTTTTAAATCAAGAAAACCATACCAGGTACCCTCGCTTTGGAACGAGCTCGTTCCTACGAGGGTGGTGGTGTATGTGTGTGTGTGTGGGGGGGGGGGGGGGGGGGGTATGGTTTTGTTGAATTATTTTTTTATTTTCATTTTTGTCTCCTGCACAATTTGTAAATTACGCGATGGATGCAGCCAATTCGTCGGAAAAAGATTAACCGCTCCCCAGGTGGAAGCAGGGCGCGTCTACTTCGCTCAAATGAGAGATCATAACCAGTGTTACAGAAGGGAAACATCTGTAAATTGAGTCTGCGTAAAGTTGGGGACTGTGTTTGCCTGTTTGGTGTAGAGGCCACTCTTTCACAATATTTGTTTTATGATCAAGGTTTTGTGATCTTCTTCCGCACCATCGGAATTGTCCCTGCCTAACTGTTGGTGGAATATATTACACATGTTCTTATGAAATCATGTTCGGCATTCAAACTTTGAGATAATTAACGAAATCCCTCAAAGTCCTCCAGTTTACAAAAACACCCCAACTAATTCGAATTCACTGAAAAATACACAAACGACGTAGGGCTGTAAGCAAATTTTCATACAGGGCCAGAATGATTAAACCTGAATGTATACTTACATTTTCAGCTTTATGTGTTGTTTGTATTTTGGTGTTGAAGTTGTAATGCACTTTCCGCGTGTTGCTCTCTTGAAATACTGAAACTTCCATTTTATGCTTCTAAATATAGTTTATGACCGATCACTGGAACGAGCTCGATGAGTTCGTTCCAATGAGAGGCCATAAGCTTGTTTGGAAGGCAACAAATGAACAAATAATGATTTACAATGGCGAATTTTATACATGATCATTACGTTTGGTGAAGTGTTAAATCGAGTTCTCACTTTTACGCACCCATTCAGTTCAGTACTGAAAGGTTAAGCATCACCTGAATAGCATCCGTTCAGTGGATAAAACTTGACTTTTCACAGCGTTGGTGCGTCGAGGTAATGCAGATGAATATTGTACTAGTACACGCTACTTATACTCTTGGACAAGGAGTGAAGTTATTAGTTATGCTGAAGTTAAAAACAGGAAACGACAAGGGACTTTCTCGTGAGTTCTAAATTGCAAACATGGACGTGATCTGAGGCAAGTAGCTTCACCGTCAGGAGGAAAAGCAAAGGTAAATGTAGGGCAATAGAGATTCTATGGGCTGTGTAGTCTAGGCGTCTTGGGTACTCGTTTGAATGCGGGCTCTCCTTGTTTCTTGATTTTGTTGGGTTTGGTAGTTGTGAGTTGTATTCCCTGGGTGCTTTGGGGATAAACCAATGCCTTCGTCCTGTATGGGTGGACATCACAACCCGGTCTCCTAAAAATCTCCAGCAACAGTCGGCTGTCCTCTATGCGGAGAGAGACACACTACGTGCAGGCTAAAGATCTCTTCGTAGTATTCGAGAAGAGCTAGGCCACAAAGTTGCCGCTATGAAGGTGATCCCACACACCTACGCCATTGGGCCAAGGAGAGGCGTTAATATAAGTTGCATAATTTGTTCGCCAATCCTTGTAAAACAAATAAGATTAAAATAAAAGTTATTACCCATCCCGCAACGAGTTCCGGAATAGCTAATCGAAACTGTAAATATCAACCTTTTTTCTTGTAATAACTTCGATTTGTCTCCTCTGATTACTGCCATTTATTTATTTATTGATGTTTAGAGGCACATACTTATGTACAGTCGTTAATCGTGACCGTGACAGTTTTACGAGTGGAGAAAGCCGGAATACCCGGAGAGAATCACCGAGCATCGACGAGCAATTGTCAGCTCCTCAACATCCGTTCAAGCTCCGCTCAAGCAGGGTTACAGCGGTTGGAGGCATGTGTATCGCCGACGTGCAGTACGCCTTAGTACACGGCGGCATCGTACCCCCATGTAGGCAACCGGGATAAAGAGCGTTGTCCAAGGACACAACGCGGGTCGTCCAGGACGGGGATCGAACTTTACTGTCAGTTAAAACAGCCACTCAAACTGAATCAGGCCGACAAGTGAGATAATCCATATATTTCCAGGATGCTAATCTACTACTCATGTCTGCAATCTCAGCGCAGATTAAAAGAACTCCTTGTCAAAGTGAAATGGAAGATGGGAAATAAACATTTACTTTATATTTCCATTTTTATTTTGTTTTGAAATGATGTCCGGCAAGGTTTCCGGTGGCAAATATAATAATTTTACTTTGAAGAAGCCCATGTGAGCCGTTCTTTTAACATTTTACAAAGAGTTGTACAGGAAATAGTGCTAAATTTCAAATGAAAATAGAAGTACAAAAACATCACATTACCGATTTAAACCAAACATCATTGGCAAGCATTTTTGTCATGAACTTCGTGAATGGCCGCCTGGCTGTTAAAAAATAAACACCATTTGTTTCTTAATCTTAACTTTAATAATGTTTTCATGCGGTGCAAGTGCAGGGTGCAAGTAAATCGTCGTACGGTTGTTAGAGGATCTGTGTATGGAGACCCTGTTCTAAACACCAAGTAGAGTACGGCCACCGTGGACTGGTCACTTTACACGGGTCGGCATTATTTCCACAAACCCAATAATATTAGATTTCAAACACTAATTATAGGAATAATCATCAAAACATTAATTAATGAAGCACCAGGTTAACCCGGTGCTTCATTAATTAAAATTTTGCAGACGATGATTTTTTATTACGTGGAAAACGAATGTGCGGACATCACTGCCCATGCGTTTAATACGACCAGTCAACTGTGACTGTACAGTATTACCGTATTTGCAAGTTCTTGCAACGTGATCGTTCTCCTAATCTAGATCAGGCGACAGTCCAACACTGTAGAAAAGTGTTAATCAATCTCAGGATTGAGCCCTGACCTATTGGCATGCTACACGAGTATCGAGACGACACGTCACGTGTAAACATTTTATTGAATAACTGAATATTTTGCTCAGTAGTTACGGATTTGGACTTCAAACTGAAAGGCCCACTGTTCGATCCCCACCAGGGACAACTGCGTTATGTCCATTGGCAAGGCATATAATCCCGGTTGCCCATCTGGGGGCAAGGTGTCGCTGTGTACTAAGGTACTGCACGTCGATGGCGCACTTCTCTTCATCCATCGCTATCTCTGCTTGTGTGGAGTTAGTACGTTCGGGCGCCTGGCAGCTGTTGCTCAGTGGTTCTCCCCGGGTACTCCAGTTTCCTTCTTCCGTAAGACTGCCCGACACGAGTTGACCCCTCGCTGTTGAAAGTGTATTTATATCCAAATAAATAAATTAATAAATACATTTTTAATGTGTTCCTCCAAAGCTTAGCGTATGGCGCTATTTGAACTCGTTCCAATGAGGTGTAACAAGGTATGTTTTGGAGGCAAGCATTGAAAAGAACATTGTATGACGACGTTTGTGAATAGCGCTAGCCGGTTCCGGCCTTTAAAGTTGGTTCATATATGCGTTTTGCAATATACCGGAAGTATATGTCGTGATTATCGCCCTTGGCATTGCGTTTTGTTCTACTCAAGAGACGATATATAGCTTTCTCAGACAATAAACACCGAATATCTAGGAATCTCGGAACATCTGAAACCAGACACGCCCATCCAACCCCATCTCCCACCCTAACCTCCACAAAAACCGTCAGCCATGACAAATCGACGCTATTGTAAAAAAATAGGAATCCTTGGATGTAAGCTTAACGTTAAGAAACGGCACACTTGTTTTTACCTTTGAAATAACCGTCACATTTTATAATCTTGTATCTTGCTACTCTTTTTTGTGAATAAGATGATTGAACAAGAACAAGAGACCGAACCTTGTGAAGGTGGAATTCATTTGCCAAATGTATCAATAGTGACACGCGAATCGCAAATTTCGGGTCGCATCGAATCCCGAATCGAATCAGGCAGATAATTTGAATTGAATCGAATCTCGAATCAAATATCATGAACTCGTTATAGAAGACCTGACAGGGGTGTAGCTAGGATTGCCTACTGAGGGGGTCGCATAATTGTTTTTAAGGTGCCAGGTCGATATATGCGACAGGCATATCCGAAGGCCGTAGGCCTGAGGCGGGGTAGGAATGACCCTCCCATTGGTGGGGGTGCGGGGGCTCCCCCGAACCCCCACCAATGAGAGGGCCTTCCCCATCATACCTACCAGGCCATATCCAGCCCACCTCAGGCCTACGGTATCCCACTCCTATTGGTGAAAAAAATTTGAAAACACGATACCATCAGAGTGAATTTGGGACTTTTACTTCCCATTTTGAGGGCTGGGGGCACTTTAATTTTTAAGAGAGGTCATGACCTCCCTAGCCCCCCCCCCCCTCCCGGCCAAGCCGCTGAGACCTGATGATAGAAAAAGAGTTAAAATGGAGACACTTGGTTGTTTTTTTTAGAATATCTCGACGATTATTATTAATATTATACAGGTGTTTAAGGTCACATACTTATGCACAATGGCTAATCGTGACCGTGACAGTTTTACGGGTGAAGGAAGCCGGAGTACCCGGAGAGAACCACCCAGTATCGACGAGCAACTGTCAGCTCCTCGACATTTTAACTCTGTTCAGGCTCCGCTCAAGCAGGATTACAGCGGTTGAGGACACGTGCAACATCGACGTGCAGTACGCCTTAGTACACGGCGTCATCGTGCCCCCATGTAGGCAATCGGGATAAAGTGCCTTGCTCAAGGACACAGTGCGGGTCGTCCATGACGGAGATCGAACTCAGGACCTCTAGCATAGAAGTCCAACAGTCTACCATTGAGCTACCGTGCTCCAATCTCGAGGATTACAATTTCCGTGCGACTTCAATCGAATTGAATCCAATTACCCGCATGAGTTCGAATGGAATCAAATTTCGAGGCTTTGAATGATCCCAAGAATCAAATTGTGTCTAGATTTACAAACAATACTTTTTTTCAGGTATGCCGTTATATTGAAATTTGTTCCAATGTTAACCCTTTACCCAACACACACGATATAAACATTTATTATTTTGATTATTTTGTTTTTAAAGTTTTCAAAAAATGTCCACAAACCATAACATGTGACCCTTCGTTGGAATTACTTAGACGAGCTCGTTCAAACGAAGGGTCATATGATATGTCTTTGCTGAAATGTTTTGAAAAAAACCTTTTTCAACTCCTCAATTTGTTAATTTACGCGTCCTCATTCGTTACGAGGGGGGGGGGGGGGACTAAACTCATTGTATGATAATTTAGAATACCAGCTCTGTTTCTGGAGAAGTCTGTGCCCCCGGCGCCCAACCATTCTCACCTCCTAACATGGTTCCGCAGCTTTTGCTTTGTAGTTCTCGGCCCCGTCCTCTTTGTTGAGAAAGTGCTTAAGACATTCTTATACAACGACTTGTTCTGGAAGTGCATTACGGTAAAAACGATTACACGCGTCACAAAACAGTAGAATCTCTAACTTGCAACACCGTTGGAAATGCTACGACATAGACGGTCTGTCTGCAAACGACAAGCGACATACTTTTCTTGAACACTTACTTTTGAAGACGATTTTCGGGGAGCACGGTGGCTTAGTAGGGAGAGATGCAGGTTGCAAGCCGAGAGGTCCTCTGTTCGAATCCCACATGCGGCAACAGCGTTGTGCCCTTGGGCAAGACACTTAATCCCAATTGCCCACGCGGGGCACGGTGGCGTTGTGTACTAAGGCGCACTGCACGTCGATGGCGCAATTGTCTTCAACCAATGATAAAAATGCTAACCCTGGTTGTGTGGAATTAGTTCGTTGGGACGTCCGACAGTTGCTCGACGTTGCTCGGTGGTTATCTCCGGGTACACCGGCTTCCTCCACCCGTAAAACTGTCCCGACAGAGGTGAGCCGGGATGTCGAAAGTGTCGTTAAAACCCCAATAATTAAATAAATTTTCCGAAGATGGTTTTAAATCACATTACGGTTGCCACAGAACAGCGTTAAACTGACTGAACTGTAAGTTTCCAATATGTCACGGTAAAACAAAAACGTAGCGCATGCGGAGACGGATGAAATCAATAAAAATGTTTTGATTGCACCCACTTAAACCTGTATATTATTGTCTGCATAAAATATTCATCATATGCTTTTCCGGCAGTTTTCAACACAGCGCTAAATCTCCACACATCGGTTAGAACCCCCACATCAGCCTATTTAATTGGTGCAACGGATCGACAGCTAGAGAATGAATGATATCTCAGCGAACAGTGGCACATGCGTGACATAATCACACCAGTTACTGATGATAACTTTTATATACCACAGTCGGCGTGGACTGGTCGTAATCCACGCGTAGGAAGTGATGTCAACGCATGAGCTTACAAGGAAATAATAATCATCATCAGCTTTATTATAACTTAATGGAGCACCGATAATATTGCCCACCCGTGGTACGTGACCAGCCCACAGCGGCTGTACACTGCAAAAATGTAGGTTCTCTTTAGAACCAAAACTGGTTCTAATCTTGTCCCTGAGATGGAACCAGTTCTGTTTAAACAGTATTTATTTCAAATCAAATAAATCTACCAAGATTAGCATTCAAACCTAACAGAATATTACATGAACTGAAGTAGATTCAGCAGTAAACTTGGAGCTTATTCAACGCAGTCGCCAAACATTTTGAAACAAAGGAGATATGAACAGTTGGCATATCGAACCAGTTTAAAACTGGTTCGATATGCCAACTGTTCATATCTCCTTTGCTTAATAATGATTTGAGACAACCTCGTATAAGCTCTAAACTTACGGCTGAAACCCCCTCAGTTTATGTTTAATTCTGTTAATATTTAATGTTAATCTTTATAAATTTATTTGATTTGAAATAAATACTGTTTAAACAGAACAGGTTCCATCTCAGGGGCAAGATTAGAACCAGTTTTGGTTCTAAAGAGAACCTACATTTTTTTGCAGTGTACTGTAGGACATATCGCCGCTCTCACGGTTTATATAACGATGTCCGTAAGCTTTGACCTTTGTCCATTGTTGACATTTCGCGTCACTGGGAATGTCTAAAAGAGTTGTTGGCAGATTACACACAAACGATGTTGGAAGGACGTACGATTCGTTTGTTTATATCTCTAATTTCTGTCCGAATGTGTATCCTCTTGGTCTCACCAAATAAAACTATTTATTACACGCCTGTTCTATGCAATCCTCATCTACAGCAACACCAAACCATGCGGAAAATGAAAAATCTGTTCCGCACAGATGTGCCGCACGGAAATCATTGACGGACTAATTTTAAAGAGAAGCGAAATTTCACTGGAATTTTCTACAATTCGTGCAACGCAATTACAATTTGAATCGCTAGCGATAGCTGAAAATAGTCCCCCGAGTTCCAATGTGTTCTATGTGCCAACACATTGGAACTCAGGGGACGAAATAGTAATACGGGTTCCCCTCGCACATTTGGTTGGCGATAAAATGTGTTCTTTTTGTTGATAGTTGTCAAACGAACTGCTGAGTGTCCTTCTAATAATTGTTTCTATAGACGCGAAGGCGTGTAATAAATACAGAACGACACACGCGTGTGAATGGGTTAATCGATATGGCACTTGTGCCGTCGCGGGAGGATAAAATGCGAGGCCTCAGCCCTCTCGTTTTATCCTCCCGCGCTGGCACTCGTGCCATATCGATTAACCCATTCACACGAGTCTGTCGTTCTGTGTACGTGTGGCGTATGTGACACGCTTCCTGAGAGCTCATTTGAAAGATAATAGCATTCCCTGAGCTCTGGAAAAGATGCGCAAATGAGTGAAAATGTGGTGAAACTAGCAAAGACGCGATGAACAAAAATCGAAGGTGAAGAGATATGCTTTTAATAGTGATAAATAAATTTACAGTTAGTTTGCAAAATACACTGACACCCAACTGTTTTACAAAAATGTAAAATACACATTGCCAAAATGTTCAGGAGTATGGAGCCTTGTACCAAACCTTACACGTAGCTCATCATTACTTCGGCCAAAATGAAATAAAGAAAGTAACTGTCGTGAAAGTCTTACGAAATTAAAATAGATGAATAGACTATGTCGCTCGATCGTGTCATAGAAGTGCAAAATATATAATACATTACAGTTAAAACTAGAAGTCCTGTCACGAATAGTGCGCTTATCTAGGCTTAATTGCGCGTTGGAATTGCGTGCAATTGCCATATCGACTGGCACCCAAAGCACGGCAGGCAGGTTCTCCTGGTTACTCATAGCAAACACATGCAATGTTTCTGCCAATGGCACTGGCCATATGTACAGAATATGACAGCTTTAATTGGGTCATAACGCGCACATTAACGCGCATATCAACGTGCTATTTGTGCGCATTTCATGACAGGACTTCTAGTTTTAACTGTACCTGTGTTGATGATGATAAACAATAGATGGACTTCAGAAATTACGATTTGTAAGGTAGCATCAGCTGACTGTAGGTAAGTAACAGTTTAGGGGCAAGCACTCAGAAAAAGTGTAGAAACGAAGTTTGAAGTTTTACATTCTGGTGAAGGTAGTGTATTTTGTAATATCAACTTCCGAAGTGACTACGGTTATCTTCTAACCATCTAAGATTCTGTATCCAACAAAACGATAAATCGACAAGAATATTTTAAAATCGCAATATCTCCCTAATGGACCTCCGGGTTATATCTATTAGCTGGAATGTATAGAATGTCAAAATGTAGATGTTCAACAGCAAATTTCTATATATGCACCACGTGTCAGACTTATTTTATTTACCTCTGCAGAGCACAAGGAAAAAGTTCGGAATAATGTGCGAATCAACTGTAAGTTTCAAGCATGCTGTTTCGGCACCCGTCCAGTCTATCGGACCGCTTTCGACGTCACTACAAGGATTCATTTGAATGACAACATGCAATTGTAGGTGTATTGTATACTAAAATATTTATACGTTTGTTTGTGTGTGTTGGTGTGGTTGTAAATGTTGTTGGGCGTTAGGTGGCTGTAAAACTCTGCACAGCCGCCACCTTTGTTTTGTTTTGTTTTTTTGTTTTTTTTTTTTGGGGGGGGGGGGGTACGGATTAGCACAGTATTCAATTCAATCGATAAGAAAAACGAATATGACGTCAGAACTGTTACGGTATATTTTAGGTTGCAAGGCCGTATGTAAGTAATAGTTACTAACCTCGCTGTCGGTATTCATGAATTTGAACAACCTGCCAACATGCGGTATGTGACGCCGAGCCGCGAACCGGCGAGGTGTTACAGCACGCTGGCAGGTTGTTCAAATTCATGAATACCGACAGCGAGGTTAGTAACTTACTTACACGCGAATTCACAGAGCGCACGGACCCAGGTATAGTAAGTGAGTACAGGTGTTCAAGTGACTTGAACACCTTGCCTATTGTTATATCGGGTATTTCACGTCTCTTACCAACTCGGAGAAGACAAAGGAATTGGTGTGTAAGCACAACACACAACACGCACACCACCACATGCACAGTTAAAACTAGAAGTCCTGTCACGAATAGTGCGCTTATCTAGGCTTAATTGCGCGTTGGAATTGCGCGCAATTGTCATATCGAATGGCATCCAAAGCACGGAAAGCTCTCTTGGTTACTCATAGCAAACACATGCAATGTTTCTGCCAATGGACCTCCGGGTTTCCCGGAGGTCCATTGGCTGAAACATTGCTTGTGCACAGGCCATATGCACATAATTTGATAGCTTTACTTGGGCCGTAACGCGTATATTAACGCGCATATCAACGTGCTATTTGTGCGCATTTCATAACAGGACTTCTAGTTTTAACTGTAAACTCGTCCTGTATTCTGTTCTATTCCGAATACACATGCCATACTGGCGGTCGATCTACTGGTCACACTGGTCGAATGCATTATGTTTTATGTAAATTACATTTCCGTTTCCACAAAACAATGGTACACAGAAGTAATGATCATTGGCTGCGTGACAAAACAGATTTTACTTTTCTTTCTCGTAATATCCTTTCACCTGGCAATATCGTTTTATGTCTTCTCCATTAAGTCTAGACGGCATTCTCACGTAATTACATAGAAGGGGTTGTTGAAGAAGCCTGAACTAAACCTTATAAATTGAAATGTCACAAACATTTGAGGAAAAAATCTACAGTTTTACCAGTAATTCCATTAGGAGAAACAAGATTATGTTAACCCTTTACCTAACGTAACGACCAAAACCGGCCAGCGCTATTCTCAAGATTTGCCAATTAATTTTAATTATTTTTTTCATATTTTGTCTCAACAACATAGGTTATAACCTCTCGTTGGTACGAGCTCGTCGAGCTCGTTTCAATGAGGGGTCATAACCAATGTTTTTGAGACAATAAATGAAAAAAAATAGTTATTCAAGATTATTTTTTGCAAGAGTCGTCTGCTTTTCATGTTAGGTAAAGGGTTAAATGAGAATTTAATTACAATACTATTACCGCATTCAGTCATTGTATTACTGGAAATCCAATTATTACAAGTCTGCATTACACTGAAGTACATTTTGATAGAATCACCGAAATGAAGGGGGGTCACCTACAGCTGATCTTCCTCTGGGAGAGGGGGAGGGGGTAGGGGAGACGGAGAGGTGGTCCAATCACACAAACAGTCAAATGAACACTGTAAAAATACTACGAAATAAATACCGGGAAAGGACGTAAAACCAGCTTCCGCAGCTGCTACCCGAACATTTACAGTAAAATACGCATTTGTTTTACAATGACGGCTTTTTGTTCGGTCTCGGAGCAGTAAATAGGATGTGATATCCGGTTTTGTTCCATTACACCGGAGGTCTACTCAGGAAATATGAAGAGTAGAAAAATCCATAGTGTGGAATCCGATTCCGTATCACTATAGTATGACGGACTATTTAAGGGTGCGTTCGAATTCGCATAATTAGCTGTTCCGGTCGCAGAGAGTATTTTACTCCGAGCTGCAATGGGTTCGCTCGAACAGCGGTCCGGGTTTTTTTTTTAATCGTATTCGTGATATTTGTTTAACGTATTCATGAGCACGGGGGGAAGTTTGCACCTGTTACAAAAATAAGTATAAACGATAAGAATTCTTTTTTATTTCAATCCAATTTACCAAAATAAAGGTTGGGGGATTTTTTATCGCTACAGTTGGCATGCGATGTTGATGTATAAATATTCCGTCATACTATAGTGATATGGAATCAGCTTCCACACTGTGGATTTTCCGGGGGACCGGAAAAGATCGTCAAACAGGAGTGATATTTAGAGGTAAAATTACATAGTCATATTATAAGTGATTTTAACTGGTTGAGTGCTAGAAGCCACTATCAGGGCTTTCAAAAAATGAGGATACCAGAGCAAAAGCCAGCACTTTCTTTGCTTATATTTGATATTCAGTCAAACACAAATAATGTATTGTTTATATAAATTTGTTTTATTACAAATTATTGGAGAGTGCCTCCGGGCACTCTCCAATAATTTGTAATAAAACAAGTTTTGAATAACAAATTCAGACCACCAAAAATAATCTAGCCCTCAACCAGTTAACACCTATGTCGGAATGACATTTTTCAACCACTGTTTAGATGGTTCTTTGAACATCAGGTTATATCTTTGAGTACAAGAGGTTTGAAATGTGCAAGCTGTGTGGCCGCCTTTCGGCAGGTGTGTGACGTAACGCTAGTCTGAGAAAAATCAGAAAGCGATGTCCTGATACCTTCAATCGTTTCAACGGTGAAACTGGAAAATAGATTTGCAAAGGCTTGAGACAACAAAGGATCCTGCAGTACGGTGGTATTTTGTATTTGCAAATGCGTATCAAAGACAGTGGACAGAACATGTGAAGAACTTACATTATCAGAAATGAAATCGGAAAAGTATTTTTTTGGCCGCTTTAATAAGTTTGTTAACAGCGTGTCGTTTCCTGGCAAACATCTCTCTGTGAACACACAGTTTTGCTTTTCGCCACTGATGTTCAACTTTTCGTCTCGAGATCTGGCATTCCTTGTCTCGTCAGTGAACGAAGATGAACACTGACAGATCGACGTTACATTGATGGAAATTCATTATTGATTTTCTGAATTGAAGCAATGAAGACACATTCAATGTCGTTCCATCCGCATATTCGAAGTGGATCCTCGACCCCTAAACAGGGCTATACCCGCAGCGTTGACCATGGTATCATTAACGTAGAAAAAAATACTACAGAAAATAAAACTCATCCTTACGGGTTAAGTAAATAAATAAGTAAGTCTACATTATATGTTCCACCTGCATCCGTAAATCAGAGCTTTAACCCCATGAATGTGGCGGTATTTTCCATTTCAGTTCAATTACAGCAATTGGAAGAGTCCATATTCATTATTTGGTGGTAAGCTAATTACATTTCAACATGCCGCGCTGGGGTTGCACGTTGAAAATATTGATTGGTCTACCCCACATATTCACTTAGCAGCTACCTTATTTAATGGAATTATGATGCATCATGCTCTTAGACCGTAAAAGAAGCCTCTCGGGTTCAAAAGATTAGTGAGTCTCTGAGGCGTCGCGTTCAGGTCATACATACTCATAACACGTCTCTTATCTTCAGCAAGAAATCACAAATAGTTTGATAAAATTTGTTCTGTTTTTTGCCCAATCACCAATAAACTATAGTAAATAATGCATTTTTGATAGGGAATTTCAGTCCACCAAAAATTAATATAGATTCTATCACTTAACCCTTTATCCAACGTAACGGCCAAACCCGGCCAACGCTATTCTCAAAAATCGTCAATTAATTTTCATTTTGTTTTCATTTTTTGTCTCAAAAACATAGGTTATGACCCCTCGTTGGAACGAGCTCGTTGAGCTCGTTCCAATGAGGGGTCATAACCTATGTTTTTGAGACAAAAAATGAAAAAAATAGTTGTTCAAGAATTGTTTTTGCAAGTGTCGTCTGCTTTTCATGTTAGGTAAAGGGTTAAACAAGCAAGAAATGAATGTGAATTTTGCATTATTCCAAAAGTGTCTAAGTCTAGTTATAATACTAGTCTTTTCCCAACCCTCGATCATACAGTGCACAACGTTCATTTGTCAGTGAAAGCATTTAGAGTGTCACGTTCTTTCACTCTGTATAAAAGGGAAACAGCGTTCAACCAGTCTGAAGAAGAAAATTGCTGCAGTAGCAATGTCTCTTTCAACTTTCGTTCAGGGACACGGCATGGACCACAAAAAGGGGTCCGATACCGGCCCACTGTTGTAATGGATCGGAGACCTCATAGTCTTCCATATAGGTCCGAAATTGTCACGTGACTAAACGAACTGGTTAGTTATAATACCTTCCCGTTTTCAAACTTACGTAAATAATAAATATTATTACTTTAAAAAGTGTGATTAACTGGGATTTCAGGGTTTGATTATAAACGATAACTTCACAAGTGAGTTATGCAATCAACAATTGGGTCATGTATTCGTGCGCGCAAACGAAGACGCTTTGCCGTGGGTGTAATGGGAACTTCATTGTTTTTGTTTTTTTTTTAATCCTTCACCTAACATGAAAAGCAGACGACACTTGCAAACAAAATTCTTGAATAACTATTATTTTCCTTTTTTGTCTCAAAAACATAGGTTATGACCCTCATTGGAACGAGCTCGACAACCTATATTTTAGAGACAAAAAATGAAAAGCGTAATGAACATTTATTGGCGATTTTGAGAATCGTGCTGGCTGGTTTTGGCCGTTACATTAGGTATTTATTGATATTTATTGATGTTTAAGGTCATATATTTATGCACAATGGCTAATCATGACAGTGACAGTTTTACGGGTAGAGGAAGCCGGAGTACCCGGAGAGAACCACCGAGCAACGACGAGCAGCTGCCAGCTCCCCAACATCGTAACTCCGCACTGCAGCACAGGCAGGGCTAGACTGGTTGAAGACATGCGTACCATCGACGTGCTGTACGCCTTAGTACACGGCGTCATCGTGCCCCACGCGGGCAATGGAGATGAAGTGTCTTGCCCAAGAACACAATGCGGTTGCCGCAGGTGGGATATGAACCGAGGACCTCTCGGCTTGCAGCCTGCACCTCTACCTACTGAGCCACCGCGCTGCCGTTACATTAGGTAAAGGGTTAAATAATATAATTATCGTTAATAATGAAAAGTAATAAACAGAGTAATCGCTTGCCTGGACTGGTTATATGAAATAATTCATTCGAGGCGAGGGACTATATTGTAAAACACTCGTGCGCATTCGCTCACTCGTGTTTGTACAACGTCCCTCGCCTCTCATGAATTATTTCACGTAACCATTCCAGTCAAGGGATTACTCTCTATACAAATCACATTTTGTCACCATTCGAATAAACCGATCGCCTTCCGATAGCAACCTGAAGCCAAGTATACATCGGTATCTTGAATAGTGCGGGATGATGTAGGAGGTTGTCTCGTTTTACAATTTCAGTTTCCTAAACCCCGAAAGATGAACCTTCCGACTGGCTGCTTCGACGATTCAAACAAAATGAAAATCAAATTATACTCCTATGTTTATTACTGACTCTATTTTAGTCAGTATCTGGATTTATCTCATGAGTGAGGAACTGAAAGTTTTATTTTTCACCAGCGCTTGCGCGAGTGAAGAATAAAACTTTCAGGTCCACACGAACGAGATAATACCCGGTATTCACTCAAACAGTGTAGATGTTCTTTTTATTGTACGCTACGTGACATTTTACTGCACAGTATTCACAGTATTCAGCCCAATTCGACTGCAAACAGTTTCAAGTCAATAACAAAAAGCTGCTGATCGTTCCTTCAAGGCGACGTTCAAAGCGACGTCATGCACCGAAGCGTAACGTCATTTAGGAAGCTACTGAAAAAACACATCACGGGGACCTGAAAATAGCACTTTTCACTCGCGCAAGCGCTCATGAAAAATCAGACTTTCAGATCCACACTCATGAGATAATTCCAGATACTGACTAAAATAGAGTAGATTTTATTTTTTATTATATGCTACGAGACATTTTATTGCACAATATTCAGCCTAATTCGACCCCAAATGCGTACGTTGCCAAACAATAACAAAGATCAGCTGATCCTTCCTTCAAGGCGACGTGAGGTGGCGTAGCGTTACGTCATTTAGGAAGCTACAGTTAAAACTAGAAGTCCTGTCACGAATAGTGCGCTTATCTAGGCTTAATTGCGCGTTGGAATTACGCGCAATTGCCATATCGAACGGCATCCAAAGCACGGCAGGTTCTCTTGGTTACTCATAGCAAACACATGCAATGTTTCTGCCAATGGACCTCCGGGTTGCCCGGAGGTCCATTGGCTGAAACATTGCTTGTGCACAGGTCATATGGACAGAATTTGATAGCTTTACTTGGGCCATAACGCGTACATTAACGCGCATATCAACGTGCTATTTGTGCGCATTTCATTTCAGGACTTCTAGTTTTAACTGTACTAACTCATGAGATAATTCCTGATATTCTCTAAAACAGCGTAGATATCCTCTTTTTATTCCTGGAAAGTTTGACGAAAAGTGTTTCGTGTATATGGCTACTCGGAAAATTGTGGTTTCGCCATATGGTCAACTTTTTCTTAACAATAGCGGCCTTCAGAGAACATGTTGACATTCGAGCAACCAACAAGGTTTCCGACGGCAACAAGCATTTCCGACAGACATGGTCCTGGAGAGGACACCGTACCCGCCACTTCTTCGGGCCCGCCCATGATGCCTAGTCTATTTATAATACACGTTTGTGTTTTAGAGATTGTCCGAAAACAATTTTCACGCAAATTAATTTTCATTATTTTAATTCAATTGTGTCTCCAAAACATAGGTTAGGACCCCTCATTGGAACGAGCTCGTCGAGCTCGTAGCCAATGAGGGGGCATAACCTATGTTTTGGAAGCAAAAAGCGAAAATATAAAAAAAAATGAATGGCGTTTTTCTTGCAGGTAAAAGATTAATACAATATAACCCACCCTAAATAGGACAGATAACATAAATTCTCCCTACTGAAATTATGCAAATGTCACCCAGTTGTATTTTGTTTAGCAAATCAAATTGTCCAGTTTTGAAATTGACCAATGAAAGTTCCCAACTCTAATTATGCAAATTATGAAAATGTGGCCCAGTTTTATTTTGTTCAGCCAATCAAATTGTCTAGTTTGAAATTGACCAATGAAATTGACGGAAGGCTTTATTTATCACTGAGTAATATGAAAACAAAATATCAAATGTTTTAAAGTGAACAAAACGGACGAGTCATATGATAAAATAAATGCCGAAATATCCTTTTTATTCTATAGAGAAAACAAAATGCAATCAGTGATCAGTGATCACATTTTGTTTTCTCTAATGAATTTACGCGACGTGAGAAAATTGAGATTTAAGTTATCGCTCCTTTGACGCCAATGAACTTAATCTGTTTTTGTTCGTTTTAACCAATGCTCTATGCTCGTGTTCGTGATCGTTTATGGTAATACATGTTGTCACCTCTTAATGGAAATATTCACACCACCTGTTCACAAACGATTTATTAATCACATCAGTATAACGCCTGGGAATAGAATTGTATGGAGATCGAAATCCACACAACATTTTGAGGAATGCTATTGTTCACAAGGTGGAAATCCATATATGTAACATGACAGAGACTTCTTGTCTCCGAAAGGCAAATCTATTTATTCTCGTAATATCGCTACTTATTTCTGTTTACACTTCACACAACCGCCAGGTCTACGCGTTGATTTACTAACAGTCAGCTATTCTTAGGAATGTAAACTTTAAGGGTCCTCAAAATCTGAATGGAAATCTACAACATTCTCTTTCCTATTCAGTTCCGGATCAGAACACTCGTTCTTGGGCTGTAACCTAGAAGGTTGTCTATGTCTCAAGGACAACAGAGTGGAAAGGTGCAAGAGTGGAGTATTTATTGGGGTACTGACTGATTATATTCACATTGGAGCAACACAAAGCGCAAGGAGACAAGTCCTTGGAGTGTTAGGCAATATTCTGCAATCTTAGTCAGTTAGGGACTTAAGACAACATAAAACAATACATTTTTCACGTACGACGATTTTTCTTTTTGATCCTCTCTTCGATATTGACAAACGTTCTTACCCGAAAGCAGACAAAAGTGAGACCGGAAGAGTGGCAATATCCGGGTGGGAGTATCAGCTTTTGTTTGATCTAAACTGTCCAGAAGTTATTTATTTATTTACTTATTTATTTATTGGTGCTTAAGGTCACATATCTCTGCACAATGGCTAACCATGACCATGACAGTTTTACGGATGGAGGAAGGCGGAGTACCCGGAGAGAACCAACGAGTAACGGTGAGCAACTGTCAGCTCCCCAACATACCAACTCCACTCAAGCAGGGTTAGCAATGGTTGGAGACAGGTGCACCATCGACGTGCAGTGCGCCTTAGTACACAGCGTCACCGTGCCCCCTCGCGGGCAATGGGGTGAAGTGTCTTCCCCAAGGACACAACGCAGTTGCCGCACGTGGGATTCGAACCGAGGACCTCTCGGCTTGCCGCCTGCACCTCTACCAACTGAGCCACCGCGCCCCCTGTCCCCGAAGAGCGAGAAGGGTAGACAGTGGGGAAGAGAAGAATCTACGTCGTGTTTATTCACAGTATGATTGCCCTTCGTGATGGAAAAAGGGTATGGGAACTACGAACAAAAGCGGATTAAAAAAATTGGAATGAAACATTACACGTGTAGTCATACGTGTATCATCATACACAATTCTCCCTCAGATAATAGTAAAATAAAACACACATACAACAGTTTATTAAACTCTTGTTCTTCAGCTCCCATCACTAACGCCAATCGTTACCTTCCTTACAGTATATCACTCTATATGTTGGCTCAATATGCATCGACAGATTTAGTAGTGAATGGATCGGATAGATCAGTTAATATTACCATCCTCACGCCTTAATGATATTGATTGGAAATACTATTTATTTATTTATTTATTTATTTATTTATTTATTTATTTATTTATTTATTTATTTATTTATGTATTGGTGTTTAAAGTCAAATACTTCTGCACAACGGCTACTCATGACCGCAACATGGAGATAAAGCAAAGTACAGCCAAACGTTAACACCCACGTTTCTCATTTTAGAAACATTCCACCCCAAGCATTGGAGACTGGATCCTATTTTACCAGTGAAACAGAGCTTGTTTACCGCAGTAAACAAGAACTGCTTCATTTCCCGGGGTTCCCAGTGGGAAGAAATATTAATTTGTTCCAGCTACAAATTCATTCGGTGTCCTCAAATACAGGCCTGAAAAAAACGCGAACGGTCGTTTTGGTTTTGTGTAGGTTACGTCAATTGTACAATACGGGGACAAACTACAAGTTACCACAAAGTAACAGAAGATAGGTTTATGAAATTACTAATATCGCCTGTTGTGTCACAGATACTTGAAAATCTTTCGGAACTATTCCTACTGAAGGTTGTGTATTGCATGCACATAGGAGTATAATGGCATACTGTTACCATCTTAAAAGAATTTCCGCCAGAATAAACAATAACAACTAACGTGCGATCTCACTTTGGTGAGATCGCGCGTTAGTTGTTGATATTTATTCAGGCGGAAATACCATTGAGACCTAAAACAGCATGACTGACGTAGTAAAGCAGCGAAGATGGGGAATAAACACAACATCATTTTGCCTACGCGGTTCCATCATGCTATATAGTGCCACCTGTCAACGGGTTACGATATGCACCATTTATTTCCATGTCTGAAATACCATAATACTAACAGCGCAACTAGAATGCATAAAGAGTATGCTCAAATGTTTGCGTTCAGCAAACGATCACAGCCCTGAGTTGACAGCACCATAACACATAAAGGGCTCCATGATAAAATTATAACGTGTCATATCCTTAAATACAGGAAAAACTCACCCAGCTCAATGTGAGTAGGTGGGCAACTTCTGCAACTTCCTGTAAGTGTAAAACCCTGACACACCAGCCGTTTTCAATTCCATAAGGGAAAACAAAGTTTTCACCAACCTGAAAACTTTTTGACAGGATATGATTCTGGAAGTCTGCATGTGTTAAAAACATGTTTATCTTCAAATGTGCACTGAATGCATCGTACATCAGGAACCTCTGATACATTATCTGAATCTTGCAACAGCACAACACAAGCGCATGTATCGTTTTGATTTTGTTTACAATTTATAGAACATTACTTACTTTTTCGAACAGCATTTACGAGAGACCGTATGCGTTTCTATGTAGTAGGAAGGTGGGACCAGGGGAAATTTTTTTTTAGAATTGTATCATTAAATTATTAAAACACATTACTTTTATGTGTCTGTCTTTGAAACGTTGGAAGCAATCGAGTTGAAACAACACGCTGTTTACTGCGTAATGTAATTTAACCGCTAAATATCACTACTGTTTGGCAATCATTTCCTGGTCCTCGGAAAATTCACAGTGTGGAATCCGATTCCGTATCACTGGAATGGGTGCGCTCGAACAGCGGTTCGGGTTTTTTTATCGTATTTTTTATCGTATTCATGCGCATCGTGGGATTCTCCGAAAGTGTGCCCCTATTACAAAAATAAGTGTATACAAAAATAGTTCTTCTTTACTTCAATCCAATTTACCAAAAAAGGTTGGGGGAATTGTTAATGCTGGCGTTGGCATGTGATGTTCAACTATAAGTCATATAATAAACCTTTCATCGCTACAGTGAAGAGATCGAAGTTATCTGGGTCGTCGCATCACGTCTCGTTGAGGAGGTCACTTCGCCGGATCAAACGAGCTGCCTGCGGCAGCTAATTTGATCCGGCGATCTAACCTCCTTAACTCGACGTGATGCGACGACCCATCTCACTTCATTATAACGATATGTATTTATCCGGGGAAACGTTCACGGCAGTTGTATTGTACACTTTCCAGCGAAACAAAATGTGTTTCCAGTGAAAATACAATCTTAAACTAACAGACTAGTTAATGAAGTTATTGATACAACTACTGAGAATTGAAAGATTCTTCTACCATCACCAGTATGTGTATGTACAAAATGTTGTATGTTTATGTACAAAATGTCTCGCTGTTGTTTCTAAGGCTGTATCTCGACTGATCGGGAAATGGCATTTCAAAACAAGAGATCGACTGTGATACAACATTTTTGCATAAACATAATTGTGATTACACATATATATACTCTCCCAAAAAAGAAAGTGTGCATGCTAAAAAATAACACTAAAAAAAGATATATATCATTTTCATTCATGGAAATTTTATTCAACCACAGATGAATCAAATTGTGATCAACAGGAGAAATTTCATTACGCTACGACGAATACTCTTGGTGCCATGGAGAGTGAAAGACACTAAGGGTCAAACACAAAAGTCACACACTCAATATCTGGTATGACCTCCGTCTGCATCGACTACTGCTGTGCATCTACGCCTCATGGAAGCGAACAAGTTAGCTTGGAAGTGTTGTGGGGTGTTGTTCCATATTCTGATAAGCTGTCTTTGGAGTTCCACAAGCGTCGACGGTGCATGGGGAAGCCGGCGTAGCTGACGTTTCATTTCGTCCCATACGTACTCAATGGGTGAGAGATCGGGCGAATTTGCGGGCCAGGGAATAACATCCACTTGTTGTTGCTGCAGATACTGTTGAACAACACGAGCTGCGTGGGGTCGGGTGTTGTCCTGCTGTAGAATGACGCCGGGGCCGTGACGTTGCAGAAATGGGACAACAGGTGCAAGCACTTCATCACGATATATGGCTGCATTGAGATTGTCATCAATCATGACCAGCTCAGTTCTATTACGGGCAGTGGTGCCACCCCACACCATGAAAGACCCTCCCTCATAACGGTTTCGCTCCACGACACATGGATCTGCGTAGCGTTCGTTTCGCCGTCTATACACTCTCTGGAGGCCATCTGATGATGAAAGATGGAAAAGACATTCATCTGTGAATAAAACACGTCGCCACCAGTGTAAGGGATCCCTGAGATGTTGTCTACACCACTGCAGTCGAGCACGACGATGACGTAACGTCAAAATCGGACGAATTGCAGGTCTTCGAGGACGTACGCCGTATTCTCTCAGCCGGTTGATTACTGTTTGAGGATGTATCCGTCTCAGGTTAGGGATGTTCCTGGCTGTCGTCGTTGCCATTTGTTGCCGGTTCCGGAGATGGACGACACGGATATACCGATCTTGTGCAGGGGTGATAACTCGGGGTCTCCCGGAGCGTGGTCGGTCTCGAACGTCATCATGTTGTGCATGTCGATAGACTAGCCTGTCTACAGTGTTACGGTGGCAGTTCAAATGCTGGGCAACCTCTCTGTGTGTTCCGCCAGTTCTAATCATACCCAGGGCAAGGAGACGTTGATTCATTGTCAATCTTGGCATGCTAATGTGGAGTCGTTTTAACAGCAGCGCAAGTTTGAATGTGAACGATAGGAAGGCCTTACTTTAGTGTTTAAATACCCAAGGATTCACATTGCTGCGTGAATTTTCAGACTCTCCACGTGCAAAACATGCCTTTTCACAAACATGCAGCACGTCATTTAACGTTAATGCAATTTTAACGGGGAAAGCTGTTTTTGTGTTCAATATAACTTATTCATGAACAGGTTAACACTCTTTACACCTACGAAATTATTTTTTTGGAGTTTGATCAATTTCTGCAATGCACACTTTCTTTTTTGGGCGAGTATATATATACCAGAAAGCTGACGATTTTCGCAGGTTTAAATCACAACTCGAAAAATAATATTAAGTGGAAAAAATGGGAACTGATCTAAACTATTCTACCCGCATACAGCGGTAACATTCTAGCTTCACATTTGAAATGTGGCCGTTGCAGGGCTTTTTTGCACGTTTCCATGTGTCCGAATTGGAACTTCTTTTTTTTTTGGGGGGGGGGGGGGGGAGGGGGATTTTAATGCAGGTTAATTTTGAGAAGCCACAACATTAATGACACAATGGCGATCTGCCTTCCCTTGACTAGAAAGGGAAAATTTAGGTTCAATCAGCCCACTTCAAGCCGCCGACCAACCCACCTTCAAACCACCTTGAATCATGGACTGGTCCACCCTTACAATGGGTCACTCGGTTCTATTTAAATTGCAATCTGCCCGATTTCAGATGGAAAGCGGCCTCATTCCATTGTTCTCTGGCCCTGAGGCAAACATGGAACTGGAGCTCCTGACAACTAAATGCCTGGGTCGCTAGCTTCTCTCATACGACACATGCGGGGTCTGTTCGCCCTTCGGGCTGTCTCAAGTGCCAAACTGATAGCATTAAAGATGTTCCGATCTCCAGATCGACCACTCCTTCACCGAATGACATATCCATGGAAGTTGTTTGAACTCAATCAAGGGCCTTTAAAGAAGCCTAGCACTCATAGCCTAAGACCGCGGAGAAAGGTATTGCTGACAGGACTATAAATAATTTACTGTTTTCAGTCATGGGGGTTGCTCCCAAGACTCGAAACGGCAAATAGACGGATGTTTCGTTTAACGGCAGAAACACTGTACCAAATGCATTGGGCAGAATAGTGCTAAACGTTTACAATCCGTATAACATACCCAGATTGGCACTCTACCTGTCACACCTCGTGCTATTTCGCGCTAACTCCGCTGCTAGTACACTATACCGTGTCTTCACCAGGAGGTCCATTTTTCATTGGTTTATCATTTGTGGAAATATTTAGATACGTATCGCAGTTTATGTTGTTGCTTTTGATGCGAATAAACTTTGTTTTATTCGCGTTTATAACAAATCGGTTTGGCGATATCGCCAATCAGACAATTATAATTAGCCCAGTTGCTAGAGCTGAAACGGTTGGCTCATTTTCACAACCGACTAACCGAGAGCTATGATCGGTTAATAACCGGTTATCCGTGGCCATTATTTCACCGAATCTGGGATCAAAACTATAGGATTGGAAAGCAGTATTCTCAGAAACTATTCCGTAGTGTGTATACAAACGAACGTTGTCGAGTACTCGACAACGTTCGTGAGTATACATACTACGGAATAGTTTCTGCGGTTACTCAGTACTCACGGAAATTGTCGATCATTAACGAAGTGTTGAAGCCAAAGTCGATTATTAATCAATATATACAACGCGGCTTCGAGGTGTATCTATCCCAAAGGAGAAGCTACAGATTTACTAATTAACCGTGGAATGGCGATCACTATCGATATTTCGGATAACCGGTTGACGTTTTTTTCAAATCGGTTAGGTAGGTAATCGGTTTCAAACCGGTTATCCGGTTAACCATTTCAGTACTACCAGTTACCAGGTAGATAGGCATTCACTGGGGGTCGAGACATGTGCTGACGTGTTATGTCCTAATGGAAGGCAAGTGGTGTCATTTATGTATGATAAAAATAGAGAACCTTTTGGAACATCACAGGTTATTTCGGATGAGTCGGATTTTGTTCGCCACATTTGCAATATAGCGCTCTGTACAAAGGTAACTCATATACCAATTATGTTCTAAGTCTTAACTCTTCTACAATTCAATAACTACTACATGGTAGTCAACTAGCCGACCGAGCAGCTTAGACCGCCCGAAATACATTTATTTTGAAATAAGACATATTTGGTATTCAAGATACACTTTGTAAACAATAACAGTACATAAACAAACTGTAATGCGTATGTACCCATCCTTGACGTACAACGCCGCCCAGGAACAACTAGACATAAAATACCTTTTTTTATTTGAAAGGCAAAAACTCCAGAAACCTGTATCCAATAGCAGCTGCGAAGTACGTCTCAGGGAAGTTACTGCACTTGCTACTTGAAATCAGAAAGGTGAAAATAATTTTACACCTGTAGCCTTAAACACAAATTTTCGGATAAAATCATGAATTCAAAGTTGTCTGGTCTGAGCAATGGCGATGGCTAGAATTGAAAATACTAATTTTACCGCCTTCTACAAACTATCACATGACCCAAATCTACAAAACTATTGGCTCTTACAATAACTATTTGTAACGTCACTGCTATCTAATTTTATAATTGGCTAACAATTTTCAAATTTTCTCATTGGTCCAAAATGATCAAACTAAAATATGTGAATGTTTTACACAACGTGAAGACAAATGTTTTCCGCTATTCCACGAAACGCGGACAAATAATATTCGCCAAACTCAACCGAACATAAATAATGTACAACAAGGTAGGACAACACACTTATATAATTTAGGAATGTGCTCGTCATGACGAGTGTAGCAGATTCGAATTTATTCTGAACATACACTGTACACTATAATTATCAAGATTTCATAACAAGTAAATGATCTTTGTCCTATAAAAACGACATACGTCTGAATTACAACTCCGTAAACACGAAGGAGGGTGGGCGGGTGGATGAAGAGGACCTGTCACACATGCTGACCAAGCTTCGAATAATAAAAATGTATTGTACCAAACCCAGCTTGTGTTACAACACAAGCTGCACGCTTTCACCATCCATCAGTGCACAACTAATCACACAATACCCGCACCTTTTACGAACTGAAGAGAACATTCCATTGGAATGTTAGCAACAGGTGAATACACCTTGATCCTCACAAGCGCGTTAATCCTCCCTGCTTTTAATAAATTTGTTACAGACTCTCCTTAAGCCATAACTCTCTAGTTTGGTAAATAGAATAACATGATTTATCGTTTTAGTAGTCTGTTCAGTTTGGAATCTCGTTTTTGTTATTGTAGAATCGAGGCTTATTAATTTTAGAAAATTATAATTTTTCGTCAGTCAAGGTTTGTTCCTCACAATTTCTTCTGTCGTCGGGGAAGGGGAGAAAACCTTTATAAGCAGTTATATGAGGGGAGAAAACTTTTCATAAGCAGTTATATTGACGTAGATAGAATCGTCATGCCAAGTTAGGGCAATTCCATTTATTTATTTATTTATTTATTTATTTATTTATTTATTTATTTATTTATTTATTTATTAGTGTTTAAGGTCACATATTTCTTGCACTGGCTAATCGGGACTGCAACATGGATAAAAAGTCAAGTTCATCCAATCGTTTAAACCCATGTTGCCCATTTAGAGGACTTCCACCCAGGCATTGATTACAAAGTTCTATTTTACTAGTAAAACAGGGCTTGTTTGACACAGTAAACAAGCAATGTTTCACATCACGGGGTAAATGTCCACTGTAAACACAGAGAGTAATCGCTTGACTGGACTGGTTACGTGAAATACTTCATGAGAGGTGAGGGACGTTGTACAAACACGAGTGCGCGAATGCGCACGAGTGTTTTAAAATACAGTCCCTCGCCTCGAATGAATTATTTCACGTAACCAGTCCAGTCAAGCGATTACTCTGTTTATTACTTTTCATTATTAACGATAATTATATTATTTAACCCTTTACCTAACGTAATGGCCAAAACCGAACAGCCTTATTCTCAAAAATCGCCAATTAATTCTCATTATTTTTTTTCATTTTTTGTCTCTAAAACATAGGTTATGACCCCTCATTGGAACGAGCTCGTCGAGCTCGTTTCAATGAGGGGTCATAACCTATGTTTTTGAGAAAAAAATGAAAATAATAGTTATTTATGATTTTTTTTGCTAGTGTCGTCTGCTTTTCATGTTAGGTAAAGGGTTAAAAATACAAAAAACAATGAAGTCCCCATTACACCCACGGCAAAGCGTCTTCGTCTGCGCGCACGGATACATGACACAATTGTTGATTGCATAATTCACTTGTGAAGTTATCGTTTATAATCAAACCCGGAAATCCTAGTAAATCACACTTTGGAAAGTAATAAAAGTAAGTTTTATAGAAATACTCCAACAGTCAGATACAATCTAAACATAAATCATGCTCTGAGATGATTAAACACGATATTGACAACAATACTAAAGAAGAGTTCAGTGAGGTTCCGCTCGCAAAAATACTTTGATTCCGTTCTGGAATATTCCGCTTTTTTTTTTTTTGATTGATTCGCCCAAGCAGACGAGTAGCTATTGGACATCCTTTAGTGGAGACCGACAATATTTACGACGTTAAGAAGGCGCAAAATCAACAAATTGAAAAGCAGTAAGATTCGAGTGGAGCTTAGATTCGATTCAAAATGGTTTGCCTCATTCGATTCGAGATTCGATTCGATCCGAAATTTGAGATTCGCAGAACCGCAAATGAAAGTGGTTACTCTTGTTGGTTTAGGGCAAACGATCTTGACTAAGAAATATATCTACATGCAAAGCAGGTGCAGTTCCCGAGGACTGGTCATAATCCACGCGTACTGGTCATAATCGCAAATGTTTACCAGGCAATAAAAATTATCGTCAGCCACATTTTAATTAAAGGGAGTGGTGACCGAGTGGGTAAGTACGCTGGTCTCTCATGCCAGAGGTGCAGGGATCGATCTCCGGTCGAGGAAAGTTCTCGAGGCGTCCGAACACTCTCTGTCAGCATCAATTGTGGGGTTGATGTTGTCAGAGAGTACCGTCCTATCGGGTGTGGACGTAAAATGGCTGTCTGCTGAACGGAGAGAGAGACACACTCCATGCAGGCTAAAAATCCCTTCGTGGCATTCGCGAAGACCGAAGCCACGAAGTTGCCGCTACAAGGGTCATTCCACACACCAGAGCCATTGCGCCAAGGAGATGCGTTAATATAAGTTGCGTAACTTGTTCGCCAGTCCTAGTAAAACAAATAAGATTAAATAAATCAATTAAAATTGCATAAACTTTAATTAACGAAGCACCGGGTTGTACCCGGTGCTTCATTAATTAAATTTTTGATGATAACTCCTACAATGAATATTTGGAATCTAATATTATTGCGTCCGTGGAAATATTGCCCATCCGTGGAAAGTGACCATCCACGGTGGCTGTTCTATATTCGCCAGTTTTTGTGAGAAGACCCAATTTCAGCAGATCGATATAGAAGTCGCACTATATTGTTTTCTCTATTCATCAAGTGAGCGATTTCACTTAATTTCCAATATCTGGTATCGATTGCGGTTTGGGGCCTGCGGATTAACAAGTAATTTGGTAGACTTATTGAACTTAATTTCAATAAAAAGAGACTCAGTGACATGTGGGATGATCACAGATGCATATATATATACTACTCAAAGTTTGTTACGCACCAAGTATACCCCACTACCTGTTTTACGTTTTAGTTGAAATATTATAATGAAAAGTGTATATATTCTTTATTTAATTATATCTTTAATGATTTAAGTACAGAAATTAAGATTTTTTGTGTTTCACATTATTTTTTAGCTTTCGAATACGATAACCATGGAAAATGGATATTATTGGTAAAAGAGGAAATTTTTCAATTTGCCAAACAGTTGACGGAGCGAACTGGAATGGGTTCAATATCGAGTACGAGACCCATTACTGTTAATTACAGCTTGACAACGCCTTCTCATGCCCACAATCAGGTTCCTGTTGGTCCTTTGTGGGATGTTGTTCCATTCTTGGGCCAGCATGGCACCAAGCTCCTGGACACTTCTTGGCAGGACTGGGCGGGCTGAAATTGCAAGCTGCAACTCATTCCAGACATGTTCGATTGGATTGAGGTCAGGGGATCTTGCTGGCCAGTCCATACACTCAATCCCCTCCCTCTGTCGGTACTCCCCGACAGCATGGCCAACATGAGGACGAGCATTATCGTCCATCAGAAAGAATGTATCACCCACTGCACATGCATACAATCTGACATGGACATCCAGGATCTCATCAATATACCGCTGTGCAGTCAATGTACCACGTTCAAGGACACAGGGCTCTGTACGTCCACCCCTGCTGATGCCGCCCCAGACCATTATTGACCCTCCACCATAGCGGTCATGCTCAGCAATGTTGACTGCATGGAATCGCTCTCCTGCTCTTCTCCATACCATAGAAAGCCTATCTGTGTGGTCTAAGCAGTACCTTGACTCATCTGTAAAAGGGACAAGTCGCTAATCTTCTCTGATCCATCCAACGTGGTCCATGACCCATGCATATTGTGCCTGGTGGTGATTCTGGGACAGCGGAATGCGAGTACATGATCTTCTCGATCGGAGACCACATTCATGCAACCTTTTCCGGATAGTCTGCGTCGAAACAGTTTCCCCGGATGCATTCTGAAGTTCACAGCGAAGCTGGGCTGCTGTGGCACAGCGCTTCCTACGGGTCTGAATGATCAAAAACCGGTCTTCAGCTGCAGATGTTGCCCTGTCGCTGTCACTACCATGCCGTCTTTCTGGTGTGCCATAGTGTTGAAATCTTGCCCAGGCTCTGGTGATCACCGTATGGTGCACATCAGGGGCTTCACCAACCTGACAATGGGTAGCCCCTTGCTCCACCATCCCTACAGCCCGCCACGTTTCTGCTTCAGACAAATGTCTTCTTACATTTGCATTTGCCATATTCAATCATTAAATCGCAAGGGTTTGTGTGGAAATGAAGATTGAATACCCTACACATGTCATGTGCATGTAGACAGTACACGAAAATATCATGGAAGTCAAGGGGTACGTGCTCACCATGGCTGTCACGAAACGTCTGTCTGTCAAGCGAGCTAAAGCTAATGTAAACACTGGGGACCATCTCAATGTATTCCTCAATCATATCCACCAAAACTATCGCAAATATGTTACAAGAAAATTTCACAATGATGTGTCAAATATTTGGTGCTTAGCAAACATTGAGTACTATATTATGAGGTATATTGAAACCTATGTTCTCCCTGATGTACATTCGGACATCGTACCCGCCTACCCGGTGGACCTTTATTGTTGATAATAAGATGATAACCGTCCACTGTATAAATACAGTTTGGTGAAATATGAAATATCTCAGTAAGGTCAATAATATTGGAATGTTTGTTTGGGCCTTTTGTTTCATACAATAACCCATTTAGTGGCCCCCAACGGGCCTTGAAAATTCAATCAATCAATCAATCAATAAAGCAATCGAATATGTAGGGTCACACACACGCACGACTGCATTCGCGCATTCGTGTGCGTGTACACCTGTAAGAGATATGTGTACTGTACACAGAGAGAGAAAATAGTCCCCATGAAACACCTGTGAGTGGAGTTTTTAGTTGTACTATCATTTCGAACCGGGTATTGTCGCCTAGTGTTACCGTTACCGGTGGTACACGAACTATAATATCACCTGACTCCACTTTTCTCTCGTCTCTGCTCTCCGCGGGCCAACAAGGAAAAAACGCGCCTAAGCATTGAAAGTGGGACCACATTTGTATCGGTGGTACGCTATGACCTTAAGCCCATGGCACTCACACAAACGTTTTACGATAAGCATGGGTTAGTGACAGCAGTAGTATCTATATTGTGAGGGGATTAAGTGCGGGTACGTGTCCACACTTTGTATTACGGGTGTGAGTTTCATCGTTTATACATGCTCTAGAAGCTCTAGTCATTGAACAATCTGGTCTGTATGTATGTATGTGGTGTGTGTTTATGTAAGTATAGGTGTGTATATCTCAATGTGTATATGTATATATTGCATGTGTATCTCTGTTATAATCTTGTACATATGTATAGGGGTATCTTAGGTATATATGTGTATATGTGTATAGGCGTACACATATTGTGGGTGTCGTTCTGTTGGTTGATGAAGATGGCCTAAAGCCACATGTCTTGTTATATTTTTTTATTTTGTATTTTTGTGTACCACTTTTGTCTTGTATCATCAGTTGATATTTAAGACAATAGAAGTATTATTATAAATCAATCAATATTTATTCAACAATTTTGTACACGAAGAACAATTTTAACATGTGGTACATCTTTCGTGGGAAACCTAGCCAGTTTGGCTGTCTTCATGGTGTCCTCCTCCTTTTTAACAGAAAGTACTTTATCATTTCTTGGATGTTCGATTTAGGGTCGCATGGCAGTTGGAAGTGAAAATTATTATGGAAGCAAACAACGTAAATACTAAATGGGGTATTCGTGTAGGTGGAGTATGTGTCTTAGCCTGGGGATTATACAGTATTATATATGTTTTTCCTATTAAACCTGTTTGTAAAATATAATATAACAATCGCGTATATATCTTGTTTTCTTTCACCTTGGTACATGTACCTCAGTGGAGAATAAAAAATGGATATTTTCTTTTTCTTATCAACTACTACCCGAAAACTCAAATAGAAGATCATAAAATTTTCTTGCTGATTTTTAAGTTTCGAGGGTATGTTTTGGGGTAAGTACAGTACAGTCACGTTGGACTGGTCGTTATCCATGCGTGAGCATCGATGTTCGCGCATGCGTTTACAAGGTAATATAAAAATCATCGTCAGCAAAAATTTAATTAATGAAGCACAAGCACCGGGTTGTACCCGGTGCTTCATTAATTAAATTGTTGATGATTATGTCTGTAATTAGTGTTTGGTATCTAATAGTATTGCGTCCGTGCAAATATTTCCACGGCGGCCATACTGTAATATTCACAATCACTTTGGACTACGTTGAGATGAAAATCGTGGATGGTGGGGCTACACGATATCTTAACTATGCACACTTTTGAAATCGTAATCTACGTTGTTCTGGATCTCGACATTCGAAATATAGCCCGCCATTATACCACGATTGCTGTGTGTATTCACGTGACACAATGCAAACATTAGTTAATGTGCGAGATACATCACGCTTGGAATCCAGATTACGCGTAAGAACTTCATGTAAAAACGCATCGGATTGGACGTAACGCTACTGAGTTACGTTATGACATGAATGAAATGCCTTGACACAAAACAGTGTCAAGCAAAAAGGTAAGCCGTCCTTCGAGTTTTCATTTATTTAAAGACACTTTCGACAGCCAGAGTCACCTCGTGTCAGACGGTTTTACGGATGGGGGAAGTCGGGAGTACCCGGGGTGTACCAACGAGCAGTGGCGATCAACTATCAGACTCACCAACGTACTAACTCCAAACAAACATGGGTTGAAGTGCACTATCGACGTGCAGTACCCCTTAGAACACAGCGCCACCGTGCCCCCCCCCCCCCCCCACGTGGGCAGTTGAGGTGAAGTGCCTTGCCCAAAGATACAATGCAGTCAATCCTAGCCGGGATCGAACCGTGTACCTTTAGGTTTGAAGTCAAATGCCGTCACCACTGAGCTACCACGCTCCCTCGGTTTTTTTCTTTCTTTTAAAATGTCAACGTTGTGCAATTCATTCAAGTTGACTCGTGATATAAATACGGAACATCACTCGGATAGATGGTACAGGAATCAACGACCCTTGGAGTTTTTCCCCGTATGTCCCACATGCTGGTTGCTCACCAAGATCCATTGCCTATGTGAAGACGTCTTGCGGGGCAAAGATCTTCTAAACAATACACATTTGTGGTTGCTCCCTGAGAGCATCATGCTGTTTTCTGTTATGTTTTTTTTTTTGTTGTTAAAAATAAATATACTCGTTAAATGTCACGACGCAATTTTGATTTAGAGGAAATTTCCAAGCGATAAAAACTCTTGGAATAATAGATCCGAATAGGAAGTTAAAATGCTAAATTAATAAATTATTCATTTTTATTGAAAGAACCTTGTGGAAACTGCATCGATAATGATTGTCTTTTGTTCACGCCGTGCAACCCGCAATCGGTGGAGCGAATGAAATCGTGAAGAGTTATTTGTCACCATAGTCAGAAAACCGGATATTTTGTTTCTTTCTTAAAAATGCGTCTACTGTATTAACTTTAATTTGATGATATCGCCACCTGAGTGCAAGAATGTTCTATGTCCCATAGGGGACATAGAACATTCTAGCACTCAGGTGACGATATATTGATGGTTTTGGTTGGGTTTGGTTGGGGGGGGGGGGGGGTGTTATAGCACCAGATAAATGGAGGGTATATATAACATTACTCTGTTTTGCAAAATCTATGCATGCTTCATTACAATTCTGTTTTTACGCTCATGCAATTGTAAAATACACAAAGGCGGTTTGGAAGGTGACTAACATTTCTATTTAAAATGGAGACCACGATAAAATGCACTCACGCCTGAACAGCTACTGAAGTGGTGACTTCATTAAAATATTATTCATGGAAATTGATTTTGCGGCCCTCGGTGGAACAGCAAGCATGCGATCGGTGGCGCAATGTTCCATTGAAGCAAATTAGTTGACAAATGATGTTTTTAATCCGACTCTCACTGCCGAGGAAGTCCTTCTTGGGATGTACAAAAGAAGAACTTGCTTACACGTTTTATTTTTCATTTGTGTCGACCTTATTATCTCTTCGCCCGGCACTTCCTATAACGAAACGTCTCATTAATCTCCATCTTTTACTACGAATTCTTTAAGCTAAAAGTATCATTGCATCCTTTTCCATCCAATAGGCGATATATTATGTAAACTGGACGTAACGCGATCTCCGTTACCGCTTCATATGACATTTCGAGGATTTTTTTTAACTCAGTTTGTGTGCTCTGGTGAGAGTGGAGACGGCCATTCTCGTTCCGTAGAAATATCCAGGATGAGTTGTCATCTTCAGAAAGCTGAAAAGCATAAAATCCAAAACTCTTCTGGATTTGACTTTTTTTGGAATATCGGATCGAATTTCGAACGCAATGTAGATTCATTATCATTTACGTAATATTTATACATAGTGAAGCTGCGTGAAGCACTAAACAGAGCACACTACTTCTTCCGTGTATCCAGGAACCGACCTGAGTATTTAAGAATAAGAGCCAGATTTGGAGCCAACTTTTGAAATGTAGAAGCCAGATTTACTTCTCAACAACCCTTTACCTAACATGGAAAGCAGACGACACTTGCAAAACAAATTCTTGAATAACTAAATTTTTTCATTTTTTGTCTCAAAAACATAGGTTATGACACCTCGTTGGAACGAGCTCAACGAGCTCGTTCCAACGAGGGGTCATAACCTATGTTTCTGAGACATAAAAATGAAAAAATAATGAAAATTAATTGACTATTTTTGAAAACAGCGCTGGCCGGTTTTGCCGTTACGTTGGGTAAAGGGTTAACCGGTAGGGTGCTAACTTATTGTTGATTGTCAAAATTTGTTCATGTGTTTTTCCCAGTTATAATTTATGGGAGAGTGCCTATTGGCACTCTCTCATAAATTAATGTCGGATTATAAAAAAACATAACCAAAAAAAATAATAAAAAAAAATCAATCAAAAATACAATCACAGTTATATTCAGAAAATATAATCAGATGTTGATTCATGTTTTTAAGTCTCGATTTTAGACGGTAGGTGTTGGTCATGTTTCTGCGAAACTCTCTGTTGAGGCCATCGCAAACCGACCGATTAATTTTAATGAATAAAAATATAAGCGTTCTGAGTGATGCTCAAATGTCCTCTGAAATTAAGAAACTATCGACTATAATCGACAAAATCACGACTTATGACGAGAACTTTGATCTGAGGTAAGGTTTTGCTTTGGTTTCTTTCAAAATATCGATTGGAGACAAAATCCATGGTGAGCACAGAGTATAATAAAGTCGGGAATCTTTAGTATGAACCTAGGGCTTTTTTTCGAAATATGCGGCCCTAGACAAGGAGGTTATTTTCACTCAAAAGGTTCAACACGCATAACGATGTTCACTGTGAAAACGTTTATGTGATTCAAGAGCAAACCCTTTTCAGTAAATATTGTTCTTAGGGAGCAAGCATTCGACGTGCCACACCTTGATGTTTATAGGTTCGACGCGTACCTTCAACCTCTCGCCTTCCCCACACCTATTTATTTGGTTACACAGGCATGTCAACCGGTACTTGTACCGGTACCGCCGTTTCCTCATGCTCCAACCGGTACTGAAGCTTTTGTCGCGCTGGAACAGGGACAAAATTATTTCAAGCGGAAATTCCTAATTGAACAAGGGTAAACAGTCTGATAACCATGTATGACACACTTGCACGACATACTATCAACTTATATGTGAATAAATATATCAAATCACTCTAAAGGTGCATGTTATGTCTGCACAACGATCTCGATAAGGTCGACCATTTTGACTTTTCAAACGTGGCATGGAAGACAACGAAAGCGCCGTCATCGGTTACTTCAAAGAAATTATTAGTTTGTGGCGACATCAAAGTAATCAATCATAAAGCTGCATAAAGTACGGTTTTCGTGCTTTATGATTACTTCAATGTCGTCGCAGAATAATTGTACGATGAAATGTTTGTCTTTGCGATCTTGGGGACTGGGTCGGTTTAAATGTGAATTTCTCCCATCTGGTTGTTATATGTCACCCAATTCTTGATTTGTCCCAGTATCGGTACGGTTTCGACGGGACAGGTTCTGTCCCGTCCCGGTACCGGCGGTACATTGACATGCCTGATTTGGTATTTATTCAAATTATTTATATTTATTTATTTATTGGTGTTTAAGGTCACATATTTCTGCACAATGGCTAATCATGACCACGACAGTTTTACGGGTGGAGGAAGCCGGAGTACCCGGAGAGAACCACCGGGCAACGGCGAGCAACTGTCAGCTCCCTAGCATACTAATTCCACACAAGGAGGGGTAGCATTGGTTGAAGACAGGTGCACCATCGACGTGCAGTACGCCTTAGCGCACAACGTCACCGTGTCCCCCACATGTGCAGTGGGGGTGAAGTATCTTGCCCAAGGACACAACGCGGTTGCCGCAGGTGGGATTCGAACCGAGGACCTCTCAGCTTGCAGCCTGCACCTCTACCTACTGAGCTAACGCCATTTATTTAAATAGTTAACACTGACAAAGAGACAAAATGAAAAGAACAATAACATAAAGAAATGTTGTGCTGTCAATAAGTAACATATATAAAAACAAACTCAATTTATTTATTTATTTATTTATTTATTTATTTATATATTCATTGGGTCTTCACAACACTTTTGACAGCCAGGGTCACCTCTTGTCGGACAGTTTTACGGGTGGAGGAAGTCGGAGTACCCTGAGAGAACCACCGAACAGCGGCGAGCAGCTGTCAAATTCCCCAATGTACTAACTCCACACAAGCGTGGTTAGCACTGGTTGAAGTCAAGTGCACCATTGATCAACAGTACGCCTCGGTACACAGCGTCACCGTGCCCTCACGTAGGCAATCGGGATTAAGTGTCCTGCCCAAGGACACAACACATTTACCCCTGGAGGGGATCGAACCCTGGACCTTTCGGTTTGAAGTACAATAGCTTAAGCACTGAACCACTGTGCTCCCAAAAAAGCTCAATAAAGGGTAGCCCTACCAGCCCCCATGTGCATTGAGTTCGAAATATCAGAATGAAAGGCCCCACAAAGTAGATCTTCTGTATCTCAAGCCATTTTGTAAAATTGCTTGTGGGCGGCGTTTTTTTATTTTATTTTTTATTTTTATTATTATTTCTTTGCCATCAAAAATTCATCTTCTTTGTTTGTTTTATGTTTTAGGCCTAATAATCTATAGAATAGCATGGGTGGGTGGTGCATCGGACATAAACCATTTATTTTTTTATTTTTTTGAGTTTGCTTTGGTAATAAAAGGAGAACATGTGGTAGCCAGAAGGACCGGGGCTGAGAAACAGATTTTTAACTTTATTAGGCCTAAAGTTGAATTTTTTTACCACGAAGAAACGAGAAATGTAACCAACTCAATCTTGTTTGACAGAGCTGAGCTCTGTCAAACAAGACTGATTTGGTGAAATTTCTAGTTGCATGGAGATATGATAACTCGGTTTGTGCCCACGTGATTTGTTGTCACTTTTTACCCGAATATATCTTTATGGCATTGATTTGCCGATTCGTTTAGCTTCATTTTTCAACAATTTCAAGGGGCTGGTTCAATTTGCCGTCGCTGATAATTTTCTTTGGATTCAATTTTTGAAGCATGGTTATTTTGACAAACTTACCTGAAAGCTTTTGTGTGTAATTTCCTAGTATTTTCGTATAACGATGACGCGAGATGATCTATTTTCTGCCGTTCAATGAGTAATTTGTGAATGGCGCTTGAGAATTTTTTTTTCCAGTGTCACACAAAAGTATCAATATTTTAGCGTGTCGAAAGGTGCAGACTTCTCAATGATCTTATTCCACCACGAGTTTATGGAAAAATAATTACCAGTTAAGTGTATCTTGTAACTCATCAGCTTTAGTTGTCAATTCAGACAACACGTAGATGTCTAATTAGTCACAGACAATTTACTGATATCATTGATCAGGCTAATCGCTCGTTATGCCTGCGACACGTCAAGACAATTATTTGAATCGGGGCGTTGCAGAACAGTGTGCAAACTCGTAAAATCGTGTGGCACTTCCAATATTATCCCTGTCTCGGGTGCACATGGGGGTCTAGTTACTGAGTTGAACAGTTAAATAGATAGATACAGTTAAAACTATAAGTCCTGTCATGAATTGTGCGCTTATCTAGGCTTAATTGCGAATAGGAATTGCGCGCAATTGCCATATCGAATGGCACCCAAAGCACGACAGGTTCTCTTGGTCACTCATAGCAAACACAGGCAATGTTTCTGCCAATGGACCTCCGGATTACCCGGAGGTCCATTGGCTTAAACATTGCTTGTGCGCAGGGCATATGTACAGATTTTGATAGTCTTACTATGGTCATAACGCGTAAAGTAACGCGCAGACCGACGTGCTATTTGTGCGCATTTCATGACATGACTTCTAGTTTTAACTGTACTTAATGACGTCCGAAAGCCATCTCTAAGAACAAACGCAGACATTTACCCAGATAGAGGCAACACAACATCACGGTTTATAAAATACATCATCATTATGTTATATGTTATGAGATCGTATTTGCCTCTATCAGTGGAGGTGGACATGTGGAGAAAGAGGGAACGGTTTCCGACTTCTTTTCAGATCGTATATTTTGCCAAGAGCCCCCGCTCCACATACTTTTGATGAATAAAAATTTAAGCATGGATGTTTTTAATCAACAATTTATAACTGTTATCATTATTTTTATTGTTATTATTAGTTTACTTATAAACAGAAAAAAAGAATGAAATAGTTGAGGAGAATTGCAATAACCTTAGACAGTCATAACTTTAGCTGTCACCTTAAGCCTCGTCATCAGCACAGCGTCTGGGGGCGCGGTGGCTCAGTAGGTAGAGGTGCAGGCTGCAAGCCGAGAGAACCTCGGTTCGAATCCCACCTGCGGCAATCGCGTTGTGTCCTTGGGCAAGACACTTCACCCCCATTGCCTACGTGGGGGCACGGTGACGCTGTGTACTGAGGCGTACTGCACGTCGATGGTGCACCTGTCTTCAACCAACCTGCTTGTGTGGAGTTAGTATGTTGGGGAGCTGACAGTTGCTCGCCGTTGCTCGGTGGTTCTCTCCGGGTACTCCGGCTTCCTCCACCCGTAAAACTGTCGAGGTCATGATTAGACATTGTGCAGAAATATGTGACCTTAAACACCAATAAACAAATAAATAAATAATAATAACACAGCGTCATCATACATTCTACACACAGAAACGGCAGAGAATAGGACTGCTCCCAGAAAGCGTTACTTAGTTGAACACGTCAATAATTTTACGTAAGATATGAAGACTTTAGGGTCCTGCGAATATTCGAGATTCGATTCGATATCGATACCATTTGTCGGTCGATCCCGAATCAGTCTCAAGATTCGATTTTTCGAATCTCTCGTACTAACTTCAATTTGTTACATTTCCAACAAAAAGTGGATAAAATTTACATTAGTCAATTTATTCAGGAAGGCTCAATTTATTTTTAAGTGAGTAATTGGCAATGGTTAATTGTTAGGAAAGTAGTGACTTTTGCCCAGAACATGATCCATAGTTTTAGTTTTTGAAGGCTTAACTTGTTACTATTCACGTTCTTAAGAACGTGAATAGTAACAAGTTAAGCCTTCAAAAACTAAAACCATGGATAATGGGCGCAGATGTTTCACCGACGGTGCTACAGAGAATATTCATTTATTAATGTTTAAGGTGTCAGTCAGTATTGTTAGGATCACCATAGTGTACCGCAACTTCCGTTTGGTGCAATGTGAAATAACTCGTCTATTAAGATTCGATTTCAGATTCGATTCGATATCGAGATCAGGGATATAATTCGAATCGAGATTCAATTCGAGAAACAATGTGTGATTCGCAGACCCCTAGAAAACTTCCCAGTGCTGCCACTTTCTGCACTGTCGACTATATGAGATGTGCTGTCCTCTTGCACTGAACCGGATACTCCTCTCATGCTCCCCAACAAACAAGGAGACACGGAGCTCCATGCATCGACGACAACGGGGAGTCTGATTACCTAATACTTGGGATGCAATTGAGACATTTTGCGATCGAGGTAGGAGTATTTGGCATGATTCTCCCAGCTTCTTAATTTCACACCTCATGGCTGACAATTTTCGACATTGGAAGAGATTTAAGGGTAAGCTAGTTCCCTTCAATTTTCAAAAACTGTCCGTAAATTTATCGCTGTTGGTATTCGAATTTCCTATATAACTTGAAATTTCAAATGTTAGCGAATTGATATCACCGATATGTGCATCATTTCACAAACTTCTGTATACAAATACAGAAGTCAGCTTTTCGTATTTTTTCCCAGTTTGTTTATACGTTGGATTTGTATTCTCTTGAAACCCATTTAAAAATAAGAAAACGGCGTTTTCGCCATGTTTTGGTGCTCCATAACTTTTATAGCTGGTCATTATATAAAAAAAAGTGTGCGCATCGTGACATATAAAGCAGATACTGTCCGTTCCATCAACATAGAAGTCAGGGATGGATGTGAGATTTGCTATTTCGTTCCTGGGAAGAATGAAAACTTGCAAATTACCGCAAAAACACACTCGTTAGAAAACGAGGCAAAGTGAACACAGTGATGGCAGGTGTAATAGTGATAGATATTCTAAATGGTGGATTATCTGTGACCTATTTATTTCTAATTGTTACAAAATTACAGGTTTCCCTTTATTACTTTCAATAATTGAAAACAACAGACAGCTCAGAGAGCTGTCTGTCGTTTTCGTTTATGAACAGTAATAAAGGGAATATTGGCTAAATTTTCTACTGATGTAATAGGTGTTTTTTTTTCCAAAATAATTATTTGCTTCTTGAATCTTCCTGGAGCAAGTGGCTCAGTAGTAATGGCATTGGACTTCAAAACAAAAGGTCCACAATTCGATCCCCGCAGGGGTAACTGCGTTGTGTCATTGGACAAAGCAATTAATCCCGATATCTACGTGTGTGGGAGGGGGGGGGGGGGGGGGGGCACGATGGCTCTGTGTACTATGGCGTACTACACGTTGACGATGTACTTGTCTTAACCCTTTACCCAACGTAATGATTAAAACCGGCCAGCGCTATTCACAACAATTACCTTTCAATTTGCATTATTCTTTTCATTTTTTGTTCCAAAAATATAGATTATAACCCCTCAGTGGGAAGAGCTCGTTCAGCTTGTTCCAATGACGGCCATAAGCTATGTTTTTGACGCCAAAAAATGAAAAGCATTAGTTATTCAATAAGTTTGTATGCAGGTGTCGCCTGCTTTTCAGGTAAAGAGTTAACCAATGGTAACCCTCTTCTGTGGAGTTATTCGTTGGGGAGATTAGCAGTTGCTTGCCGCTGCTCGTTGGTTCTCCTTGGCTATTCCGCCTTCCTCCACCCTGAAAACTGTATGACACAAGGGGACCCTGGATGTCGAAAGTGTCGCTAAACGCAAAAAAATTGAATCTCTCCCGCTCATCTGATAATTTCCTTTATGGAAGGACGATTCTCATGACGAGATAAGTCAAGGATGTACTAATTGTTGAAGACCGTTGTTCCCATTTCTATCATTTAATCCGTGAAGACAAGTTATAGTGTCTTTAAGAATCTGGTCAGTGTTAACTGGCATTATATGTGATTGTTAATAATTTGTTAGCCAGTTGGCTTGATTTTGTGTGCGTTAAATTTATATTGAATTTTAATCAGGTATCGTGTATATATCGACAACATTTGAAATGCCCTATATCACATGTTTATATCACCTATAGCATGAAGCGTGCGGCGGGGGGGCACTCACCCTAAGATTTCATTTCTGCCATAGTACGCTGTACCGAAAGAGATAGAAGTTTATTTTAAAATTTCCCAAGACGGCAAGTAAATTGAACTCAGATGGTGAATGGAAAGAAACGACATCGAAAGAACAGTTTTACTCTTGGATACAGAGGAAAAAATAAAACGGCCACTCAAGTAAGTTTTCCATGGAATCAAATATATATTAAAGGATGTTTTTTTCCATTAAGAAACTTTTGTTTATTTCTGAAGAGACTCCATAGAAATATATCAAATAAAATCGTGTGTGAATTAACAGAATCCTTCAATGAGTATTAACTTATTATAAGCTGTTGAAATACATGCAACTTTCATGAAGAGAATTATAATTCAAAACCTTTGAAGTTGCCGCAGAGCAATTAATTAACACTTCCCATTTCTCCTTCTCCTTTACACTTCCCGATTCTCCTACTCATTTGCACTCCGAAAATTAAGAAAGTGGGACAATCGGGTTGTCTCCTGTGTCTACGGAAGTGACAACCGTTACTAATTCCCAGTTCCTTATTCGACATCCGTTATCAACCGATAAATTCGGTTGATAACGGATGTAGAATAAGGAACTGGGAATACGTACCTCCTCCCCCCCCCCCCCCCTCAAACGTGCTATGCACTGGGCATTTGTGTCAGAAGGGGCACTAAATTAAATAATAATTGTTCTTCGTTGTTTTATCAAAGAGGACAAGATCAGATTTATTGGCTCTGAGTGGCCGTGAGATGTAAATGGGCCTATCCCACAAAACGAAATCCGCATTTTTCATGACGCCCGGCACAAGCGGGTTCAGGTTTAATAGCATGGACAGACCTCGGACTTGAAACCACACGCCTAGTGTAGGCGATAATAAGAAATACCGTGCCTTATATACTATAGGTGATTTTTTTCCCCCAGAACTATCCTTTATCAAACGCGGCTGATATGGCTTCAAACTCGGCTGATATGACTCCCATCTCGGCCGACAGGTATTGAGCTAGAGTTATCCATCTTGAAGCGTTATTGGACGCAACCAATTTGTTTACAACTAAACGTTCACAGTTATTTGTCGAACGCAATTAGGAAAATTGATGTTATCGGGAATGGTGGAGTGGTTTGAAGCAGACTTTTGTATGATGAAGAATTAATGATGGAAATATGTAACGATTAGTCGGATGAAGAGGAGAAAGAAGATAGTTGTACAGAGACTCTATCACTATCTAAAATTCAGAGTCGTAAAGGGAGATTCGTGGTAGTGGAAGAAGAGGCAGTTCAGCTATCCGAACGTCACGGCTTCTCCAGTAGAGAGGCCGAGACGTTTGGATAGCTGAACTAGAAATGGAAACTTCGGTCTTTGTGAAAAGGGGGGCCGGTGTAAAAGGAATGGAAGTCCGTAGGAACGTTAATCCCTCTGGAATATTATTCCGCGGAATTATAGTCCTAGGTCTAACATTTCTAGGAATAGTAGTCCGGCGGACTACTATTCCTAGAAATGTTAGACCAAGGACTATAATTCCGCGGAATAATAGTCCAGAGGGACTAATTTTCCTACGGACTTCCATTCCTGTTACACCGGTGGTGGCGTTGCGGTAACCGGTTCTCGTCAGATCACCGAAGTTAAGCAACCTCGAGCCCGGTTAATCATTGGATGGGTGAGCGTCTGAGCGATCAATTCGGACTCCCGCGTTGTGTCCTTGGGCAAAGCACTTAACACCGATTGTCCACATGGGGGCACGTTGACGCCGTGTATTAAGGCGTACTGCACGTCGATGGTACGCTTGTCTTCAACCAGTCTAACCCTGCCTGTGCTGTAGTGCGGAGTTATGGTGTTGGGGAGCTGGCAGCTGCTCGTCGATGCTCGGTGGTTCTCTCCCGGTACTTCGGCTTCCTCCACCCGTAAAACTGTCACGGTCATGATTAGCCGTTGTGCATAAGTATATGACCTTAAACACCAGAAAATAATAAATACTTTGTGAACAGAATGAGAAACAGTAACACTGTCAGAAAAATTTAAAAGCTCTGAGAATTTTTGCAATTAGTTGTTTTGGTTTACCAAATAAAGACGTTAATACTTGGTTAATTTCATATCTGTCCAGATATCAACCCTCGGTTATTTCACATCAGCACTCGAGCTTCGGTCTTGTGCTGATATGACGTCACATCAGGCTGATATTCCAGCAGGTACGAGCCTACAGTATGTGGAGAGAGGATTGTAACTAACTCACCCGTGGAGTGGAGTTATCACCCAAGCTATAACTTTCAAATTTTGTACATATCGACAAAAAACACAAGCAATGTTTCAGCCAATGGACCTCCGGGTTTAACCCGGAGGTCCATTGGCTGAAACTTTGCTTGTGCCGGTTATGCTTTGCAACGCATTTGCAATTATTGCTTGGGTGGAATCTCCACTCTGCGGGTGATTTAGTGATAATACACTCTCCACGTACTGTAACTCAGTAATAACCTCTAGAAGTCAAACTAGAACATCCACTAACAATACGTTGAACAGTCTCGCAGAACTCTCCCCTGGGTCGGCATTTAATATTGTCGGCTTGCTTCAATATCACCTGCTGATGGTTCCGCATCACATTTCATCCTGGGGAAGATACGAACTTCTACATGGCGAGGAAAATGACGATGAGCGGAAACATCTGCCATTGTGAATGCCTTTTTCTGAATAGCCAAGTTATAATTTGTGAGAGGAAAATGGTACTGTAGATGGTAAAATATTTGTTTTACTCGGCTTGGTCCAAACCCACTTCACCAGGGGCCTGACCATTGGAACGCAAATGTCCTGTTTTGTTGATCCGAGTACAAAACTATGACATGTGGCTGGCTGTTTTGGTGCTCAGTACGAAGACTTACACCCGTTGCTATGAAATAATTATGGTCAGGTTGCTGGGAACATTTCTTGGTCGCATTGTGCTGCAGTACCCCCACCCCCTCTCCCTCCCAGGGTGACTGAAACTTAAACATGTCAAGATTTCTTCAGATTAGGCCCTGGTCGCCTACAGTCGGGCGGATACTATCGATTCCAAGGACTATTCACATAGAAGTGGTCAATCAGTGTCTGTCGATTTTTTTTATAATTGCGTGACTGAGTCCAATTAGGCAGTGCTCAAGGAAACACTGCGCCATACTAGAAAATTATAAGAACTCGATACACAGATAACCGTGCTGTGATTACAGTCGTTAACGGGAAATTTCGGCCGGATCGCCACTGGGTCCTGTTCTGGTCTGAATTCTCTGCCCGCTATCGCATTCCTCCCAATAACACTGCAGTAGTTGAAAAAAGAAGTGCGATGACCCCGAATTGCAGATGCTATTTCCGTTCGTTTTTTTGTTTTTTGTTTTTCTTCTCTTAATTCAGTCTTGATTTTGTAATATTTTGTTGATGGAATCTCTACCCACTGGTTAAGTGTATCACAACCCGATCGCGATCTAATCGCAAAACAGAACACTTTTGTGAGCGCAGTACTGAGCGTACAGCCATCCACTAAAAACAATATTCAGTCAATGTAATCAAACTTTAAAATCTCCAAACCTGCAATACCGTTTATTGCAAATGTATTAGTAAAAGAAACGAAAACATCGACTTACCTTTTGAAGCAAGAAGGCCTTCGCACCTCCTTTCATTTTCTTGTTAGCGTCGTGATGTGACGTCGGGGTTGTGATGGATCCTCTCGCTGATCCATCTGACGGTGTTGTTGGCGTCATAGGTCCGATTCCGTTCATAGAAACAGATTTAGAAACACTGGCACACAATTTAGACACCTTATCTTTCTCTTTATTATCTTCAGTATTATCCACAATTGAAACACTATTCTTTTTATCAATATTCAAGGAACCAACTGGTGGTTTCTTGGGACTTTGACTGCTCTTCTCCTTTAGCACGGATCCGTAATCTTTCTTTGGAGAACTTTGAAGCAGCTTACTCTCCTCCTTGGTATCTTTTGATGAAGCACTGTATTTTAAGTTTTCATCAATAAATTCATTATTGAATTGCTTCTCCTGGTTTTGATCTTTAATCCACACGTAAGACGTATCACTTGCCATGCTTTCACGGTTACTTCTTGATGTAATTGGTTTCTTAACAAAATTATCCATGTCTGTGTTGTTCTCGTAAGACGGCGGTATCTGTGCACTAAACGGACTTATCGGACTAGTCAAGCTATCCTTCGTTCCTACACTGTTTCTCCATGAACTATTATCTTCTGGGACAGTCACGTAACTTCCCGAAGCCGATCTGGTGAAACTCTCTGGTGCTGTGACAAAACTCCAGCTCGATGACATTGTTCCTCCATCAGTCGGAGATGTCAGAAATTGTCCCTTATCCATAACTTATACAATCGATACCGAGTGAAAATACCCCTGTTGTGTTGTGCGATTACAGTCAATAATCCCATTCATGCATCTTGTGAATGAGCTTCTATGGATTGAAGGTAGATGAAAGACAAAAAATCCTATAGTTCTCCATCTTGAACAATCAGCGCGTTAAACTATGTGACAGCAGTATGTGTACGGAGATTTTACACTCCCTCGTGTCATATGAATTCATATCTCGGAGTGATCTTCGATTTCTTATATCTTTACAAAAGGGTCCCAAGTTGAATTATCGGTGTCAGCAATCAAGCATCAATTAGATCCAATCTGAAAAAGAAATGACGGAAACATGTCAAGTTTTATGTATTTATATCTATTCCACCGGGGCTGCTATTACAAGTATTATGGCATCCTTTCATCTTTTTATACAGTACATCTTGTTCATGCTATTGTGTGGAAGGAATTCGTCTTTTAATCAGTGTCGGTGTAAACAATTTGAAAAGTTCTGGCATTTCGGGTTGATAAATCGTCGTCTGAGAGCTACAGGGTCCTATGTCCCTTATGGGACATAGGACACTGCAGCACTCAGGCAACGAAATATAAGCACAAAATCCGCATTGTATTCCTGGTGTGTCGGCGAGCGTGCTTCCTCTTTTTTTATTTTATTCACACCAAATCTTCAGGCACTTTGGTGATGTTTCAATAGGAGCCTTCGAATATAGCATTTCGTCTCGAAACGAAATCGAAATGAACATGCACCCAAAGATTTCAAGTGGAACGAATACCAAACTTCGAATATGGACGGTCGCGCATTTTTCTCTTCGTGAACAATGCGGCAAATGGGTGGTATACACCTGATCTGTTTCGAATGTGGTGGCTCAAGTTTCGACCGATAAAGTATTCCAATTACATCTTCAAGGCATGCCTTCACCGAAGGCATGCCTTGATGATGAAGTTGAAATAAAAGTCAGTCGGGATTGAGTTCAAGAACGTAATAAATTCTGAATTGTTTTTGTAAATCATATCTGAAAATTCCATATTCGGATATCCCATTTCGACTCGAATGAGCGAAATCGAATATAATTGTTTTTTGAATACCGAATATCCACAGGACTCTAGTTCCAGGGACGAAGCCGTACTATGAAACGGACTTTTTTCACTCGTCAATCTAATCCACGGAATAACGGTTCACGTCTCAGTAGAGCTTGAAACTGGATGAGAAAAAAAATCATTTTATATGAAGGGTTGGGTTTTAATATTCTTAAATGGCCCCATATTTAATGTGTGCTTCAACGAGCCGTTTGTTCTGGGCACTGCCCTGAGATTTCAGTTCAGGGCGATTGGTTACTACATAGCAAAGCAAACATGAATGGCAGAACGAGTTGATGAAAATGACTTTAGTTATTCTTATCCCTTTCAACCCTGACGCTACGAAAGGCATCATCCTATGCACCTCTGTGCACGGTGAAATGGACGGGTCTCTCTTCCGTTTGAGGGTAGGTTCAGTAATAAATTAATCTCACATCCCTTGAGAGCTGTATTGATAAATTATCACGGACCCTCCCGTCTAGAAAAGTCATTGTGTTGTCAACTCACGGACTGAAAACATTTGCATTACGAACAAATTTATGCATATAAAAATTGAATTGAATAATCTGTCGCTTTATTGGAGCAATAATTTGGGATGGGCGTGGTAAGCTGTGTGAAGTGCTTAGCATTGCAGATGGAGCCTTGTTCCATTCAAGGGACGATATGTTTTAGCCCAATTTATCTAACAATCATGTCCAATTTGGCTTGAAAACCACGAGAAACGGTACGTATGACATAATGTGTTCCGATTCCGCATCATATAGACGACTCATTTTGAATCCGTATCATATAGGCGACTCGTTTCCGGGAACGCAACGGGCTATCATAACGGGCGCGTGAATACATTCTATGTGCGTTTCAGTGATCGACTCAGCTGATCGCTTACAAAGCAAAACAAAATTCCTTACAATTAGCGACAGAACTATTAATAGCCAATGCCCCCCCTCCCCCTCCCCACACACACATAATAAATAGAAACTGCACAATTAAATATTATACACTTGTAAATTCAAGAGTATCATCACAGGAAGTGACATTGAGAGTCAATAATTTTTCAACGCACGCAACTTTCAAGTTGAAAATTTGCGGTGACCGTGTTACGCATTGTTTGTTAAAGTGCACAACATCATTGTTCCATAAAATGTTTTTTTTAACTTTTTCTCCGCCAACATTATGTACCAAAACTGTATTAATAATTTAAGATTTAATCTGTTTATGTGTCAGAATTGTTAGATAAATGAATTATCATGATAATGTGCATGTCCTGTGATTGCGTCAGATTCTCGGTGGTGTCCAGAATGGGATCACAACTCGCCGGCAAAGCCGGCTCGTTGAGATCCCATTCTGAACACCACTCAAATCTGATACAAATAACAGGACATGTACATTATCATGATGATCTGTATGTATCATTTAGTGTTTCAGCGGAACCCCAATCGACAAGAGTTCCGGAACTGTAAATGATTTGTTAAACTGACTATTTTATAAACGAACAGGTGTGAACAATCGATAGTCCATTCGACAATGTTTTAAAAATAAATCATTCCATGAACTCTAACAATGATATTTCTGCCGACCATACCATCCCTGATTTGTATCACCATGAAACTCGACTTTCTGTAAAGTTATCTCCCTTGGAGCTGTCTGGTGTTCTCGTTTATAAAAAGTTACAAAAGGAAACTTTGCTTTTTATGGCCAGCTAATTAGTCAACCTCTCCACAGATAATCGGTCATTAAGAACACCTATCAGTATCACATGTTGCCATTTTAGAGTACTTCCACCCTAATCATTGGTAACAGGGTCTTATTTTACCAGTAAAACAGAGATCATAGTGGTCAAGCACTGCTTCACTCCCCGGCGACCTCACGTACATAAAGATGCTTAGCGCAACATTAGCACCCAGCGCTAGTTCGTGTCCATTGAAAATATGTCGAGTAAAATGATTCCTTCATAAAGTAAAATGTATGAGAAAAACATGAAAAATGTACATGATCATGTCATCGAAAAAAATAAGGAGACAGTGGAGAATAATGATACCAAAAGATGTACGAATATAATTTATTACTTTCCAAAGTGTTATTTACTGGGATTTCCAGGTTTGATTATAAACGATAACTTCACAAGTGAATTATGCAATCAACAATTGTGTCATGTATCCGTGCGCGCAAACGAAGACGCTTTGCCGTGGGTGTAATGGGGACTTCGTTGTTTTTGTCTTTTTAACCCTTTACCTAACATGAAAAGCAGACGACGCTAGCCAAAAAAGTCTTGAATAACTATTTTTTTCATTTTTTTGTCTTAAAAACATAGGTTATGACCTCTCATTGGAATGAGCTCGATGAGCTCGTTCCAATGAGGGGTCATAACCTATGTTTTAGAGAAAAAAATGGCGATTTTTGAGAATAGCGCTGGCCGGTTTTGACCGTTACTTAAAGTATAGGGTTAAATAATATAATTATCGTTAATAATGAAAAGTAATAAACAGAGTAATCGCTTGACTGGACTGGTTACGTGAAATAATTCATTCGAGGCGAGGGACTATATCGTAAAACACTCGTGCGCATTCCGCACACATGTTTGAACAACGTCCCTCGCCTCTCATGAATTATTTCACGTAACCAGTCCAGTCAAGCGATTACTCTCTATGTAAATCAACTCGTTGACATGAATACTTTTCGAAAATGAGATGATGTGAACAGATTAAAACTACTAAAACTTATTAAAAAGACGGATTTCTTTGAGAAGAGAGAGTTTTGTGAGAACTGATTGTGGAAAATAGATCTCCCAGAGATGGTACACTGTAATGTCGTCTGGTGTCATTAAAACCAGTACACTCTAGCATAATGTGTTCGATTGTCAAAGAGCATTGACAGAGAATACATTCTGATCGCATATCACCCCACCACCACCAGGTAAGTATAGTATGGTCAATATGATGTCGGGGTCCGAATGACGTCATCTTTTCCGCAAAGGTTACTAGGCGGACACATATCAGTAACAGTAGTTCGGATGCGATAGAACTTGTTATTTGTCGCTCCATCCCATACCACCTAGCACAAAGATTTGGTATAGAATCGATGTCGGTACTGATATCACTGTAAGGGAATTTTAAATCCGTAATAGACTTGTTTAACCCTTTACCTAACATGAAAAGCAGACGACACTTGCAGACAAAATTATTGTATAACTATTTTTTTTCGTTTTTTGTCTCAAAACCATAGGTTATAACCCCTCTTAGGAACGAGCTCGACGAGCTCGTTCCAAATAGGGGTCATAACCTATGTTTTTGAGACAAAAAATGAAAAAATAGTGAAAATTAATTGGCGATTTTTGTGAATAGCGCTGGCCGGTTTTGGCCGTTACGTTGGGTAAAGGGTTAAACCTGTTGTGATGCACTGTCTATCCCGAGGTTACCGGAGATGCAAACATATCCAGGTAACCAGCAAAACACGACATGTTATTGGTCAGACAGTAGTTTAATCAACTTCTCATGACGTATATAACATCAAAGGGTTCATCAACTTGGAGTTGAGTACAGCGAGCAAAGAGGAAAGAGAGTCGGAAAATATAATGGACTTCTTTCCCTGCCCATTTTCGATACGCGCTAGCGCAAGTTGTAAAGCTTGGAACTTCATCGGCGAAAATAGAACTTTTATTTGGTATTCCGAGTCTCTAGGTAGATAGAGAGGGAGAGAGAGAGACACACAGAGAAAGAGAGAGAAAGAGAGGATAGAGAGAACGAGATAGAGGGGAGACGGACAGAGATAGAGACAGAGAGACATACACATAGAGACACAGAGAGGCAGAGAGAGGCACACGCATTGTGTATGTCTGCGAGAGAGAGAGGGGGGGGGGGGACTTTTGTGATCACAGTCCTCGCCATGAATTCGGACGTACTACAACAAAAATGAACAAGTTTGGACTGAGCAGAACCAAACCATACGAGTGTTGAAGGCTCAAAACCTCTTGACTGCGGTTCTTCACCAGGTAATCTCTAAATTTCTATGTTCTCTTATCCTGCACCGTAGCTATTCATCGCAATATTGCTTTCAGTATAAAGAGTATTATTTATGATTATTTATTGGTGTTTAAGGTCACATACTTATGCACAAATGGCTAATCATGACCGTGACAGTTTTACGGGTGGAGGAAGCCGGAGTACCCGGAGATAACCACCGAGCAACAACGAGCAGCTGTCAGCTCCCCAACATCGTATCTCCACACTGCAGCACATGCAGGGTTAGATTGGTTGAAGACATGCGTACCATCAACGTGCAGTACGCCTTAGTACACGGCGTCATCGTACCCCCATGTGGACAATCGGGGTTATGTGCCTTGTCCAAGGACACAACGCGGGAGTCCGAATCGATAACTCAGACGGTCACCCATCCGAAGACTAACCGGGCTCGACGTTGCTTAACTTCGCAGTATGAAGATATAGTATATGCTAATTGACAGACGTCCAAAAACATTTTCTGCTTATTAGGAGTTTGGCCTCAGTGCCTTCATGCAATTCATGCTACAGATGTCCTAGCCTTTGTTACCTCACATTTGAGAGCGGTAAGCCCCCTCCAACCACCCACCCACTCCACCCTACACACACCTTCATTCTCCATCTATGAATCCATCATAAGAAAGCGTTTAATGTCGATTTTAATTTTCTTCTTATCCCCTTCAAAGCTTCTGAGTCTAACAAAAGTTGACAGGACGCAAGTGGATAACGCAATCGCACTAACATCTAACTGGACATGAGGACCAGATTAATCCTACACCCTTTGATGTTTAACCCTTTACCCAACGTAACGTCAAAACCGGCCAGCGCTATTCTCAAAACACGCAAATTAATTTTACTTATTTTAATTCAATTTTGTCTCAAAAACATAGGTTATGACCCCTCATTGGAACGAGCTCGTCGAGCTCGTTCCAATGAGGGGTCATAACCTATGTTTTTGAGACAAACATTTTTTGGCAAGTGTCGTCTACTTTTCATGTTAGGTAAAGGGTTAAATTATTACAGAACTCCCCGACAAATATAACACAGACGCTGTCAAGGAACCAAGACATGTCAAGGCAAATTGTCTTCATTTTTGGAAATATCTTGGGTCAACTTCTTGTGTTTTCGTATTTGCAATAAATAACGATAAAAGCAGCCAATATTGTAAAGTTCAGACAGAGAGGGCTATGTGGAGGCTTAACCCTTTGAACACTAGTGGTATCTTCCAAGTCAGTTCAATGACAGCATTTGGAAGGGTTCATATTCAATAGTTTCAACGTCCAGACTTTGGGCTGCACGTTGAATATATTCATAGGTCTATCCACACATGCACTTAGCGCCTATCCTACATAATGAAATGATGACGTGTCATGTTTCTGGACAGGAAGTGGGTTCAAAGGGTTAAATTATTTACGTCAATCAAAATATAAGCATTCGTCAAAAGAAAGCAAAACATTAATGAGGCAGGCACACGTCCCCGCGATGGCTGCCTATAAATTTCCCAAATCAGCTCGGTGATTTAAAATGATGACAATTGGCAGCAAACACCCCGTTTCACGCATGCGGACATCTACAAAGCGGTGTGCGGTTGGAGCCATAATTTCAGCACTAATTATAAACGAAGAAATTGGGAATGAAAATTGTTTTTTTAGGGTAGAAATGCAATGATCAGCAGACAGCATTTTAAAACTGTCTTCAGTTATGGTGAAAAATGTCTAAGTGAAAAAACATTAAAAGAACTCAAATTAAAAGAAGATGAAGTAAGCTTGGGGTCTCCAATTTCAAAGAGGACACTAATTATTAAAATTGATTGCTTTTATGCTGTATATCTTCTGGTCATGAACCGGGGGTAGTCAGTTTCTTGGGCACTGGGGAAATCGTAGGTCGTGTTGCACTCTACTTGGAGATCCATAAAGGTCCACAAATCGCGTGAGTGGGAGGATTCAAGGGCCGGACGTTTATCTCTGAGTGTCCATTGCGTCATTAGCGAGAATCTTTAGCCCTTTGAACCCCGGTGGAATCTCCCACGTCAGTTCAAAGGCAGCAATTGGAAGAGTCCATATTCATTATTTGGGGGTAGACAGATTAATATTTTCAAGGTGGTGCACGGTGAAAATATTGATTTTTCTACCTCACACATTCATGTAGCAGCCAACCCGCTAAATGAAGTTATGACGTATCGTGTTCATGGACCAGAAAAGCAGCCTCTCGGGTTCAAAGGGTTAACGTCACATATTTCTGCACAAAGTCTAATCGTGGCCGCAACATGGATATACAGTACGTGGAGAGTGGATTGTAACGATATCACCCGGGGAGTGGAGTTTTCACCCAAAGTATCACTTTCAAATTCTGTACATGTAGACAAAGAACACAAACAATGTTTCAACCAATGGACCTCCGGGTATAACCCGGAGGTCCATTGGCTGGAACTTTGTACTTGTTATGATTTGCAACAAATTTACAACTACTATTGCTTGGGTGGAATCTCCGCTCTGCTGGTGACTTAGTGATAATACACTCTCCACGTACTGTAAAGTCAAGTTTAGTCAATCCCTGATACCCATGTGGCCTATTTTAGAGAACTCCCACCCCAATCCTTGGTGATTGGATACGATTTTACTAGTAAGCAAACCTTGTTTACCACAGTTATCAAGCAATACTTCACTTCCAGGGATTCCCACGTGGAGGCATCATTGATGAAAAGGGTTAATAGGAAAGTGATTGGCCACATTGATAGGCATTGGGTTGAGGCTTGAGGATAAATTCTATTTTATTTGCTCTTTCTGTCGTTACTCATCTCGGAAACACCTCTAAGAGAACGATACACCGATCACAGGATGCAAAAATAAATACTTCAGCAATGTATTCTGGTATTGATCTTCATTGTGATTACCTGGACTAAACATAGTTATTCCCTGAATGAGGTATAATCAGACTTGAAGTTTATTTAGACCTGAACACAATAGACATTCATAAATACGATAAATACTCGTTATACACACTAAACACACATATTGTTGATACAAGTCATCGAGAAAACATGTCAAAGACTCTGGTAACTACATCACATTATCAGCAAGGGAATTCGGAGATGTTTAATACATACGTGGACATTCTGTGTGCAATCCAAGAGTTTTATAAATGATTCCTTATTTCATGTTTCGATTATTACATAACTGAGGGTTTATAATTTATTATGATACCCAAGATATGTTGAAGACTATCATGAATACTAATAGGAGTGCAGCCCGGTCCGGATCCACACTGCATAAACAAGACCCCCCCCCCCCCCATCCCACCCCCCCCCCCCCAAAAAAAAACAAAAAAAAACATAGCATTGCGAAGCGAATCCCTTCGCATTTCTGTTGATCTAAGGCACAAGCGAAAATACCTACATCCTACTCACTGAAACAAATACGAAAGTCCACCTCACCCAGTAATTGACAAAGCCAGAAACACACCTCCTCCTGAACTCCTTCAGTTCAAATGTTCAAGGAGTGCTAGGTCAAAAAAAACACTCGTCTGACTATGAGAAATGCAACATCTCCATGCTGTTCCAAGTGACTCCCATGGAACAAACTGAATGAGAAAATACAAAACATAGGGTCGGTTCGTAAAACACAACAGAAATTATACAGAAACCTATCTTGTCACGAATCCTGACAACGATAAGAGGACAGGAACCATAGACTTCATACCTACAAAACTCCTTCAAATATGATATGTAAAGTGTTGAAATTTATTTATTTATTGATGTTTAAGGTCACATATTTATGCACAATGGCTAATCATGACCGTGACAGTTTTACGGGAGAAGGAAGCCGGAGTACCCGGAGAGAACCACCAAGCAACGACGAGCAGCTGCCAGCTCCCCAACATCGTAACTCCGCACTGCAGCACAGACAGGGTTAGATTGGTTGAAGACATGCGTACCATCGACGTGCAGTACGCCTTAGTAAACGGCGCCATCGTGCCCCCACGCGGGCAATGGAGATGAAGTGTCTTGCCCAAGGACACAACGCGGTTGCCGCAGGTGGGATTCGAACCGAGGACCTCTCGGCTTGCAGCCTGCACCTCTACCAACTGAGCCATCGCGCTCCCTAAAGTGTTGAAAGAATGAATAAGAGAAGCTCTTCTAAAAAACAGCCAAACACTACGATTTCTCAACAAATCTGGTCGATAAAGCAGCTAAGCTCATCGACAAAGCAGGCAAACGCCAAACAAGTAACCCATAAATAAGGATGCTGACATCTGATACAGTCTAATCTGTTCTTAACAGCAGTAAAGGGTTATATAATCCCAATGAGTGGAAATCCACCCACATGGTAGTTCAGCACAAAGTAAGCGCAAATAAAGAACTGACAAAGAACGATATACACTGCACACTTGCTTTCAATCTATCGACAATATCCTTTGATTGTCGACAGTTAAACCTTTACCCAACGCTGACGATATCAAAATGTATTATTTTAAATACCATTTTTTCAAATTTTTCAAAAAATTTCAGGAAAACCATATCATGTGACCCCTCGTTGGAACGAGCTCGACGAGCTCGTTCCAACGATAGGTCACATGATATGGTTTTGTTGAAATTTGTTGAAAAATAATATTTTTTCAACTGCTGATTTTGCATATTACGCGGGCAGATGCGGCCGATTCGTTGGGTAAAGGGTTAATTACTCAGACAATGGACTGGACCTAATGATTGGAAAGCGCATACCTCCAACAATACAGCACGTACATGGTAACGAGCCTTTTAGTACGGCCATATCTCATACTACGCGCCGACCCTGATACGATTTTACACGCTAAACATAATACCGACCTCAAAATAGGGCAGAATCCTCTTATTGGAAACACTGACGGCCTCGACGTCGTTTCATGGGAAGCACATGCATTCATCAATGTAGTATGGACTTATATTGAGCCTTGGAGCGAGGGATAGGGGTGAATGGAGGAAATGGGTAGCTAAGCCATTCACCTTTGGTTTTCTACCAGTGCCCTCGACCATCACGCAAGCCAAATACTGATACGATCTCACAAATAAATAGAGAGTAATCGCTTGCCTGGACTGGTTACGTGAAATAATTCATGAGAGGTGAGGGACGTTGTACAGAATGCGCACGAGTGTTTTACAATATAGTCCCTCGCCTCGAATGAATTATTTCACGTAACCAGTCCAGTCAAGCGATTACTCCATTTATTACTTTTCATTATTAACGATAATTATATTATTTAACCCTTTACCTAACGTAACAGCCAAAAAAGACCAGCGCTATTCTCAAAAATAGCCAATTAGTTTTATTTTTTCATTTTTTCGGTCTCTAAAACATAGATCATGACCCCTCATTGGAACGAGCTCGTCGAGCTCGTTCCAATGATGGGTCATAACTTATGTACAAAAAATGAAAATAATAGTTATTTATGATTTTTTTTCAAGAATTTTTTTTGCAAGTGTCGTCTGCTTTTCATGTTAGGTAAAGGGTTAAAGAACAAAGAAAGAATGAAGTCCCCATTACATCCACGGCAAAGCGTCTTCGTTTGCGCGCACGGATACATGACACAATTGTTGATTGCATAATTCACTTGTGAAGTTATCGTTTATAATCAAACCCGGAAATCCAAGTAAATCACACTTTGGAGAAGTAATAAATACACATTATCTTGACCATGTGCATGTCATTTTCAGGGCGAGTTGTGATCCGCTTGTAAACACGACCGAAAATCTGATACAAATTACAAGACATGCATTTGGTCATGATAATACATTTATCTAACAATCCCGTTACAAAAAGCCCGTTTTTCTGTTTAAATTGGGTTGGAATTGGTCAAAATTTTGAATTTCATATTTTAGTACGTAATAACAACAACGCATATAATGATATGACACGCTAAAAACTAAAGTGTTAAAAACTACACTTGAAGTGCTGTATTTAACACTTACTAAGTGCTGAACTAGCACTTTGTTCAAGTGTAGATATCCCAGAACTTGACAGGTGTTACAATAATACCATTTGACAAGTGTAATGTCGCGACACTCAAAAGGAAACAACGCAGATGACGCGTATCAGGCTCGAATTCTCGAGCCTGATCCGCGTCATCTGCGTTGTGTCCTTTTAATTATGTACCCACCAAGCGCAAATCAAATTATGGACGATTCTGGAAGAACCACCAATGCTAGACAGATGGGAAGTGCCATCCATTCAAGTTTCAGATGTCTGACGATTGTAATGTCTAAGTGCTTAAAGCATTGCACTTTGAGTGTTAAAATCAAATCCTGAGAATTAGAATGGGTTTAACACCTTGAAAGTGTCAGTTTTAACACTTTTGTTTTTAGTGTGTATTTGTCATAGCGCGGTGTTTACCGGAAGTTGAATCCATATGATACGGAACCAGAATGAGTCGTCTGTATGATACGGAATCGGAACACATTATGTGATACGTACCGTTTCTCGTGGTTTTCAGGCCAAAATCTATATGATTGTTGGACAAAACAGTGTACTACACGTCATATATTCCAACTGCATCCAATGAGTGAAACACACATTCGCACACGCAGCAGTTACTCAAAATCCACAAACAACGTATCGTATCATGCGCCAAATGAGTAACCCGTAACTAAGCTCAGCCTACAGCTGATAGAGCGCCAGCTATTTTCATAAGCAGTGAAAAGTTACATAACTCCAAGGGGTGGAAGTCCACCCATGTGAATGTCCAAAACATGGACCAAAATCTATAACAATATCCTACTCATATACTCAGTGTACATGGAGTCTTGACCGCATACTCTAAGAGTATTGGAGAGGCACCCCTCTCCCCACATTCACACTGGGTCGCACCCACCGAATGTCTCGCACTGAACATGCAGTGGTAAACATGCAGCCACAAAACTAGCTCTTCAGACATCCTACCTCTCTTTGCAAAAAGTCGTGTAACGGACTCCCACAACTGCCTGTAAGCATGGCTGTGTTTCTGCCTTCCCTCTCTCAATCATTTAGATAATTAAATGGATTCTGCCACTTGACAGTAATTAATATTAGCCCGCGGTAAGAGGCGATTTTTTTTTCTGGCGCAATGAAGGTCTTCCCAATAAGCGGATTAATTAAGTTGAGTACACCATCACTTGCCTGTTCCTTGGCGTGTTAGTATCCGCTATTTTTACATGACATAGAATTTAGTAAATATGTATATATTTTAGGAATTTTCGAAAATTAAGTTAACACGCAATGAAAAACAGTACCTCTCGTTCTATCCTTCCGAGCTGGCACTCGTGACAAATTGATGAATGCATTCCCGCATCGTAACGTTCTGGGTATGCATGCCCGTAAAATACAACACATCTAACCCAATATCTGTCAAGGATGTTCATATGAAAATAATATTCATCCATTAACCCTTTACCTAACATGAAAAGCAGACGACTCTTGCAAAAAAAATTCTTGAATAACTTATTTTTTTCATTTTGTGTCTCAAAAACATAGGTTATGACCCCTCATTGGAACGAGCTCGACGAGCTCGTTCCAATGAGGGGTCATAACCTATGTTTTTGAGACAAAAAATGAAAAAAATAATGAAAATTAATTGGCGATTTTTGAGAATAGCGCTGGCCGGTTTTGGCCGTTACGTTGGGTAAAGGGTTAACTTTTGTTCTACCATCTTACTGAATAATACTCAACTAAAATATTCAACACAAATGTGCGACAAGATCGTGCCTAGAGTGCAACAAGGCGCCATCATCATTGTTGCACTGAAGTGGTGTGCGTTGAAGGCAATCCAATGTCCAGCGCTGTGTACTAAGGCGTACTAAGGCGTGCTGTACATCGATGGTGCACGTGTCTTCAACCAATGCTAACCATGCTTGTGTGGAGTTAGTACGTTGGGCAGTCTGACCGTTGCTCATCGCTGCCTGGTGGTAATCTCCGGCTTCCTCCGCCAATAAAACTGTCCGAAAACAAGTGACCCTGGCTGTTGGACGTATCGTTAAACCCCAAGAAATAAACAAGTAGCCCTGCTTGTGCAGAGTTAGTAAATGTGGGAGCCTGACAGTACTCCGGCTTCTTCCACCCGTAAAGCAGCCCAAATACTATGTGATCATGGCTGCTGAAAGTGTCGTTAAACCCTAATAAACAAACGGACAGACACAAAAACCTTGAGAAGAATCTACTTTCCGGTAAAGTAATGCAACGGGTGCAACATAACTGAGGACGGTGTGGATTATGGTGAGCAGAGAATCGTAAAACCTGTGCAGCTTGTACAGTACGTGGAGAGTGGATTGCGACTAAATCACCCGCGGAGTGGAGGTATCACCCAAAGTATCACTTTCAAATTCTGTACATATGGACAAAAAAACACAAGCAATGTTTCAGCCAATGGACCTCCGGCTTTAACCCGGAGGTCCATTGGCTGGAACTTTGCTTGTGCTTATGCTTTGCAACAAATCTTCAATTATTACTTGGGTGGAATCTCCACTCTGTGGGTGATTTAGTGACAATACACTCTCCACGTACTGTATGAGTTCATATGGCGTCAGAAGGTGTAGATTGTTGTTTCCCATCACCAAAGAATATTTTGTTACTGTTATATGATCGCATCACCAAAGTGATTAGCTTTGGCGAAATACAAGAACACATTTGGTTCTAAAGCAATGTTTTCAAATCAATGGTGAGCAGAGAATCGTAAAACCTGTGCAGCTGTTTCTAATCATGTGTCGTTTTGCCGGAAGAACAGACGACACTTGACTGTCGGCATACAAATCTCAGTGTGCGATGTCAAATAAATTCGTTCTTATTCCCCAAGCTTGTACGAGTTAACAGAAGGTCAGAAGGTGTAGACTGTTGTTTCACATCCCCAAAGAATATTTTGTTACTGTTATTTGATCGCATCACCAAAGTAATTAGCTTTGGCGAAATACAAGAACACGTCTGGTTTTCTAGAGCAATAATGCTTTCAAATCAATGAGTTTTTTTTTATTTGTTTTTATTTTTGTTTCCGTGTTTGTTTAGATGCAGAAAGACCACAGTTGGACACTTTTCTCAAGGGCATGTACCACACTTTGAAGTTTCATTTTCTGTGGACGTGGATCACATTAGCTTTGAAGTAAATTTATTTCATCTGTATGGACTTGCTTTGCTACAGCTTAAGGGAGTGTACCTAGGAACTCTCCCTTAAACTGTAATGAAACAAGGATATAAACGTTTAAAACCAAGAAAAAATTAGTTGCCTTCCAGTTGATAAAGAAATATAAAACAAATCTGTGTTCTATACATCTTTTTTAAGGTGCTATGTAAGTAATGGAATTTTGTTTATTTTGAAATTACCACCCCTAATATTCCTTCAATTCAAATTAAATATACATAAATTATACATCAAAATGAAGGTTGGGATGTATAGAATACGAAGAATATATGACATCAACTCATAGAGTTGACAGCAGACACCACTGGTTCTTGAAAGTCTGCTATCGTATTCGTACCAGAGTTGATACTTCAATAACTTGAGTTCAAATGTGCTTCAGATATCCAAGAACAAGGCTTGAGTATCAAAACCTTTAATACACAGAGACAGAGTTGCATGGGGGTAAATTCCAAAAGTGTCCGCTTTGTTTACATATATTCTCACTTTCGATATGCGGTCAACGTTATCGGACGGAAAAAAGCGTCAAAAAGCAACGCCGTCTAAAACCAAATAATGAGAAAGATTGCCTTAATACAGCATACTATTATTACATAGAGACTGCACAGTTGCAATATTCTATGCAAGGTATCTTGACACCTGGTGAAATCTCTTAGAATTACGATTTTGTTTTTAGATGGAAATTCGTGGTATCGAGTGATTTGCGCTTGTCCGTTGAACATGGAATCCATCTTCAATAAAAATGCAGACAGTGTTGTACTTTTCCCAAATGCGGCCCTATCACTGCATCCTAAAGTGTTTTGAATGCCTAGCTTTGTTCTTGGATATGTGAAGCACATTTGTGCACAAGTTGTTCTTAGGAAATATTATTGTATTATCAGTTCTGGTACGAAAACGGTAGCAGACATTCAGGAACCAGTGCTGCCTGCTGTCAACTCTATGAGTTGCTTTCATATATTTTTCGAGTTCTATACCTCCCAACCTTCATTTTGATGTATAATGTGTGTATATTTAATTTTAATTTAAGAAATATCAGAGTTGGGAATTTCAAAGTAAACAACATTCCATTACTTATATAGCACCTCAAAAATATATATAAGTCTACAATGAATGAACCAACCTGGAGAGAAGGTTCTGAGATGGTGTACTGAAGTCTCGACCTCGTCTCGAGATCGCCAGGGGAGTGGGGGGGGGGGGGGGGCATATATAGACTCACCAATATATTCCGAGAGACGAAGCACCGTCATAAATCCACAATCACGACACCTCGCCCCCACCCCCCACGACAGAGTATACTTAACCTATATATTATGGCACTGCAAAACTTCGAAATTAGATTCGATTCGAAAGAGGTTCCACGATTCGGTGCCAGTTTCGCTGATTCGGAACTTTTCAAATCGTCTTGATGTTTTAAAACTCCAACAAAGTGTCGTCTCGTGAACTTTTGTTCTGGGGCCTTGCGAACGTTCGAGATTCGATTCGGTTTCGAATCTCTTCATTATTTCGATTCGATTCGAAACCATTTCGATTATTCGAAAAAAATCGAATCTCGGAGAGTTTTTTTATTTTATGAAATTCTTTCTTGTCGTCTTTCTGGAGATGAAAACTCAATTAGCAGTTTTCTGAGGAGAGAGATTGACCGTACAGAGCCTCAAAAGATAAAACAAATATAGTTGGAAAATTGAATTGATAAAATGTCATATGAAGCGATTTATTTATTTATTTATTTATTTATTTATTTATTTATTTATTTATTTATTTATTTATTTATTTATTATTTATTTATTTATTGGTGTTTTAAGGTCACATATTTATGCACAATGGCTAATCGTGACCGTGACAGGTTTACGGGTGAAGGAGGCCGGAGTACCCGGAGAGAACCACCGAGCATCGACGAGCAACTGTCAGCTCCTCAAAATTCTAACTCTTTTCAAGCTCCGCTCAAGCAGGGTTACAGCGGTTGAAGACATGTGCAGTACGCCTTAGTACATGGCATCATCGTGCCCCCATGTAGGCAACCGGGATAAAGTGCCTTGCCCAAGTACGCAACGCAGTTCGTCCTAGATGGGGATCGAACTCGGGACCTCTAGCATAGAAGTCCAACAGTCTACAATTGAGACACCGCGCTCCCATATATGAAGCGATAACGGAGGTCACGTTACGTCTACTTTGTACATATATCGCTCCGTGAGTGAAACAATGCGCCATCTGCAATTCTTTAGCATTGCAGATGGCGCCTTGTTCCACTCAAAGAACGATATATAGCTTTTCCATCCACCTTGATGAAACCTGGTCAATTCTCGCATGAATCTAGTTCTGTTGCTTAGATAATTGTTACAACTAGTCTATTTAGAAAAGCACATGTCAAAATTTATTTTAGTAGTGGTGCATTCAAAGTGATATCATCCAGTACTCTGAATGCCAGTGCACCAGAGTCCGCCCTGTATATTTCTAATATTAATGAAAGTACGTTGTACATCGGGATCGTGCACTGGTGCATGCCGAACTTTCTGTACGGAATACCGTAGGTCGCGTTAAGAATAAATTGCTCAACCATTCAGAAACAAGTGATAAATCCATTTGCTTGTACTTGTGGTTTAATGATGTGAAATAGTCTAACCAGTACGCATAACGACACTGGGTATACATCAGGGCTAGATAGTACTAGTATGATAACTGTAGAACAGTAACAATCAGAAAGTTGATTCGACTCGAGATTCGATTCGATTCGAACCTTTTGCCTCATTCGATTCCAGTGAAAAATAGTGATTCGCCAGACCTATCTTGTTCTATTATCAGATCGCCAGTCGAAGACTTGATGAAAGAAAAAGAATTTACAGAGGTTCTTCTTCCCAAACTATCTTGATTTCGTTCTAGAAAATTCTCCATTTTTCGAGTGACTTCCCGAAAAAGACGAGTCGCCTTTGAATTCAATACATCTGTGGATTTAATTGATTTATTTTATTTGATTTACTTTCGACAGCCAGGAACAATCGTATTGGGCAGTTTAGCGGATGGAGTAAGCCAGAGTATCCGGAGAGAACCGCCAAGTAATGGCGAGCAACTACCAGTATTTCCAACGCACTTGCTCCACACAGTCAGGGTAAGCATTTGCTGAAAATAAGTGTACAATCGGCGTGCAGTACGCCTTATTACAAAGCGCCACAGTGCCCCCATGCTGGCAGTCGGGATGAAGTGCCGTGCCCTTTTAAACCCTTGCCGTTTTCTAAAGGTATTGGCCGTGTACGTTCCCTGACTGTTAGTCTCAAAGGGCTTTTATTTCATGGAAAAGGGCGATCGTGTGTGGTGACTGTGCTGTCATAGCCAACTCCAGCTGCAAAATAGTCGAGTTATCTAACCCAACGAATTTGAACATGTCGCACCCCTTCGATTGATTTTACTACGACAAGGGTTAGAAGACTTTCATTAATAGTCGCGTTTGTGTTACTTTTGTGCAGAAAGTGTTCAACTACCAACCAAGACACTTCATGTTAAAAACAATTACAACTTTCGTATAATTGTTTCGTGAATACAACAATGCGCAATGTGCAATGATTCCGCATTGCAGATGGCGCCGTATTGCGCATTTAATGAAATCTCCCTAAAATGCCGATATTGACGTCATATCTCAAGTATTTGTAACCCGATTTTCTAAATGTTTGCTACCTTCTATTTGGTATCATGTGTACTGAAATGGAAGTTGAAACATACTGAAGTAAAATGTCACTTGAATCTAACTTTATCTGGAGAAATGTTTTGGCGTTTTGCGACTCCGATGCGTTCAACGTCATAGCGTCAAACCTATTACTTCAATCGAAACCACAAATAGGGGTTAACCCCTTCGAGTACTGATGGAACTGTCAGTGAAATATTGTAGTGATTTTCTTCACACATTTGAGTTCTACAGATCGCAAAATTGACGATATTTCAATGCGTGAAAATTTGAAATGACGAAGACGTCGGAAATGACATGATATAAAAATAGGGTTTTTATTGTTTTCTTTCTTTTTTTATTTTTGTCTTCAGCTCTACAACATACTAACCTTCCATACAAATAGGACCAATTTTCATTGTTTCAACGTCGACATCAAATTTTCGAAATTTCGTTTTGAGGAACTTTGTTTTCCGTCGAGTGAAAATTTATGGCACTTTTTGATAAAGCTTTTAAGGGGTGGGGGGGGGGGGGGATATAGTTCTGAAATTTCAGAAGCAAAGAGCAATTTTGTATATATGGGAAATTGAAATTATCTAAAATAACACTTTTAAGTCAATACATCAGGACTGTGCAACAACGAAATTATAACCGTTTGATATATAGAATATACCCATAGTAGCTTGGTATATCAAATGTTCACCACGAGTGGTGAAGTGGTGTTAATGGGAGAGTTTCTGTACCATAAATTGTAACAAGGCAAAGACCAGTGCACTCTCCCATAAATTGTAACAAGGCAAAGGCATGTGAACACATTGTGAGAATTCTCTCATTTCTTAATTTTGATCGCTGTTGTTATTAGTTCTGTGCATCGATGCAGCAGTCGGTAAGATATATTCGTTTCACAGTTTGTTGGTGGCCTAGTATGGTATATATGGTGTCAGTTAATTCCATATTGGACTCGAGCTTCGCTCTCCCCCAATATGAAATTAACTGACACCATATACACCACAGTAGGCTACCAACAAACTGTGTAACTAATATTATTGCGTCCGTGGAAATATTGCCCACCCGAGGAAAGTGACCAGTCCACGGCGGCCGTATTGTAAAGATGTAAGAATTGCGGTATACTGAAAAACTTAAAAAACGTATCTGCTATTTTCTAGGTACCTCACAACTAAAATTTCATGAAAATTGGCCAAACTTTAATTTTGTGGCTCATTACCCTCTATTTAGAGACTAGCTAGTTCGGCCATACCAGTTGAGAAATTCCCATGACGGCATACATCTTTAGATCTGGTTTGTTTTTGTTTTGTTTTTTTTTTTTTTTGTTTTTTTTTTTGTGCCGCGGAGATTATATTTCCGAAATAGCATAACGCTGCCCTTAAAAATTAGATTGCAACTGAAAGGAGTAGAAAAATGATTAACATCAGGCACATTCGAACCGAAAGTTGAAATTCAAAATATAAAACAAATTGCAGATGTGCTTATGAACAAGTGTGCCAAATATCATTATTGTGAGGGAAGGGGACGTTTCGAATAGATGGTCTGGGGAAAAATAGGCCTACATTTCCAATATACCATTTCAACTTCGCTGAATACGAAATCTGGAAAATAGACTGTGCCGTGATATTACTATGAGACACGGCAGACAAGAGTTACTTTTTTTAGAACGCACACAGTGTGATAATATTCGATTACTCAATAGCAGTATCGGGAACAGCTGAGCAATATTGTGTGTGAACACTACATGTCTCGATAAAGCACGAATAACGGCGTACAAAAGTCATCGCTTGGGGTGTTCGAATTCTAATCGATGTTGAGGTATCGGGTTGCATCGTGGGTAGAAATTATACATGGTATACTTGATAATGTGGAACATTACATGTTTCTTTGTCTGTACTTTCCATTCGGGTTTTCCCACACAATGCAATATTTCATAACTATTTGCAAACTAATCCATGTCTCAATGTTTGGATATCAAGAGACTTGAAGGAAGTAATTATCGGAAAATTCCAGGAAGAGTTTATGGATTTCTTTATAAACATATAACATACATACAGTGCACATCTGGGATTAGTCTGGCCTCTTTGAGAAAGGGTCCGGGGGTCCTGCAATTGGGGAAAATTCCTACCATGAAGGCCCCAATAGGGAATTTATTTGGGGGAGAAACAAAGTAAGAAAAAGAAATGTTACCTTCATATTGAACTGAGAACATTATGTATTTAGTATTATTTATTTATTGATGTTTAAGGTCACATACTTATGCACAATGGCTAATCATGACCGTGACAGTTTTACGGCTGGAGGAAGCCGGAGTACCCGGAGAGAACCACCGAGCAACGACGAGCAGCTGCCAGCTCCCCAACATCGTAACTCCGCACTGCAGCACAGGCAGAGTTAGATTGGTTGAAGACATCGACGTGCAGTACACCTTAGTACACGGCGTCATCGTGCCCCCACGTGGACAGTCGGTGTTAAGTGTCTTGCCCAAGGACACAACACGGGAGTCTGAATCGATCGCTCAGACAGTCACCCATCCGAGGGCTTACCGGCCTCGACGTTGCTTAACTTCGGTGATCTGGCGAGAACCGGTTACCGCAACGCCACCGCGCACCCAACTGAGAACATTACTACAGAAGCTAATACATGTATAGTACATGTAGTAAGTCTTATAACACCCATTCACGTGACATAATGATCAGTCTCTGTAATCTCTATTAAATATATTGTTCTTATGCCCTATTAAATAGTGAAGATATTTATAAATTTTGCTACCCTTCAACAGACGGCATTTTGTGGATTTGCTGTTGTGTCTAGGCAAGTATTGGCTGCCTTTATAGGCAGCCAATACTTGCCTAGGAACAACCGACAAGGTTCGTGGGATGTAACTTGCAAACGTATGTAAAACTGCCTGTTGAGATACCTGTTTTATTGCAGGAAAAAGTGACGAAAGTTAAAATTAGGCCTTCAAGGGGTAAGGAATGGTTACATTTCTGTTTGAATGAGGACTGGGAAATTTTAAGGGAAAAAACATACCAAAATGCCATTGGGAATGTGCCCAATATTTGGCCCCTGTAGCCACCATAACACATCCCCGGACAAAAACAATATCTAGAAATCCAGTAATACTTATGTAACTCTTTGCCACCCATCCCAAGTCGGATACTGGAAGTTTGGAACAGAAAGGAATGAATTACACAATTAAGTCGTGAAAGATTGTTCCTTAGCCCAAATCCTTGATCACATCGGTGGTTTGTTTCTGTGTTTGATTTTATTTTTGGGTTTAATGACACCTTCAACAGTCAGTCTCATATCGTGTCAGACGGCTCGGCAAGTGGAGAAAGCCGGAGTGATCGAAGTTACCAACGGGCAGCGCCTTGCAACTGTCAGACTCTTCAATGCACTAACTCAACACAAGCAGGGTTACCAGGGATTGAAGATAAGTGCGCTATCGACATTCAGTACACCTTAGAAGACAGCGCCACCGTGACCGCGCGTGCGCAATCGTGATTAACCCTTTACACAACGCAGACGATATCAAAATTTATAATTTTAAATATCATTTTTTCAAATTTTTCAAACAATTTCAACAAAACCATATCACGTGACCGCTCGTTGGAACGAGCTCGACGAGCTCGTTCCAACGAGGGGTCACATGATATGGTTTCGTTGAAATGTTTTGAAAAATAACATTTTTTCAACTGCTGAATTTGCATATTACGTGGGCAGATGCGGTCGATTCGTTGGGTAAAGGGTTAAGCGCCGTTAAGCGCCGTGCCTAATGAACCACCGCGCTCCATTCTCGTCGGTGGGAGTGCCCGGCGAATTTCAAATTTCGGGACGAATCGAATCCTGAATCTAAACAAGAAGAAGATTTCGAATCGAATCGTATCTCACCGCTATTGAAATTATAGGTATTGAACTATCTTACAGCCATGAATATTGTCATTCTCCCTTCACGTATTCTATTCAACAGCGACTCGTCCATCTGGGCAAGTGAATATTCCAAGAACGGAATGGGAATAGTGTCGGAAGCGCAAAATACTTAAACTCCACTTCTATCATCAAGAGGAGACAGTTGGTGGATTTGATAACACCTCGACATTTTGAAAATTTTCGAATCAGCATGACTCGAATCGAATCAGCTAGTCGATTAGAGTCGAATTGCATTAACAAGTTTCGCAGAACTTATCTGTGATCGGCCATTTATTTATTTATTTATTTATTTATTTATAGATGTTTTTTAAGGTCATATATTTCTACTCCTTGGTTGATCGTGACCACAACATGGATATAAAGTCAAGTCCAGTCAATCGCTTATACCTACGTTGCCCATTTTAGAGGACCTCCATCCCAGGTATTAGTAATAGGGTCCTACTTTACCAGTAAACAGAGCTTATTTAAAGATGTAAACGGGCACTGCTTCACTTCCAGGGATTCCCACGGGAACGGTGATCGGCCATCATGGCCATGGTAGGGAGAGAACCGATGCTCGCTAAATGGCATATCCTAACAACTCTGCATACGTCTCTCGCAGATGTTGCATGTTTTGAGATATTAGATTTAAACAACCCCGAAAATCAGCCACGACTGTCAGCCATGGATTTTAATACGACAGAGCCGGCTGTGCGTCTAATTACGGTGTGCTGAATCATTGTGTGAACACTCACCTGGAAACGTAGAAATAGGACTGTGATCACAAGCAGACAAACTATTTCGACCAGATCGCGACTTGGTCGCGATCCGGTCGAAAGTTTCTGTCCGCTTTTTCCACCAAAATACTTGTAGAATAATCTCATGCGGCGAAAACAATGCGTGAACTTTGAATCTGTGATGCTATTTGCGTTTGTTCGTCTGGGTGTGGTCTTGATTTCGTAGTATTTTATAGAAGCGCGTGCAAGTGTGTTCCGATTGGGTGGTGAATTCACTGCAAAAGAGGGCGCTTTTATAATCTAACTACAGTGTGTTTACTGCAGTTACTGGGAGCCCAGTGGCTCAGTGTTTACAGAATTGGACTTACAACCAAAAGGTCCGAGGTCCGATTCTCACCAGGGGTAGCTGCCCTGTAATCTTGGGCGGGGCCCTTCATCACGATTGCACATGTGGGGTTAAGGTGGGTCGTGTACGAAGGCGTACTGCACGTTGATGGTGCACCTGTCTTCAACCGATGTTAAAACTGTTCGTGTGAAGTTAGTATGTTGGGGAGTCTTGCAGTTGCTCGCCGTTGCTCTGTGGTTCTCTTCGGAAACGCCGGCTTCCTCCACCCGTAAATCTGTCCGACACGAGGTGACACTGGCTGCCGAAAATGTCGTTAAACCCCAATAAATACAAAAATACTGCAGTTACTGTATGTGTACATAAGAACATTGTGGAAAATTCATGTCACAGCGTGACAAACACTGCCCCTCCACTTAACTGGTAAAGTTCTGGAAGCCCATATTTGGGCTTTATTCTGAAGTGCGGGTGCCACAACTTGAAGGCTCATATTCAGTACATGTGCTTTGTATTATCTTTGAAATGATATTATTAAGTCTGTATTATTTATTTATTTATTTATTTATTTATTTATTTATTTATTTATTTATTTATTTAGTTATTTATTTATTGGTGTTTAAGGTCACATATTTCTGCACAGTGGCTAATCATGACAATGAGAGTTTCACGGGTGGAGGAAGCCGGAGTACCCGGAGAGAACCACCGAGCAACGGCGAGCAACTGTCAGCTCCCCATCATACTAACTCAACACAAGCTGGTTAGCATTGGTTGAAGACGGGTGCTCCATCGACGTGCAGTACGCCTTAGTACACAACGTCACCGTGCTCCCACGTAGGCAATGAGGGTGAAGTGTCGTACCGTGCTCCGACGTAGGCAATGAGGGTGATGTGTCTTGCCCAAGGACACAACGCGGTTGCCGCAGGTGGGATTCGAACCGAGGACCTCTCAGCTAGCAGTTGCACATCTACCTACTGAGCCACCGCGCCCCCATTAAGTCTGTAAGGGTGTGCCTTGTTATAATTTACGGGACAGTGCCCATACTCTTCCATAAATTGCAACAAGGCAAAGACATGTGTACAAGATTTGATGTCCAAAAATAATTTGGTTTAAACAATATTTTATTCTTTTAAAAATGTCATATGTAACAAAATGTTTACAAAAAGTAAAGAAGTAGGATGAGATATCTTATATAACATTTGTTCAACAATGTAGAGTAACAAAATAATAGAGGGATTTGACAAAAAGCTGAAAGCTTATGTGGATAAAAAAAATAATTTAGCACTCTGCCAGTTAATATCAGAAGGTAACTAAAAACCTACGTCGGTTAGGCATTTTGGCTGAAACCAGAAGCATGTTGGGTATTTTGTTTTGTTAATCTCGGCAGATTAATCGTCAGGGATCAATATTAGCATCACTTTCCTTCTTTTCTCAGAAATTTGCGTTCTTCTAGAATCCTAATTTGTCTGTCTTAGTATTTAATGTACTGCTTGATAAGTTCCCCAAGTGGATCGACAAAACTTCAAATGACAGGTTACGGTTATATAACCACTATGAAAACCGAAAAAATAGAATAAATGGGAGGCTGCCATCAGATGTGATAGAAGAAACAAATAAAATGGTCTCGAAATGAAAGAAAAACTGTCTACCTCAACGATGTCATTACAGGCACTGACGACAGAAATTGACTTGTGAATTAATATTCCGTCTCATATTGGTTCAGTGAAGTGATTATTTGTAACTGTTAGCTAAGTGGGTGATTGTATTCATTCCGACATATGTTTGTGGTGCTCATCACTCCATGGCCTACTCTTATTAACGTCAAATGTTAGAAAGATTTATTTATTTATTTATTTATTTATTTTGGGTTTAACCCTTTACCCAACGCAGTCGATTTCAAAATTTATTATATTAAATATCATTTTTTGAATTTTTTCAAATGAATTCTACATTCTTTATTTGTTTATTGGTGTTTAAGGTCACATATTTCTGCACAATGGCTAACCATGACCGTGACAGTTTTACGAGAGGAGGAAGCTGGAGTACCCGGAGAGAACCACCGAGCAACGGCGAGCAACTGTCAGCTCCCCAACATACCAACTCCACACAAGCAGGGTTAGCATTGGTTGAAGACAGGTGCACCATCGACGTGCAGTACGCATTGGTACACAGCGTCACCGTGCCCCCACGTGGGCAATGGGGGTGAAGTGTCTTGCCCAAGGACACAACGTGAATGCCGCAGGTGGGATTCTAACCGAGGACCTCTCGGCTTGCAGCCTGCATCTCTACCAACTGAGCCATCGCGCCTAAAATATTTCTACAAAACCATATCATGTGACCCTTCTTTGGAACGAGCTCGACGAGCTCGTTCCAAAGAGGGGTCACATGATATGGTTTTGTTGAAATGTTTCGAAAAATAATATTTTTTCAGCTGCTGAATTTGCATATTACGCGGGCGGATGCGGGCGATTCGTTGGGTAAAGGGTTAAAGGCCAGTGTTAGATAGATGGATAGATGGATGGATACTTTATTTGAAGCGTCCAGAAATACATAAAAATCACATGGCACACTGTAGGACGATGACATAGCCAAATTGACTGTCTTCCTGCCATGCCCACGGGAAAAGATAAAAAAGGGTAACAAACAAAATGAATACAATAATGAAGTAATAAAAAAAATCCTGACAGCAGGGTTTATACAGAAAATATTCAGTGACCACAATCAGTGAGTGGTTTTGAACTTCTAGCACTCTTAGCTTGGACAATTTTGAGTGAAATTTACCATCCAAGTAATAGTTACTAACTGAGCTGGAGGTATTCATGAATTTGAACAACCTGCCAACGTGCGGTATGTGACGCCGAGCCACGAAGCGACGAGGTGTCACAGCACGTTGGCAGGTTATTCAAATTCATGAATACCGACAGCGAGGTTAGTAACTTACGTACACTCCAATTCACAGAACGCACGGACCCAGGTATGGTAAGTGAGTACAGGTGTTCGAGTGACGTCACTTGAACACCTAGTCTATTGTTCTATCGGGTCGTTCACTATCTTACCAACCCGGAGAAGACAAAGGAATTGGTGTGTAAGTAGGAAGTATCTCACTAATTTGAGTGACACCGAGACGCAGATCGACAAGGTGTTACCTCACAGGACGGGGTGCTCAACTTCACGAGACACCAACAGTGGGGCTGCTTGATGATTTTCACCCTGCCCTACACTCGATCGGCCGAACGGATGGACTCAGGCATATTTAATGGACCAGAGGTATTCGAGTGGCGTTGCTTGATCTCGTAGTCTTTTGTTCTATCAGAAATTTCATGATGTTTTTCTATTCCAGGAAGACAAAGGAGCAAGGGAGTGATTTAATTAATACGAAACGAAAAGGAAAACCACTCTTGACGGATAGGTTGCAGGGATGAGATATCAGAAATTATGGATTATCCATGAGCAATCGGGACATAATTATATGATTATTACGTGTAACATGATATGTGTACGAATCTTTGAATTTCTCAGTGAGGGTTTTTTGAACTGCTACCTCGGTAATTGTTGTGTCTTGGAGTCTATTTTATTCCAAATTCCTGGAAAAGAATGAAATGGAAAATTGGCGCAAACCCTCGTTCTGAGTTTGGGTGTTCATAGTCTCCATGTTTGTAGGGTTTCTCTTCCGGAAGGATTCTTATAGATTTGAAAACATTTGTCAAAGCTTCGGGGTACTTTTTGTGTTAAGCCAATCATGCATAAATAGAGGATACCTAGTGTTTTTGAGTGGATACGGAAAATTATCTCATGAGTGGCAGAGACAAATGTTTATTTTTCGCGAGCGCTTGCGCGAGCGAAAACAATCATTTATCTTGGTCACGAGTGAGATAATTTTCCGCATCCACTCAAAAACACCAGATTTTCTTTTTATTATACGCGTTTTATAAGAATCTGATAATTCCACTCGTTTCAACCTTGAATTGATGGTTGAAAGTAAACCGCATATTCAATCATTGATACGCCGAAGTGATTTGATTGATACTCAACAGATAGCGTCTTGCAATCTGATTCAGTTTGCGGGTTTCTAGTCCATACCTGGCCTGAAAGTCCGTAATATACGTTTTTGGTTTGGTACGTCCTTTCAAAGGACGTACCAAACGAAAAACTAATATTACGGACTTTCAGGCCATGTTTGGACTAGCGGGTTTCATGCATCAATTCAAGGTGAATACGTGTTGAATTATTGCTGGAAATGATCGGTATCCACTCAAAAACACTAGATTTACTTTTCATTATACGTCTTTAGAACAAATTGATCATGTCCAGTGATAATTTGGCTCGTATTCACCTTGAAGTGATGCTTTGAAAGCCGCCATTTTGATTGATAACGTGAAATTGAAAATTTCTATATCTTCACAGTGGGGGATATGATTTCTATCTTTCCGCAATTTCTTCGATAATCGATTATCGTTTAGCGTATAATAAATAGAAGAATCTGGAGAGTATATAGATCATCAAACTTCAGTGTATGGAAGCTTTTAAACAATGAGTCCCTATGATCGTTATAGTTTTTGTTGGCCATAACATGCATGCTAAAAATCTTACTTTTGGGGGAAGCAGACTATAATGCCATACAAAAATTGACTACATAATACTGGGGAGAAGTACAAGGTTTTTAAAGCACTGCGAGGCAATACATTTTTGGCTCTATTAAGTAGTTAAATAGCTCTGGCCATTTTTGCACAGGTTACCTCAATTTGGTTTTTGAAGGTTAAGTTTCCATCCAAGTTTATTCCTAGAACTTTAACAGATTATTCCGTTTCGTTATTGCCAATCAGGTGGATTTTTGTATTGTGAAAGCTTTTTATCTAATCTCTACTTGGATGTATTAAAATGAATTTGGTTTTATTGGCATTGATAGATAGCCAGTTTGTTAGCCGAGCACCAGATTCCAATTTTTCTCAATTCCTGGTTACTCTTATCGATTAAACAATTCAACTTATTACCGGATGTGTAGGTTGTTGTGTCACCCGCAAAGGATAGGACATTGAACAACGATGATTAGTGGATATCATTCATATATAGTGTAAATAAAAGAGGGCCATGAATAGATCACTGTAGAACACCTGCTTTTTTATCCTCGAGAATCGACTCCGCATTTTTGAACGAGACAAACTGGGTTCTTCTAATCAAATAGTTCTTAAACCAAGAATTGGCAAGACTTCTGATGCCGTACAGTTCCCGTTTCTTTGTCAAAAAATTTTGATCGATCGTATCAAAGGCTTTAGAGAAGTCTAAGAACATCGCTAGAGTACAGTCTTTCGTGGTTTTATCATTCATTTCCGCGACATTTTTCAGAAGATGCAGTATTGAATGTGAGGTGGAATGGCCTTTCCTAAAGCCGAACTGGTACTTGAAAATAATGTTATACTTTTTTCTAAGAAACTTGAGAGATGTGAATACACTATCTTTTCTAGTGTTTTTGAAAATACTGATAGAATACTAAATGGTCTGTAATCAGTCAATACTATAATCTCCACTTGTGAAAATTGGGATAACTTTTGCAACTTTCATTTTGTCTGGCACTCGACCCGTTACGAAAGGACTGTTAATGTATTATTATGTCCTCTGTTATCATGTCCTTAAAACGTTTTGTGGGGATGTGGTTGTGGTCCCGACTTGATATTGGTGATAAACTATTTGTGAGATGGGTAGGGGAAATGAAAAAGGACTCATGATTGCTACTATTAACATTGTAAGACAAGTGTTCAGCAGTTTCGGGAACTCTGTCAGTCATACTTTTACCCACGTTTACGAAGAAATTATTGAATTTATTAGCTATTAATTTTGGGTTAATTAGCTCACGATCTCCACCTTTAAAGCTAAGTGAAACCTGCGTGGTATTTTTTTCACGATTTAATGTTTTCTCAAGATTTCCTATGTTTTTGTTTTTTTAATATTGGCTTTATTCTCAAGAAGTACCATATATTTGCATTTTCGCTTTAACTGGTTATTGACTCTGCAGAGCGCTTTGTAGCGAGCGGTAATTTGCGGGGATGGTGATTTAATTTCTTATGGTAAAGTTTAGTTAAAAACTAGCGGAAAAAAAGAAACGCAAGATCGTTTCTGAGATATATATTTCAAATGTGTTATGAATGATTATTTCATTGTTTGGATTGATGTTATTTCTTCATTACTAATTAAATTTTGACAAGTTTTGTTGTCTTAACACAGACAGCGTTTGCATGGATAACGTTCAAACATGGGTACTCAACGCCATTTCCTGATCAAAAGCAATAGCGGGTGAGCCAACTCCGGGCTTCAGTCGCTGCTCTATCTCTCCTTAACATTGACCCCATCAAGTTGTTTATGGTCCTTTGTGGGATGTTATTCCACTCCCGAAGAAGGGACTGCGTGAGCTGAGCGACGTTGTTTGGGACGTTGGCGCGCTTCCTGATTCTCCTGCACACCTCGTCCCACAAATGCCAATCGAGAACTGGGACATTGATTTGTTTGAGCAACGTGCAGCCTCGCATTATCCTTCTGTAACGTAAGGTTACGCGCATGGATAAGTGGAAGGACGTGATGCATGAGAACCTGATCCCGATATATTACGTCTGTGAGACTGCCCTGGTTGACCAGGAGAGGTGTTTCCATGTCATGAGAAACACAGTCCCCCTCCCCCCCACCACCATAACATACCCTCACCCGTATCTTCGTTTTCCTTAACAAACGCGTCAGAATATCGATCTGACCTGTAAAGCGTGAACCAAGTCTCGTCAGTGAATAACACACGTCTCCAGTGGGCCAAGTGAAACCTAATTGGTGCATGTGCCCGCAGCCATTACAATCGATATTGACGTTACCTGGGTGTAACTTGCGAACCAACGTAGGGGCGTCGTGGCCTTAAATTGAGCTCCCGCAACCGATTCTTAACTGTTCTTGTACACACTCGGCGACCATGAGTGCCTACAACCTGACTCGCCGTCTCGGTCGCCGAATGAAATCGGTTATGGAGGTGTGAGAGACGTTTGCCTCTATCTTGACGTAGCGACGTAACGCGAGAACATCCGCTCCTGGGAATGGTCAACTAATCTTCCTGTATAATTAGAGCAATAGCCCTATCCCTATCAAGTTCGAACATAGGCGGCATTTTGTTTTTCAATCGAGTTGAAATGAAATGTTGTGAGGTCGATATGTACTGTTCAAAACTTCGATATGATATGATTTTTCAAGCCCATGGCACGTGGGAGTGCCCCGGATGCACACTTTGTCGAAAATTCTGTTGAAGGCAAACAGCGTCGCACGTGGTCATGGTTGACTGAAGTTTAACCAAAGACTCTTGAGACAGTACACTGAGGAAGCTGTGTGTCAAGTTACTCCATTTGGTCTACGGATAAAAAAGTGTATTACCAAAACTGAACTTGCGTTTCTTTTTTTCTGTCATTTTTTTATGGATCCCACCTCTACCACCATCCACTTCAGGATGTTCCTTAGTAATTAACGGGTGATAACATTCTGGTGGTTAAGACAGTTTGCCTCTGATGCTAAAAATTTCAGTTAAGCCAATGACGTCGAAGAGATTTAAGTCTGTCTGCAAGTTACATAGCAGGTTCTTAAGATTTTCCTCGTTGGCGTTTAGACTCCGACAGTTCAGATGAAACATAGACAATTTGGTCCTGTTATTTGGTACGAAGGTTTTAAAGTCTTCAACAGAGTAATATTTACTGCCACATTCAAGATTCAGCGGCGAGTTTAACATGTCGTCACCCGAAACTGTACTGTTAAATTTTGAAATTAAATGTAGCATCATCATGTGTCTCATTAAAAGTTAAGTACATTAGCCATTATCATGTGCTATTTAGTGTTCAACCGATTACCAGAAATGGCCGCTGACCGATTACTGGTTATTTGAGCTCACACTCCGCCGATTCTGATGTCGATTCCGATTGTAATACCGTGCACTGCTAGAAAGGTCGAGGCTCGAAAGAACTACATTAAACTGAACATTATTTTTCACAGTGTTAAACTTCTTTGACTGGGGTGGCAGTAAAATTACCAGTCGCGCACACTTGGGCGGTAAACGTGGCTCTCAGAGCCACGTTTACCGCCCAAGTGCGTGCGACTGGTAATTTTACTGCGACCTGAGCCAAAGGAGTGCAACCTTCACTGTTCCTTTATGAACTGGCGATTGCCGCCATTATGCTCAATTGTAAGCTTTACATGTCGTTTAACTTGTATATCCCATAAAGGAGCGTCTAGAGAGATTAAGAATACACATTGTGGTTGTTTCTCAACATTACTGAATGGTATTATTGACATCATTTTACATTAACAATTGAACAACTGCAGAAGATAATAAAATGCGGTTAATGAATCATCACAAAATGCTTGGCAACAATTGGTTGGACCGATGTTCCAGAAGCCGTTGCCGTTGTCATCCTATTGTCCATAATCGGCAGATTGTGGTCACCGGTTCCGATCATCGGTTGAACACTAATGCTATTATTAACTTGACGGGGTATCAGTTCCCCGTGGCTCACCAACAGATGGTCAATGTAAAGGGGTGGCTGGAGTAAAAAAAAAGTTCAAAACCTGCACACAAAAGTCCAAAATTAAAGAAAATAAGCAGCTAAAGGGTAAAATAATATAATAATAACCCCTAAGAAGCATGCTAACATAAAATAGGAACCATGGCAGTATGCTACAAGGTAAGTCTCCACTTTGAAGAAAAGAAAGACAAACCTCAAAACCTGCACATAAAAGTAAAAAAAGTATCACATTTGTTTCAATGGGTTAAAATTGAGAAAAATACCCTGATAATGTCACAGTAACCACCATGGCAATATGCCAGTAAGGTGAAACCCTACCTGAAAAATATCCACTTGGAAGAAAAGAAAGAACAACCTGCACATAAAAGTCAAAAAAGTATCACATTTGTTTCGAAGGGTTAAAATTTAGAAAAAATACCCTGAAAATGTTACAATAACCACCATGGCAATATGCCAGTGAGGTAAAATTCCACTTTAAAAAATATCAAAACCTGCACACAAAAGTACAAAACCTGCACACAAAAGTCCAAAATTAAAGTAAATAAGCAGCTAAAGGGTTAAATAATATAACAATAGCCCCAAGAAGCATCCTAACATAAAATAGGAACCATGGCAGTATGCTACAAGGTAAGTTACCACCTGGAAGAAAAGAAAGACAAACCTCAAAACCTGCACACAAAAGTAAAAAAAAGTATCACATTTATTTTTAAGGGGTTAAAATTGAGAAAAATACTCTGTCACAGTAACTACAATGGCAATATACCAGTAAGGTGAAACTCTACTTGAAAAAATATCCACTTGGAAGAAAAGAAAGACAAACCTCAAAACCTGCACATAAAAGTCAAAAAAGCATCACATTTGTTTCAATGGGTTAAAATTGAGAAAAATACCCTGAAATGTTAAGGAAACCACCATGGCAATATGCCAGTAAGGTAAAACTCCACTTGAAGACAAAATTTCAAAACCTGTACACAAAAGTCAAAAACCTGCACAGAAAAGTCAAAAACCTGCACAGAAAAGTCAAAAACCTGTACACAAAAGTCCAAAATTCAAGTAACTAAGCATGGAAAGGGTTGAATAAAATATTACTATCCCTGAAAAGCATGCAGACATAAAAAAGGAAAAAAAATCAAAATCAAAACCTGCACACAAAAGTTCAAAATAAATGAATCCGGACGCCGACGCAGACGACGCCGACGCAGACGACGACGCCGACGACGCCGACATGAGGGCTATGCCAAAGGCTCACACAACTATCGTTGGTGAGCCAAAAAAACTGTTACAGGCCCAAGAAATACGAGGATTAACATTGGTACAAAGTTAGTCTTACGAAACAAAACCTTGCATTCAGTGATGGATAAACATGTGCAATCTAAAACTATCCAGAACAAAACTGAACATGTTATAGAAAAATGTATATGATGAGGATGCGTGTCTCTGCGCATGCTACTGGGAGTCAGTTGAGTCATTAAGGAATCTTCGGCGTTCACCAGAAGTAGTGAGCCTTCAGTCATTGTGTACAACTATTCAGACAAGAAGTGTCATAAGGAAGTTTTCTATTCGTACTAGGCAACGGGCAAAACAGACAAAATGAAAGTAAGAATGCTGTGCGACCATGCCCACTAACAGCCATACTGATAGGCGAATAAATGTTCTCCACTCGCCAAACAATTTTTTTTTTAGTTTTTATTATTTTTATTTTTTTTTTTTTTATATTAATCCTCAATTCATTCAGTTTCAAACTCCAGATAATCCATCACTTTCACCTAATCATAAGCGCCAACAAATGACCATCCAGAAGTTAAAACTGATTGACCAGAAAAACAAATGTGCGCTTATCTAGGCTTAATTGTACGTTGGAATTGCGCGCAATTGCCATATCGAATGGCATCCAAAGCACGGCAGGTTCTCCTGGTTACTCATAACAAACACATGCAATGTTTCTGCCAATGGACCTCCGGGTTACCCGGAGGTCCATTGGCTGAAACATTGCTTGTGCACAGGCCATATGTAAAGAATTTGACAGCTTCACTGTGGCGCGTACAATAACGCACAGATCAACGTGCTATTTGTGCGCATTTCATGACAGGACTTCTAGTTTTAACTGTAGTCGTAATTTCGCTAAGAACCCAATTACGACTACAAGATATAATCTCAGCATATTTGGAAAGGCTAATTTGTTTCCTGTGAGCATTATATTGGATGATGGACCAGATATGGGCATACCAGTGTTGAAAGACTCGTTAGTCTCGAATCAGTCTCGGTGTTCAACTAAATGCACTGGCCTGTTGGGGTGGATAGTTATTCAGCCTACACATGGTAGAGTCTGTGTTGGTAAAAGTTATAGAAGTTTATTATGTTATGCATTCGGTAAGAATAATCGGAGGAATATGTGTGGGCATATCGCTGAAGAAATAAACAGTTCCAGTAGTCAACTAAATCTGGATGGGAGTGGGGTGGTGATACCAAGTCTACACCACAAGTATCCTGGGATAGTACAGCTTTTTCATTTGGTCATTTCTTATGTGTAATAGAAACGAATACTTTGTTTTTTTTTCTAGTGGAACTTCACGGGACAACGGACCAGATGCTGGCATATATGTGATGAAGGAAAATATAGGGGCCGTTTCGGTCGTGTTCAATTTAATCCCCCAAGTTCCGGGCTGGAAAGGTTATATTGGGCAGTACAAGAGAACTGATTATTTATTCAGTAATATACAACGCGTTTACAAATCTATTGTGGATAAAATAAATTATTTATTTATTCATTGGTGTTTAAGGTCACATCATACTTATGCACAATGACTAATCGTGATCATTACAGTTTTACGGGTGGGGGAAGCCGGAGTAACCAGAGAGAACCACCGAGCATCGATGAGCAACTGTCAGCGCCTCAACATCCAAACTCTCTTCAAGCTCCAACAGTCTACCACTGAGCCACCGCGCTCCCGGATAAAATAAATACGTTTTGATATGTGAGTATATTGCTTGGAGATGGCATAGCCATTGGCTGTCTTCCTGGCATCAGGACAAAAAAAAACAAACAAAAAAAAAACAATTTATGATGCAAAGCGCCGTAATACAATACTAATGTACATGTAATATTCTTTCACTTTATTTGCTGGCATATGGTACGCCGTGGTCCAGATTTCTATTCAAATAAGAGTGAATTATCAATGAATGTTAGGAGTTTGTGTCTGTGGTGAATTAACAGGATTTAGGAGCTTCAATACAAGAATGGTTGGCGACCCGTCCCCGGGAAGGGGGGTCACATTGGAGCCCAGCCCCCACCAAGGCAGCATCCCGAGGAGGTCTGTCTATTAAGTTGACAAATGCTACGCTTTGGCCCTTGGAAAAAAATATACGATTATCACATCGCATGCTTCCCTTCCCATGTCCAAAATGCAGCATATGTTAGAGGGTTCACGGGTAATAACCTCGCGTGAGCCCCTAAAAGTGATCTAAATGCCAAGGGCTGGGACGGAGGCAAGACCCAGTCCCATGGGTATATCAACAGTAATCTACCCCCCCCCCCCTCCCCCTCCTTCTCCTAGCGTTTCTTTATCCATTGTATTTCCTAACATGCTGAAGGTCAGCAATCCGGACATTCAGTTCTGGAGCAATGTTCCGTAGACGAGTACGATTCCAGATATCCTTTAATTAAATGTGCTCTGAATTTCTTCCTTGCGGTAATATCATTGACATTTCTTTCGTGATTGTTCCACCTAAGTGTTAACAATTGGACTTGTAAGTTGGAGGAGAAGGTTGTCATTGGTGTATTCGCGCGTAATTGGCCGTTTTGTCTCGTGTTTGTTTCAAGTCTGTGGAAGTAATTCTCAAAAGATACAGGTAATTTATTAGTGTGCCAATCAAGTACACAAGTGAGAGCCGATAATTTGAATTGGTCGGGAAATGTCAGTATACTATTCTTTCTAAAAAAAGGGGGTCAGTATCGCTGTTGTATACTTTTCGGTTTATTGTCCTAATTGCCTTTTTGTAGGGCATTAATACGGTTAGTACTAGCCGCATTTCCTCATATCTCTATTTCATAAATGAGGTGACAATGTGTTAGGGCATAGTATAGGGACCTTAGGGCGCTTACTGTTAGTGTTCTCTTTAATTTATTTAGGCAGTAAATTGCGCTGGAATTTTTCTAGCACACAGATTCGATATAGTGTTTGAAGGATACGTTCTCGTCAGTGATAACACCACGGAATTTCACTAATTTTTCATTATATCGATTTCCACAACAATTTAAATCTAGTCCATTTAGTTTCAATCGTATCCGATTTGATTTATGATGATTACCGTGAGGGTGGAGAAGCATATATTTACTTTTATTTGCATATAATTTAAGTTTGTTGCTACAGCACCATTTGTATAGATTAGCTATTTCCTTGTTTGCCTGTGTTTCTAGTAATTTCATATCATGTCCGGCCGAATACGCAGTTGTGTCATCAGCAAAAGAAGGAATATTCAGCTCCGAGGCAGCATTAATGTCATTAACATAAATTAAGAATAGTACAGGTTCAAGTACAGCCCCTGGGGTACCTCGCATGTTGTTGTGCAAAGGGAAGAATAGGCAGCTGACAAATTGCTGCTTGTTATCTAGGTAACTTTCAAACCAAGAATATCCTACTCCCCGGATTCCGTAGAATTGCATTTTGGTCAGAAGAATATCATGACTAATCGAATCAATGGCTTTCGACAAATCAATAAATATTGTTAGGGTTGAGTCCTTTGTCAGTTTATCGTTTTCTTCAGCTACAAATTTTAGTAGCTGCACAATGGGATGAATGGTTGTATGCTTTTTTTCGAAGTCCATATCGGTTCTTGCTCAAAAATTTCGTACGTGTCAAGAAAGCTAATTAATCTTTTATTCATTAGTTTCTCTAGCAGCTTTGAAAATACAGGTAAGATGCTGATCGGTCGCTAATTGTTGAATTGTTGTGGGTCGCCATTTTTAAATACAGGAACTAATCTTGATATTTTCATATTGTCCGGGAACATACCAGTTGAGAAGGAAAGGTTGAAAATATGGTTCAGTGGGACTACAACATGAAGTATGGTTTCTTTAATAATCGCGTGGAAAGACCTTGAGCATCAAAAGTGTTCTTAAAGTTATCTCCGCCAACATGTACGGTATATGGAGATTTAATACCTGGATGTCGGTTTTTAAACACCGAGCAACAGATGATGTGTTTAAATGAGACATCCAGATATTAAATCTCCATATACCATACATGTTGGCGGAGATAACGTTTTTGTACCGTTCGAAACACAGTACAACTTAGTGGAAATAAATTTGTGGACGCATTCTCACGCTCCGTAATCACTAGACCAAATTCGTGACAATTATTTTGTTTTTATCATCGCAGAAGATAACAGATAGAGTTACACCCCTTGGGTCGTTAAAGAAACGAGTAAACAGTATTTTGTTGACATATCGTCCCCTGAGTTTCAATGTGTTCTATGTGCCTGCTGGCACATAGAACACATTGGAACTCAGGGGACGATATTTGCTCTTAGTTTATTTTTGTGATTGAATTGTCGGAAATCTGATGATATTTGTGACTATTTTCCGGTTTTTTGGTTCGATTTTTATTTCGAGACGAGCAAAAGCGGAAAACTTTCGCTTAAAGCATATACCCCGATGTTTCGGGTGCGCTTATACCCTGGATGTTGCACGCTCTCGTATACCTTGGATGTTGGGTGCATTCTTTGCCATGGCTATTTGGCCAAGGCATTCTGACCAATCAAAAGACCGAATTTATCGGGATATAGGGGCAATATTTCTTCTTCCGTTGTTGGTGAAGAGATTTGGGAAATTTCCTGTCAAATAAGACCTAAAATGTGAGTTGCTTTGTATTGGGATCTCATGCTTAATCGTTCGTCGTACGTTGACGGAGAAGTTGTTGAACACGTGTGCATTATTCTCGGACTCGTGTATAATTCCGTCTTTGTATTTGAATGTGGTTGGTAGCTGACTTCTTGATTTCGATCTGCGAATTAAGTCTCGGAGTATGTCCCACGTTTTTTTTTTTTTTTTTGTATTATTTTTATTTTCTTCAAGAATGTTTGCATAGTGGAGGTTTTTACATCTTCGCCTCAATTTATTGAATATATTACAATATTGTTTATACCTTTATTTATTTTGTTCTAACGGGTGTTTTAGTTTTTGCACATATACTTGTTTTTTGCAAGCAATGACTTAACCATACCGGAAATCATCCATGGTTCGCGTTTGATGAGTCTATTTATTTTGCTTGTATCTACCAGTGGGACAGCCGTGTCATAGGATTGCAAGTAAATATTAATGAACCTGTCAAAGGTTTGGTTTATTTCTATACAATTGTGTACTTCACTAAAGTCGCTAGCTTCAAGGTAGGTTATAAATAACTCGATACTGCGAGGCGAGAAAATTCTGTTCGCAGTCTGTTCATCCCTAAGCTTCTGTTGTTTTGGCGGGTAGACAACGAAGGTGCCGACGTGATCTGAGGTGTCAGTTATTAAAATTTCGGCTTTGTAGTTCAAATAATTATTTGTGAGGATGCGGTTAATTAAGGTCGCTGAGTGGTCAGTGATTCTTGTTGGTCTAAATTTAACAGGGATGAATCCACTGTGGAATACGTTTTCGATATATGAAGTTGTTTGAGAGTGGTGTTGGTCATTCAAAAAGTCTATGTTAAAGTCTCTGAATATACCTTTCTGAATATATATGCCGTCTTTTGGCTCGAGCTTAAATTGTTCATGAGATTATTGATTTTCTCTAGGAAAGCATTAACATCAGCGTGGGGTGCTGTGCTAGGTCGATATATACACCCAATTATTGATGAGTGCTTAGTGCCAGAATGAAGTTCAATGACAAGGCATTCGAAGATATGTTCAGTAAATTCGGTTAGATCCTCTCTAATAATGAATGTGGTGTCGTCTTTTACATATATACCCACACCCCCACACACATCGACTGTTCGCATCCTATATTGTAGGGGGTGATACCCGTCTAAATCATACTTCATCAAATCACTTATTTTGAATATATCTGTGAGACCAATTATTCGAAAGTGTTTGTCCCACTGTTAGTTTCACCGAGCAAGTGTTCAATGGAGTCAAAATTTGCGCTTAGGCTCCGACAATTCAAGTGGAAGATCAATGCTCCCTGGTTTGTGGACGCGATTTCCCGTTTGAATTCATCCAGGTGTAATAATTACAGGAATGGTTGTTTATCGTGAACAGGGTTTCAGAGTCATCTGGTGCATCCGCGTATGTGATATCATTAAGAACAGCCTGCAAATCATATTGAGCGTGTTCCTGTATCTAACCTATGTTCCTATTTAATGCCGCCATTTTGCGGAGAATTCACAACAGTCTGGACCACGGGCGCGAAGTGAATATAAAAGTACTGTGACATCAAATTATAGCAAGGCATAGAAAATGTGACATCAGAACATTGTATATAACACATTTTAACAAAATATTCAATCTATGTCAATACACTGTCACAGTTAGGGTATTGTTAGTAGTGGGGACTGCCACTATAGGGACAAGCATTTAACACTGAATTCCACATACCCCAAGACTGCTACTATAGGGACAAAATTAACATAGGATTCTCCATATGGTTTTGTCCCTATAGTGGCATTTTTGTCCCTATAGTGGCATTTTTGAAGGTAGGAAAAAGATTTTAAAATCTTTTTCCTACCTTCAAAAATGCCACTATAGGGACAAAAATGCCACTATAGTGATAGAACCCTATGGAGAATCTTATGTTAATTTTGTCCCTCAAGTGGCACCATTGGGGTATGGGGAATTCAGTGTTGTCCCTATAGTATCAGTCCCCACTACTATTGTTGTTTCTTCCGAGACAAAACTGGCACAGTTAGGGTATTGATATGATAGAACTTAAAACTTGTCAGTATATTATGTATAATATATAGACGAGATACTTTGGTTTTATTGGAGAATTCTACTAATAATTAACGCGTACATAACTGAGTTCTCCCAGTCCCGAGGTTGGAGGGGAGAAGTATAATAGGAACAGGCAATGTAGGACCAAATATCTTCACGTTTTTAACCCATTCCATCTGCTTGGTGGTAATAGACGTTAACAGCGATGAATATAGTAGGAAAACTGGGCCATACTACCTATCAGATTGTGCCACACTACACATCAAACATGTTTAAACCAAATCATCAGCTTGGTGTTAATAGGCCTTACCAATGATGAAAATCGTTCACTGCGAAAGAAAATTGTGTCACGCTAAATATTAAACTTTGTCGTTATAGCCCTAACGAAACTACAACACTTGTATTTGACCATGCCATGTTGGCACAATTTGTTTTGTCCGTGACATGGACATCAGTGTGAAAGCAATCGCACCACTTTTTCCTTCTTTCTCGAAAGTATGTGTATAATATATGTATAATACATTCGGATAAATAGGTTTATCATATGACTCGTCCGTTTTGTTCACTTTAAAACATTTGCTATTTTATTTTCATATTAATCAGTGATAAACAATGCTTTCCGTCAATTTCATTGGTCAATTTCAAAACTAGACAATTTGATTGGCTGAACAAAATACAACTGAGCCACATTTTCATAATTTGCATAATTAGTGTTGGGAGCTTTCATTGGTCAATTTCAAAACTGGACAATCTGATTGGCTAAACAAAATACACCTGGGTCACATTTGCATAATTTTAGTAGGGAGAATTTACGTTATCTATCCTATTTAGGGTGGGTTATATTGTATTAATCTTTTACCTACAAGAAAAACGCCATTCGTTTTTTTATATTTTCACTTTTTGCTTCCAAAACATAGGTTATGACCCCTCATTGGAACGAGCTCTACGAGCTCGTTCCATTAAGAGGTCATAACCTATGTTTTGGAAGCAGCAAAAAATGAAAATTTTTAGTTGAACGAGAATGTTTTTTCCAAGTGCCGTCTGCAACTCAAGAGAGGTGATGGGTTAAAAAGTCATACTAAGTGGCTAATTTGTGCGTGTGTGTGTCATATGATAAATAGAATATGAAGTGAGTGTTTTTCTCATATAATGATTATGAAACTCGTCCGAATTTTCTTAGACTCGTTTCATAAATATTATATGAGAAAACTCATTCCATATCCTCTATTTATTACGCATCCATTAAACTTTAAACCCTTGTATTTAAAGGAATTACCGCTGTGACATAAATGTTTTTGTATTCAACTCGTGATGTACAAGCCAGAACTTTTTTTCTCAGCATCTTTTTTACTAGTTCCTTTCCCATCGAGTTATTAATTACGCTTCAAAAAGTTTCCAAATTTCGTTATACAATTATCTCTGTCGTCTAATGTGAAAATGAAAGCTGTTTTGTAAATTCAACGAAATTTGTACTTGTATTTGTATTATCAGTAATGGCCACCAAATGGTTTAGCGTGAAGGTACACCAGCCGAAGTGAAACAGCGATACGAATTTCAGAAAACACGTCTAATCGAAAAGATAACGAATGTAATTTAGACTGGTTCCCTAGAGGTTGTTTTTACTTTTTATCGATCCATTTGACCAGTAAAGTTTCGAACAAAAATAACGGACTCGTCACCTTTGGGTTTAAACATCGGGATTAAAATTTGTTTATTTAAATGAATTTTAATGGATTGGTATGTGTAATAAACACAGAGCGTTATGTGTGTTTGGATACGAGTCTCGCGAAATATGACTGCGCCATTCCAACTCATTATGTAAAACACCCACCGATTCAAACATACATCGCGTTCTGTCTATTTACTAGAGGACTTCTAATGAACAATGGAGCAGATGTGGGACAAACGAAATTAATGACACTCATTCTGCACTGTTGATATAGGATTATGGGACAAGGCCTATCACTGAAGAATCCAAGTAATTGGTGTGTACAATTAGCAGTGCTCAAAATAACTTTTTTTCTTTGCGTAGCAAAATGCTATACATTTCCAAAAAATGAATAGCATTTTGTAAAAATTACATAGCTATTTTTGTATACACATGTACAAGAGTTGTGTTATGCTGTTTTGTATTGAATTCTTCGAAGTAGATAGAATAGTTTCCATCCATTTCTGGGCATTTCCAAATGATCTGCAACACATGAAACATTTACTACGTATTTTTAACTGAACTGCCTTTGAGGGTTGCAAGGACTTGGATATTTTCATATGGCGTCTTGGTTGTTCAATAGAGTTCTCCAAATGGAAGTTGGGATTTTTAATTTGATGGGCTTGAAATTATTTTTAATGGACATTTTATGCAAAATGTTGTAAAAACAGAAAGAATTCAAACCAATAGAATTCATCTTACATATGAAGTTGCTAATGATGCTTGATGGAGAGTTAAACTGAGTTATGCCTAGAATGTTCCACAATCAGAAGTAAAGCATCAGTGAACTAGTTTTCAAATTTGTTTGCAAATTTCCATTTACATTTTGCGATATGAGATAATCAACTGCAGCCTAATAGGCTGCAGTTGATTATCTTGTATCGCAAAATGCTATACATAATTGAACATTGTGTAGCTTTTTGCAAGTTTTGCATAGCAAAAAGCGACGCGACACCGCTTATTTTGAGCCCTGACAATTGGTACATACTATCAGATAGTTGTGATAGATAGAGATTAAATTAGGTCAAACTGTTGTGAATAATACCTGAGAAACTCTTGGTTTCCGGGGGGAAATCTCTTGAGATTTGAATCTAGTTAAGGATAGCAATATATGACAATTTCGTGTATTGAAAATAGCGGGAATTCTATAGTAGATACAAACGGTTTGATTTGTTATTGGAATTCAAATGACGAAATGGCAAGGCGTAGATACATCAGTGTTGACATACAATATGGGAATAATTCTGTCCCTGTGGTCAACTAATTTCGCAATCTTTCAGGAAAGGGACGGGGTGGTTGTTGTGGGGAGTGGTTATACGTGAGAGATTCCGAATTGGTACAATTTGAAGATACAGAAAATAATAGCTTGCTGTTTAGAGGAATGTAATGCACGTATGGCTTATATGTATACATACAAGTATGATGGGGAATGTAGGATCATATTTGTTCCAATGTTCGACTCATCTCTCCGGTTGCTGCTGTGGGTGGTTATAAAAGCTACATGAAGAACGTATACAATATATACAGGGTAATCGTTTGACTGGACTGGTTACGTGAAAAAATTCTCGAGAGGTGAGGGACGTTGTACGAACATGAGTGCGCGAATGCGCACGGGTGTTTAGCAATATAGTCCCTCGCCTCGAATGAATTATTTCACGTAACAAGTTCAGTCAAGCGATTACTGTTTATTACTTTTCGTTATTAACGATAATTATATTATTTAACCCTTTACCTAACGTAATGGTCAGCGCTATTCTCAAAAATCGCCAATTAATTTTCATTATTTTTTTCATTTTTTGTCTCTAAAACATAGGTTATGACCCCTCATTGGAACGAGCTCGTTGAGCTCGTTCCAATGAGGGGTCATAACCTATTTTTTGAGACCAAAAATGAAAATAATAACTATTCAAGACTTTTTTTGCAAGTGTCGTCTGCTTTTCATATTAGGAAAAGGGTTAAATAAAACTATGAAGTCCCCATTACACCCACGGCAAAGCGTCTTCGTTTGCGCGCACGGATACATGACACAATTGTTGATTGCATAATTCACTTGTGAAGTTATCGTTTATAATCAAACCCGGTAATCCCAGTAAATTACACTTTGGAAAGTAATAAATAGGCAGGTATACTCAAAAAGAATACATTTGTTTCCAGAAGGGGGAATTTGCTGTGGAGATTTTATTATATTGAACAGTGGACCAGGTGTGCATATATGTGAACTGAAAGACAGTGTAAGCACAAATCTGCTCCTGTGTTTAACTAAATTCTCCAGCTTGCTGGGCAGCGAGGGGCTGATGGTTAAACCGGCCTTCATATTGAACATTATGGAAAGGTGCAATTTGTAGAAGGATATGCATATTAGGTAAGAATAATTTGCGTATTCCACTAAAATTAGAAGTAACCCCTAAGAGGGACTGTTTATCTCTGGCATTTCCCATCTTGATTCTGGTGGGTTTTGGGAAGGATGGTTGTCCATTATTTCCACGATAAGTTGTTGGCAGTCTATGGGAATTAACCACCCTTTTCATGATCCAGTTAACTGAGGCACCATCAAGTTTAAGATCAGTGACTAAACAATTTCTCACTGTTGTGTAAATGTCCTCATCTGATTCAGGAACACCATATATCAGAATGTTGTAGTTTCGATCGTGTATATCCGACAATGTTATCTTTTTTTCTTCAAGTTCTTAGAAATGTGCTTTACATGATATTTCAGCTGGGGGAATCGTAGTATTTCAAATTTCTCCTAAATTTTGATCGTTGAATTCCATGGTCCCTTGAAAGCTCAGAATAGTCAGATCGTAATTCTGAAATTGATCGGTTGATAACGGTTATTTCCCTTTACACTTCACCAATGTCACTTCTTAGATTTCTACTTTCTTCTCGAAAAGACTCAATAATACGTTTTTTCTAATCACTGTAACATCGACTTCTCTCCCTCCCTACCTTTCTCCGTTTCATGTTTAGTCATAGTTGTTTTACTAAAACGAGCAACAGGCAACTCAAGCGCAATACTTAAAAGGTGCACGAAATTATGCAATTAGCAAGCTTTTGCGAGTCATTCTCATTCACAATTATTTATTTATTGGGGATTAAGGTCACATATTTCTGCACAATGGCTAATCATGACCACGACAGTTTTACCGGTGGAGGAAGCCGGAGTACCCGTCGAGAACCACCGAGCAACGGCGAGCAACTGTCAGCTCCCCAACATACTAACTCCACACAAGCAGGGTTAGCATTGGTTGAAGACAGGTGCACCATCGACGTGCAGTACGCCTTAGTACACAGCGTCACCGTGCTCCCACATGGGCAATGGGAGTGAAGTGTCTTGCCCAAGGACACAACGCGGTTGCCGCACTTGGGATTCGAACCGAGGACCTCTCGGCTTGCAGCCTGCACCTCTACCAACTAAGCCACCGCGCCCCCTTCTCACTTACAATTTAGATACCCTTTGTCAAAGACATCGAACAGTAAGTAAACATACAAATCACTACATATATGTCATATCTCAGCTCCACGGAATCCGCAGTTTGGAATAGCGTCCGTCAATTCGAACAGACTCAATAGATCTTCAAAAACCGACAATGTTGTTGTCGCCATCTTTCTACTTTCTACTTTATATCACAAGGGTAGAAAATAGACACGTGTACATAGAGAAATCTGGGTTTATCCAGGAAGGAAAACTGGTTCTTCTGTTTATCCTGGTTGGGAACCAAATTTGGTTACACGGAACCAAACATACACATGTTTTGGTTCTGCGATTTGTCAAATTAACTGGACTGATAAGGCCTCTAGACATTGTATATATTGTAAAAAATAAAACCACGCTAAGTTGAAATTTTCATCTTTTGAACCCGTAACACCGATATTTCGGTCCAGGACATAATTTCGTCCCATTTTGTCTTACACGGGGCATTGAGGATAAAATAATAACTGCAGTATGCAGCCGGACGGCTGCACACTGCAGTTATTATTTTATCCTCCCTGCATATTGATATTGGACTGACCCATCTAACTGTAAGGTAGACAAAGGCGATACTATTCCAAGAAACGAGGGTTCAAAGGGTTAAAATGGCTACGAAGCAACCCCGGAAACACATTTCCAATTGTCCCATCACGTTAACACTTTATCCAATGCAAAGAATATCAAAGTTTTTTATTTTAATTATTTTGTTTTTTAAACTGTTTCAAAAAATGCAGCAAAACCTTATCTTGGGACCACTCATTGGAACGAGCTCGATGAACACGTTCCAATGAGGGGGATCGCACGACATGGTTTTGTTAAAAATGTTTTACAAATATACTTTTTTCAGCTACTTAATTTGTATATTACGCGGCCGATTCGTTAGATAAAGGGTTAAGTTGGGCGATAACGTCAATTTTTCATATAACCAAGACAGGTAACTCTATACGGAATTGCCTGGTTCCAGATCCCATGAAGCCTCATTTATTTTGGGTTTTCAGTGGGTCTCGGTTCAACTTGAAACCAAATTTGGCGCGGATTTCTGTGTGTGGAGTGTTAGCGGTATGATGTGTTGTTTCAATAAACGTGGAGAGTGTTCGCCATTGCAATGGAATATGGCAAGGCAATTACACTTTACAGTTCTCTGATCGAATGCGGTGTATATTTTGTCGATCAGATAGTGATGTTTAAGGTCGCATGTTTCTGCATAATGGCTAATCGTGACCGCTACATGGAGATAAAGTCACGTTCAGTCAATAGTTTATACCCATGTTGCCCATTTTAGAGGGTTTCCACCCCAAGCATTGATGACTGCGTCCTATTTTACCAGTAAAACAAAGCTTGTTTACCACAATAAATAATCACTGCTTCACTTCCCGGGATTCTCACGGGTGTTCCGATTCAACGTTCTCGTGTGTTCTTTTTTTTCTCCCGCAGACGCGATTCCACAGTGCTGTGAGGAGAAACGCGAAAGACAATTTCTAACATAAATTTAGTCTTTTTTCACCTTTATTTCACGGAATGTTCTCTCTGGAGTAAATAGTTTCTCCCTTGCTGCAACAATGCGCCATCTGCAATTCTAAGGCATTGCCTATGGCGTCCTGTTGTACTAAAGATACGATAGAATTCTATAACCCAAAACTCATATATCTCGAGCACAAGGAGAGAGGTGAGGGTGAGGGTGCAAACGGTTTTCTTGAGTAGTTGGAAATCACAGGTTACAGTTGATAAATTCCCGTTGGGGTGTATATGGTTTTCCCAAAATTGAATGTTCAGCAGCCGAGGTTGCGGATACAGTTGGAAATTCAGAGGACCCACACCCGACGCAAAACCCTCTAGTCTCGCCTATGACCAAATTTAGAATGAAAAACATCACTAAATGCATATTAGAAACCGTCAACCAAAGATAAATGTAACGAAATCTACTAGCACAAATGCCTAACAGTTGGGGGTTTGAGGCTTACATTTCTAACTGTTGAACATTCTTCACGAGATTAAGGACGAGACACCCTACGCCTTGACCCACATGCCATCACCACTTACAGACAGCCTGTCGCCACGTCCCCGAGTTTGGCGCAAGAGGGACAAAGACAACCTTGATACATGTCAACGAAAATAGCTGAAAAATATGAGATACAATATTGGTGTCAAATTGAAACAACATGGAGGAGCCAAGACTCTAAAAAGCTTTTACAATTGTATTTTCTAGAACTGTATTTTCTGCCCATTAATATAAATGACTAAAATCAATCATTAGCTTTTAAAAGATATGACAATTTGCCAGTTGGCAAATTGCCATATCTTTTAAAATGCTAATAGTTGGCCCCTGGAGTGATGCATCATCCCTTTTCACCATCACAAGAGACATCATATAATGGAAGTTAGAAAGATGGGCCAGATTTCAGAAGGCGTAACTCAAACATTTGTATCTTACCTTCAAATGGTCAAAAGGTTGCGCTAACGACCATGCAAAAGAAATCCGAGTCTTGACAACGTGATGCAGAGAAGATGATTCAAACAAATCGACTGTTAGCAGAGACAGACAATGAGATGTCGGCAATATGGATACGGGCCGGCCAAAGTGGGGGTCGAGATCCGCGCACGAGTGATTTCTCTCTACGCGCTGGGCTGTGAATTTATAACATAAAACAACGGAATAGCAAACAAGCTTCAATCAATGAGCCAACGTGCGTGACCCAGTGCTCATTGAATAATTGCTGAACACAACTGATTGCTGACTGCGAACAACATCCCCCCTGCGTGGTTTTGACCTGTTCGGGGCGCCTGTTCCTTACGGTGGGACGCTTGCAGATCCTCCCGTCTCCGAAACAGAGCACGAACTCTAATGTGCAGACACTGTGTCGTAGGAACCAGAGGCTATATTTTATCAAGCAAACAAAACTGTCCTGATTCCAGAGAGGCACTCGTGTCACTGTTGATACTAGTGTCACGCTGGTGTCGGGACAGTGTATCTCACCCACTGCCCTATAAATCAACTTCGATTAGCATCATTCCTTCTGGTCTACATTGGTTTGGAGGATGGGAGAGGATGGGGGAGCCAAAGTTATTGGAATATTTCAATGCCCCACCCACAGTCACACATTCACTCAATCGCATACTTCATTAAATTCGCAATATTACAAATAGTTCATTGATAATGTACCTCATTTGACATATACTGGTCTGAATTCAATGAAATATTCTTCCAAACTGAGGGAGATGGCAGGTAGACAACCAATCTGGCTATGCCATCTCCCAGCAGTGTATGCTATATCGTCGCCCGAGTGGTAGAATGTCCTATGTCCCCTATGGGACATAGGACATTCTAGCACTCAGCCGACGATATGTTGCTATTTCAAAGTTGAAAGTTGTTACATTGTAAAAAACATGCATGCTGCTAAATAAAGTATAAAGTATGAGTTTGAGAAAAAAAAGATATGCTCGAGAATCCTAAATCAAGAAACTGGACTAATTTATTGCCAGATGGTGGGAAAAGAACGCACAAAAACAGCGAACACGGGGAAAATTATAGTGCAGACAAGATTGATAGGATAGGGAAGGAGAAAATGTTTGACAATAATTTATCCATCACAAAGTGTTGAGAAAAAACTGTAAATAAATTAAATGCGTTCTTCTTCCCGAGAGAATATCATCCGATACTTGACGCATCACGTTCCAGACTTCGAGTCGTTGAAACGGCTCATGCAAAACATGTGCGACTTTATGGAGAGGGTCGCGAGATGCTGGTCGATATAATACATTTCTGGGAATCAGCTTGAAAGACAATGACATGATACGAAATGGTTACTGACACGATTGGACCTCGAAAGTTGAAAGTGAATTTAAACTCTCAATAGCAATAAATATACAAATCTAATAGCAACCAGCCACAGATCAAAATGCAGCCCTTTTCCAATATATAGAGGATATCTACGCTGTTTTAGTGAATATCGGGAATTATCTCATGAGTATGGACCTGAAAGTTTTATTTTTCGCGAGCACTTGCCGATATTCACTAAAATAGGGTAGATTTTATTTTTATTGTATGCTACGTGACATTTTACTGCGCAATATTCAGCCCAATTCGACTGCAAACAGTTTCAATACAATAACAAAGATCCGCTGATCGTTCCTTCAAGGCGACGACATGCGCCAAAGCGTTATTTAGGAAGCTACTGAAAAAATTCATCGTGTGAATCCGAAAATATTAACTCGCAAGCGCCCGTGAAAAATAAAACTTTCAGGTTCACCCTCATGAGATAATTCCAGATACTGACTAAAATAGAGTAGATTTTCTTTTTCATTATATGCTACGATACATTTTATTGCACAATATTCAGCCCAATTGGACCCCAAATGGATACGTTTCAAAACAATAACAAAGACCAGCTGAAAGTTCCTTCAAGGCGACGTGATGAGGCGTAGCGTGACGCCATATAGGAAGCCACTGCGGGATAGTCCTCGATATCCACTGAGTCGATGGATATCGAGAAATATCTTTTATATAATTTGTGATAATTCACAGGTTAGCATATTATAAACTATTTTTGTACATAATTGCCGAGATCCTCAGAAAAATGCATTTTCTTCTTAATAATGACACGGAAACAACCGTGGAAAAACCTAATTTTTCTCTGATCGGGGGCGCGGTGGCTCAGTGGTAGACTGTTGGACTTCTATGCTAGAGGTCCCGAGTTAAATCCCCGTCCAGGACGACCCTTCGTTGTGTCCTTGGGCAAGGCACTTTATCCCAGTTGCCTCTATGGGGGCAGGATGACGCTGTGTACTAAGGCGGACTGCACGTCGATGATGCACATGTCTTCAACCGCTGTTACCCTGGTTGTGCGGAGCTTGAACAGAGTTAGAGTGTAGAGTGGCAGCTGGCAGTTGCTCGTCGATGCTCGGTAGCTCTCTCCGGGTACACCGGCTTCCTCCACCCGTAAACCAGTCGCGGTCACGATTAGCCAATATGCATAAGTATGTAACCTTAAACACCAATAAATAAATAAATAAATTTCTCTGATCATGACTATTTATTTATTTATTTCTCTGATCATGAGTATTTATTTATTTTATTTATTTTGTTTATTTCATTTATTTATTTTATGTATTTATGCATTTATTTATTTATTTATTATTTTATTATTTATAGGTGTTTAAGGTTACGTATGTCTGCACAATGACTAATCGTGATCGCAGCATGGAGATAAAGTCAAGTCCAGCCAATGGTTTACATCCATGTTGCGCATTTTAGAGGACTTCCAACCCAAACATTGGTCTCTGGGTCCTATTTTACCAATTTACCTATTTCACCGCAAACAGGTACTGCTTCACTTCCCAAAGTTCCCACGGGGGCTCTGATTAGGAATAAAAATTTATGGATGTTGTGCTGGATAGAGGTAAACGTGTCTGGGTTCTGTAGAAAGGAAACAACCTCTTTTACTATGTCAGGGACTGTGTGGGCTGCATCGGAATGAAAACACTAGTTTGGTAGTTTTGCTGTGTGACAGGGTTAAATATTTACATGAGTACTGGAGTGAGAGAAAATCTACTTCATATTGTGAGGGAGTGTGGACATAGCACAGCCGCTTATTGCTTTGGATACTGAACATTTAGAGTTTCCCCTTATGATATGAGTATGAAACCTTTAATTTAATTGATACTGGCTGGACAGTGAGATTATTATAATCCCTGATGGGTACGGGTGTGGGATGGGAAAATCTCACCCGAGGGCAAGATATTTGGGCCAGACACGAGGCTTGCCGAGTGTCTGGACCAAATATCTTGTCCCGAGGGTGAGATTTTCCCATCCCACACCCGTACCCATCAGGGATTATTTTTCTCCCCCACCATACACCGGTTATGTTAGCCAGAGGTAATCGGTGGTGACGTGCTGATATAATCAACTCATTTGGTATTCGTTGTTTTGAAAACCTAATGACACCGTCGGAAAGAGCATGCAAAAGTTATGTATATACCACAGGTATATACCACGAAATCGATTAGGAACGGTGGCATCTTGGGGTTTAAAGCGTTTTAGAGCATCAAACTTTGATCACACGGCATTCTGATGACGTCAAGATGAATTAGTTGTTAGAAAGAAACTGATACGATATGCATAACGTCATAATGACGTTATAAATGTATAACGTCACGTGGGTGGGGTGGGATACGTCTGTCTCTCCCTGCTATCTCACCCTGGACAGACGTATTTTACACATGCAGTGGGGGAGAAATAGCACAGCCGCTTATTGCTTTGGATACTGAACAATTAGAGTTTCCCCTTTTGAGTTTGAAACCTTTAATTTAATTGATACTGGCTGGACAGTGAGATAAATGCTAACGCATGAAATGTATAGGGGATTAACGAGAAAATGTGTGTGGGGAAAAAGAAAGTTGAGAGAGTGATAGAAGTGTGAACGGACATGAAGGTAGAATTTTGAGTGAGGGAGGCCGTCGAAAATAAAGTGATGAAGGTGATAGTAGAAGAATGGCCAGCTAGTGCAGATGCGTGCATGTAAGAAAATTTGGCGGATGCAATGGAGTGGAGTGAATAGGCGAAAAACCCATAAAGGCGATAGTTACCCAGTAACGAAAGAAGTTTCTTTTTAGGAAGTATGTTTACCCTTCTGGAGGTGGCAAGGTTCATTTGATGCATTTAGGCAAGCACCAGACAGCTGGATCGGCGAGACCACTGTAAGCAAAAATATTAGTAACATTGACCCAAGTTAAGTCGTTTATTCGAACAGCCCGTTCAGTGAAGCCACGCTAAAAGGACCAGCTTGAATAGTATCCCACTATACACATCCATAGGGACAGTGTTGTCGAACTACTAGGAACGTACGCATTAGTATTAACCCAGGACATCTCGGATACATACAGATTATCGATAATGTGGACGTCCTGTGATTTGTATCAGATTCGAGGTGGTGTCCAGAATGGGATCTCAACGAGCCGGCTTTGCCGGCGAGTTGCGATCCCATTTTTGGACACCACCGAGAATCTGATACAAATCACAGGACATGCACATTATCATGATAATTCATTCATCTAACAATTCTGTCACATAAACAGATTAAATCTTAACCCTTTACCCAACGTAACGGCCAAAACCGGCCAATGCTATTCTCAAAAAATCGCCAATTAATTTTCATTATTTTTTCATTTTTTGTTTCAAAAACATAGGTTATGACCCCTCGTTGGAACGAGCTCGTCGAGCTCCTTCCAATGAGTGGTCATAACCTATGTTTTTGAGACAAAAGATGAAAAAAAATAGTTATTCAAGATTTTTTTTGTAAGTGTCGTCTGCTTTTCATGATAGGTAAAGGGTTAAATTATTTTCAAACATTTTTGGGACATAATGTTCGGTCGACCACTGGACCGCACATAGAATGTATCTATGTGCCTGTTATGATAGCCCGTAGCGCTATCGGAAACGAGTCGTCTATATGATACGGAATCAGAATGAGTCGTCTATATGATACGGAATCGGAACACATTATGTGATACGTACCGTTTTTCGTAGTTTTCAGGCCAAAATGTATATGATTGTTAGATAAAATGGGAGAAATACACAGAGCCAGGGGTGAGTGAAATGTGAGCGCACTCAGTGCAGTGACTTCAAGTTGAATGCAGGAGATAGTTTTTCATCAGCCCTGTCAGTGACGGATTACTTGTGAAGTGTGAAGACCAGTACCGGCAACGGTATCAGCATATCAACACTAGTGGACTAGAACAGATAATTATTTCAAAAGGACTGAGGTGATTGTAAATACATTAATTTGATATAGGGGGGTTTCTTTTTTATTACCACATTTATTATTCATTAGTTTAATTAAACACATATTCACGTATAATTTATTACTAGCATAACGTTGTTCTTCGAGTCAGACATATAAAATCAAGTAGACCATGAGGCAATATCCGTGTTTCTTATTTAATGACGATTGCGAGTTTGAAACAAGGCGTGAGGTTGTATAGAACATTTTGTGATACGACCCCATAAGTTCTTGTTCAAAATAAGCACCAATATGAAATTCAGAAACATTACGCCATGACATCCTTACTACTACCATAGTTTGACAAGTTGTGGGCTTGTCCGGGACGTGTTTCCACTCCTAAATTCTGAATCGAAGGAAATATTAACACTTTCAGACTATAATTATCCTGACGTTCAAACGCCACTGGGAATTCAGTTTCTTCTACGTTTTTCAAAATGCTATGTCAAATGTCGGAAAGTACAAATAACAAGATATTTTTCACATTGGATTAACCTGTTGAGGGCTAGATTATTTTTGGTGGTCTGAATGTATTATTCAAAACTTGTTTTATTACAAATTATTGGAGAGTGTCTATGGGCACTCTCCAATAATTTGTAATAGAACAAATTTATATAAACAAAATATTATTTGTGTTTGACTGAATATGAAATATAAGCAAGGAAAGTGTTGGCTTTTACTCTGGTATCCTCATTTTTTGAAAGCCCTGATAGCGGCTTCTAGCACTCAACCAGTTACGAAGTCTTGACAACAGGATTACACTAGTATTTTAAGCTGCGATAACATTTGGCTCAACGGTTTTTTTTTGTCACTGAGCGCTATTCGCGAGAAAATAGGAAATGAGATTAAAACTTTAAAAAATCGAAAAATAATAACAAAACAAATGACCCATACTGAACTATTTCTATTGCCTGAGTCAGACATTAAATTTCGAGTTGTCGCCCCTATTTTTTCACACTTGACTGCGCGGGTAATAATTAAAAAGCTTCGCACCTCGTTGTGTACCATCGATGAAGAAATTAATTTACAGTCGTCTCGAACGCACAAGCACATTGGAATATGAAAGCGAAATGTGATTACCAACAGTCGGCGACCATTCGTTACCTGCACATCGTATTCATATCTCGGTGTACTTGTATGTTTGGAATTGAATGCAATTCACAACTTTTCAGTTGGCTGCTGATCGCGTCATCTGCAGAACTGTAAATGTACAAAATGAAAAGCAAAGACTAAAATTTGATGTGAAATGTTTTTATTATTAAAATTCAAAAACTTAAACACAACAAACAAATATTTACAAACAACTATCTTCCAAAAGCACACGCAAATCTTAAATAAGGAGATGTGAGGACTGGGAGTGGGAGGGATGGGGTGGCGTTCTTCATATTTGAATTCTTGGTTTGCAATAGTAGAGTAAAATGCATTTGAGAACAATTTTTTAGCCCGAAAAAAGGATTTTTTATGGCAGTTTCATTTTTTTCAGGCAAGTTTGTGTTGCCCCCCAAAAATATGAACATCGCCTGAACTGAATTCATTCAACTATCACCTGGAAAGGAATGGTTTCGCGCGCCGAAGGCGCGCAGGGACGGTATGAAGAACAAGCCCCTTTCGACCCTAAATGACTGTAGATGATCAATTCTCACATGTCTAGGCGTGTTGGAGGAGGAACGGGCTCAGGTACTCGGCAGGTGTCACCGGTTGCGGCGTGATGGTCTCTTTGGCTGATGTTGGTTGAACCCCTCGGGTGAGGACCAGTGTGAGATGTTGGGTCCTCTCACATAGGTACTACCTCTCCCCGCGGGTGCAGTGGTTCTGAAGATGTACTGGTTTTATAATAATTAGAAACCTGACATTGAGTAATTGTTTAAAAAAAATACCCACATCAAAGTTTTTCCAATTAGCTGTCAACTTCAGGTTAACCTAATTGTTCTAAACCTGTACACCGTCAGCAAAGTTATTAATTCTAAATTGTTAAAATCACATACATTGTGTTCAATGCAAAATTAAACACTTACATTAACGAGTCTATAGAAATGATGGAGCTTTTAAGTCCTTTCATTCACGTCAGTGAAGACAATATTAGCCGCGGAGAATCGTCTGTTAAAATCGCATAAATATAAAAATCACTATTTTCAAAGTGAAATGGAAACATTAAAACAAAACCATAATTGAAATATTTTTATAGAATCAAATAATTTAAAGTTTACTTTATTCCGAATGATGTACGCGGAATGCATGCTATTGATGGTTAATATATATTTTTAACTTTAAAGCTACCGCAGCCAGCCTTTTTTCATAAATTCATAAGGAAATGCACACAGATAAAATAAGATATTTAAAACAAAAATGGAAACATGAAGAATTTTGTCTAGCAATAAGTATTAAACATCACTTTAAAGAGGATGCCCTAAACTATTTGACCATATGTACGCGAATTTTATTGAAAAGCAAATATGGATGAAAAATGAAGTTTTATTGCTTTCTCCCATTGACCTCCATAGTAAATTGGATAATGAAGATAGCTCTATTTTTCACGCATGCGCAACTAGGGGGATAGAAATAGTTGTACATGACAAAGTATCAAGGCGCTGTTTGATTTCGTACGTCATAAGACGTACACGAGTATCAACGCACCGTTTGATTTCGTACGTCATAGGACGTGCAAAAGTATCAACGGACTGTTTGATTTCGTACGTCAAGGGACGTGCAAAAGTATCAACGGACTGTTTGATTTCGTACGTCATAGGGCGTGCAAAAGTATCAACGTGCTGTTTGATTTCGTACGTCATAGGACGTGCAAAGGTATCAACGCGCTGTTTGATTTCGTACGCCATACGACGTACAAAAGTATCAACGCGCTGTTTAATTTCGTACGCCATAAGACGTACAAAAGTATCAACGCGCTGTTTGAGTTCGTACGTCATAGGACGTGCAAAAGTATCAACGTGCTGTTTGATTTCGTACGTCATAGGACGTACATATGTACCAAATGGTTAAGAAAATGTGTGTCCAGACGACTGGGCATCATTGCCAAACCTGTCAATTGTGTTTGGTAAAGCAAACAAACAAACAAATACAGATAGGGATGCTAGTTTCCATACAGCTGCCATAGGTTGTGCTCTGAGAAGGCTGCGTGGTGCGCTGTTGCTATTTGTTACTGACAGACCTTGTAGCGACTTCATATAGTAGTTATATTTCACATAATTTAGCTCTTTTCGAGTAGCAAATACGTACAAATGCAGTGGAAATTGTTTGTAGTGCATGTTTTTGTTACAATTAAGACTGTAAGGCGTTTTAATGATTGGACTGCATGGAGTTACAGTTAAAACTGGAAGTCCTGTCACGAACTGTGCGCTTATCTAGGCTTAATTGCGAGTAGGGATTGCGCGCAATTGCCATATCGAATGGCATCCAAAGCACGGCAGGTTCTCCTGGTTACTCATAGCAAACACAGGCAATTTTTCTGCCAATGGACCTCCGGGATACCCGGAGGCCCATTGGCTGAAACATTGCTTGTGCACAGGCCACATGTATGGTCATAACGCGTAGATTAACGCGCAGATCGACGTGCTACTTGTGCGCATTTCATGACAGGACTTCTAGTTTTAACTGTAGAACAGATAATATCCGTGACGAACAAAATAGGCTTGAGTGGGAAGGAAACAAAGAACTTTTTTCAGAATGAAAGGCGAGAACAGTTGAGAATGTATTCTGAACCGAGGAGAGCAGATGGAAGGAAGAGGCACAAATAAAGAAAGACGCTAATGAGCGTGAGATGGAATTGTTAACGTTGCGTTTACCAGTAGCAGCGAGTGGGGGTTCAACTGCGGATAGTAACTGACTGGAAATAGATCTGAGGTCAAAACAAACCAAATTTGATGAACAAAGGGATGTTATGGGCCATTTCTGAGGCTATTTGAAATGTTTGCAGAACGCGCCAAGTGGCCCAAAACCATGGTCTGTAAATTTAAGCCCCTTGTTAACATGGATGGGCTTGTCAGTGTATACAAGTCTACCCCCATCGGAAATGAAAACATTATTCTGCGTTAAAATGAGAACTATTGCATATGTATGAACTGATGGAAGATGTATTTCATAAGAAGTTTAGGTAGTCGAAGCCTGTGAAGGGGGAGACGATCTTTCAGTTCAGTTTGTGGCTCGGCTGAATTGATATTGAGAAAGATGGCAAGAGCTAGCCAAAGTGTATAACACTTTTGAAGCGCTAAATGACCTCCTTATAAGGGAAAAGTTCATAGCAACCTGCAGTTTGGGCATGGCCTTATTCACGAAAGAAAGACATCCGAAGGATGTAAAGGAATTGACAAAATTGGCCCAACAGTATATGGAAGCCCACGGTGGCGAGATAAGCAGCATGGAGCACTCGAAAGCATATGTATTAAATGAAAGCAAAGGGGCGGAAACCTGAAACCAGTGAGCAACAAAAAGCCTGCATATAGTTGAAAATACTTCCATGTGGTAAGGTAGGCCATATGGCAAAACAATGTCGGTCGAGGGTTGTAGCAGGTGCGATGGACCAAGGTTGAAGTTCATTCCTGGGTACAAGAAGAAGATTATCTCCAATCTCCAAACGACTGGAATCGAAGGAATCGAAATACCGACAGGTGTGGAAATGCCGTTCCTGCTTCAATGAGACGTACGTCACAGAGTTCACCAAGCAAGCAAGCAGTAGTAAATCTGCAACTCTTTGTCGGGGCTTAAGAATTGAATCGACCCTCCTGGTGGAGTTCATGAAATAGGAAGAAGAAAGGCTGGCAGACAGCAAGTCTATATCTGTGATATAAGTGGTGGAGCTAAAAATGGTCCAGACTGCGGCAAGGATTACGGGGATTGTATAAACAAAAGTTATGCTGGGGATATGCACGTCCAAGTCCTACGGGACACTGGCTGTAATACAGCTGCAGTCAAAAGAGATTTGTTATCTTCTGAGCAGCTTACAGGGGAATGGTATTCCTGTATATTGATTGATGCGACAGAACATTACGACGGTTCTCGTTGGCAGAAATTGAACTAGACACACTGTACTACACAGGGAAGTTAGTAGCAATGTGTATGAAGGACCCAATGTTTGACTTGGAAATAGGAAATATGTCAGGCATAAAACTGCGTCCGAATAGAGATTGGCATCGAGATATTAATGTCGTCAAAACGAATGCAGCTGTGACCACGAGAGCTCAGACTGTAAAAGCGGAAACTCCAAGAAAACCGTTGATGGTATCTGTAGTAGATGGTATCGGTTACGTAGACAAGAACAACTGACGAAAGACCAACGGGATGACCCTTCTTTAAAAAATCGTTGGGAGTTAGAGAAAAATGGTCAAGAAATGACTACTGGTGCGACAGGAAGTTTTCGAATGGAATTGAAACGAGGCGTGCTATGCCGCCTGTCAATCGGCCCGGCACCGCCCAATCGACAGACATCAAACAAACCAAAGAACTATCAAAACCAGATTATGACGCAAGCTCACGAAGCTATAGTAGGTGGTAATCTCGGAGCTAAAAGGACAACAGAGAGGATTACAAGCAGTTTTCTTTGGCCTGTTATTACAAGTGACGCAATCAGATTTTATGATCAGATCGTGTGATATTTGTCAGAAAACCATCCCAATGGGAAACATACCCAAGACGCATTTAGGTGAGATGCCGTTAATGGAGGAGCCATTCCACAGAGTCGCAGTGGACTTGCTTGGTCCTATAAGTCCCTTGCCGGGTACAAAGAACAGATATATACCCATGGTTGTTGACAACGCCACCAGGTATCCAGAGGCAGTGGCAGCATTACCAAAAATAGAAACAGAAAGAGTTGCCAAGGAACTACTTGAGATTTTCTGCAGAATTGGTTTTCCAAAAGGCATTTTAAGCGATCAAGGCACACACAGTTTTCTTCCAACCTGATGAAAGAAGTATGTAGACTAGTCTCGGTCAAACAGCTATTTACAACACCATACATCCCAAAGTGTAATGGATAGTGCGAAAGAATAAACGGAGTCCTGAAAAGTATGATTAAAAAATGTGCAAAGAACGACCTACCGACTGGGACTGGTACTTACCACCTGTTTTGTTTACATATCGGGAAGTCTCGCAATCAAGTACTGGGTTCTTACCATTTTAATTGCTTTATGGACGCACCGTCTGGTGTCCCATGTAGATCCTGAAGGAACTGTGGACTGAAGCAGCAACTCCGGAAATGAGAAATACCTACCAGTACGTTCTAGATCTTAGAAACAAACTGGAGGAAACCTGCAAAATTGCTCGTGAGAGTTTGGGACAAGCTCAATACCGATGAATGTAAGACAATTCGGAGGAAGAAACGGGGAATAGGGGGAAACCCATAAAAGCTATAGTTACCCAGCAAGGGCAGAAGTTTCTTGCTAGGAACTGTGCTTTATCTTTTGGAGATGGCAAGGCTCTAATAATTATACAATGCACTCAAGTTATCTAAGCCATATTATAATATTAGAACGTTCCTTTTCATGTTCTATCGGTCGATAGTACCTGAGTTTGTGTGATTTCTGAAATAAAACCTGAAGCAGCGAAGCTGCTGAAGGTTTTATTTCAGAAATCACACAAACTCAGGTACTATCGACCGATAGAACATGAAAAGAAACGTTCTAATTATTTTATTATGCCGAACAAAATATGACTTTCATTGTTAAGCGTTAACTGCAACAAGCCATCGATCCTGTAACAACAATGTAGTCGAATCCAAAAACATGACGTCATTTCGAACGAATGACGTCTCTTCGAGAATGACTTGTCACAAGTGCCGTCGCTTTGGGAGTTTCTTTATCAACAAATGCCAATGTTAACAACTGCATCACGCTGTTCGTGTTATAATTCATTGTTAATGCTTGTGTGAAAAGTGATTTAAATTAATGGAATATAAATTCATGTTTCTCGGACAACAGTTGATAGAATTATGCGGAGTGAAACACAAGTCAAAACTGAGACTCATATTCAGGATTCACCGAAGTGGTGAATAACACGTGAGTGAGTTTTTTAATATTTCTGATTCTTTTGAATGCATTGTTTGCAGTTAAAATTGAAAACACACCCACTGAAGGTGATATATTTGTTGGTAAGTTTGTGTCTACCGGTGTTGAAAAAGCTAAACGGACACGGAGCCAGCGTTTGGTGTTGAGAAATTCGACGCTGATCAATGGAAGTGGCGCTTACATTTTCTTCGTTCTCTTGTCTCCAGGGAAAAACGTTCCGATAGTACCCGTGTTTTGCCCGAAAACTCCAGTACTATGACTTTTAGAAGGTGTCATATTAACCAATCACGGCTGATGTTACAAACGTGGGGCATAATAAGAGGCATTTAGGTATGCACCACATGGCTGTGTCGGAGAGACCACTGAAAGCAAAAATATTAGTAACACTGACTCAAGTTAAATCGTACATTCGAACAGCCCGATCACTTAAACCCCGTTAAAAGAACCAGCTTGTATATTATCGGTCGGACTATACACATCCATAGAGACAGTGTTGTGTTACAAGGGAAGAGATCATGTGATTTTCTTGCTATCAGAGAACCTAAAGTCGAACGACTAGAAATGGACACATTAGTATTATTAACCCAGGACATCTCAGATTCAGTGGGATAAATACATAGGGACCCGGGGTGAGTGATATGTGAGCGCACTCGGTGCAGTGACCTCAAGTTGATTGCATGAGATAGTTTTTCACCAGCCCCATCAGTGACGGATTATTTGTGAAGTGTGAAGACCAGTACCGCAACATTATCAGCATATCAACAATAGTGCACTAGAACAGACAATTATTTCAAAAGGACTGAGGTGATTGTGAACACATTAGTTTGATTTTGGGGTTTTTTTTTTGTTTTATTACCACATTTATTTTTCATTCATGTAATTAAACGCATACTCACGTTTAACCTATTACTAGCATAAAGTTGTTCTTCGAGTCAGACATATAAAATCAAATATACCATGAGGCAACAATACCTGGATTTCTTATTTAATGATGTCTGCGAGTTTGAAACTAGACGCGGGGTTGTATGGCAAATTTTGTGATAAGACCCAATAAGTTCTTGTTCCAAATAAGCACCAATAGTAAATTCAGAAACGTTACGTTATTACTACAATCATATTTTTTTGACATACTACAAGTGAGATAGTTATATAGTTAGGCCTGAAACAAATTGGTAAATTATCGAATCTGATAACATACGACGCGGGAAATGCCATAGAATGGAATGAGAAAAATGTCCGCAAAAATCCGGTTTGGGGAAAATGTTTATTCAAAATGGCTTCCAAGATGGCAGTTGAAAGTCGGTAAATGCTAGGGTTTAATATATTCCCGGTTTTCTATAGCAACGGGAACAGGAATGAACACTCATGGCCGGGAACCGAAAAATGTCTCGGATAATATCATGTAAATTTACGAAAGTAACAAGACGCGTATATTTTCTAGAGCTGTAGGTTACCCGAAACCGAACCGAGGTTTTTTGTTTTTTTAAAAAACCGAAACCGAAACCGTCGACATCCCGTAATCTAAGGTTTTTCGTTTTTTATTAAAATACTCTCTTGCTGCAGAAATTCACAGAAAGTAGCCATCCCAGAGTAGTGAGAGTACCCAGACACTGCCAATGGCAGTGTCTGGGTACTCTCACTACTCTGGGAAGGCTACATTCTGTGGATTCCCGACATTTCAGTTTAGATGCGTTTGCAGCTTTCCTCAAGTTGCGTGTTGGTGTGAAACCTCGAAAAATGGCCAAGCACAATAAAAGTTCTGTATATTTATATAATTATTATATTGGCCTTCCTGATTCTTCATGTATTATAGCTTATTTCGGGCAATCATTGAGTTTCATTCAATTCCACTGCCATTCAGTTATGATTCCGGACATAAGAATGAGTTTTATTGAATTTTATTTGGCCTCATGAACAAACCGAAAACCGAACCGAACCGAGGTTTTACTCCACCTGAAAAACCAAAACCGAAACCGAACAAGAAATTTAAAAACCTACAGCTCTAATATTTTCGTGAAAACGAACATGTTTTATCTGCCATTTCCATACGGAAAAGTTTTTTTCCTAAGAGATGTGCGAAAACCCAAATTCGCGTCTAACTCGTCTTCACCTTTGCTAGTTTTATCACACTGCCTCTTGGCTTCAACTCCCCGTCACTGCCGTTACCAGTCTGGTGGTGGCAGTGAAGAAGGAGTTGATGTTGAAGTGGGTAGTGAACAGAGAGTGGTGCTATTGATTCTGAAAATGAAGTCGCGTTTGAACTTTGAAGCAAGTGAAGGTTGTTCTGCCGAAGAGGGGGGGGGGGGGGGTGGGGGCGGGCGGCCCACCGGAACTCACTGAGAGCTACAGTGATTTGGTGAAAAAGGTTTAGCAGGGAGCAGGATTGTAAAAAATTCAGTCGTGAAAGGGCTGGCGAAATCTTACAAAGTTACGTTGGAGCAGTTTATCAATTTAGAAAACTTCAGTTCAACACACAAACAGTGACATACGTGTTTCCAAGTTCCGTGCAATAGAGTTCCGGGTATCGTGTCCGGATTTTGGAACCGGGAACCCGGGAATTCCCGTTCTCGGGATTAAACCCGAGTAAATGCTTCTTTGTGCCATTTATGGGGTAATCTCTTCCAGGGGAAGAGTAATTGATCAATCACTGAAGTCATTCATATTTATAATGTTTACACCACAACTGAAATTTTCTTCAATGAATACAGTATTGTCAGTGGATTCTCGTGTGATGTTATTTCCCCATGAATACCAGTAGAACATGTGATTTATCCCACCAATACCAGTTGATCATGTGACATTTGAACATCGCACATTGATCTTAAGCACTACATTCGATTTTCCAGAGACTATATTTACTTTCGTAATTTCTGTTTACGTTCCTTAACTCTTAGAAGCCGGGGAATCAAAATGAATTTATTGAACATAACATACCGCGAAAAGCGAAAAACTTACAGTAAAGCAGGTGTTTCGAGTCAAGTGTCGTCTGCCTATTCAGGCAGACGACACTTGACTAGAAGCACCTGCTCGGTGATGACTTCTCCCCCAGCCCAAAGATAGCCGAATCTTCACAGCCAGATTGCCTGCCGTATTACATGACAGGCAAGAAAACTCGACTCCCGGCTTCTAAGAGTTAATAGAAGGGTTCCCCAACTCGAGAGGGAGTTGTATTTTAGGCCCTGTATTGACAGATTACGGGAACTGTTTTGTATCAGAAGCTATGTTGTTTTGTTTCTTTTTAGGAACAGATCTTGAGCGAATTATGGTTAGTCTAGGTGGCGCCTTGTAGATAAGCCAACTCGATATCATGTCCGGACATAAAATAATTATATTTTATGAGGGGAATAAACATAAAATTTGAATCATGACTGTTCGAAATCCACGAGGTGACGAAACAAATTGATCACGTGCAAATTTACCTTGAATCACGAATTTTCACGTGATCAATTTATTTCATCACGTCGTGGATTCCGAACAGTCATGATTCAATTCTTTAGTGTCAAGCAGTCTTTTTCTTTCGGATATAAGATAAACAAAATCGATTTCTTCTCAGTTGTCACAGACGAATTTCTGAGCTTTGATTATCACACACGATCGTTCATTTTTGTGACCCCCTGGCAAAGAAAATACTTTAGCAGTGATCTCCACTCTGCTCTATCTTTGTACTGAGGCAGGCTATGGCCTTCATCAAAACTGAAATGACTAAGAGTGATTGTTAGCGTTTTCCGTCTGTATTAACTTTGCAGCTAAACTTACCACATTTGGCACAGCTGTTAACAGAGATATTAAACAATCTGGATTAAGATTAGTTATTTCCGACCTTTATCCAAAACAACGTCCAATTTACGTTTTTTTTTATTTTATCATTTAGCATCATCTCTGGGGATCCATTCCCACCAACACAACGTTTCGAAATTTTGAATATCTTCTACAACAAACGTCAGTTCTAAAACTGTGGTACCGACCTAGAATATAAATTCTCATTGGTAATTGCCGTTCGATGACATCATTAACGACAATGTCAAAAGAATTAAAATACATCGCATTTTTATGACATTTTAGTATATTGTGTTGAGCGCAAAAGACTAGAAGACATGTGTTTTTTAGTTTGTCGATTTTCAACGTTTTTAGTGGGGCGGATTGCTATAAAAATAGTCCAGATTGTGATACAAGCATGAACTTGGGTTTGGAAGTCACTTTTGGTATATAGAGTACTTTAGGATAGTTGGCCACGAAATATCTTATTATTTTCAAGATGGCCACCGGAAGTGAAAAAAATTGCACTATTGGTGATGTGAGTGTAGCATATATGAGTGAAACATATAGCATTAAAGCAATTTTTCTGCTGTTATATCATTCCTTTATGCAAACCAAGACTGAATATGAATTGAAATAATGAATAGCAACGACAATTGTGGTTTAAAAGGCTGTGGAAATATATGGCAAAGGAAATAACTCTGTATGCTCAAATGTGCAGTTACCAGGGATTTGTTTCTTTTTTAAACGTACACGTATTTTCAAAATAAACCTCATAATCTGCAATATTAATGCCAATGTTTTGTATCTCATGCATTTAGAATCGATGCACGTATATATCACAGGTGTATTTGTTGATACTAACTGCTTTCATGGCAGTTACAGGAGCAAAGTGCAGTACATGACAATCCTGTGCGGTAGCATTTGCAATTTCCAGTACATGTTGAATGCTTGCAGCAGCACTTCTGTAGTTCTTGACAGCACTCTGCTATAGCAGAGAGTGTAGTCCAGTGTGGCCCCCACAAATTGTTGTGTTTAAGCAAACCCCAGCTTATATGATCTGGTAACTGTTGCACTGGAGAAGAAGCCTGGCCCCAAACATGACCCGCTTGGAAAACTGCCCTTTTAACATGCTCATATAGGGATGCCCTAGTTGGTGGTATGCCATTGTACGGACGTTGCTTTCGAGCGAACAAATCAAGGGGACATTCGTCTACTGTGCATGTTGTGCTTGAACGGTCGTACATGACAACAACAAAATGTTCCAAGATATCCATGTCTGCCTCTGTAACTTCATTCTGTGGTGAACTGAGTCGACAGAAAACCTCTGTTGCAGCCTCATACACATTCCATGCCCGCCAAGCAGATTTCTTTCCTTTTCCCACAAAGGCAGACACTGCATCACACCCTGTAAAAGCATGAAAGAACGGTAAAGCACTTGACCGAAGTCCAATTGATTTGGTAATGTCGTGTACTGGGAGCCAGCGGAAGTGTTGTCCCTTCCCAAAAGCTAACCACATTGAATTAATCTGAAGGTCAGTAAACACGGAGATGGTTATAATAGCAACATCTGTGTCGGAAGTAACAACAGTCATGCTATTAAAACCTGTAACAACAGTCGCATGTTTGGCATGAACAAACATACGGGTGTCTGCCTCTTCATGGTTACAGGGTGATAGCATATCCGTGTTCAGTTCCTTATTACAGGCAACATCATCCCCTTTAGTGACAACTATAAGGCTGTTTGTCTGAGCATTTACAATTCTATCTGCCAAAAATCCAAACAGTTCAGTTTTGTTTTCATCACACCTCAGGAAATTGCTCCACGACTTTGGTTCGTTACTCTTACCGACCACTTTTCTTCGAAACCCAGCTCCCCTTTTCTGTCGAGTTCCTGCTTTGAGGCTACTTTCGAGGTATACATCAAAAACAACATCTACTCTTGTACAGTTTTGTGCACATCTTACAATGTATGGTATAATAACCTCAGCAGCATAGTCATCAAATGTTTTAGCAGTTCCAGGTGGTTTTGCATTGACCATAGCCGCACCATTTATAATCATAACTTCAGAATGAGGCTTTTCTACTCGAGCAGCTATCCCGGTTTCTAAAATGTCCATCAGCTGTGATTTTACTCCAGAGCTGAGCATATCATTGTGTGATAATGATGGTGAGTACTGTTGGTTTTCATGTTGAAAAAAAGTTTTTTTTTCACTAGCCGACTGTTAATTCAGTTTTTCAAAAGTAAGTTTCCTTTATTGTAAAAGATAATTCCCTCCAATGTACACTTGAGTGCACAATAACCGAAATTTGGGTGAATTTCGCAAAAAGGCTATTATTGTTACTGTGAGAACAAGAGTGGCGTTTTACTCGATCAGGTCGCCATCTGGTCGCGACTCATCGGGTCGAGATTTCATAAAATATAATGCAAATTCAAGAAGAAATGACGGAAAACAAACGAAAACAGCATATCAGATTTAGTGCTCACGTATTCCATTTGCAACAAGCGAAATTCTACAGTGCTGTGGCGCGAAAAACGGAATTCGCGCTCCGGTCGAATTTCTGTCACGTTTTGTTGTTGCGTTATTATATGTTACATTAGAAATAAGCTCCCCGTCGTGATGTGAAAGTGTCGTTAAACCACTATGAACAATCATAAGAATTTCAAAAACGCGACATGGCAGCACATAGTTTTGTTTCTGATATATGCACTATATACAGTACATGGAGAGTGGATTATCACTAAATCACTCACAGAGTGGAGATTCCACCTAAGCAATAACTGCAAATTTGTTGCAAAGCATAACTAGCACAAGCAAAGTTTCAGCCAATGGACCTCTGGGTTAAACCCGGAGGACCATTGGCTGAAACATTGCTTGTGTTTTTTGTCGATATGTACACAATTTGAAAGTTAAAGTTTGGGTGATAACTCCACTCCGCGGGTGATTTAGTTACAATCCACTCTCCACGTACTGTACACCATATTTAGATATAATCGGCACTATCATTTCCAGGGCGTTACCTTACAAAAGAGACATCTTTCTGTCATTACATGTAAATATTCAGCTATGCACCCATTTTACCCTTTGCTTTGTTATAAGTAATGTGATAGGTCCCATGGTACTGTTGTATTGATTAGCTACTAGAATGCTATTCATCATCTTGATGAAAATTCCCATTAAACGTCGTCGCGTAAAAGAGGAAAGACTTTCTAATAATTTATGTTTAATTTAAGTTTCTCTGTTTTACGGAGCATGGCGAGCCGGCTACACAATTTGTATTGCCGCTTATCTTTGGCGCAAGGGCGTGGGATAATTTTCATGGAGGTAACCCACAGGCCTTGCTTTTCTCTGAGATTGGACGACGTGTCTCACTCCACACATAGAATAGAAATATATGTGTCCTTCCAGATGCCTTTTGAGATATGCGCTGCCCGGGATACGTGGGTGAGACACATCAATCGCGACCATCCTCATTTAAATATTAATGATCGCCAGACAATATTAACGTGGTCTGCATTTCGTAAATAAACACAGCTACCCCCACCCCATCCAGACCATTCGAGGAGGATTTTTTCCTTATCATATGATGTCATCGAAATCAATAATATCAAGTGACGTAACTGAAATGTCTGCTGTATAAACGCGCTGCCATGTAGTAACGCAACGCTGTAGAGAGCTAAAACTCGATTTTGTACTACATGTATTTAGGCCTACCTAAGGTACGGAACGTTTTGATTCTCTTTCTGAATAGTCAAAGCATTTTTCTCTATGGTCAACAAGAAGAGTACAGTCGCCGTAACCCGCGCGTGGGCAGTAATGTCCAGTGGTGGAGAGGTGATTTTTATTTCGTTTGCAAGGAAATAAAAATCACCATCTGACAGCAAAATTGTAGTTACGGAAGCACCGAGTTGCACCCGGTGCTTTATTAATTAAATATTTGATGATTATTTCTATAATTAGTGTTTGGAATATGGACAATATATCACTACTCGGATTCGAGTACAATTTTTATCCTCAAGTGGGGCGCGTGGAATGAAATAATCCGCCAGGCCCACGAGAGGATAAAATCATATCGAAATCCGAGCAGTGAACTTTTGTATTTACAGTACGTGGTAAGTGGATTGTAACTAAATTACCCGCGGAGTGGAGTTATCACCCAAACTATAACTTCCAAATTTTGTGCATATGGACAAAAAACACAAGCAATGTTTCAGCCAATGGACCTCCGGGTTTAACCCGGAGGTCCATTGGTTGAAACTTTGCCTGTGCTTGTTATGCTTTGCAACAAATTTGCAATTATTGCTTGGGTGGAATCTCCACTCTGCGGGTGATTTAGTGATAATACACTCTCAACGTACTATATTTTATTTTCACCTCATTTGTTTTCTGAAAACAAGCTTTTATGATTGATTCCGTGGTAAAAACGAAATAGTCAGTCACATGTGACAGTTGAATACAATGCTTGGAGTGGAACACCATTTTCAGCGAGTGGGAGTCGGAATATGAATTTTTGGGGGGTTAGAAAAACGAATGAAAATAAAAGAAATAATATTATTACGTCCGTGGAAATATTGCCCCCCCCCCCCCCCCCCCCCCCCCCCCCCCCGTGGAAAATGACCAGTCCACGGCAGCTGAACCGTAGTACCGTAAATGTTCATTGCACTGGCAGTATTTTAATTACGATAACGTCATTGGGTGTGGTGGGAGAAACCACATCCTCGAGTGGAGTGGTTGTGGGGAGGGAAAATCCCATCCTCGGGGAAAGATATATCACCCAGACACTTAGTTAAATATCTTCCCCTTCGGGTGAGATTTCACAATCCCATCCTCATACCACTCCAGAATATTAATAGCTCCCTCCCCCTCCCCACACTTTTATTTCAATAGAAAATTCGGGAACAAGCGTAAATCCGATCCCTAAACAAAAAAGAAATGGTTAAAGGATTAACAATTCGTTGCGTGAAAAAATGATTATGAAATACTGTGACAAATCCATAATCATCACGCAAAAACGACAATGATGCGAGATGAAAATCTGCAGCCAACCCGATGAACAAAACACACTGTTTGGATTTAGAAAAATGGATTCCGGATATATCTTGTTCATTCTTTTTATCTCTGATATCTGATTACAAGAGAACCGCAAGAACGTTATCAGATATTTTGTCGAGTGCCCAGCTTGCGCTAAACACACCCGCCCTCCATATAACCCATTTGTTGAATAACTTTGTTCAAGTTACGCACTCCGTATAGACCATCCGTGGAATGCCTGTGTCTTAGTAATGAACTTCATATAGCCCACCCATGAAATAGCGATGTTTATGCAATGCACTCCATATAGACCACCAGTGGAAGGTGTATGTAATGCACTCCATATAGTCTACCCGTGAAGTACCAATGTCTAGGTAATGCACTCCATACAGTCCATCCGTGGAATACCAATGTTTAGGTAATACTCTCCATATAGTTCATCCATGGAATACCAATGTTTAGGTAATACTCTCCATATAGTTCATCCGTGGAATACCAATGTCTAGGTAATACTCTCCATATAGTTCATCCGTGGAATACCAATGTCTAGGTAATACTCTCCATATAGTTCATCCGTGGAATTCCAACGTCTAGGTACTACTCTCCGTACAGTTCATCCGTGGAATACCAATGTCTCAGTAATACACCCCATATAGTCCATCCGTGGAACACCAATGTCTAGGTAATGCAGTCCATATAGAACACCCGTGGAATACTAATGTCTAGGTAATGCACTCCATATAGTCCATCCGTGAAATACCAATGTCTCAGTAATACAGTCATATTGTCCATCCGTGGAATACCAATGTCTATGTAACGCACTCGATATTGTTCCTCCGTGGAATACCAAAGTCTAGGTAATGCAATCCATACGGTCCATCCGTGGACTACTAATGTCTAGGTAAAGCACTCCATATAGTACACCCGTGGTTTACCAATGTCTAGGTAATGTACTCCATCCCGCCCATATGTGGCATACTTGTGTCCAGGTAATGCGCTCCATATAGCCCATCCAAGGAATACTTATGTCTAGGAAATGCACTCCATACAAGCCATCCGCGAAATACCTATGTCTACGTAAAGCACTCGATATAGCCCACCGGCTGGATACCTACGTCTAAGTAAGACATTTAATATACCAATATGCCATCCATGGAATAAATTTGTCCAAGTAATACACAACGTAGGATACATCCCTGGAATACCGTTGTCCAGATAACTCACTTCGTAGAGCCCATCCGCAGAAAACCTTAGTCTTGTTGATCCACTCCATATGATACACGAAAAAAAGGGAATTAATAAAAATACATTTAAATATCGGACTTTTGTAAGGTGATATACACGCACCGTTCTGTTATCGCTTTGTAGTTATGTTAACCCTCAGCTTCTAGGTGTTTCAGTAAGAAGCGGGCGATTACTCGTTTTGGCCTAAATTTATTTCTAGAGGAGCTCCTTGGTACAATCTTGAAAGTCTTATAGAACTAACAAAACTACCACAATAAAGGATGATTCATTTGATATCACGATTTTGAATGCACTATTGTAATGAATTAACTACCTTAACGATGGGGGAAATATTTTCCCAAAGCAATAATTCACGTATGTTGATAAAAAACCAATAAAGAATTCAAGCGAACAGTACTGCAATGGCTAACCGGATAACCGGTTTGAAACCGGTTACCTACCTAACCGATTAAAAAAACGTTATCCGAAATACCGATAGTGATTGTCATTCCACGGTTAAAACGTAATAAATCTGCCGCTTCTTCCTTGGGATAGATTACACCTCGAAGCAGCGCTGTATATATTGAGAAATAATCGACTTTGGCGTTCAAGACTTCGTTAATGATTGGCAATTTCCGTGAGTATTGAGTAACCGCAGAAACTATTCCGTAGTATGTATACAAACGAACGTTGTCGAGTACTCGACAACGTTCGTTTGTATACACACTACGGAATAGTTTCTGAGAATACTGCTTTCCACTTCCTACAGTTTTGATCCCAGATTCGGTGAAATAATGGTTACGGTTAACCGGTTATTATCCGGTTATAGCTCTCGGTTAGTCGGTTGTGTAAATGAGCCAACCATTTCAGCCCTTCAAACGAATTTTCAGCTGATTGACGACATGGTATTTAACCCGTAGTTACATGAATGTAATCAAATACCTTGATACTGCAGAACTCTAACCAAAATCAAACATACACATACACTGGAGAAACAAGTATTCTGAAAATGAGACATGCAGTGGGGTAATCGCAAATTAGCATTTTTTTAGCTGAAGTGTTATTTTTCTCACACAAGTCTGTTGAGATTTCAAAAATAATATATACAGACATCAAGACCGCTTAAAGGAGAATAGCATCTCAAATTCAATATTCTGCCATTTCTTTTCAAACGGGTGAGAATTTTCAGTGTTGTGTGGTGGAGAGCGAATTTCGACTACATCGCGATCCGACCGAAATTCTGTGTTCGTTTTTGTAATCTATTTATGTCCTTATTTATTGGGCTTTCATGACATTTTCGACAGCCAGGGTCACCTCGTGTTGGATAGTTTTACTGGTGGAGGAAGCCAGAGTACCCGGAGGAAACCACCGAGCAACGGCGAGCAACTGCTAGACTCCCCAACGTACTAACGCCACACAAGCAGGGTTAGCATAAGTAGAAGACAAGTGAACCACCGACGTGTAGTACGCCTTAGTACACAACGCCACCGCGTGGGCAATCGTGATTAAGTGCTTTACCCAAGGACATAACGCAGTTACCCTTGGGGGAATCGAACCATGGACTTTTCGGTTTGAAGTCCAATGCCGTAATCACTGAGCCACCGTGCTCCCCCCGTACAGTATTTCGATATATATTAATGTTCGTATAGCTACTATCAGAACCATACCATGTAAAAGTTAAGGCAACGAAAAAAACTGCAGCCTAGGGTGTTTTTCAGGCAACCTTGTTTCTGTTAACTATTTCTCCTTTTTGAGCAATAGAAAAAGTAAAGTGATATGATATATTTACCAGTATTGAGATGAAACCCCATATGGCAGCTTATTTCATGAAATTCTCCGATCATGTGCCACAATTTAACCCTTAACCCAACACAGACGATTTCAAAATTTATTATTTTAAATATCATTTTTTAATTTTTTTCAAAATAATTGAACAAAACCATATCATGTGACCCCTCTTTGGAACGAGCTCGACGAGCTCGTTCCAAAGAGTGGTCACATGATATGGTTCTGTTGAAATTTCTCGAAAAATAATTATTTTTCACCTGCTGAATTTGCATATTACGTGGGCGGATGCGGGCGATTCGTTGGGTAAAGGGTTAATATACTGCTGGAAAAAGCTCTTAGAAGTGTATTCCATCGTAGTACTGTTTTGTTTTAAACTTATTTGTTTTACAAGGATTGGCGAGCAAATTATGCAGCTTATATTAACGCCCAATGGCGCGGGTATATAGGATGATCGTCGTCACGAAAACCTTCTGGCCTCATTCTTCTCGAATGCTATGAATGGATCTTTAGCCTGCGAGGTGTGTGTCTCTCTCCGCATAGAGGGCATCCATTTTACGTCCCAAACGACAAAGATTGTTCGGATACCTCGAGAACTTTCAACGAGCGAGGGTCGATCTCGGGACATCTGGCATCAGACACCAGTACACTTATCCACCACTCAGTACACTCAACACAGTAAACGAACAATAGCTTTTATCATCAGATCCTGGTTCTGGATGAGTAAAGAAATGAATAACAAGAGCGATTGTCGTATACAGAGTGGAAACCATATTTATTTCATGACTTGGCAGCAGCGGGGAAATAAATGTTCAACGAGTGAAATATGAATAGAAAGTTATATTTCACCTGATAGTCACGAATGAAATAATTATGGAAAACACTCAAATAAACATTGGTATTCTTTTTGTGGTACACGTTGTCCATTCTAAAAAATGGTAGCCAAATACCTCCTTACAGTGACGAACAAATGGTGCGCGAAACAAAATAGTTCCCGTGGCTTTTTGCTGAAAGCAACACATAAATGTTACTCGATATTATTTTAATACCACGCGTAACAATAACAACTTTCTGCCAAGAAATGGTAACCTTCTCTCACTTTCGTTATATTTTAGCGAATTTAATTCGTGTTCGTTGGTGATATTTTCACTGTGATTTGCCGACTGTGCCTACAGTGAAAAAAAACACACATTTCCAAACAACGTAATCGTATGACTTGTCAGTCAAGACGGAAAATACGACTGTTACGACCCGTAATGTAATAAATGCCCATAATGTAATGCCTACCCATAATGTAATACAAAAACGACCCATAATGTAATACGAACCCATAATGTAATAAAAAACGACCCATAATGTAATAAATGTAATAACGTGTAATAAATGTTAGGTACCCATAATGTAATAAAATTTTTAAAAAATTAGATACAAATTACACTTTTCCAGGCTCGTAATGTAATAAAATTCTAAGTTTGATTTTTGTTTTTTCTCTTTACTCCAGCAGTGCGTTCGGCTACTTATGACACATCCTACGCCTTCATCAATGCTGCCAATGGCCCCTATGCCGTACACAGCCAACATGTGTGGGTGTATTGGGATTATGATGGAGAGTATTCCGGGACCTGGGGCAGGTATACTCTGCTCTGAGTGGCAGGCATTATCCCTCTTCTATTTGTACCACCCGCGCAAACGTCTTCCTCAATAGCCTCTACTGCCCTGCCACAACCATATAGGTCTACCTTACCAGACATCCACTAATTTTGATTCCAGGATGGTCATTTATAACTGCAATCATCATATTCGACCGGCAGTTCACTTGCACAAAAGCAATGTGGGTAACAGGTTCCTACTGTTAATAAATACAAGTAACTCTGGCTAAAGTTGCTGGGGCAAAGGGTGGAGTGGGTGCCGTGGGATTTGGGTGCACCAAGACTGGATAGTGGCGGGGGGGGGGGGGGGCGGTAGTGTGGGATACAAGGAAAAGATGGAACAGAAGCAAGACGTTGAGTCAAGCGGCGCAGAGGAATATCGGGAGGCGATATGGTAGGTGTACTGGTATTGGGATAGGGGATATCCTATAGCTCGATGGGATTTGGATTAGGCTACTTTCCTCCAAATTAAGCGTACGATATATCCTCTGTCTCTCCAGTTTTCACTACCTGAACAAATTAGTCATTTCCCTGTACTGTACTACTATAAGTTTATGTCACACCCACCGCACCTGAAAACCAAGGAGCCCGACCCCAGGATGACACTTAATAACGACCACATCATATTCCCGATCCTGTGATAACATGTGTCAAGTAATATTATTAGTCCACCACACGGCCTTCCACTTAAACTACCTACAGTCATGGCAGTTCCTGGCGGTTGGCAGGGACTTCCTGCCAACCGCGTACTCTATCACATCGACTATTCGCGTGTTGTGCGATCTTCTCCTAAGTTACACTCAAACAACATACATAGCTAGACACGAGGAGTAACATGGGCGGATCCGTTTGACCGGGTGTGTGACCTTGACCATCAAACAGGAAACCTTGAACCTGTGTATCGGCTCCTGCTGGGCGATTGTCTTGAAACTTGGTGTGTGGTTCGGGCGCCCAACAATTTCGCCACACCCGATGCCCGCCATGTGTGACCTTGATATTCAAACCGTTGACCTTGAACCTGTATCTCGGTTCATGCTGGGCCGATTTTCGTGAAACTTGGTATGTGGGAGTAGTTCAGGACGCTCAATATATATATATATATATATATATATATATATATATAGAGAGAGAGAGAGAGAGAGAGAGAGAGAGAGAGAGAGACCCGAACTACCCCCACATACCAAGTTTCACGCAAATCGGCCCAACATGAGCCGAGATATAGGTTCAAGGTCACGGTGTAAATATCAATCAAGGTCACACATGACGGGCATCGGGTGTGGCAAAATTGTTGGGGGCCCGAACCACACACCAAGTTTCATAAAAATCGGCCCATACACAGGTTCAAGGTCACCGGATTGATGGTCAAGTTCACACCTCACGGTCAAACGGATATGCCCATGTTACACCTGGTGTTTAGCTACGTATGCTGTTTGAGTGTAGCATAGGAGAAGATGGCACAATAGCGGGGATGAACACGCGAATAGTCGATGTGATAGAGTATGCGGTTGGCAGGAAGTTCCTGCCAACCGCCAGGAACTGTCAGGAAATGTAGGTGGTTTAAGTGGTAGTCCCCACAGCTCAGAAAATGCTGTGGAATGCTTTTCCAATCAACATAATCTCAAGAACCACCAAAACTACTCTCTATTATAGATCTGCATTTGTCCTGTGCATACTATGAGCGATGCCACACCACTGGTGAAATTTATTTGAGAATGCAATCCCCTGAGCTCAATACAAAGAGGCTGCTTTGTACAACCAAGTGATGTGCACATTAACTCGACTCAGTTGCTGGTCACAGCCACAGGTGAACATGACATACTCTTAACCAATTTTCTCGCAAAGGTGGCCTGCGTGGATGATAGCAGTCTACAAGGCGTTTAACTTGCTTCGGTTCATATCAATTGAGGGTGTTCAGTCTGTGGTGTGTTGAGGTTTTAGAAAAATAACACTGAGAGGAGTTGAAACCATTTCACTCAGGGCTGTCTCTATTGAAACTGATACAATTTTTATTGAAAATGTAAGGTCTTTCTTGCATGTGCGAAGTGCAAACTATTTGACTGGAAAGAAGCATTTGATAATATTACTTGACACATGTGATCACAGGACCGGGAATATGATGTGGTCGTTATTAAGTGTGGTCCTAGGCTCGGGCTCATTGGTTTCAAGGTGCGGAGGGTGCGACATGAACTTATAGTAGTACAGTGCAGGGAAATTACTAATTTGTTTAGGTAGTGAAAATTGGAGAGAGAGGATAGATTGTACGCTTAATTTGGAGCAAAGTAGCCTAATCCAAATCCCATCGAGCTATAGGATATCCCCCATTCCAATACCAGTACACTCACCATATCGCCTCCCGATATTCCTCTGCGCCGGTTGACTCAACGTCTTGCTTCTGTTCTATCTTTTCCTTGTATCCCACACTATACGCCCCCCCCCCCCCCCCCACTATCCGGTTATTGTGCACCCAAACCCCACTGCACCCCACTGCACCCCACTGCACCGTCTGCCTCAGCAACTTTGGCCAGAATTGCTTGCACTTATTAACAGTATAGGAACCTGCTACCCGCATTGCTTTTATGCAAGTGAACAGCCGGTCGAATATGATGATTGCAGTTATAAATGACCATCCTGGAATCAAAATTATGGAATGTCTTGTAAGGTAGACCTATATGATTGTGGCAGGGCAGAAGAGGCTATCGAGGAAGTCGTTTGCGTGGGTGGTACAAATGGAAGAGGGATAATGCCTGTCACTCATAGCAGAGAATACCCGCCCCAGGTCCCGGAATACTCTATATCGTAATCCCAACACACCCACACATGTTGGCTGTGTACGGCATAGGGACCATTGGCAGCATTGATGAAGGCGCAGGATGTGTCATAAGTAGCCGAACGCACTGCTGGAGTAAAGAGAAAAAAACAAAAATCAAGCTTAGAATTTTATTACATTACGGGCCTGGAAAAGTGTAATTTGTATCTAATTTTTTAAAATTTTTATTACATTATGGGTACCTAACATTTATTACACGTTATTACATTTATTACATTATGGGTCGTTTTTTATTACATTATGGGTTCGTATTACATTATGGGTCGTTTTTGTATTACATTATGGGTAGGTATTACATTATGGGCATTTATTACATTACGGGTCGTAACATACGACGTTTATATTTTCGCACTTTCCTTATATTATTAGCAGAGGAATATGTAGAGGATATCTGCGCTGTTTTAGTGTGGACTTGAAAGTGTTATTTTTCACTCGCGCAATGCCCACACTCATGAGATAATTCCCGATATTCACTAAAATAGCGTAGATTTTCTTTTTATTACATGCTACGTGACATTTTACAGTGCAATATTCAGCCCAATTCACTGCAAACAGTTTCAAGACAATAACAAAGATCTGCTGATCGTTCCTTCAAGGCGACGTCATGCGCGGAAATGTGACGTCATTTAGGAAGCTACTGAGGGATATTCCCGTTATCCATCAAGTCGATGGATATCGCTAAATATCTTTTAGATAGTTTGCGATAATTCACAGCCTAGCATATAATAAAATAAACTTTCTTAATATTTGTTCCGGTCTAATAATATAGGCGACAAAAACAATCGGACGCATAATAATTTTGACGCCCGTCTGGCGAAATGGTACAATCTTGTTTTGTAGAAACTATCATAGATTGCATTAATATGGCTTTGTGAAGCACGGATTCGATGTCGTCATCGATTGACTGATTAAGATAGACATCGAAATGACTCCCCAATTCGTATATGTTTTGTGTATTTTTCGAGTTCTGTAACTCATTTTTTTGCCAGGGACGATGGAAAATGAAGAATGTTATTGTGGTGGAAACATGCCTCAGAAATGAACGAACAAGGCTTGCTGTGTTTTTGGTTAAATCAGCATACTGCCTAACAAGTTACATCCTTATAATATTACTTACAACGTGAAGGTTGGGAATCCCGCGCTCGACAATGTAAGTAATGTTGCAGCCATTTACCTTTTGACCTTTGAACACGGGTATTCGTGCTACCTTGGAAACGATATGCATGGGAACTTGGTAATTTGGTAAAATAAGTGATTTCACGAAACTTGTTTCGCTCTGTTTCCGATTCGATTCGGATTCGATGTCGACATCGGACCTCCGAATCTATTCGAGATTGGATTCGAGGATGGAAATGCCGATTGGTAGGACCATTTGCCTAAACAAAATAACCCTTCCATGCTAATATACATGTCATCCATATTCCTCCCGAGCCATATTCGGGAATAGCAGCTTACTGCTCGCATGTCCCGTATATAACAAATACTCATGTCCCGTATATAACAAATAATTGTGTACAGAGAGCGTTTTATACCATGATTACCTATTCTACTATATAGGATAAACCTATGACATAAATTTTAGGTTTATACACCAACCGTGGTGAACAGCCCAGCAATGGTATTTCAGTAGTTAAAATATACACCTAAAGTGGAACCACATCCAAGCTGACCTTTGGTGACGTCTACCTGAATGTGAACTTGTCTAAATTTATCGCATGTCGCCACACGAAGAGTGAAGTGAAAGTGGCAATTATTTATTATGTTTCTAAATGAGTTTACCCCATAAACACCCCAAATTAACAAACAGGCATTGTCTCATGTTAATAAAGCATCCATAACTCGAAATAATATGTTATTATGTTATTCAATTACTAAAATGAAAAATGTTCTATTTGTTTTTCGATTTCGTTTCGGTGATAAAACTGATAGCGAAAGTACCGCCCACCGATGCGCATGTAAACAAAACCAAATTCTGCTCAGTAATATCGAGAAAAAATAATAGCCACTCTTAATAATCTGACGATCATGGTATAAATAAAATATACCCAAAATAGCTTGGTGTACCAAATGTTCATCACTCGTGGTGAAGTGGTGTAAACCGCGCGCCGAAGGCTCGCGGTTAACACCACTTCATCACGCGTGGTAAACATTTGGTACACCAAGTTACTATGAATATATTCTATATGTTGCCATGGGGAAAAGATGGATCTATCCGTACGTCAAAACCTCACAAAATAGCTTACTCTCTGTTTTCTATAAATCTATTGTCCAAAAATGGAAAAAACGTGAGAAGTTCCATTCAATGATATTGTCGTTGGCGATTACTTGAAACTGAAAAAAATATGATTTACCAATTTTGGAAAATACTTGCATTGCTGTCTACAATGTCTGCTACACGGACTGTGTGTAAGCTGGTGTATTTTATCAATGCCACATTCTGAAACATATAAAACTGGCTTTGCTGTTATTGTGAGTGAGTTGAGAAGAAAGAAATGCACCTGAAACATTTCTTTTACACGGTATGAAGAACGACATGAAAGATGCATTATAAAAATTGTCTCGAACGTGTTTCCAATGGGCATTCAATGTGACTGCGTCAATAAACAGCACGGACATGGGCACAAATTGATTAGTTTTTTCTTTGCGCTGAGGCAAGAATAACCGCATTCCGCCAGATGTTTTTTTTTTACTTGCATTCATAACCTTCTTTCGAATTGTCTGAGAATAGCACAAGAACTACACATAACGAATGGGGAGACAGATTCCAATGAAATAACCAGGGAGTGGAATTTTCATTTCGCGGAAGTAGTAACAGTTCGGTTTTTATAACGTCGCCTGAATGCTAGAATGTTCTATGTCCCATAGGGGAGATAATACATAGTCCCATGGGGGACATAGGACATTCTAGCACTCAGGAGACGATAAACCTGAGCCAAGTTCCAATTTCAATTATTTATTCGTGTGTCTTGAACGGACTCCTTCACTATCGTGAAACCATTTTCAATATTTCTCACTCAGAAGATATCCACACCCAATGCTACAACTTTGGCATCTTCTCGGTGACTTATAACTGAAAGCATAATGGATTCAGTTAAATAACAAATATTGGTTTGACAAATCACTGAATTTGCTACATTTGTTTTCAGTGAAGAAATCACAAAAAATCGTTTTGAAGTTTTGACACCACACAATTTATTTATTTATTTGTGATTTAAGGTCACATATTTCTGCACAATGGCCAATCATGACCGCGACAGTTTTATGGGTGGAGGAAGCCGGAGTACCCGGAGAGAACCACTGAGCAACGGCGAGCAACTATCAGCTCCCCAACATACTTACTCCACACAAGCAGGGTTAGCATTGGTTGAAGACAGGTGCACTATCGACGTGCAGTACGCCTTAGTACACAACATCACCGTGCCCCCACGTGGGCAATGGGGGTGAAGTGTCTTGCCCAAGGAAACAACGCGGTTGCCGCAGGTGGGATTGGAACCGAGGACCTCTCGGCGTGCAGCCTGCACCTCTACCAACTGAGCTACCGCACCCCCGACTCCACACAATAGCTAATAGTATATACGCCGTGGACCAGTCATACTCCACGTGTGGGCAGTGATGTCCACGAATGCGTATACTAGGTAATAAAGGTCATGACCAGCAACATTGTACAACCCGGTGCTTCATTAATTAATTTTTTGCATGATTGTTCCTATAATTAGTGTTTGGAATCTAATATTATTGCGTCCGTGGAAATATTGCCCATCCGTGGAATGTGTCCAGTCCACGGTGGACGTACCGTACTCTAAGGGACCAAAATGTGACACATAATATGGTTAGAACTAATCTGTGAAACTGTCGGTATCGACGGTATTACGTACCAATACATCGTTTATAAGAGGCGCCAGGTACAATTTTGTATTTATACGCAGGTAATGCTAATTAAAATTGGCCGCTTAAGACATTGCCCATTGCACGCTGATGTCAAAATACTTACATATTAAGGAGCATGTTTATCCAAAATGCAACAAGGGATTTAACCAAAATGCCTGGAGAGAACCACCGGGCAACTGCGACTCTCAGACTCCCCAGCGAAGTAACTCCTTACAAGCAGGGTTAGCATTGGTTGAAGATAGGTGCACAATCGACGGACAGTGCGCCTTAGTACACAGTGCCAACGAGGCCCCACGTGGGCAATTGGGATTAAGTGCCTTTCCCAAGGAAATACTCCTAGCTGTGTGGGGAGTATCCCCCCCCCCCCCCCCAGCTAGGAGTATTTTTTTCAATAGTTGGAAATTCCGAGGTCAAAAATCAAATGGTTGGAAATTCAATAAATTAACATTGTTCATGAAAAATATTAAAATTCCAACTAATGATGAGAAATTTTGATCTTTTATTTCCAACTGGAAACTTGAGTTTCAAGTTACCTACTCTAAAATTGACATGGCCTCAAAATTTCGACTCTGACATCAATCCGGTAAATGTTCTGACCCAGACACATTATAAATGATGTTTTTTCCGTTTTAGGACTAGTGAACATTTTCAGAAGGGTTCATAAACCCTTTACCCAACGCAGACGGTTTCAAAATTCATTATTTTAAATATCATTTTTTTTATTTTTTTTTTTAAATTTCAACAAAACCATATCATGTGACCCCTCTTTGGAACGAGCTCGACGAGCTCGTTCCAAAGAGGGGTCACATGATATGGTTTTGTTGAAAATTTTCGAAAAATAATATTTTTTCAGCAGCTGTGTTTGCATATTACGCTAGCGGATGTGGACGATTCGTTGGGTTAAGGGTTAAAATATATCACCCAGCGCTGCACAGCAGCCACCTATCGAAACCACTCACAGTTGGAATTTACACCGGTGGCACCCCCCCCCCCCCCCCCCCAGCTGAAACCCTCTAGCCACATCCCTGCAAACAACGCATTATTTTAAAGAGCTTTATTCGTGGTCTTGTGAGAAGCGGTGTTTCTTTCTCTATCCATTTAGATATATTTTATTGAGTATCAGATAAAGGGATAAAAAAGGGATCTACAACTCCTCCACAGTTGGGATGAAATTTACGAAACCCCTTCAGTATTTTTGTAAATAGCTAATGGCTCTGCCCTGACCCGATTTACCCCCACTTATTTCGTTAAATTCACTTTAAAGTGGACACTCGTTAGACATTCTCTGTTTGTGCCTGTAGTCCTCTGGTTCTCTAGGATTTGAACATTAAACGTGAAATCCTTGTAAGGGCAAAATGGGTTCGCAAAACATTTAACTCTCTATAAATGCGAAATGGGTCGGTTATTACATAGTCCCCTGAGTTCCAATGTGTTGTATGTGGCAGTAGACACATAGAACACATTGGAACTCAGCGGACGATATACTAGGTTCCAGTATTATTGCACTCTGTACAAACGCAAATGGATTTAGACGTTTGCTGAATTAGTATTCAATACGCTGCATGTATTCAGGAAGACAGGGTAGAAGATGGTCAGCCCGTGATTTTATTAGTGCTGTAGGATTCAATATATTATTTTTTTAACTTTCATATTAATCAGAGAAATGTTTTCCCACAGATCGCTATTTTACGTTGGGCGAATCTACACCCGACAACGAGAATGAAGAAGTAAAAGTGATTCCAGTATGAGAGTGCCTCTGCGTATTCAAATCGAGTATACTAAAAGGAATGAACGAGTGAAAGTTTTAACGCGCCGAGGACGCGCAGTGACGATGTTGGATTTGAAATCCCTTGCAAGCCGAATAACTTTATTTGCTTATTAAGTCACGACAGACGAATGAAGAGATATCAGCCCGATTTAACTTCATATCACCCTGAGACGGATGGCGGAAGGCTGATGTGAAGTTATAGAGCGTTGATCCCCGGCCAATATGAAGCTAATTAAGTAATAACTCTTTATTATAACTTTATAACTCTGATCTGTAACAGTTTTCTGAGAATGTTTTTGTTTCTCATGCTTTTCGTGAAGTCCCAGGCTTCCTTTTTCTCCAAGGTCAGCTATCCGAACGTCGCGGCTTCCCCAGTGGGGAAGCCGCTACGTTCGGTTAGCTGAACTATCTCTTCTCTCTCTTCGACGAACTCCACTTTCCACTCAAAAGCTCAGTTTTGCGTTGAATTTTATGTGCAACTCACTTCTCTTTTTTCCCTTCATTCGCCTAATTCTTTCTAATTTCCATCCTTAATTCATTACCATACAAAATGTACTCCCGTTCGCCTGGTAACGCCAGTGAACGATTTCGCTGTGAACAAGCCTAGAAATGTATCAAAGGAGATAACTCCAGCTTGGTACATATCGACCGATATCAGCGTCATATCAGCCGAGTTTGAATTCTATCTTACAATCAACATGTATTTTGTCTGTATTAACTCCGCAACTGTCGTGTATCCGACCCCCTGATACAGATGTTTGTATCAGGGGGTCGGATACAAGCACGTTCCTTTCGCGTGAGTTCCATTGTTTTTCTTTTTGTTCATCCGTACGAATAAATAGTTCGTAATGTATTCGTCTACATTATTGACTTATCCCCAATATTTTGTAAGATAAAATGATTATTACCATTATGTATCCGAGTCTCGCTTCGGGTTCTAAGGGTAGATCACGACCCGTCTTCGACTAGTCATGATCTGCACTTAGAACCCGGAGCTCGACTCGGTACATATTTTGTACATCCACATAACGGTAATGATCTCTATTTATCAACCGAGCTTGATAATAGGCAATTATAAGAAGGAAATTATATTTAATGAATAGAGATTATCATGATTATGTGCATGTCCTATGGTTTGTATTAGATTCGAGGTGGTGTCCAGAATGGGATCTCAACGAGCTGGCTTTGCCGGCGAGTTGTGATCCCATTTTTGGACACCACCGAGAATCTGATACAAATCACAGGACATGCACATTATCATGATAATTCATTTATCTAACAATTCTGTCACATAAACAGATTAAATTTTAACCCTTTACCCAACGTAACGGCCAAAACCGGCGAATGCTATTCTGAAAAATCGCCAATTAATTTTCATTAATTTTTCATTCTTTGTCTCAAAAATATAGGTTATGACCCCTCGTTGGAACGAGCTCGACGATAGAGTGTAATCGCTTAACTGGACTGGTTACGTGAAATAATTCATGAGAGGTAAGGGACGTTGTACACACACGAGTGTGCAAATCCTCACGAGTGTTTTACAATATAGTCCCTCGCCTCGAATGAATTATTTCACGTAACCAGTCCAGTAAAGCGATTACTCTGTTCATTACTTTTCATTATTAACGATAATTATATTATTTAACCCTTTACCTAACGTAACGGCCAAAAACGGCCAGCGCTATTCTCAAAACTCGCCAAATAATTTTCATTATTTTATCATTTTTTGTCTCCAAAACATAGGTTATGACCCCTCATTGGAACGAGCTCGTCGAGGTCGTTCCAATGAGTGGTCATAACCTATGTTTTTGAGACAAAAAATGAAAAAAAATAGTAATTCAAGAATTTGTTTTGCAAATGTCGTCTTTTTTTCATGATAGGTAAAGGGCTAAATTATTTTCAAACATCTTTGAGACATAATGTTCGGTCCACCACTGAAACACTCATAGAATGTATCTATGTGCCTGTTATGATAGCCCGTAGCGCTACCGGAAACGAGTCGTCTATATGATACGGAATCAGAATGAGTCGCCTATATGATACGGAATCGGAACACATTATGTGATACGTTCCGTTTCTCGTGATTTTCAGGTCAAAATCTGTATGATTGTTAGATAAATAAATGGTCCAGATTAGTGTAAACAACTGGAACTTTAATAAATAAAGAGTCGCATAACTGAATTCCCAAACTCTCGGAACCCAATATCCTCATATTAGCAGGCTCATTTTCGGCATGTTTTCATCCCAACCCTCAACACCAACCTGTCATCATATATGAGACAATTCAAGCTAAACTGCCATTGTGATAAAGAAAGAAAAATGCGAGAAGCCGGAGCTAGATTCTCACCAAATAGCCTCCTTGGTCAAATTAGTCTATTTGCTGAAACTTTGTGTTTTCTTTTTTTTTATTACAAATCTGAGAGTATAGTTTGGGTGGAAATTTAATCCTGTGTATGTTTAACACTCAATCGCCACACCTGTACAGATATTTATCCCATAAATGTTTATTTATTCGAACAATAAAAGCTTTGGATAAATTGTTGCTTTAGTCACCTAGTAGGGTGATAAATTTTCCCAATAGGTTTAACACTGAAAGAATTTATTCCTGCAGTAGAGACGGACTTGTTGATCTCTGACCTCTATCGCATTCGTGTAGTATAAGTAACAGTTCAATTGTTGTTTTCTTTAAACCTGTTTGAAAGTATTACAATGCCAGAAGAAAACACTACACATTGTTCATTTAATAAAGTATTTTTGCAAGTTTAGCTCAGGTTTGTAGGGGGATTATTTTTAGACAGAAATGCGCCTTTTTTATTTTGGGTAGTTTTGCTTGTCTTCGAACTGGACCTATGTGCTCCTCACTTCTCGCAGTGTTTTGTAGCGAGTAACAGCACGATTTCGCCCCGACTGTCCTGTAAAAGATTTATGGGATAAACAAAATAAACGTACAGTGTTTTCAAGTAAAAAAATTATTCTACTCGTAGAATTAAGAATGAATCCGACTCGCCAGAGGCTCGTCGGTTTCATTCTTAATCCTACTCGTAAAATAAATGTTTTACTTGAAAACTCTATACGTTTATTCTATATATAACCAGCACTTCTCTAAACGTGAGTTACAAAAAATGAGTATTCTCTTATTTTTTTTTTATTTTATTGTATTTTATTTTTGTAGCCCCCGCACCATAGAAAACAGTTTCTCACCCCTCGATATCTATAAAGATGACGTAGATAAGATTTTGACTTCCAAACTGTGCTTGGTCTATCCGTCGGTTGGGACAAAATTTTGAAAATGAAATCTTATTCTTTGGCAAATATCTGAGTAATCAAGAGCGGGGTGTCTCGTTGGTTTCGGCTTTACACTTCAAATCGAGAGGTCCGCGGTTCGATCCCAGCCAGGGGCAACTGTGTTGTGTCCTTGGGCAAGGCATGTAGTCCCGATTGCCCACATGGGGGCAGGGTGACGCCGATGGTTCTGTGCTGGTGTCTTGTCTTCAGCCAATGGTAACCCTTCTTGAGTAGAGTTAGTACTTTGGGGAGTCTTGCAGTTTCTCGCCGATGCCCGGTGGTTCTCCCGGATACTCCGGCTTCCTCCACCTGTACACGTGACCGAGACGAGGTGATCCTGGTTCTCGAAAGTGTTTTTAACCCTTTACCCAACGTAACGGCCAAAACCGGCCAGCGCTATTCTCAAAAATCGCCAATTAATTTTCAAAATATTTTCATTTTTTGTGTCAAATAACCTATGTTTTTGAGACAAAAAATGAAAAAAATTAGTTAATCAAGAATATTTTTTGCAAGTGTCGTATGCTTTTCATGTTAGGTAAAGGGTTAAACCCCAACAAATAAATAAACAGATACATCTGTGTAATCGAGATTCCCAAACCAATTAATGTTTTAAGTATACTTACGTACTTCCGTACTCAGTCAGAACTTCCATGAAATGAGAAAGAAGTAATGAACAGACAGTCTACTCAATAATGGTATTGTGTATAATCTGCATGCGGATTAATGCCGTGATTTACTGTGTCTTCGTTTACTGCATCTCGTGCACGCACTGTATGCAATAAAACAGCAATGCCGATTGGACTTCATGGAACGAGTTTTAGTAATCTCGGATGAATTATAATTAAAAATTTATTGCAGTCGGAGAAAAATACGACCGCTGATCGAAAATCAATACAGAAATGTGATATCGTCGCTATTTGAACGAATATACCCGTACATCTTCGTATGATATACCCATGTTCAATCAAACCGTGGCAAGAGCTGATCGCTTACTGTCTGAACTAAAGAGATGCTCATACACTCAAGGTTCCATGAGACAAAAAAAATGTTATGATGGTCTGAACGTACATTCTAAAATCAGTTAGGCTGGAAATTAACCCCAAAAATATGATCGCATCATTTTAATTTGGATATTCAAATATCTTGTTAAGTATAGCCCTTCAGACAACTTTTCCACTCCGCAAACTGGTGGTCGTGCTCTATCCTAAACAACTGTGGGGCCATGCAACAAATAAGAGAGAAAATTGGATGGGAAGCGCAGTGCCGGTCACATTTTTCTCGTGGAATTTCCAAGAAACCCACATTAACAGTTATCTGTATTTTTTTGGCCTCAAAATTCATCAAATCACCCACTCTTTTTTCTCTGGGATTATTATATATTTATTTATTTATTGGTGTTTAGGGTCACTGCCTTATGCACAATGGCTGATCGTGACCGTGGCAGTTTTATGGGTGGATGAAGCCGGAGTACCCGGAGAGAACCACCGATCATCGACGAGCAACTGTCAGCTCCTCAACATTCTAACTCTGTTCAAACTCCACTCAAGCAGGGTTACAGCGGTTGAAGACATGTGCACCATCGACGTGCAATACGCCTCAGTACACGGCGTCATCATGCCCCCATGTAGGCAACCGGAATAAAATGTCTTGTCCAAGGACACAACGCGTGTCGTCCCGGACGGGGATTCTCTCTGGGATATTCAACAATGATGCAAGATTTCAATACAACGCTTTAAAGGAGTTATAAAGCAATACATTTCGTTAATGCAGCTTAGTTTAGAAGATTGCAGCATTTCCGAGTGCCGCTTTTCAAGGCGAGTAACTCCATTTTAAATAAAATAATTAGTACTACCAAATCTTTGAACTCTAGCGGTGTGAAATTTCCACCATGGCAACAATTCATATTTTGTAAAAAGCATAAAACAAGAACTGCGTTAAAGCTTATTGACCTCCGGGTGTAGCCTGGGGTCTTTACTTGAAATTTTAATTGCGTTTCTAATCCTCTCTGTCAGAGAAAATAATTCTGCTGATGAGAGATTTTTGTACCTTGATTCGATGATGCAACCATTTTTTATTATTATTCGTCTCTGAAATTGACGTAAACGCGGCTTCGTAAATCGAATATTTGTCACAACACTTACTTGTTAACTTGTAGAGTGCTAAATTATTTTTGACCATCAAATCTTGTACACATGTCTTTGGCTTGTTACAATTTATGGGAGAGTGCGGGCACTCTCCCATAAATTGTAACAAGGCAAACCTTTACAGATTAAAGAATATCAGTTCAAACATAATACAAAGCACGTGTATTGAATATGAGCCTTCGGGCTGTGGTACCTGCACTTCTGAATAAAGCCCAAATATAGTCTTCCGGCACTCTACCAGTTAAGCGTTGTCAACAAAATTCTCTCGTTATTCTGAGAGTTCTAAACAAATCGTGCGAAACAAGCTTTCGGAATCAATTGCAAAATAAGACTCTTTAATTTTGTTGTAGAAGAAAATCACACCAGTTTTATTTTTTGTCTTGACATGACGATAAATGCCCTGGAAATATTTCGACTGCAAAATAAATAATGGCACAAGAATCATGACATCATCAATATACGTCAGGATGGGGTGCTCTTTCAAGGGAATTTCTATTTTTGGATGGCAAGTAAACCTTGTTAAAGGTGCTATAACAACCGAAACTGTATAGTGGCACTTATTTATTTATTTATTTGAAGTTTAACGTCAATTTCAACAGCCAGGATCACCTCTCTGCGGAGTTTTACAGGTGGAGAAAGCTTTGGTTGAAGGCAAGTGCAGAGGGTAAACGCTTTCATACACAACACTCGCGTGGCCCCATTTGGGCAATCAGAATAAAATGGCTTGCCCAAGGACGCAACACAGTTACCGCTGATCAGGCTCGAACCGTGGACATTCCGGTTTGAAGGTCAGTGCTCCGACCACTGAGCTCCCAGCACTTGTTTGCCATCAAACAAAATAATTCTTGAAAGAAATGAAGTTGTTATAGCGCTTTCAAAAAAGCATAGTTGCGATCCATAAAGAAACTCCAAATACCTTGAAAGAACCCCACTGTGATTTTATTGATGCCGTCACAATAATAACACGTTGGTCGGCAGCAGATTTGTCGCGGTTCTCTGGCGAGAAGGCAATGATTAGCATTGTGCTACCAAACGTCTCCTTATCATCACGTCTTCTCTTCTCCCAACACTCTGAGATGAACTGTTTGATGATATTCCGTATCCCATTCTTCCCAGTCTCTCTGATAAGCACACTAACCCTCATACCACATGTCCTTTATTCTTTCATCCCACTTCCCCATCATAATCCCGGTGAATCTTATTCTGTTAGGTTGGTATTTTGGACATTCTAATAAAAAGTGTTCCAGGGCCTCCACTACGCGAAAATTACGCACATGGCACCCCTTTTCATTGTCTTTCTCAGTTCTTCCCAAAAGCTCCAGCGACCGCGACCTCATCCTGAACAACATTGAGCACCAAAGGTGCCATCAAGGAACTCTTCAAAACCTGGCTTTTCTTTATCACACAAGCCACCCAAATACCACTTTGCTTTGACCCCCTCTGGCAAGTTCAAGTCCACCTCAAAATACCGAAATTGACTTTAGAACGGATTTCCCCCCAGAATCCTATTTAGGACCGCCATTCCATGGCACTGAGAGGCCCCTAGGTACCGAGAAGGCCTTTTTGTGGGTAAGTTCAATGGAAATAGAGTAGTTTTTGTGGTTCGAATTCCCCTAGAATCCGTTTTAGGACCCCTATACCATGGGTTTTAATAGTAGCACGCAGTATTATAGGACCTATTGAGCCCCCGGTGGTAAGTTCTATTGAAGTAGAGTAAATAGAATTGAATTGAACCAATTCAATCAAACTTACCCACAGGGTGCTTCTAGGTACCTAGGGGCCTTCTAGGTACCTAGGGGGCCTCTCGGTACCATGGTATGGCGGTCCTAAATAGGATTCTGGGGGAAATCCGTACTAAATAAAGTCAATTTCGGTAGTTTGGGGTGGATTTTGGTGATTTGGAGGGATTGTCGGTGTTTGTGGTTATTAGATTTACTCTTGTACAAAGAAACACATCCTCCGAACATACCCCAGTCCTATTAGAAGGTTTTAGGTCACATAGAAACGACGTGCTATTATAGAAACCAAGATGGCGGTCTCCAGTGTACAAAATGGACGACGGAAACACGTATCACCCCTAACAACACGCGCTGCTCATGCGCACTAACACAACGTGAACTATAGAGATGACGTCACAACATGGCCGCTCACGCGGGTTACCATGACAACACAACATGGCGCCACTGGGTCACTTGACATGACGTCACTATCGGGATCCTGCCCGGGGTCTTGTCAATGAGTCCTCAAACATACGAGACATACTACTCGCGATGAATTTTCAGTTCACATTTAGTATAAATATCATCTTTAGTCCAAACCCAGCAACCCTTTCAATAAAACAGCCCGCTTCTTTCCCTCTCAATACAGAATAATGATTGTTTTCTCAAACTGAAAACCGATCAGTCAAAAAAAAATACTCTATAAACATTGCTGTGATCACAAATGTGGTCAAGAAATTTCAACCGGATCGCGATCTTGTCATCCGGTCGAAATTTTCTGTACGTTTATCTCTCTGCATCACTATAATTTCTCCTACCGAAAAAAAGGATATCCACGAAAAATGAATCTGTGATGCTATCCACTTTTGTTCTTCATGATGCTCTCCTTATTTTGCAGTATTTCATTTACTAACCTTTGACCCACCAGTGTCACGCGATCGCTAAATAGCGATTTTGTGTCACAGTACTGTAATTGTAGCTTATATATTTTCTAATTTTGTTAACCCTTTACCTAACACGAAAAACGACGACACATGCAAAAACAATTTGTGAGTATTTACTTATTTATTTATTTATTTATTTATTTTATTTCTTTTTTTTTCCCCACGCTGCCCTTTTATAGGATTTCCATGAATTGGTGACTGGATACTCTTAAGAGTAAAATAGAGCTTGTTTACCATAGCAAACACACACAGCTTCGCCCCCCAGTGGCGGCGCCAGAGTTACAGAAGTGAGGGGGTACAGTTGGGTATTGCCCGCCGCGAGTAAATTTAAAATGTTTTTTTTAAAACTTACGTTGTAAATGGTGTTCTCTGGAGCATTCTCAGACAATTAAATTAAAACAGTTTTATCCTTTTGAAACTTATTGGTTAGGTCTTTCAGTTATAGAAAACGTCGTACATGGTGACATTTTAACGGAAGAACGCTGTTGTAAAGTGCGAGCACAAAGCACCAAACAACACTCAAATCGAAAATGAAAGTAGGCTGCATTCCAAACGGATGCGTTGCACGCTCTCGATTCTAGCATTCCTCGAATACTCTTAAGCGGTATGTTTCAGACCGTTTGAACGCGGCACGCCTTGTTGCAATTTGGACCCTCGACTCTTGTTTGTTGTTTGCAGCTAACGCGTGTGTGTTGGGGGGGGGGGAGAAAGGGCACACACAAACATAATTTAAAAACTTCTCTGATTTAGTGCACTTGGGAATATGGAATTAAGCATACCCACCATTACACCGCAACGTCCAATACAAAAAATAAAATGATAGTATTTTTTTACTACGCTTGGCGAAAAAAGTGGAGGGGTAAGTACTACCATAACTCCCCATGGCGCCGCCACTGTCACCCCGGGTTGCCACGGGGATTGTGTATAATTAAAAAAAAAATACTTTTTTCTTCCTAAACGTACAGTTAAAACTAGAAGTCCTGTCAATATACGCGTTATGGCCCAAGTAAAGCTATCAAATTCTGTACATATGGCCAGCGCACAAGCAATGATTCAGCCAATGGACCTCCGGGTAACCCGGAGGTCCATTGGCTGAAACATTGCATGTGTTTGCTTTGAGTAACCAAGAGAAACTGCTGTGCTTTGGATGCCATTCGATATGGCAATTGCGCGCAATCCCAACGCACAATTAAGCCTAGATAAGCGCACTATTCGTGACAGGACTTCTACTTTTATCTGTAGATGTAGATTAACGATTCGTTACACTGGGGCGTCACTGACTACGCTGAAAACAATAAAATTAGAAGTGCAGTTCTATAAACATCATGGTTCTTACAGCACAGTCGCCGTGGACTGGTCGAAATCCACGCGTGGACAGCGATGTTCACGCATGCGTTTACCAGGTAATAAAAATCAGCAGCAGCAAAATTTTAATTAATGAAGCACCGGGTTGTACCCGGTGCTTCATTAATTAAATTTTTGATGATTATTCCTATAATTAGTGTTTGGAATCTAATATTATAGCGTCCGTGGAAATATTGCCTACCCGTGGAAAGTACCAGTCCACGACGGCTGAAAAGACGTTAGAAAAATGGGTCAATCATAATAAATCTGTTCATTCTGTGTGGGTCAATCAGTTCGATCTAACGCACTTATTCGTATTACGACGTATCCGCAGAAATTCCAATTCAATAGCAGCATTGTGCGTGTTGGTACGGCTGTTCTAATGCCGGTTCATTTTCCATTCCGTAGATAAAGAGGTGAATTAACGGAAAAGTGCAAACAGAAAATCAGAGCACCGGACAGTTTCTACAACAACAATTGGAGTTCATAAAGTAAGAGAAAGAGAAAAAAACACCGGCAATTTTGGGGCACTGTGCAGAGATCGACCAGGAAACATAACACAATTGTCCAATATAAGCACAACTCACGTGCGATTGCTGTTATTCCCAGGCAGTCGTTGACACCCACCCCCACCCCCCCCCCGCAACCCTCCAAACTGCGCTTGCCATATTGGACAAATGCCACATACATGATGGCATATCCCTCTACCTTGACGCTAACGAGCTCTCCATTCCAGCAAACTAGTCGGAGGATCAAAGTTGATTCTGTATTGGTGAGTAGGCCTCTTTTTATTCTTTAAACAGCACAAGGAGAAATCACGGACAGCGAGACACATTGCCTAGAGCATTAGATAGTAAACAAACATACAGGCACAAAAATATTCCGCAAATTTAAACCAACAATTACGTTGCAAACTGTCGATGGTAATAATTTGTGTGTACTCTTCCTTGATACAGCACGGTCGCTGTAGACTGGTCACTTTTCGTGGGTGGACAGTATATTCCTGGACGCAATAATATTAGATACCAGACATTAATTACAGGAATAAGCACCAACAATTTAATTAATGAAGCACCGGGTACAACTCGGTGCTTCATTAAATGAAATTTTGCTGCTGACGATTTATTTTTATTACCTGGTAAACGCATGCGAGGACATCACTGCCCACGCTTGAATTACGACCATTTGCGCGGCGACTGTACTGTAAACAGCAATAAAGATGACAAACATGCCGAACAATGTTTTTATTATCAGCGCTATTTGTGATAAAAATTAAATTAAATATAAAAAAAATAATCAAATAGAGGATAATCATCTCGTCTGTGTCTCAGGTTGATAGTTATGAAACTAGCTACGTAGAAGAGGTCAAGCCCTAGACAAATTTCACTAAACTGGGGATGAGAAGAAAATTTCATTTATCAGTTGATTCAAAACCCGATAAAATATACCTAAATTGTTCTACAGTACGTGGAGAGTGTATTATCACTAAATCACCCGCAGAGTGGAGATTCCACCCAAGCAATAATTGCAAATGTGTTGCAAAGCATAACAGGAACAAGCAAAGTTTCAGCCAATGGACCTCCGGGTTAAACCCGGAGGTCCATTGGCTAAAACATTGCTTGTGTTTTTAGTCGATATATATAAAAAATTGAAAGTTATAGTTTGGGTGGTAACTCCACTCCGCGGGTGATTTAGTTACAATCCACTCCCCACATACTGTATGTACAAACAGCACTTTTCGTAAGGTCTCGAGTGATGTAAAAATCAAAGCGTTGTTTGCCGGCAGAATGTACGGTTCTAAAAATCGTCCCAAATAACGTAGATATTTTAAATTATTTTTTTATTATTATTATTTTTTGTATTTTTTTTTTTATTTTCATTATTTACGGTTTAAAACCCGTAAATTATGTGACTGACAATGCTTTTAAACATATGATAAAAGGTAACGGTTCACGTTTTACTCCAGAATACAACTGCGTAGTGTTTGGCAACTTCCGGAATGTTATTCAGAGATCGTTGTTTTTTTTCGCGATCGAATCACGATAGCATCAGATCCACTTATACAACATGGGTCGACATTTTCACATGAAAATCTGTCTGAAGGTATGAAGCAAAGCAGAAATATCACTTGGCTCGATGGGGCTGGGGGGAGTTTCCCCTGCAACAATAGATACACAGAACGACACACGTGTGTGAATGGGTTCATCGATATGGCTCGAGTACCAACGCACAAGGATAAAATGAGAGACCGCAGGCCTCAACGTTTATCCTTCCGCGATGGCACAGGTTCAAAATCGATTAAGCCATTCAGACATGCGTGTCGTTCTGTGTTTATTACATGCCTTCATGTCAGCAATTCATTTGACAACTATCAAACAAAAGAACACATTTTATCGCCAACCAAATTTGCGAGGGGAACCCGTGTTACTATTACCTTCCTGAGTTGCAATGTGTTCTATGTGCCTAATGGCACATAGAGCACATTAGAACTCAGGGAACGATTTTTAGCTATCGCTAGATTTTCATTTTCCGCATGGTTTAGTGTTGCTCTAGATGCGGATATGATAGAACAGGCGTGTAATAAAAATTTGTTCTGGAATATTCAGAACATTTGATTGAATTTCCCAAATACACACTAAAAACTAAAGTGTTAAAACTGACACTTTCAAAGTGTTAAACCCATTCTAACTCTTAGGGTTTGATTTTAACACTCAAAGAACAATGCTTTAAGCACTTAGACATTACAATCGTCAGACATCTGAAACTTGAATGGATGGCACTTCCCATGTGTCTAGCATTGGTGGTTCTTCCAGAATCGCCCATAATTTGATTTGCGCTTGGTGGGTACATAATTAAAAGGACACAACGCAGATGACGCGGATCAGGCTCGAGAGTTCGAGCCTGATTCGCGTCATCTGCGTTGCTTCCTTTTAAATGTCGCGACATTACACTTGTCAAGTGGTATTATTGTAACACCTGTCAAGTTCTGGGATATCTACACTTGAACAAAGTGCTAGTTCAGCACTTAGTAAGTGTTAAATACAGCACTTCAAATGTAGTTTTTAACACTTTAGTTTTTAGCCTGTAGACGGGTCGCCCTTGAATACCATATACGAATGCAGAATGACATTATTTGCAACAGTTCACGGTTGAAATAAGGTGAAATATCTACAACTAGAACATTGGTGCGATTCGATTCGATTCAAAATCTATATTCCAATTCAATTCAAGAATCGATTCGACTCGAAATCTGAAGATTCGTAAGACCTACTTTTCTGTATTCTAATGACCGAATCTACAGTTTTAACCGTTTACGTAATGAGTTATGGCAATCTATTATTGACGCAGTATCGACAGTTATGAATTTTTACCTCCGTGGAAACACTTTCCGCCAACATATTATTATGTGTGAATCAAACTATAAAATGCAAGTATTTGCGTAAACCGAACAAACTTAACGCGTCAATTTTTAACCTTCATTATTTTCTAACAGTTCAATATCTTGATTCCTTTACATGTAGTTCGTTGCTTCTCACGAGATTTATTCGGAGACTCTTAAATTGCAGCAGGTACTTTTCACAGCACTCGTAACAACCCTTTAAAAATGTACCCCGATATATACAGCGCTGTCTACAACAAACTGGCGATTCTATTCTGCATTTTGTTTTAGTAAGACCGAGTTATAATTTAATCCTTTAGAGTTATAACTGCTCCTTCATTAGTGAGGACTGGTACTATAGGGATATGGATGTAATACACTGGTCTGGCACAAAACGTACTGGAAATTAACACGTTACTCCCCATACCCCAGTACTGACAATATATGGACTGGAATTTAATGGGATTCTTCATACCCCAGGACTGGCGCCTTAGAGACTAGGATTTAACACGGGATTTGACATACCCCAGGACTAGTACGGCAGAGATTTAACATGGGATTTCCTACACACAAGGAGTGTCACAATAGGGACTGGAATTTATTTAACAGGGAATTCCCCATACCCCAGAACTGACACCATAAGGACGGCGATTTAACAAGGTACTCCCCATACACCAGGACTGGCACTATAGGAACTGTAATTTAACACGGGATTGCCCAAACCACACACCTGGCACTACAGGAACTGGAATTTAACACGGCACTTCCCATACCCCAGTATTGGCACTGTGGGGGCTGGAATTCAACGCAGGATTCCCCATGCACCAGAACTAGCACGGATGGAATTGGAATTTAACACGGGATCCTCAAACCCCAGGATTGGCACTATAAGGAGTGTAATCTAACACGGGGTTCTCCATACCGCAGGACTGGCACCATAGGAGCTGGGATTTAACACGGGATTCTCTATACCCCAGGTCTGTCACAAAAGGAACTGGAATTTCACAGGGCATTCCCATACCGCAGGCCTGACACTATTGGAACCGGAATTTAATACGGGATCCCCAGACCCCAGTATTGGCACTATAGGGACTGGAATCTAACATGGGATTCTCCATACCCCAGAACTGGCACCACAGGGACTGAAATTTAAAACCTCATTCCCCATATTCCAGGATTGGCACTAGAGGGACTGGGATCTAACACGGAATTCTACATACCCCAGGACTGGCACTAGAGGGACTGGGATTCAGAGAGTGATTCCCCATACCACAGGACCGGCACTAGATGAGCTGGGATTTAACACGAAATTCCGCATGACGGTCACTAAAGGGACTCAAATATAACACAGGATTCTCAAACGCCAGGACTGGTACTATTGGGACTGGAATTTAACACGTGATTCGTCTTACCCCCAGGACTGGCAATATAGGGACTGGAATTTGACACGGGATTCCTCATACGCCAACACAGGCACTGGGGAGAGGGTGGGGGCTGTGATTTAACACGGGATTCCCCATACCACAGGGTTGTCACTATAGTGACTGAGATTTAACACGGAATTCCACATTCACCAGGACTGGTACTGCAGAGACTGGAATTTTACACGGGATTCTCCTTACCCCAGGACTGGCACTATAGGGACTGGCATTACATTTTTAATTTCCATAGACACCTGATGCCTATAGTGTCAACCCTGTTGGGTATTTTACAGGAACAAAATTATAATGAAGGATGGCAGTCCTATCGGAATTGTTACAGTAGATTTTATAGTCGAATTGCGAAATTTACTGTATGCATTCCTGCCCTCCTTCCCTATAGGATACTAAATTAGCTTTGATCAAACTCCGTGACACGATCGAACAACTACAAATTGTAGAACAACAGTAGAACATTGAGGGTAAACTGAATTTTTTCACCAGCAAGGAATGTTATTTGATTTAAAACTGAGAATGGGCGTGAATGTTTCTGAAGCTGGAAGATTTTTATGCAATAAAATCTGGTCGACAAATTCGAAATTAGCTTTGATCGAACTCCGTGACAAAATCGAAAAAAAGTCGCTGTTTCACATTCGTCTTGTTAAACATTGTAGATTAACCAATCTCCTCATTACATTGATTGTAAAGTGAATTTCAGACTGAATGCTATAAAAAGTAAGCGATGTTGCGTGTTTGTTTCTGTAGCTAAAACATTCTATGCAGTAAACATTCTATGGAGTAATATAACTTAGCCGGCAGTTTCTAAATCTGTGACAAAATGGACATTCTACTACCAGAAATCCGACAGTTTCTAAATTGTTCAAAATCTGTGACAAAATGGACATTCTACGACCAGAAATCCGACAGTTTGTAAATTGTTCAAAATCTGTGACACTGGACATTCTACTACCAGAAATCCGACAGTTTCTAAATTGTTCAAAATCTGTGACACACTGGACATTCTTCTATCAGAAATCCAACAGTTTCTAAATTCTTCAAAATCTGTGACAAAATGGGCATTCTACTACCAGAAATCCGATAGTTTCTAAATTGTTCAAAATCTGTGACACAATGGACATTCTACTACCAGAAATCCGACAGTTTCTAAATTGTTCAAAATTTGAGGGGGGGGGGGGGGGAGCGTTCGTGTGTAAGGTTGGACAGCCAGGAATAGTAAGAAATAAAAATAACTTTCTATCAAGTATGGGTGCATCAGTTTCTATTACCACCTCCATTCTTTGATTTTGTCGCGTCAGCAGTTCTGTTGTTGGTCATGCATAGCCCGTCAAAAAATACATTTTCCCACAGTTGCCGCAACTGAGGTTCTTTTCAGCAGTCAGCACAGTTATACTAATTAGAGTGTCACTAACGCCATTGATATCGGTCAGAACCACGTCATCCGCCACCGCTCCTTCTAATAAGACGTCATCCTCTGAGAATGTTAGTTACCAGGTACTTTAATAAACCAAAACAAAGATCCAGCGAAAAGTCCAAATCCCCAACCCCCGGGCGACACAGCGACCCCCATCAGAAAACCTAGGACTAATGCACCACTGTCCTGAGCTCTCCGCCGAAGGGCGCTGCGCCACCCAAAAATTAAAAATCCAAATCCATCGTCGGATCTCTGCTTTAGTATATATATATATATATATATATACACACATACACGCAGACCCTCGCACCCACCCACATACACACGCACACAGGCACATATACATGTTGTTTTGAGTTCCACCGTTGTCTTAGTTCTATATAAGCTGCTAATGCAATTAAATATTCTAGCAAACGTAGGGCGAGGGTAGTGATGGGGTTCAGGGATCATTCTTCTATACTTAACTCTGAGTGTTTTTTGTCGCAACCTTACTTTTTTTCTTTTTTTCATTTTGAGTCGTTAGTCCGTGTGCCAGGCGTTTTACTCTGCCGTGAGACGGGTTTATTGGCACGTCTCATGGGGGAGTCAAAAGGCATGTCACAAAGGCATCTACATGTATGATTACCTGCAAATATTAAGTTCTCTAACATCTTTGGGTGGTCTACTGTAGGTTAAACATCAGATATTTGAGTTGGGTTGTGATCTAGAAGCAGATTACTGTAGTGATTTAGCAAGACGGTTAACCCTTTACCCAACGAATCGGCCGCATCCGCCCGCGTAATATGTAAATTTAGCAGTTGAAAAAATATTATTTTTTCAAAAAATTTCAACAAAACCATATCATGTGACCCCTCGTTGGAACGAGCTCGAGGGGTCACATGATATGGTTTTGTTGAAATTTCTTGAAAAAATTGAAAAAATGATATTTAAAATAATAAATTTTGATATCGTCTGCGTTGGGTAAAGGGTTAAGTAACAACTGATAACATTGCAGTTAGCCGAGGGAAAGGGAAACGATACTTTGTAATTTTTTAGTAAATTTTGCTAAATTAAAACTTTCTTTTGTATTTGAACTGCCAAAAAGGTTTTGGATTTTCAACATGTTTGGGTGTTTGCGGTAGTAGGGCTTTATATATTGTTTGCGTAGTTCTTCTAGTTGTTTGCAAACAAGTATATAATGGTATTCATCGCCTTCATCTGCTCCACATAATGTGCATTTTCTCTCGGAAATATCCACCTGTGTCCAACTGCCAGTTTCTATTGGGAGTTGATTGCGCGTTCTGAATTTCAAAAGTGAGGTAGCCAAGGTTTGGGGAGGTTTTCTTATATAGGTTTCAAAAACGAATTGTTTCTCTATCCAGTCATAAAACTGGTACTTAGTTGAACTATGCAAAGTTGCTCTCCAGTCTTGTACAAAGATATCCGACAATCGTTGCTTCAAGGTATGATCAAAGTATTTGAGGTCGGAGATATGATGCTCGATCCAAATGTTTGTCATCCCAATAGAATCTAACAATGAGGAAATATATTGAAGCCAAGGCCTCGTGTAAGTCCCTTGGGTGTGATTCCAGTGAAGGATGGCGTACAAAGCACGCGTAAGCTTACTACTGTCATTCATGTCGTTCACGAATTTTTCCCAAAAATTTAAACATCTTATTTTTATTTTAGTACCAACGTGGATAAGACCTAATTCTCCATACAGACAAGCCAGAAAATAAGCTGATTGTCATCTGAAAAATGAGGTCCCCAAGCATCACTAAATTTCCCTCTGTGAACCTCAATCTGAATCAGGGTCTCAAACCTAAACAAAAAAGAGGTACCCAGAGGATAAATTGGCCCAATGTATGGGATAGCATCATCAAATTCACCCTCTATGGACCTCATTCTGCAAATGTCAGACTGCTTATTTTCAGGCCTGCATACAGAAAGCTAGTACCTGCGGATTTGTTTCAAGCTCAGGATAAACTTCAGGAACCAGATTTCTACTTTTTCAATTTTCGTAGTGCCCTCCTGCCCCCAGGTTTCACACCCATAGGTCAGAACCGAACGAGGTGACTTCTCATACAATTCCATAATAACGTCGATTGGCAGATTGTTTCTTCTCGTCTTGTCTCTCAGCACATTTAAAACCCCCGAAATCATTTACTTTTGCGATAACGGGCCAAGAGCTCACAGTCTGTATATTCGAATATCTTCAATATAAAATCATACAATCTGGTTATATGATATATCGCATCAAAGTTTGGAATATGCATTTTAAGATGATATCTGAATCAAAACAATCGGTTCAGAAATACAAAATAAATGTTAAAGGATATTATCTGTCAAAACAAACGTAAATCCCATTTTGTCACTGGCATTTCAGCTATCGCAAATCGGGTCGGGTGGTTTTGCTAAAATATTGGTGTTGGATATTTATATGCTCGGAATGGCGGTACACTGGTCACTTGATACTGAACCAGCGATGAGAGGAGACTAGTTTTACAGAGGTGAAGTGTGTGGTTGGGGACAAGATAATGACGTGGTGGAAGTCAGCGAGAAATTCAAGAAAACCACAGCCGAGACCTGAAGAGGAAATTATTTCAAGGCGTTAGATGGCGTTCAACATACAGTACGTGGAGAGTGTATTATCACTAAATCACCCACAGAGTGGAGATTCCACCCGAGGAATAATTACAAATTTGTTGCAAGGTATAACCAGCACCAGCAAAGTTTCAGCCAATGGACCTCCGGATTAAACCCGGAGGTCCATTGGCTGAAACATTGCTTGTGTTTTTTGTCGATATGAGCAAAATTTGAAAGTTACAGCTTGGGTGATAACTCCACTCCGCGGGAGATTTAGTTACAAACCACTCTCCACGTACTGTACAGTGCAGTCCCCGTCGACTTCTCGAAATCCACGCGTTGGCAGTGATGTCCACGCATGCGTTTATCAGGAATAAAAATCATTATTAGCAAAATGTAATTAATGAAGCACCGGGTTGTGCCAACCCGGTGCACATTAATTGATTTTTTATGACTATTCCTAACATTAATGTTTGGAAGCTAATATTATTGCGTCCCAGGAAATATTGCTCGCCCGTGGAAAGTGATCAGTCCACGACAGTCGGTCTGTGAGGGATGATAGATAACCTCTACAAAGACAAATGTTCACAACGGTTCCCTTCAAGGCCACTCTTCAAAAGAGTAACTTTTACACACACTTAATAGCACTTGTCCGTGCTATTGTGAGACATTTGCACTCTTGGTTATTAAATCTTGTGGCCAACGTTTGACACATTTTATTGGAAAGTTCATTTTGAATCACTTAAGTCTTGGTGAAAAGGCTTTACAATTAAAACAAACTCTGTTAACTGTTGGTTTTGAACTTAAGTCTTGGGGTCAAAAGACTTCTGTTTTCAATTCAAGTGTTTTTTAAACCTCATAGTTACCACTTGCGAAAGAAAATACCTTTGTGGTTACAGAAATTTACTATGGCCGGAAAGGAATCCAACTGCAACTTGGTTTGCGGTGTAGAGCTAGGCTTGTCATTTATTTATTTATTTAGTGGTGTTTGAGGTCAAATATTTGTCAGATATTTCTGCAGAAAGGCTAATCGAAACATAGAGATAAAATCAGGTTCATTCATTGTTTTTTTCCATGCTGCCCATTTTAGAGGACTTACACCCCAAGCATGGGTGACAGTGTCCTATTTTTTCATAACAACAATATTTTGGAAAGAAAGAAAAGATAAGAGATATTCCTCTTTTGTCATAAACTATGTAAAAATCTCCCTCTGTACACTTGTGCATTTTTCTTAATGTGTTATGTGCACCGAGTAACTCGACCCAATGTTGGTTGTTGTTGCAACTAAAATCGAACATTAAGATATTCTTTCCTTAACCCTTTCAACTCTAGTGGTATCTTCCACTCCAGTTCAATGGCAGCAATTAGAAGAGTTCATATTCATTATGTGGGGTAGACCAACCAATATTTTGAACGTGCAGCCTCGGGGCTGCACGTTCAAAATATTGATTAGTCTTCTCCACACATTTACTGAACAGCCATCCTATTTAATGACGTAATGATGTATCATGTCCCTGGCCGGAAAAGGGACCACGGGGGTTTAAAGGGTTAAATGTTCTTTTTTTGTCTGGGTATTCGTAAAATATAACGAAAACATTTAAACAAACAATATTAATTAATTAATCGAACAAGAAAACCCTATAACCGTTTCAGTTCTATTCAGCGTGTTAAATACTTGGATCCAAGCGGATGATACTATACACGTGCAACTTGCTTGACCTTTGTCAACTTATGAAATTTTTGCCACAACTGAGGATCAATCTGGCTTTTTACATGACGTTTTGTGCAAGTACAAATTTGTTCTTAACATTTAAAACTATACGAAACGACTCCAAAAGTATACAAAAACGTTTATCAACACAGCAGAGAGGCAGGAGTGGAGGGAAAGACTATGGGTGATACACTTACATGTACTCTGAAAAATCTAATTCCAACAACCCTTTCACAAAGATGTTTGACTCAACGATGCATAATCTTGAAAATAGATGTTGAGCACGAGACAATGATCTGATGAGGGCAGTGTTGCAGACATTTACACATGTCAATAATTCCATGCGTTTCGCATATGCAGTTAAGAAAGAGTCACGTCGATAAAGATGAATTTGAACTCAGGGAAACTAAATGGGACAATATTAAACGTTCTAAAAAAAACTACTCGAGAACGTGAAACATAAACGTTGATGAACAAAGCAGGTCTTAATTATAATAAAACTTGTGGGTATGAGGTATACTGTAAAATTCAAAAACTGCTTAGTCCAGACTACTTGTGTTCAGAACTTAAACGACACTTTTGCAGAGAGGGTTGACAAACGAGTTAATCTAAAAATAGTTGGATTACCAGGACGCTCATTTTTCATACAGGAAAATTGTCATAACTTCCGCCTTCTTTGGGGTGGGGGTGGGGGTGTTACTATAAATAGACAATGTCCATCAAAATGCTTCTTCTCGATAATTTCCAGGTTTTTGACACCTCGAAATCATCTATTAATTGAGAAAGAATATATTTTGATGTCTGCGAAGAACGAAGATGTCGATAATGCACACATTTGTATTGGCAATGAAAATTAAATATTTACCACCAATTTGAGTTATTAATTACAAATGGTAAAAACTTGATACTGTGTTACAAGTATTTGTGTTAGGCTTTCGTTGAATGTTTGATGACATGAACGCTGTTACGCTGTGACTTGAGTCACAGCGTAACAGCTTTCATGTCACCAGACATCACGAATTGGTTGAGTTACCGCATTGATTGACTCGGCGCCATCTTGCGGGGGTGGGGGGAGGGGGGGAGTAGGGGTAGCGATGTTTTTCAATGACGGTACATAAATCCAACTGCATAAAGATCAGTGATAAATCCTTAGTGACTCTTCAAAATCAGTACCATTGGATACTATGTACTGACTTTATTTATTTATATATACTGACTTTATTTATTTATTTATTTATTTATTTATTTATTTATTTATTTATTTATTTATTTATTTATTTATTGATGTTTAAGGTCACATATTTTTGCACAATGGCTAATCTTGACCACGACAGTTTTACGGGTGGAGGAAGTCGGAGTACCCGGAGAGAACCACCGAGCAACGGCGAGCAACTGTCAGCTCCCCAACATACTAAGTCCACACAAGTGGGGTTAGAATGGTTGAAGACGGGGGCGCGGTGGCGTTAAGGTAACCGGTTCTCGTCAGATCATCGAAGTTAAGCAACGTCGAGCCCGGTTAGTCCTTGGATGAGTGACCGTCTGAGCGATCGATTCGGACTCCCGCGTTGTGTCCTTGGGCAAGGCACTTCACCTCGATTGTACACATGGGGCACGATGACGCCGTGTATTAAGGTGTACTGCACGTCGATGCTGCGCATGTCTTCAGCCAATCTAACCCTGCCTGTGCTGCAGTGCGGAGTTACGATGTTGGGGAGCTGGCAGCTGCTCGTCGTTACTCGTTGGTTCTGTCCGGGTACTCCGGCTTCTTCCACCCGTAAAACTGTCACCGACACGAAATTACCTTGGCTGTTAATATGTCGTTGAACCCTAATTAAAAAAGAAAATTGGTTGAAGCTCCCCAACATACTAACTCCACACAAGCAGGGTTAGCATTAGTTGAAGACAAGTGCACCATCGACGTGCAGTACGCCTTAGTACACAACGCCACCGTGCCCCCCGCGGACGCAATGGGGGTGAAGTGTCTTACCCAAGGACACAACGCGGTTGCCAAAGGTGGGATTCGAACAGAGGACCTCTCGGCTTGCAGCCTGCAGCTCCACTTACTGGGACACCGCGGCCCCGACTTTAGTATTTAAATCAAAAGACACATGGAGCGGCTATATCGTGATTAGCGATAATTATCTCCCCTATGGAAAGAGAGATACGTATTTTCCTAACGTATCAACGATTTGTCCTCTCTTTAGTCGAGCGGTTAGCATCCACCATGAAAAAGAGCACTATCCCGTTCTATAGATAGTCGTTTAACACACTTAGTAGTCGGCTACAGTCTACCTGATTGAACAACACTTCGACTCTTCTGAAAAAAAATTACAACGTTCCATGGAACAAACCCATCAGTAGCCATTTCCCGGAAATATCTGCAACTGTAACTGTCATCACTTTAAAAAATCTTAACCAGACTTAGCCATACAGTTTAGTACGACTAGCCAACGGAAAGTCAGTGTGTCTACTGCCCTAAGCGACACTGCTAAGGGAAAATTCCAGCGAGAACTGTTGGATTTGGACCTTATTAGATTCCAGGTTGTTTTACTGGTGGCGATTTTGGTCATACAACAACGAAAAGCTCAAAGTACTGCAGTTGACAATTGATATTTGTTGTGAGCATTGGATACAAAACAATTACAAAAAAACGATTCATGGCTTACTCTTTTTTTTCACTGACATTGAATAGCAAAATAAATCCCACGCCCCGGCAATACTGAATTTAATGCCATGTTAACCCTTTACCCAACGCAGCCGATATCAAAATTTATTATTTTAAATATCATTTTTTTCAAATTTTTTAAAACATTTTCACAAAACCATATCATGTGACCCCTCGTTGGAACGAGCTCGACGAGCTCGTTCCAACGAGGGGTCACATGATATGGTTTTGTGGAAATTTTTTTGAAAAATAATATTTTTTCAACTGCTGAATTTGCATATTACTCGGGCGGATGCGGGCGATTCGTTGGACAGGGGGTTAACAGAATCCATTGAATTCTGATTATCAAAAACATCCCAAGAACCATAGCCACACCATTCACGGTGTCAAGGTGGTCGTTAATCGTGGCCTTTTTCGCAACTGTATATTTCCACAGGTCACACAACTATTCTAACCTACCCTTGCAATAACTACCAGTTGGCTGCTTTCTCAAATGAATTCGACATTGTCAACATGCAATCGATTTTTCAAGTATGCACTCAGCAGCTTTCTGTAAACATACCACTGTGAATAAAGTGAACAATTTGTACAACACATTCATCCACCACAATCGAGTAGTTACATTACTGACGTACGATATTTACACGTCACAGTACAGGCAAAGCTCTTTGTTGTGGAATTTCATTCTAAATGATAAATCCACCACATTACAGTATCGCGAGATGACGCTTTATTATATGCTTCCGCTAAACATATTAGGAAGGAATGAGAACGTAGACGTCGTATATTTAGTCTTGATCGACGCATGACATACAATTACTTATTAAAAGTGGGAACAACCTGCGAATCACAATAGAAATGGTATTAACGAACAATTTGATAACAACATTAAACGAAAGTGAATGATGTTTACTATCCATTGTGAAAAGATGCTGTTATTGTTATTTTTATATTAAATAAATATCCATTGAGGGCTCTCTGTAGTTTTCAAAGGGAGGCTGAGGAAACTAGTTTGTTTCGCGAATGACGAAATCCGTCGCTGAAAAGTGGCTCGTTGGGTGTCCGCTGATGGCTTTTAAACTGAAATGTGAACTGATTGACCTTTTCGAAGCAGTTGCTGTGCATTAATTGGGATTAAACTGTAAACTTTTTTTAGAATAGGCCACACATATAATAAGAATGCCTATGTTTTTGAATGATTACCATAACTATTTTCTGCGTGACTAGCAAGTGAAATATGAACGTTTAACTCGGATCTTCGGTCGCTCGTTGAAAATTTAAATTTCGCCTGCAGCTCGCTCATGAAATAATTATGGAATCCACTCAAAAACCATTGGTAACCTCCAGTCTTTCGATTTTGAATTTGGGAGGTGCATTGGATACTGTTCGCTACCATTTGAAATGAAACGCGTTATGTTTGAGTCCCGATGTCGAGAAAATGTTTTCAAGAAAAGCATCAACGAACATCTGCACACTAGAAACTCCACCGTTGCACTGTTAGTAAGTAAGGATTCTCACAATGTTACCTAATTTTTCGATTAAGCTTTTCGCAGGAATAATCAAATTTATTTGAGATCGGTGTAATGTATCTAATGCAACTTCAACAGAGTAATCGTAAATCAATCAAATAATTCTCCGCGAAATGAGTTAATTTCTCAGATCATGGCGTGTGCGATGAGAGGTATTGACAAATGCGTGTGGAAGAGGGACGAGTCACCGATAAATATACTACACCATTGACACTAATCGTAAAAGGTCCCTGCAGGTATCAACATTTGGACGAATCGAATCCCAAGAAGAATATTGGAACCTGAATATCAACTCAACTCACGCGGATTTGAACGGACGAAATGACACCGGTGTTTGCGCTGTTAACTCAGCTCATGGGACCTAAGATGGAATGCACGGTCTCGTATGCAAGCATCAGTGATCTAGAAACTCACCGCAGCACAACGTTCCGAGGTTACCACCAAACCGAACTGTCATTTTACTGAAACCACTATCCTGGTACGTGGCGGCAGGTGGAGGTGTCTGTGTGTGGATGGGGGAGGGGGAGGGTCACCCCCCACCCCTCAATCCTGGCCAAAATTTCCTAGAGTTGGAAATTCGGAGGGCAAGTCATGAATAGTTGGAAATTCCATTGTTCTGGATGTTAGAGCTTCTTTGGTGATGCTGATGTCTCCTATACTTTCTAGAATTCGAACTCGATTTCAAATCGGCAAAAATTCCAACTGCTACTATTTACAACTACAGTGTACGCAATATCGAGCTTCATAAGTATGCATGATGTCAATCGGTACGAGATTTCTATAGTACGTTTCTTTATATAAAAAAAAAACAATCCTCGAAATGCACTTCAAGAAAATCAAATCATGTAAAATCGTTATCCTGAGTTAATTCCAATAATATTCCCGAATGTAATACTCATTTCTCAAGCTATTTACGAGGCAACTTTGTAGAAAGTTTTTTTGTTACTCCAACGACTGAAGAAGAGGTCATTAACACCTCCAAGCAGTTAAAATCTAAAACTACGATCGATTTCAACGACCTGTCAACAAATATAATCAAGCAAACCATTACAGAAATAGTTCCCTCACTGACACACATTATCAACTTGTCCTTCGAAAAGGGTATAGTCCCAGATGGAATGAAAATCGCAAAAATAATACCTCTGTTTAAATCGGGTAACACCAACTCGTTTAATAACTATCGCCCAATTAGCATTCTCCCAACCTTCTCCAAAATCTTGGGAGAAAATAATGTTAACACGACTATACAGTTATCTCGTCGATAAAAATATATTATACCTGCACCAATACGGTTTTAGAAAGCGACATAGTACGATTCACCCCATCCTTCAAATCCTCCGGCATATAGCCGACGAAGACAACAAAATTACCAAAAATAGTACTCTAGCTGTATTTCTAGATTTATCTAAAGTATTCGACACTATTGACCACTCAATTCTTCTCAACAAACTAAATTTTTATGGGATCAGGGGGACAGCAAATCAGTGGTTTGCCAATTATCTTTCTGGTAGGTCCCAGTATGTGGTATATCAGAACACACACTCTTCGCAAGTACCAGTTACAGTCGGTGTTCCACAGGGATCGGTTTTAGGGCCACTCTTATTTCTTATCTATATAAATGATATTGCAAATTCAACAAATTTAAACGTATTATCGTTTGCCTATGATACTACCGTTTATAAATCGGACAGTTGCATTGACTCTCTGTACCGCAATGTAAATAAAGAACTTAAAAATGTGAACACGTGGTGCTCAGCTAACCACCTCCTGCTAAACGCCAACAAAACCAAGTATGTATTAATTAACCCCCCAAAACGAGATGATGTTCCAAACAGACATATCCTTATCAATCACACTCGAATTACCCGCGTAACCGACTCTGAAACCTGCAGTTCAGTCAAGTTCCTTGGAATAAATATTGATGAAAGGCTATCTTACAAAAGTCACGTATCGATGGTTTGCTCAAAAATCGCCAGAGCCAATTATGAAATGAATAGGCCCAAAAAGTTCTTACTTACCACGCCGCGCTCTACTTTTCTTGTATTATTCTCTTGTCCATAGCCATCTCATTTATGGGTTACAGATTTGGGGTCACTCTAAAAATATGAATAGTTTATTTCTAATGCAAAAACGAGCCATTAGAATTATAAACAACGGAAAATATAATTGTCACACTGATCCACTCTTTTTGAAAGACAAAATTCTTAAATTGCCCGACCTGTACCAATTACATGCACTATTATTTGTTCATGATTGGTACTTCGATAGACTACCATCATCTTTTCAGAATTACTTTTCTTGTAACGTACGTAACGATGGCGTAACAACTAGACAGACGGGTCTATTGAAGATAGGGAAAACTAGAAACAAATCTCTGGATACACTCCCATCTAATCGATTTCCAAAACTATGGAACGATTTGGTCGCTGATATTCGTAATATATACAATAGATCACTGTTTCGGAAAACATTGGTTGAAAAATTCCTTAGTACATATTTATCATCAGTGTGTTGCAACAATCCCTACTGCCAAGAATGCAATTGATTTGTGGAAGGCTATTGAACAATATACCGCGCGTGAAAGTGGAATTGTCACGCATCGTTGTCCGAGTCTTATAGGGTGCTGTGTCCCAGTGGAACATAGTTCACTGTAATGCTGGGGCAGGGATGTGTGGCGGATATAATATTTATTTCAATGTAGCACTTAGAGATGGTTTTGTGAGTCCTTAAAGAGGGAGGGGGATCATTAACCCGCACATCATTAACCCGCACGTAATAACAAGTTTATTTCCCACCACCATTACGTTACATACCATGTTAAGGGTCAAATAGCCGATTCTCTCTTGCCGGACTCTCGTTTGACTTGACATCTTGCTCGCTTCACGAAAGAATTACCATGAACTGATGGCATTATAATTCAATATTACCTTAAAGACTCTTAAAAATTGAGGAATTTTGGATAATGTTTGTTTGTCATGTACTTTTCTTGAGTAACACAAAGTGACATATTTTGTGATATGATATCTATCAATGAACTGTAGAATACTGTTCATTGGCGGATATCATATCACAAAAATGCGTTAAAATTCATTTTTGTCTCAAAACCAAATTGAAGTTGCGACAGTGAAACTGACATTTATACACTAGCCACCCACTATCCATTGAACCCACATTCAACAGTTATAAGAATCAAATCAACATCTTGTGGATGCTAATAACGAGAGAGCGAGTAAGTCAACCTTAACAGCAACCTGGATCGAATGTCTTCTACACGTCACCAACCAATACAAATTGCAGTCTGCGATAAATGTTATAGCCTGTCTGGTGGATTTGGCAGGAAGACAGCCAACTAGGCTATGCCATCACCACGCAATATATGTAATCAATTGAATAATTGTTTTTATACATCCACATTCATTTAATTATATTTAATTTTGTATTATGATTACTGTGTACATGTAAGCGTTGCATATATTGCAAATAAACATTCATTCATTCCATCATCCACAGTTGCAAAATGACGAAACATCGAAAACTGATCATTCCTCCATAAGATCTGATTTAATGTAAGGACTGTGAATTGTTCAAAGTTCTCAGCTTGGGCATTTGTTTAGCGCATATTCAATTCCCAGAAGAATACCAAATAATAATAACCTGATAATTCTATCATAAATGTGTTGGCATTTCAGTTACTAGAATCAATTTTATGCCCCCTTTCAAGGCTTCATTTTCAAAATCTTTCTTGGTAGTGAATTTCCAACTAGGGGAGGGACCGGGAGGGGGTATCCCCCTCCCGGCCCTCCCCAGTTGGAAATTCACTACCCTACACCCTCCCTCCAATCGGAAACCTCTAGCCGCGTGCATGCCACTATCGTTACCTAATCATGAACGTTGACAAGTATGATTTGTGGGCGGAGTATCGATAACTCGAAATGGAATGATGAAGTGAATCTCACTGTTTTCGTAAATTATCCACCGGTCTGAGACACAGATACATCAAAGGGTTATGTGTCAAGGATATTAAACAAAACCCACGAAACACGGTAGCTGGACAGATCACTAAACGTTGTTTATAACATGGAGAAAGTCACAGTCCGTTTGAGTGACCATGTATATGCACATAATCTACCAGGTAATGATTTCATAACATTGTTAGGTATCGAACGTTACATTCAGTCATCTGTACCTCTACTAACGCATTCATCATTCTGTGAAGTAGATGCGATGTTCCATTACCAGGATTAAAACACTCTCGATTCCACGAGGATCGAACAGAATCTCCGTGACGACATCGAATCGAATGAATCCTGAAAAGTTCGTAGGGCCATACCTGGTCACATATTTCGTTGAAGAAGCAGACCCAACCTGCCGAAGCGGGATTTATTTTACCAAATTCAACTGGCCATAGTTGCTAAAAATATGTTACAAGAATGCATGTTACGATCATACATTTTTGATTCGACTCGAATCTCAAATCGGTTCTATTATTCGTAATCGAATCTAACCTCGAATCCGATCAGGGGCGTATGGAAGATGACCTATGAAGGGAGTGGGGGTGAACTTGATACCTGATTGGTTCTGAGTGTGATGGCTCAAGGTCCGACTTAAAAAATATTCCAACTACATCATCAAGGCATGCCTTCGTCGAAGGCATGCCCTGATTATGTAATTGTGACATTACCCTGTGAGCATTATAGTTCAAAAACAGAAACGGGATTGATAATTATCGGTACTATAGGCAATGAACAGTACTAGCAACTAATAACAGCTCATCGTTTGCATTGTTTGGAAATTTTAAAGTTGCTTTCCGCAGTGGTAAAGACAAATAAGGCTGGACTTGGCAAGGATGGTGGCATGGGCGCGGACGCTATTTGTGTAAATGTAGCGAAAAGTACATTAACCCTTTACCCAACGAATCGCCCGCATCCGCCCGCGTAATATGCAAATTCTGCAGCTGAAAAAATATTATTTTTCGAAACATTTCAACATTTATTTATTTATTTATTGTTGTTTAAGGTCACATACGTCTTCACAATGACTAAACAGGACCACAACATGGAGATAAAGTCAAGGTCAGTCAATCGTTTATACCCCATGTTGCCTATTTTAGAGGACTTGCACCCCAAGCATTAGTGACTGGGTCCTATTTTACCAGTGAAACAGAGCTTGTTTTCCACAGTAAACAAGCACTGCTTCACTCCCCGGGGGTCTCACAGGAAAAACATTTCAACGAGCTTGTTCCAAAGAGGGGTCACATGATATGGGTTTTTTTAAATTTGTTTGAAAAAATTTAAAAAATGATATTTAAAATAATAAATTTTGAAATCGTCTGCGTTGGGTAAAGGGTTAAGTCTTTATTTTCAGCATTATTTATGTATAATTTCCATCTAAACTCTGAATTTTATGATACAATATAGATGAGTAATGTCAAGCTTTATTCCTGTGAAAATATTCGAAGGGGAACGGATCGAATCGGCCCGCTGATTTCTAATCAAACCGAATCATGGCTTAAGATTCGAAATCGAATACCATCTCCAAACGTCACAGTGCCCTAATGTCTCACTATTGACAAATTTGCATGCTTACAGTTTCTGAAACCTTTACCAAAATGAATCGGCCGTGTCCGTGTGCGTAAATTACAAAATGAGCAGTTGAAGATAATTGGGAGCGCGGTGGCGTTGCGGTAACCGGTTCTCGTTAGATCACCGAAGTTAAGTAACGTCGAGCCCGGTTAATCCTCGGATGGGTGACCGACCGTCTGAGTGATCGATTCGGACTCCCGCGCTGTGTCCTCGGGCAAGGCACTTAACCCCCATTGTCCACATAGGGGCACGATGACGCCGTGTACTAAGGCGTACTGCACGTCGCGATGGTGCGCATGTCTTCAACCAATCAATGTAACCCTCCCTGTGCTGCAGTGCGGCGTTACGATGTTGGGGAGCTGGCAGCTGTTCGTCGTTGCTCGGTGGTTCTCTCCGGGTACTCCGGCTTCCTCCACCCGTAAAACTGTCACGGTCATGATTAGCCATTTGTGCATAAGTATGTGACCTTAAACACCAATAAATAAATAAATAAATGAATAAATAAATAAATACATAAATAAATAAATAACACAATATTTTGAAACATTTCAACAAAACAATATCATGTGAGAAATACCCCCTCCCCCTACCCCCATCCAGCTGTTCCATTGCAAGGGTTACATGATAATGGTATTGTCGAAATTTTTTGACACATTTTTAAAAAAAATAAAGTAATAAATTTTGATATCATAATAACCACATCCAGAGAGTGCACCTTGTGCGCAAAGCACACTATACTGTAGTATATCCCCGTTTTTGCATTCTTGAGTATTGGTTAATGCTTGATACATACAGAAATGAAAAGGCATTATTTTGCACATTAAATTGATTGATAAATAATAATATTATTTTTATCCTGTTGAAGATTCTCAATCTGAGATTGGATTCTCCATCTGACATGACGTATAAACAATATTGTATGCGTGTGCAAAGCCCTCAACTGTTTATCCCATTTCACATCCTTAATTGCAAGTGATGAACAATTTTGTTCAAAGTACACCAATGGATATACGCTAAGGTTCAAACTAACTATATGGTTTAATAATAATTTAAATTTAATATCTGAAAAATGTATTGTATTTTAAATATGATAGAAACAGTTACAAGCAAATAACATTACTAAATAATTGGAATTAGTGTATAAATTTATCTTAATTAATTAGCGACATTTCATATATTATTATACATCAAACAGAATCAACCAATGAGAATGTAGAATTATGGTCAGTTTAAAATCCCTCGCAGCTTTTTGGCAGAAATCAATTCTCTAATGACAAAAGTCGTGCCACGGGTGCCACATGGGGCCGAATCAAAAATTTGAAACCTCTATGCACATCTTGACACCCTTCCGGAACATATGAATAACATTTCAAAATTAATCTCCACTGGAACTTCGACGGAAATCGATTTTATAACGACAAAAGTGGCGCTACGGGCACTACATGGGAATGAATTCCAAATCTAAAACCTTTATGCACGTTTAGACTTCCTACTGGAATGTATGAACACACCTTCAACGTTTCGAATTAAAACCAATAGGAGCCGCTCGCCGGAAACCGATTCTCTAACGACAAAAGTGGCGCTAAGGGCGCCACACGTGGCCGAATCAAAAACCTGAAACCTTTATGCACATCCGAAGAAGCTAATGGAGCATATGAACACACTTTCAATGTTTCGAATTAAAACCCCTAAGAGCCTTCAACCGGAAACCGATTCTCTAACGACATAAGTGGTGCTTTGGGCGCCAAATAGGGCCAAATCAAAAATCTGAAACCTTTATGCACATCTAGCCATCCATCGCGAACACATGAACACGCTTTCAACGTTTCGAATTAAAACACCTAGGAGCCTTCCAGCGGAAAATGATTTTCTAACAATAAAAATGGTTTCACTGGATCCATTTGGAGTCAAATCGAAATTCTGAAACCTTTCTGGACATCTACAGATACTACCGGAACACCTCAGCATAGTTTAAAGTTTCGATTAAACACCCTAGGAGCATTTTAATGGAAACCGATGTTCTACCATAACAATAAATGTGGTTCCACTGGAACCACTTGGGGCCAAATCAAAATTTGAAATCCTTTATGCACAGATGCTACCGGAACACCCCAGCACAGTTTAAATGTTTCGAATTACATGTGCATACTTTTGGTGATGTGAATTTCGCCGTACGGGCGGGACTGGACGGGACGCACGGGGCGGACCGGAAACTGATTCTTAAAGGACAAAAGTGGTACTCCAGGTGCTACATGGGGCCAAATAAAAAATCGGAAACCACTCTACACATCTGAACACCCTACCGGAGCATATGAACAACATTTCACCGGAAACCGATTCTCTAACGACAAAGGTGGCGCTACGGGCACCACATGGGTGAAAATTGTGAAAAAGTAAATAAAATGTACGAAAATTGGAATTTCATCACTATTCGTTCAAATAGTTTCAAGTACAGACACTGTCATCGTATTATACAATAAATCTGTAAATAACCCTCTTTATTACTTTCCAAATTGTGATTTACTTAACAAGTGAATTATGCAATCAACAATTGAGTCATGTATCCGTGCGCGCAAACGAAGACGCTTTGCCGTGGGTGTAATGAGGACTTCATTGTTTTGTTTTTTTGTTTTTTAACCCTTTACCTAACATGAAAAGCAGACGACACTTGCAAAAAAAAATTCTTGAATAACTATTATTTTAATTTTTTGTCTCAAAAACATAGGTTATAACCCCTCATTGGAACGAGCTCGACGAGGTCGTTCCAATGAGGGGACATAACCTATGTTTTAGAGACAACAAATGAAAAAAATAATGTAAATTAATTGACGATTTTTGAGAATAGCGCTGGCCGGTTTTAAGCGTTGCGTTAGGTAAAGGGTTAAATAATATAATTATCGTTAATAATGAAAAGTAATAAACAGAGAAATCGCTTGACGGGACTGGTTACGTGAAATAATTCATTCGAGGCGAGGGACTATATTGTAAAACACTCGTGCGCATTCGCGCACTCGTGTTTGTACAACGTCCCTCACCTCTCATGAATTATTTCACGTAACCAGTCCAATCAGGCGATTTACAGTCATTAAATAACCCTCTAAAACACGAAATAAATAGTAGCAAGATGGAAGTGTCAATAACACTGCAGCTCAGCTTGTGCAAGATTATTTATTTATTGGTGTTTAGGGTCACATATTTATGCACAATGGCTAATCATGACCGTGACAGTTTTACGGGTGGAGGAAGCCGGAGTACCCGGAGAGAACCACCGAGCAACGACGAGCAGCTGCCAGCTCCCCAATATCGTAACTCCGCACTGCAGCACAGGCAGGGTTAGATAGGTTGAAGACATGTGTACCATCGACGTGCAGTACGCCTTAGTACACGGCGTCATCGTGCGCCCACGCGGGCAATGGAGATGAAGTGTCTTGCCCAAGGACACAACGCGGTTGCCGCAGGTGGGATTCGAACCGAGGTCCTCTCGGCTTGCAGCCTGCGCCTCTACCTACTGAGCCACCGCGCTCCCAGCTTGTGCAAGAGGAGACTAAACTAAATAGAAGGCTCCATTAATGCCAACTCATTTAACCCTTTACCTATCATGAAAAGCAGACGACACTTGCCAAAAAAATTCTTGAATAACTATTTTTTTTCATTTTTTGTCTCAAAAACATAGGTTATGACCCCTCATTGGAACGAGCTCGACGAGCTCGTTCCAATGAGGGGTCATAACCTATGTTTTTGAGACAAAAAATGAAAAAATAATTAAAATTAATAGGCGATTTTTGAGAATAGCGCTGGCCGGTTTTGGCCGTTACGTTGGGTAAAGGGTTAATCAGGTTTCACAGAAACAAAACATCACACCAAAGCTACATAAGAAATCTGAAAAAGATCGGGTGAGGAATGCGACCTGAAGGGTGGAATTGTAGACAATTTATATGCCAAATCCAAGATGGCTGTGTGGGCATGTTTTTCAACGAAATTCGGAAAAAATTAGCTCTAGATAGCTCCCATCTCGACATAACGCTAAAGCTACATATGGAATTTGAGAAGGGTCGGGTGAGAGATGTGCCCTGCAGGCTGTGCCAATGGAATTGTTGACAATTCATATGCCCAGTTTAAGATGGCCGCCGGCGGCCAGGGTTTTCAACGAAATTCGAAAAAATTCAATAACTCCCATCTAGACATTACCCAAAAGCCACATGTGAAATTTCGAACTGATCGGGTGAGAGATGAGGCCATGTAGGGTTTGCAATTGGAATTTTTAACAATATATGTGCCAAATCCAATATGCCTGCTGGCAGCCATGTTTTCAAACGAATTTCAGAAAAATTTGATAGCTCCCATCTAGATATCACACTAAAGCTACATAGCAAATGTGAAAAAGATCGGGTGAGAGATGTGGCCTGTACGGTATGCCAATATAATTGTATTATTTGGCCTATTTCTCGCGGACAGATTTTGACATATCAAAACAGAAAACACATAACATTTTAAATTCTTAAAAAAACAACAAAACCATACGACGTGGCCCTTATTAGAATGAGCTCGAAAATTATCTTTATATCACAAATCTAAGATGGCCGCTGTCAGCCATGTTTTTCAACAAAATTCGGAAAAAATTTGATAGCTCTCATCTTGACATTGCCCATAGGCCACGTATGACATTTGAAACCTATCGGGTGAGATTTGCTGACTGTGTAATGTGCTAGAGGAATTGTGAACGGACAGAGAAACGTATGGACGTATGAGCGCACGGACGTATATAAACCCCGAAAAATCGCTACTTTCTACATAAGTCTCATATTGTAGACATTAACCTCATAATATTTTCAATTAAGCTCACAATGTTTTCAATTAAGCTCATAATGCCTGTCCGGACAAAAAACAACTCATAACTCCCGTATTATTGCACAGACGGACAGACGAACGGACGGATTTTAGAGATAAAAAATGAAACAAAAATGAAAATTAATTGGCAATTTGTGAGAATAGTGCTGGCCGGTTTTGGTCGTTATGTTAGGTAAAGGGTTAAATAATATAATTATCGTTAATAATGAAAAGTAATAAACTGACTAATCGCTTGACTGGACGTATGATTGTTATTACCTTGGTGCACTGGCAGTCTGGACGAAGGGCAATGCAAGATAACTATATTGTCACTGTGATTACCTTGGAGGACTGGCTGTCATTGCAATGTCTTGTCGAAGGTTAAGGCGAGATATTGTCATTGTGATTACCTTGCTTAAATTCACACTACTACCTTATAATGGGTCACACAAAAGATTGGAAGCTACAGTTAAAACTAGAAGTCCTGTCACGAATAGTGCGCTTATCTAGGCTTAATTGCGCGTTGGGATTGCGCGCAATTGCCATATCGAATGGCATCCAAAGCACAGCAGTTTCTCTTGGTTACTCAAAGCAAACACATGCAATGTTTCTGCCGATGGACCTCCGGGTTACCCGGAGGTCCATTGGCTGAAACATTGCTTGTGCACAGGCCATATGTACAGAATTTGATAGCTTTACTTGGGCCATACCGCGTATATTAACGCGCATTTCAACGTGCTATTTGTGCGCGTTTCATGACAGGACTTCCAGTTTCAACTGTATGTACTTAGATTCATGATCCCCACATTATGTCCACCTGGCAGTCACCCTCCCACACCCATTAGCACACAATTGTAGCTGTAAATAATTACCCCTTTTCTATAACTATTGTTGCCGTTTCTCCTTTACTACTCTAAACTAAACTATATTGAATCCCACCAGAGTGTTGTAATGCGGTGCGTGGCCACTTTGCATTCCTGGTTCGCAGCCTTTCTTTCCCCAACAATACCGTGGAGTCACAAAAGTCGTAAAATAAAATGTTACTTACTCAATGACTTGATTGCAGTTCACGGGAGTGCAAGTATGCGCATGGTGGGATAAATGGGGTGGAATTGCGTGGACAGGGGCATGGTTAATACGGAGCTGTGGAGAACAGAAGAGCGGATGGAGAATTTGAACAAGGCGGAGTTGCGTGGGAAATTTTGATGTTTCTTTCTCACCATCTGTTGCAATAGACTATTTCCTGCAAGTTGCATTTAATGTATGACAAAGGTTCCCCGAGTTATCCAGTTGGGAAACCTACAGTCGCCGACGACAGGTCGTAATCCACGCGTGGGCAGTGATGTCCACACATGCGTTTAACAGGAAATAAAAAGCGTCATCAGCAACATTTTCATTAATGAAGCACCGGGTTGTACCCGGTGTTTCATTAAATATTTGTTTGATGATTATTCCTATAATCAGTGTTTGTAATCTAATATTATTGCGTCCGTAGAAATATTGCTCACCCGTGGAAAGTGAAGTCAATCCACGGCGACCGTAATTTAAGTGTGAATAAAATGCTAGCGTGCATGTTTTGAAAAAATATAAAGTATTGGAGATTCATATAAGTGTCCTCTACAAACTGTAAGAGAACACAAAAATAGGATGGGACAAGTAAACTTATGTCTATTTTATTCAGTCCAAATCTGGACAGTAGCATAGGAATTATCAAATTTAAAGGTAAAAGTCACATGGCAACCTACACTTTTTCAGTGTTTTTTTCCAAGAGCTGATAAACTAAGTGGATATATAGAGGATATGGAATGAGTGCTTTTCTCATATAATAATTTATGAAACGAGTCTAAGAATTTTCCGTTCTGGCGAGCCTCTGGCGAGCCCAAACGGAAAATTCGGACGAGTTTCATAAATATTATATGAGAAAAACACTTATTTCATATTTTATTTATCATATGACACACATATGCACAAATTAACGACTTAGTATGACTTTTTAACCCTTTACCTAACGTGTGTTGCAGACGACACTTGGAAAAAAAACATTCATTTTTTTCTTCCCAAACATTGGTTATGACCCCTCATTGGAACGAGCACGATGCGCTCGTTCCAATGAGAGGTCATAACCTATGTTTTGGAAGCAAAAGATGAACATTTTTCGTAGTCGTTATGTCAGGTAAAGGGTTAATGCAATATAACTCAACCCAAATAGGACAGATAATGTAAATTTTCCCTACTCAAATTATGCAAATGTGACCCAGTTGTATTTTGTTTAGCCAATCAAACTGTCCATATTTGAAATTGACCAATGAAATCTTTCAACCCCAATTATGCAAATTATGAAAATATGGCCCAGATATATTTTGTTCAGCCAATCAATTTGTCTAGTTTTGAAATTGACCAATGAAATCGTCGGAAGGTTTTATTTATTACTGATTAATATGAAAGCAAAATATCAAATGTTTTAAAGTGAACAAAATGGACGAGTCATATGATAAAGGGTTGTATTAACGAGAATTTGCTTGATTGAGTCGAGAGAGGTAAAGAGAAAACGTTTTGTGTGGGGCTTAATCCCGGGAACCGGAATTCCAGGGTTCCCGGTTCAGAAAGCCGGTCACTATACCCGGAAAATCTATCGCACGGAACCGGGAATCACGCATGACACTACTTATGTGTTGAACTGAATTTTTCTAAATTGAAAAACCACGTCCAACGTAACTTTGTAAGATTTCGTCAGCCGTTCCACTCCTAAAAAGTATCCTATCCTGCCTCCTGGAAAATTTTTTTCACCAAATCACTGTAGCTCTCAATCAGTTCCGGAGGCCTCCCGTCTTCAGCAGCAAGATCTCCACTGGCTTCAAAGTTCAAATACATCTTCATTTTCAGAATCACTAGTATCACTCACTATTCACTACCTACTTCAACATCAACTCCCTCTTCACTGCCTTAGGCAGAGGAGGCTGGTGGTGTCAGTGATGAGGGAGTTGAAATCATTAGGAAGTGGTGATAAAACTCGCAATTCTTAAAATGAAGACAAGGTGGAAGCGGGTTTGAGTTTTCACACTTCTGTCAGCTAAAGAACTTTTACGTATAGAGATGGCAGATAAAATATGTTCATCTTCACGAAAATAAATGTGTCTTGTTATACTTGTACATTTGGTTGATATTCTCTGGGACATTTCCCGGTTCCTGGTTCTGAGTGTAATTTCATTCCCGTTCCCATTACTATGGAAAACCGGGAATATATTAAACCTTAGTTTTGTATTGTAGTCAATGTAATATAAATAGTGTGTAAATCTCTTCATTGGAAGATGTTCACAGGAAAGTCAGTCCCCTTCATTTCGTGAAGATGTCAGAAAAAATAACACTATGGTCATGGGAATTTGATAAAAGAAAAATGAAATTTCGAATTGTGCGCATCATTTCACAAACGTCAGGCATATTCCTCCAGACTAGTGTGAAAATGCAGAAGCTGTCTTTTTACAATTTTTTCCCAATTAGTGTTAACGTTTGACTAGATTTTTCCATTGAAACCCATTTAAAAATAAGAATACGCCGCCTCACCATCTTTTGATGTTCTTTTACTTATTGTCTGTCCATTATATCATCAGTGAGCGCATCGTGGCATACAATACAGACATTGTCATTTCCATTACTTTTACAGTCTTGGGGGTTAGAGTTGTTAATTCCCTTTTCTGGGAAGCATTAACCAGGTAATAAAAAGCATCATCAGGAAAATTTTAATTAATGAAGCAACGGGTTGTACCCGCCGGAGCTTCATTAATTAAATCTTTGTGATTATTCCAATAATTAGTGTCTGGAATCTAATATTATTGCGTCCGTGGAAATATTGCTCACCAGTGGATCGTGACCACTCCACGGCGTACGTACATTAGAGCCTAAGTGCACACGTGTTAGTGATGAAAAGCGTGTTACTGATAGATATTGTTAATGAAGGATTATCCATGAAGTAGTTGCTTCCAATTAGCTTGTCATAAAAAGCCAAGTTTCCTTTGTAAATTTTAATAAACGGAAACAACAGACAGCTCCGAGAGCTGTCTGTTGTTTTCGTTTATTAAAAATAACAAACGGAAAATTGGTTTTATTTTTATACAGAGGTCATAGGATATTTTTTCAACAATTATTTGCCTTTTAATTGGACCTTCATCGCTCGTCTAATAATTTCAAGGGACACAACTTTATGGAAAGTCGATTTTCATGATTATGTTAGTCAGGGATGAAAAAAAATTAAAAAGTGGAAAGTTGAATGGGTCAGTCAGATTCGACGGAACCGTTTTTCTGATAGCAAAACCTGCGTACACTCTACGAGCAGCTCCATGTGAGTTAAAAGAAACGCCTGTCTGCTGTGCCAGCATTATATTAAATGACTGTCAACCGGAGATGATAAATGATTGTTCTTTATAGCTGAAAAGCACATCATTTTTAAAGATATTACACCGCTCTAATGAATTTATTGCTTTGGTCTTAACAGTTTCTCGCTTGTTAACGGATTCTACAAATTACTTTAAAGAAATAAATTGCAAGCACGGAAGTGGATTTCAACAAATCATTCAGAAGCGGAAGAACACAAAGAATAATCACGTTCAAGTCTCTTTTCGTGCGAGATTATTCGGTGATTTATTTACATGCTCAATTAAACGATTGAGACGACGGATTCGATAATGCTTCTGTATAGACTTAAAAAAAAAGAATTTAAACTTTACACAAAAACTTGATCTGCACGTTAAGAGGGGTGTTTAATGGCGTAGTTAACCCCTTCTGTACAGTTTACTGGGGAAACAGTAGAAATTTGATTTTATGTTGATGGGTCGGGTAACGGGGGGCACGTCCATCCTCACCCCCAACCAACCCCCATTTTTCCAGAAATAGTTAAACTAAATAGAGAGACAGACAGACAGACAGACAGACAGACAGACAGAGAGAGTGTGTGTGAGAGAGAGAGATTTGGGTAAAATTAACTTTACCAGTGTATTTTCAAACGATAGTACAGGGACCGCAGTGGCTCAATGGTAGACTGTTGGACTTCTATGCTAGAGGTCCCGAGTTCGATCCTCATCCGGACAACCCGCGTTGTGTCCTTGGGCAAGGCACTTTATCCCGGTTGCCTACATGGGGGCACGATGACGCCGTGTACTAAGACGTACTGCATGCCGATGGTGCACATACCTTCAACCGCTGTTACCCTGCTTGAGAGGAGCTTGAATAGACTTAGAATGTTGAGGTGACAGTTGCTCGTCGATGCTCGTCGATGCTCGGTGGTTCTCTCCGGGTACTCCGGCTTTCTCCATCCGTAAAGCTGTCACGGTCACGATTAGCCATTGTGCATAGTATGTGACATTAAGCACCAATAAATAAATAAATAACGATAATACAACGGAAACTGATTCCGTCGTGTGACCTTTCATAATTTACGAAATTTCATTTATGTAGATTCAATGGAAACCACACAACCCGTTTGTCCATTTGAGAGGATGGATGTCTGAGTGTGTATGTGAAGGTGTCTTTCTCTGAGGGTGGGCGTAGGAATATGAGGCGATGTTTGCAGGTGTCTGTGTGTGATAGGGATGCTGTGTGGGTGAGAGTGTAGATCTCTGTGTTTGAGAAGGTGTAAGCGGCGGGTTGTACATGTGCGTGTACCTATGTGAGGTCAATTCATGATATCACTCAGGACTAATCTTCGAGAATAGTTCCTTCTTTCCAGGTGGTGTAGTACAGGTTAGATTATTTTTCTACGAAGTTAAGAAGGTAATTAATTTCGCACCTTTTATATTCAGAATTCCTAATCATGTTTAAGTCGTGATTGCTGTGACTAAGCAGTTCAGGAAATAAATGAAACTAAGATTTTTTGACATGCAACGGTAATAAAGTCTAGGAGCTATCATATTAAGTTTTGCATGTCTTTAAACGTTTTATGAAGGGTTTAATTTGTCAGTCGAGAGAACGAATGCACCAACACTGTCTTTGTTGACGTTTTCCTAAACGTAACAGTTTAAACCCGTCGGCTGTATTCAGAAAAATGATATTCGAGTTTTAATATTGTTTCAATTTTGTTTGGAAAGCATTCCTTATGACTCCTCTTTGGAACGAGCTCGTTGAGCTCGTTCCAGTGAAGGGTGATAAGCTTTGTGTTCGAGAGAAGTTTGCAACTGCAGTCATCTTAGCGTGTTGATTAAAGTGTTAAATTGCAATTTGAACCTTTTTTGTTCTTGAGTCAGTGAGTCATAAATACGTGGTTCTATATCCCTTTGGTTCATTTCTCGAATTTCAGTGTAGCTATCAGTAAACCGTGTGGCTCTGTCATAAAAATTATTTCCCTAACATTACTTACTCCCCCACCCAAACACATATACATGTGTCGAGAATAATCCGCTGAAATGTAAAATAAATAGAACATTTCACGTTAGAACGGACTGCAAAATCAGATTTAACCTGCATTATGTCTCATAACAAGAGTTTACCGATAATTGTATTTCCGTGGAGACAGTTTTTTCAGTTATAATTTAAAAAGATTTAAGTCGTTTATTACAAGCGGAGAACATATTTCAGATGTACGTGAGAGTGTACGTTTTTTCTATAACTAATACCCTAATGCACATAAATTCAATGTATTTTGTTCACACAGCGTAGTTACTCGAAGCAATAGATTTTTTCTTAAATTCTATTTTTCGATCTAGATAATTAGAAACCGAAAGTTGATCAATGTTTGCTAACTGACGTACACAAATCTCTTCCATGCGCCTTAACATTTCAGCTGGCGAATAAAACTCTTATAATCTTACCGAACATGTGTCAAATCCTATTGTCTATTTATCTCTATCCAACGCGCCGTCTGATTGGCTTAAGTGGTCGAAACCATATGGACTGACGTTTATTTCAAAACGTGCAAGTGATAAGTTTCCCGTTTTTCGAACTTCAACATTCTGGTGCTAAAAATTACTTTTGACTTGGATTGGCACTCTTCGAAGTGGGAACAATCCGATTAGAATTCGCCCCAGTGTTCAAAACCGACATTCCGGTATTTATACTCGGTTGTTGCCCGAGATAACTTGTAATGATAACATGATACTAACAAGGTGTTCTATTGTATATGCGATTTATGTACACAGGCCTTTTTTATAGTTTTGGAAAGAAAACAATGTATGAAAGACGTAGAAATATACATTACTTATTGGGGCACGGTGCCGCCGTGCGTTAATGCGTACTGCACGTAGATGGCGCACTTGTCTTGAACTAATGCCAACCTTCTTGTGTGGAGTTAATACGCTGGGGAGTCTGGCAGTTGCTCGGTGGTTCTCTCCGGGTACTCCACCTTCCTCTACCCGTAAAACACAATACAACACCACCCGTGCCCGCCCCGAGGTAACCATGGTTGCCGAAAGTGTAGTTGAACCCCAATAAATAAATAAATCACTTAGTGGATTCGAACGCAAGCTGAAAGCTTATTCATTATCATTTCCATGAATGAAAGTGAAAATACAGCCAACAGATAGTTTGAAAATGAGGAGAGCAGTAAATGCCCACCTCGAAAATCCTTGATCGTCTTAGGGATTTTTAATAAAACTAATGGAAACATAAATAGACTCTCTTTGAACCATTTAGAGTGTTGGTCATTTTCAAAGACATTTTACTTACACCACGCCTTGTAATCTAGCGACTATGTAGTGATTTATTGCCGAACATTGCCACCCTCTGGAGGCAGCCAAGACTTGACAAGAAATCTCTGCCAAGAAAGTGGTTCTCGTCACCGGGGCCCCTTCTTGATTATATGTTGAAGTACCTTTTAGACCGCAATGTTTTTCCATGTCCGTTAAAGACCTTTTGAAGGGTAACATTCCAAATGGATTATATAGGAGCACGCTGGATTACTGGTTAAGAGCTTTGCTCGTCAAACCGAAAGGTCCACAGTTCGATCCTGACTAGCGGTAACTGCGCCGCGTCCTTGGGCAAGGAACTTAATCCCGATTGCCCATGTAGGGCAAGGTGGAACTGTGCTCTAAGGCGTACAGAACATCGAAGGCGCACTTGCCTTCAACCAATGCATATAACCCTGTAGTGTTAGTACGTTGGGATGTCTGACTGTCCGAAATGGGGTAACCCTGGCTGTCGAAAGTGTCATTAAACCCCTATAAATAAATACATAAGGTATCAAATGCAAGAAACATCTGTGGTACAGGGTTTCCCCATTTCCTAAGCCTTACTGCGGGCTGTCTTTTGTCACCCTTCTACGATTTGCAACACCACGAACCTGTCACGTGTACCATTTTAGTGCATTCTCTGCGAAGAACTAGAAGTATCACAAACGACGCAGTGAGACACGGAGAGGTTAGATACCATTTGAATTGTAATTGTACAAACGAAATTTCTAATTGTTGAAGTATAATTTATTCAAGATAAACGTATTACTGAGAAATTCAAGACAAAGTCATTAAAGAGAATACTCTCAGGTGCCAAATAATAGTGATGGCTGAATAACAGTGATGACTTGCATATTCATCAAAAATTAATAACAGTGATGGCGTTTTCGCTCTATATCTCATTACCAAATAACAGTGATGGTTGGAATTTTCCTCCAAAATTAATAACAGTGCCGACACTCTTATTTGGCACCTCAGAGTAAGGTTAACCTCACATTCAAACTGCTAAAACTGGAACGGGCCCGTCAAATTGGTTACACGCCATGCACATTCGCCTCATAGCTGTGCATTTTAATTGTCCGATTGCTTGTTCATATTTGCGGTGAAAATCACGGACACGTCATGTTTTCAACTTTCAACTGCCGAGATGTTATTTGTCGATTGCTTCATCCGTACGTGGACAGAGTTAACATTTCCACCTCAAATTTCAAGAGAGAGCGAGGGGGAGTCTTTGTATAGACTAGGGGTGGAAATTCGTATTCGTGTTTTCTTATCACTTTCTGATCAATCGTGGAGTTGTATTCCTGTTCTAAATCAACAGCAAAATACAGTATAGTCGCTGTGGACTGGTCGTAGTCCACGCGTGGGCAGTGATGTCTGATGCGTTTATCAGGTAATACAAATCTTCAACAGCAAAATTTTAATTAATGAAGCAGCGGGTTGTACCCGCTGCTTCATTAATTAAATTGTTGATGATTATTCCTATAATTAGTGTAAGGAATATAATATTCTTGCGTCCGTGGAAATATTGCCCACCCGTGGGAAATAACCATTCCACGGCGACTGTACTGCATATTGAGTCCAATCCAGCTAGCATGGTAGCTCATTGGTTAGATGAAAACTTGAGGTCGAATGGTTGGCGGTATTATCTGCGTTGTGGCATTGGATATGACACTTCAACTTGATTGCCTGTGTGGGAGAGTGTGGTGACGCTGCGTCTCAAGCGGTAAGGCACGATGACGGTACACTTGTATTCAGCCGCTCCTACTGACTCTGCTTGTGCCTGGTTAGTAAATTGGAAAGTCCGACAGTTACTCACCATTGTTTTGTGGCTCTCTCTGGACACTTTAACTTGTTGCGAAGGTCATTCTCAGATATGGACGATAAAGAGCCTTAAGCGACTGAGTTCTTGTTAGTAAAAATATGGAGCACGCGCGGTAAGGCATGGGCACTATATGTAATTGTTACCATTGAACTAATTATTTGAATTAGAGTTATCCACCTTGAATTTTTGCACTCGGAAATGATGCAATCTCTAAAATTACGTCGATTTAAAATCGTATCAAATGGAAATGGAGGCCCGCGTCATAAATCCGAATTGAATTTTTAATATTTGCAAGAGAAGAAACTCAGTAACCAATGGAGTTGTAAGATCTCATTCATTCCACGTTCATGATTTCATTTTTCTCTTGGGATTTCTTCACTAATATCGTCGTTTGGAATCGACAGTGATAGAAACATGCTGTCAAGTATGTCGTCCCCTGAGTTCCAATGTGTGCCAGTAGGCACATAGAACACATTGGAACTCAGCGGACGATGTGTGTGTTTTTTCAAATGACACAATCATGTTTTAGAGGAATTTTGAATGTTGGTTTCTGATCCCCCCCCCCCCCCCGGGATTCGTACCCTCGGCAACACCGCCTGGCAATCAGGAGTCCAGCGTCTAAACCACTAGACCATTGCACACCGTCAAAAAACGATGGCTGGAATCTAGCTTTTTAGATGAAGTCCTCATGATTACTATATATGAAAAGCCTATGGCATAAATTTTAGCTTTACACACCAACCGTGATGAACACGCCAGCAATGGGATTTCAATAGAAAAATATTACACCTACAGTAGAACTACATCCCCATTGACCTTTGGTAACGTCGACCTGAATGCAAACTTGTCTAAATTTATCGCACGTCGCCTCGCGAAGAGTGAAAGGGAAGTGGCAATTATTTATTACGTTTTTAAATGGGTTTACCTCATAAGATGCCAAAAATTAACCAACATGCATTGTCTCATTTTAATAAAGCATGCATAACTCGCAATAATTTGTTATTATGTTATTAAAGCGAAAAAGGGTCAGTTTCTTTTTTTTCATTTCGTTTCGGCGATAAAATTGACAGCGGAAGTACCGCCCACCGATGCTCGTGTAAACGAAAACAGATTCGCTCGTATGTACGTCTGGTGCTCAGTAAAGTCGAGAAAAAATAATAACGACGCTTAATAATCTGACGATCATGGTATAAATAAAATATACCCAAAGTTGCTTGGTGTACCAAATATTCACCTAATGGCTAGTGAGTATTTATTTCTTAGAGTGTCTGTATGTCTGCCTGCCTGTCTGCCTGCCTGCCTGCCTGCCTGCCTGCCTGCATGCCTGCCTGCCTGCCTGCCTGCCTGCCTGCTTGACTGTCTGTCTGTCTGTCTGTATGTGCGATGCAGAAACGTGAGCATTCGAACTCCATTTAGCTCCCACCACGTAGTTGGAGGGGGATATTGGAATAAGTCCCGTCCGTCCGTCTGTCTTGCCGGACCACCGTAGATGACCTTGTAGGGTGACCGTCCGTGTACAGTCGTTACTTGTGAGGTTGGGGTAAAAACCATTAGTACACAAACCACATGTGAGTTTTTTTGCAACTTGTGAGGTGCGAAAAACCCGCTTGTGAGTTGCGCAATTTTCCCATACCTAACACTAAAATCACCTCACAAGTACATCTGCGGTAGAACGTTCGTCCGTCTCTCCGTCCGTCCGTCCGTCCGGGGGAGAATTCCGTCCATTTGTCGTGCCACGTGTCGAGCAGTCCATGGGGGACGCCCATCAGGAATGTCGGCCGACCGCTCGGCTTCCCTCATCTCTCTTCATCACATTTTAAACAAAAACCTTTCAAATTATTGTTCCAAATTTAATTTACAGCTTTGTGGAGATAATATCATGATCGGGGATGCGAACCCACTGTTTTCCATTATTTCTCTGAAACTTATTGCCGCTGTCGTGCTTAGAATTTCTTAACATCGCATTACCATTTCTTTTGTATATTTCGAAGAAAACAATGAATGATTTTTTTTTCTCAGATTTTATATCTAGCTGTTTAGTAATGTCATGAAGGGGAGTGCTAATCACTTACAACCAGGTATTTCGTTGAGAGTTAATACCTTCATTGGACTTATAGTTTCTTCATTTTTTATTATCAGTTTGGGAGCGCGGTGGCGTCGCGGTTTGGGAGCGCGGTGGTGTCGCGGTAATCGGTTCCTGTCAGATGACCGAAGTTAAACAACGTCGAGCGCGGTTAGTAGTTGGATGGGTGACCATTTCACTTCAGTGGCGGCGCCAGAGTTACAGAAGTGAGGGGGGTACAGTTGGGCATTGCCCGCCGCGCGTAAGTTTTAAAAATTTTCTCAACTTCGGGAGGGGACACCCCTCCCGAAGTTGAGAAAATTTTTAAAACTTACGTTGTAAATGGTGTTCTCTGGAGCATTAAATCAGTTTTATCCTTTTGAAACTTATTGATTAGATCTTTCAGTTATAGAAAACGTCGTACATGGTGACATTTTAACGGAAGAACGCTGTTGTAAAGTGCGAGCACAAAGCACCAAACGACACTCAAATCGAAAATGAAAGTAGGCTGCATTCCAAACGGATGCGTTGCACGCTCTCGATTCTAGCATTCCTCGAATACTCTTAAGCGGTATGTTTCAGACCGTTTGAACGCGACACGCCTTGTTGCAATTTGAGCCCTCGACTCTTGTTTGTTGTTTGCAGCTGATGTGTGTGTGTTTGTGGGGGGGGTGGGGGGGGGGGCACACACAAACATAATTTAAAAACTTCTGTGATTTAGTGCACTTGGGAATATGGAATTAAGCATACCCACCATTACACCGCAATGTTCAATACAAAAAATAAAATGATAGTAGTTTTTTACTGCGCTTGGCGAAAAAAGTGGAGGGGTAAGTACCCCCCCCCCCCCCCCCCCCCCCCCATGGCGCCGCCACTTCATGATTTCAGCGACTGATAAGGCGTACTTGCAAGTCGATGGTGCGCATATCTTTAACCAATCTAACACTGCCTGTGTCGTGTCTTGGTAGCAACTATCAAGCTTGTAATGGTAGTAGTATAATTGGTATGCAGAAAGAACTCCAAGCTATTGTATGAAAGACGGGAGAGGCGGGATCGGTGGGGGCGTGATAGACATCGGAAGAGAGGAGATAGTCAGAAAATGAGGGATTAGAAGCGTGTCTTCTGAACTGTGAATTCTGATCCAGGCTGTTTTTGGCAGACTCGCCAAATTTAGTCCGTCATAAACTGGGAACAAGAAATCAGAAGCATAGTAGCATACAGCACTTGACCAAATCTCAATGTTGGTGCAAAAATGACATATAAAAGATACACGAAATGTCAGCCAATAGACGTTTTATATTTATTAGGGAGGGGTGGTATTCCAGTTTTGTAACCGGTTGGAACATTTTTCGACAGTTTTCAAAGTGAATTATTCTCATTCATCTCTGTATATAAAAATTTGTAAATAAAATGGTGTAACATTGATACTCACCTTGCCATAAGTGGTTTGCTTTGTTACCATCTCTTTGCAAAAGTAAAATTGAACTGAGACCTAAAAAAGACAAAAATTATCATAAATCGATTGTAAGTGACAGTAAGTCCATTGTGTTACCATTCATTTGATTATTTACTTAACACACACTATCACTGCCGGGTACCCTTAAAGGAATGGACAATCCAAAACGGCGGTGCTCAGTAAACAAAATGAGCAGTGGGTTTATATATTGCGTCTAAACGTGTCTCATAGCCTTATTTCCGAGGCACAACATTACACAACATTGTACACTAGCAGAAATGGGTCTCTATCATTCAGGCGAAGTGACGTTCCTGTACTTTATTGCATAAATGGTGCAACTGGTGCGTAAAACCGCGGTTAGCGGTGGACAGTTTTGCGAGGCGACGAAATGTCCACCTTTTTGTCGATTACAGACCCTATGGCCATGGTTCGGAAGAGTTATGGATTGTCGTCGGTAAATTAGGTTACCAGACATCTTCGCAATGAACAAGTCGGCCATGTTTGAAATTTTTGCAAGTTGCAGGATGGACTGAACAATTTTGAAATTTAGTTATTGGATTAGGAGTTCATAAATAAAATATTGCGAAATGAAGACAAGAGCAAGAAAAACGAACGGAAAAGCATTCAATGTTTTCAATATTTCGACAAGTGGAGTTTTACAGTGTTGTATAGGAACAAGGCAGAAATATAGCTTCGATTGGATAGCGATTCAGTCGCGACCCAATCGCATTTTTCTGTCCGGTTTTATAATCACAGTACTGTGTAACTGAGACAAATCCACTCCAACTTCCAAAAGCGAGTTTTTCAACTGGTAGAGTTTTGGAAGCCCATATTTGGGCTTTATTTTGAAGTGTGGGTGCTGCTATTTAAAGGCTTCATATTCTGTGGATGTGCTTCATATTATCTTTAAAAAGAATTTATTTTATCTGTGAGGATTCGCCTTGTTACATTTTATGGGAGAGTGCCTACAGGCACTCTCCCATATACTGTAACAAGGCATAACAAGGGAAAGACCAACAAAGAAATTTTCAGGAACAAAAATAATGTTAGCACCAGTTAACCATTATTTACCTTTAACGGAAGGCAAAGTTCGTGAATAACAGTCATTGTGTTTCCGTTGAACAAAGAACCCAGAACTCAACAACATGTCATGGGAAATACCCATAGTTACTTTCACGATAAGGCGTACAAACATGGAAAGAATAATTTACGAATGAGTTAGCAGGTTTAACTGAATATTCGTTTCATTTTATAAGTGCGCATGATGAAAGATGAATGGATCTGAGAGGGTTACCAAACAGTGATGAAACAATATCAGAAAACGTCAGTAAAATCAATCGACTTATAGTTTGAATTGATCACCTTTTACTACACCCTCACCATTGAAAATGAAGGGAGTCTGTATTCCCCATCTCACCCTTCGTCTATCAGTTCTACCGAAAGTGGCACCTTCGTATCCGCAATATACTGTTTGAAAGAAACTCAGAATCTAATATTTGTTGTCATACTTATATCACTACAAATATATTCCATTAATAATAATAATAATAATAATAATAATAATAATAATAATAATAATAATAATTTATTGTCTTTCATTCCCGTACATCCGTATATGACAACTAACAATGAGGATATATGCACCACAATGAACACAAACAGACCAAGATACAACCATACAATAAAACTTTTAAAATGGGAATATATGGACTTGGTGCTAGCAATATCCTGAGTCCTTTTTAACTTTTTGCAGTTGCCTGGGCATCCTGCGGTTTTTTTTTGTTTTGTTTTTTTTTTTTTTTGGGGGGGGGGTTAACGAATTGTGGACATTCCGCATGTCATTTGGTGTTATGTCAGAATCACAAGATCCGATTAATGTCTTTGCTAGATCTTTGTGACATCAACGACAAGTAGAATGGAGTTAATTTCCTTTAGGAGTGCTTCCCTGTCGCCAGAGTAGAGAGAGCACTCAAACAGAAAATGGAACTCGTCCTCTACCTTATTACTGCAAATTGTGCAAAATCTTTCTTCGGGTGGAATAGGTTGTCTTGTATGTCTACCAGTCTCAAACACTAATCTATGCGCACTTATCCTTAGTTACGTAAAGGAGTGTCTGGTCGCACTGTTCTTTTCCGCCAAGTGATATTCTTCCATTGTAAAAGAGTCTTTCACCGTTCTATAGAATACGAATTCAGAGGAATTTCGTAAATTCAACGAAGAATTCGTAAATTCTTCCAGAACCTTCCCCAAGGATAAAGCAATTCCTTGGCGTCAAAAGTAGTTTGATTATGCCCATAATCAATTATATCCATTTTTCTGCCTAAATAGACTTTGGATGTTTTGTAAATTTCCGATAATTAAAAATAATTTTAGTATTCTTTGAATAGGATGTACTAAATCAGTCACGTTTTCAAATTTTGTTCCTAGTGGGATTCGACATTTTAAGACATGTTTCTTTGCGTACAATATCATTTCAACAATTATGGGACAACTATATCTAGTCTATGTCTAGGCCAAGTTCGACCCTTTCCGTTTTTTTTTTATATTTATCAGCCAAGACAGACTCGTGGGCGACAACACGAAATAAACGTATTCATGATACACTTCATATAAGCATACAGTACAAATATTATGTTCGGTTTTCCTCTTCTTCAGATATTGTGGACAATGTAGATTTTGAATATTTGAAGTAATTTGTCGATTTCCATCGATAAATTGTATAGTGCAACCGAGAATAACTGAATTTTGACGTACTTTTATAATCATATAGTATCTAAATTTATTACACACCCGTTCTATGAAATCCTCATCTACAGCAACACTAAACCATGTGGAAAATGAAAATCTGTTCCGCACACATGTGCGGAACGGTAATCGTTGACGGATTATTGTTAAATAGAAGTGGAATTTCACAAGAATTTTCTACAAATCGTGCACCGCAATTACAATTTGAATCGCTAGCGATAGCTAAAATACATGTAGTAACACGAGTACTCCTCGCAGATTTGGTTGGCGATAAAATGTGTTCTTCTTGTTGACAGTTGTCAAATGAATTGCTGAGTGTCCTTCTAATAATTGCCTTTATAGACGCGAAGGCGTGTAATAAACATAGAACAACACACGCGTGTGAATGGGTTAATCGATATGGCACTTGGGCCATCGCCGTAGGATAAAACTGCGGCCTCTCGTTTTATTCTTTCGCGCTGGCACTCGTGCCATATCGATTAACCCATTCGCACGCGTGTGTCGTTCTGTGTATATATGGGGTTTGATTTAGATGTTTTCGACATTTTTTCAGATTTGTTTCCTGCTGAATGTCGGATTGAAGCGTTGATGTTTGCGATTGGAAAGGTAGGTGGGGTTATTTCGTTACTTATAGTTCTCAATATGTAACTGTAATTATTTATGCGTTTTCTGTCGCGGAATAATGCAATTTTAATCGTCCAAATACAATAATTAAGGGACTTTCATCAGGTAATATTTTTGCATTTTCAGGTTTTTACACCGGATTTATTTGATTGTGAATGATATGATAGTTTGAAAGCGTGATTCGGTTACTACATACATGTGCGAATTACTTATCCTTTTTGTCCTTGGGCAAGACACTTCACCCCAATTGCCTACATGGGGGCACGATGACGCTGTGTACTGAGGCGTACTGCACGTCGATGGTGCGCATGTCTTCAACCAATCTAACCCTACCTGTGCTGCGGTGCAGCGTTCAGAGTTACGATGTTGGAGAGCTGACAGCTGCTCGTCGTTGCTCGGTGGTTCTCTCCGGGTACTCCGGCTTCCTCCACCCGTAAAACTGTCACGGTCACGATTAGCCATTGTGCATAAGTATGTGACCTTAAACACCAATAAATAAATAAATAAATACTTATCCCTTTGATCACTAGTGGTATCTTCTATGTAAGTTCAATGGCAGCAATTGGGAGATCAATGTTCATTATTTGGGGATAGACCGATTAATATTTTCAACGTGCAGCCTTGGGGCTGCACGTTGAAAATATTGATGGGTCTACCACATACATTCACTTAGCAGACAGCATACCAAATAAAATGATGACGTATTATACTCCTGGAACGAAAAAGCGGCCTCTCGTGTTCTAAGGGTTAACTGGTTACCTAACTAAAAGTATAATGACTAAAACCAAACGCCGGGAGTTGCCAAGCTGACATTCCTACATTGTGGTCGGATATTATCCCGCACATTACTTCATGGATGGGCGGCTCGAAAACATGTCGAGTTACTGCCGCTATAAATTTAGAATTTGGAATAAAACACAAAACAAACGGGAAAGCAAAAGAATTAACACAAAAGATTTTAAAATATAACAGAATAGAATGCTGGGAAAACAGGCGCTTTTCATAAAAGAAGTCTTGGGAAATATCCGCTGGGGGAAAGACAGCCCACTATGTATGGGGTTATGTCCGCCTGTAAAATGTTTGCACACCCCAAAAAACGGCCAACGATAATCACAAACTTCTTTCAAGTTTTACTATTTTTTTCATGTAATGCCTCGAAATATAGCGTTTAACACCTAGAAATGGCCGGAAGTGCAAATGCATTTGTTCATCCTTCCAGAACCATAGTCTTCTTCATAATGATAATGAGTTATTGTACATTTTTTATTCATTATTCTTTATATTCATTACCCGAAGGTAGAACGTGAGAGAGATCTGTTATCCGGAAGGTAGTGGTAAACTTATTAGTATGGGAGAGACAGGGGACAACGAGTAGTTGGGGTCAATGTATATCACCTGAAGAGGCATCTACCGAAACCACAAGAATCAACTAACTGTGAAGTGAAAGTGACTTCTCAATAACATGACACTTTTAGGAAGAAACAGCATTCAATTTCGTGGGGAAACCATTTGGAAATGGGTGGGGGTGTACCAGGTATAATATATGGTACGGAAGTGATACCTCTAAACCAAGTGGTTGTAAAGAGCGTGGAATCTCTGGAGAATGATACAGGCTGATAGATGACACGGTCGAGTAAAGCCGCAGAAACAAAAGCGATCAGGGTGAGCTTGGGTGGATGAGGATCAAGGACAGGATAAATTTAATGAAACTCTGTTTTCTTAACTATTTGATCAATCTCCCCGATAGCCGGTGGAATGAACGAATTTTCCAAAACATTTGGGTTTCAAATAAATATACAAAGGCAGCGTGGGCTGAGCAAGTGAGGAAGTTGATAGAGAGTTATTCCATGCAAATCTCTGATTAAGAAGTGTGACAAATCAGGGTAAAATAATCGTCAGAGAAAGAGTCATGGGGAATTGTAACCGGAATTGGTGAGAGCAGGTCAAACTAAGCGATATTTGGGTGGCCTGAGTGATAAAGAGAAGCCAGGTTTTGAAGAGTACCTCGATGATATCTTAGGGGAGTGGGGCACTGACGTTTAAGCTCGGGTCGTAGGGAAAATCGGGAAGACAGTGAAATCGGTATCAAATGTGTAATATAGGAGAAGAGGAGGCCCTGGAGCACTTTCTATCAGAATGTCCAAAAATCATTCTAACAGAATAAGATTCACTGGGAGTATAATAGGGAAGTAGGATGCGAGAGTGAAGGCTATGTTGGTATTACGTGACACAAAGCAGTGGATTAATATGCTTATCGGAGAGATTGGGATGAATGAGGGGAAGTCATCAAACAGTTCGTTTTTGGGCACTGGGAAGAGAGACGAGGTGTGGGATAGGGAGACATTCCTGAGCACAGGGTTGATCAAGGCCTTTTCGTCTGTGAACCGCGACAAATCAGCGGCCGGCCAAAGTGTTATTATTATTATTATTATTTTGAAAAAAACCTAATAATCCTTGGAGTTGGTGGGTAGTATTTGTGTTTTGCACAGTTTCAGAAAGAGCACCCTTAGATTTTTCCAACAGTGCATTTATTGTACCACAGCCGATCACTGCATTAATGATGAAATCTAAAAAAGAAGTTGAAGTATTCCAGGTGACGTATCCCAGTCGTTGTATTTATCCCAGTAAACGCACTAGTATAACAGTACTGGGATTAGTAAAGCAGACAGAAAATTTAGACCAGACCGCGACAGTGTCTCGATCCGGTCTAAATTTTCTGTCCGTCTTTCTCACCACAACACTGAAGAACCTCACCCGTTGGAAAATAAATACGAGAACATTAAATCTGAGATGCTATGTCCGTTTCGTTTTCACGCTCCGATCACAATATCGCGATATTCTATTTATGAAACCTCGACGTCCAGGTGTGTCAGTGTGTCGATACACAATCGCGATATCATAGAGAAAAATACATTCTGTGGTTCACACAACTGTATATTATTGTCTTTTTCTTTCGTAAAACAAATAAAAAGTGGGAATTGAAAAATGATTACCGGAAAATTGAGGTGATCTTTTTTCTTAAATTTTACATTGTGAGCCATATATATGGATGAGAGAAGAAATTTTCAACATTTTGTGAGCTATTTTTATCAACTATTTAACAAACCAACGATTTTCTTCAACACAAAACAAATCTGAAGTGGACGTATCAGCAATAGTGTTAAGTATAAATGAATTTAAATCGAATCGATTGTGGTAATTTATTGTAGCCTCTCAACGGGAGGAGGTAATAAAGGTACTTGTCGTCGTTTCAAAAGACAGAACTAATGTGATTACCCACGGTTTAATGTGCTCGGATTTTTCTAATAATATTTCTCACGGAATTATTGAACTGCACCATGGAGTGTTTCGTGCAATGTATTACTTGTAATTGTGTTGCGGGATGTAATTGATTATCTACCCTTTGTTAAATGACTTCTATTTGATCGTTAACTAATTATCAGAGAAATGCGATCTCGACTTTGATATGTCAGTATCGCCATGACGTATTGTAAAACTCTGTCGGTGGAGCACGCTATAACGGTTGTTTGTCACTTCACGTGTATCAACAAAATTAATAGGTTGGAAGTCTTATGTGATATTTGACAGATTCGCTGTGTCCATGAAAGAAACAATGACTGATCTTTGATATCTTTCCCTAAGCCGTTGACATACTAATATGTGACACACAGAACTAGAAAATGCTCTTGAAGTGCATTTCAGTTACGTTTTTTGGCATACCACCATTGCAACAAACACAAAGCCCAGCCACGTTTCTGATATCATTTTTACACTTCACCCAACGTAACGGCCAAAACCGGCCAGCGCTATTCACAAAAATCGCCAATTAATTTTCATTAATTTTTCATTTTTTGTCTCAAAAACATAGGTTATGACTCCTCATAGGAACGAGCTCGACGAGCTCGTTCCAATGAGGGGTCATAACTTATGTTTTTGAGACAAAAAATGAAACAGATTAGTTATTCATGAATATTGTTTGCAAGTGTCGTCTGCTTTTCAGGTTAGGTAAAGGGTTAAAATATGGGGGTGGTACTGCAACGTTTAAGCACCTTTTATTCGCTAGATGACCAATACTGTTACAGTTCAGACTCCTATATATTTATTTATTTATTTATTTATCTAAATATCATTGATAATGTTAAAGAAACAACATTATTAATTGATGAGTTTATTTGTCCATTTATATTTTTTCAATTTATTTATGTTGTGTTCGTGTTTATCAATTTAACCAAAACAAAACAATTATTTTGACATTAATTTCGAGAAATTGAGAGTACTTTGGAAAAAAAAAGTGAATGAATAATAAAACCAGTAATATTGCATTTAATAATAACATTGGTTTCGCGAAATTGTGAATGAATGAACAAACAATCCAATATTTTAATTGTCGTATTTTAAAATTGTTGTTTTCGTCATTCACAATGTCACATAGAATATGTTATGAAGTTTATCAAATATGCTCTGATTATTTCACGGATTTTGAAATTCCAGCACATTTGTGCATTGTAACAACAAAATAGCAATGGACAAATGGTACCGAAAACGGTCTGTCCACGTGAATTAGCACAAAGTACACGAAGATACGGAATACTATAGTGAGCGCCACAAAATTGAGGGTTTACTCTCCAAATAAACTCATTTCTACACAAAACATGAAAACATAAGCAAATATCCTACCAACTGACCTAAGGATAAACCAGGGAGTCTCGTACATGTAGATGGAAATATGCTCGTATTGATACTCCAGACAGTTCTATTTTGTGTCGTGGGCGAAATTGAAAGGAAATCTTAACAGCATTTTGTGAACGCAACAAAATTAAGTCATTGTCAGTTTTTTACAAAGTAACAAATATCAGTGAAAGAATTGAACTATGTAAGCTTTTTTCACAGACATGTAATAACCACAGAACGCCACGATGTGTGAAAGCGCTCGTCAATACGGAATTCATGCCATCACGGAAGGACAGAACTTGAGGCTGCACTCCTCGTTCTATACCTTCGCGCTGGCACCCATGCCATATTGACGAACGCATTCACGCATCATAGAATAGAACAGAATACAATTTATTGAAGCAATAAACACCTACTTGAGACAGATTGCCAATTTTACAACACCACTATTGTGCTAATATAGGGGTGCGTTCGGAGTCCTACCATTGGTAACCAATGGTAGCTATTCGGTACCATCGGTAAAGATTGGTACCAATTCCGCTATTTGTTTTCACCAGTGGTACATTTTTGAGACCATGCTCGAGAGTGTGGAATTTTTCACCAACGCGAAATCCAAAATGGCGAACGCAGACCGATTCAAAATTAAAATACCACCATGGAAAAGATTCTTTTAAGAAAGAGAAAATTTCTTGGTTGGCAAAAGGTGAGCAATTGACAGTGAATTGCTGTAATGAAGGTTCAAGTGAATATACAGTTATTTCTGTGATAAATAACACAAAATACCGGATAATGTCCCAATTTCGAGGCATCTAAACGTAAACTTAGGTATGCACACGCCATTAGTCCGTTTCCAGAGACGTCCGAAGCACGGGGAGCTGTTCGCCTTCGATACAGTGCGTAACCAGGGAGGGGGAAGGGGCACACCTTTTAGCTAGCTCAAAAAACATTGTCATGCGTTTGAAACACGTTGGGAACAAATATTCAGAAGTGAAGCGGCGATTATGCATTTTCTTTCCGCCATGTTGTTACCGATGACAACCAATTTCCGTTCGGAGTCGAAATACACCATCGGTCACTGTCGGTATACGTTCGGGTACCTGTGGTAAATACCGCTTTTTACCAATGGTGGGACTCCGAACGCACCCATAATGAAACAATAATGAAACAATATAAAACGAAATGAATGAAAAATAATTCGGACAATGAAGAAACGACGGATACACCCATGATAAGGTATATAATCATACAGTCATACATTAAGAAGGCATCGCAATGATTACTATAAATCATAAATCACTGCCGGACTTCAGATTCCCGTAATATGAAGAAGCGCCGGGTTAAGTTACAGATCGGATTGCACAGTTCTGGGACGTTGTTCCTCATAATGTGTTGGAAGAGTGTAATATTATCCACCTATATGTTTGGTGTATGATCAATGAACAGTTTGAACAGTTCATCACGCAACTGATCATATAATGGACATTCTATTATAAAATGGAATTCGTCCTCAACCGCCTCCGAGTCGTATCTGGTGCATATTCGTTCACTGGCCGGAACGGCAGGCTGTGAATGTCTCCCCGTTTCGATCAGTAAACTGTGGTTGCTGATTCGGAGACGAGTGAAGAGTTTCCTAGCTTCCCAAGACGTAGTATGCACTAAATACGGTTCGAAAACATTTTCACTCTTGAACTTGCGATACGTTCTTAATTTATTTTTACACTGTTTTCTATTATCGTCATGAATGGCACTCTAAAATTCTTCTTCATGTCTTGTTTTACTATTCCCTGTTAATATCATTTTAACACCTTTTTCGTGACACAGTTGTTTGTTGTTTGATATACCAAAGTATTCATGCAGAATTTTCTTTAAATTATCGAGGTCATGCTTCTTTGTTTCACAAAATGCTTCATCAAGCAATGTGGTAGAATCCTGGGAAGTTAATGTACAGTAATATTGGATTTGTTGTAATATTGCGTCGATAATCAAGGGATATCGTCCTAACTCAGCTCGTACTGCATTATTTGACGCATTCTTATTTACCCCGAGTAACAGTCTGCAAAATTTAATATGTACATTCTCGCACGCGGAGCGATTTACATTTGTGTGATTAGGTTCCAATGGCCATATTTCACTCCTATAGAGTAAGATGGGTTTGATCAGCTTATAGAAAAGCCTTAAATATACTTGTACTGTCGGGCGATATTTCTGATTAAAAGAATTGTTTAATGAGTATGATACCCTCAAGCCTTTCTTTTTGGTCGTCTCGCAATTTACCATTTTGTGAAATTGCTAATCCTAAGTAGTTAAAATTGTTTGTATGTTCGAGCTTTTGCGAGTCTAGGTAAAAATTGGCGGAGACCGATGGTTTGCGAGCTCGGAATACCATACATTTTGTTTTACCTATCTTTATATGAAGATTGTTTTCTCTAGTGAAATTTACCAATTGATTTAGACAATTTTGCAGGCTTTGCGGTGATTCCGATAGTAATGCAAGATCATCTGGGAAAAGTAAATGATTCAAGGAATAATTATTTAGATGGACTAGTTGACATGTATCATTAAATTTGTCTTTAACATAATCAATAAATATTTAAAAGAGGGTCGGCGAGAGGTTACACCCCTGCCTGACCCCGATGGTTAATAGTTGAGGTGGACCTAGTCCGTTGTTTGTTTTCGAAATGTAGAAACTCGAAATATGCACTGAAATCAAGGTTTCTAGAATCGGTCCATTTATACCAATGTGTTGTAGTTTTTGAAAAAGTATTGTTCTATCTGCAGTATCAAATGCTTTTCTGAAATCTATGAAAACAGCATACAGAGGTTCTTAAGCTTCGTGTATTTATTTATTGTAGTTTTCAGAACAAATATACTAGAGATTGTACTGCAACCCTTCCGGAAGCCAAACTGGTTTTCATTTATTATTTTATTATCTTCCAGAACCCATTAACCCTTTACCTAACGTAACGGCAAAAACCGGCCAGCGCTATTCTCAAAAATCGCCAATTAGTTTTCATTATTTTTTTCATTTTTTGTCTCAAAAACATAGGTTATCACCCCTCGTTGGAACGAGCTCGTCGAGCTCGTTTTAACGAGGGGTCATATCCTATGTTTTTGAGACACAAAATGAAAAAAATTAATGATTCAAGAATTATTTTTGCAAGTGTCGTCTGCTTTTCAGCTTGGGCAAATGCTTAATTTAAAAATTCAAATATCAGACACGGAAAATTTCAAACTTTAAGACTCTTTGTTATTTATTAACCGAAGCATTCGATTTATCAGCTGTTACCGCAGCTTTCGAACTGATCTGGGTCAGAATGCAGCGTTTCGATTGGCCAATTAAGAACAATGGGCGGAGTTTAGATATTCTGTTGGATCCACGACGTCAGGTGGAAGAATAGTCCGTCAACGGAGATCCATATAGAACACGTGTTCCGTACGGATTTGTAAATATGGAGCTGGAAGAAACACGTACAGTACGTGGAGAGTGTATTGTCACTAAATCACCCGCAGAGTGGAGATTCCACCCAAGCAATAATTGCAAATCTCTTGCAAAGCATAACCAGCACAAGCAAAGTTTCAGCCAATGGACCTCCGGGTTAAACCCGGAGGTCCATTGGCTGAAACATTGCTTGTGTTTTTTATCAATATGTACACAATTTGAAAGTTATAGCTTGGGTGATAACTCCACTCCGCGGGGGATTTAGTTACAATCCACTCTCCACGTACTGTAATAGGCGTGTAATAAATTGTAATAAACGTATCGCGCGTCTTTCCAGTAATTAATGGATACCGCAGACGATAACACAAATTTATAAATTATGACTGGAGTCGTTGGAAGCGGGGTGGGACATAGGCACCCAACTCCTTCCAGAAATAGTTGAGAGAGGAGAGAAGGAGAGAGCGAGAGAGGGGTGTGTCAACATTATCTTTATCAAGCCGTCATTAGAATCTTATTTGGGAATTAACAGGAACTGGATGCATAAACCTTTTACTCTCAGTGTGTGATCAAATACTCACTCGGATCATTTGTCTCAACTAAGGACTTGAAAGTCGAAAAAATGCACACATTTGGGTCCATATTATACAAATGTTCCCATCGGCAAGAAACAATGTGAAATATGAGACCAGAAAGGTGCCTTTTTGTCAATGTAAAGGTTCGTGAGTCTTAGTATAGCTCTATTTATTGTAATCCTACCATGCCATTTAGGAAGATGGGCTAACACTGACATATCAGTGTGTTGGTGCACTTGCACGACCGCTCCCTCAAGGTCAAAATGCTTCGTTTTCTACTATCCACATTTTTCCAACTATCACTCGTAGGAAAATTCAAAAATTTAATTAATGAAGCACCGGGTACAACCCGGTGCTTCATTAATTAAAATTTTGCTGCTGATGATTTTTATTACTTGGTAAACGCATGCGTGGACATGATTGCACACACGTGGATTACGACCAGTCCACGGCAGCTGTACTATATACTTAAAACGAGAGTCTAGAAGGTGTTCTTCTATTTTCTGACAAGCGAACACAATACGTGACGTCACAGAGGAAGATACATCACTGACAGGGAAGGACAACTTCATAAGCAGTTTATAAACACTACTTTATTTCATTTAACTGAAATTGGGCTTGGCGAACAGTTCCCTCTGATTTTTACTGTTTTACTGACAGTTACACCGAAAGGTTATTTATTTATTAATTTATTGATGTTTAAGGTCACATATTTATGCACAATGGCTAATCATGACCGTGACAGTTTTACGGGTGGAGGAAACCGGAGTACCCGGAGAGAACCACCGAGCAACGACGAGCAGCTGCCAGCTCCCCAACATCGTAACTCTGCACTGCAGCTCAGGCAGTGTTAGATTGTTTGGAGTCATGCGTACCATCGACGTGCAGTACGCCTCAGTGCACGGCGTCATCGTGCCCCCAAGCGGGCAATGGAGATGAAGTGTCATGCCCAAGGGCACAACGCGGTTGTCGCAGGTGGGATTCGCACCTCTACCTGCTGAGCCACCGCGCTCCCCACCGAAAGGTTAATGGATATTTATTTAGTATCACAACTAACAATATCAACAACATTTTATAATGAAATATTATGGAGTGCCAACTGATTGGTTTACAGATATATTGATAATTAATTTGTTAAAAATTTGAAATTTATATACAGAGCAGTGAATAAAATTTGTAATGAAACACCAAAAGGGTGGTATTATTAACTCATAAATTCCTCGAAAAACACATCAACTGATATCTGAGATTATCTGAAATTGTCATAGATAAAGCGTGCATGCGATGTATTGCATACTTTATCGTGATATATAGGCCAATTTCGCCGGATGTAACAGATGAGATATATTGTTGAATCTTAATTTTAATACATACATATATCACGTTAGTATACTATTCAAAAAAGTAGGGGATATTTGATAAAAGTGAGATATATGAAAAAATGTATTTATATTTTCATCAAAAATACATCTGGTGAATGATTTCAGCGATGGCAGGGTGTCTGACAAGCATACGTTTCACACACTGAGCTGTAGAAGACATGGACGGTCAGTCAAGAGAATTTACCACATTCAGTCCAAGACCTCAATACCTTGTAAATTCTCCTCAGTTCGCGAGACAGCGCGGGTCCGACGTGGCATACTCCTCATCAAACGTCCAATGTCAGCTTGATTGATGTTATTCCATTCTTCCCGCAGTGCAGCGGCGAGTTCCTGGGCATTGGTAGGGGGCTGTTGGCGTTGCCGTAGGCGCCTGCCAAGCATATCCCAGATGTGCTCGATTGGTGAAAGGTCTGGACTTAGTACTGGCCAAGGCAGTGTAGTGATGTTCTGCTCCTGGAGGAACTCTGTAGCGACACGAGCCCTGAGTGCTCTTGCATTGTCATCTTGTAAAATGAACAAACGGCGGTGATGTCGCGCAAATGGCACCACATGAGCTGCTGACATGTTGTCACGGTAGCACTGCCCTGTGACACGCCCTTGGATGACATGTAATGCTGTTCTGCTTGTCATGGTTATGCCTCCCCAGACCATAACCGATCCACCACCAAAACAATCGTGCTGCCTAACGGTTACGCTATGGTATCGTTCGTTCTGCGTCGCCACACTCTGTTTCAACTGTCGTGGAAGAAGAAAGTGAACCTCGATTCATCGGAAAACACGCCAGCAATGGGATTTCAGTAGTTACAATTTACACCCACAGTGGAACTACATTCAAGTTGACCTTTAGTGACGTCGACCTGAAAGCGAACTTGTCTAAATTTATCGCACGTCCCCTCGCGAAGAGTGAAATGAAAGTGGCAATTATTTATTACGTTTTTAAATGTGTTTACCCCATAAAACGCCAAAAATTAACAAACATGCATTGTCTCGTGTTAATAAAGCATCCATAACTCGAAACAGTATGTTATTACGTTATTACAATGAAAAAGGCCCTGCTTCTTTTTCTATCTCGTTTTGGTGATAAAATTGACAGCGGAAGTACCGCCCACCGATCCTCATGTAAACAAAAGCACATTCATACGTATGTACGACTCCTGCTCAGTAAAATCGAGAAAATATTATAGCAACTCTTAATAATATGACGATCATGGTATAAATAAAATATACCCAAAGCAGCTTGGTGTACCAAATGTTCACCACTCGTGGTGAAGTGGTGTTAACCGCGCACCAAAGGCTCGCGGTTAACACCACTTCACCACTCGTGGTAAACATTTGGTACACCAAGCTACTATGGGTATATTCTATATGCTGACTTATATATCTGGAATCGTAGGCTTTCCTCCCAAGGCGTTTTGAGGTATCAGCTGACTTGTTTCCTTATTATCAATTACAACCTACTTTTATTTCTGATCTGTTCCTTCTTACATCGAATTTTTCATGTCAGTCCATAATCACTGCTTTGATGGATATCATCTTTAACCCCTTAACTAACACAGTATTTTTTAAAAAAAATAAATTAAATTTCCAATTTGTCGAAAACAAATTTCAAAATTTTTCGATAAAACCATACAAATATGGATACCATCAGAATCAGATCGACAAGCTGGTTCTAATGGTATCCATATTTGTGTGGTTTTATTGAAAATCTTCAGAGATATTCTAGGCTGCAGTAGGCCTATTCTGGTTATTTTTTAGGCTGTTTTTATCTCTATGTTAGGTAGAGGGTTAATATTCTCCACACACAGCCTCCCTCTTATGGAATACACCACCTCTTGCTGTAATATATCGGGTTTCTCTGGAATCCATTGTATATTTAATGGTGTGGGGGGGGGGGGGGCTTATTGTCGGATTCACAACCTATACCACCTTATTCACATCATTTTCTGAAGATTGGTAATACATGTAAATATTGTTTAAACTAATTTTCTGCGCTTGCGGTTTGTTCGCGTTTTTTGGTTTAATTGAAATCAGAATGATGTAGTCCCGAAGAAGTCCCTATGGAGTTTTTGAATTTTCCCTGTAATCATCGCAACAATCTTTGCAAAAACGATTTTATTTCCAAAGGCACACAAAATCGTCTCGTGAGTGCAACAAGGAGTCGTCTGTAATTCTAGTGCGTTGCAGATGGCGGCTTATTACTCTCGTGGGACGATATGTATATACTGTGAAAAAGGAAAACAAAACAAACTGCTGTGTGTGGAAGTTTTCTTTAGACTTCTCTTATCTTTTGATGCAGATGCTATAGATTTCCATGTAATGGTTTCTATCAATTCAATTGTCGAGTATTTGGCCCATCTGTACTCTTGAGTGATTGATTGAACACAGACGATGGTGGTAAATTTTCTGATATTACACAGACATGAGAGTAAATTGATTGTAATTGTGGTCTAATTTCATTGAAGAGGCTTCATATGATATATTGGTGTCCGATTTGTAATACACTTCCACACCCGAAGATAATATGGAACGTATAACTTCCCAAAGAAGATGTATCATAACGCCGCCTGCACAGATGAGGAATATACAGAAAAAGTGAACCGATACTGATGCACCAGGCATACCGACCGAAAAACTGAACCGAACCAGTCACTGAATACCGAAACTGTCTGAATTGTCAAGTTTTCCTACATTTTCCTACATTCACTATTTATAAGGCTCTGTGAGGCTTGATCGCAGTTGAAGGGTTCATTTTCATGAAAGAAGTGGCTGGCGTTCTTTTTTCAGATTTGTTAACCACCAAGAGCCTGGGGAATTGTCCTGAATTCTCAGCACACTACAACCGGTACATGTCCAGCTGCTTAGAAGTGATTTCTATTCAACTCTTGGCTGCCTTAGCAGGCAGCCAAGACTTGTCTATAAATCACTGCCAGGTGCTTGGTCTATTGCCACCAGAATGTCTTGAAAATGGTATGGTCAGTGCACATGCGCTGCGATTGCATACACATAAAATAGGGCTTCAAAGGTTGAGGTGTGTTTAGAACAAATCACAAAATTACTGTAGGTATGATTTGTTTTCGTAAAAGAATTCCACTGTTGAGCTCATTGACAGTGGCATTTGTGTCGCTGTGGTAGAATGACATTATTTTGTATTTTCGTGAATTCCCCTTTGATACCATTAGCAAATCAAAAGTCAGATACTGAATAGCCATCCGATACCGAGGTATACCCCCTCAAAAATACCAAAACCGATACCGAACTCAAAATGTCAATATCGTCCATCTCTAACTGCCAGTATTGTCAATACGACCAAAATACAACAGAGCAATCTCACTAGAAGATCACAAACTGAACTGGGTTAAATCTATCAGTGCGTTTCCTGTGTAGTAGTATAGTTAAAACTAGAAATCCTGTCATGAAATGCGCACAAATAACACGTTGATATGCGCGTTAATCTACGCGTTATGGCCTAAATAAAGCTATCAAATTCTGTACATATGGCCTGTGCACAAGCAATGTTTCAGCCAATGGACCTCCGGGTAACCCGGAGGTCCATTGGCAGAAACATTGCATGTGTTTGCTATGAGTAACCAAGAGAACCTGCCGTGCTTTGGATGCCATTCGATATGTCAATTGCGCGCAATTCCAACGCGCAATTAAGCCTAGATAAGCACACTATTTGTGACAGGACTTCTAGTTTTAACTGTATACTGATCATTTTAAAAAGTTTATTTCTATATGTTTTCCCATGAAATACTATACAATTCCATAACATTCCGAGCAAGAGAAAGTGAAAATACTTCTCTTCGTTGTAGATAAAAAAAAAGTCTATCTTTACACTATGCCACGGCTTTGGTCTATTTAAGCATTCTGTGCAGTTGAAAACAAGTCAAAACTCAGAATAATGTCAGTCCGATATAAAAATAAAAAAAACCATTGTTAATCTGCCTTAAGTTTCGTTTTCGATGATATTTCTCATGATTGTAACGATAATACAACGATACCTGTATACGAAATCGGAATACTTTCGTGTAACAATGAAAAGATAAGATAAGATAAAGTTTATTGCATGACCAAGAATAAAATGGTATGGTATACACAAAACACACAAACAATTAAAATAAGCTATGGGTTAACCATGCGACACATATTATACGAGTAAACAGATTGAACAGACTAATCTCATCTGTTGCGTCACTCCTTTGGGTATTCATACGATACATGAATCCCATTGACAATCTGAACTGATGACCATGCACTCGGGAAAAGAAACAGAGGTAACTTTCACTGGCGGTATTAAACGATAGGCTTTCGAAATTACTTGCACGGTCATTTCCACAATGAGCTTTATTCACTCTACAGATTTCTGTGCGACATGATAATATGACAATACGCAAGGCGTAAGAAGGAACCCCACAGTATCCAAAATATTGAACTATTTCATTCCGCAACCATTACTCCAAAAACATTTTGGTTTATTCAGTCGAATTCCTGCAATTGTTTAATTTCAGCCAAACATGAATACGTTTCACAGTACTAAATATTTTCCCATAAACGACAATTATAACGTTCAGGAGAAAAAATATGGCCGCATCATTTTAAATTTAACATTCAAATATTTTTTGTCAAGTATAGCCCTTCAGACAACCTTTTTCTGATTTTTAAACATGGGTCATGCAACAAATAAAAGAAAAACTAACAGAAAGGGAATTGCTGGTCACATGTTCATATTTCTCAGGGAATTCCCAAACAAAACACACCAATAGTCAAACAAATTTTTAGGTTCCAAAAGTCCTCAAATCATCCTCTTTCTTCATCTGGAACATTCAACAGCAATGCAAAATGTCAGTAGACTTCTTCAAATGTTTATTGAAACAATATATTTTCCCAAGACTGCTTAGTTTTGGGAATTACATAATTTCCGAGCGCAACTTTTAGAGGCAGGTAAATCTAATTAAAATATTTACAACAGTTATACCTATGAGCAAACCCAACCCTACCAAAGATACATTTATCTCTTTCATGTGATGAAAGAGTCATTTCTGTAATAGAATTCAACTTTTGGCTTCTGTCTAGTAAAAAGCATGGGAAATTTGTTCTTTTGAAGAGAACTGTCCAATCTGTGTCAAATAGGCTTAAAAACTGTTATTGCCTCCGACAGAATTTCTACTCTGTTACCTAATAAGTTAGGAGGGATAAGAATTCACAGCTTTCTTTGAAACTACCCAAATCCCAAAATAAAACTAAAATCTGCATCAGCACACAAAACCGTTACACAAAATCTGTTTTAATTAATCATTCAGCAAGATAAATAGTGCCCCACCACCATGAAACAATATGTCAATTTTGTTTCAAAATTGGGGTTGTGAAGGGCTTATAGTTCCTCTAAATTTGGGAGAATCCATTTGCATTCTTGCGGAAATAGTTACGAGAATTCAGACCTGCTATGGGCCAGGATCCTATTAGGTCAGTATGATTGAACCCCTGTTGCATACTGATAATACATGTTAACCCTTTACCCAATACAGCTTTTTAATTTTTACAACACCAACTACTGATTTTTACCCCCACCCCCCCTCCCCCCAGGGGCCTTAATCGCTGACCTGACAAGGTGGTTCAGAGAAGTATTTTGGGTTAGATTCAGTTAGTCAAGGTTCATGGACACTACAGACATGTAGAAATAATGTTATGAAATTATTCATAATTCTAGTGTCCATGTCAGATGATTATTAGCATACGTCTTCCTGATTGCTTCCAATTCTGACAGCTGTAGACAAGTACTGCCAAACTTCCAAGGGTTGTTGTGTCACTGCAGCCTGAAAGGCAAATTTTATGGAAAAGCTCTAAGGAATGGGTTTGAACATTTATGAACAACCTCGAACTTAACCCACCCCTGCCCAAATATTAAGCCACAGACTTGAAATGGACAAACTCAAATCTGCACCCCCCCCCCTCTCATTCCTGCGATACCAAATATGAAAGGGTTCTGTCTGGCAGGAACCAAACTGGAACAAATTTACATCTGACCTCCCCTGAGATGTTGTACACCAAATATTAAAGCATTAAGCTAGTGGGTCTGAAGAAAAAAAATTTTAAAGAAATTTTCTCATGTTGCTTTGAGTTAATTTGCACTCCCATAATGAGCCCAAATATTAACCCATAGATTTGGCTTGAACAAACATGAATCTGACCCCCTTAGAGATGTTGTAAGCCAAATATGAAAGGATTCTGACAGGTGGATCTGAAAAAATAAAATAGAGTTTTAAAGAAATTTCCTCATACTGCACTAAGTTAAACTTTGGGCTTCAATAAATAGACCAAATATTAAGCCAGAGACCCGATTCAAACAAACTTCAATCTACCCCCCCCCCCCCCCCCCCCCCCCCCCCCCACTAGAGATGTTGCATTCCAAATATGAAAGCATTCTGACTGATGGATCTGAAGAATGTTTTCAAAGAAATTTCCTCATGTTGCACTGTTGATATTTGGGTGCCCATAGGGAGCCCAAATATTAACTCAGGGGCTCGATTTGAACAAACCTGAACCCATCCCCCCCTCCCCCACCCCTAGAGATGCTTTATACCAAGTATCAAAAGATTCTTATACATGGTTCTGGAGAAGATTTTTTTCTATTTTGGAAAACAATTTATGCGTGCTATCAGAGAAATGCTTGGGACCCCCTATGGGTGTGGCAACGTTATTTGAACAAACTGGAATTCATATATAAGGAACATGAATATCAAATTTGGTTCAATTCGGCTCAGTTGTTTATGAGGAGAGGTTGATAATGTAAAGTTCATGCCGGACAGGACGGACGGATGGTCGACTGACAGAAAGTCATCATTTAAGCACCCCCTGACTTACAGTCAGGTGAGCTAAAAATAAACATTATTCATCAAACGTAATAATTATGGATGTTACTGGAACCGGCTGATGAGAGCTGGTTCCAATGACAGCCATATTTGTACAAATTTTATTGCCAGGTCATGTTAGTGTTGTATTGGTTAATTTGCTGCCTTTGTGTTAGGTAAAGCGTTAAACTGACTCAGTTCTTTTCATGTGAATCCTAGCTACAATGTTACGAGAAGCTACATGGTTTCTAACTGGTTTTGTTGCACGGATCTCTTCGGGAATCGATTCTCAGATTCTTATAAGCCCTGGCTGAGGCTATATAATTCACCAATATCAATAGAAAGTGCCATTTCATCTCAACAAACTGATGTCAAATATTCTTTTACCTAGTGATGGGATAAATTATTGCCCTGGATGTGCCCCCCCCCCCCCAAACCTCCCTGTATGCAGTTTTTCTTAAAACAAGAGGCCCCAGGGGGCCTGAGGGTGCCCACATGACATGGTAGCCTAAATATCAACCCAGAGAATTGATTTCAACAAGTTGCATCTACTCCTCCTGAGAAAAGCTTATACCAAATATCCAAAGATTCTGACAAGTGGATCTAAAAAAAATGATTTTTAAAGAATATTCCTCATACTGAACTGAGTTATAATTTGGGCTCCCACAGGGAGCCCATATATCAACCCAGGGACTTGGCTTTAACAAACTTGGATCTCACCCCCTTAAGGATGCTGCACACCAAATATCAAAACATTCTGACTGCTGAATCTGAAGAAGATTTTTAAAGAAAATTCCTCATTTTGAACTAAGTTACAATTTGAGCTCCCACAGTGAGCCCAAACATGGACCTAGGGACATGGCTTGAACAAACTTGAATCTTGCCTCCTAAGGATGCTGCATAAAAAATATCAAAAGCATTCATCTGCTGGATCTGAAGAAGATTTTTTAAGAAAATTCCTCATTTCGAACTAAGTTACAATTCAAGCTCCCACAGTGAGCCCAAATATGGACCTAGGGACATAACTTGTACAAACTTGAATCTCACCCCCCTAAGGATGCTGCATACCAAATATCAAAACATTCTGACTGTTGGATCTGAAGGAGATTTTTAAAGAAAATTCGTCATTTTGAAGCAAGTTATCATTCGAGCTCCCACAGTGAGCCCAAATATGGACCTAGGGACTTGGCTTGAACAAACTTGAATCTCACCCCCCTAAGGATGCTGCATACCAAATATCGAAACATTCCGGCTGCTGGATCTGAAGAAGATTTTTAAAGAAAATTCCTCATTTTGAACTAAGTTATAATTCGGGTTACCACAGTGAGCCCAAATATGAACCCGGGGACTTGGCTTGAACAACTTGAATCTCACCCCCCTAAGCATGCTGCATACCCAATATCAAAAGATTCTGCTGCTGGATCATGAGAAGAAGATTTTCAAAGACATTTGCCTGAAATGCACTAAGTTCAAATTTGGGCTCCTATACTGAGCCCAAATATGAACCCAGTGGGCCGATTTGAACAAACTTGAATCAGATCCACCCCACAATGTTGCATATCAAATATCAAAAGATTCTGCCTGTTGGATCTGGAGAAGAAGATTTTTAAAGAAATTTGCCTGAAATGCTTCTATAGTAAGCCCAAATATGAATCCAGGGGGGCTGATTTGAACAAATTTGAATCAGATCCACCCTACAATGTTGCATACCAAATATCAAAAGATTCTGCCAGCTGAATCTGGTGAAGAAGATTTTTTAAGAAATTTGCCTGAAATGCACTAAGTTTGAATTCGGGCTCCTATACTGAGCCCAAATATAAACCCAGGGGGCGGATTTGAACAAACTCGAATCAGATCCACCCTACAATGTTGCATACCAAATATCAAAAGATTCTGCCTGCTGAATCTAGAGAAGAAGATTTTTTAATGTTTTTCCCATTGCCTACAGTGTTAAAAAGTGTTTTCAAAGTCCCAAAACTGTACCCTATGATAAAACCGATAGCAATTTTTTTGGACCAATCCTTTCTGTTGGTCCTAAGGAAGCTTCACACCAAATAAAAATTCTCAGTGCCGTGCAGTTTTTGGAGATATGGCGTTTTACTTTTTTTCTATTTTTAGCTCCTGCGGTTCCCACGGGGCTACAGAAAAAGAAAACTCAGCATAAATTAGGTACTTATGACCCAATAAGCCCTCACATAAAATTTGATTCAAACCAGCCTCTCGGTTCGGAAAATAGAAATTTTTGGCGGGCCAACAATTTTGTCCCTCCCATAACAACGCCAAATTTAGCCCATCAAACTTCTCTTAAAGAAATCCAAGTCTACACCTTCAAAGGAAGCTGCATACCATATATCAAGTCTCTACTACTGGTTGATGAGAAGAAGATTTTGGTGCCCCTTGGGGGCATGGCACCACCCAGGAGAAGGGGGCAACTTCATTTGAACAAATCTGAATTGGCATTAGGTAATAAACATTTACCCAACATTTGAATAATGTAAAGTTAACATCGGATGGACGGCGGACAGAATGTGATCAGTAAAGCTCCCACTAAGCTTCGCTCAGGTGAGCTAAAAAACTATATTCATTTTTTAATAAATTGATGGTGACATGAATTTCCCATTATTTTTTAATCACATTCTTTCTTCTGAACACATTTCACATTGTGTTTGATATTTTGCAATCTTTGTAAGAAAAAGCCTACGTTTTCTCAGTTAAGGCACCTCAAGTCATAAAACAGTGAATTTTTCCAACAGAATGATCAGTACCTGCTACTGTGGTGTCTCATGACACTGTTAAAATTCCTAAAATCACCAAATATTGATTCATTAGTGCTGTGCTTGTGCTGCAAATATCCACAAGTGCACTTTCGCTATTTTGGTTTTAATCCCCACAGGCATGTATTTTGTCAAAGGGAGAAAAATTGTAGAAAATATGTTCACAAAGAGGACAAGTTGCAGTACAGTCGCTGTGGACGGGTTGTAATACACGCGTGGACAGTGATGTCCGCTCGTGCGTTTACCAGTCAATAAAAATCATCATCTATAAAATTTTAATTGAAGCACGGGGTTGTACCTGGTGCTTCATTATTTATTAAATTTATGATGATTATACCTATAGTTAGTGTTTGGCATCAAATATTATTGTATCCGTGGAAATATTGCCCATCCATGGAAAGTGAGCAGTACACAGCCACTGTACTGTATTTGTTTCAAGTATATAATATACTCTTTGATGTTTAATATATTTGTGATAGGCTGGGTCCAAAGTACTCAGTACTTGTAGTACTCGAGTACCACTTTTTTGATAAAATACTCAATACTTGCCAGCCCAGATTTGTGTGTGGGGGGGGGGGGGGGGGGTGGGGGCAAATGAAAAGCAAAGAAACATTTCATCTGAAGGACAGACAGACAAGCAGTAACAAATTTGGGAAGCCTACATAAAAGTAGTGACTAACTTAAAATGAAAAATATAGATAGAAGAGCCAGGGCAATGTTGTCAAACAAAAAACAAAAAAGAGCCCCCAGAGGGCCTGATGGCATTCACCTGACATGGTAGCCTAAATATCAACCCAGGGAATTTATTTGAACATTTAGTTGCATCTGCCCCTCATAAGAAAAGCTTATACAAAATATCAAAAGATTCTGACCAGTGGATCTCAAAAAAAGGATTTTTAAAGAATATTCCTCATACTGAACTAAGTTATAATTCAGGCTCCCACAGAGAGCCCAAATATGAACCCAAGGACTTGGCTTGAACAAATTTGAATCTCACATCCCTACGGATGCTACTATATACCAATATCAAAAGATTCTGACTACTGGATTTTAAAGAATATTCCTCTTATTGAACTAAGTTGTAATTTGGACTCCCACAGGGAGCCCAAATAGGAACCTGGGGACTTGGCTCGAACAAACTTGAATCTCTCCCCTCTAAGGATGCAGCATCCCAAATATCAAAATATTCTGAAGAGTGGATCAAAAGAAGATTTTTAAAAAATATTCCTCATATTGCACTAATCTAATCATAGAGAGTCCAAATATGGACCCAGGGATTTGATTTCAACAAACATGTGAATAAATCTTCCAAAGATGTTATATGCAAAATATGAAAGCCTTTGGAGCAGTGGTATGGGAGAAGAAGATTCTTTAATGTTTTTCCCATTACTAAAATGATGACTCCACATAAGTCCTGGAAAACTTCCCTATGATAAAACTGATGGCAATTTTTTTTTACCATTCTTTTCGGCTGTTGGTAAGGAAGCTTCACACAAAATAAAAATTCTCAGTGCCGTGTAGTTTTGAAGACATGGACGTTTTAAATTTTTTCTATATTTAGATCCTGCAGTTCCCACAAGGGCAACCGGAAAATGTTTTGGCATAAATTAGGTACTTACATGTACAACCCAATAAGCCCATCATATCAAATTTGCTTCAAATCAGCCTCTCAATTTGAAAAATAGAAATTTTGGTACAATTCGGGCTCCTACAGGAAGCCCAAATATGAACCCTGGGACTTGGCTTTAACAAACTTCTATCTCACCTCCCTAAGGATACTGTATATATCAAAATATTCTGACTGCTGAATGTGAAGAATACTTTTGAAGAATATTCCTCATTTTGAACTAAGTTATAATTCAGGCTCCCACAGTGAGCCCAAATATGAACCCAGGGTCTTGGCGTAAACAAATTTGAATCCCCCCCCACCCCACCCCTCCCCCTGTAAGGATGCTGCACACCAAACATCAAAACAGTCCGACTACTGGATCTGAAAAAGTCTTTTAAAGCAAATTCCTCATTTTGAACTAAATTATAATTCAGGCTCCCACAGTGAGTCAGGGTTTCACAAATATATTTTTGTGGGATCCATTTCCAACATGTGTCTTAATCACATGAATTATGCTTATTTATCTTCAAATACATATATTGTTAGATTGTTGAACCACCACATCAAAGGCTATTGCAGTAATCATGTTTATAGAAATTAATTAGATCTGATACGGTTAACCCATATGTGTACCCATACGCGCAACTAGTAGAAAACTGTATGACGGAGGGCCACCACAGATGCCGACATTATGTACACCATACAAGGTATGGGTACATATAGAAATGGATTGGAGGAGTGTCTAATTTGACAGATAAAGGGTTAATATCTCCGGATCAAATTATCAGATTTACATAAAAAACTATACAGCACAGCACACCAGTAACCTGAATAAATATATAAAGTAACATGACAATCGGATTGATATTTTTTGAGTTATCTCATGCCAAAGGGATTGGAGGAATTTTCAATTTGAAGGATAAAGGGTTAATATCTCAGGATTAAATTATCAGATTTACACCAAAAACTATACAGCTCAGCACATCAGTAACCTGAACAAAAATATAAAGTAACTTGACAATCCAAGCAATATTTTTCAAGTTATCGAATGCCAAAGGGATTGGAGGAATTTTCAATTTGAAGGATAAAGGGTTAATATCTTGGGATCAAATTATCAGATTAACACCAAAAACTATACAGCTCAGCACATCAGTAACCTGAACACAATTGTAAAGTAACTTGACAATCCAAGCAATATTTTTCAAGTTATCAAATCCCAAAGGGATTGGAGGAATTTTCAATTTGAAGGATAAAGGGTTAATATCTCAGGGTTAAAATAACAGATTAACACAAAAAACTAGACAGCTCGGTACATCAGTAACCTGAACACAAATATAAAGTAACTTGACAATCCAAGCAATATTTTTCAAGTTATCGAATGCCAAAGGGATTGGAGGAATTTTCAATTTGAAGGATAGTAACTAGACAATCCAAGCAATAATTTTCAAGTTATCGAATGCCAAAGGGATTGGGGGAATTTCCAATTTGAAGGATAAAGGGTTAATATCTCAGGATCAAATTATCCGATTTACACCAAAAACTATACAGCTCGGCACATCAGTAACCTGAACACAAATATAAAGTAACTTGACAATCCAAGTAATATTTTTCAAGTTATCGAATGCCAAAGGGATTAGAGAAATTTTCAATTTGAAGGATAAAGGGTTAATATCTCAGGATTAAATTATCAGATTTACACCAAAAACTATACAGCTCGGCAAATCAGTAACCTGAACACAAATATAAAGTAACTAGACAATCCAAGCCATAATTTTCAAGTTATCGAATGCCAAAGGGATTGGAGGAATTTTCAATTTGAAGGATAATGGGTTAATATCTCAGGATCAAATTATCCGATTTACACCAAAAACTATACAGCTTGGCACATCAGTAACCTGAACACAAATATAAAGTAACTTGACAATCCAAGCAATATTTTTCAAGTTATCGAATGCCAAAGAAATGGATACGGACGCCGGATGGACAGACGGACGGACATGGACAGACAGACAGACAGACAGACGGATGGACGGACAAAGGATGGACGAATGACGGATGGTCACCCCGGATGCCGGCATTCTGTGTACCATACATAGTATGGGTACACATAAAAAGTAGTTGATCAGTAAACCGTTACTTTTGAAGTACGGTACTATATGGCAGGGTATTTGATGGCTGGATTCACATCGCAAAATGCTATACAAAAATGTCCAATTGCTAACCATTTTTCTTTCATATTGGGTAAGCTAAAATTCACTATTTATCATCACTTTCTGAAACCAAGATGGAAACTGCTAATCAAATTTTTAAAAACAAAAAATACCCTGTATGGGTTAACTATGGAACAAACTTGCTCCAAAACAGGCAAACATTGTTACACTGGCTCACATCAATTGCATGAGACAGAGAAATGCATGCCAGTTACGTGCCAAAATACTTGTTCACTTGCATGATGATTATACTGTATCAGCTAAAAACGGTCATTCTCAACCCTTCACCAAATGCAGGTAGCAGACGATACTTGCACAAGGAATTCTTGAATTACTAAAGATTTTCAATGTTTGTCTCAAAAACATAGCTTATGACCCCCCCCCCCCCCCCCTTATTGGAACAAGCTCAATGAGCTTGTTCCAATGAGGGGTCATAAGCTATGTTTTAAGACAAAAATTGAAAATATAAAATTTGAATGGACATGTTTGTATATGGCGCTGCCCGGTTTTGTCCATTATGCTGAGCAAAGTTTTAATTATATAAATAGTCAATGGTACAGCAATTATTCAGCTACCTATTGGGGCAAGTGATTAATCAGTTAACCAAGGTTAACCCATGCGATTAATCAATCACGAAAACCCTTTAATCGTTTCAGCTCTAAAATTAATTTAATTTTATTAAATTTTATCTGAAGAAAAAATGCTTATATTTTGGGGGGAATGGTAAATATGGATCTTCTTAACAAGCATTTGCAAGAACATCACAGGAATGAAATCACCGTTCTCGCAATTTGCGAAACACTGGTGAGCAAAAATATAGGCTTGGCTTGAAGAAACTTAAATCTCACCCGCCTAATGATGGTGCATAGCAAATATCAAAAGATTCTGATTGGTGGGTCTGAAGAAAAAGATTTTTAAAGAATATTCCTCATACTGCACTAATTTCAACGTTTGGACTCCCATAGAGAGCCCAAATATGGACCCAGGGATCTGATTTCAATAAACGTGTAAAAAAATCTTCCAAAGATGGTATATGTGAAATTTGAAAGGTTTTGGAGGAGTGAATTGGGTGAAGAAGAGTCTTAAATGCTTTCTCCATTACCCACAGTGTTACAGAATGCTGACTAAGCATTTTTTTCAAAGTCCCGAAAAAGTACCCCATGACAGACCTGACAGAAATTTGCTTAGACCATTCCATTCTGTTGGTCCCAAGGAAGCTTCACACCAAATAAGAATTCTCAGTGCCATGTAGTTTTGGAGATATGTGCGTTTTGAATTTTGTTCTATTTTTAGCTCCTGCGGTTCCCATGGAGGGATGGGAAAATATTTTGGGGCATAAATTAATTACTTATGATCAAATAAACCCACAAATTAAATTTGGTTCAAATCAGCCTCTTGGTTCGAAAAACAGAAATTTTGGTCGGGGCGAAAATAGTTGCCCTACAATAATGAAGGCAAATAAAGACCCACAAACTTCTCTTGAACACAACTGAGTCTACACCTCAAAAGGAAGCAGCACACCACATATCAAATCTCTGCTACTCCTGGTTCACGAGAAGATTTTTTAAGATTTAGGCAAAATTTTTGGGCATGGTCCTACTGAGGGCCAGGGCAACTTGATTTAAACAAAATCAAAATGCAATGTCATAACAAACAAGCATCTCAAATTTCACCTAATGATTAATCGGTTCAGCAGTTTTGGATAAGACGCAAGCACCAAGTTCACGGACGACGGACGGCGAGTGATCAATACACCTCACCCTGACTGAAAGTCAGGTGAGCTAAAAACTCAGTGGACCATGAGTGCTGCAGTTGGGCGAAACGCTTGGTTCAAGGAGAGAAGAAACTTGTAGCTGCTGGCTTTCGAAAGTGTTGTTAAAACCCAATAAATAAATAAACAAGAGGACCCACAGGGCCTGAAGCACTCACCTTGAACAGAACATGATATAAACAGAGAACAGAACACGATATAAGAGTCCAAGAATGAATCTACATTAAGCAATCCATCTCCATAGGATACACTGCATATCTTTGAGCCCCTCAGGAGTGACAAAAACAGTCCAAGCATCATGCCTTTTCTTTAGTTGATCATGATGTAAAATGTGGAGCTCCCCTCTCAAGCCCCTTGATACAACCTATGTAGATTACTCTTCACCTCTAGAGGGTACTGAATAAAAATTGTCTAATTCTTCAGCTACTTGGCCAATTCCGGCTCCTATAGGGAGCTCAAATATCAACCCAGGCACTCGATTTGAACAAAGTTGAATCTGATCTCCTTAGAGATGCTGTATACCAAATATGAAAGCATTCTGACTGGTGGATCTGAAGCACAAAATTTTAAAGAAATTTCCTCATACATGTATTGCACTGAGTTCAAATTTGGGCTACCATAGCGAGCCCAAAATGTGAATCTCCCCCCAACCCTCCCCCTTAGAGATATTGGATACCAAATACGAAAGCATTCTGACTGGTGGATCTGGAGAAAAAGATTTTTAAAAAAAACTTCCCCATATAGCCCTAAGTTAAAATTTGGACTACCAAAGGAAGCCCAAATATTAACATATGGACTTGGTTTGAACAATCTTGAATCTGACCATCATAACAATGAGGGTACCAAACCTAAAAAAATTCTCACTCATGGTTCTGAAGAAGATTTTTAAAGAAAATTCCCCATAAAATTTGGGCTCCTGCATTGAGTCCAAATATGAATGAATGGGCTTCATTTTAACAAACTTGTATCTGACCCCTCTATGGATGCTGTACACCAAATATCAAAAGATTCTGAACACTGGTTCTTGAGAAAAGGTTTTCTAAAATGTTTGCAAAAATGCTGCGCCAACATTATTCTGATGCCCTCTGCAGAACTCTCTAACAAAAACAGAGGGCATTTTTTTACCATTCAATTCTACTGGTCCTAAGGATGCTTCATACCATAACAGTTCTCTGTTCCAAGTGGTTTGGGAAACATGGGAGTTTGAAACATTTCTATTTTTCACTCCTGGGGTTCCCATGGGGATGCTGGGAGTTTTTTTTGCATGAGGCAAGTATTTATGACCCAATATTACCACATACTGAATTTCATTCAAATCGGACCATCGGTTCGGAAAATGGAAATTTTGGGTAGTACCAAAAATCTAACCACTGCCATTATAAAGCCCAATAATGCTTCACAAAGTATGTTTGAACACACGTGATTCTACATCTCAAAAGGCAGTTCCATAATGAATATCAAGTCACTGTACCCACTGGTTCATAAGATTTTAAAAATATTTTGGGAGCATTTTACCCCACCCCCACCCTATGGGGCTGGACATGTATTACAAAAATGTAATACCCCTTTGGTACCATTACTCACTCTTTAACTTGAATTGACCAAAACATGGTGTTGATGGATGACAGACAGATGGACAATGGACGGAGAGTGATTAGATATGCCCTGCTTGACTTTGTCGAAGTGAGTTAAAAAAAAAAAAAAAATTAAATGGTTCATGTCCGATATTTTACCCACGTTATTAAAATTGATAAATTTGTCACTGGAGTGCAACAAGGTTTATGCTATATATAGCATTGCAAAGCCTTCTTGCACTCAAGCGATGGAATACTCCGAATACACCGCCACCCATGCTATTCTGTAGATTATCAGGCCTAAAACAAACCAAAAACATGAACTTATGCATGAATATTATTACAATGAATACACTGTCTTACACAAAGGAATACCACACAATCCAGTATAGACTGATTTCAATAAGTCCTCCGTAGTGGAAGGGCAATTTTAACAAACATACAGGCCCAAATACGCTCCATACACAGAGTAAAAATTCCACAAAATTAATAAACATTCCTATATGTTTAATAGGAATTAGGAGTATTGTAATTAAAAGTCAATTGTGTGGTTGTTTATAAACTTATATTACTTTGTTATCAGGTGTTAAAAAATATTAATATTTGTAAACACACCCACCCATTTAGATTAGTCCCTGCTCATAGCAGTAACACAGACATACAGTACAGTTGCTGGTCATAATCCTTGCATGGGCAGTGCATGATGTCCATGCATGTTTTTTCCAGGTAACAGAAAATCATCATCAATAAAATTTTAATTAATGAAGCACTGAATTGTATCCTGTGGTTCATTAATTAAATTTTTCTGATTATTGCTGTAAACAATGTTTGAAAACTAATATCATTGCATCCGCAGAAATATTGCCCATCCACGGAAAGTGACCAGTCCAAGGCAGCACAGAGTCAAGGTAATTGTGTTTTACTGTCTTTAATTTCAAATTTTGTTTGTTTTTTTTGTTTTTTTTTGGGGGGGGGTGCACCAGACCCCCTCCACTGATGAGAGGGTCACACACCCTCTTGTCCTCACTCCTATCTCACTGCTATGTGGCTCAGGTGATTCTGTGCATCATATTCTTTATGACTCCCACTAGATACATGTATTACTCTTGCCCCTACATGTAACTTAGATATCCTGGCTAAGCACCAGTATAATGGTAAACCAACATCAAATTGTGTGCTTATGTCCAGTAGCTGACATATTGGAATAGTATAATGTGCTTTGTCAGAAACTTGATCAAGTATTGATGACAAACAATTTATCTTATCTTACCCTGGTGCCAGTAATAAACAGTGTAAAAATTCCACAAATTTTTACACTGTTTATTACTGGCACCAGGTTTTTTCAGCTATTAGCTAACATAAAATTGTGCACTTCATGAAAATTATTTTGTTACTACCTGTTAAAAATTACTGTTTCTTGTTTTGCTCTTTTAGAAAAAGAAATCACTCCTTTTCTGGCAGGCATACTAAACACCGAGGTAAACTGAGGGATACCAAGGAGAATGAAAACAGGAGAGAAACGGGTATGAGGTGGTGTGTTCTTTTTATTATTTATTTATTGGTGTTTAAAGTCACATTTATCTGCACAACAGCTTATTGTGAGCATGGCAGCTTTATGGATGGAGGAAACTAGAGTACCCCAGGAGAACCACTGAGCATACTACACAAGCACGGTTAGCCTTGTTCGAAGACAGGTGCACCAAGAACATGCAGTATGCCTTAGTACACAGCATACCTTGCCCCCACATAGGTAGTGGGGGGTGAAGTGTCTTGTCCAAGGACACAAAGCTGATGCCGCAGGTGGGAATCGAACCGAGGATATCTCAGCTTGCAGTCTGCACCTCTACCTACTGAGCTAATGCACACCTGATGGTGTATTCTGATTATGTAAATAGATTTAAGCAGTACTAGCTAGTATGTGATTGGTTTTAATGCCATATTTGAGAATTATGGGTGCAGAAGTAATAAGAGTGTGCTGAAAAATCTTCCCTTTGGTATTTAGTAGGTAGCTTGGTAATGGTAAAGTGACTTCACCTCAGTAAGCAACAATGTGAAAGCTGGCAGCCATCTTTAATATCGGGCCGAACCCCAAAACACTCGTTCTCATCCCAAGGTGACAACAAAGGTACCCAAGAAGTTTCATGAAGATCGGTTCATAAATAATGTACAGCCTCCAGCTTTAGCATATCGACATGTGCACTTACAGTGTATATGTAGCACTGAATAAATCAAAGTTCATCTAATTTGCATAATTTCTGTACAAGAAAAAAACCTGTATTTTATGTAATGTATTCCATGTTACTAAACAATCATACACAAATTTATTCAAATCAGAACTTTCATACAGAAGTTCTGTACAAAAAACTGATTGCAGTAATTTCAGTAAAAATAGTTGCCGGCGGCCATCTAGAATTTTGGACCCCTCCCCAAAAACACTCATTCTCACCCCATGGTGATAACAAAGGTACCCAAGAAATTTTGTAAAGATTGATTCATAAATATGGCCTCTAGCCCAAGTTGTATAGAAGTTCTGTACAAAAAACTGATTGTACCTAATTTCAGTACAAAATGGCCACTGGTAGCCATCTTGAATTTTGGACTGCACCCAAAAACACTCATTCTCATCCCAAGGTGGTAACAAAGGTACCCTAGAAGTTTCATGAAGATCAGTTCATAAATACAGCCTAGCCCAAGCCGTACTGACATGTGCACTTACTGGGTATACATGTAAGTAGCACTGAATAAATTAAAGTTCATCTAATTTGCATAATTTCAGCACGAGAAAAAAAACGGTATTATATGTGATGTACTCCATGTTACTAAACATTCATGGAAAAATTTATTCAAATCAGAACTTTCATACAGAAGTTCTGTACAAAAATGGCGACTGCACTAATTTCTGTACAAAATGGCTGCTGGAGGCCATCTTGAATTTTGGACCGCACCCAAAAACACTTGTTCTCGCCCCACGTGATAACAAAGGTACTCAAGAAGTTTCGTAAAGATCGGTTCACCAATACACCCTCTAGCCCGAACCGTATTGAATTGCTGTTCCCGAACAGGCGGACAATGGGCCATGACATAACCTTAAATTTGACTTTGTCAAAGTTGAGCTAAAAATGGGGAGTATCCAGAGTATCACAAAACAAAAACCTATTTGTAAAAGACTCCCCCTTTCAAGGACAATGGGACAGCGTCGGCATTCACCACCATGCTGCCTTGAGGCTGCATTTTGAATTCCTGTGGTTGTTGTTCTTATGAAATATTATTTTATTATTATCAGTTATGGTACAAATACGGTACCGAGAGCACACTTTCAGGAACCGCTGATGTCTGACGGCGACTGTGTGTCAGTGCGTGAGGTGCACACATACTTTTGGGGTTCTATACACCACATCCTTCATTTTGCAATATAATTTGAGTAAATTTATTTGGAATTTATAGAATTTCAGACTTGTAAATTTCATAGTATTGTTTTTGCCTTAGTTATGGTGCTTTATAAGTAATGGGCAATTTAGTTTGAAAAAAGGGGTTCATGAAGATTCAGCCCTCATACTTTTTCAGAGAATATTCGGTCCCCAATTTCATTCATGCCGCCACCCCTCTCTCCTATTAACCCATATAATGAACATCCCAAAAGACATTTTAATATCTAGATATTTATGCTTGTTCGCAACTTATTATGGACACAAATGGACACAGATTCAAGGTAATTGTGTTTTACTGTCTTGAATTTTTTTATTTTTTTTTTGGGGGGGAGAGGTGCACTCCACCCCTCCACTGATGAGAGGGTCACACACCCTCTTGTCCTCACCCCTATCTCACTTCTATGTGGCTCAGGTGATTCTGTGCATCATATTCTTTATTACCCGGCCATACTCCCACTAGATATTACTCTTGCCCCTTCATGTAACTTAGATATCCTGGCTAAGCACCAGTATAATGGTAAACCAACATCAAATTGTGTGCTTATGTCCAGTAGCTGACATATTGGAATAGTATAATGTGCTTTGTCAGAAACCTGATCAAGTATTGATGACAAACAACAATTTTCATTACCAGTACCTGGTGCCAGTAATAAAATAAGATTTGCAAATATCACCCTGCATTTTTTCAGCTATTAACTAACATAAAATTGTGCGCTTCATGAAAATTATTTCGTTACTACCTGTTAAAAATTACTTCTTGTTTTGCTCTTTTAGAAAAAGAAATCACTCCTTTTCTGGCAGGCATACTAAACACCGAGGCAAACCGAGGAACACCAAGGTGAATAAAAACAGGAGAGAAACGGGTATGAGGTGGTGTGTACTTTTTATTGATTTATTGGTGTTTAAGGTCACATTTATCTGCACAACAGCTTATTGTGAGCATGGCAGTTTTATGGATGGAGGAAACTAGAGTACCCCAGGAGAACCACTGAGCAATGGCAAGCAACTGTGAGCTCCCCAACATACTACACAAGCAGGGTTAGCCTTGTTCGAAGACAGGTGCACCAAGAACATGCAGTATGCCTTAGTACACAGCATACCTTGCCCCCACATGGGTAGTGGGGGTGAAGTGTCTTGCCCAAGGACACAAAGCTGTTGCCGCAGGTGGGATTCGAACCGAGGATCTCTCGGCTTACAGTCTGCACCTCTACCTACTGAGCTAATGCATCCCTGATGGTGTATTCTGATTATGTAAATAGATTTAAGCAGTACTAGTATGTGATTGGTTTTAATGTCATATTTGAGAATTATGGGTGCTGAAGTAATAAGAGTGCGCTGAAAAATCTTCCCTTTGGTATTTAGTAGGTAGCTTGGTAATGGTAAAGTGACTTCACCTCAGTAAGCAACAGTGTGAAAGCCGGCAGCCATCTTTAATATCGGGCCGCACTCAAAAACACTTGTTCTCATCCCAAGGTGATAACAAAGGTACCCAAGAAGTTTCATGAAGATTGGTTCATAAATACAGCCTCCAGCCTTAGCGTATTGACATGTGCACTTACAGTGTATAAGTAGCACTGAATAAATCAAAGGTCATCTAATTTGCATAATTTCTGCAAGAGAAAAAAACCTGTATTATACCGTATTGTTTGTGATGTATTCCATGTTACTAAACATTCATACAAAAATTTATTCAAATCAGAACTTTCATGCAGAAGTTCTGTACAAAAAACTGATTGCACTAATTTTGGTACAAAATGGTTGCTAGTGGCCATCTTGAATTTCAAACTGCACCCAAAAACACTCGCTCTCATCCCATGGCGATAACAAGGGTACCCAAGACGTTTCGTAAAGATCGGTTCATAAATACGGCCTCTAGCCTGAGCCGTATAGAAGTTGTGTACAAAAAACTGATTGTACCTAATTTTGGTACAAAATGGCCACTGGCAGCCATCTTGAATTTTGGATCGCGCCCCAAAACACTCGTTCTCGTCCCTAGGTGATAACAAAGGTACCCAAGAAGCTTGGTGAAGATCGGTTCATAAATACAGCCCCTAGCCCGAGCCGTATTGACATGTGAACTTACTGTGTATAAGTAGCACTGAATAAATCAAAGTTCGTCTAATTTGCATAATTTCTGTACAAGAAAAAATCCTGTATTTTTTGATGTATTCCATGTTACTAAACAATCATACACAAATTTATTCAAATCCGAACTTTCATACAGAAGTTCTGTACAAAAAACTGATTGCAGTAATTTCAGTACAAAATAGCTGCCGGCGGCCATCGAGAATTTTGGACTCCCCCCAAAAACACTCATTCTAACCCCATGGTGATAACAAAGGTACCCAAGAAATTTTGTAAAATCGGTACATAAATACGGCCTCTAGCCCAAGTTGTATAGAAGTTCTGTACAAAAAACTGATTATACCTAATTTCGGTACAAAATGGCCACTGGTAGCCATCTTGAATTTTGGGCTGCACCCAAAAACACTCATTCTCATCCCAAGGTGATAACAAAGGTACTCAAGAAGATTCATGAAGATCAGTTCATAAATACAGCCTAGCCGTGCCGTATTGACTTGTGCACTTACTGGGTATACATGTAAGTAGCACTGAATAAATTAAAGTTCATCTAATTTCCATCATTTCAACATGAGAAAAAACCCTTTAATATATGTGATGTACTCCATGTTACTAAACATTCATACAAAAATTTATTCAAATCTGAACTTTCATATATAAGTTCTGAACAAAAAACTTATTGCACTAATTTCTGTACAAAATGGCTGCTGGACGCCATCTTGCATTTTGGACCGCCCCCAAAAACACTCGTCCCACGGTGATAACAAAGGTACCCAAGAAGTTTCGTAAAGATCGGTTCATAAATAAAGCCTCTAGCCCGAGCCGTATTGAATTGTTGTTCCCAAACAGATGGACAATGGGCTATGACATAACCTTAAATATGACTATGTCAAAGCTGAGCTAAAAATGGGGAGTATCCAGAGTATCACAAAACAAAAACCTATTTGTAAAGGACTCCCCCTTTCATGGACAGTCTGACAGCATTGGCATTCACCACCATGCTGCCCTGAGGCTGCATTTTGAATTCCTGTGTTTGTTGTTCTTATGAAATATTATTTTATTATTATCAGTTATGGTACAAATATGGTACCGATAGCACACTTTCAGGAACCGTTGATGTCTGATAGCGACTGTGTGTCAGTGTGTGAGGTGCACACATACTTTTGGGGTTCTATACACCACATCCTTTATTTTGCTATATAATTTGTGTAAATTTATTTGCAATTTATAGAATTTCAGACTTGGAAATTCCATAGTATTGTTTTTGCCTTAGTTATGGTGCTTTATAAGTAATGGGCAATTTAGTTTGAAAAAAGGGGTTCATGAAGATTCAGTCACAGAAAGATTCAGCCCTCATACTTTTTCTGAGAATATTCGGTCTCAGTCGTGGTCGCATGTCATCACCTCTGCGGTCAAATCCTCACAGAAATTTTTTTTTTAAATATTCTATGCATTTTTTCTATTGTTTTATTTTAAGGATTTATGATTACTAATTATGACAAAATTACAAGTAGGATATGAGACAAACCTTAATGAAGCTGGAACTAAAAAAACAATAGGGATCTGCGAATCACAAATTTCTTTTCAAATTGAATCTCGAATCGAATCATGTCTCTGATATCGACATCGAATTGAATCCCGATTCGAATCTTAAAAGACAAGTTATTTCATATTGCATCAAACGGAAGTTACGGAACACTGTGATGACCCTTATGCGACGGAGTGAACACCTTAAACACCAATAACTAAATATTCTCTGTAGCACCATCGCTGAAACAGCTAGGCCTATTGTCCATAGTTTTAGTTTTTGAAGGCCTAACTTGTTACTATTCACGTTCTTAAGAACGTGAATAGTAACAAGTTAAGCCTTCAAAAACCAAAACTATGGATAATGTTCTGGGCCAAATTCACACCTTATCTAACAATTAAACATTGTCAATTACTCAAATAAATAGGAATTGAGCCTACATGAATGAATTTTCTAATGACAGTTTTATCCTATTTTTGTTGGAAATGTAACAAATTGAAGTTAGTATGAGAGATTCGAAAAAATCGAATCCTGAGACTGATTCGGGATCGATCTCGAAGCATGCGTATGGTATCGATATCGAATCAAATCTTGAATATTCGCAGGACCCTAAAAAAAACCTTCCCAAAACAAGCTGAGAGGTTCTCAGCTCGAATCCCAATTGTGGCAACTGAAATAAGGCGTACTGCACATCGATGATGCACTTGTCTTCAACCAATGCTAACCCTGCTTGCTTGGAGTAACAATGTTGAGAAGCCTGACAGTTGCTTGTCACTGTTGCTCGGTGGTTCTCTCCGGGTGCTCTGGCTGGGTTCCTCCCCCAGTAAAACTGTTGGGTGGCCCTGGCTGTAAAAACTGTTGTTAAACCCAATAAATAAAGAAATCAAATTTGCTGAATCCAAGACCTTTGAATGATGGTTTTGATTGGGGTGTGTGTGGGGGGCATGGGGAGGGGGTGGTTATACAGTGGTGCCCACTTAATTGGATATATCTTAATTGCATATCCCTGTTAATAGAATGTAATTTCCCAACAGAAAACCATTTACCATGCCTCCAGTACAAATTTGACCTGGTAATTGAATATAGGTTATAGAGTAATCTCCTGTTAATTGAATAAAAAATCTTGTAACATGTTGAGAAATTGCCCTGACTCTTCCCAGCTTTCCTTTGTTATAGACCAATTTGGCCTCAGTACATTCAATACAGGCATTTAATCTATTATATCTTGTTTGACAGAGCTCATGGAGCTCTGTCAAACAAAATATAATAGAATAAATGCTAAGTTTATCTCTGGAATACAGGAAAGTGACACAATCCCTGTTAATTGAATACTCCTGCTAATTGAATAATGTTATTGGCAAAGTGGCTCTTCAATTAACAGGGTTCCACTGTACAGCAAACTGAGCAAAAACAAATATCACAAACTAATAATGAAACTATGTACTTGTGAAATTTTCATGTGATAATTCTACAACATGTTTTAGCTGGTACTATACAGTTTTGAAGGTTAAAGGGCTCAGTAGTTAGAGGTGTAGGCTGCAAGCCAAAGGGTCCTCTATCAAATCCCACCTGCGGCAACCACTTTGTTTCCTTGGGCAATACACTTCATTCCCATTGCCCATGTAGTGCCACTGCGTACCAAGGCATACTGCATGTCAATCGTACACTTGTCTTCAACCAATGCTAACCCAGCTTGTGTGCTGTTTGTACGTTAGATGTTTGTAATTGCTCAATGGTTCTCTCTGGATTTTCCCATCTGTAAAACTGTCTGACATGAAGTGACCCTGGCTATCGAAGTGTCATTAAACCCCAATAAATAAATCAATAAGAATCATGTGTCCCTATTCTGGAGAACAGTTCGGGGCAAATTGCCAAAGGATGGTTTGGGTTAGATTAGTATCCAGTTTGGGTCAAATTGTTGGAGGACAGTTTGGATGCAATTCTCATGAATTCCAGTCACTTTGGCCCCAAGTCATTTCGGTCCCAGTCATTACGGCCGCAGGTCAATTCAGCCCCCAATATACCAGGTCATTTCGGCCTCTTTAAATATTTTCAAATATTGTTTGAATTTTAACATTTTTCTATTTAATTTTTTTTCAACATTTATATCTCTCAATTAGATATTCAGGTATACATATGATATATGTCTAGTAGATTTTCTTTCATGATGAATAAATAAAAGAAAAGTTTCAGCACGTCGAAGGTGCACATGGACTATGTGGGATTTGAAATCCCTTGCGACCTGAATAATTGTATTTGCTTATGAATCTACGACAGCCGGAAGCGAGGGTCAGTAATGTTATTTGGTTTGAGTGTATGCCTTGGAAGTGGGGTACTGGGGTCAGACCCCTGTGGACAGCAAACTGGAAGAGGACTAGGAACTGCGCATAACTACAAGGATTCTGCTCTGTGTTTTAGAAAATGTGGACATATTTATGGTAGTATGGCAGTTTGGTGGTTGTTTCAGAAAAAAGAAAAGAAAAAGAAACCCTGTGAACCTCAAACTGGAAGGTGACTAGGAATTGTGCATAACAATATGAATGAATGACTGCATATACTTTGCAAAATTTCAAAGTAAAATAATTTCTCTTACTTATACAGATAGCATCTTAAATGTATGTAAAATTGAACACATGGATAATTTTTAATGTAATGTATAACTTTTCTGTACACTGTGTAAATACAAATAACTGAACATTACTTAATAAAGGTAATTACCCATTATTTCTAAACATGAACTATGCACTGATCTTTATACATGTAGATCTCTACACTTAAAATGGTGCCGAAATGACCAAGGGACCGAAGTGACTAGGGCAGAGATGACTTTGAGGTCGAATTGACCAGAGGATGAAATGACTTGGAGCCGAAGTGATTGGATACCATTCTAACAGATGAGAGACCTTAATAAAAGGCTTAATTATTACAGAACACATTGAATGTGAATTTACTGCAGAGATAATTGCTCGACGATATACATTGTATTAATATTTTTCAATAAATATTGAACAATCTATTAATATTTTTTTTAAGAATTATTTTCAGGAGTTAAAACGAATATCGTAGCGTATCTAAAATATCCTAACAGATGTGTACTGCTTTTCTTTTGGACGAATCTTCCTTGGGCCTAGTTCTCCCCAGGCCGAAGATTCCCCCAGTTCCCGAAAAAAGATGACATGCCATTTTCAATGGCGGTAAATATCCAAAAGGGTTATTATTTTCCATTTTTTAGTGTTTGAAACAATGAAGCACTGTTCAGAAATACAGATGCACCAAAAAGTAACACATTATTACTTTGTTTTGGTTTCTAACGGGACTGAAAGCAACCTGTCAGTATCACTTTTTCGAATTACACCCATTTCGTCTGATAACCAAATCGTCCGCTGCAATTTTAACCAAGTCGTCCTCTACAGTTATACCCAACACGTCCGAAACTCGTTCGCTGGGGGAAAGTATTCATGTATTGTATTTTGAATCATTTTTTATTTATTTATATAATAATTTTATTGTATACTTTATTGTATATTACCTATTGTAATATATCTTAATGTACCTCCATTGTAATATATCTTAATGTACCTCCTTGCATTAAATTTCATATACGTGTGAAATTCTGAAAACAGAAATGTCAGAACAAAATAAACTATCCAGCCATTAAATAAATTTTAATTACTGTTTATTCAATGGATTACCTATAATAATTATATTATTACAGTAAAAGTTCTTAAAGTATATGTACGTTATATTAAGTTCCACAACATAATCTTATAATTTTGCAATTTTTCATTGAAGAGCTCCACCGGCACCTTACAGTGAATGACTGCAAAATTATTAGTAGAAGTATTATAAGAATTAATTATATTAAGAAATGCAACAAAATTTGTTATATTAAGTTCTGCAACATAATCTTATAATTTTGCAATTATTCATCGAGGCGCACCGTCGCTTTACAATAATAGCAAAATTATTAGCAAATGTATTATAAGAATTAATTATATTAAGAAACGCATCAACATTTATGGTTTATTAAATTCTGCAACATAATCTTATAATTTTGCAATTATTTTTGGAAGAGCACCGGCACTTTACAATGAATAATCACAAAATTATTAGCAAATGTATTATAGGAATTAATAATATTAAGAAACGCATCAAAGCGTGTTATAATTATATTAAGAAATGCATCAAAACTTGTTATATTAAGTTCTGTAACATAATCTTATAATTTTGCAATTAATCCAGGGGGAGGGGGATCCTGGGGGCACCAAAAATTTGCAAGACGTGATGTGGGGGTGGGTGAGTCTCTTGAGTGCACCAAAAATGTGCATTTCCAACTTGTGCAATTTTTGCCATTTTTTAAAAACATATCATTATATCAGCCAATATATGACATCATTTGTGTTTCAAACCTTAAAGATGATGTACATCACACTCTTAACATAAATACAACATCAGGAGGCTTTATATGTTGGGGAAATGTCACACGTTAGTAGGGGGTGGGTGTCTTGTTCGAAATGTAAAAAATGTACAGACAATATTTTCCTTGACATTATGACAAGCGGACGACTCGGCTTGGGGACGAAACGTCCGTATACCCTTTTTTTCAACTTCAAGCAAACTTTTCCTTTACAACACCTTCACATTTGGATAATTCAAAAACTGAGTTTCTGTTCATCTTGATATTTCACGAGATACATGTCAATGCATGTCTGTATACAATAGCACCAATATAACAACATTTATCCGTTATAAACTTATATTATCGGTTATATGTACGTTTTTTTCGATTGAGGTTGTCACTGGCACTGGCAGACAAGCTGCAACGAAATCAGGACTGAGAGTTCGAACTGAAATGACGAGATCATCAGCTGAGCATATTGACAAACCTCCAGAAGGACAGAACTCGAGTAATAATAATAACACTTTGGCCGGCCGCTGATTTGTCGCGGTTCTCGGGTGAGAAGGCCTGGCAACCCCTGAAGTGTAGATATGTCGGCCAATGTATCACGCAAAGCTTTGAGGCGAATAAAGTTGCAACAGAGAACATTTGATTCCTAGAGGGGGCAGGCCAATTGCAATTGTATGGGCAATTCGACAGCGGAAGTTACGTAGTTTTTGCACTGAAATTTACTGTCCACTTCAAAAATCACATTGACGGCTATAGAGAATTCTGTTCTGGAACACATTTATCTGACTGGGTATGTGGAACCCTTTGCGGGCCTACGGCCCGCTTGGGGTTCCTATAAAGGGCAACGCTACACATTTATTGGATACACTTTCCCCGCGTGGTAGGACAAATAACATCTCACCCGCGACGACGCCACGCGCAAAAATTATGTAAATTTTCCTCCTCAGCCCTTTTGGAGCTTTCTTAGTAAGGAAAATCGGTGTACTTCGAAATTCACAACTCTGATATTACATAAATTCAAATTAAATATACATAAATTATACATCAAAATGAAAGTTGTGATGTATAGAACACACAAAATATATGCAATCAACTCGCAGAGTTGACAGCAGGTAACAATAGTACCAAGAATTCTGCTACAGCATTCGTACCACAACTGAAAACAAAATATTATTTCCGAAGAACAACACCAGAAATCCAAGAACAAAGCTAGGCATTCAAAACACCTTGCGAAGCAGCGACAGGACTGTATTTGGGAAAAGGACAACACTGTCTGCATCTTTATTGAAGATGCATTTCATGATCGACGGACATGCGCACCTCACTCGATAACACAACTTTTCACCTAAAAACAATCTCGTAATTCTAAGAAGTTCAAACATGTGTGATGATACCTTGCAAGTAACATGACAACTGTGAAGTCCCCATTTTATTATAGAGTGCAGTATGAAGGCGATTTTTCTAACTACCTGGTTTTGTATATCGACACTTTTTTCATCCCAGATGCTCTTGATGAAATGTAAACAGACAATGAAAACAAAGACCAGAGTTTGGGAATTTACCCCAGAACACCCCCCACCCAACACCCCCTCCCCACCCCAAGCTCCATCGCAGCGTACTGGAGAATTTCGATTTCGAAACTTTGTTCTTGGATATATGAAGCACATTTGGACACGAGTTGTACTTCTAAAATATTATTTTGTTATCAGTTCTGGTACGGTAGCTGACTTCCAGGAACCCTTGGTGACTGCTGTAAACGCTGAGTTGACTACATGTGTTTTCCGTGTTTTATACATCACAGCCTTCTTTTAGATGTATAATTTGTGTATATTTAATTTGTAATTGTGGAACATCAGAGGGGGGAATTTCAAAGTATACAAATTTCTCTTTTTTATAGCAGCTTAAATAACAGCAGTAAACTCACTCGTTAAATAATACGGACATTCTCTGGTTAAATAATCTTAGTATCCGCCCATTAAATAATACCGCGATTCACTCGTAAAATAAGAACATTTATACACCAGTTAAATAAGAACAGTATTCACTCGCCAAATACAGATATTCACTCCTTCAATAATATCAGTACTCACTGGTTAAATAACACAATATTCACTCAGAAAAGCACAAACAACTCTTTTCATTAGCTCCTCACTTATAGTCAACAAGGTGGAATTAATCACTTTAGTAATCGCGGTTTCAAATTGGGTGGCGGGACGATCGTACGACCTGTGTCCCCGTGGTAGGTCTTTTTAAACTGACTCCTGGAGCTAAACCTGCTTGAATTAGAAAAGCGACTATTCTCGTCTGCATATGTCTTCTGTGCGTAGCGTCTCATTCCGTCTCTTTTTTCTTTTTTTTATCCCGGCATTTGAAAAAATGCGGGGATATATTGGTCGTCTCCGTCCGTCCGTCCGTCCGTCCGTCCGTACGTCTAGGGTCTGTAGATGTGCATAAAGGTTTTGGATTTTTGATTCGGCCCCGAGGGGCGTAAGGGGGACCACTTTTGTCGTTAGAGGAATGGTTTCCGGCGAAAAACTCCTAGGGGTTTCAATTCGAAACATTGAAAGTGTGTTCATGTTCATTCATAGGGTCTGTAGATGTGCATAAAGGTTTTGGATTTTTGATTCGCCCCCGAGGGGTGCAAGGGGCACCATTTTTGTCGTTAGAGGAATGGTTTCCGGCGAAAAACTGCTAGGAGTTTCAATTCAAAACACTGAAAGTGTGTTCATGTTCATTAGTAGGGTCTGTAGTTGTGCATAAAGGTTTTGGATTTTTGATTCGGCCCCGAGGAGCGCAAGGGGCACCATTTTTGTCGTTAGAGGAATGGTTTCCGGAGAAAAACTCCTAGGCGTTTCAATTCGAAAAACTAAAAATGTGTTCATGTTAATCAATAGGGTCTGTAGATGTGCATAAAGGTTTTGGATTTTTGATTTGGCTCCGGGGGGGGGGGGGGGCGCAAGGGGCACCACTTTTGTCGTTAGAGGAATGGTTTCCGGCGAAAAACTTCTAGGGGTTTCAATTCGAAACATTGAAAGTGTGTTCATGTTCATTCATAGGGTCTGTAGATATGCATAAAGGTTTTGGATTTTTGATTCGGCCGCGACAATAATCACAAATGCGAATGCGGGGATATACTATAGTGTGCTTTGCACACAAATGACACCCCTCTAGTTTTGCTTAGTTGAGACCTTACCTCGCCGCATGACGAACTTTTTGGAACAACTGAGAGAAAAATGTCAAATACAATTCCCATTAACATAAGAATATGTGATTTTAGATTATAGTAACGATTCACCCACGCCAGTCAACACAACATATTTCGGCCATTGTGTATGCTGGAGGCCGCCATCTTGGTTTCTATGGTAGCGCGTTGTTGCTATGTTACCCAATTTTCTGCAATGGGGTGGGGGCATGTGCGGAGGGTATGTTCTTTGTACAGAAGTAAATCTAATTAACAAAAACAACCCGAGAATGTCTCCAAATCACAAAAATCAACCCCAAACTACCGAAACAGACTTGACTTGTATTCTCCATTTTATCGGCTTAGCACGTAGTGCAACAGTAACGAGGGACTCTGGGGTGAGTTCGATTGAACTAGAGTAGCTTTCTGGCTTGGATTGCCCCCAGAATCCATATTTACTTCATAGAATTACCCCAAACAACCCGATAATTGTTTACTAGGCTCAGATTCCCCATGAATCCTTTTAGGGTCACCATATTTTGGCTTAAATCCTACAAAGTGTCTCCTCTTGAACACTTCTTCTATCATCGAGAGAGATGGGTGTGTCCTGTACAGGAGACATGATGATACAAGAAGAGTTCAAGAAGGTTCCGCTTCCGAAATAACATTGATTCCTTTCTGGAATAGTTTGCTTTTTTGCTTGATTTGCACCAGTCGCCGTTGCACACACTACTTGAGTGGAGACTGACAATATTACGGTTGTAAGAAGGTGCAATATCCACAACTTGAAAAGCGTGAGATTCGATTCGAAATCTGGTGCCATATTCGATTCGAAATTCCATTCGACCCGAAATTTGTGGTTTGCGCGGCCTAAACTTGAATAGACAAAAGTCCTCTCGTACTGTGAGCTCACGTGCACTGCTGTTTTCTCAGTTATCACTGAGTAAACAATCCATCTAACCATAGTAACTTTGCACCATTGTCGATCATAATGTTCCAAACAATTTTCTCGCATCTACAACGCGCATTACCATAGTACATGGGAAGTAAATTACCACGATACCACACACACTTGTAGCAGTGCTTCTTCCCGATGAAACATAAGCTATCTTTCAGCGAACGACCCCCGAGTAGAACTTTGACGTCTACTGGAGATCTACTTCTGAAACTTGACTTGTGCTTAGAATACTGAAACTCCACTACGCAAGTTATAGTTCGCCCCTTTCCTCTGTATTCGATATGTGGAGAGGACCATCACCCATAACATTCTAGGGGTGGAGTGTGCGTCAATGTAATTAATCAAATTTTTGAAAAATACGTCAGCGAAAACAAGTAAAGTTTCAGGTCCTATCCTTTTGCATCTTATATTGATGGTGATTAAGACTTTGCTACGGGAGAAGTAGACAGAACAGAATGAGGAAGGAGTAAGGTGGACTGGAATCAACAAGCCGATGAGGAGTTTTTCTTGTATTTCACGGGCGTTGGGGGCGAGGGAGATCACAACGATGATACAGAAAAGGAACTGTAGTGAACGATCCGTGTTGGAGAATTACCGGTGTTTCACAAGGGTCGAAAACAACGAGACAAAATACAACGGGGGACTTGAAACAATGACGCGATATGGAGTTTTTCCTATATTTCACGTGCGCCGAGAGCGAACAGATCACAGCGAGGGTAGAATACGGCGGACAGGAATCAACGACTCGAGCTTGAGTTTTTCCTGTATTTCACGAGCGCAGAAGGCGTGCGTGAAATACAGGGAAAACGACAACAAGGAGCGTTGATTCCTACACCACGCACTCTAACCGATGTGTCTTCTGTATTAACACAACTATTTAATTTGAATTAAGTGAAAGAGGCTGATATTTTTAAAGAAAAATATCAACATCGACGGTCTGTTTACGTCCTTGCTTGTCAACGTTTTGCGTTAAAGCATTTCATTCACGTCTAACGTCATTCAGGTGCGTAACGACCAAACAGAAGCCTTCTTACAGGGTGTTCTTATATTATAAACCGGATTCCATGCGTGATGTATTCAGCACATTTCTAAATACCTGTATTGTATCGGGTAACGTTGAATACACACTACCATCATGGTATAAATATACACGAAAACAAAACACAATTTACACGAAAATCACAAATTGTCGTGTCAAAACATTAATTCAAAAATCCACTGATTTGCTTACGTATACAGGCAGGGAAAGGCATAGCCAGATTGGCTGCCTTCCTGCCTTCTTCTAAGTAAGAGAGACAAAGAGGAACAGGTATATAGATGAAGATAATACAGAAAATAGGTGTAGATTGTGAAGGAGAAAAAATAATAATGCAACGCCGTGAGTTCCCACTGACGTCTTGAAGATAGATCGACTATGGAATTTTACGAGTGGTGTGTGTGGTGATCGGAACTCTACTGGTTAGGTATTACCCATTGCATTAATGATAATAAAGTTGCGTTTATTACAGACCAATAAAGTTGCGTTTATTACAGACTTTATATAGATAGAAAATACTCCTTGGGTATTTAACCGTAATTCACACTTCAGGGAGTGTAGTTTAAACATATTTTATTTGTCGAAAAAAGTACAAATAGGATTGGAGAACAAGTGCTTACCACTTAATAACACTCCTCTCCTTAAACATATGGTTCAACAAAACATATTAATTACATGACAGCAACTGTGAAATTCAGTTTTAACAGTAATAGAAAACACATCCACCAGTTACAGTTGCCGTCTCGTTCAAGGAGTGTATACCCAACAACGGAAGTCAAGTAATGACAAATGTTCAGCGGTTTGCAAAACTATCTAGAATTTCTTTTATGCAATAAAGTACACAGAGTTACCAAGTGTTAGCAACCCAGGCGTATCCTCTTGAATGTTTCTTCAGTGATCAGGGGCCAATACTATAAACCTTTTACAACTGTATTTTCTAGAATTGTATTTTCTACCTATTATTAAAATTGACTAAAATGAATGATTAGCTTTTTAAAAGATGTGGCAATTTGCCAACTGGCAAATTGCCACATCTTTGAAAATACTAATGGTTCATTTCAGCCCATTTAAAGTAATAACAGGAAAATACAGTTCTAGAAAATACAATTGTAAAAGTTTTATAGTATTGGTTACAGGTGTCTTGTCCTGTCCAGGTTGTCTGATGACAGAAGAAGATTTCAAAAAAGTACCGCTTCAGGAACTACTTTCATTCCTTTCTGTTATAGTTTATTTTTAGACTGCCGCCGTATCCTTAATGTGATACGATTTTTTTTCGTACGGGAAACGGTAAGAAACATTAATTCTTCACTGTTGATACAACGACGAACAACACTGAAATTAGTATCAACGAACACGAAACGAACTCGTCAAAATATTTTGAAATTAAAAGATGTTTATTATTTTATGGTGAAGATGTGTTATCCTTAATTGTGGTATTAAATTTATTACCGTTTCTGTGCAGCCTTCAGTGAAAAGCTGACGGAATTATATTGTTTCGCAGACGACTAATTTGTTTGCTGAAAGCGGTTCGTTGGCTATCAGCTTGTGGCTTTTAAACTGAAATGTTTGTTGCTTTCCAAAATAATTACTTTGATTTAATTTGGGATTAAAACGTAAAATATTTTGGAATAGGCAAAGCACAACCAAAACGAATATCTATGGATTATTTCCAGTGCTTACCATCATTCCTTCATTCCTGACTACCAGGTGAAATATAATTTCCAAGGCCACACGAGGAAAATATAAATTTCACTTGGTAGTAACAAATGAAATAATCATGGTAATCACTCAGAAAACCCATCAACATTCTCTATTTATTTGGTGAAAAACTTATCTTTTATCTACACGCATTCAAACACTCGGATCATTGCAGCCCACGTGCGCGGTCGTTTTGTGACATGTTTAACGGTACGCAGAATGGATGTCTGATCCTTTCCGATCATATTTTCCGCCCTCTTTTGGACATGAACGTAGGTATGCATGAGTTTAATACTCCGTGTGGTTTCAAATGGTATTACTCACAGGTATATTTCTGTGAAATAGATTACCATTTTCTAACCCTTTCAACACTGGCGCCCTGGAACAAATCATTTCAGTCTACAATGTCGACGGCGAAATGGGCGAAATCATCCTGGTTTGTTGGGAGGTCAGTAAAAATTTAATCCAACAGCTCTGTCAAGCTGTTGGATTAAATTATTACAGATATTTTGCCCTTTAAATCCTCTGTTCCTCCACTACCATTTTTTTCTTCACGCAAACTTTTATGCACGCCAGGATGAAAGGATTAAACAACGTTATCTTATATATTTGTGTAGGTCAAACGGAAAATATGACGTCAGCAGTTTCGCCATTTCCTTATATTTTTCACGGAAGCATATAATACAGAAGAGTATAGAATGGAGATGATGTGTATCAAATTATCACCCAATTTGTCCAATGATTACATTAACATCGAGTGTTGTCAACTATCTCGCATGCGTGTTCTAATTTCATATGAAAACATCTATCTTCAATGCTCAATAAACACTTTGAATAGCTTCTGACTTGACTGAAGAGCAAAATCAATGTAAATCTGGCAGCCTAATAACGAAACCCGTTGTAAGAGAGTTTATAAGTAGTCTCCTCACCTCTCCAATGGATTGTGGTAATTGATCATTACATATTCTCATGAGGTTGTTGCTCCCAATGAAAAGCGTATTCAGCCGCATTTAATTAATTAAAGACTTACAGAGAAATGAATTTTATATGATTAGTAACAAATTGTCGATATATCCCTACAGTTAAAACTAGAAGTCCTGTCATGCAATGCGCAAAAATAGCACGTCGATCTGCGCGTTAATCTACGCGTTATGACCACAGTAAGTCTGTCAAAATCTGTACATATGGCCTGTGCACAAGCAATGTTTCAGCCAATGGACCTCCGGGTAACCCGGAGGTCCATTGGCAGAAACATTGCCTGTGTTTGCTTTGAGTAAACAGGAGAACCTGGCGTGACTTGAATGCCATTCGATACGGCAATTGTGCGTAATTCCTACGCGCAATTAAGCCTAGATAAGCGCACAGTTCATGACAGGACTTCTAGTTTTAACTGTACGCCATAGGCGGCACCTGCTCATCACATAAGTCATCTGTTTGAAAGGAGTCGATTATTAGAACATCCTTCAATGACCCAACATTGACGCTCATCTTGAGGTTACGATACAAAAGTGGGAGCGCGGTGGCTCAGTGGTTAGAGCATTGGACCTCAAACATAAAAGGTCAACCGTCGATCCTGACCAGTGGTAACTGCGTTGTGCTCTTGCACAAGACCCTTAATGCCGTTTGCCTACGTTGGGGCACGATGGCTTCGTACCAATACGTACTACACATCGATGGTTCACTTGCCTTCAACCAATGCTAAACCTGTCTGAGCTGAGTTAGTACGTTGGGACGTCTTGCAGTTGTTCGCCGCTACTCGGTGATTCTCTTTGGGTACTACAACTTTCTCCACCCGTAAAAATGGTAGGCATAAGGTGTCCCTAGCTGTCGAAAGTGGAGTTAAACCCAATAAATAAATAACGATAAAAGGTGTTGTGAAGAAAATGACAGAGTAAAAAAAGAAACAGAGACGTCGCAGTAGCTCAGTTTCATCTTTTTTTTCTTTCTTAATTTGTTAGTCTATAAAATGTTCGTAAGACTCATTACATCTTATTTAGGACGCAGTCATAGTTTTCAGAACGTTGCGCGGCGCTTCACTGGTTAACGGTTTGTCTTTCTAATTGAGAATGTATCACTGATCTTTATACGGCAGGAGCGCTGGAACGCTCCTTGGTCACACGTTAAACAGTGCCTCAACCACTTCCATCTTGGGGTGGAGTCGAACCGGGCAGCGCTATTCACTAAAATCGTCATTCAATTTTCATTATTTTTTTTCATTTTTTGTCTTAAAAACATAACTATGGCCCCTCATTGGAACGAGCTCGATGTGCTCGTTCCAATGAGGGGTCATAAGCTATGTTTTTGACGCAAAGATGAAAAAAGTGTTATTCAAGAATTTTATTTGCAAGTGTCGCCTGCCTTTCGTGGTAGGTAAAGGGTTAAAGAATATACTTTAATGTCTGTGAAAAAATTAATATGTTGATAATGTGCACATTATTATTAGGGTTTAATATATTCCCGGTTTTATATAATAACGGGAATGGGAATGAAATTACACTCAGAACTGAGAACCGGGAAATCTTCCGGATAATATCATGCAAATTTACGAGTGTAACAAGACACGTTTGGCATCGTGAAAATGAACATATTTTATCTGCCATCTCCATACGTAAAAGTTATTTTCTTAAAAGAAGTCTGAAAATCCAGACCCGCTTCCAACTCTCTCGAGTTTTATCACCACTTCCTAATGACTTCAACTCCTTCATCACTGCCGCCACCAGCCTCCTCTGCTTGACGCAGAGGAAACTGGTGACGGCAGTGAAGAGGGAGTTGATGTTGAAGTAGGTAGTGAATAGTGAGTGATTCCAGTGATTCTGAAAATGAAGATGCATTTGAACTCCGAAGCCAGTGGAGATCTTGATGCTCCGGAACTGATTGAGAGCTGCAGTGATTTGGTGAAAAATATTCTTCAGGAGGCAGGATACTAAACGTTTCAGGCGTTGAAGGGCTGACGAAATCTTACAAAGTTACGTTGGCTGCCGTTTTTCAATTTACAAAACTTCAGTTCAACACACAAGTAGTGCCATGCGCGATTCCCGGTATCGTGCGATATATTTTCCAGGTATAGTGACCGGCTTTCGGATCCGGGAACCCGGGAATTCTCGTTCCCGAGATTAAACCCTACACTTACTGTCACAAATATACACCTACAAAATACTAATAGTCTTGAGGTAACTTATTTGTGACGCGGAAATAATGCGCTCGGCTTGCCCCCAATGGACAGTGCAATGGAGTTCACACGAAATTATTCGAGACAACGAAAGTGCAAAACAATATGCTTCACTCAGCAAATGGCAGTACAGCGAGAAATCCAATGACAAATGACAGCGTCTGTGGATAATGCATGTCAATGTGGAATATGGAGGAGTTTCTGATCGATATTCTTTTGATATGTATCAGTATGAGCAATCAGCTGTATTGAAAGCTGCAAAATGGAATAAATAAAAGTCATCAGCGAAATGCGTTTACTATCAGGTTTCCTTGTTTTGCGCAACGACAGAAATCATTGGAGAAAAGGCGAGTAATGAAGTGAAAGCGAAATACAAGTGGTGCGGTAGAGCGGAAATGACTTGGCGGCGTTCCCTCGACTCTATAATATGTTATGCTTTTCTCTTTTGTGAAGCATTTTCCATCAAGTTTTAATTATTCTAAAATGAAGAACACATGTGAGGGGTGAAAGCAGTAAAAAATACAAAAAGCAAAAGCACAGTTCGATCTGTGTTAAAACTTAAAACTTGTCGCACTCGCCTCTGTTCGCAGCGGGCGAGGTGAGAATGAAAATTGGAGATTTTTTTACAGTTTCTTTCAACCAAAGATAGAATAACGTATCAGCTTTAGTTGTACTGTTAACCCATTCAACTCGATATGCACAAATTTTGAGGTAAAGCAGAAATATGCTGTCCCGACAGTACGGCCGCCGTGGACTGGTCACTTGTCACTGGTGGGCAATATTATACAGACCGCAAAACCAAAGTACACTTGAGTATTTTATATGAATGTTTGTGTGAACGCCATTATGAGCGGAGAGAGTTGCACGAAATTTTCGTCGAAAAGTTATGCGAATACATTGCAGAATTCATAATATAACGTCATCGGTTTGTCGTCACCTGAGTTCTAGAATGTTCTGTGTCCCTTATGGGACATAGAACATTCTAGCACTGAGCCGACGATGTGTCAATGTAATTCCGCTAAAAATATTGGGATTGGGATTTAATTTCGTGGTTTATACCTGTGGAATATACAGAACTTTTGTGCGCTTTTTCGGATAAGCAAATCATTTTTGTTTTAAATGGACAACAAAATTGTTCGATATAACTGTACTTGCCCCTGAATTACTTTTGATGGCGTCAGGATGTTTTGGTTGGGGAGAAAAATTATCCCAACCCTGATATGGTGGGTGTGAGATGGGAAATCTCACCCTCGGGACAAGATATTTGGTTCAGACACTCCGCAAACCGCTTCTCTGGCACAAATGTCCTGCCCTTGGGTGAGATTTTCCCATCTCAAACCCTCACCCACAAGGAATAATAATATTCTCCCACTACTAAGGTGCTGAGACGTATATAAGGTCGTGTGAGATAGCTAGGAGAGGTATGCCTGTCTCACCCCACCCACGTGACAGCTATTTCACCCCACCCACGTAACCAACCTACATTGGCTTATTAGCATATTTAACGAGCGTAGGACTATTCAATCATCGCACGTTCTTCTGTCAACAAACGACATTGTGTCACGTTTCGGAAATATTAGCAGTCGAACGTTTCGAAGAAAATAGAAATAAAAACACAGACCTCAAAACCAAATGACACTTCACTCTTTTACATTAATTTTTGGATGAACGCCATTATGAGTGGAGTGAGTTGCACGAAATTCTCGTCGAAAACATATGAGAATACATTGCAAAATTCATAAAATGACATCATCGGAATGTGCCAATGTTCATTTCGCTACACATCTTTAACCCCTGTCTCGCCGGCGTTGGATTTAATTTTGTGGTATATACCTGTGGTTTTTACAATACTTTTGTGCGCTCTTTCCGATATGCAAATCAGTTTTTTTTCAGAAATGGACAATAAAATTGTTCGATACAGCTGTGTCAAGGTGATAGCTAAAAGTTGCGATTTTGTTGTATAAAAGTGTACATATTTTCGATAATTTTTCTCGTTCGTGCCAAGGTATAAGAATGTGCGTTTATATAACAGACCCCGAAAACCGATTTGTCAATTGAACGCTTGTCATTTAGTGTGAAAATTTAATGTCCATTATGGCGCACTTGTTGAACGCCACATGGGCTATCTGATAACAGATCAATAGTAAGAGAAACAATATTCTCTCCGGTTATCATTATCGGGGTAATTAAAGCCAGATAAAATCGAATTGTTGGAAGCCAGTGTATCACACATGTTCTGGACATGCACTCATATTACGCATCTATCCTGTCTCCGAAATGTCAAACTAGTTTACCTCAAACAAAATTCGCATTAATATCTCTATCCATACCGAATTACAAAACACTCGTTAAATCAGAATTAATATGTTTTAACTTTGCGTTCCGACTGTATAAAGAGTGAAGCAGAATTCTGAGGGGCAGTTGGCCTGAGGGCACTCAGAGAAGGTCCGAACTTAGCCTTGGCCGTCGAGGGTCATAGACACCGAGATTGAAGTCCGCGTATTGCCGTAACCCTGTGAGGGTTGTAAGGAAGCGATAGTAATTTGTTAACGGTTGCGAACCGTAATGGCATAGTAGCCAAAGAAGTAAAAGCTGTAACGTTGATGTCTAGAAACCGTATTAAGAGCTTGAGTAAGCACTTGAATAGCTCGCGAGTTAAAATAAGTTTAGGCGGTGCGAGAATTGGTGATGTTGAGAACACTTTGCAGAATATTAAATATGTAAGCTGTGTTAAGTATACACCTGAAGGCGAAGAATAACTTAAGCCCGTGAGAACCACGCAAGCCGCAAAGTGATCGTGAAGTGTGGTAGACGCCGATTTGAATTGTGATTGAACTGTGAGAACGCTGATAGAGTCACACAAGCAGAACATTATATGTGTTAAGCCCGACTGACGGTGAAGTTAACTCTGTGAGGAGGAAGCAACGAGAAGTGAATAGACACTTTGTATTTATCACAAACCGCGAGAAGATGAAGATGATGTGAGGTTGATCCAGCGGGCAAAGCTAGCTGTGGGAGACGTCGAGGGCCCTAAACAATAAACTTTTATCCGCGTAATTAGTATATTCTTATGGATAATTTTGTGAGTAATTTGTTTCATATTATATTTCTTCGTACAAGTAAATAAATAATCTTTTCAGTGAATTATCGTTGATCACCCTTTGGCGTTGTAAGCCACAGGCACCTTTAGGAATCCTAAGAGTCCCACGCGGACAGGGCATTGATAAGGTGGCAAGGTTTACGTTCGAACTTGGGTTTAGACGACAGTTTCTGGCTGTCGGCTGAGCACTGATAAGAACATAAATTTTCCTCCATCATTCGAACATCAATTCAACCCTGTAATCATGCGACAAGCTGTACGTTCCCTGAATTACTTTTTTGTGCGCTCTTTCCGATAAGCAAATCAGTTTTTTTCAGAAATGGACAACAAAATTGTTCGATGTAGCTGTACGTGCCTTGAATTACTTTTGATGACGTCAGAGTGTTTTAGTGTGGGGGGGGGGAGAGAAAATTTATCCCTGATTGGGGTGGGCGTGAGATGGGAAATCTCACCCTCGGGACAAGATATTTGGTCCAGACACTCGTCAAGCCTCGTGTCTGGCCCGAATATCCTGCCCTCGGGTGAGATTTCCCCATGGCACACGCCCAGCCACAAGGGGTAATAATATTCTCACATTTGTCAAAATGAATAAAACTGCCGATTCCTCGAACACTACAGTATTCAGTAACCACACCAGCTGGGTGTTGGCCTTTTTATTTCCCTCTGGGGAAGCCGCGACATTCAAATAGCTGAACTGTCTCTCTTTTCTCACTTCGTCGAAACTCAGCTTACGCAATCTTATGAATGTAAATTTGTTATGATTACCTATTCTACTTTATCTGATAACCATAGAGTATAACAACCGCTGTATATACTTGAAGTATATACAAAGGGTGTTGTATATAATTATAATTTATTGAACGACCTCTGACCTCTTTCAATTCCATTTTCATTCATTCATTCATGAAACATCGTTATATCACAGGGCAGGTTTTAATTGTACGCTTATTGCACTTTGTCAAAATCCTCTGATGGTGTTATTTCTTATTTATTTTGCTTCAATAAAGGCAACCTAAAATTTTGCTTCAAAACATTGTAGAAATTACTTGAATGTTAATAGTAATTAGTATGCGGCGACTGCGAACTATTTATAGTCACGGCCTCGATCAAAAGTACTCGCGGAACTGCGCTAATTAAAAGTTCGTCTGCTCTACCTGAAAAAAACACTTCGTAAAAATTGTAAACAAACGTAAAATTATTTGTTATATTGGGACTACAGCATAAAACACGGAAGAAAACTGGAGCTATGTCGAAAAAAGAATAACTCTACTGAAACACCGTTTTGTTACTGTTAATAAAATAGTTGAAATTTATTTTGTTCCAGCGCAGTTACATGACGCAAGAAGTGCAATCGCACTTTACAATCGCCGTCATCGATTTTGTAATGTAAGGGACACAACTCTATGCGTCTTGTCCTATTTCTTTTGTCTCATAGACTGGTTTTTTTGGAGGCCCGTGGGAAGCATATATAAGTCGGGTAGACGCACGAGACGGGTGTCTGTTTGTTATCAGATAAAAACAATAAACATATGGTGTGTTTTTATATTTGTGTTATACAACTCGCTGAAATATGGTTTATTTTTTCTCGGCGAAGCCTCGAAAAAATAAACCATATTTCAACTCGTTGTATAACACAGATATAAAAACACTCTATATGTTTATTGTCTATATATATGAAAGGCCTATGACATAAATTTCAGCTTTACACACCAACCGTAATGAATACGCCAACAATGGGATTTCAATGGTAAAAATGTACACCTACAGAGGAACTGCATCCCCGTTGACCTTTGGTGACGTCGATCTGAATGCAAACTTGTCTAAATTTATCGCACGTCGCCTCGCGAAGCACTCTTGGAAGTGGAGATTATTTATTACGTTTTTAAATGGGGTTACCTCATAAGATGCCAACAATTAACAAACATGCATTGTCTCATGTTAATAAAGCATGCATAACTCGAAATAGTATGTTATTATGTTATTAAAACGAAAAAGGCTCAGTTTCTGTTTTTTTTATTTCGTTTCGGCGATAAAATTGACAGCGGAAGTACCGCCCACCGATGCTCGTGTATACAAAAACAGATTTTCCCATCCCACACCCGTACCCATCAGGGATTATCTTTCTCCCCCACCATCCAGCGGTAACGTTAGCCAGAGGTCATCGGTGGTCACGTGCTGATATAATCAATTCATTTGGTATTCGTTGTTTTGAAAAACTAATTACACCATCGGAAAGAGCATGCAAACGTTATGTATATACCAAAGGTATATACCACGAAATCAATTAGGAACGGTGGCAGCTTGGGGTTTAAAGAGTTTTAGAGCACCAAACTTTGATCACACGGCATTCTCATGACGCCAATACGAATTAGTTGGTAGCAAGAAACTGATATGATATGCATAACGTCATAATAACGTTATAAATGTATAACGTCACGTGGGTGGGGTGGGATACATCTGTCTCTCCCTGCTATCTCACCCTGGACAGACGTATGTTACACATGCAGTGGGGGGAGAAAAGAATACGGAGCATGCGGGAGATCGTTCCAATGAGAATCACAGCCTTGCTCAGGGACACAACGCAGTTACCTCTGACTGGTACCGAACCGTGAACCTTCTGGTTTGTAGTCCAGCGCCGTAATTACGGAGCCACCGTGTGTCCAATACTGCTATTACTCGCCGATATACGACAGTCCAATCATCTGTACGTTACGGGTTACAAATTTCGATTCTCAATCTCTTTCGACAGGGAGCGCGGTAGAACCGTACGTTAAACAAAAGGTCGTTGGTTCGATCCTGAACCGCTGCAAAACTAAATCTCAACTGCCCTCGTTGGGGCAGGATATTGATGTGTACTAACGCGTACTACTACTACACGCCGATGGTGCCCTAACCTGCAACCGCTAGAAACTCTGCTCGCCGCTTAGTATGCAGCGCCAACGTTCCCTCTATGTGCACACAAAAATCAGTCGAATTAAAAATTAACCCAACTCAACTGGGTTGAGTGAATATGAACCCAATAGGGTTCATATTCACTCAGCTCAGTTGATTTAGGTTCATCTATAACCCAGCTGATTATAGATGGTGGACAATCTGGATTATGCGCTTTGTCCAGGAATATAGAGCAGTTGCCGCGGGCCAACAACGAAACGTCGAAGAAAAGAATACGGAGCCTGCGGGAGATCGTTCCAATGAGAATCACATGATATGGTTTTGTGGAAATTAAAGGGTTAACTAGCATTTTACTTACAAATTTCGTTTCTACACTCACAAAATTGCTTGTCGTTTCTTTTGAAACAGCATCTATCTGCCTTGAGCTTTTGTGATCCCGGATAAACTTATTGAGCGCGAACATGATCAACATTCCGAAAGGACTCTATACACTAACAGTATCTGCGCGTCGTTCCGGCTTGAATGCTCCCAAGGATTCCGAAACAAAAGTATAAAAACATGGTCGCTTCCTAATTTAATCATTATACTTTCCAGAGGTGTTTTTTTTCTTCGTATGTACAAACTTATAGGGTCCTTTTCAAACACGGTTCGAAAGCTTGTGATATTATGTTGATTGTAAAGTAAACAAATCGTAACCAAGCACACGGTTGTATTGTGCAGTGGTAAGATACAGTTTTTGTATTCGGTCAATTACGGAACAAAACGTATTTAATATTATAAGTTACATGGCGTGCAGCTGGCTTATACATTTCCGTACAAGGCGATGAGAGTTCATATCAGGTGAGGCGAAGCCTCACCTGATACGAACTCGCAGAGCCTTGTATGGAGATTTATCTAACAATCATATAGATTTTGGCCTGAAAACCACGAGAAACGGTACGTATCACATAATGTGTTCCGATTCCGTATCATATAGACGACCCTTTCTGATTCTGTATCATATAGATTCAACTTCCGGTAAACACCGCGCGATGGCAAATAATATCATTTTATGCATTGTTATTACGCATTAAACGGGCTCGTTGCGATCTGATTGTAAAGACGACCTCGAATCTGATACAAATTACAGGACATGCACATGGTCATGATAATGTATATTTATCAGCAAGCTGCACGCCACGTAACATATTTAGTATGTCGAAAGTCCATGTAAATCAAAGGATTGATACATTTTCACCAGAAACAAAGAACTATCAAGCGTTTATTTTTTAGAAGCTGCAATTGACAGTTACTGGCACCGGTATGTATCCATGGTAACAGTAAACAATCTTCGCTGTTCGAAGTGCGACATTTCGTCCCCTGAGTTCCAATGTGCACATAGAACACACTGGAACTCAGGGGACGATTTGTTTTCAGAACAAAACTTATCGCTACAAGCATATCTGAAATACCATTACATACATTTACGGTCATTACCGCCCAAAAAGGCTTAAAACGTACATTTAAATGTTCAAAAAATCACTTTCAATCTGCTGAGCAAACTGTAAAGAAAATGTTCGCTTCAGCATAAAAAATTGATAGACTTTGAAGTTTGGTCGGTACAGGCAAGAGTCGTAAAAACAACAAAGAACTTTTGGGACACCAAATAATATTTTCGGTCCATTTTTTAAATATTTAATGTTTTAAATCAACAAATACGCTACCTTGAAAATATTTGTGGTACTTACATTCTCTTATTTTGTTTCAATTCAAATTCTGAAAATTCGAAGCTAGTGGAAATGATTCAATTTGATCAAATAGTACTGGTTGCTACTGACCTGATATCAAATAATATCAGGTGAGGTACCTGATACGGCGGAAACCGTAGATGGTATTCAAACGTTCTGATTGGACAAACTAACTTTGAGGCATAATAAAATTTTATACAATTGCATGTAACTAGTATTGTGCAAGTGACAAAGAAAACATCACACAGTAATCTAGTGTTCTCAAAACATACCGTACACAATTATTTTGGCACCCCATTACGCGAGATAAAATGGAATTGTACAACCTAAGGTTACAAAATGACTGCGGCTACTTCTCGCCAATAATCACAACGTCTCACTCGAAACGTGGCGTTTCGATGATAATATTGCTGGAATGCGCAATAAATAAGACGAGTGTCAGCGCGATGAAATGAATTCCGTCCATTGTAGTCTCAAGTGTAAGCAACTTTTGTCTCGAAAATACGTCGGCACTGGAGCCATAATAATCGAATATAAAATACTGATCACCTTTAAACGAAATCCCACTGTTGGGTCATCGGATAGAAATCTTTCAGATTCATGGGCATTCAAACCACTGCAATGCAACCTCAACTTAGAATAAAAAATCTCACCTTTCCTTCAACATGTCCGTAGAAATCTGGTACGTCCCAGTCTCACTCATCTGTTTACTTAAATATGTCCACTGTTCGAGTGTTACATATGCGGGAGTCTAGGTCATCCCATAGACTGTATAATATAATACCCACCTCTTCTCCAAATTTCGTCCCATCAGACTATCGGCTCTGTAAGAGAATCATAGCAGTCGCGCTTTCGTGGCGGAAATGCGTTTTGAATTGACTTGTTATATTCCACTTACGGCAAATAGAGCCCAAAAGTATGGAGTTAACAAGTAGCATGTCACATCATTTGCGTGTAATAGTGAAAGCTCTTCATTCAAAGTAATTTCATTTTTCTCTTCTAGCGTGTGAGATATGTTCGTGTTTTTACATTGCAATTTTTCATTTACTTTCTCATTTTCAGTAATCATTTCCATTAAAGTGAACATGTCGAAATTCCATTAAAATAGACATCAACTCAATGACAAGTGAATGTCTAATCATTGCTCATCGAATGAGAAGCGACTGTGTTGCAGTTAAAATTAGGAACCATGTGGTTCAATATTGGTAGGCCCCATGACATCTTACCGCAGCTTTCGAAAGTCTATATATTCCTAGCGCTCACGCAAAGAACAGCGATCTTTAGTATTTCGTGCCGACTTCACTGGCGCGTAAATTCTGTGTGTGTGTGACTCCCCCACCCCCCCCCCCCCCCCCCCCCCCACGTCACAAAAAAGCTCCTGATCATGGGTTTCGTCACGTAGAGGTTTGGCAAGAAATTATGAAATACCAAATTGGGCAGACGACCTTGCTTGCTCGACGAAAATTTGTACACGCTTTGGAGTACTCAATTGGGCAAAATCTCTTACTCGACAAATGTATATACAGATTAGAAAGTACAATAAATGCCCTGGTGTCATGGTGACCAGTTCACGTCAGATGACAGAAGTTAAGCAACGTCGAGCGCGGTTAATAGTTGGATGGGTGACCATTTCAGCGACTGCTCCGCGCTCCCGCGTTGTGTCCTTGAGCAAGACCGGCGTTTTTACGGGTGGAGGAAGCCGGAGTACCCGGAGAGAACCACCGAGCAACGACGAGCAGCTGCTAGCTCCCAACATCGTAACTCCGCTCTGCAACACAGGCAGGGTTAGACTGGTTGAAGTCATGCGTACCGTCGACGTGCAGTACGCCTTAGTACACGACGTCATCGTGCCCCCATCTGCATAATCGGGGTTAAGTGCCTTACCCAGGGACACAACGCGGGAGTCCGAATTGATCGCTCAGACGGTAACCCATCCAATGATTAATCGGGCTCGACGTTGCTTAACTTCGGTGATCTGACGAGGACCGGTTACCGCAACGCCACCGCGCCCCCGTATTGGTAGAATTCCACATACAATGGGAAAGTAACTAATAAGGCTAAAAAAATAATGTTTTGATTCTCAGGCCCTCCCTCGTTGGATTTGAACCTCCTCATTAGACATTTATATTATGTCATGTTTTTTTAAGAATTTGTGAAAACTTGGAATGGTCATATCTTCACAAATAATTATTTAGCTGTGTTTGCAGTAAATTGTTTTTTCTTGTTGCAGTTTAAGGGAGAGTGCCCAGAGGCACTCTCCCATAAACTGTAACAAGGGAAATTCTGATATTTTGGATCATGATTTAATTATTTATTTATTTGCCGGTGTTTAAGGTCATATATGTCTGCACAATGGCTAATAATGGCCGCAACACCAATATAAACTCAAGTTTAACCAATCATTTAGAGCCATGTTTCCCATTTTAAAGGACTCCTACCCCAAGCATTGGTTACTGGAGCCTATTCTAATGGATAATGTTTGACAGATCTATACCATTAAAAACAACAATAAAATACAAATCCTTTTAGCTGTTGTTACAGCAGTTAGTTATGAAAGGTATACTATAATTACACTAAAATACAACCTTTTCTCTTTTTCAAGTGGAAAGACAGCAAAAAAATTTATTGAGTATACTCTACCCTTTACACGAAAAAAAAAAAAATAAAAAAAAAAAAATAGAATCCTCCCTCCCTGATTTGAAAAAAAAAATGCCTGAGAATCAATTTATATTTTTTATTTGGCCTAACACATAATTTTTAGGACATTGAAATGTTGAAAGTAGCCAGATGGTTGGGCGCCTCAACCTACATGGTGTGTACATGTAATTGTCGTTCTTTTAAAATACAGTATTTTATGTATGTAAAGTATACACTCTAAAATCAATTGGGTTGACTGGATACAAACCCAATTGGGTTCATATTCACTTTACCCAGTTGATTTGGTTTGATTTTTAATCCTGTGACACCACAAAATGGTGAGTGCTTTGGAGGCGCTACCCTCATTTTTTGACAACTGGTTAATTATTTTAGGTTCCCACGTCAAGTCAATGCTTTCGATGGTCAACAAAATATGACAGAAATAACGCGGTGTTTTCAAGAGTCCGATGCTGTCAGAATGGACGCATCTCTGACATTCAAGTATTGGCATGACCTCTTATAGGGTGGTTTGATTCTGGTCAGGCTCTTCCGTGCCGATCCACCACCACTTTATGCTGCTAGACAAAATATACTGTGGTTTGTGGCGGCTGGGGAGGTCATTTATGCGATGTGTGCACGTTATATATTGCTGAGATGCTGCAACTGAAAGCCTTGCACACCGTATCATTCTTGCAGATGCGAGTTGAAGCGTTCGCAGTCATGCGCAGTTTTTCAACTGTGTTCCGACCGATCAGGCTTGGGAACAGTCTATGAATCGTAAGTGCAAGGGTCGCGAGGTGTTGCTCAATTCACACTCAGGAACGCTGCTCGTGTGAGCTGGATCCTGACTAGATATATTTCTGGGTAGTATGCTTCGGCAGCGAAGCTTATCTTTGACGGCGAGCATACGGGACGTAAAAAAAGAGGAAGGAACTTTCACCACGGCGAGTATCAAGAGATGAACAAGATGTCTCAAATGTGGTCAACCGATTGGAAAAACGACTGACAAAATCCGTTCGTCGTGGAACGGTACCAGACAGACTCGCCAACATTCCAACTAGTCTTGTTGCATCGTCAAAAGTTGAAGAGAGTTTATCTAATTGCTTAGGAAAAGCGGAGAAACTTGTTGGAGAATTCGTCATGAGCTGTCTGATGACCAGTCCAAGGTTGTGCGTTTCTAGGATAAGATCCCAAAAACTACGATCTTCGCTGGTTTGAAAAAGTCGATCACTCCTTCGACGCTGTCGATCATAAGTGACCCAGAAGTTATGTTTAGGACGATTGCTTGCATTTGCAAGATCAGAGAAGTTTGTTTGAATACAATCCTTAGCCACGAGTTGGTAGCAATATCTCCTTTGCTTTACCCTTTCAAGTCGGAGTACATAAATTTGTGCGTGAAGAAAAAAATGGTAGTAGACGAGCAGACGATATGAAGAGCAAAACATCTGAAGCTCGGCTCGGTAACAATTTAATCCAACAGCTCGACAGAGCTGTTGGATTAAAGTATTACTTAATCTTCCAACAAACCAGTATGGTTTCGCGCATTTCTGCCTTGTCAGTATTGACTGAAAGGATACCTTCCAATGCGCCAGTGTTGAAGGGGTTACTGCAGACGGAACAAATGAAAACACAAACAACAATGCTGATCTAGAGTTGTCGCGAGGTCCATCAGATTCCAGTCATCCCACGCGGGAGAAAAATAATCCCGAGTGTTGATGGGAAGCCATTGTTATGCACACACGATACATTTACCACATTTGAAGACCTCGACAATCATGTCGTTCTCAGGATTACTGGAATGTTGAAAAACGACCAGGCAATAAGAACCCTGATCTTAGTATTCGGTTTATTTACCTAATTACTGGACAATTTTATGGGTGGATGAAGCCGGAGTACCCGGAGTGAACCACCAAGCAACGGTGAACAATTGCCAGACATCACAACGTACTAACTCCACACAAGCAGCGTTAGTATTGGTTGACGACAGGTGTGGCATCGATGTGTAGTAGGCCTTAGTACACAGCGCCACCGTGCCCTCACGTGGGTTGTCGGGATTAAGTGCCTTGTTCAAGAACACAACGCAGTTACCCTGGCAGGGAAAGGTTTGAAGTTCAATGCCGTAACCACCTAGCCACCTCGCTCCCTAGTGGTATTCTTTAAGTATGATCGCAGCAGATCTACCCAAAACCACGAAGGAACGTCGGTCGGTGCGAGAGATTGTATACGTACTTTTGGAACTCGCGCTGTAACAAACTGCCGCCAGTTTCTCACGAACTCTCATGATAAAGATAAATCAATGTTCACGCTGGCCCAATTTTTTGCTGCCAAATGGAAATTTGGTTTGGGGCCAAATCAATGTTTTGGAGCCAAAAGAAATGTTAGTACCAGATGGAATCTAATCATAAATTACAATTGATTAACCATGTATCGTCCTTTGAGTGCAACAAGGTGCCATCTGCAATGCTAAAGCATTGCAGATGGCGCCTCGTTGCACTCAAAGTACGATATTTTATTTTTTTTACTAAATGGCTGTTTTTAGAATTTACTAGCCAAAAGACCCACAAAATACAAAAATATAGATAAAAAATAAATAAATCAAGTGGGAGCGCGGTGGCACAGTCGTAGACTGTTGGACTTCTATGCTAAAGGTCCCGAGTTCGATCCCCGTTCGGGACGGTCCGCGTTGTGTCCTTGGACAAGGCACTTTATCCCGGTTGCCTACACGGGGGCACGATGACGCCGTGTACCAAGATGTACTGCACGTCGATGGTGCACATGTCTTCAACCGCTGTAACCCTGCTTGAGCGGAGCTTGAAGAGAGTTAGAATGTTGAGGAGCTGACTGTTGCTCGTCGATGTTCGGTGGTTCTCTCCGGGAAATCCGGCTTCCTCGACCCGTAAAACTGTCACGGTCACGATTAGCCATTCTGCATAAGTATGTGACCTTAAACGCCAATAAATAAATAAATAAATTAAGTATCAATAATAAAATAAATAAAAAATAAATAAATCCATAATTAACATTATAAAAACGTAAAAGGCTATTATTAACGTTTACAAAATAATTTCATGATTATCATTTACTCACTGTTTATTCACTCCAAATAAACTAGTAGCAAATACTTTATTAATCAGAATAGGATTAAGCAAGATATAAACGATTAAGTAACAAATAAATGTTTTCATAACAAGCCATGATTATATCTGTTACATACAGATTACTTACCAAGCATGACTTCTGTCTGGGGTTGTATCACGCATGCTCTAATGGTGGGATACAATGTTTTTTGCTGTGATGAAAATACCATTTTTAGAAGTTACTAAGACATTCTTGAGAGTTGTTTTCATAGTGGAACTTTATAAAGAACCACAGTTTGTGAAATGTAATGAAATTGGACATTTGCATTCACGGAGAGAGAACCAAAACGAAAAGCTTCCTCGGAACTCACACCTCCTCCACCTCGCGGGATCACATCAGTGGCGGATAGTCACGACAGAGGTGATAATGATAATAATGATAAAAACAATTTTGTGACAGGATTACCAGAGACAGTAGGTAGAAAAAGTCTTTTCATCCTGAGTAATGACGGCGATTAGGATAATGGCGCTACAGAATGGTTTGTTTGGTGAGTCTGAATTAAAATCAGGAGGCAGTTTGAAGGAGAATAATTATGATAAATATGGTGGTCAAAATGTGTCAGTAGCCCAAGACCATTAGGTTTCACTAGGGAAAAAAATCGGAGAAAGCTGATTTTTTCAGGGAATGTCGAGCACATGTCACTGAACGATTAGACAAAAGTCCCCTAAAATCCCAGTTGAGCTTTTTTTTCTACAGCCTTTTTTTCGAAAACGCGTTTGAAAAAAATTTTAAAAAATCGCACGAACTTTGTAACCTCGAATTGATCCAACTGTATTTTTTGTTTACGCGTATTTCGAGCTACATAATGTCTAATATACATTTACCTAGAGGAAAATGTGCATTCTGTGACAATTTCTGAGAAAATTATTGAAAATTCACAAAAAAGTATCGGATTTACGCAAAAAAGGACGATTTTCCTAACGGATTTGCCCAAAGGGTCGTAGTACAGAATGGGATGTTAGTTGGACAGACGATAAAAAATCCACCACCATTTGAAGACTTTTATCATTGCTTACAAAATAGACATTATGGAAGACCCCCTCTGCTTCTGGCCGAGTTCCCCTTTTGGCATAAAATTCGTCAGCATGAGAACTCAACTATTTTCGGGCTTGGGACCGAACAGACACGTCTGTGTCTGGCAGCATTAGATCAATAAATAATATTTACAGAATGTACAAAAATCAATAAATAATATTTACAGAATGTACAAATCAATCAACATGGATTAAGTTACATTGACTATTATCAACGCTATATACAGAAATGACATGACCTATATACATATTATTCATCGAACTCAGAAATTTCCGACAGGACAGTGTTTCTGTGGTTGTTACAAGAATCCGAACTGCAGTTACACAAACCTGAGCAAGAGAGTCCTGCCTTCGTACACCCACACCTTTTTGTACAAGCACTCTTGCAACCACAACTGATCAGATTCAGTAGGTTATCGGGGGCACATGGCTTTGTGGCTGCAGTCGGTACAAGAAGTCCATTGTCTAGCGACCACCCCCAATCCGTCGGAGGAAGCGAAGTGCCCAGCCATTGTTGGACCTGGAGATAACATCTGTAGACATGTTGTTGTGCAGCATCGCTGCTTGGTGGGAGTGAGGCTAGGTCGATGGGTTTATTCAGTTTAGATTTTGCTACATAACGCTTGTAAGTGACATATCTATATTGGTCGAGAGAGGAAACAGTTTTACTCCCGTATAAGATCAGGAGAAGTTGTTCCCCGGCAGCGGCTACTGCACTTGGTGTACTGTCATCCGCCAAAATTGTGTTGACATACTGTTGTGAGTCGCTAGTAACATCGGAGACAATTGTACTGAATACTTTCTTCTTACCAACTCGAAAGAGTGCAGAAGTAGTGTCACAACCACTTATAGAATGTGCTACAAGGAGGTTGCTTCTATGGTCACCCATTTTGGTTGCTAATTCACTAAATGAAACTAGTAAGCGTGGGGTAATGGAATACATATTGTGAATATTACATCCCGGTTGAACTCGAGAGGGTAGAATGACTAACAAGTCTGTGTCTGTTTCCACAACGACAACATGGTTGTCATCTTGAGCGATGTCAAGTGCAGTTTCGGCTATCAGTACATCAGCATCAGCCTCGGCCTGCTTGGACTGAATATTGATAGCAGATAGCTCCTGCATTAGAAGATCGATCAGTTGGGTTTTGTTCTTGGCATTTGCAAGGAAACCGGATTGGGGTGTGGTGGCTGGTAACTCGGGTGAGATATTGATATCAATGGAATACCTGTCTTTAGATCTACGGGCTTGTTCCATGCCCTTTGTCGACATTGTACAAGCATAACCATCAAAAACAACCACGACGTTCGCCCCAAAATGTCTCACTAGATAATTGGAATATGATGTACATATGTCCTTATATGACGACTGTTTAGGCCATACAACTGCCCTCAATAAAAATCCACCATCTACAACAAACAGAGAATGCTCTGGGATTTTAGTTTGCTCGGAACCGTATGTTTTGAGGATCTTACCTAGCGTGCTTTTCTGTGTCTTCCTCATTCCAGCAGAAGCAAACAATGCTGGTGGTTTCGGGGCGAGTTCATATTGGAGATACTCTTCCATCTCTGCTTGTGACTGAATAACACATGTGATGCGGTTGAACAGAATTGTGGGGTCAATCACTACCTTACTTCCACGGACTTTGATGCTATTTGCCATCGATGCGAAAGACTTCACAGTGTCAACACGTCGTAGGTTGATGCTGTTGAACGTTTTGCTTACAACATTCGATACGCAACATTCACCAATTTTGCGAACTTGGTCACAGTTCACAGTTTCGTCGGCCACAAGTCCGGTCACTATAGAGACTAATTGTAGTGGATCTCTATTCTGAAAGGGGGAATGCACTCTGAGCCAGTTCAATAATTTGGTGATATCATTGGCATCAGTCAATTGTGAACTTTGACGGAGATCCCGATGTTGTTCGCCATGACCAGTGTGAACATGAACAAAATTTTCGAGAGCATTACATATCGGAAGGCAAAGAGGTAGTCCATGTACCCATTTCGCAACAGTGCTATCGGTTATTCCCCTGCCATGTGTGAGACCACCAGGGAGCTTGAACATTCTCATTAAACACTGCTCCATGGTCTGATCAGAATATATCCCGTCCGAGAATTTATCTGAGCGCCTTATGGTAAAGTAACCTTTCTCAGTGAACAACTTCAAATCATCCTGTTGCATTATTTCTGTTAGCTCATTCATCTGCTGCAAATAGAGATGAGAACTTTTTGCGTATGCAAAATGACCACCTGCGTGAAATACTGGAATCATATTGCGAACACAATATGTGTGGAGTTCCCAGTCGCCTGTGCGCTCTGCTCTCAAGAACAACTGGAGAAGACCTATTTGCTCGTAGTATTGTACCCAAAGCTTTCCTGTGCGTCCTACGGACGCATTCTGGAGCAGTTCGTGTAATTTTGACAGTAAATGGTTGACACTTTCTTGATTGACAGCGTTTGTTTATGAGTACACATCAAGGGCGTGCACACATTACATGCCAATGCATCTTGAGTGTAGGCGAACACCACATTATGTGATTTAATCGAACATGGAAATTGACACAATGATGCTATAATACGGTATTTGAATGAGAAAAGTCGATGCCGTTTGAATTTGAGTTTAGGGGGTATGGTTAATATTTCACACGTTTCACCAGTTCATTATGGAATAAATGACTATTGTTATATATCATTATAAAGCCACTGCTTTTCTGCAATTTTTGATATATAATTTAACTCCCAAAGTAGTCGTAGATTTGATTTAATGGACGTTGTGTACCGTTGTGTGTATGAAAACAATAAAATTTTTTTCGTAATTTTGTACATTTTCGTGAATATTTCACCATTGAGTGTGAGGATTGGTACAAAGTTGGCATTTTCTGTTGGGGATATGTATTCTCAATATAATTCAGCACGATATTTATGATTCTCACCCTACTAAGGCGAATAAGAATGAGAAATATGGAGCTGGGTCGAATTTTTTTTTAAATTGTTTTTTTCATCAAAAAAAACGCTATAACTAAAAAAGCTCAACTCGGATTCGCGGGGACTTTTCACACTTTATCCGCAATGTGTGACCCGGAAACATATAAAAAAAATCAGCTTTCTCCGATGTTTTTCCTTACTTTCTCATTTTTATGTCTAATGTGCCTGGACTACAGGTAGTAAGAACTCTCTTGTGGAGCTTGGCGAACTAGAGACAGATCCAACAGAGATCTTGGATAAATCAAAAATGACAAGTATAAATTACCCTGTGTCGGCATCGGTAAATGCGAATTTGCAGCAAATATTCGCAACGTTGGACAAAATTAATCTGAAGCTCAGTACCATTGATGATATCAAATTGGTGTTCGGCAAATTGAATGCCAGAATGGACATTGTTGACAATAAAATCTCCTAATGTAAACAATATAGAGGAGAACTGCACTAAGAATGCACGAGACATTCAAGAACTGAAGGTCCAAACAAACAAACCCGATCTGCTCGGAAAGACGATTAGCGAAACGCGCTAATGCAACAAAAGAAATGTAATCAATCAAGTGACAATGTAGTGAGCTTGTGGAATGTGTGACCGACTAACAAAGTTACTCAATGAAATGTAACCTAGTTTTTTCAGGTTCAGAGGTGTAGGATAGTAAAGAGTGTTCAATCGAAATATCCTGGATAATTTCATTAAGAAGCGGATGGGAATAACCGGGGATATTCATTTTGATGCCGTTTATCGCTTGGAAAAACGTGCAGGTGCACGTGCCGCTGACAAGCACCGGCCTATTTTGGCAAAGTTTACGTTTTTAAAGACTGTAAGCTTCTGGGAAAGAAGTCGAACGTCCTACAAAACTCGAGCTACTATATAAATTAACAATACCCACAGGCCATGAACGAATGTACAGTTACAACTAGAAGTCCAGTCATGAAATGCGCACAAATAGCACGTTGATATGCGCGTTAATATACGCGTTATGGCCCAAGTAAAGCTATCACATTCTGTACATATGGCCTGTGCACAAGCAATGTTTCAGCCAATGGACCTCCGGGTAACCCGGAGGTCCATTGGCAGAAACATTACATGTGTTTGCTGTGAGTAACCAAGAGAAACTGCTGTGCTTTGGATGCCATTCGATATGGCAATTACGTGCAAACCCAACGCGCAATTAAGCCTAGATAAGCGCACTATTCGTGACAGGACTTCTAGTTTTTACTGTGAGAAAGCAGTATTGTTGCCCATTGTTAAATAGGCTGGGGCTGATGGTCAATCATCTCGTGCAGTCGGTGATAAGCTGTTCATCAGTAACAAAGAAGTGACGACTCGCGTGGCCCACGATATAGGCCTAATAAAACCAACTAGGATCTCTCTAGTAAAACGCCGCCAATCTGCTAAGGTAAACCAAACTAACCTTACCCCCACCCCAAGCAGGAGTGAAAACAAAACTTCCTCAAGACAAAACGTACTGAGGGAGCGAGAGATGGTCGAAACTAAGGTGCTATATAAATGAGAGAATTTTTGTTTTTTTGTTTTGCAATTCCAGCCTCTGATATTCCTTAAATTCAAATTAAATATACAAATATTATACATCAAAATGAAGGTTGAGATGTATAGAACACGAAACACATATTTAATCAACTCATAGAGTTGACAACAGGCACCACTGGTTCCTGGAAGTCTTCTATCGAATTAGTACCAGAACTGATAATACAAAGATATTTCCGGAGAACGACTTGTGGTCAAATGTGTTTCACACATCCAAGAACAAAGCTAGGCATTCAAAACACTTTAGAGTGCAGCGATAGGACTGCATCTGGGAAAAGGACAACACTGTCTGCAATTTTTATTGAAGATGGATTCCATGTTCGATGGACATGTGCAAATCACTCGATTCCATCGAAAAACAAAATCGTAATTTTAAGAAATTTCAACAGATGTCATCATACCTTGCGTAGAATATGGCAGCTGTGCAGTCTCTATATAATAATAGTATGTGGTATTAAGGCGATCTTTCTCATTATTTGATTTCAGACGGAGTTGCATATCGATGCTTCTTCCGTCCGATGATGTTGACCGGAAATCGAAAGTATTTTACTATGTAAACAAAAAGGGCAGTTTTGGAATTCACCCCCATTCAGCTCTGGCGCTTTGCTTTGAAGATGTTTTGATGTCCTGACTTTGTTCTTGGGTATGTGAAGCGCATTTGGCCACAAGTTGTTCTCCGGAAATATTATTGTATTATCAGTTCTGGTACGAATACGGTAACAGACGTCCAGGAACCAGTGGTGCCTGCTGTGAACTCTGTAAGTTGACTAAATATGTGTTTCGTATTCTATACATCTCCACCTTCATTTTGATGTATAATATGTGTACATTTAATTTGAAAGTAAGGAATATCAAAGGTAGGAATTTCAAAACAAACAGAATTCTCCTACTTATATAGCACCATAAGAATAGTTTCGGTTCACGTTTGTGGAATTAGGTCGCAATTACGTGACGCAAAGTTTTCGATTTTGTAAGTAGATTCGATATGTTTCTCTTACAAGAGACAAAAACGTATGCCACAGATAGTGTAGATATCGCTGACTTTATGTTTTCTCAAATAGAAACAGGAAAAGGTTTTCCAAATACAGGTCCGGGGCACTGCTAATAGTGGTTAAGGTGCTATATCAGTCATAAAAGTTTGTATATTTAGAAATTCCCACCTCTGATATTCCTTAACTGGTAGATAGTCCAGGCACATTAGACATAAAAATGAGAAAGTAAGGAAAAAAATCGGAGAAAGCTGATTTTTTTTATATGTTTCCGGGACACACATTGCGGATAAAGTGTGAAAAGTCCCCGCGAATCCGAGTTGAGCTTTTTTAGTTATAGCGTTTTTTTTGATGAAAAAAAAATTTTAAAAAAAATTCGACCCAGCTCCATATTTCTCATTCTTATTCGCCTTAGTAGGGTGAGAATCATAAATATCGTGCTGAATTATATTGAGAATACATATCCCCAACAGAAAATGCCAACTTTGTACCAATCCTCACACTCAATGGTGAAATATTCACGAAAATGTACAAAATTACGAAAAAAATTAATTTATTGTTTTCATACACACAACGGTACACAACGTCCATTAAATCAAATCTACGACTACTTTGGGAGTTACATTATATAGCAAAAATTGCAGAAAAGCAGTGGCTTTATAATGATATATAACAATAGTCATTTATTCCATAATGAACTGGTGAAACGTGTGAAATATTAACCATACCCCCTAAACTCAAATTCAAACGGCATCGACTTTTCTCATTCAAATACCGTATTATAGCATCATTGTTTCAATTTCCATGTTCGATTAAATCACATAATGTGGTGTTCGCCTACACTCCAGATGCATTGGCATGTAATGTGTGCACGCCCTTGATGTGTACTCATAAACAAATTTGTATTGTACAGACAAATTGTGTCTTCGTCAGATAAGTTGACAAAAGTTTTCGTTAGACTCGGCGCTTCCATATGATTATGTCATATTTAGGGGCAATTGGTTCGATCATGGTTGGTAGCGGCTTGGATGAACTTTGGGGGACTGTTTATGCTGGTGGGTCAATCCATCATTTGATCAGTGGTCATGCATATTCAAGAGCAGTTCGTGCCCATTTGCTAACACAAATTGCCATTACAAAACTTGTGTTTGAAGAAAGCCGAACACTAGATAACATAGACTGCACAGAAGTCAATGAAATATTCTGTGGACTTGCCAGAGGTGACTGTACAACAGCTGACGCTGTCAATCAAGAAAGTGTCAACCATCTACTGTCAAAATTACACGAACTGCTCCAGAATGCGTCCGCAGGACGCACAGGAAAGCTTTGGGTACAATACTACGAGCAAATAGGTCTTCTCCAGTTGTTCTTGAGAGCAGAGCGCACAGGCGACTGGGAACTCCACACATATTGTGTTCGCAATATGATTCCAGTATTTCACGCAGGTGGTCATTTTGCATACGCAAAAAGTTCTCATCTCTATTTGCAGCAGATGAATGAGCTAACAGAAATAATGCAACAGGATGATTTGAAGTTGTTCACTGAGAAAGGTTACTTTACCATAAGGCGCTCAGATAAATTCTGGGACGGGATATATTCTGATCAGACCATAGAGCAGTGTTTAATGAGAATGTTCAAGCTCCCTGGTGGTCTCACACATGGCAGGGGAATAACCGATAGCACTGTTGCGAAATGGGTACATGGACTACCTCTTTGCCTTCCGATATGTAATGCTCCCGAAAATTTTGTTCATGTTCACACTGGTCATGGCGAACAACATCGGGATCTCCGTCAAAGTTCACAATTGACTGATGCCAATGATATCACCAAATTATTGAACTGGCTCAGAGTGCATTCCCCCTTTCAGAATAGAGATCCACTACAATTAGTCTCTATAGCGACCGGGCTTGTGGCTGACGAAACTGTGAACTGTGACCAAGTTCGCAAAATTGGTGAATGTTGTGTATCGAATGTTGTAAGCAAAACGTTCAACAGCATCAAACTACGACGTGTTGACACTGTGAAGTCTTTCGCATCGATGGCAAATAGCATCAAAGTCCGTGGAAGTAAGGTAGTGATTGACCCCACAATTCTGTTCAACCGCATCACATGTGTTATTCAGTCACAAGCAGAGATGGAAGAGTATCTCAAATATGAACTCGCCCCGAAACCACCAGCATTGTTTGATTCTGCTGGAATGAGGAAGACACAGAAAAGCACGCTCGGTAAGATCCTCAAAACATACGGTTCCGAGCAAACTAAAATCCCAGAACATTCTCTGTTTGTTGTAGATGGTGGATTTTTATTGAGGGTAGTTGTATGGCCTAAACAGTCGTCATATAAGGACATATGTACATCATATTCCAATTATCTAGTGAGACATTTTGGGGCGAACGTCGTGGTTGTTTTTGATGGTTATGCTTGTACAATGTCGACAAAGGGCATGGAACAAGCCCGTAGATCTAAAGACAGGTATTCCATTGATATCAATATCTCACCCGAGTTACCAGCCACCACACCCCAATCCGATTTCCTTGCAAATGCCAAGAACAAAACCCAACTGATCGATCTTCTAATGCAGGAGCTATCTGCTATCAATATTCAGTCCAAGCAGGCCGAGGCTGATGCTGATGTACTGATAGCCGAAACTGCACTTGACATCGCTCAAGATGACAACAATGTTGTCGTTGTGGGAACAGACACAGACTTGTTAGTCATTCTTACCTCTCGAGTTCAACCGGGATGTAATATTCACATGCATTCACATGATGTATTCCATTACCCCAAACTTACTAGTTTCAGTTAGTGAAATAGCAACCAAAATGGGTGACCATAGAAGCAACCTCCTTGTAGCACATTCTATAAGTGGTTGTGACACTACTTCTGCACTCTTTCGAGTTGGTAAGAAGAAAGTATTCAGTACAATTGTCTCCGATGTTACTAGCGACTCACAACAGTATGTCAACACAATTTTGGCGGATGACAGTACACCAAGTGCAGTAGCCGCTGCCGGGGAATAACTTCTCCTGATCTTATACGGGAGTAAAACTGTTTCCTCTCTCGACCAATATAGATATGTCACTTACAAGCGTTATGTAGCAAAATCTAAACTGAATAAACCCATCGACCTAGCCTCACTCCCACCAAACAGCGATGCTGCACAACAACATGTCTACAGATGTTATCTCCAGGTCCAGCAATGGCTGGGCACGTCGCTTCCTCCGACGGATTGGGGGTGGTCGCTAGACAATGGACTTCTTGTACCGACTGCAGCCACAAAGCCATGTGCCCCCGATAACCTACTGAATCTGATCAGTTGTGGTTGCAAGAGTGTTTGTACAAAAAGGTGTGGGTGTAAGAAGGCAGGACTCTCTTGCTCAGGTTTGTGTAATTGCAGTTCGGATTCTTGTAACAACCACAGAAACACTGTCCTGTCGGAAATTTCTGAGTTCGATGAATAATATGTATATAGGTCATGTCATTTCTGTATATAGCGTTGATAATAGTCAGTGTAACTTAATCCATGTTGATTGATTTGTACATTCTGTAAATATTATTTATTGATTTTTATACATTCTGTAAATATTATTTATTGATCTAATGCTGCCAGACACAGACGTGTCTGTTCGGTCCCAAACCCGAAAATAGTTGAGTTCTCATGCTGACGAATTTTATGCCAAAAGGGGAACTCGGCCAGAAGCAGAGGGGGTCTTCCATAATGTCTATTTTGTAAGCAATGATAAAAGTCTTCAAATGGTGGTGGATTTTTTATCGTCTGTCCAACTAACATCCCGTTCTGTACTACGACCCTTTGGGCAAATCCGTTAGGAAAATCGTCATTTTTTGCGTAAATCCGATACTTTTTGTGAATTTTCAATAATTTTTCGCAGAAATTGTCACAGAATGCACATTTTCCTCTAGGTAAATGTATATTAGACATTATGTAGCTCGAAATACGCGTAAACAAAAAATACAGTTGGATCAATTCGAGGTTACAAAGTTCGTGCGATTTTTTTAAATTTTTTTCAAACGCGTTTTCGAAAAAAGGCTGTAGAAAAAAAAGCTCAACTGGGATTTTAGGGGACTTTTGTCTAATCGTTCAGTGACATGTACTCGACATTCCCTGAAAAAATCAGCTTTCTCCGATTTTTTTCCCTAGTGAAACCTAATGTTCTTGGGCTAAGAGTGCTGAATTATTTTTGGCCATCAAATCTTGTACACATGTCGTTGCCTTGTTACAATTTATGGGATAGTGCCAGCTCTCCCATAAATTGTAACAAGGCAAACCCTTACAGACTAAATAGTGCCACTTCAAAGATAATACAAAGCACATCCACTGAATATGAGCCTTCAAGTTGTGGTACCTGCGCTTCAGAATAAAGCCCAAATATGGGCTTCCAGCACTCTACCAGTGAAATTCAAACTAAATATACACAAATTATACATCAAAATGAAGTTTCAGATGCATAGAACACGCAATACATATGGAATCAATTCATAGCGTTAACAGCATGTACCACTGGTTCCCGGAAGTCCGCTACCGTATTCGTACCAGAACTGCTAATATAATAATATTTGACGAGAACAACTTGTGGCCAAATGTGCTTCACATATTCAAGAACAGTGCTAGGCATTCAAAACACTTTGGAGTGCAGTGATCGGAGGACTGCATTTTGGGAAAGGGACAACACTGGCTGCATGTTGTATTGAAGGTGGATTCCATGTTTGACGGACATGTGCAAATCACTCGATACCACGAATTTCCACCGAAAAATAAAATCGTAATTCTAAGAAATTTCAACTGGTGTCATGATACCTTGCATAGAATATGGCAACTGTGCAGTCTCTATAGGTATCGCGGAACTAAATATTGACATTAGAGTTAACCGCCTTAAAATGTTGCATTCGGAAATGATGCAATCTCTAAAAATAAACAGCCTTGGAAAAATATATTGTTTCAATAAAGGTTTGAAACATTCTATTGACATCTTGCATTATTGTTGAATATTCCTGATAAAAAAGAGGGTGATTTGATGACTTGATGACTTTTGGACCTAAAAAAATACAATTTCCTTTTTGTGTGTTTCTGTAAGGAATTCCCTGGAAAATATGTGCACATGACCGGTTTTTCCCTTTGTGTCAGTTTTTCTCTGTTATTTGTTGCATGACCCCCCTGTTTTCGGATCAGAAAAAGTTTTCTGAAAGGCTATACTTGACAGAGATATTTCAATGCCAAAATTAAAGTGATGCAATCATATTTTTTCCATCTGAACGTTATAATGGTTGCCTATGGGAAAATATTTAGTTCCGTGATACCTATATAATAATAGTTTGCTGTATTAAGGCGATCTTTCTCATTATTTGATATTAGACGGACTCAAATGTAAACAAAGGCGACACTTTTGGAATTTACCCCCATGCAGCTCTGACGCTGTGTTTTGAAAAATTTTACTGCCCTAGCTTTATTCTTGGATATATGAAGCACATATCGCCACAAGTTGTTCTCGTGAAATATTATAATATTATCAGTTCTGGTACGAATACGGTAGCAGACCTCCAGGAACCAGTGGCGCCTGCTATTAAATCTGTAAGTTGATTAAATATGTGTTTCTTGTTCTATACATCTCAACCATCATTTTGATGTATAATTTGTGTATATTTAATTTCAATTTTATGAATATCAGAGGTAGAAATTTCAAAATAAACACAATTCTATTACTTATATAACACCTTAAGAAAACACACGCTCATTTGTTTACTTCACCTTAAGAAAACACACGCACATTTGTTTACTTTCGTGAACGACGAAAACAGTAGTGTTTTGTGGTGAAGATACGATGCTACAGATGGTGACTGTATTTATATCAATGGGTATTTGCCCCATGAGGGCTCAAAATACGATAAGGCCAAACAAACTTAAATAATTGATTCACAGGCATTTTTTTTAAACGAATGCGGAAGGGCGGTTTTCATTTTTATTCCTAATGAAATGGTCTCCGATGCCTAAAATCCAATTGTGAGAGCCTAAAATTAAATACTAGAGCTTCCATGTTGATTTCGCTGATAGTTTTTTTTTTTTTTTTTTTTTTTTGTAAAAGCAATTACACGACACAAAATCACTATAGAACAATTAAAATTGGGATCAAAAGTAATAAGGAGTTTTTTAGCTAGTTGGGTGCTAGACGCTACAATCAGGCCTTTCAAAGAAATGAGGGTACCAGTGCAAAAGTAACATTTTCCTTACCCATGTTTCGTATTCAGTTAAACGTAAATAATAGTTTGTTTATACAAATTTGTTCTATTACAAAGTATTGGAGAGTGCCTGTTGGCACTCTCCAATACTTTGTAATAGAACAATGTTCGATGAACAAATTTAGACCACCAAATATAATCAAGTCCTCAACCAGTTATTTATTATTTATTTATTTATTTATTGGTGTTTAAGGTCACATACTTATGCACAATGGCTAATCGTGACCGTGACAGTTTTACGGGTGGAGGAAGCCGGAGCACCCGGAGAGATCCACCGAGCAACGACGAGCAGCTGTCAGCTCTCCAACATCATAACTCGGAACTCTGCACCGCGGCACAGGCAGGGTTAGATTGGTTGAAGACATGCTCACCATCGACGTGCAGTACGCCTTAGTACACAGCGTCATCGTGCCCCCATGTGGGCAATCGGGGTTAAGTGACTTGCCCAAGGACACAACGCGGGAGCGCGAATCAGTCGCTGAAATGGTCACCCATCCAACTACTTACCGCGCTCGACGTTGCTTGACTTCGGTGATCTGACGAGAACCGTTTAACGCGACGCCACCGCGACGCCCCCCCCCCCCCCCTCTCAACCAGTTAAATAAATATTTATTTTGTATACATATGAGAATCGTGCCGCATTTCGCGAGAGAATAACTATACTGTATCGATGTTTTCAACATAATGCATTGCAAATCGCGATATGATACCGCTAAAATCACATGGTAGTTTTGCGCGTTTTCAATTTTGCCTCCGAAATAAGAATGACGAACGCGGGCCGAGAAAACGAATGAGCCTGTGCCTGAGAATCAAAAGATTAAGTTTCGTTACCCTCATGATGACATTTTTGATGAAATTACTCTGCCAGTTATGGAAAGGCTGTCTGCTTCAGATAAGGTCTTATTTGTCGGCGACTTTGATGCCAGATGTGGAAACGCAGAAGATCATAAATCGGTTGAGGAAATTTATTTATTGGTGTTTAAGGTCACATGCACAATGGCTAATCATGACCGTGACAGTTTTACGGTTGGAGGAAGCCGGAGTACCTGGAGAGAACCACCGAGCATCGATGAGCAACTGTCAGCTCCTCAACATTCTAACTCTGTTCAAGCTCCGCTCAAGCAGGGTTACAGCGGTTGAAGACATGTGCGCCATCGACGTGCAGGACGCCTTAGTACACGGTGTCATCGTGCCTCATGTAGGCAACCGGGTTAAACGCGGGTCGTCCCGAATGGGGATCGAACTCGGGACCTCTAGCATAGAAGTCCAACAGTCTGCCACTGAGCCACCGCGCTCGCAAGGTCAATAGCAGAAATTAGAAGAGGCCATATTCATTATTTGGGGTAGACCAAACAATATTTTCAAAGTGCAGATCTATTTCATCATACGAGCCCTTCAAAAGATTCCCTCATTTCGAAATGAAATGAATATTTTAAAATAATTTAATCATTTACCCCGCCTCGCGTTTGATTGGTTGAAAGCATGCAGCATGAAAGTCGTCAAAATCGTATAAACCAAATCACGTAATGATTTGGAATGTCTACACGTTCGCACATCCGATCCAACTTTGAAGACTCTGGAAGCCCCGCCCACTCAATCCAATTGTCACCGTGAGGGCGTGACGGTAGACTGATAGATGGATAACAAGCTTGTAAACAAAGATCAATGATTGATTTTTCATCGCCTCCAGTCAGCGAGAATATAATGATAATTTCTCCGGAACAATTGAATTTAATAAAATATACCGAAGTGGGAGACAAATAAAAGATCATACATCCAAACATGATTTTGGGGGAGCTTAAAAAAAATGTGTTTAATGATATTGTTACGTGACTTGCTAAATATCTGTCGTCTGCGATCGAAAATCAAAACAACAAACAATTTGACAATGATTGACGTGACCTGTTTGTGGCACACTTTCCTGAGTTTGACTGTTGTCTTTTGCGAAAATTAAAAGTTTTTCGTTCACGTACACATAGTTTTTTTTATATTTTAATATTACAGCCGGATTAAATTATAAGAAATAACTGTTGTTTTCCTTCGGATTATGCTATATAAACCGAAAATTTTCAGCACAAGCTTAATCATAACTCTCTACGCGAGTTATGAAGCTTGTGCTGAAAATTTTCGGTTTTTATCGCATAAACCGAAGGAAAACAACAGTTATTTCTTAATTGTTTTTAATTGTCTCAGATCAGAAAGATGATTTATATAGTATACAATACACTATTTGTATTCGTCACCCATTACTGTCCAAGCTTCAGGGAGGGCTGACCGAGAGATAATTTTTATTGAAAAGATGATTAACCCTTTACCTAACATAATGGCCAAAACCGGCCAGCGCTATTCTCAAAAATCGCCAATTAATTATCCTTATTCATTTTATTTTTTGTCTCAAAAAACATAGGTTATGACATTTCATTGGAACGAGCTCGTCGAGCTCGTTCCAATGAGAGGTCATAACCTATGTTTTTGAGACAAAAATGAAAAAAATTAGTAATTCAAGATTTTTTTTTACAAGTGTCGTCTGCTTTTCATGTTAGGTAAAGGGTTAAGTAAGATCACAAGCGGTTTCCGCAATGCACCAAAACTTTATTTCGATTCAGATAGTTAACGAGATGTCCAGGTTAGTTACTTTCCCGTATATTTTTTGGAAAGTCATTCCAAAATTTAGTGGCACTTGGCAAAATTACCTCTGATGTGTTTGGGTCCTGCAAAAAGGAACGGACATATTTGCGTTACGCCGATGATTGTAGCCATGGACGCATATGATGGCTGAAAGTATTAAACTGGTTAAGTAATTTGGGACAAGTTGTTGGTACATTTTAACATTTTATGGTACTGCTTTAGTTTGTGTTTTCGCCTTCAAGTTTTAAGTGGATCCTAACCGGTCTGTGCATAGAACATTTCCTTACCAACACTTCGCGTGGTACACGATATAACGCGGCTGCTTCAAACTGATTTTTTTTCGAGCTCCCCTACATTCGGTTAACGTCAATTGTCCTAACGGTGTCAGTATATTTTAGAATCGGACGTATAAACGAATGTTTATATTTTCAAGGGTTTTCCGATCAAGAGATACCTTATGTTTACGAAGAGATACCTTATGTTTACGAAGAAAGGCTATTCGTTTCCATGCTTTAGATGGTATATGGGCAATACGTTTTGTTCATGATCCTACATCGTTTAGTGTTAACCCCAGGTGTTCACGATGGTCAGATTCAGTGTTACATGTGTTTCACACGTGAAGACGGGGGTGGGTAGTGTTCGAACTTTTTCGGGAAATTAACATGTTTCCTCTTTTTAAGGGGTTGAATTCCACTAGCCATTCGATAGACCAATGTTCAACACTTGCGATAACATTAATCAGAAAACAAGCTTCCTGTCTCGAATCTTTCTCTATCAGGTGTACAGGGACGTATCGTCTGCAAAGAGACGAATGTTACAAAAACATCCTCAGTTATGTCATTTATGTAGATGTTGAAAGGCAGCGGATCAAGTATTTATCCCTGTGGTAGCCCTGCCTCCACATGTTTCCAATGAAATGATTCGTATTGTATGACAACACGCTGTTGCTAATTCGTTAAGTAAGCCTCCAACCACTTTAAAATTTTGCATGTATTCCCAATTTCTCGAGTTTGTGTATAAGTCATCTGTGTCAGACTTTGTCAAAGGTTTTGCTTTCGTGACAAAACATGAATCTTATTTTACCCCTTCGTCGAACCACATCTGATTGTGTTGTAGATTTCAGTGAGTTGGAGAGTAGTAGAATCATTTGGTGCCAATCAAGATTGAGAATCGTGACAGCAGAGCATTACAGTCAAGGAAGTTAACCCTTTACCTAACGTAACGGTCAAAACCGGCCAGCGCTATTCTCAAAAATCGCCAATTAATTTTCACTATTTTTTTCATTTTTTGTCTCAAAAACATAGGTTATGACCCCTCGTTGGAACGAGCTCGTGTGTCGTCTGCTTTTCAGGTTAGGTAAAGGGTTAAAGACATGTGTGAATATACATATTTAAAAAAAAAATTTGCGATACAGCTTAAAAGAGAGATTGGTCTATAATTTCTTGTTGTACATGGGTCATTCATTTTTAACTTGGGGCTACATTCGTGCATTTCCACTGAGTCGGGAAATGAGAATAATTTAGTAGATAATTGACAATTTGGTGTCAATGGTTTTATTAAGCTAATTGAGCTAATTGACTTCAAACCGAAAGGTCCACGGTTCGCTCACCACCAAGAGCAACTGCGTTGTGCCCGTAGGCAAGGTACTTAATCCTCGGTTGCCCACGTAGGCACGGCGCTGTATAATAAGGCGTACTGTACTTCTTTGGAGCAATTGTCTTCAACCAATAATAATTCTGCTTCTGTTGTGTTGGTGCGTTGGGGAGTCTGGCAGCTTGAGGTATAATGTTCCCGAGTCGGAAAGCGTCCTCTTTGGTTCTAAGTTTCAACGTGTAAGGGATTGATTGTATTTGCTCACTGGGAATATAAAATTTTAAACCTAAATCATTTGCATTTTAAAAGGCGTGGCAACTTACTGAAGGTACCCGACACGTGGTGGCCCTGGCTGTCGAAAGTGTCGTTAAACCCCAATAAATAAACAGATAAATATATTTACTGGTGGGTAAATCGCTACGCTTTTGAAATTGCTAACAGTTAATTTCAGCCATTTGTCTTCTCGGGTATAAAATACAATTCTACAAAATACAACTGTAAAATTTTATTATGACAGGCTCCTGGGTTGAGTCTGCATTGCGGGCAGATCAGAGTGCCAGATTGCGACAATTTATAAATTATATCATACAGAAAACATTTTGTGTGATAAAATAGGTTATGAATGTTCAACTAAACAACAACACACTCTCTTCTCTCGATCAGATAACGAAAATTGAATAAGGAACTGGGAATAAGTAACGGCTGTCACGTCCCCAAAGGGAACAAAGTAATTCGGGGCATTCATTAGCACGACAATCAATTTGTTTGCTTTGCTTTGTGTTCCGGAAAAAAACATTTAATATTCTATGCATGCCACCTTAGATAATAACAACATCATTACTAACTTATATTCGATAGTTGATCGCCAAAGTGTATTAATGCTTTCATTTATTCATGTGCTTGACACATACGGTATATGTATATTCCTGTCCCGTGACTTTAACCCTGTGCTGTGTAGATTGTAAAAAACTTAGGTTCGACCCCTCATATCAACACATCGCGTGTCAAAAAGAAATTGTGTTTGCATCAGATGACATTTAGTGTATCTTTATTCTGTTAACCCGTGTCTTATTTATTTATTTATTTATTTATTTATGTATTTATTTATTTATTTATTTCCTCGCAAAAGGCATAACACCACACACACCCCTGAGAAATTATCAGTCAATGTGTTCAAAGAAAAGGGTAGGTTAAAAACACCAGAAAGAGATTTAAACAGCTGTTTTTTAAAAACAGTTTTAGGTAATGTTTTGAGTTGAATAATATCCTTGACGTAACGTGCACCAGATCAGACAGAACTTGTTGTTAACTGGGAAATACTTCGAGTGGTTGATAAATGAAACTGTATTGATTTGCAAAGACTTTTGTATAATGCCTGTGGCCTGCATGAGCGCTGTCGGTACATTTTCACTCTTTTTGTGTATTTTTGGCGATAAAAACCTAGAAACATTTGATGACAGGGTGGTCAAATATGCAACAAAGAAGGTGATAGATCGGCCCAATAGGGCTGTAGGATTAACCCTTTGCACACCAGCAGTCGCTTTTCCGACCAGGAACATGATACGTCATGATGCCATTAAATATGGTGGTTGTTCAATAAATATGTGGGGTAGACCAATCGATATTTTCAACGTGCAGCCCCGAGGCTGCACGTTGAAAATATTGATTGATCAACCCTAAATAATGAATATGGACTCTTCTAATTGCTGCGTTCAACTGTCACGGAAGATACCACTAGCGTTCAAAGGGTAAAATCACTTATATATTTATTTATTTTTATTTATTCATTTGTGTTTAAGGTCACATATTTCTGCACAATGGCTAATCATGACCACAACAGTTTTACGGGTGGAGGAAGCCCGTGTACCGTGAGAGAACGACCGAGTGACATCGAGCAACTGTCAGCTTCCAAACATACTAACACCACACAAGCATGGTTAGTATTGGTTGAAGACAAGTGCACACTCGACATGCAGTACGCCTCCGTACACAATGCCACGAGTGACTCGTGCCTTATTTCAGCCATTTTATCCAATATTTTAACAGCCTCCCCTCCAGGAGATTTTAGTATTTCTTTATTCAGTGATAGCGCGCCTTATTTTCAATCAGTTTCAGTGACGTTTTAGCACTTTTCAACCCGGCATGCTTATGTTTTGGCGTACAACAAAAGTAGGCGAGCCAAGAGTTTGTATCTTAACTGGAGGTTAACGACACTTTCAACAACGAGGGCCACTTTATGTCGGAGAGTTTTACAGGTGAGGGCAGCCAGAGTGCACGAAGAGAACAAACGATCACAAGCGAAAAACTATTCTCTAAGGTATTAACCCGACACAAGCAGTGTTAGGAGCAGTTGAAAGTAAGAACATCATCGACGGAGAGTATGCCTTAGAAAACACCGTAATCGTGCTGACGCATGGACAGCCGGGATTAAGTATCTTGCTCAAAGACAGAACGCAGATGGCGTGGAATGGAAACGTCGATCTGTCGGTTTGGTTCAACTGGTAGAGTGCTAAATTATTTTTGGCCATCAAATCTTGTATACATGTCGTTGCCTTGTTACAATTTATGGGAGAGTGCCAATGGGCACTCTCCCATAAATTGTAACAAGGCAAACCCTTACAGACTAAATAATATCAATTTAAGGATAATACAAAGCACATCCACTGAATATGAGCCTTCACGTTGAGGCACCTGCGCTTCAGAATAAAGGCCAAATATGGGCTTCCAGCACTCTACCAGTTAAAGTCCAATGCTCTAATCAATAAATCAATAAGCAGACCATATCCAAACAAAATCTCCTCAGGATGAAGTCCCCAGGAAAATCACCTTTGGATATAATACACTCACTTTTATTTGTAGGGGCTGATAAAATCCCCCTCACTAACTAATTTTCTGAGGCGTACGTTATCCCCTCAAACTAATTTTATTAAGAAATAACTGTTGTTTTCCTTCGGTTTATGCGATATAAACCGCAAATTTTCAGCACAAGCTTCATAACTCGCGTAGCTAGTTATGATTAAGCTTGTGCTGAAAATTTTCGGTTTATATCGCATAAACCTAAGGAAAACAACAGTTATTTCTTATAATTTAATCCGGCTGTAATATTAAAATATAAAAACTATGTGTACGTGAACGAAAAACTTTTAATTTTCGTAAAAGACAACAGTCAAACTCAGGAAAGTGTGCCACAAACAGTTCACGTCAATCATTGTCAAATTGTTTGTTCTTTTGATTTTCGATCGCAGACGACAGATATTTAGCAAGTCACGTAACAATATCATAATTTTTTTTTTTTTTTAAGTTCCCCCAAAATCATGTTTGGATGATTGATCTTTTATTCGTCTCCCACTTCGGTATATTTTATTAAATTCAATTGTTCCCGAGAAATTATCATTATATTCTAGCTGACTGGAGGCGACGAAAAATCGATCATTGATCTTTGTTTACAAGCTTGTTATCCATCTATCAGTCTGCCGTCACGCCCTCACGGTGACAATTGAGTGGGCGGGGCTTCCAGAGTGTAGACATTCCAAATCATTACGTGATTTGGTTTATACGATTTTGACGACTTTCACGCTGTATGCTTTCAACCAATCAAACGCAGCGGCGGGGCAAATGATTAAATTATTAAAGATTAACAAACAGATGATGTCGATCATTTAAAAATATATTATTCATCACTATTGAATGATTTACCTAGGTTTAGCATAGATATTTTTACGTAAGTGTTATAATTTTAATGAACTCCGTCACGAAATTTCATATCAAATCGTGTTGACAGACCCCGCTACGTGATAGCACCATTTACAGTGTCCACGCTGTGTGGTGTCAATTGTGCCCATTGCACAAAAACACATTTGTTTGGCATCGAAAATACAGCATTTGTCACACTCATTGGCACCATAATTGTAGCTTGGTAGGACCCAAATGTTTTGTGGTTTATTTCAGTGCATGTTTTTGATAATCGCTGTCTGACGACACAGGCGAGACAGAATTCACCTTGGGTCTGTGTAATGGCTGGCCTGAATTAAACCCTTTACTGTCACGCCCACTTTATCCATATATGGGTGACTTCTATGTACGCCTGTTTGAGAGGACGTTTAATACAATTTATGACATACTTGAAACTCTATCATCTAATTAATTGTTGGAAAGGGCTCCCTGAGCCCTTTCCAACAATTAATCAGATGGTACCTTTGATCTGCGCATAACGGAACGTACAGATAATCATCATAAGACAGGTGGAAGTAGTCGCTTTCGGTAGCGTAAGTGTTAACAATTTATCCATTTTATCTGATTCTTATCAAAACACATTTCTTTGTTTCTTTATCCTGTTTTATTCTGCTTAATCTTTTGTTTTATTAAATATGGTACTTTGAGTGCAACGGGGCATTATCCGCAATGTTTTAGTATTGCAAATGGCGCCTTGTTGCACGCAGAGGACGATGCATGGTTAATTTATTCTCATTTCCATTTATTTTGTACAAAAAAATCATTTGACACCGACCGAAAATTCCACTGGACGCCAAACAATTAGAGACACCCATAAACACTAACCATTTATAAAATATATTCTTCATTACTGTTGTTGGGGGCGCGGTGGCTCAGTAGGTAGAGGTGCAGGCTGCAAGCCGAGAGGTTCTCGGTTTAAATCCCACCTGCGGCAACCGCGTTGTGTCCTTGGGCAAGGCACTTTACCCCCATTGCCCACGTAGGGGCACGGTGACGTTGTGTACTAAGACGTACTGCACGTCGATGGTGCACCTGTTTTCAACCAATGCTAACCCTGCTTGTGTGGAGTTGGTATGTTGGGGAGCTGACAGTTGCTCGCCGTTGCTCGGTGGTTCTCTCCTGGTACTCCGGCTTCATCCACCCGTAAAACTGTCACGGTCATGGTTAGCCATTGCGCATAAATGTGACCTTAAACACCAATAAATAAATAAATAACTTCATTGTTGTTCAATGGCATATAATTTATTTTTTTATGACATCTGATATTTCATTAACTGTTTATAATGCAAGACCGGCAATCGACAGTTGCAAAAAATATTCCCTCTATAGGTATGACAACACTAAATATTTGAATCAGCGTTACCTGCCTTGTAAAGATGCACTCGGAAATGATAATCTCCAAAACAAAGCAGCATTTGGGAAAATATGACGTTTTAATAAACGTTTGAAGCATTCTACTGGCACCTTACATTATTGTTGAATATTCCAGATAAATAAAGAGGGTGATTTGATGAGTTTTGGATCAGAAAAATACAATTGACTGTTTGTGTGTTTTTGCTGGGAATTCCCTGAAAAGTATGTGCACATGAGTGATGTAATCATTAGAACGATCGCGATAAGCTCGTTTCAATTTATTTATTTATTGGGGTTTAACGACTTTCGACAACCATTGACACCTCGTGTCGGACAGTTTTACGGGCGGGGGAAGCCGGAGTACCCGGAGAGAACTACCGAGCAACGACGAGCAACTGTCAGACAACCCAACGTACTAACTCCACACAAGCAGGGTTTACTTTGGCTGAAGACAAGTGCATCATCGACGTGCAGTACGCCTTAGTACACATCGCCACCGTGCCTCCACGTGGGCAGTTGGGATTAACTGTCTTGCCCATGGACACAACGCGGTTGCCGCAGGTGGGCTTCGTACCGAGAAGCTCTCGGCTTGCAACCTGAATCTCCACCTACTGAGCCAGCGCGCTCCCCAAACTCGTTTCATTGAGTGGAAATACGCTTGTTTTCGGGGCAAAAGATGAAAAACAATCTTAGCGGTGTTTGTGAATCGCGCTGGTCGTGGTTTCTTATAGTCATAAAGTTTGTGAGTTGTTAAATTACACATTGTGTAGAAAAAGAAAAAGAAAAACACTGAAAATGATAACTCGGGAGAAAACACAATAAATACTTTGTGAATAGCGGGATCATTGATGATCAGTACTGGATTTCCCCACAAATACAAAATAGACTCGCCCATTTCGTTATACAATAGTTATAAGACAATACCATTCATGGCGTCGGGGTTGACAACATTTACAAACGAGTATTTTGCCCAACGTTTTTCTCCCCCAGAATGAATAAAAATCACCCAAATGTGTTATCAAAGGCTTCGTTTTATACCACTCTGTCAGTTCTTCTTCAACTAGTAAGACCCCACCTGCCTCCTCCTCCTTCACGCACAGCCTCTCCCGTTTCAATGCACACATCCCTGACCCATCTCGCCAGAAACAAAAATCGATTTTGATAAAGTTATCTCCCCTGAAATTATTACACGGACGAGGACGGTCCAATTAAGAAGCATGTAATTGTTGAGAAAGCACCTATGACATCAATAGAAAATGAAGTTTCTTTTTATTGTCTATAATAAACGAAAACAACAGACAGCTGTCAGTTGTTTTCGCTTATTAAAACTCACAAAAGGAAATTTGGCTTTTAATGGTAAGCTAATTAGAAGCAACTAAGTAACTGTCCACGTTTGTTCTTTATTTGTGGAAGTTGTTTTTACAGTACTTTAGGGATCTCTCCGCGTACTCCAGCTTCCTCCACCGGTAAAATTGTCCGACACGAGGTGACCCTGGCTGTCGAAAATGTCATTCAACACCAGTAAATGCATAATTAAATTTTCACAGCAATTTGCGAGTTTCCATTCTTCCCAGGAAAAAATGACAAATCTGATCTTTTAATACTAATGGAAAGGATGTTTATTGTCTTGGCGCATTTATGAACATTTCTTCGCAATTCCCAATACTACAAAATGGAAAAATTATAACCTTTGTTTAGTTTTTTGACAGCATCTAACATAGCATGTCACCTATCTTCAAGCATAATTACCCTTTACTTTTATAGCACCTTAAGAGGCATGTAATTGAGAAAACACCTATCACATTACTACAAAATAAAGCGAGGTCCCATTTTGTTACTTTAAATAAATGAAAGCAACAGGCAGCTCTGAGAGCTGCCTGTTGTTTTCGTTTATTAAAAGTTACAAAAGAAAACCTGGCTTTTATGGCACGCTAATTAAAAGCAACTAAATAACTGTCCACTTTGTCTCTTTGTTTAGCGAGTGTGTTTTTACAAATAATTTGCAAGTTTTTATTCTTCACAGCCTAAAATTAGCAGAATGTTTCTCTAGACTTTCAATGTGGAATGGACAGTGTCTGTGTTATATGTCACGATGCGCACACTGTTGATATAATGAACAGACAAAAAGTTACAGAACATCAAATGATGGTAAAGGCGTCACTTTCTTATCTTTAAATGGGTTTCAACAGTGAATAAGAGTCAAACATTCAAACTGATTGTGAAAAAATGTAAAAATCCACCTTCTGTATTTTATACTACACCAGAGGAAAATGCCCGGAGCTTGTGAAATGATGCGCTCATTCACATGATACAAATTCGCTAATATTTCAAAATTTCAATCTTTAAATGAAACTCGTATACTGTTAGTGTAAAATGTACTGGCAGCGTTAGGTAGTTAAGAGGAGCTGAGTGTCCGGTAAATCCCCTCCCAATGACGAAAACTGTAAGCCATGCCCCCCCCCCCCCCAACATACACACACGACAAACACTTCATTTCACTCACCCTGAGTGAAAGTCGGTGTATCCCCTCACCCATTTCCCATCTTCTTGCGGAGTATCTTACTTTCCTGTGTATAATTATGAAAACAAAAGAAAACAAATCACTGAATATTTTATTAACGTAATCATAATCTCGATTTTGTTAATGTAGTTATCCGTAAAAATAAAAAATTGAATCCGTAATAGTTGATTAAAACTACGCTACAATAAAATCAATAGTCAGTGGACAAACTAACGTGACAATCTCACTGTAACAGTTGGGCCTGATCTTAGCCTTCGCGTTTCGAAATTACATAATTCTCATGCAAATTTGACTTGAAACAACAATTTAAACAACAGAGTAATAAACAGAGTAATTTTAGCAATAAAATTAACTTGTCATCTTCTGATATTCTAAAACTAAATAGTAATCAATTGTTTCAGATTTGGAGAAGGGACAGGAGACAGATAACGCTGGGACTAATTTGAATGAACCTCCGCTCCCCCAGTTAACATTCCACTAAATGCTCTACGGGGAAGGTTTTCAAAACCGAACCATGAGACCTTATTGTGTACATTAATCACATCTTTTTTGCTTCCTATATTTATTTACAAAATGTTACTATAATAGTGCTTTATTGATTTACACCACGATGATCGTGTGTATTATATTTATATATATTTATTGGTGTTTAAGGTCACATATTTCTGCACAATGGCTAACCATGACCGTGACAGTTTTACGGGTGGAGGAAGCCGGAATAACCGGAGAGAACCACCGAGCAACGGCGAGCAACTGTCAGCTCCCCAAAAGACCAACTCCACACAAGCAGGGTTAGCATTGGTTGAAGACAGGTGCACGATCGACGTGCAGTACGCTTAGTACACAACTTCACCGTGCCCCTATGTGGGCAATGGTGGTAAAGTGTCTTGCCCAAGGACACAACGCGGTTACCGCAGGTGGGATTCGAACCGAGGACCTCTCGGCTTGCAACCTGCACCTCTACCAACAGAGCCACTGCGCCCCCGACCGTGTGTATTAAACGTTACACATAAGAAACAACGAGAATATGCTAGATACACCATCCGGCACACCTGTAAGATCGCCATGTAAAGTCGTTACGCATCTGACTGACAATCATCTTAGTAAACATTCGTCATTACCCATCTGCTTTACGTTATGGCGTGAAATCAATGCTCCGACAAGAAACAATGTTAAGCAAGAAAGTAAACAGACCGCCAAAGGTGATATTTTTCTTATTAGCATCATTCACTGAATTCAAATTTAATCGTGTTATAAATATAAAATATACCCATAGTAGCTTGGTGTACCAAATGTTCACCACGAGTGGTGAACATTTGGTAACACCAAGCTACTTTGGGTATATTTTATTTATACCATGATCGTCAGATTATTAAGAGTTGCTATTATTTTTTCGCGATTTTACTGAGCTCCAGAAGTACATACGTGCGAATATGTTTTCGTTAACACAAGCATCGGTGGGCGGTACATCCACTGTCAATTTTATCGCCGAAACGAAATGAAAAAAAGAAATTCAGCCTTTTTCGTTTTAATAACATAATAACATACTATTTCGAGTTATGCATACCTTATTAACAAGAGACAATGCATGTTTGTTAATTTTTGGCATCTTATGAGGTAAACCCATTTAAAAACGTAATAAATAATTGCCACTTCCATTTCACTCTTCGCGAGGCGACGTGCGATAAATTTAGACAAGTTTGCATTCAGGTCGACGTCACCGAAGGTCAACGTGGATGCAGTTCTACTATATGCGTAATTTTTTATTACTGAAATCCAATTGCTGGCGTGTTCATCACGGTTGGTGTGTAAAGCTAGAGTTTATGTCATAGGCTTTTCATATATAGTAGAGTAGGTTATCATGGTCTAAATGGTGGTCACAACTACGGCACGTGTGAAACACTTGGAAAACCCAGCTCGGTTTGTTGATTCGTGTCTCCTGTAATCCACCCTCGTTGTGTTCTGTTTTTTTTATAAAACAATGCGTTATTTATACGGCCACAAATAAATTAATTTATACAAGTGCAGTTTCCGTCTTGTGTCTTAATAACTAACAAGAAGTGGATTAAATAGAAGCCGCGTGTAACATTACTTGTAAATGTGCAGCTGTTGTGAAAAATCGCCGTAGTTGTTATAGACATATATAGAATGTTCCACCATAAAGTAGAAAACTTAAATTGGCATTCCCAAATTAACAAATTGTGGAAAAAGGCTAATTCGAGGTTGTCTCACCTGAGAAAACTTGAGTATATCCTTAGTAGGAAAAGTCTGGAAACTTTATACAAGTCATTCATACTCCCGGTCATAGAATATGCAGATGTGGTGTAGACCGAGGGGCCGGACTGCCTACTTTCCAAATTGGATAGAATCCACGTCGATGCAGCTATAATAATATCCGGTTTAACAAGGTCTACCCTTACAGCTATTTTACTCGCAGAACTGGGATGGAAAACCCTTGAACAAAGACGTCATCTTCACAAAATGATTACGTTCTTCAAAATTGTAAATAATCAGCACCCCCACCCCACCCCCACCCCCCCCCCCCCCATCTCTCTGACCCATTTCCCCGAACATTTGAGGACATCTCCCCGTGTGGCACTAGGTCCTACTCCAACCTCCAACTACTGCTTGTACATACCGAAGTATTCAAGCGCTCATTTATCACCTCGTGTATTTCGGAATGGAACGCTTTGCCTCTAGGAGTCAGACAGTCGAGTTCTGTGAATAATTTTATAAAACATTTCAAGAGTGGCGTGTGTGGACCACCTAAATACTTCAACACTGGGGATGGGACGACTACTATAATACATTGAAAACTGCGAAATTCCTGCAGTGACCTAAATTTTGATAAGTTCTCCAACGATATTCGTGACACACCAAACTGTTCATGTGGCTACGGGACTGAAGATGCTAATCATTACTTCTTTGTATGTAGTAACCATATAGACGAAAGACTAGTCTTGTGGGGGAATCTTGCACACCTGACAATAAGATCGGTCAATGATCTTCTATATGGAATTCCCAACTTACCCGATTCTGTCAACGTTCGCCTATTTCGTACCGTACACAACTTTATAAAAGCCACGAAACGATTCTAAGACTAAACCTGTACAGCGGAAAAATCTCCTAGCATGTCATTTGCATTCTGCTGACTTTTCAAATCAGTTTCCACGTCTGTTTACTTCATACATGGTTTTCTGCTTTTCGATTGCTTGTTCTGCTTGTCCCGGTTTTGCAGTGGTATGGGGTTCTGTGAGAAACGTGGGGTGTGGAAAATGGCCAGTACTGACTCATATCGGTAGTGTTGTAGTATGGGAAATATCTGTTCCGACTCTCGCAAAGTTGATTACCCAACTTTCTTCTCTGTCTACATACACATTTTTTTAAAGATATTTTTACGTTTGTTTCGCCATTAATACATATTTATGTAACTATCATTGAAAATATGTAAACATAATTTATAACATTGAATGTATATCAAGGAAAGGATATAAACAAAGTGCTGGGCACTTGTCATCCAATCCTTTTTGTTAATAAGAACAAATAAAATATGTCTAATCTAATAAAGTGGAAACCATTATAAGTTATTGTGATGAATTGCATGGTCTGAGGTTTGCGATTTGGGCCTTTGTTCAACTGAGTCGCTGAGTGTTTAGGTTCAAAGGTTCAACATACGCTCCGAGTCGCAAACCACAGACCATGTTACCTCCAATTATTCACAATAACGTATATGTTTCAATAAGACCACACCCATAGCCCAAAGCCCAATCGTGAAATGCACAAGGCAACTTTAAACAAACCAGTTTAGTAAATGCACATCACGTGTACCCCCACGATGTCACAGGATAAATAATCAATAAATCAGATAAACAGAGGATATCTACGTTGTTTTAGTAAATATCGAGACTTATCTATGAGTGTGGACCTGAAAGTTTTATTTTTGACGAGCGCTTATGAGATAATTCCCTTTACTCACAAATATAATATTAGAATGTCTCTTTTCATGTTCTATCGGTCGATAGTACCTGAGTTTGTGTGATTTCTGAAATAAAACCTTCAGCAGCGAAGCGAAGCTGCTGAAGGTTTTATTTCAGAAATCACACAAACTCAGGTACTATCGACCGATAGAACATGAAAAGAAACGTTCTAATTATTTTATTATGCCGAACAAAAAATAGCTTTCATTGTTAAGCCTTAACTGCAACGTGCAATCAATCTTGTAATAACAATGTAGTCGAATCCAGAAACATGACGTCATTTCGAACGAATGACGTCTCTGTAGGAGTTTCCAGATCAGCAAATTCGAAAATGACTTGTCACAAGTGCCGTCGCTTTTGGAGTTTCTTTCTCACCAAATGCCAGTGTTTACAACTGCATCATGCTGTTCATGTTATAATTTATTATTAATGCTTGTGTGATACGTGGTATAAATTAAAGGAATATAAATTCATGTTTCTTGGGCGATGACAGTTGTTAGAATTAAGCGGAGTGAACAATTTATTTTGAACTTGAGGCGGAGGCTCAATGAGGTCGAGGAGTTCTACTAAACTTGTGGAAATATAATTGATTGAAGTCATAACTCATAATCAGGAGTCACTGAAGTGGTGAACAACACGTGAGTTTTTAATATTTTTGATTCTTTTGAATTCATTATTTGCGGTTAAAATTGAAAACACACCCACTGAAAATGATATATTTGTTGGTAAGTTTGTGTCCACCGGTGACGACAAAAGTTAAATGCACATGGAGCCAGCGTTTGGTGTTGAGAAATTCCAATCGACGCTGATCAATGGAAGTGGAGCTTACATTTTCTTCGTTCTCTTGTCTCCAGGGAAAAAGCTCCAATAGTATCCGCGTTTTGCCCCAAAACTCCAGTACTATGGCTTTTAGAAGGTGTCAAATTAACCAATCACGGCTGAAGTTACAAACGTGAGGCATAATAAAATAGTGTAGATTTTCTTTCCATTATTTGCTACGTGACATTTTACTGAACACTATTCAGCCCAATTTCACTGCAAACACGTAAGCTTCAAAACAATAACAAAGATCAGCTGATCGTTCATTCAAGGCGACGTCAAGCACCGAAGCGTAACATCATTTAGGAAGCTGCTGAAAAAAATCATTTTGTGGACCTGCAAATAATAATTTTCACTTGCGAAAGCGCTCGTGAAAAATAAACTTTCAGGTCCCCACTCATGAGATAATTCCAGATACTGACTGAAATAGAGTAGATTTTATTTTTTATCATATACTACGAGACATTGTATTGCACAATATTCAGCCTAATTCGACCCCAAATGCGTACGTTTCAAAACAATAACAAAGAACAGCTGATCGTTCCTTCAAGGCGACGTGATGCGGCGTAGCGTGACGTCATTTAGGAAGCTACTGATGGATATTCCTCGATATCCATCGAGTCGATGAAAATGGAGAAATATCTTTTAGATAATTTGCGATAATTCACAGACTAGCATATAATAAAAGTCGCGGTCACTCCATTTTAGTTTTAATCATAAACTAATTTGTCAATTAAACACTTCATCCTAAATGCGTGTGAAAAATTGGAGTAAAATGAAACGGTTTTCATGTCACATCGTTGATGAAATAATCGCGAAACCGTCAACCCAACTGCAAATATTTGGCGTGGTTACGTCCAACGGTGACCTTTGCTATTGGTGTCGCAAATATAGAAAAAAACTACGGAGTTCTTGTCCAATCAGATCTCCTGAATGATATCGTATATAATTTACAGTAAAGTGGTCAGTCAATGTTGTATTATTACTGCTTTAGCGAGCAGCCTCTACTATACTAACGGGATTAAGTTGAATAGTAAAATTTAACAAATTTCAACAGAACAGACCACATGAAGTTTTGATCCATTTTAGAATTATCAGTTCACCATGAAAAATGGGGGTCAATAAATCAGTATTGTTTCTACTTAAAATAAAAATTATCTTTCTCGTTCCTCGTCACCCCTCCCCACGCTTTAGACTTTTCTCGGGACCAAAGATGGTAATAATAGTAATAACATAGCTGCGACGGCCATTTGGGGTTTATTAACGGCCCTTCAGAAATGATTAACAACTCTCCATCTGCTCTCGGGCCGCCTATAATCTGTAAGGCTGTTGACAATTTTTGTTTGGCAGTTAATGAACCACAGTGGCTTCCCAAATGAAGTATGTTAAATAAAAGGGAGGCTCATTGATGATTCTAACCTTTGAACGCTGGTGGTATCTTCCATACCAGTTCAACGCAGCAATTAGAAGAGTCCATAATCATTATTTGGGGTAATCCAATAATTATTTTCAAAGTGCAGCCTGAAAAATATTGATTGGTCTACCCCATTCAAAGGGTTAATCCTTCAGCCCCATAGTGCTGTGGGATTATGTTACTGCCGATCTATCTACCCTGCTTGTTGCGTATTTGACCAGCCTGTCATCAAGTGCTTCTAGCTTTTTAACAAAAAAACAAATACGCAAAAGGGGGTGTAAATGTACCGACAGCGCTCACGCAGGCTACAGGTATTACACAAACATCTTTGCAAATCAATATATTTCCATTCATCAACCAGTCGAAGCACTTAATAACACGTTCTATCTGATCTGACGCACGTTACGTCAAGGCTATTATTCAACTCAAAACATCACCTAAAACAGTTTTTAAAAACAGTTGTACATGTATCAATCTCTTCTTGATCTTTTTAATCCACCATTTTCTTTGTTTTTGAACACATTGCCTGATAATTTCTCAAGGGGTTGTGTGGTGTTATGCCTTTTGCGAGGAAAAAAAATAATAAAAAAAAAAAAATAAATAAATAAATAAATAAATAAATAATTAGGAATTTGGGGGTTTCACTTTCTGAGGTTCAAAAAAACTCAAGTTGAGGGAACAGGATATGTCTATGTACAAAAATTAAATGAATTACCTGTCGCTTCATTACAGCATTTAATACAAAATTTAACACGTCCGTTCCATGCCTTCATACTCCTCTATAAAGGGGCCAGTAAATAATTTCAATTATTATACTTTAATTTACAGTAGTTGCTTATATCCTGGTGCGATCTAGGTCTGGCCATTTATATCTCTGCAGCCGTATCGACGTTTGCACAGATGACAGTTTTTTATTTGTCGTGAAAACATGCGCTTTCGCATGCTCAAGAGGAAGATCGGCGTGAAGAACCCACCTGAATGGTAATTGGAAGCATCCCAAATCTACTGGGTTGATTGAATATGAACCCTATTGGGTTGATCTGTAACACAAGTAACTTATTTTACCGTGTAGCGGGCGGACATTCCCCGGGGTGTTTTTCAGAAAAGCGGACATTTCCTAATATTTTTGTCTGTTATATACTAATTTGTTTGGGATGAATTTTTGTGCTCGTATAACAATTTTGAATGTATAGCCACACTGTTGGGAGTTAATTCCCTTTGTTTTAGAGCAAACTTGCATGCAGTGAGTGGAATTGCTCGCCTTGTCGACATTGTTTTTTGACAAAAATGCATGTAGAATACCCATATAAGTTCAAGTGGAAACATAGTACTTGAAACGATATGCGTTATATTTTTTCGATGTTGATAAAACCATATCCTGGTAACATTTCATGGAACGCTCTTTCAAGGACTATCCAAACTTGGGCCAGCATCATAAAAAGTAAAAAAAGTCACCCGCTTATGTTTATTCCCTAAACTTATTCTTCTCATCCGAAGGCTACGAGAAGCAACGAGCCGCCATTTCGAAGATGTCTTCTCCGTCTAGTTACAAGAGCATTGGTTTTGTGCAAATAGCGTTTGTTAAATGTGGAATCTAAAATAGAAACAAAGAAATAATATCCTCTACGTGAATTTGTTAGTTCAGTCGTGCACGAAATCTTTTACCTTGGTTTGTGAAAAGACGAAAGCGGAGACGCTTCGTCTTCTGCAATCAACACACTAGTTTTTATCGTCCTACGCATGCCCAGATTCTCTTCTAATACATTTGCCTATTTAATATCTCTGTTTAATAAATATTTATTTTCCGCACAAATCAGACTGCACAATTTAATCTACAGCACACTGGTATCAAAGTACCAAAGTTTCAAGCGCAAAAAATGTATCCCATAGTGCAACTAGGAACTGAAGCAATTCAGTTCCGTTTGACAGGGCTCTGTGCGCTCTGTCAAACAAAATTGAGTTGTTTAAATCCCCAGTCGGATAATGGGAAGCATTTACTCTTTAATTATTTTTTTTTTTATTTTGGCATTAACCCTTTACCTAATATGAAAAGCAGACGACACTTGCAAAAAAAATTCTTGAATAACTAATTTGTTTCATTTTTTGTCTCAAAAACATAGGTTATGACCCCTCGTTGGAACGAGCTCGACGAGCTCGTTCCAACGAGGGGTCATAACCTACGTTTTTGAGACAAAAAATGAAAATATTTTGAAAATTAATTGGCGATTTTTGAGAATAGCGCTGGCCGGTTTTGGCCGTTACGTTGGGTAAAGGGTTAATGTGAAGATGGTTAATGGGGTTGACATACTGAGGCGATGAGCCATTCCATTATTGCGCATTCCCAGACAGCTGTCGTTTCGCTACTTGCATTCCAAGACATCGTTATAGACGTGCGAACCACTGACATTAAATCGATATATGTCTAAGGGCTCGCGATTCGATCGTCCCCAATGATGACACAATTTATTGGTGTTTAAGATTACATATTACTGCACAATGGCTAATCGTGACAGAATGATGACACAAGGAAGAGAAGCCAACACAATGGAACAACTAGTATCTTTCAGATACAATATCATTAGTCAATAGACCGACAATGATATGTGAAACCTTACAGCGAAATTAGATCGTGAATACGACACAAACAGTTATATTGGTTGCGATTAATAGACGAGTACGCCTTTTTGGATAGACGAGGATACTTTTTTGTTTTATTATGTAACCAAGGAGAGATTTTTTATTTCGGCGTTAATTATTCGTTGATACACTATTTGTTCAAGAAGTGGCGTGCTGGGCCAGCGGTTGCTTCAGATCGAAAGATCCACGGGGGGTAACTGCGTTGTGCCCTTGGGTAAGGCACTTAATCCCGATTACAAGCGTAGGAGCACGGCGGCGCTGTGTACTAAGGTGTACCACTTTTGAAAACAATGGTGCACTGCAACAAATAAATAGATTAATTAATTAATCAATTAATTAATTAATTAATCAATTAATTGATTCATTCATTCATTCATTCATTCATTCATTAATATAATTTGAGCACTTCTTATCGAATTTTTTTCTGTAGACTGAAGTCAACGTTTTGACAAATGATCACTTGATTTTAATTTTTTTTATAACTTTTCCGTCAAATCTAGTCATGGCTGCTTAACAGCAGCCATGACTAGATCTGATGCACAATATTTCTTTAAATACTCCTCGGTTAAGAGTTAACAAGATTATAGTTATATAATTCGTGAATCCTGCAACAAGAAGTGGGCAACCTGCCGTTAATGGAAAGAAAATTCATTAACGTGCCGCCGCCCGATTCTTGCCATTTGTAATAATAGTAATAACAAGGTTTTGTTTGACAAACTGGTTTATAAACGGCCCCAGATGACTGAACAGCAGCCTTCGGATTTATTAACTACCTTCGACCTCGTCTCGTGGCAGTAACATGCCCTTGGACCCTTATTCATTCCCCGCGATCCGTTAATAGACCGCAACGCCTTGATATTCATATTGTTATATTATTACGAATTGAGCGGGCGTTCTGTAGTATATTGATTTAGTTTAGTAAGGCCATAAATCCCGTAACTCATGGCGGCATGCCACCGGAAGCAGGTGGCGGGCCGTTAATGAGCAAAAAATTCATTATCGGACCGCCGCCCACTCCCGGTAATAATAGTAATAACATAATTTCGACTGGTGTACTGGTTTATTAACGGCTCACGATGAATGAATAACAGCCCTCTGGTTTATTCTCAAATTCGTCTCGGTCTGTAATTTGCTCTCGGTTGTTATTCATTCCTCTCAGGCCGTTAATAAACTGTAACGCCGCCCAGAATCATATTATTGCTGTATTATAATTGGAATTAAGATAACTGTGATAAAAACTATTGTTTGAATTCGTTTCATGTTGCTAGGATCTGATTCTCTACGTCAATAATTCTCTGCTTTCCTTCTTTATTAAATTATTTTTTTATTACTGAAAAGGCGCCAATTTAACGGCATGTTATCGAACTTCTTACCATGAAACAGATTTCTGGACATATTTCCCATCAACTCAGTTCTCGGGGCCTCTCGTCCCGCGCAGATTCGAACATTTTTGAAGCTTCGAGAATTGTTACAAAGCATCTCCTCTTGGACACTATTTCCACCAGGAGACCTGCTGATAGAAGACGAGTTTAAGGCGATTCCGTTTCTGAGACTATTTGATTCCAATGTGGAATATTCCGCTTTCTTCGATTGATTTGCCCAATCAATATTCATTCAATATATCAGTATTCATCACTCTAAATGTATCATTACTAATTACTCTCATTGCTACTTCTTTTTTTCTCGGTGAGATGTTAACACTTACGCTACCGAAAGCGCCCATTGTCACTTATTTTATAATGATTACCTGTACGTTCGTGTATGCGCAGATCTAACCTGCCATCTGATTAATTGTTGGAAAGGGCTCATGGAGCCCTTTCCAACAATTAATCAGATGATAGAGTTTCAATTATTTCATAAATCTTATTAAAGTTCCTTACATGCAGGCGCACTTAATGGTTCTTCATATATGGCTAAAGTGGGATAATGGGTGTTTATCTTAGGTACATCTTTTATCGCCACGAAATAGTCTTTGCCTTTGTTGTTGATGTGGCGTTAAGCACTGAGAAAGAAAGAAAGAAAGAAAGAAAGAAAGAAAGAAAGAAAGAAAGAAAGAAAATATTTGCTTGTGGGAACGCGAAATATCAGTATCTTGAAAAGCGGTGAGATTCGTGTTGACTTTGGATTCGATATCAAATTTTCTACCAGATTCGATTCGATCCGACAATGAGATTCACATGGCTTTATTTGTTTAAAAGAGATGCCACAATCCTTTTCTAGGATGAGAAGAAATATATTTAGCATACTTTTGTATAGTGCAGGAAGCATATTTATTTTGTTCCATAAATGCATTGAACGCCACGATGTGCGAATGCAGTCGACAATACGGCACGATTGCCAGCGCGGAAGGGTAGTTCTAACGAGAGGCGCAGCCTCGAGTTCTATCCTTCCGCGATGGGATAAGTGCCGTATTGACGACGCATGCACACATCGTGCCGTTCTGTGTTTATTACACGCCTCTATAACATAGAATCCACCAATTTATAAATTGAAACATCACACAGACAAAAAATTTCAAACTTTAAAACATTGTTATTTGTGGATTTGAACGAAAGCATTTTTCCACTCGAGATTCGATTTTTCGGTCGTCACATCAGCTCCCAAATTGATCTGTGTCAGGATACGATGTTTCGATTGGCCGATTACGAAAATGGATACGAGTTTAGTTCTTTTGATGGATTCATGACGTCAGGTGGAAAAATAGTCCGTCAGCGGGGTTGTCTGGTGTCTGATCCCACCATCCTAACACAAGTGCGCACACTCAGATCACATAAGATTAATGGCCCTCGATTCCGTCTGTCGTGAATTCATAAGCAAATAAAGTTATCTGGGTCGCAAGGGATTACAAATTCCACATCGTCTCCGTGTGCCTTTTCATTCATTCAGTCAGTCAACGGAAATCCGCATGGAACACGTGTTCCGTGCGGATTTATAAATATGGAACTGGGGAAAAGTTATAGGCGTGTATAAACGCTCGACTGTACTGAGTGTACGACACCAAGAGCGTTAGATTATTCTTAATAAGGAGAGAGGGTTGACTTTCACAAAACGCGTCATTCTATATTTTTTGTATCATTTGTCCTGCTCGTGACAATAAAATTAAGACTCCTCTATTAGGCATATCCCTTTTACTGCATCTATTAAGACGTCAGAGAAAAAGATTGGAAGCAGAAAAATAAAATGTTCAATTATGTTCTTGAACCTAATGGGATATGATTGCTCACGCTATTTTTTAGTGTTTCTTGTTGATTCGCGAGGAACATTGTCGTTGAATTTAAGAGCAATTACTACGTTTTCATTGCAATAAAACTGATGGTTTGACGTTCTTTCACAAGAATGACTAGACAATCTCCCATGACATGGAACTATTTCCCATTAGAGTTCCGGCGGCAACATCCAGAACAGAATACAGAAGATGACAGTTAACTCTTAACCAGCTAAATAATTTTTTTTTAATTTCTCATAAAATCAAGTCACGGCATTCTGAAATATTTAATAAAGTGTAACAACAAGAAGACATTGTTAACCTTTTGTCCAAAGTAACTGCAAACACCGCCCAGGGCTATTCACTAAAATCACCACTGAATTTTCTTTTTTATTATTTTTTTAGCTGTTGTCCTAAAAACAAAGCTTATGACATCTCATTGGAACTAGCTCAATGAGCTTGTTCCAATAAGGAGTCAAAAGCTATATGTTCACACAACAAATAAAAAAAAATAGTTATTCAAAAATTTTGTTTGCAAGTGTCGTCTATCTTTCGTTTTAGGTAAAGTGTTGAGAAAAGTACTCCTCCAAATAGGGTATATTCTGTTAACAAGCGCCAGAACATACTCCTCGTGGTAACCAGATTATTTTGGTTCACGGGAGGAAAATCTACAAGCAGGGGCGAAGAGCGGAAATATCCTTAGGAATAATTTTCTGCAAATAAAATAGTTTCACATTTAAAAAAAAAACGGACAGACAAGTTTTAAGCTTTTTGACCCGGCCAAGTTTGTCTGTGTGTTTCGTTTGTGCAGGCCTGCTCATCATTGTCGTTATATTGTCCCTTGTTGACTCGTTCTTCGTTCTAAAATCGATACAAACCATATCACACATACACAATAACCGAAACTAGTTATTTCCACCCGAAAGTGTAGGTGCTTGCAATTTTATACACCAGTCCTAACATTCAGTTAGGTTTCGTTCAGCTTCTCTACCTTGGACGAGTTTACATATAGAATATACCCATAGTAGCTTGGTGTACCAAATGTTCACCATTCGTGGTGAAGTGGTGTTAACCGCGAGCCTTTGGCGCGCGGTTAACACCACTTCACCACGAGTGGTGAACATTTGGTACACCAAGCTACTTTGGGTACATTTTATTTATACCATGATCGTCAGATTATTAAGAGTCGCTATTATTTTTTCTCGATTTCACTGAGCAGCAGCCGTACAAACGTGCTAATTTTCTTTTGTTCACATGAGCACCAATGGCCGGTACATCCGCTGCCAATTTTATCACCAAAAAGAACAGGGACGTTTTCATTTTAATAACATAATAACATACTATTTCGAGTTATGTATGCTTTATTGACATGAGACAATGCATGTGTGTTAATTTCTGGTGTCTTATTTGGTAAACTCATTTAAAAACGTAATAAATAATTGCCTCTTTCATTTCACTCTTCGCGAGGCGACGTGCGATAAATTTAGACAAGTTCGCATTCAGGTCGACGTCACCAAAGGTCAACTTGGATGTAGTTCATCTGTTGGTGTAAATCTTAACTATTGAAATCCCATTGCTGACGTGTTCACCACGGTTGGTGTGTAAAGCTAAAATTTATGTCATAGGCTTTTCATATATAGTAGAATAGGTAATCATGGTATAAACATCTGTTCCAACGTCGTTTTAAAACGTCTATTTATACTAGTGGAATTCATTTGATGAATGTGGTATGTACAGAATCAGAGATAACAGATATCTATACCATGTTTACCTATTCTACTATATATGAAAAGCCTATGACATAAATTTTGGCTTCACACACCAAGCGTGATGAACACGCCAGCAATGGGATTTTAATAGTAAAAATTTACACCTACAGTAGAACTACATCCCCGTTGACCTTTGGTGACGTCAAACTGAATGCAAACTTGTCTAAATTTATCGCACGTCGCGAAGAGTGAAATGGAAGTGGCAGTTATTTATTACGTTTTTAAATGGATTTACCTCAAAAGTTGCCAAAAATTAACAAACATGCATAGTCTCATGTTAATAAAGCATGCATAACTCGAAATAGTATGTTATTATGTTATTAAAACGAAAATGGCTCAGTTTCTTTTTTTCATTTCGTTTCGACGATAAAATTGACAGCGGAAGTACCGCCCACCGATGCTCGTGTGAACAAAAACAGATTCGCACGTATGTACGTCTGGTGCTCAGTAAAATCGAGACAAAATAATAGCGACTCTTAATAATCTGACGATCATGGTATAAATAAAATATACCCAAAGTAGCTCGTGGTGAAGTGGTGTTAACCGCGCGCCGAAGGATAGCGGTCAACACCACTTCACGACGCTTGGTGAACATTTGGTACACCAAGCTACTATGGGTATATTCTATATATATACACCCCCGGGAAAGACCGTTGAAAGAAAGAATTTTGGTTAATTGTCCCATTACCGCCATTCCATGTGAAATTGGATTATGAAATGCTAATATGCAACACAACCCTCAATGGTCAATATTAAATTTGTTTAGTGATGTAACCTAATACAAATTTTGATCTCCAGCTAGGACCGAACCTAATTTACTAGATAAGTTTCGTAAAGTTTATTCTCAACTCGAAACGAGTGGAATATTTTAGTTATCGCTAGATTCCAAATGGACGAAAGAAGCCTGAATGGATGGAGAAGCACACCGCTCTACCGTGAATTACATTGTTTGAAAGGGCGCCGTCTCCAAAAATAGTCCCCTCCAAAAATAGTCCACCAAAACTTGGGAGATTTTAGGATTTCGGTGAAAGGGTTTTATTTAGGGTCGCGAGAATTTCAAAACGAATCATGCCAACTCTTGATTCTAACCGAAGATATGACTAAAATACACGTCGGCCCACGTCTACCTGTTTAACCCTATTCAAAACATTTTAATCCAGGTGATCCGTCCGCTCGTCCGTCCGTCCGTCCGTACGTGCACCCAAAAACCCCCTGACACGTTTCCTCTTGAAGTCTTCTATCATCAGGTCTCCTGTATAGGATAACCCCCTTCTCTTCCTGTACAGGAGACCTGGTGATAGAAGAGTTTAAAGGGAAGCATGTCAGATTTTTTGACAGCATATCGGCGATTCGAAAATTTCCGAATCAGCGCGATTCGAATCGAATCATCTGAACGATTTCAAATCCAATCGAATTCCAATCTTCGCAAGGCCGTTCTTGTACTGCAATACCGATTCAAAATAGAACTCTCTATTTTCCACACACTGCATAACAAATCGTCCCCTGAGTTCCAATGTGTTCTATGTGCCTACTGGCACATAGAACACAGTGGAACTCAGTGGACGAAATGTGAACAGAGGTTTGCGTTCAGCTTTCGCATAAGGATAAACCTTGTTCTTTTACTTGAGTCTTATTGATCATGCCTTACCTAACACGAAAAGCAGACGACACTTGCAAATAAAATTCTTGAAGCACTAATTTTTTTAACTTTTCGCGTCAAAAACATGGCTCGTTCCAATGAGGGGTCATAAGCTATGTATTTGTGACAAAAAAATGAAAACGTAATAAAGATCGAATGGTGAATGTTGTGAATAGAGCTGGTCGGTTTCGGCCGTTACGTTGGGTAAAGGGTTAAAGTATAGGTGTGGGATTGAAAAAGGAGTCAGACTATGTTATAAAAATAAAAACAGCGAGCGCGGCAGTAGGTAGAGGCGCAGGCTGCAAACCGAGAGGTCCTCGGTTCGAATCCCACCTGCGGCAACCGCGTTGTGTCCTTGGGCAAGCCACTTCATCTCCATTGCCCACGTGGGGGAACGATGACGCCGTGTACTAAGGCGTACTGCACGTCGATGGTGCGCATGTCTTCAACCAATCTAACGGTTACGATGTTGGGGAGCTGGCAGCTGCTCGTCGTTGCTCGGTGGTTCTCTCCGGGTACTCAGGCTTCCTCCACCTGTAAAACTGTCACGGTCACGATTAGCCATTGTGCATAAATATGTGACCTTAAACATCAATAAATAAAAAGAAAAACAACGTTGTTGTATCGCGATTTTGCTAACACATGCTGTCAGCAACACAGTTGGAATGATTCACCAGTGCCTTCTGTTACATCATCCTCACCAACTAGAAAGAAGACACTCCAGGAACAATCCGGGATATTGTCAACTGACCATATCGACCTTGGTTTCAAAATAATTAGGTGAACTGAAGTAAAAGGGGATATTTGAACTAAAAGGAAGCCATCAAGCGTAAGGCGTGTTACCCAAATAGTTCCGAACCGATTTAATTCCTCTCTAGTAAGTCGTGTGAAATATAGAACCAAAACGTTCAGACAAAAACAAGTAGACCACAACATGTGTGTGTGGACGACATGAAGGTACAATAATGAATTTATGTGGTGCAGAGGGTAATCCGATTACATTTTGGTATGTACATTTTGATGACATCTTCGATCATTACACGACTTGAAATGTAATCACAGCATTAGGTGAGATATTCATCCAATTTAACATCGGGGCGACGGAGGTGGGGACTGGAAGACGCCCCTTCCTTTCCCACACACACTGTTCTCGTGTAACATGGCTGTGGAAACAAACATTAACCCTTTGCCACTACGGTACGTAATATTACGTACTCCGACTTTGAACCCAATCGACCGTTTTTTCGTCCATGAACATGATACTTCATAATTTCATTAAATAGGATGGAAGTAAAGTGCATGTGTGTGGTAGATCAATTAATATTGTCAACGTGCAGCCACAAGGCTGCACGTTGAATATATCAATTGGTCTGCCCCAAAATAATGAATATGAACTCTTCCTGTTGCTGTCATTGAACTGATATGGGTTCAAAGGGTTAAAGATTGCGTTTGACGTCAACACAATTTGATTCGTCACGATAACCGTAGTTGGAAAGGGTTAAATCTAAAAATCTGAGGGATGTCAAAATACAGGAATTCCCGCAATTGTATCTGCAGATGTAAGCAACTCGATACGTTGGCCAGTGTACTCCACATTCAGTAAGGTTTATTGCTTGTACTTAAATATTTTACAATTTCGGACGATGCTTGAAGTTGAAGAAATAATCCGAACAATGACGAAAACATTACAAGCACAAGGCTGACAACTTTCGATATTGGAAGAAGTTAACAGTAAAATTAGCTCCCCTTAATTTTCTAAAGAAGTCAGTTTACTGTTTTTCTTATAATTTCCCCAATCAGATTGAATGTTTGCCTATTATTCTCCATTGAAACCCATTTAAAAATAAGAAATCGGCTCTTCCGCCATCTTTAGATATTCTGTAACATATTTTTATGTTCATTATATCAACAGTGAGCTAGCTCATCGTAGTATTTAATACAGACACTGTTCTCTCCATTAATACAATAGTCTTGGAGGTTAGACTTGCTATTCTTTTTTCTCGCAAAGAATAAAAGCTGGCAAATTACTGTAAAAAACTTATTTCCAAATGAAACAAAATACAGCATTTTCATTGGCTGAGAGGTACGGCGTAACTTGCAATCCACACTGTCTTGTTTTACACCGTGGTTAAACAAGAAGGTACAAAAGCGGGATATATTGCTAAAAAAATACCCATTTTTAATTATTAATTCATACCTTCTGTTCGGTTATGTTAGAACAAAAATACTGGAAATATAACATTTATGTGTAATAAAATATTACAGATATGGATGTCATTGGAACTGGCTCATTGAGCCAGTTCCAATGACATCCATATTTGTCTGGTTTTATTTATTAAGAAACCCACAAAGTACAAATTTTCTTTCAGTTTTTGCCCATAATGTACGTTAAAGTATTAAGTCCACCAAAATTATTAGAAATAAATCCGTTATCCTCGTGTTTTCCAGGGTGTATGGGAACTTACACCGGTCAGGGAACACATACACCCATCGGCTTCGCCTCAGGGTGTATGAATTCCCAAACCGGTGTAAAATCCCTGGAAACACACAAGGATAACTATTAATTCACCAAAGAGACAAAGTGGACAATAACTCGGTGTAAAACGGTGTGCCACTGATGGACATTCTTGGTGGTGGATTATATGTGATGAATTTGCTTCTAATTAGCTTGCAATAAAAAAGATGTTTCCTTTTGTAACTTTTATTAAGCGAAAACAACAGACAGCTCCGTTTTCGTTCATTGAGGGTAACTTGGCTTTATTTTCTACTGACGTCACTGGTGTTTTCTCAAAATCTACTTGCATTTTAATTGGACCTTCCTCGATCATCACCACCCTACCCACCCAACACATACACTTTTAACACGGTATGATATCCTCGTCAATGCATGAGAATCAAGCAGATTGCATTTTTCTATGGATACATTTTAATTTTTTCTACTACCGGGCCGAACCATGGTGGGTCTCATATGTTTTCAATATTTATGCCTCCATCTCCCCCCCCCCCCCCCCCCCCCTCGCCGTTTTAGTCAGCTCTTGTCGCCTCGGTTCACATCTAAATGCGTAATGCGGATGTGACATAATTGTATAGCCTGACTTGGAACACAGAGCGGCCAACACTGGAACAATATCTGGAATTTTCCTCCCCTGTACCCATATGTCAAATCTTTTCACCGTCTATTGATTTTATGTCGAAAGCCAACAGTTGTAGTTGGGTGAGAAAAAGCGTCCAGTATTCATCAAGCTATCAGGCGTCGAAACAAATCCGCCAATCAACTGATAGCCTGATCCATCACGAAGTTTCCAATCTGTATTTTTCGCTAGCACAGATTCTCTCGGTATTTTCACACAAGAGGTGTTATTTGAAACAGACAGATAGCAAACGATGACGCTTTTGAAGTTCGACTGTGGAGGCAGTGTGGGCCAATAAGCAGCAGATATAATGTTACAAGATGTGTCTTAAAAAACCCAGAAACTTGGTTCTCGAAACCTCTGTAGAATGAAGATTATAAGGTTAAAAGTGGTAAATCTATATGTGATAGACGAACGGACGTGACAGCCATTACTTATTCCCCGTCTCTTATTCGACATTCGTTATCAACCGATGAAATCGGTTGATAACGAATGTCGATTAAGAAATTTGGAATAAGTAACGTTGTCAGGACCATGATGCATGAAGTATACTGTTAAAAAAAAAAGAAACGCAAAACGGTTTTCTGTGATGAGGGACATTTCCGCGTTATGGAATAGTGAGATAAAGAACAAAATCAACTCATAACCAAAGTTTTAATGGATGATGGATAACTGAAGCACTAATGGAGACGTTTCAGACGTTAACGCCACCAGTCGACGTCATCCAAACTCAGTATCTAGTGTGACCGCCATCTGAGTCCAAAACTGCTTGGCACCTTCTGTTCATTGAAGCAATCGGATTCCGGATGGAAGCTTGTGGTATGGTGGCCCACTCTTCAAGCAACGCTTGCGCCAACTGCGGTGACGTATGTGGTTGTGGTTGACGTTGTAGCACACGTCGATCCAGTTGATCGCACAGATGTTCGATCGGGTTCAAATCTGTCGATTTGGGGGGGGGGGGGGGGGCAAGGCAGGAATTCGATGTTGTTATATTGTAGATAAGCTGTCGCGAGCCTTGCTGTGTGCGGTAGTGCGTTGTTATGCTGGAAAATGACGTTGGCATTCTGTATAATGGGGAGCACGTGTGGCTGCATACTTTCATCTCTGTAACTCTGCGCCGTCAAGTTACCCTCAACATGGACGAGATCCGTTCTACCAGTGTGTGAGATGGCTGCCCACATCATAACGCTACCACCATCAAATCTATCCACCTCGAGAACGCAGTTACGCGTAAAACGTTCTCCACGATGTCTGTACACACGGCATCGTCCATCAGAAAAACGTGACTCGTCACTTCTCCATCTCTGATGAGGCCATGCCCTGTGTATCTGACGCCAGTGAAGTCGCTGTCGATGATGCTGCGACGTCAAAATGACGTCACGAACTGACCGTCTAGCACGCAGACCTGCCTAGCGAAGACGGTTGCGAACGGTCTGATCTGAAATCTTCCGCCGACCTGGTAGCGCTGACGCTTTAGAGGTCGCTGTGGTTGTTCTCTCCCACAAACCGGATATATCGATCCTGAGATCCGGTGGTCACTCGGGTCTTCAGGATCTTGGAGGGCCCTGCGTCGTCTCCTGGATTTGATAGCTGTTCTACAGGCGTGTGGGAGGGTGCTCGGTGAGACATTGAACATTCTCGCTACATTCGATGCTGATTCACCTGTTTCCAAGCGGCCAATGACATTATTTCTGTGAGCTTCGGTCAAATGCCGCATTTTGCATGAGCAAGATCCCTTCAACGGTGTTCGAATTCCGACCAATTTCCGTGTCCATTTATACCCCCACACGCTCAGCTCGCATGCTCGGAGCGTGCAACTTCACGATCAGGTATTCACTTAGTGGAAACTTTGTTTTGTTAATTTCCAATATTTTGGGGGTCACAGTGGCCGAAATTATGCCTCATTGTCCAAAATGTTACTTAATGTTTAGACCAGCACGATATGGCGTTAACCATATCTACAGTCACTCTTCATCACTATATTCTCCAAAATTTGCCATGTTATAGTGACTATACCAGTTTTGAGTTTCCGTTTTTGAAGAGTATTATCCCGATCTCATAAATGGTTTTTCATTAAGAATATCGTTCAGTACAATCATCGCAAAAACGTTTGATTTTTTTTTCGATCAGACCAGGATCAGATCTTGACACATCTACGCCCGAGTTTTCATAAATAAAACTTCAACACGAAGACTCAATCATCAAAAATGGAGCCCGGTTCTCAGTTGTTAGAGCTTTGGACTTTAATCCGAAAGAAGGGGGCGCGGTGGCTCAGTAGGTAGAGGTGCAGGCTGCAAGCCGAGAGGTCCTCGGTTCGAATCCCACCTGCGGCAACCGCGTTGTGTCCTTGGGCAAGACACTTCACCCCCATTGCCCACGTGGGGGCACGGTGGCGCTGTGTACTAAGGCGTACTGCACGTCGATGGTGCACTTGTCTTCAACCAATGCTAACCCTGCTTGTGTGGAGTTAGTATGTTGGGGAGTTGACAGTTGCTCGATGGTTCTCTCCGGGTACTCCGGCTTCCTCCACCCGTAAAACTGTCATGGTCATGATTAGCCATTGTGCATACGTATGTGACCTTAAACACCAATAAATAAATCCGAGAGAAAACCATCAAGATATTAACTGGTTGAGTGCTAGAAGCCACTATCAGGGCTTTTAAAAACAAGGGGGCACCACAGCAAAAGCCAGCATTTTTCCTTCTTATCTTTTATCTTCGGTAAAACGCAAATAATATTTTGTTTATACAAATTTGTTTTATTACAAATTATTGGAGAGTGCCAACAGGCACTCTCCAATAATTTATAATAAAACAAATTTGATGGACAAATTGAGACCACCCAAAATAATGTAGCCCTCAACCAGTTAAAACAATTAGTGGACGTACGCAGCTCTTATGATGGTAATGTTTCAAAATCTCGGTCCAATCAAGTCTCCATCGAGCAGTATTCTTGCACTGATTCCAAAAAAATGAATGTTTATGGGTCATTTTTTTTTGTTTAGATTTAATCGTCTGGAAGGGGGCACGGTGGCGTTGCGGTAACCGGTTCTCGTCAGATCACCGAAGTTAAGCAACGTCGAACCCGTTTAGTCCTCGGATGGGTGACCGTCTGAGCGATCGATTCGAACACCCGCAAGGCACTTACCCCGATTGTCCACATGGGGGCACGATGACGCCGTGTACTAAGGCGTACTGCACGTCGACCATGGTGCGCATGTCTTCAACCAATCTAACCCAGCCTGTGCTGCAGTGCGGAGTTATGATGTAGGGGAACTGACAGCTGCTCGTCGTTGCTCGTTTGTTCTTTCCGGGTACTCCGGCTTCCTCCACCCGTAAAACTGTCACGGGTCATGATTAGCCATTGTGCATAAGTATGTGACCGTAAACACCAATAACTTATAAATAATAATAATCGTCGGGGATCTATCAGTTAGTCGGAAAAGCGAACCGGTTCGCTTTTCCGACAAACTGAAAAATTCTAGACAAGTGAATCTAAAGGTACATGTAGGATTTTCTAAGGGAAAGACTGGTTCCAAGTCATAATGGCGTCGAATTTCTTACAGAATTAGACAGGTGATCAGAGAGCTTAGATGGGAGCGCAGTGGCGCAGTGGCTCAGTGGTAGACTGTTGGACTTCAATGCTAGAGGTCCCGAGTTCGATTCCCGTCCGGGGCGACCCGCGTTTTGTCCTTGGGCAAAGCACTTTATTCCCAGTTGCCCACATGGGGGCACGATGACGCCGTGTACAAAGGCGTACTGCACCCCGATGGTGCACATGACTTCAACCACAGTAACACTACTTGAGCGGAGCTTGAACAGAGTTAGAATGTTGAGGAGCTGACAGTTACTCGTCGATGCTCGGTGGTTCTCTCCGGGTACACCTGCTTCCTCCACCCGTAAAACTGTCACGGTTACGATTAGCTATTGTGCATAAATATGTGACCTTAAACACCAATAAATAAATAATAATAGAGAGCTGAGGTTTACTCTGCAACGACACTGCAACAGCAGCTTTGTTGTGCGAGGTGAAACTGAGATGACAAGAATGCCGCATAAAGATGTCAAAGGAGATGGTTTGGTTTCTAAGTCAAACGACATGTTCTAGTGGTTTGAGCATTGGACTTTTAACAGAAAGGTCGATGGTTCTATCCTGACCAGCGTCATCTCCGTTGTGTCCTTGGGCAGGACACTTAATCCTATTTGGGGGCACGGTTGCGCTATGTACTTAGTTAGGCGTACTGCACGTCAATAGTGTCTTTAGCCACTGCCAACTCTACTTGTAGCGGGTTAGTAAGTTGTAGAGTCTGACAGTGATTTGCTGCTGCTTCGTGGTCCTCTCCGGATACTCCGCCTTCCTTCGCCCGTAAAACTGTCCAACACGCTATGTCTCGGATGTTGAAAGTGTCGTTATACCCCAAATAAACAAGCAAACAATCAAGACAAATAAATGAAATTGAATGTTATCGTGTTTTTTAAGGTGAAATTCTCGTGTAGCAGGAAGAGGATGAAAAGAAAATTTTTAATCATGCACCTATTAATTTAAAACAATGGGTTTCCACCATTCTACCTGTACCATAAAAATAAAGTCGTTTCCAACGTGAACAGAGAAGGAAGCCGTCTGAATAAATCACGTCATCATTGGTCGAATGCTTCGGAGTCGAGCAGGGGCGGATCCAGGGGGGGGGGGTGAAAGGGGTGGCTAGCCACCCCCCCTCTTTTGGGATGACAAAATTTTTTTTTCAAGCATTTGCTAAGTTGGCAAGCCGGATATCAACGGCACAACCTTTTCGGTGCGGTAACATATCGTAACTGGAGTAAGTTTACCGGTTTCTCCTAATTACTTTGATCCGTTCCGTGGAATATACTACCGATTCGCGGGATAGATTTGCACTCTGACGTAATGTTTCCTGTTTAAGTTTGGTGTGGTCATATTTTCGAAATTGTAAATCATGGGTGAGCCACCACCGAAAATGAAGAAAACCACTATTGATTCTTTTTTTCAACCTAAAGAGAAGACGACGAACATTCCGTCTGAAAATACACGTGCAGAAACGAGCGGATCCACATGCAGTTCATCCAATTCTGAGCCGCAGGTGCCCCCAGCTGAATCTCCTGGAGATGATCAAGCTGCAACCGCGATACACACAATCTCCCCAAATGATATTGCCAATTTTGTCAATACCAGCGGTATGACAGATTCAGAAAAAGCATTTATGCTTAAAAACTGCTGGAAACCAGATGCTAATTTTGACAAGTTGGACAGCCGGGTTTATGAACATCGAGTAAAAGGGGGTGGAAACATCAAAAAGAAAACTGTATGTTTCCAACAATCTTGGTTAAGTAAACGGAAATGGTTAGCATACAGCGACCACGCGGAACTAAGGGGCGGTTGGTGTCTGCCATGTACCCTCTTTCTCCGGAGAGAAGAGAAAAATAAGCTCGGAGTATTCGTCAAAACACCATTCCGAAATTACAATAAGTCGAAGGAGTTGTTAGATGAACACGAAAGTAAAATTTATCATGCATCTTGTGTTGAGAAAGCTGAAATGTTGATGGCACAACAGGGTGATATATTACGTCGAATTGATGTACAAATGTCTGAACAAACGTCGAAAAACATGCAAGTTAATAGTTCTGTTTTGTGCCATATAATCGACGCAGTCCTTCTGTGTGCAAAACAGCAAATCGCTTTGAGGGGACACAGAGACGACAAAATCGAATTCGATGTTCCAGCTACATGTAATGAGGGTAATTTCATTGCAGTTATGCGTCTTATGACTGATAAGGTCCCGGAATTGAAAACCTATCTCACAAAAGGTCCAAAAAATGCACGTTATATTAGTAAGACAATTCAAAATGATATACTTCATATTTGTGCGGACATCATCCGAGAGCATTTCCGTAAATGTATTGAGAAATGTCCACATTTCTCCCTTATTGGAGATGAAACCACGTCCAATGGTCAAGAAATTCTCTCTGTTTGTCTGCGCTTGTTAGACACTATTTCGGGAAGTACACCTTTAAAGCGAGAAGTTTTAATCGACATGCGACCATTGACGCGAACCACGGGTCAATCAATCGCCCAAGAATTGCTCAAGTCTCTTGATGAGAATAAGATTAACATTCAACATTGTCGCGGACAGGCATATGACACCACGGCGTCGATGAGTTCGAAGTCGAAAGGCGTGAATGCTGAAATACTAAAACATGCCCCCGATGCCGATTACCAAGGTTGTTGTCTCCACTCGCTTAACTTAGTGATCTGCCATGGGTGCAAAATCACCCACATAACGAATATGATGGATGCATGCAGAGAATTATTCAGTTTCTTCGACAACTCCCCGAAACGTCAAAACTTTCTAGAGTTAGTCATCTTGACCAACGCACCAGAAACCAAAAAACTAAAACTTAAAAACTTGTGCAAGACCCGTTGGGTCGAACGACATTCCACATTTGAGGTGATATCCGACCTCTATGAGCTCATTGTATTAACTCTCAATGAAATATGTGAGCCTACCGACGATGAATCATTGTACCCCGATGAAACAGAGAATTGGAACTGGGATTCCTCAACGAAGGTTAAGGCAAATGGACTTCGTCATATGTTCCTTGATTTTGGCCATATAGTATCCTTCGTTAGCGCGAAAGATATGTTGGAACCCATGCTACCGATAGTAAAATGTTTGCAAGGGCGCATGGTAGAAGTGTTTTTTGGCTTTAAGAAGATTGGTGTAGTAACTGACAAATATAATGACATTCGGGCGAACGTGGATTCGTGGTTCGACAGTGTTTATGCTAAAGCGATAACGTTGGCCAAAAAAGTTGGTTCAGAAGAGAAAATGCCACGTATATGCAAACGTCAGACGACTCGCCCGAATACTGACGCGAATACTCCATTTGAATACTGGAAGCGTACGGTTGTTATACCTTTCCTCGATGTTGTATGTAGCGAGCTCCGTGAGAGATTCAGCGAAGACAAACGAGCGCATTATCATTTGACCGCAATCGTACCGGAGAGCATCGTTCAAACTGATGACGATACATTAGCTTCCACTGGCAAATTTCTTGTTTCTAAATGGGATCATGTTCTACCCTCGCCCTCAAATTTTGAAAGTGAACTAGCGCGATGGAAAAAAATTTGTGAAAGAGAGATTGTAAATAAAGACATTCCTATCACGACCGTGATTGAACAATGCGCTGATGAAATGTTTTTTCCTAATGTCAGAGAGCTGCTGAAAATTCTTGCTGTTTTGCCTATCGGTAGCACGGAGGCGGAACGTTCTTTCTCGTGTATCAGAAGAATCCATTCTTGGTTAAGATCAACCATGTCTACAACTCGACTGTCCGATTTGGCTGTATTGGCTATGCATGGCTTCAGTATTGATGTTGATGTGAATGTCGTGAAAGAGAGATTCATTGCTTCACACCCCCGTAGGATGCAGAGCTCGTCCCTGTTGTTTGAGTAATAATAATGAGAATCAGAATCAACATAATCTAATTGAAATCCTGATCACATTGAAATAAAACTTTCTAGTCGTGTAGATTTTTCAATCTTATTGCATCCTTAACGATTGTATTGTAATGAATTTATATAACTTCTATAATATGTAAGTGATTAGCAAGGCATGGGAATGGATTTCCCTACAGTTAAACTGTAGGGAAATCCATTCCCATGCCTTGCTAATCACTTACATATTATAGAAGTTATATAAATTCTTATTGCATCCTTAACGATTGTATTGTAATGAATTTATATAACTTCTATAATATGTAAGTGATTAGCAAGGCATGGGAATGGATTTCCCTACAGTTAAACTGTAGGGAAATCCATTCCCATGCCTTGCTAATCACTTACATATTATAGAAGTTATATAAATTCATTACACTGTTAGTTGATGTGACTCAATCGAGGCCATTTAATTCCCATAACCCGGTTTCCCGGCCCCATGTCCTTGGGTGTCGCAGGTGACCAGCCCATCAAAACTGTCTGATATGGCATAGACAATTACCCCTCAATCACACACAGTGGTCCAGGTAACCTGGACCACTGTGTGTGATTGAGGGGTAATTGTAAAAACCCATAATATTCGTTGACTTGTATGGGTGGATTATGCATGTATGTGGACCTCATGTCAAGGGTATTGGTGGGGGAGATCACTCAGATCAGCTATTGAAAAAATGAAGATAAACCCCACGAAGGCCCCCCAGAATGCACCATTCAGGTTGCTATTTTCAAAATTTTCCGAACGACGAGAGGGGGACACCCCCTCTCGTGCTCACCCCCGCTCGCTACTTCTCAGCTCGGATGATGCTTCGCATCATATGGTTAGCCACCCCCCTCTACAAATTCCTGGATCCGCCCCTGGTCGAGGTCGCTTGAAAATTCCAAGTTCCTCGTTTAGATTTGTTTACCCGGGATATTTAAACAATCAGATTTGAGTAAAAAATCTACAAAATATAAATAGCTGACTCCTTGTTCCTTGACAAATACTTTCCACAACTGCTCATATTATGATGGAGTGTGCTAACCTTATTAGCTGTTTAAAGATTTTGTTGTGTTATTCACTGCAGTTTAGTCAATATTTGAAATTCGATCATGTGACCGTGACACTGATCGGCGTCAATTGGTTTCGACCAATTGAATGCCGTAAAAATTAAAAAGCAAATTAGGTTTGGTACCCCGCCACCAAACAATGATGTCTCGTTGGCAACGAAGGAAACGCAACAATTATCCAGCTAAAATGTGCTTTTAGTTCAATTTTCGTGTAGACTGGTTGTTACATGGGAGGTGTGTGATAAATACAGACCCGTACATACGTTTGAATGGGTTAAGAATTATCGTACTCGGTTTCTTTGGCACAGGATTACAACGTACAGCTCAAAGCATTCGATGATGACATATCATTTTTTTCTAAATTTGCTCGCTTTCAAACCCTTTTTGTGGAGGAGGGTGGGTTTGGGGACATGTTCTCAATTATCGACATATTTATTTATTTATTTATTTATTTATTTATTTATTTATTTATTTATTGGTGTTTTAAGGTCACATACTTATGCACAATGGCTAATCATGACCTTGACAGTTTTACGGGTGGAGAGAGAACAACCGAACAACGACGAGTAGCTGTCAGCTCCCCAACATCGTAACTCCGCACTGTAGCACAGGCAGGGTTTGATTGGTTGAAGACATGCGCACCATCGATGTGCAGTACGCCTTAGTACACGGCGTCATCGTGCCCCCATGTGAACAATCGGGGTTAAGTGTCTTGCCCAAGGACACAACGCAGGAGACCGAATCGATCGCTAAGACGGTCACTCATCCGAGGATTAACTGGGCTCGACGTTGCTTAACTTCGGTAATCTGTCGAGAACCGGTTACCGCAACGCCACCGCGCCCCCTATCGATATATTCTTGTAATAGTGAATTCACCGTAAACTTTGATCACATACAGATATATCAGAGATAACATCTCAGTGACTAAAGTTGTCCCAATACATGGACAATGTCATACTCCTTGTTTGAACGGTTTTCGCTCATTTTATTCTGAGCATACCTATATTACAGATATCTTGAGGAATAATTTTCAAGGATTATTAACAATGGACGTGTGTAGTACATTATACTACAATGTTAAACCTCTTGCCCACTCATCGGTCGATACGAAATGTTAACAAACTTGAACATTATGACGCAAATCAAAAATGTCATTGGTTGTTGAAGACATGCAAGGATAACTCGTTGCGAGTCAGGATCATGATTCGTTCTAATTTCATAAAATGTTTAATTGCTAAGTGAATATGTGGGGATACCAATCATTATTTTCAACGTACAGCTCAAAGACTGCTTTTTCAAATTATTAATCGGTACACCGTGACCCCCAAATAATGAATATGTGCTCTTTCAACAGATTTATTTATTCGTTTATTTTAATTCATTTATTTTAATTCATTTATTTTAATTTATTCATTTCAATTTATTTACTTATTATAATTTACTTATTTATTTCAATTCACATATTTTAATTAATTGACTAATTAATTTATTAATTAACTTATTAATTTATGTATTTATTTATTTATTTATTTGTGTTTAACCCTTTACCCAACGTAACGGCCAAAACCGGCCAGCGCTATTCTCAAAAATCGCCAATTAATTTTCATGATTTTTTTTCATTTTTTGTCTCCAAAACATAGGTTATGACCCTCAATGGAACGAGCTCATCGAGCTCGTTCCAATGAGGGGTCATAACCTATGTTATATAGACAAAAAATGAAAAAAATTAGTTACTCAAGAATTTTTTTTGCAAGTGTCGTCTGCTTTTCATGTTAGGTAAAGAGTTAACATCAGCCGTTTTTCGTAGTACAAACTACACGCTTTGCCCGAGCTGTCAGTCCGTTGTACGCATGTCGTAAATAGGATTTCCGAGATGTGCAAAATGTGATCTACGGCACGCGTGCAACGAGGTATTTCTGCGGTATAAGTGATGTACGTGTACAAAATGTATACGTGTGTCACAAATCTGGCCGCAAGCAAAATTTCCATGAAAAATATTAGAGAGGAAACGAAACGGGCAGCCGATTTCGAATCGACACAAATCGAATCTCGAAACTTCGCAGGACCCTCCCATAAAAGCCGCACGGGCAGTATAATAGCCCACACAAAGTGAAGAACCGATCAGTGTTCATAACATGAAGGGTGTGGGGTCTATACTAATCCTACACTTTCTTCAGGTAATTCTACACAAAGTGTTGTCTCGCCGTCGACATTCATATTCCACCCCCTCCCCGACAGACAATGATGGGGTCCACATCTCTGCAGACTTCACCATCTCGCACTGCAGTCGTCTGAACAATCCACGACTAATACATTACACAGTGGCATCCAATAGGATGAAGCTTCGCACCTCAAGATCATTAAAACCGCTTCCGCCGATAAGCATCTCTCCAGGCACTGTAGTCTGGGATATAATCAAAGAAACATGCAATATGTGCGTGCATCGAACTACATTTATGTCTTCTATCGACCAAGTGTATGGAATTTAAAGCTATAGGTGATAATAATAACAATAATGTGTTATGCCATGGATTAATTATAACAAATTGTCTGTCAGAGACTGGATGGTATAACCAACATCCTCAAAGCAACTGAATAAGACATTATTTTGGCCAGAGCAAATCAATGTTATTGACGCTTAGCTGTCATTGTACTAAATGATGTGTGAGACTCAACTACTATCTACTAATACAGTTAAAACTAGAAGTCCTGTTATGAAATGCGCACAAATAGCACGTCGGTCTGCGCATTAATGTACGCGTTGTGGCCATAGTAAGGCTATCAAATTCTGTACATATGCCCTGTGCACAAGCAATGTTTCAGCCAATGGACCTCCGGGTAACCCGGAGGTCCATTGGCAGAAACATTTCCTGTGTTTGCTATGAGTAACCAGGAGAACCTACCGTGCTTTGGATGCCATTCGATATGGTGATTGCGCGCAATTCCTACGCACAATTAAGCCTAGATAAGCGCACAATTCATGACAGGACTTCCAGTTTTAACTATACAGTACGTCTGCCGTAGACTTGTCACTTTCCACGGGTGGGCAATATTTCCACAGACGCAGTATTAGATTCCAAACACTAATAATAGAAATAACCATGAAAAATTTAATTAATGAAGAACCGGGTACAACGTGGTGCTTCATTAAATAAAACTTCGCAGTTGCTGATTTTTATTACCCGGTAAACGCATGCGTGGACACCACTACCCATGCGTGGATTACAACCACGGCGAATGTACTGTGTCTAGTTTTACTTATCAATACATGCGAATCGTACTGTCAACCCTTTACCCAACGGACAGGATATCAAAACTTATTTCAATTAGTTTTGTTTTCTTATCATATCACGTGACCCCTTCGTTGAGCTTGTTCCAATGAGGGGGTCACATGATATGGTTTAGTTGAAATTTTTTGAAAAATATTTGTCAATTACGCGGGAGGATACGGCCGATCTGTTAAGTAAACGGTTAGAAACCGACTTTCGATCTGTTAGCGGAAAGGGTTTAACATTCCAGAAGTGTTTCATCCAGTGAACTTCAACATCCATGGGGGCGCGGTGGCTCAGTAGGTAGAGGTGCAGGCTGCAAGCCGAGAGGTCCTCGGTTCGAATCCCACCTGCGGCAACCGCGTTGTGTCCTTGGGCAAGACACTTCACCCCCATTGCCCATGTAGGGGGGGGAGGGGGGCACGGTGACGCTGTGCCCTAAGGCGTACTGCACGTTGATGGTGCACCTGTCCTCAACCAATGCTAACCCTGCTTGTGTGGAGTTAGTATGTTGGGGAGCTGACAGTTGCTCGCCGTTGCTCGGTGGTTCTCTCTGGGTACTCTGACTTCCTCCACCCGTAAAACTGTCCTGGTCATGATTAGCCATTGTGCAGAAATATGTGACCTTAAACACCAATAATTACATTGTAAATGTAGTTATACGTTTTGGGTCCAAATACTCAATTCCCATTGGTCAGCTGGATAAAAACGTCATGACCAAATGTAATTCATTTTCCTGTGAATACATTTGGTCGAACTTTGACCCGCATTTACCGTAGAGCGCAGTTGACCGAATGTAATTCGGGCGGTGTTTGGACGGGTTTTTGAACTTTTAGCGCCTCTCGCAGTGATCAACTCCGCTGCTGTTTCTTTGGTGACATTTCCCAACTGTGGCATAAAGCCTGTTACTAAAACACTCGTTTCCATTTCTAAAGTGGTGAAAATTAAAGCTTATTTGCCTTTGGGATATCATTTAGACGGAACCGGCGCTCAACTCAGAGTTGTGCGCTTTGTCTTTTGTGTGAGGGTGGTTTTTCGCCTCGTTCGTTCGTACATGATTTATTTCGTCTTTCTGCTTTGTTGTTTGGTAAAAAGTAGTTTAAACAGTTGCCGAATGTAATTATAAGAATTGAATGCAATTTTTATAATCTTTATTGGAGTATGAACATGTGGGAATGGGTACAAATTGTATGAATCCCTTCGGGATTCATACATAATTTGTACCCATTCCCACACGTTCATACTCCAATAAAGATTATAAAAATTGCATTTAATTCTTAAATAAATAAATAAATAAATAAATAAATAAATAAATAAATAAATAAATAAATAACCTCAACATCCATTCTACAACTATGAAATGAGAGTCGACATTTTTTAATTGATGTTTTTCGACACTTGCAGCGATCATGATCATATTGTGCTGGGAAGTATTGTAGGCGGATGAAGGTGAAGTACGGTAATAGAATATTAATTACTGTGAACATTCAAGCAATACTGAGACTTCTCAACATGCTAACCATTAATTATGAGTAATCAACTCCAAAATCGAATCAGGCAGACGATTTCGAATCGAATCTAACCTCACGGCTCTTCATATTGTTAACCCTTTACCCATTGTAACGACCAAAACCAGCCAGCGCTATTCACAAAAACTGTCATTCAGTTTTCATTATTTTTTATTTATTTTTTTCCTCAAAAACATAGTTTATTGACCCTTCGTTGGATCGAGCTCTCCGAGGTCGTTTCAATGAGGGGTCATAAGTTATGTTTTTGACGTAAAAATGATAAAAATTAGTTATTCAAGAATTTTGTTTGCAAGTGTCGTCTGCTTGATAAATTTTGATATCGTGTGCGTTAGGGAACACGATGGCTCAAATGAGTAACTGCTTTGTACCTTTGGGCAATCACGATTGCCCACGTCGGAGAACAGTGGTGCAATATACTAGGGCGTGTTGCACGTCGATTGTGTATTTGTCTTCAACCATTGTTAACCCTGCGTGCCTTGGGAGTCAGATAGTTGCTCACCAATGCTGGTTGGTTTTCTCCGGGTACTCCGCCCCCACCCCTCGTAAAACAGTCCTACACGAGGTGATCCTAGCTGTCAAAAATGTCATTAAATCCCAATAAAAATCATGTGCATTCGTAAAGGGTTCATTGTTTAATCTTCTGCACAATATAATAGAAAGAATTTAAAATAAACAATCGTTTTCGATATCTAACACAAAAAGGGACAAAAGCAAAATAAGTGTATATTGATAACAATATTCACATAGAACGCTATCGATTCGTAAGATTATTGAAAATAAACACACTTATTTATCTACAACAAATGCACCAATTGGCAACAATATTACATACCACCCTGTCGTGCTATTCTATTTTCTAAATAACTTGAGTGTCGATTTTCTATATATATCATGTGGCGATGACATCCTATGCGATCCAGGAGGCCATTGACGTTTTATCGAAAAAAATGCTAAAAATACTGAACGAAATTAACTTATATATAAAACTAAAATAACGCAACAATAACATTCGTGGGAGAGAAATGACCTGTCATCGACGTCCTTGTGGTTTAATGGTATCGATATGTTTTGGTGTAGAAAGGAAGTTTAACGGGTGCGAAGTACTTTTAGCAGACGAATTGCACACTCAAGAAATATTATTGTTATGGCAGGTGGTCTATATATTACATGTGAAAAGAACAGCGTTGATTTATTGTTTATGTGAGTACAAAAGGTTTTATCATATAACAATGTTACTATCACAGTTAGTCATGACCCCCACCAACCCCAAACCCTACAGACTATTGTATGTACCAGAAACATCTTTCTGGCTGATCAGAGACACCCATCAGAAAGAAATGGCTGTGTGCACCTTTGTGGCTGGATAGCGACACCTATGATACAGTATTAGTTGTGGTTCCACGTGTGGCTGATTAGCGACACATATAATTCATAAGTAGTTCTGTACATCTTTGTGTTTTGGGCTGATTGGCGACATCAATAATAAAAATATGGCTGTGTATATATTTCTGGGTGATTAGCGCCACCTATAATTAAGCAATGACCGTACAGGTCTTTGCAGATGACTACTAATACCTATAATGCAGCAATTGCTGCGTACATCTTTGTGACTGACTTACTACACATAACAAAGTGACGGCCGCGTACAGCTTTGTTGCTGATTACCGATACCTATATATAGAATATACCCAAAGTAGCTTGGTGTACCAAATGTTCACCACGAGTGGTGAACATTTGGTACACAAAGCTACTTTGGGTATATTTTATTTATACCATCATCGTCAGATTATTAAGAGTCGCTATTAGGTTTTATCGATTTTATTGAACACCAGCTGTAAATACGTGCGATGTTTTGTTTGTTTACATGAGGATCGGTGGGCGGTACTTCCGCTGTCAGTTTTATTACCGAAACGAAATTGAAAAAGGAAGAGGACCTTTTTTTCATTTTAATAACATAATAACACACTGTTGTGAGTTATGGATGCTTCTTTATTAACATGAGACAATGCATGTTTGTTAATTTCTGGTGTTTTATGGGGTAAACTCATTTAAAAACGTAATAAATAATTGCACTTTCATTTCACTCTTCGGGAAGCGACGTGCGATAAATTCGCATTCAGGTGAACAGAACCAAAGGTCAACTTGGATATAGTTCCTCTGTAGATGTAAATTTTAACTACTGAAATCCCATTGCTTACGTGTTCACCACGGTTGGAGTGTAAAGCTAAAATTTATGTCATACGCTTTTCATATATAGCAGAATAGGAAACCATGGTATAAACACTGTAAAGTCTGTGTGCATCGTTGTGGCTGATAAATTTCACCAGCACGCTAATGGTCGTCTACATGACGTGTGTGAAACCAAGAACATGGTAATATCCGTGTACATCTTTGTACGACAGATTTTACACAGTAATGGATATGAACATTTTTGTGACTGATTAGGGACACCTATAACACAGTTATGGCCGTATACATCTGTGTGATTGAGTAGCGACAGATATAAAACAGTAATGGCCTTATACTTTATTATTTATTTTTATTTTATTAGGGTTTAAGGACACATTAACAGCCAAGGTCATATCGTGTTGGTGACAGTTTTACGGGTGGAGGAAGCCGGAGTACCCGGACAGAACCAACGGGCAACGACGAGCAGCTGTCAGCTCCCCAAAATCGTAACTCCGCACTGCAGCACACGCAGGGTTAGACTGGTTGAAGACATGCGCACCATCGACGTGCAGTGCGCCTTAGTACACGGCGTCATCGTGCCACCATGTGGACAATCGAGGTGAAGTGCCTTGCCCAAGGACACAACGCGGGAGTCCGAATCGATCGCTCAGACAGTCGCCCATCCAAGGACTAACCGGGATCGACATTACTTAACGTCGGTGATCTGACGAGAACCGGTTACCGCAACGCCACCGCGCCCCAATGGCCTTGTACATCTTCGTGACTGATTATAGAAACGGAAAAGAAAGCGATGACCGCATACATCTTGGCTGATTAACGACACCTCTAGCATAATAATGACCGGGTACACATGTTTGGTTGATTAGTGACACCTAACACAGTAATGACCTTTACATCCTTTTTGACTGAATAGCGACATCTCTGTAATGGCAGTTTTTGTCCTTTTGGCTGATTAGTCGCACATGTAACACATTAATGTCCGTGTACATCTTCGTGGCTGACTAGCGACCCCTATATGCAGATATATATAACGCGATAATGGCCTTGTAAACTTTGTAGCTGATTAACGACAGCTATAACACAGGAACGGCTGTGTACATCTGTGTGGCTGATTAGCAACATATATAACACGGGAATGGTTGTGTACATACCTTTCTAGCTGATTACTGACACCTGTAATACAAGAATGGCCCGGATCCGTATTTTTCGGCTCATTTTTGACACCTAAAGCACAGTAAGGATTCGAAATACCTGCAATGTACCATATACATTCCAGTGGCTGATTGGGGACACAAATAACGACGTAACTGTTATGTTCATCATTGTGGTTTCTTTGCAACACCTTATACAGAAACAATAACACAGTAATGGCTGTGTAAATCTTTCCGGCTGATTAGCAACACTTTTTGCATACACCTAATGATCGTGTGCATATGTGCTGCTGATTAACGACACCTGTGGTAGAAACTAGAAGTCATGTGACTGCATTGTGCCCTATTTGGAAGAGTCTCCCATCTTTCCGATCAGCTCTCAAATCACCTTTGTTCCAGCAGGTATATAACTTACGATGAAGACCGTTGATTGTGATACATCCGCTTGGAGACAGTCAGTGAAATAAGAAATGCAGAGTGATATATATATATATATATAAAGTTTTTTTTGTGTGTTAAGCCCAAGAGCTCTATGAGGATTTTCGGCTTTAAACTACATTTATTATTATATTATTTATTATTATAATAGCGCACTGGGTAGGAGCATTTTTGTCCCTGTCAAACTGCACTATTAGCGTAACTCATTTTCTGTAGAAAAACAACATTTGTACTAGTAAACAGAGATCTTTAACATCATCGCAAACCACTAATAGGTTGTATATACATGTAAATGCCGTAAATAGGTTTTTTAAAAATCGATTGCATATACCGAATGCAGAGAGTGGATTAATACTTAATCGCAGCCCGTATTTATAATTGTCCATAAGAGCACAAGAAAAACTTGCAAACTTTCATCACATGGACCACCGGATGCAACCCGGTGGTCTATGCGATAAAAGTTTGTAAGTGCTTCGTGTATTTTATCCGCAGACGTTGTAGGGTCCTGCGAATATTCGAGATTCGATTCGATATCGATACCATGCGTATGCTTCGAGATCGATCCCGAATCAGTCTCAGGATTCGATTTTTTCGAATCTCTCGTACTAACCTCAATTTGTTACATTTCCAACAAAAATAGGATAAAACTGTCATTAGAAAATTCATTCATGTAGGCTCAATTCCTATTTATTTGAGTAATTGACAATGTTTAATTGTTAGGTAAGGTGTGAATTTGGCCCAGAATATTATCCATAGTTTGGGTTTTTGAAGGCTTAACTTGTTACTATTCGCGTTCTTAAGAACGTGAATAGTAACAAGTTAGGCCTTCAAAAACTAAAACTATAGACAATAGGCCTAGCTGTTTCAGCGACGGTGTTACAGAGAATATTTAGTTATTGGTGTTTAAGGTGTTCACTCCGTCGCGTAAGGATCATCACAGTGTTCCGTAACTTCCGTTTGATGCCATATGAAATAACTTGTCTTTTAAGATTCGATTCGGGATTCGATTCGATGTCGATATCAGAGACACGATTCGATTCGAGATTCGATTCGAAAAGAAATTTGTGATTCGCAGATCCCTGAGAGGTTGTAAATAATTACTCAGTGAAAAATCTATCTCACAGCGATTTAGTAGTAATCCACCCTCCACATACTGTACTGTAGTCTCAATATTTTTTTCTCTGTTGGATCGGTTCAGTTCGTGATTTCACTACCAACCTCGCTAATATCGAATTAAATTTTGCACTGGACAGCGCAAATGTTCCTTTTTTCAGACTACTTCACTCTTCTGCAGTAGGGAGTACAATATCTAACGAGAATTTTTGCGCTAATTGCGGATGGTCTTCTAGTTTCGACTATATTTATAGACACCTATGACACAGCAATGGCTGTTTACATCCTTTCGGCTGATTAGTGACAACTATAACACAGGGATAGCCGTGTACATCCATGTGGATGGTCTTTGATACATATCTAAACATACACATATAACACAGACATGTCCATGTACATCCGGGTGGTTAATTAGTGATACCTATGGCATAGGAATGGCCTTGCAACCTAAAACGGGGGTGAATTCGAACCGTGGAGGCATCCAGTACTTGCAGGTCAGATTTTTCCACTGATTGCTATGCAAATGCATTGTTGGAAAGCGCGTTGCTCGTGAACAGAAGATTGCCTGTCCTACCTTCTGCCATTTGAGGAGAGAGTGGAGCAGTTGTTGCTAAAGATTAATAATGCTATACGAAACAATTTTCTCGATAGTTTTCAATTTCCCGACGGCTCATAATCGCAGAACGATCTTTAAAGATTATTATGCTTGATGCCAACGAAAAGTGAATGTGACTCAAAAATACGTCCTCTCTTCTTGAATTCACTTCACCCCTAAATTACCTGGACACCGCAGCATGATAGAAAGAGTTTTTTACGACTTAAACTATATTCCAGTTGTAGAATACCAGAACTATAGCAGCGCAACACAACATATCAGCAGGAAATACAGATACAAGATATTTCCCTATTCTAAAATGATACATTCATTTGAAAAACAATTATATGTGATTGAAACTCCATCTGCACCGTGCTGACAAATCCCACACCATTAAAAGTGTTAGTGGCGCCTGTCATGCTACGTTCGGAAACACCTTAAGTTTACTGAATTTAGCTACCATGAGAACAGAGCTGGCAAAACGGGAAAAACGCCGTAGTGCGTAATTCATAGTGTCTGTTGCATGATTATACCATCTACTCCTTACGCTAATGTCCTTTCAATTATTCCTCAAAAATGTCGTTATACACTGGTAACAGAAATATTCACATATGAATTGGTAGCTTTCTTCTGGCCAACACTAACAGCATAATGTTCCATCAACATACTTTATGTTCATGTTGGAGCAACGATTTGGAAATTTGAGGCAACAGATCTTGAAAGGTTAAGAGAAGGCGGCACGGGCACACGTAAATGCTTATCCTTTTTCAGCAAAACAATCTACCAGAACATTGGTTATACATGTACGTTGGTAAAGGCGGGGTTAGACGGGAGGTGTGCTAAGAGAATTTGCTCCATCATATGCACGACCCAAAGTTATGTGGGTGTGTTTTTGTATAATCACCCCCCCCCCCCCCCCTCATGAGCTTAGTATTGCATTGTCTAAAAACTTTCATGGTAACCCATATAATTGCTCCTTAGAAGTATAGGCCGGTGTCAATTCTATTAACCCTTTGCCCAACGAATCGCCCGCAAATTCAGCAGGTGAAAAAATATATTTCGAAACATTTCAACAAAACCATACCATGTGACCCCTCTTTGGAATGAGCTCGTCGAGCTCATTCCAAGGAGGGGTCACATGATATGGTTTTGTTGAATTGTTTTGAAAAAAATTAAAAAATGATATTTAAAATAATAAGTTTTGGAATCATCTGCGTTGGGTAAAGGGTTAATATTATAGCATGAAGAATTTGTGTTCTATTTCTCTACGTATGTTTGTCCGTATGTATGTACATATTACACATATTGGGTGAAGCACAGGATAGTGGAAAATGAAATTAAGGGAGTTTGGCGTTCGCCAAAACAATAATTTGCATTCTCCAGAAGCAAATGAAAAAGTACATCCTATACTACGACGAATAGAACTCCGGCTGTAGCCAGGGTTCTATTGGCTTAGACTCACAACTCTGACGTTCTGAATTCTATCGTCTTATACACTACTGTATACGGCGAAATGGACGCGTCTATCATGTATCTGAGAGGCGGTTAACTTTTTTCAGTATAGGGCTGTAGGATTAAATTTTCACTGAACCCCCCCCCCCCCCCCCCCACACACACCGTCACTTAGTTTCCTCAATTGTGTACACACAGACTTCCCACTTTTGTTTTACGTAAACAAGCTTTATACCATGATTACCTATTCTACTTTATATAAAAAGCCTATGACATAATTTATTATTTATTGATGTTTAAGGTCACATATTTATGCACAATGGCTAATCATGACCGTGACAGTTTTGCGGATGGAGTAATAGTATGTTATTTTGTTATTAAAATGAAAAAGGTCCTATTTGTTTTTCTACTTCGTTTCTGTGATAAAACTGACAACAGAAGTACCGCCCACCGATGCGCATTATTTATTTTATTTATTGGTGTTTAAGGTCACATATTTATGCACAATGGCATTAATATGTGATGTCATGCACAATGGCATTAGTATTTGATGTCATAGGCTTATCATATATAGTAGAATAGGTGACCGTGACAGTTTTACGGGTGGAGGAAGCCGGAGTACCCGGAGAGAACCACCGAACAACGACGAGCAGCTGCCAGCTCCCCAACATCGTAACTCCGCACTGCAGCACAGGCAGGGTTAGATAGGTTGAAGACATGCGTACCATCGACGTGCAGTACGCCTTAGTACACGGCGTCATCGTGCCCCCACGCGGGCAATGGAGATGAAGTTTCTTGCCCAAGGACACAACGCGGTTGCCGCAGGTGGGATTCGAACCGAGGACCTCTCGGCTTGCAGCCTGCAGCTCTACCTACTGAGCCACCGCACTCCCCTTACCTATGACATAAAGTTTAGCTTTTCAAACCACCCTGGTGAACACGCCAGCAATGGGATTTCAATAGTTAAAATTTTCACCTACAGTGGAATTACATCCAAGTTGACATTTGGTGACGTCGACCTGAATGCGAACTTTTCATCGCTCGTCGCCTCGCGAAGAGTGAAATGAAAGTGGCAATTATTTATTACGTTACGTCTTAAAATGAGTTTGCCCCATAAAACACAAAAAATTAACAAACATACATTGTCTCATGTTAACAAAGTATCCATAACTCGAAATAGTATGTTATTACGTTACTAAAATGAAAAAGGCCCTGTTTCTTTTTCTATTTCGTTTTGGTGATAAAATTGACAGCGGAAGTACCGCCCACCGATGCTCATGTAAAAAAATCCAAATTCGTACGAATGTACGGCTGCTGCTCAGTAAAATCGAGAAAAAATAATAGCGACTGTTAATAATCTGACGAACATGGTATAAATAAAGTATACCCATAGTAGTTTGGTGTTCTAAATGTTCACCGCTCGTTGTGAAGTGGTGTTCGTGTTTGCAATCTACCGTTACTGCGACCGTGGGAATAATGTCCACCCGTGGACAGTGACTAGTCCATGGCGGCCGTACTGTCGTGAGGAAATAGGACTGTATTTCTATCTACTCAATCGTTATACAGTACGTGGAAAGTGTATTATCACTAAATCACCCACAGAGGGGAGATTCCACCCAAGCTATAATTGCAAATTTGTTGCAAAGCATTTCGAGCACAAGCAAAGTTCCAGCCAATGGACCTCCGGGTAATACCCGGGAGTCCATTGGCTGAAACATTGCTTGTGTTTTTTGTCTGCATGTACAGAATTTGAAACTGATACTTTGGGTGATAACTCCTACCCCCGGGTGATTTAGTTACAATCCACTCTCCACGTACTGTATTTTGAGTATAAAAAGCTGTTTTCGAGTAACAGATTTCCCCAACAGACACCAACAGAACAACACGATACAGAACATACATGTTTATTCAAGCCTGAGAGAAGAAGGGCAAAAAACAAATCTCGCTTTCTCTCTCCCATCTACGGAGAAGTTTTGTGAATTTGGTAGCACCTTTCAGGTTTCAGCTAATGGAGTCCTTGGTTTCTGCCGCAAGTTGCTTGTTAAAATGTCTTGGATTGCATTTTCCTGGAGGTTTATGTTCTCATGAATATTAACTAGGAATATTTTTAGGCTTTCTCTCGGATGGGTTAGATGATATTGAAGCAAGTGTCTACTTGAAAATCTCGTGAATTCTTGTCCGAAGACATAAATTTCTGATTTATTCTTGTTTGCAGCCTCTTCCGCTATTTAGATGAATCCGAATCAGGAACTGATTATGCCAACTGTGAACCCAGTGGGCTATTCGGAAATTCTTTTCCAACCGCCAACGTCCCTGTAAGCATAACAATAAGTTACGCATGCTATTTGTTTTCGGCTGGTTTATTTGGAATTACATCGCCCACGTGGACCTTGAATTCGGTACTTCGAACATCTTGTGGCCGTGATAAATTGTTTCCATTTTCGCTCTTGCAACGCATTTACCAGCCAGCCTCGCAATGCTGGAAGTAATGATTTGTTTGGGAATTTGCCCAGCAATTATGAAAACAGAAGTGTTCTGTCTACGGTTTATTGCAGTAAGGCGGCAACCAATAGACTATGATGGCACCAAAAACTTTTTTTTAAGTATTAAATTTACTTTTACTATCACATCCATCGTCCGAGTATTTCAACAAAAGTATCATCAGCTGCTATGGTTTGAGGGTGCAGTGCTACATTCTTTAGCGCATTGAGCACATGTAAGCACTGGTGAGTGGAAGGTTCAGGCTTCGGTCCTGGCCAACGGCATTTGCGTTGTCTTGGAGTGAAACACTTACCCCTTGGTTATCCAAATGGAGCGCCGTGGCGTTGAAACGTCTGGTAACTGATTACTAGATCACGGTGGTTCTCCTGGGTGTTACGGCTTCTTGTACCCGTTCTTGTCCAGCTTGGAAACCAGAAAAACGACATACCACGGGAGAGAATGGTGTGGAAAGGGCCATTGCTTGGCGTGTGTACAAAAAGTAAAAACAAAATTTCATGCATTGTCGGTAGAAAGTTGAGTTAATATTCAACACAGAATTGGATGGAGTGGGGGCAGACACGTTGCGGCCATCGTAGTTATCAATAGTTGGAAATTCGGGATTCATACATAATTTGTACCCATTCCCACACATTCATACTCCAATAAAGATTATAAAAATTGCGTTCAATTCTTAAATGAATGCTTCGACATATGCGTGAGCGTTCATCATACAAACTTCTGGAGATGTACGAGTTGGGTAAAAGGCTACATAAAGAGGGAAAGTGAACAGAAAAAGTATCGAAGATCGAAATTTAAAAGGTGAGAAATACAGCACGATTTGTGGTGATTAGTTCATGTGTATCAGTGAGCAAGGGCGGCGGAACTGGGAGGAGAGGGGTAGCGTGCCACTTTTTGCCAGAAGTACACTAGTGAAAAAGGCTTTACTTTCCGAGTACTGGTACTGAAAAATTCATGAGTATTCGTTCTGACGTATTTAGAGTGTGCCAATGCGATTTCTGACCGTACCTAGGTGTAAAATAGGGACCTGTTGGGGTGCTTGCCTTGTGTGCCTGTCTGTGGAGCATCGGCAGTATGCTCCCTTGAGTTGAGCTGAGACTGTCATGGAATGAACAAAGTGTGTGAACACCTCTGATACGGGGTAATAATGTAAGTCAGAGAGCTCCGCGGTGGATTCTAGACGTTAACATTGCATTGCATTGCAATGCCAAAAAGGAAGAGGGATTGGTATCAGGAATGGTGACCGAGTTTCGCCTACAAACACCAAACAAAGAAGGTATACAATCGGCGGGGTGATATCTTAAGCATTATACCGTCCCTTGAGTGGAGCTAGATGGCACAGATTGTACCTTGTTCCTCTGAAGGGACCCCATATTTACCATGTCAGTACTTTTAACCCTTTGAGATTTTAATTATTCTGACATCCAAACGTCACGGGGAATTCAGTTTCTTTAACCCTTTACCTAACATGAAAAGCAGACGACACTTGCAAAAATAATTCTTGAATAATTAATTTTTTTCATTTTTTGTCTCAAAAACATAGGTTATGACCCCTCGTTGGAACGAGCGCGACGAGCTCGTTCCAACGAGGGGTCATAACCTATGTTTTTGAGACAAAAAATGAAAATATTTTGAAAATTAATTGGCGATTTTCGAGAATAGCGCTGGCCGGTTTTGGCCGTTACGTTGGGTAAAGGGTTAACGTTTTTCAAAATGCGACGTCAAACGTAGGAAAGTACCAATAACAAGATATTTTTCACATTAATGATTATCTGATTGAGGGCTAGATTATTCTTGGTGGTCTGAATTTGTTATTCAAAACTTGTTTTATTACAAATTATTGGAGAGAGCCCATAGGTACTCTCCAATAATTTGTAATAGAACAAATTTATATAAACAAAATATTATTTGTGTTTGACTGAATATTAAATATAAGCAAGGAGAGTGTTGGATTTTGCTCTGGTATCTTCATTTTTTGAAAGCCCTGATAGTGGCTTCTAGCACTCAACCAGTTAAGAAGTCTTGACAGCAGGATTATATTAGTATTTTAAGCTGCGATAACATTTGGCTCAACGGTTATCACTGAGCACTATTCGGGAGAAGATAGGAATTTGAGGTTAAAATTTAAAAAAATCGAAAAATAATAACAAAACAAATGACCACAAAGTATCAACGTGCTGTTGATTTCGTATGTAATAACTCGTGCAAAAGTATCAAAGGGTTAAGTGTCACTTTACAATTTATGATACGTTGTGGACTTCTGGTTTTAATCCGTTGGACCGGAAAGATGGTGATATAAACTAACTTCATTAAATAGACAGTTGTTCTGTGAATTTGTGTGGTAGGCCAATAAAGATTTTCAACGTGCAGCCCCAAGGCTGCACGTTGAAAATATTGATTGGTCTTCCCTTAAGTAACAAATATCAACTTTTCCAAGTTATGGCACTAACCTGGCGTAGAAGATACCACCAGTTTTCAAAGGGTTAACTCATACCCAGAGTCAAGTACCCTTTTCGAAACCTCTGTTCCCTTTGCCCTCTGATGCTTCTGTTGCCCTTGGCAGTGAGCCTGAAAAAAATAGTTGGAATTGCTTGAAAAAACTATTTTCGCGGAACAATCCAAATTCTCACCGATACCGAAACGACAGTTCTAAATATATTGTTCTTGAGACATATATGGCATTATTAACAAAATGGACATTTGTGGAGAGTCCGGACGTAAGGTACGTGCTCTGGGTTTCCTGTTTACATCGTCTAAGTATTCCCAGCGAGCTTGATAGACAAGTGCATCAACGTAGAAGGTATGACCCCGACAAGCAGTAATTCTATTGATCGATTTTAGAGCCAGTGCCAATTATTGTTGTATAAACAGATGATTTATATTTGGCCACATGAAGAAGACAGTTTGGTTTATCGGGGAAATGGCATGCCTGCAGTCTAACAGAAAGACCATGCAAACCGACAATAACTCACAAGGACTTGATAGCATAATGGCATTGAGTGAATGTCAATAAAACCCTGAAGGTATAGATAAATAATAGACGATGGACAATTAACTATAAGTAAACGGACAATAAACTATGCATTAACGTTTTGAGAACAGCCTCGTACAATTCAATACATTTTTCAGCAAATGCGGATAAATTTATGTGGGTGTAGGAGCTTCTGTAACAATTTATAGGGGGTGTAGGAGGCTCTAACAATTTATGGGAATGTAGCATCAGACTACTGATCCCCGCCGTACCCAAATCCTGGCAAATATTTCGCTGTAGTTGGAAATTCGGAGGGCAAGTCATGAGTAGTTGGAAATTCCATCTATCTAGATTTTAGAGCTTCTTTGGTGATGCTGAAAATTACAATTCGGTTTCAAATCGGCAAAAATTCCAACTGTTACTATTTACAATTACAGTGTACGCAATATCGAGCGTCATAAGTAAGCATGCTGTCAATCGGTACGTGATCCTCGAAATGCACTTCATGAAAATCATATCATGTAAAATCGTTATCCTGAGTCAATTCCATCATTCACAGTTACAAAATGATGAAACATCGAAAACTGATCATTCCTGCATAAGATCTGATTTAATGTTTGGAGAGTGTAAATTACTCACAGTTCTCAGTTTGAGCAGTTGTTTAGAACATATTCAGTTCCCAGAAGAATACCAAATAATAATAACCGGATAATTCTATCATAAATGTGTTGGCATTTCAGTTACTAGAATCAATTGCATTCCCCCTTTCATGGCTTCATTCTTAAAATGTTTCTCGGTAGTGAATTTCAAACTAGGGGGAGGGACCGGGAAGGGTTCCCCCGGTCCCTTCCCTAGTTAGAAGCTCACTGACCTGCACCCCCACCCAATCAGAAACCTCTAGCCATGTCCATGTGTGTGAGTACGAGGGTGACTGATGTGTATGTGTGTATGTCAGAGAAAAAGAAAGACAAAGCGAGAGAGAGAGGCTGTGAGTGTGAGGTGCGTGTAGACTTAGTGTGTTTATATGTGTCATGTTGTGCTTGTGTGCGTATGTGTTTGTAGATGCATGTGGGTGCATTTATTTATTTATTTATTTATTTATTTATTTATTTATTTTATTTATTTATTGGAGTTTAATGACACTTTCGACAGCCAGGGTCACCTTTTGTCGGACTGTTTTATGGGTGGAGGAAGCCGAATTACCCGGAGAGAACCACAGAGTAACGGCGAGCAACTGCCCAACGTGCATGCAGGATTAGCATTGGCTAAAGATAAGTGCACCATCGACGTGCAGTACGCCTTAGTACACGGCGCCACCTTGCCCCCATGTGGGCAATCGGGTCGAATTGCCTTGCCCATTGACACAAACGCATTACCTCCGGAGCGGATCGAATCATGGATTTTTCGGTTTAAAGTTCAGTGCCGTAAGCACTGAGCCACTGCGTTACGGAACGCGTAGTTTTCAAATTGAGACAAAACCGCATCCTGTGATCCCTCAATGGGACGAGTTCATCAGGCTAGTTCCAATGAGGGAATCAATGATGATGGTATTGTTTTCTTGAAATGGTTTAAAAAAAATTTAAAAAAAAACAATAATTTAAAATAATAAATTTTGATATCCTATGCTTTAGGTAAAAGGTTAATGGGTTTACATTTGTGAATTGGGAGAGTTTTAAAAAGGAAATGGTCTCTTATCGTTGTTTCTTGTCATTCAATTTCATAGTGTCCATTAACTGGTTTTTTTTAAGAAACTCGCGACGTACACCTATCCTCACCCCTTGCAGACCGTTGTCATATAAATGCTACACGTAACGAAAAACAGTCATGTTGATGTAATTATTTCCAGTTGGCCAGATCTACTATATTACTACGCCAGTTGCCTGTAAATCGTGGTGAAAACTGGCTTATATTGCACCATAGACTAGGACAATGTGTCCCCGGAGTTCCAATGTGTTCTATGTGCCTACTGGCACATAGAACACCTTGGAACTCGGGGGACGAATTATAGTCAAAATATGCACAACGCTAGCTACTTGCTGTCGACGTAATGCGCCATTGTATTAACTGTAGAAAGAAGCAAAAACTGAAGCAGGAACACATCATCTTCTCAACCATTTTCATCGTAATTGTCATCTATAAAGGCTTGGCATTGCAAGTCTACTGTAAAATACACTTATATAAGCTTTTTTGAGTTTATTGGGGCTTAACAATACTTTTGACAGCCAGGGTCACCTCGCGCCGGACAGTTATACGGGTGGGGGAAGACGGTGTACTCGGGGAGAACAACCGAGCAGCGATTAGCAACTGTCTGACTCCCCGGCGTATTAACTCCGAACAAGCAGGGTTAGCATTGGTTAAATACAAGTGCACCATCGGCATGCAGTACGTTAGTACACAACGCCACCGTGCACCCACGTAGGCAATCGTATTAAGTACCATGCCCAAGGACGGAACGCCGTAACTCCCTGGTGGGGATCGAACATTGAACCTTTCGACTTCAAGTTCAATGCCGTAACCACTTAGCCACCGCGCCATGGGCTTGGTCTGAAGATATACCGAAGAGTAAATCTAGACAGGCATGGCCGTGAAAGTATTGCGAAAAAATACCCTATACAGTTATGGCCGTGAAAGTAAAATCAGTTCGGTTAAACATCAACACAGGGCAAGTGAGTTGAGTGTTTATGAGCCCAATTGGATTCATATTCACTCAACACAGTGGACAGTTATATTTATTTATTTACTTATTGGTGTTTAAGGTCACATATTACTGCACAATAGCTAATCTTGCCCACGACAGTTTTACGGGTGGAGGAAGCCGGAGTACCTGTACAGAGCCACCGAACAACGAGGAGCAACTGTCAGCTCCCCAACATACCAACTCCACACAATTAGGGTTAGCATTGGTTGAAGACAGATGCACCATCGACGTTCAGTACGCCTTACAATCCCACCTGCGGCAACCACTTTGTGCCCTTGGGCAAGACATTTCAACCTCATTGCCCATGTGGGGGCACGGTGCCGTACGAGGACCTCTCGGTTTGCAGCCTGCACCTCTACCAATTGAGCCACCACGCCCCTGTACTTAGGTTGTTCGAGGAAGATAACTTTATCAAAAGTCCGATTTCCATGACGAGACAGGTCAGGGATATGATATAAGTGCTCTTCCAGTTCCCTATCAACATAATTACGCTGTGGTTGAAGATGATCCGTAAAACAAGATTGCACAGCCTAATACAAAAATAGCCGTTTGCGCACACATTGTTCCAATAAAAACTCCCAAACTTTTCATCCTTGTACCCAGACATGTTAACCTCCAGAATAATTTTTCAGGGAACCTGAGGGTGATTTTCAGGGAAATGGGATGGATTTCAGGGAAAAGTTCGCGCGGGGACAAAATAAAAGAAAAAACTTGAGAATTTTCATTCCGGGAGAGTTAACATGTCTGCTTGTACCTAAAGGGCTGACCATCGGGCCCAACTAGAACACTGGTGGTTATTGTGTAACTGCAACCTTTCGGTTCTGATTATATATGATTGGAAAAATTTCAAGTTGGTTACTGAAAGGATACATCCTTTTTCGAAAGATTTTTCCCCGCTCTTTTTTTTTTGGTTAGTGTTGAAAGACTAAAGCTAGGCTTCCATCACTCACAGATAATTGATTTCTCTTTAAAACCTAATAGCAGGCAATGTCTGGTCTTCGTTGTCAAAGAACTTAATGTCACTTTAAATGCACGCACCTTTAGTGTCTTTTATTTCAACATAAAACAATGTACATTATATGCAAAAATGCTTGGAATATTCCGGTTTGCTGACGTCCCACTTTCAACCATGAGACTTCTATATACGTCGATTACAACGATTTAATGTCATGTTAAGAGCACGCACCTTCAGCTTCCTTGTCGAATTAAACTGTGAATATTATATGCAAAAGCAGATGGTTAATCACAAGTTGACTGAAGTCTCACCTTCAACCATGAAAGGTTTATACAGATCGAGTCATCTGCAATCACGTTATTATTTCTAAAGATATCGTGTGACGATCGAAATGAGTCAAATAAAAAAACGTTTCTTCTCCATAACTAAGTTATTATATATAGGTGTTATGTGTAAAGTATGCTTGTACGCAATCTTTTATCGCTACTTGGAACCAAGATCAGTTCAGTTAATAAAGACACCAAATGGACAGGTGGGTAGTTTGCGAAAATAACGTGGCAATTATATTTTTGTAGTGCGCAGGGATCTCTTTAAATACATGACGTCACGTTTCAAGATTTTCTAGACGTCACTTTCAATTATTCCGATTCGTTTTCGTCTTTATCGTTTTGGTGCTTTGCATCGAGGATTGTTTATGTACTGGATCCTGCAATTGCTTTTTTTAACCCTTTATCCAACATGAATAGCAGACGACACTTGCAAAAGAATTCTTGAATAACTATTATTTTCATTTTTTGTCTCAAAAACATAGGTTTTGACCCCTCATTGGATCGAGCTCGACGAGCTCGTTCCAATGAGGGGTCATAACCTATGTTTTAGAGACAAAAAATGAAAAAATAATGAAAATTATTTGACGAGTTTTGAGAATAGCGCTGGCCGTTTTTGGCCGTTACGTTAAGTAAAGGGCTTAATAATAGAATTATCGTTAATAAAGAAAAGTAATAAACAGAGTAATCGCTTGACTGGACTGGTTACGTGAAATAATTCATTCGAGGCGAGGGACTATATTGTAAAACACTCGTGCGCATTCGCGCACTCGTGTTTGTACAACGTCCCTCACCTCTCATGAATTATTTCACGTAACCAGTCCAGTCAGGCGATCACTCTCTATTTTTTTATTGATTTAATATTTATTTATCTATTTATTTATTATTATTTATTTAAAATTTATTTATTTATTTAATATGTATTTTTATTTATTAATTTATTTAATATTTATTTATTTATTTATTTATTTATTTATTTTATTTATTTGTACTTAAAGCCACATCAGCATCTAAGCCTATATCATGGCGATGAAAAATATGAATTACAGAAGAGGCCATTATTTTCCATGAAATAAAAACAGGTCGATGAAATCTGGAAAGAACACGGGAAATACAAATGGGAAGTGAAACCAGTAACGAGAAAATGAGACCAGTTATTTAAAGAATGCTGTGTTAATCCACCTGTTGAATACATGAGAGCTGAAAAGAATAAAATACAATTTAAAAATTATTAAACGGTTGATTTCCTTGAGAAAAAATCGAATTTTATGAGAATTTGTATTGTAAAACAAGCCATCAAAATCTGCACAGTACAACAAAATGTGCTGCACTGTCAACACCTGCTGACATGGAACATATTCCGGTCGCATATGACACTAAGAAAATGGAATGCGTAAATCTCGAATAACCAATATGACTCGTGTCACAATAACAGCCTTCTCACTGGAGGTTACTTTTCGAGTAATTATTATCACTATAGTTAGGCCGGAAGCTATGGAGCTTGTTATTTGTTGCCCCATTCCATTCCCCCTGCCACACAGATTTGATGAACTTATTGATATGTGGATTAAAAAAATGGAAAGGAATTTTAAGATCAGTGGGAGGCTTGCTGAAGGCCTGTTTTGCTATACTGTCTGCCTTGGTGTTACCGAAGATACCAGCAAAACCAGGGGCCAATACTACAAATCTTTTACAATTGTATTTTTTTAGAATTGTATTTTCTAGTTATGTCTTTAAATGGGTTAAAATGAACCATTAGCATTTTTAAAGATCTGGCAATTTGCCAGTTGGCAAATTGCCATATCTTTTAAAATGCTAATAATTCATTTTAGTCAGTTATAGTAATAGGTAGTAAATACAATTTTAGAAAATACAATTGTGACAATTTTATAGTATTGACTCCAGGCAACCAGCGCATCATGGTATCATATTGGTTAGACATGAGATAATTCACCTTATCACGAAGTTCCAAAATGAAGGGAGTGAGGGGTGTTCTTCAACCTGGTGTTGAGTAAAGCTGGCAAAGAGGAAAGACAGTCAACTTCTCTTTCTGCAAATTCTCGACATGTTCAAGCGCTACTTGTAACGCTTCAACTTCAGCAGTAAAAATACAATTTGTTTTGTTTGGTATTCTGTATTCAACAATGATCACCATTACCAACAGTCGATGGTACTTTGTCACCATCTCCAGATGCATCTGTATAGAGCCTTCTGCATGCAGTACACTTAGACTTAATTTCGCATACTTGTGTTTGAACTGCAGAGAGTTTGTCTCAGATTTTTTTAGGAAACAAGGTCCAAAATAGCAGAAGATTTATTTAGATGCCAAGGGGGGATTATTATGATCCCCGATGAGTCTGGGGTGGGATGGGGAAATCTCAACCGAGGCTTGTCGAGTGTCTGGTTCAACTATCTTGCCCCGAGGGTGAGATTTCCCCATTCCAACCTTCAGCCTCATCGAGGATGTTTTTTCTCCCTACACACGAGGATTACGTCATTATAGATAATTGGCGGTCACGTGCTGACATACCCAATTTATCAAGTCGTAGCCCTTTCGAAAAACAAACAATTTCATCGGAAAGATCGTACAAATGTTCGGTATACACCATAAGTATATACTAAAAAATTGATTTGAAACACTGTCCGTTAAGGGGTTAATGAATTTGCGCGTGTCAAACTCTAATGTGGAAGGCATTGTGAGATTATTGATCGATCGATAAATTCGCGCAGTGATATTATTAAATCTGCAGAGAAACATGGGTGTTGAAACACATCAAGTTTAATATTGGAATAATAATTAAAGATTGAGTCTATATCAACAAGGAATCAACAAGGAACAGATAAATTGGTAATAAACGAACACAATTTACAGTTTATTTACAATTGTGCAGACGATGATGAAATAGTTCCGGCAACCTAATAAAGTATGCAAATGAGTATGTCACGTGGGGTGGGTGGGATAGAAATATCCCACTCTGCTGTCTCACCCGGGACACGCGTATGTTTCACATATAGTGGAGGGGGGATGTTTCATGGTTCTCTTTTATCAAATCTGATTTATGTATCGTCGCCTGAGTGATAGAATGTTCTATGTCCCCTATGGGACATAGAACATTTTAGCACTCAGGCGACGATATGACGGATTCTGGATGAGGTTTAATTCGAATTCCCAAAAGGAGGAATACGATTCTGGTTTCTGTTAAAACATTCAACATTTTGCGCATCTTGAGACACAATTATAAGCGGAGCTTGATGGATGAGCCAACGGTTTAGAAACATATTGGAGTGACAGTTTAATTCCGCGTTTCTCAGGAGAACGCCCTCCAGCTCCAACGAGCATTCAGTCTATTGGCAATGTCCTAAATCACCCAGACTAATTCTAATACCAGTATTATGAAATGCATCAAGCGGTTTGAGGTACGACTTTCGCGCAGAACACCACACAACCGTATTCACATTTTGATCTAACAAGTAATCTATACTGTCCGAAACAAGTTAAGCACCCCCCCCCCCCCCCCATAATACCTGTGGGTGGGTATACGAATAGCTCATATTATGACGCCCTGCATTCTTCCATCGGATCGGGAATACGTCCTTAAAACTGGTGAATATTTGCTGGCTATTGACTACTTCACTGCCGTGTGCTTATAGAGAAATGAGACAACATCACGGTGGGAGAAATTCGGAAGGTCATGGACAGCATGCCACGCCAATTACCCCTTTCCCAACGTAACGGCAAAAACCGCCCAGCACTATTCTCAAAAATCGCGAATTAACTTTCATTATTTTTTTCATTTTGGTCTCAAAAACATTGGTTATGACCCCTCGTTGGTACGAGCTCGTCGAGCTCGTTCCAACGAGGGGTCATAACCAATGTTTTTGAGACAAACAATTAAAAATATTAGTTACTCAAGAATTTTGTCTGCAAGTGTCGTCTGTTTTTCATGTTAGGTAAACGGTTGAGATGTGTTAGATATTCTGGAGGCTGTTCCATCAGGTACTGAACAACGTGACGTTTTTTAACGTTGTGATGACGTCCGCGGTGCCTAATATTCATTCATTAAAAAAGAAAGTTCTAGAAACCCTTGCTTCACTAATAAGGCATATTCCCCCTACTGCAAATAGCAGGTTTTCTCAGGAGAATTTACCCATTCACTGTATACCCACTGGTATTATAGGGAGGTGGCGGGGAGGAGGGCTTAACGTTTTTTGGACAGTATATATAGATAGAGTATGTTTTTTTTAGTCAGCACCTCCAATCAGTGCTAACAACGATCTTCGGAACGTTACGTTCCCATTTACATCTAACTGCTAATTGTTTTATAGAAGAAATGAAATTAAGTTTATTGTAGAACAATAAACCCAGGAATTCAACTTCCTTAACACCTTTTATAATACACTCATCTATTTTCAAGCCAGGATCGAGGTGTTCCCGGTGCTTACAGAAATGAACACAATTTGTTTTGTACTTCGAGAACTTTAAACCATTTAATGTAGCATATTTCTGAATTATGTTTAAACACAACTGAAATTTACATTCGATGGCATTCATGTTTTTACTGCTATAGCAAATTGAAAAGTCAGCGACATACAATGAAACATCTTCTAGAATATTCTCAGTTGGTTTGATGATGAAATTAATTTTCACAGGAAAAGAGTAAATGAACCTGAAATTGACGATTCTTTAAAACTTTTCTATAAATAGAGATTATTACCATTATGTGGATGTACAAAATATGTCTCACAGTCGAGCTCCGGGTTCTAAGGGCAGACCACCACGAGTCGACGACGAGTCGTGATCTACCCTTAGAACCCGGAGCGAGACCGGAGCGAGACTGGGATACATATTTTGTACATCCACATAATGGTAAGTTAATACAGACAACATACATGTTGATTGTAAGATAAAAAGGGGTATACGCCCCCTCAACCCCATGATATGAAAATATCTTTTAAAATCCCATACTTTCAGGTTGTATCATATGCCTTCTCCATTTCAATAAACGTTTCAAGTAATAACCAAATACTGTGACCAGTGCTAGTTTTAGAGTTTCACGCGCTAATCTCCCGCCGAGGGACGTGTGCTGATCTCTTTCCTTTTATGCCATTCTGCCTGTGTTTTGTTCATAATTTTCTCGTAGAATGTGGGAGTGAAGAGAAACGCAAGACTTTTCACCCTGCCATCTTTATTCAATTCAAGTGATGGAAGAAACGGAGTTCGAAGTTCCCTGTAGAAACACTTAAATACTTGCAAATACGTGATTAAGGCCTACGATTATTCGAAAACGAATCGAATATCTAATTGGTTCTGCGATTCGACTCGGCTCGTTTTCGAATCTGGGATATTGATTTTCAAATCTTTTCACAGGCGCGTTCGTCCACACCCAAAATAGTGCGTAGTAGCGTATTACAGTCTTGGTCGCGTAGAGTATTTTTTCCGCCGCACGAAACAAACAATCACTCTTGTGATAAAATGGTAGGGTTAACGGATAAACTGGAATATGGAATGGACTCGCGTTAGCTGAATCGAATGGTATTTTTGTATTCCACTGTAGTCTTATACTCCAAATTGTGCATCTCCCCGGAAATAATAACCGAAATTCGGTCATTATTTCCGGGGAGATGCAAACGTTGTAGGGGATTCCTAAAGCGAAATAGTAAATGGTTTCGGCCCATCCAACAGATACAGAGCGTTGTCATTTTCCGTCCGATTCGATTCGATTCGAAATTCGGACCGATTTCGAATACCTTGCTTGATTTGATTCAAGATTCGATTCGGATATTTTCGATTCGCAGAAGCCGAAACGTGATACTGTATTCTGTATTTTCATCAGACATAGTGGAAGATTTCTGAAAGGAACATTCGACCTTCCTATAGTTTGTGTATTCAGTGCATGTTAGTATGATCGTGTTGCATGGTCCCAGGTCGCGAACTTTTTAATACTATTTATTTTTACATCCCACGTGCATATCTCCAACTCATATAGGCTTCTTTTATGCATGCATGTAACATGCAATGTGGTTATTTTCACTTCAAACATTGCCGCGTCTTCATAATGAAATGCATTATTCACGTGAGATAACCAAACATCCAATGCAACACGCAACATGGAGATAAATCATACAGAAGATGAATGTAACTGGGGGAGTTGATTACAGGTCTGAATACACGTGCAATATGCAAAAGGTGACCCCCAAATTTCGGGAGCGCGGTGGATCGGTGGTTACGGCATTGAACTTCAAACCGAGATGTCCACGGTTCGATCCGCACCAGGGGTAACCGCGCTGGGTCCTTGGTCAAGGGACTTAATCCCGATTGCCCACGCGGAAGCACTGCGGCGCTGAGTTCTAAGGCGTACTGCACGTCGATATGCACCTGTGAACCCTACTTGTGTGGAGTTAGTACGTTGCGGAGTCTGGCTGTTTTCGCCGTTGGTCAGTGGTTCTCTCCGGGTACTCCGGCTTCCTCCACCTGTCAAACTGTCCGACGCGAGGTGACCCTGGTTGTCGAACGCGTCGTTAAACTCCAATAAATAAATAAATAAATCTCAAATTTCGGGGCGAATCGAACCCTGATTAAGGTTTAATACCGGGAATGGGAATTTCCCAGCTCTGTGGATTTTGGTTTTGAAAGTCAATCACGATATCCAGAAAATCTATAAACCATAGTATCAATAATTGGGTATAATATACAGTACGTGGAGAGTGTAATATCAATATATCACCCGCAGAGTGGAGATTCCACCTAAGCAATAATTGCAAATTTGCGGCAAAGCATAACCAGCGCAAGCAAAGTTTCAGCCAATGGACCTCCGAGTTAAACGCGGAGGTCCATTGGATGAAACATTGCTTCTGTTTTTTGTCGATGTGTACACAATTTGAAAGTTATAGCTTGGGTGACAACCCCACTCTGCGGGTGATTTAATTACAATCCACTCTCCACGTACTGTACTACTAAAAGTTTGCTAAGCACCAAGTATATCCAACTACCTGTTTTACGTTTTAGTTGAAATATTGTAATGAAAAGAGTATATATTTGATATTTAATTATATCTTTAATGATTTAAGTACAGAAATTAAGATTTTATTTTGTGTTTGACATTATGTTTTAGCTTTTGAATACGATAACCATGGAAAATGGATATTATTGGTAAAAAAAGGAAATTTTTCAATATGCCAAAAAGTTGACGGAGCGAACTGGTATGGGTTCAGTATCGAGTATGAGACCCATTACTGTTAATTACAGCTTAACAACGCCTTCTCATGCTCCCAGTCAAATTCCTGGTGGTCATTTGTGGGATGTTATTCCATTCTTGGACCAGCATGGCACCAAACTCCTGGACACTTCTTGGCTGGAATGGACGGGCTGAAATTGCAAGTTGCAACTCATTCCAGACATGTTCGATTGGATTGACGTCGGGGATCTTGCTGGCCAGTCCATACGCCCAATCCCCTCCCTATGTCGGTACTCCCCTACAGCATGGGCAACATGAGGACAGGCATTATCGTCCATCAGAATGAATCTATCATCCATTGCAGCTGCACACAATCTGACGTGGACACCAAGGGTCCCATCAATATACCGCTATGCAGTCAATGTACCACGTTAAAGAACACAGAGCTCTGTACGTCCATCCCTGCTGATGCCGCCCCAGACCATGATTGACACTCCACCATAGCCGTCATGCTCAGCAATCTTGGCTGCATAGAATCGCTCTCCTGGACTTCTCCATACCCTAGAACGCGTATCTGTGTGGTCTAGACAGTACCTTGACTCATCTGTAAAAAGAACAGGTCGCCTATCTTCTCTGGTCCATCCAACGTGATCCATGGCCCATTTCTATCGTTCCTGGTGGTGGTTCTGGGACAGCGGATTGCGAATACATGGTCTTCTTGATCGGAGACCACATTCGTGCAACCTTACCCGGATAGTCTGCGTCGAAACATTTACCCTAGATGCATTCTGAAGGTCACATCGAAGCTGGGTTGCTGTGGCAAAGCGGTTCCTATGGGCCTGAATGATCAAAAACCGGTCTTCGGCTGCAGATGTTGCCCTGTCTCTGCCACCACCACGCCGCCTCACTGGTGTACAATACTGCTGAAATCTTGCCCAGGCTCTGGTGATCACCGTATGGTGCACACCAATGGCTTCACCAACCTGACGATGGGTAATCCTTTGCTCCACCATCCCTACAACCCGCCACATTTCTGCTTCAGACAAATGTCTTCTTATATTTGCATTTGCCATATTCAACCATTAAATCATAAGGGTTTGTGTTGAAATGAAGTCTGAATACCCTACACATGTCATGTACATGTAGAGAGTACACAAAAACATCACGAAAATCAAGGGGTACATGCTTTCCATGACTGTCGTGAAAAGTCTGCCTGTCAAGAGAGCGAATGAAAACACTGGGGACCATCTCAATACATTTCTCAATCATATCCACCAAAAATATCGCAAATATGTCACAGGGAAATTTCACAATGATGTGTCAAATATTTGGTGCTTAGCAAACTTTGAGTTGTATAGTTTATGCGATTACGACGAATATCAATTTCTCAAGATTCCAGCATTGGTTCTACATGTATGGTTTACTATCGCGAACGGAAATTACACGTTTACAAGTTCTGAATATCAGTCCTAAAGCTCGGGAAATTCATTTAATACAATCGAGGGCAAAGGTGGCGGAACGCAACCTGTGATTCCCGGTTCTGTCCTATGATTTCTCAAGTATAGAGACTGATATTCAGAAACGAGAACCGGCAAAAATTTAATATCACGATCGACTTTCAAACAGAGAACCGACAAAATCCCGTTCCCGGGATTAAACCTAATCCTGAATCAGACAGAAGATGTCAAATTGAATGAAATCTCGATTCGAATATCATTAAATTGTAAATATTCCAGCTTCTAATAGCCGTGAATATCACAAGTCTCCACTCAACTATTGTATTCGGGGGCGCGGTGGCTCAGTTGGTAGAGGTGCAGGCTGCAAGCCGAGAGGTCCTCGGTTCGAATCCCACCTGCGTCAACCGCGTTGTGTCCTTGGGCAAGACACTTCACCCGATTGCCTACATGGGGGCACGATGACGATGTGTACTGAGGCGTACTGCTCGTCGATGGTGCGCATGTCTTCAACCAATCTAACCCTGCCTGTGCTGCGGTGCAGAGTACAGAGTTACGATGTTGGAGAGCTGACAGCTGCTCGTCGTTGCTCGGTGGTTCTCTCCGGGTACTCCGGCTTCCTTCACCCGTAAAACTGTCACGGTCACGATTAGCCATTGTACATAAGTATGTGACCTTAAACACCAATAAATAAATAAATAAACTATTGTATTCAACTGTGACTTGTCTGTTTGGGAAAGAAGTGGAATGTTCCAGAACGAAATTAAAGTTGTTTCGGAGCGGACATTTCTTGACTCTTTTGCTGACGTCGGGTCTTCTGTACAAGAGGGGACACTTGGTGGGATTTTAAGAAGGTTTCAAGTGGAGACACTATGTAGAGTTTTTAGAAAACTTCAACGACTAGAAAATTTCCGAATCTGTCCGACTTAACCCTTTAACCAAAGCAAACGATATCAAAATTTATTATTTTAAATAACATTTTTTTTAATTTTTCAAATAATTTCAATAAAACCATAGCATGTGACCCCTCGTTGGAACGAGCTAGACGAGCTCGTTCCAACGAGGTGTCACATGATATGGTTTTGCTGACATTTTTTGAAAAATAATATTTTTTCAACTGCTGAATTTGCATATTACGCGAATGGATTGCGGGCGATTCGTTAGGTAGAGGGTAAAATCGAATTCAATTGGGCGATTTGAATCGAATAGATTTTCGATGCTTCGCAGGGCTCCGTCGTGGCATTTTACGTAACTAAATATTTGTCTATACGAACTTCATTTTAGAATAACATAGTAAACCAAGGGTGTTTACTGGCTTGAGAACGTCAACTAATGTTACTCTGTCTCTCAAAGCATCCCCAAATATTCACTATTAATACCTACTAATACATTCTAAATCAGTTTGGGTTAACAATTAACCAAAATCAACTGGGTTGAGTGAATCTGAACCCATTTGGGTTCATGTTCCCCAAACCCAGTTGATTTGGGTTGGTTTTTTAACCCAGTCCTCAACCCAACTGATTAAACAGAACTGATAAAACCAGTTTGATTAAAAATTAATCCAAATCAACTGGGTTGAGTGAATATGAACCCAATTGGGTTCATATCCACTCAACCCAGTTGATTTGGGTTGATTTTTAACACAATCCTTAACCCAACTGATTAAATAAAACTTTAACTGCAGGCTAAAGATCCCTTCGTAGTATTCGAGAAGAGCTAGGCCACGAAGTTGCCGCTATGAAGGTCATCCCACACATCTACGCCAGGAGTGGCATTAATATAAGTTGCATAACTTGTTCGCCAATCCTTGTAAAACAAATAAGATTAAATAAAAAAATAAATAAATAAATAAAACTGATAAAATCAGCTGGATTAAAAATTAATCCAAATCAATTGGGTTGAGTGACTATGAACCCAATAGGGTTCATATTCAATCAGCCCCGTTGATTTGGGTTGATTTTTAACCCAACAGATAAAATCCTTAACCCAACTGATTAAAGAAGATACACAAAATCAGCTGGATGAACAATTAATTCAAATCATCTGTGTTGTGTGAATAAGAACCCATTTGGGTTCATACTCACTCAACCCAGTTGATTTGGGTTGATTTTTACCCAACTGATTGTCGAGTGTACTGAAAAAACAATTAATTTAATCAAAATACCTAGAGTTCACCTTAAATATGTATTCAACACAACATTGAATTATATTTAAATTACGTTTATAGTGACATCAGTCCAATCAATTTCGCCAAAATAGAGCAACTCCCACACTAATTACAACAGAATTGTTTGTTTCATTTCTAAGAAGTAGATTAACTCCAAGTTGACGTATAAAAGGTCTCCAACAAAATTTGTTCTGGAACGTAATTTTCCGAACCTGTTTTAGACAGACCCCATAGAGCATTTGTTCACTCACGAAATTACTAAAAAAGCGATTACTGTAACGCCTGCACTCTTAGTTACGCACCTTAAGATCAACCAACAGCACAAATAGCACGTCAATCTGCGCGTTAATCTACGCAGTATGACCAGAGTAAGGCTTTCAAATTCTGCACATATGGCCTATGAACAAACAATGTTTCAGCCAATGGAGCTCCGGGCAACCTGGAGGTCCAATGGCAGAAACATTGCCTGTGTTTGCTATGAGTAACCAGGAAAACTTGTCGTGCTTTGGATGCCATTCGATATGGCAACTGCGCGCAATTCCTACGCATAATTAAGCCTAGATAAGTGCACAGTTCGTGACAGGACTTCTATTAACTGTAGAAAATCCCACAGCGTTCAGGACAAATTTGTCTGTCCGCAGTCAAGGGGAATTTTACTTATTTAGCCACAAATCGTTCACTGACCATTTACGGGTGATATAGCAAAATTGCGAGAAACTGAATTTTGCGAAACATTACACCTACAGTGGCCACAGAACTCCCCAGAATAACTCGAATGCGCCATTTAAGAGAGGATATATCCCCAAATGGAGGTGCTGTCGGAATTTACGTGTTATCGCTATCCTCACAACGTCCAGTGATTCGCAACAGGCAGCCTTTGTTGACATACACACCTGATGGCAGACAATTAGGATTACTTCATCTGAGGTCTACAGGCCGATTTGACCTGGCATGTATTATCTTCCATTTATTATCTAACAGGAAATATAGGTCGTAATATCAGTTGGTCGATTCGCCTAGAGAAATCGCAACAGGGAGAATCGGTATGACGTCCTTGAATATTGATAAGAGAGAAATACTGGAAATAGTTATTGGTGTTTTGAGATTAATTATGAAAGGAAGGCCTCTTATGTCCTATATCAAAAATTGCCTTTTCTTGTGGGTGGGGGTGAGACCACACAAGTTTAGACATAATTTAACGATGCAAAAGCCGAAGAGATATAGGTATATTCAAGAAGTATTTTTGAAAATTCTTTCTCATGTAATTAAATCGAAGCAATTAAAATGTGTTAAATGAAAATTCAAGAACCCGCATCACTCAAAATACAATCTGCAAAACATCTTGCAGAATTGGGTGAGTGTATGACTAAACAGTACGCGGTTGATTTTCCCCCTTAAAAATTATTTCCAAATTCCACGCGAGCACCAAGACATAAAAGCACTTGAAACCAGTTTGATGTATGGACTATCGCGCGAGGCCGGGCAAGCAGAGAGCTGGGAGACTCTAGAGAACTCTGCGATTTTCATCGAAACAATTAAAAATGTACCATGGTGTTACAAAAGTAATTTATGCTTCATGTACGGTAATGCACCTAAATTTTACGACACATTAACTGCATCGGTGATGCCGTAAGCTTGGATGTTGCGTATTTACAATGTAATAATGATTTCTGGATTAAGCCATATTACAGAGTTTCTAAAAAAACGGAGGCTTATTGGAGAATTAAATTGATGAAAATCTTAGAGTAAAGGGAGAAATATAAGTAAACGTATACATAAAGCAGTGATTTATTACAAGATATTTTTCAGATGAAGTAACTACTGATATCAGTATCCGATAATTGCTACGTGTATAATCATTTGCGTTATATATATTTTTATAAATACGAAAGAGTTTATCGGAAAAATATAACTGTATATTATTTGATGTTTTGCTCCAATAACTGGAAACCGTCAGTAATCTGATTATTATTAGTGTGCGGGGGCGATAACAAGCATAGCAAGGGGTGATTTTGGCGTTTTTGTGCAACAATGGAGCACGAGACTCTATAAATATAAAGCAGCAAAATGAAAACACGAAATAAGTCTCGATTAAATTAACTTAAATTGAATTTTTTCGGATTCTTTTCAATACTTTTTTCTTTTGAGTGAGCAAAATCTTACTATCGTTATACGGAAAACGTCATTTTTATCCTACTTTTGGGTTTTATTTTATGTGTGAATTTATTTATTTATTATGGTTTAACGACACATTAACAGCCATATCATGTCGGTGACAGTTTTACGGGTGGAGGAAGCCGGAGTACCCGGAGAGAACCACCGAGAAACGACGAGCAGCTGTCAGCTCTCCAACATCGTAACTCTGAACTTTGCACCTCGGTACAGGCAGGGTTAGATTGTTTGGAGACATGCGCACCATCGACGTGCAGTACGCCTTAGAACACAGCGTCATCGTGCCTCATGTAGGAAATCGGGGTTAAGTGCCTTGCCCAAGAACACAACGCGGGAGCACGAATCAGTCGCTGAAATGGTCAACCATCCAACTACTAACCGCGCTCGACGTTGCTTAACTTCGGTGATCTGACGAGAACCGGTGATCGAGACGCCACCGCGCCCCATTTTATGTGTGAAACGTTGTATAATATCACCAGGCGGGGAAGTTCAGCAAAGTGCGTGAATGGATTCAGATACTTTAATACAGATCACTGAAATGTTTTCACGGGTTTTATTTTACGTCAGAGCTGACACTGTCCCAATTCATTACCTTTGTTCTCGAAAGATATCCTTCATCGCCCAGGTGTTGCAGAGCTTGGGGTGATATTTGTTGAATACAGCACATTCTCTTATCAATCCTTCGAAATTTGTTACACACCTGTTCTTTGTAATCCCCATCTACGGCAACACAGAACCGTGCGGAAAATGAAAATCTGTTCCGCACAAATGTGCGGAACGGAAATCAGTGACGGACTATTTTTAAATAGAAGCGAAATTTCACTGGAATTTTCTACAAATCGTGCAACGCAATTACAATTTGAATCGCAGGCGATAGCTGAAAATCGTCCTCTGAGTTCCAATGTGTTCTATGTGCCAGCAGGCACATACAACACATTGGAACTCAGAGGGCGAAATAGTGACAGTCGCAAATTTGATTTGCGATAAAATGTGTTCTTTGTGTTGACAGTTGTGAAATGAATTGCTGAGTGTCCTTCTAATAATTGTCTTTTTTATAGACGTGAAGGCGTGTAATAAACAAAGAACAACACACGCGTTTGAATGGGTTAATCGATATGACACTCTTGTGTCGTTCTGTGTGTATATCATTTATTTTAAACAAAGGAATGACGCCATAAATATGTGACAAGAATTGTGTTCACAACAAAACCTGTCCCCTACAAAATGGAACAGTCAAACCGCCACAATCCAAACCGCTTGAACAAAATTCGAATAACCATAAAGAAATCGCACCTGGATAAATACAAAGCGAGTAATCCCTTGACTGGACTGGTTACGTGAAATAATTCATGAGAGGTGAGGGACGTTGTACAAACACGAGTGCACACTAGTGTTTTACAATAGTCTCTCGCCTCGAATGAATTATTTCACGTAACCAGTCCAATCAAGCGATTACTCTGTTTATTACTTTTCATTATTAACGATAATTATATTATTTAACCCTATACCTAACCTAACGTAACGGCCAAAACCAGCCAGCGCTATTCTCAAAAATCGCCTATTAATTTTCATTATTTTTTCATTTTTTGTCTCTAAAACATAGGTTATGACCCCTCATTGGAACGAGCTCGTCGCGCTCGTTCCAATGAGGGGTCATAACCTATGTTTTAGAGACAAAAAAATGAAAATAATAGTTATTCATTTTTTTTGCAACTGTCGTCTGCTTTTTATGTTCGGTAAAGGGGTAAAAAAAACAAAAAACAGTGAAGTCCCCATTACACCCACGGCAAATACATGACACAGTTGTTGATTGCATAATTCACTTTTGAAGTTATCGTTTATAATCAAACCCCGAAATCCCAATAAATCACACTTTGGAAAGTAATAACTGTTCTTGGCACAGACCCATCCTGCTCCGACTGCAAAGAGAGGCAAGATGGTCCACGCTGAGATGATTTCATGACAACTACAGTAATTAAAGATTCGATCTTGTCTCGTTCAAAACGGAATAGCAAGTTACGTACCTTTCTTCCCACAGACTTTTGATTTTTTTCATTGGTTTTAAAATGCCATGCTAAGTATGTATACATACGCCATATCGATTGGGTACATGCTCCCCGATTTGTTGATATGTGCTTCACGTTAACCCTCTACCAAATGCATGGACCACATCCGCCCAGTAATATGCATATTCAGCAGCTGAAAAAAATATAATTTTTCAAAACATTTCAACAAAACCATATCATGTGACTGCTCTCGTTGTAACGATCTCGTCGAGCTCGTTCCAATGAGGAGCCACACGATATGGTTTTGATGACATTTTTTGAAAACATTTTTTAAATATTTAAAATAATAAATGTTGATGTCGTCTACGTTGGGTAAAGGGTTATTTATTTATTTATTGGTGTTTAAGGCCACATACTTATGCACCATGGCGAGTCGTAACCGTTACAGTTTTACGGGTGGTGGAAGCCGGAGTACCCGAAGAGAACCACCGAGCATCGACGAGCAACTGTCAGCTCCTCAACATTCTAACTCCGTTCAAGCAGGGTTACAGCGGTTGAAGACATGAGCACCATCGACGTGCAGTACGCCGTAGTACACGGCGTCATACTGCCCCCATGATGGCAATCGAGATAAAGTGCCTTTCCCAAGGACACAACGTGGTTCGTCTCGGACGGGGATCGAACTCGATACCTCTAGCAAAGAAGTCCAACAGTCTACCACTGAGCCACCGCGCTCCCCTGTGTAAAGGGTTTAACAAGGAATAACTCAACCAGTTATTGTTTATCGGAATTATTTGACCAGTGAGTAAAAAAGTACACAGAACAACAATTCTTTGCACACTGTGTTTTGTGGCCTGGTATGGTATGTGTGGTGCCCTACGTTCCGTATTGGGCTTGAGTATCGAGTTTGCACGTTGAAAAACGTGGGGCTGCACGTTGAAAATAATAATGGATCTACCCCCATATGATGAATGTGGACTCTTCCAATTGTTGTCGTTGAACTGACATGGAAGATACCACCAAGGTTCGAAGGGTTAAATTACACATTACGTGATAAAAAGAATGTCAAATTCGTTGCGAAATGACATGAAATCGCGACTCATTAGAGTACGGGGTATTTATATTTGAATATTTCATGTGTACGTTTTGTAATCTTCCAGCAGAATTCTTGTATTGATTTGTAATAAACCATTCATTTGTTCCTTCAGAAGCACTCATTTTTATATTTCGGGTTTTACATTTTCGCCTCGAAATTCTGTGTACGTCGAGCTCAACAAAATAAAGGTACCAATATTATTTATTTATTTATTTATTGGTGTTTAAGATCACATATTTCTGTACAATGGCTAATCACGACCTCGACAGTTGTACGGGTGGAGGAAGCCTGAGTACCTGGAGAGAACCACCGAGCAACGGCGAGCAACTGTCAGCTCCCCAACAAACTAACTCCATACGAGCAGGGTTAGCATTGGTTGAAAACAGTGCACCATCAACGTGCAGTACGCCTTAGTACACAACGTCACCGAGTCCCCACGTGGGCAAGGGGGATGAAGTGTCTTGCCCAAGGACACAACGCGGTTGCCGCAAGTGGGATTCGAACCGAGGACCTCTCGGCTTGCAGCCTGCACCTCTACCTACTGAGCCACCGCGCTCCCAAAGGTACCAATAAACTGGTGTTCAAGGTCGCATATTTCTACACAATGGCTAATAGTTACCGCAACATGGAGATAAAGTCAAGTTTATTCAATCGTCTATACCCATGTTGCCCATTTTAGAGGACTTCCATGCCGAGAACTGGTGACTGGATCCTATTTTACCACAGAAACAAACACTGCTTCACTTCTTAGGGTTCCAACGGGGGTACGCTTGTGGACGAAAGTAGTTCTGCTGTTCTGGCTATTTTCTGGTAAACAATTTACGAAAGTAGGAAACGCTAGTGTTAATTCTCGATTTTCACTTAGTGGACTCGAGTTGTATTAATTGGCGTTTTGACTTTACTTCAGTGGCACGTGAGACTGCAAAAGTTATGCCAGACTGACTTCAGTCAATATAGTCAATCAATGTTATAATGGAACAAAAAGGAGGCTTGAATTTATCCAATAACACAAACGTCAATACCAAATACAGTTAAAACTAGAAGTCCTGTCATGAAATGCGCACAAATAACACGTCGATCTGCGCGTTAATCTACGCGTTATGGCCATAGTAAGGCTATCAAATTCTGTACATATGGCCTGTGCACAAGCAATGTTTCAGCCAGTGGACCTCCGGGTAACCCGGAGGTCCATTGGCAGAAACATTTCCTGTGTTTGCTATGAGTAAACAGAAGAACCTGCCGTGCTTTGGGTGCTATTCGAAATGGCAATTGCGCGCAATTCCTACGCGCAATTAAGCCTAGATAAGCGCACAGTTCATGACAGGACTTCTAATTTTAACTGTATATACAATTCTGAAACAGGTTGTTCTTCCAAAATAAAGTATTGGATTAGGCTGACTAAAAGAGGGTCTCGCCAACTGTAGAGTATTTGACGATAATCGTTGAGGCAACTTGGCTTCAAGGATATTAATATCAATTAAAAGCTACACAGGGACGTGGCGAGAGCGTCCTGATTCGAGGAGTTTCTATCGAATGTCTAACTGTACGTCCCCACCCCCACCAGGCTGCCGAAAGCACATCTTTTTTTAAATAAACGTTTGTATAATCACCTTTCCTACTTTGAATGAGAATTTTCCAACTGCTACCTTTGAATTTTCAACTGCAGAAGAAATCCGAATGCATCCTCACCCCGAGTGTTCGAAATATTCCACCTTGTACGTTCTGGATTTAGATATTGTCTCGTGAGTGCAACAAGATGCCAAATGCTGCGCAAGTAGCATTGAAGATAGCGCATTGTTGCGTTCGCGGATGAAAAAGAAGAATTCACTTTGAAAATAGCAACCCCATGAAATGTTATTCAAAAGTTAATGAATGTCTGTTACATTCACAGCTACAGTTAAAACTAGAAGTCCTGACATGAAATGCACACAAATAGCACACCGATATGCGCGTTAATCTACGCGTTGTGATCATAGTAAGGCTATCAAATTATGTACATATGGCCTGTGCACAAGCAATGTTTCAGCCAATGGACCTCCGGGTAACCCGGAGGTCCATTGGCAAAAACATTGCCTGTGTTTGCTATGAGTAACCAGGAGAACCTGCCGTGCTTTGCAAACCATTCGATATGGCAATTGCGCGCAATTCCTACGCGCAATTAAGCCTAGATAAGCACACAGTTCATGACCGGACTTCTAGTTTTAACTGTACAGATAAATGTATCGAAATCTACTACATAAGGCATCAAATTCAAACTATTGGTGGTTTGGTAAAAAAAAGATTTCTGGCTATTGAACATTTCAGCCGGGATTCGGGTTGGGACATATCGCCCACTCCCCTGTCGCAGCGTCCCTGAACCCACTGCCGACAACTCCCTTTGTCTCACGTTCGCGCGTGAACATATGTCTCACAGTGACGAACCCGCCGGTTTCACTTTTGGTGGGGTGGTTCTTATCCTGAAGGGGTCTGTGACATTTCGTCAAAAAGCAGGAATCAACAGGGGTTCACTGGAAACAATAATTTTAATACAAACACATATAAATAAATACGGTAATTTGTGACTTCTATCCAATGAATATGAAAAACAAAACGCCAATTACTCCCTACCCACACAGTTTTTGAGTCACTTGCGGACCCGCGTTCTCTGTTGTCGCTAGTTTTCCTCCTTCTCGCTTGTGTTTGTTCTTTGGTCCCCTCTTCACTTCACTCTTTCAGTGCCGTCGCACGGCCATCAGATTATTGTCACTTTACCTGGCGTTTTAACACAACATGTGACGGAATGTCCCTCTACGCCTGCCGTCGCATGGCCTCTACCGTATCGTCACTTTACTATGTCGCCTTCCCTCTAACAAGTGACGGGATGTCACTCTTCCACTGCCGTCGCACGGTCACTAGCTTATTGTCACTTCACTTGACGCTTTGCACTCAAGCAGTCGCCACCAATGTGGTTAAATGCTCCCCTCCATTTATCTCAGAATAATCTTCATACAGGCAAAGCCTACTCTGCCTTCGTATGGCTTGATTCTAAAACAGGTAATGCCGTTTACCTAAATGCAAATAGCTCCCTGAGCTCGCACTTCGTGTTTCTGATCCTATATGGCCATCGACTTGGCCCGCGACTGCTCCTATTCTATATATGAGCTCTGTGGCTCCCCTACATCACAACGTGCCTATACTTTCGCACCGATGCGGCACCTCCTCTAACCTATAGCATAGGACATCCCCATCTACCCGCAATAACCCACAGCCTTACACACCTTCAGACTGGAATGATTTTTTTCGAGAAACCCCCGATTTTAGTTCGATAGCCGGAACATCAGTTCTCAGTTTAATCGCTTCTCTTGAACTTGGCCGCTTAGATCTATCTTAATTTAATACTCGCTTTAATGTTTCTTTGAAAGACTCGCATTTCGGCATTCCCTGACATTTCGAAGACAAGATAGATGCATACTATTGGTGTGTGTCCAGAACATGTGCGATGTACTGTTTACACAAGAATTACCTATTAACTGGCCATAATTACACAGATAATGACTACAGGGGAACGCTATCTCTCTTACTCATTTTATCAGTTATCAGATAGCCCATGTGGCGTTCAACAAGTGCGCCATAATGGACATTAAATTTAATACTTAATTACCAGCGCTTGAATTATTGCCGATCTGTTTAAATGACAAATCGGTTTTCGGGGTCTGTCATATACCTATCTTTACGCTTTACATTTAGCCCGAGTGAGAAAGATTATCGAAAATATATACACTTTTAAACAACAAAATCGAAAAACCAAACTATCACCTTGACAGCATTTTTAGCATGATTTTTCCCGATTTAAATCCAAAGTTTCCCAATCTCAGTCCTCATTTAAATATAAATTGTATCCTTCTTTAACTCTTGAAGGCCTATTTTTGAATTTCATCACTGTTTACTGCAACAAAAGAGGGACCTCGACAGATTTATTTCGTTTTAGATACATTTGCAACATACATCCCCAAAACCTTGTAGTTTCTAGGCAGGTCCTGGCTGTCTATGTAGCCAAGACTTGCCTCGACACAACTACAAAGCCACATTTCATGACTTTTGAAGGGTAGCAAAATGCATAAATACCTTCATTGTTTAATAGCATAAGAACAATTTATTTAATAGAGGTTACAATGAGTACTATACATGTAGCAGCTTCTGTATTACTGTTGTCAGTTAAATATGAAGTTAACATTTCTTATTCCATGTGTGTTTCTTCTCCTACAGTACTTGGAGAGTGTATTATCACTAAATCACCCGCAGAGTGGAGATTCCACCCGAGGAATAATTGCAAATTTGTTGCAAGGCATAACCAGCACCAGCAAAGTTTCAGCCAATGGACCTCCGGGTTTAAACCCGGAGGTCCATTGGCTGAAACATTGCTTGTGTTTTTTGTCGATATGTACAAAATTTGAAAGTTACAGCTTGGGTGATAACTCCACCCCGCGGGTGATTTAGTTACAATCCACTCTCCACGTACTGTACATAAATTCTTATTTGGAGCCATCATATTGCGGATTGTCCTAGCTGGATGGTCCCCGGACCCGTTCCCAAAGAGGGCAGAAGAATCCCCGCGTAACCTAACATAAACAATTAATCTAACATGACTAAGTGTTTGACTTCAGTTTCAGCTTCTTCTCAAACACCATGTTCTGTTTTCTTCGTAGAGATTTTTTTCCAAACAATAATTCAACAATCAAACTGTATACATTCCAACTGTATTTCTCGCCCCAGTGATAGCACCGTTTCGTTGTTTTTGCATTAAAACAAGGATTTAATGCAAAGTGTTTGCTGACCCTCTGGACCCGAGAGACCGTTTTCCCGGTCCATGATCGTGATGCGACTTGAAGTCATAACGTAGAGGGTCGCTTCGTCCATTTGCATGGTAGACAAATCAATATTTCCCACGTGCAACCCTAAAGCTGCACGTTGAAAATATTAATTAGTCTACCCCCAGACACCGAATATGGACTCACCTAATTAATGTCACTGAACTGGTATGGAATATATCACCAAGGTTCCACGAGTTAACTGAGATAGTTACACAAAAAATATGTCTGCGTTGTCATCTACACGTGACGGTATTTCAATATTTACCACGTTTTGTTGTTAGTTTGAGGAGTAAATTCCACAAAAAAACGCTCGTGGAAGGTTACATTCTCTGGCCATAAAAATATTAATATATTCTAATTGTTATGAGATTTGAATACAGTTTTCAAGCTCTTCAGATATGATTAGAAGTATGTTATGGAGATGACTCTCAAATATGTTTGTCATGTGATATTTAGTTATTGATTTTTTGGTCACATTGTTTGCGCAATAACGTAGCGTGACTGCAACAGTCAAGTTTAGTCAATTCCTTACAAACATGTTTCCCCTTTTAGTGGACTTCCACCCAAGCATTTTCCAGTAAAACTGTGCCTTTTTACCATAATAAACAAGCACAGCTTCACTTCCCAATGTTCCCACGAGGGAGTCACGTGACAGTTTATGAGATAGTTTATAAGAAGTACGAGAACACGTGTTCATCAATATAAAGTTTGTTATATATAGAATAAACGTTTAGTGTTTTCAAGTATAAAATGTATTCTACGAGTAGGATTAAGGATGAAACCGACGAGCCTCTGGTGAGTCGGTTTCATTCCCAATTCTACGAGTAGAATAATTTTTTTTACTTGAAAACACTATTCGTTTATTTTATTTATCCCATAAATCGTTCACAGGACAGTCGCGGTGAAATCGTGCTGTTACTCGCTACAAAACACATCGAGACGCGAGGAGCACAAAGGTCCAATTCGAAGACAAGCAAAATTGCCCAAAATAAAAAAGGCGCAGTGATACATTTCTGTCTAAAAATAACTCCCCTACAAACCTGAGCTAAACTTGCAAAAATACTTTTTTAAATGAACAATGTGTAGTGGTATTGTGTGATACTTTCAAACAGGTTTAAAGAAAACAACAATTGAACTGTTAATTATACTGCACGAATACGGTAGAGGTCAGAGGTCAGCAAGTCCGTCTCTACTGTAGGAATAAATTCTTTCAGTGTTAAACCTATGGGGAAAATTTATCAGCCTACTAGGTGAATAACGCAAAAAATTATCCAAGGCATTTATTGTTCGAATAAACAGACATTTATGGGATAAAATTGTAAATTACTACCCGCTGTTGACATACCTATGTAGTTTTCTTGACAAGTCGTATCGAAGGACAGTATGAAGCTTCAAAGGGAATTTCGTATTATATGTAGTGACGTTGGGTGAAAGGAAAAATAGACTTAATCACTTCCCATAAGAAAAGATATTCATATTTTCCATCGAAAAACAGAATATGGCTGATTCATTTGTTGGTATTTATGGTCACATATCTCTGCACAATGGCTAATCATAACCGCAACATGAGGACAAAAAATCAAATGTTGTCAATCGTTTGTATCCATGTTGTCCATTTTGGAAGACTTCTACCCCAAGTATTGGTGACTGGATTCTATTTTAGTAGTGAACAGAGCTTGTTTACTACAGTAAGTAAGCACCGCTTCTCTCCCCGCGGTTCCCAGATGATTTTTAAATATTTAATTTCTTAAAAACAAAACCGTAGCACTCAGAGTTTATTACTCATTGTATAGAATACAAATGAACTAAAACACATCACAAACATGAATTAATAACAATATTTGCACAGTGTGCTATTTGGTCATTTTCTCCATATTGTTTCTGTTCACATTCCCCTAAACCGAATGTGACTCCACTTAACGACAGTTACCATGCTTATTAAATGATTCGAAGAGTCTGGGCGTTAGATACCCCCTCACAACTGTTATCGACTAATCGTTATAAAGTGTGTTTTTCACAAGAAGGATTCTCCAAAACGATGTGCGTTAACCCTTTGATATTTTTGTACGTCTTATGACGAACGTAATCAAACAACGCGTTGATACGCCTTATGACGTACGAAATTGAACAGCGCGTTGATACGTTGCGGTCATTTGTTTTGTTATTATTTTTCGATTTTTTAAAGTTTTAACCTCATTTCTTATTTTCTCCCGAATAGTGCTCAGTGACAACCCTTGAGCCAAATGTTATTGCAGCTTAATACAACTAATATAATCCTGCTGTTAAGACTTCTTAATGGACGGAGTGCTAGAAGCCACTATCAAGGCTTTTATAAAATGAGGATACCAGAGTAAAAGCAACACTTTCCATGCTTATATTTCATATTAAGTCAGACACAAATAAAATAATATTGTTTACATACATTTGTTTTATTACAAATTATTGGAGAGTGCCCACAGGCACTCTCCAATAATTTGTAATAAAACAAGTTTTGAATAACAAATTCAGACCACAAAAAATAATCTAGCCCTCAACCAGTTAATCACTAATGTGAAACATATCTTGTTATTTATACTTTCCGAAGTTTGACGTCGCATTTTGAAAAATGTTGAAGAAACTGAATACCCAGTGACGTTTGAACGTCAGGATAATTAAAGTCTCAAAGGGGTAAACATGGAATCAACAAACAAAACTAAACAATCACTTCTCTTTGAAGGAGATGGCTGGGTATCGAGGGTGATGATCCCATCAAAATGAAAACACTCTGTCTGTTGTTCAATATCTTTCCTAAACAGTATTTAAAGCACGGTGTAACACATACGGTGGGTTTGACACTATCGATGTCGAAATAATTAGAGTTATTAATTGTATTTTATTGATAGTATGTGATAAAATGGGTAATTTATCACTAATAATAATGAACCCAATTACCCAGTTCAACATATATCAATAGTTGACCTGGTTTCGTTTGTAGATCGTTGACCTAACATAGTAAAAATGTGTGGGACATCGATAGAAGCTGAATTCGGTATACTTTCACGTGACGTGTGCGGAGTTATACAAGTTATGGAATGGTACATATGAAAACTATATTGTTTGTCGCACGGTGTGATTGTGATAGACGTACAGCCTAAAATCAGTAGGGTTAACAATTAACTCAAATCAACAGAGTTGAGGGAATATGAACCCAATTGATTGTTAACCCAACTAATTTTAGAGTGTACTACGGCATATACTGTACAAGTTAATACCCCACTTTGGGGTCAAAGTGGGATTAACTGACACAGTATGCAAAATATTTTTTACTGGGGTTTAATGACACTATCGACAGCTATGGTCACCTCCTGCTAGGCAGCTGTACGGGTCGATGAAGCCAGCGTGTCCGAGAGAACAATCGCGCAACGGGAGCAACTGTCAGACCCCCATCGCACAAACAGGGTGTGTATCGGTTGAAGAAGCAAGTGCACCATCGACGAACAGACGCCTTAGTACACAGTGTCACCGTGAACCACGTTGGCAATCGGGATTAAGTGCTTTGCCCAAGAACATAACGCAGTAACCCCTGGTGAGGATCGAATCGTGGCATCTACTGCCGTAACAACTTAGCCACTACGCTCCCATGTACCACATTAGGTGGGTAAGACCACATTAACGTTGGTTGAAGACAGGTGCACCATCAACGTGCAGTACGCCTTAGGAAACAGCGTCACCGTGCCCCCCAAATGGGCAATGGGGGTGAAGTGTCTTGCCCAAGGACACAACGCGGTTGTTGTATCATAATATACAAATGTACAAATATCCGTTAAGTTTTTGGTGTGCATGTTATGGTGCGGAGCCAATACTATAAAACTTTTACAATTGTATTTTGCAGATTTATATTTTCTACCTATTAATATAACTGATTAAAATAAATCATTATCATTTTAAAAGATATGGCAATTTGTTAATTGTTCATATTAACCTATTTAAAATCCTAACTGGAAAATACAATTCTAGAAAATAAAATTGTAAAAGTTTCATAGTATTGGTCCCTGGTTGTGGTTTGGTCTCTTCTTCTAAAATGGTTGAAATAAAGGAATGGGCCGGACCTGCTTAAATAAGTAAATCTATATTTCAGACACCGAGATCCGTAGAGGAATAAAAATGAGAAGAAAAAAAGATAGACAAGTACGCAGCAAACATGATAGGTACACATCACAAGACAATGATAACCAATATAAAATCGGGGCGAAATATTCTAACCCAACCGCGATCCCAGCATTGAAACAGTGTCTTTCTGTTTTAACTGTGTTGGAGTGGAATTCAATGGATAGATCCGTATCAATACTTTGCATTAACATATAATATACATGGACTACAGAGAGGTTTACAAGTAGCATAGAAGGGTCCAGGTGACCCTCATTAGCAGGGGTTGCAGTGATACATTCCCGTAAAATCGGAGTCTTTACACCCCACTATCGATGAGAATGGGGGAGGGGGGTATATCGGTTTGCATGCGTCTGAGCGTCCGCCCTCCCGTGCGCCCGTCCGTGCATCCATCATTCCGCAGCGATATCTCAGCAGGTGTGGGTGGAAATCAATGAAATTTAGTATGAGGGATCATTGTGACAAGCTGCGACTGCACATGCATACAAAAGTTGCCCGCATATTTTCTGCCAGAGTTATGGCCCTTAAGTTACTTTTTCTTCATCGATAGAGCACTGCAGTGTGGGTATGGTTGCCTTCAGCAATAACTCTTGTTTGACATAGCTTTGTTTGGGTCAGGAATCCCCTAAGTATGTTGGGCTTATATCTAACCAACATGGCCTAGGTCTCATACTAACGGATTATATGTCCTTGTTATTTCCCGTCTGAACACTTTGTCCTCTTCACTCTAAAACCACGTATGCACTACTGATCATATAGCACTACTATTACGGCTATCACTCCATTTGCTGCTTCAATTGATCCTCCCCCACACCTCAGACTAGTACCACTGACTCTAATACCACAGCATCAGGCTTGAACCACACGTCTACTACTACCACTGACTCTAATACCACAGCATCAGGCTTGAACCACACGTCTACTACTGGTCATCATCACTTTAATGTAGCTACCGTTACAAACTTTTCAAACAATCACCATTGGCACAGGGGTCCTGGGAAGCTTCCAAGAAATTTGATTATATTCAAAACTGTCCCAATGATTCCATTCCAGTCGCTTTGAATGAGGTATTTTCAAATTGTCGAGATCATCTGAAAATAAAACCCAGTGTCTCCTCTTGAACTCTTCTATCATCAGGTCTCCTGTATGCAGGAGACCTGATGATAGAACAGTTCAAGGAAGCTCCGCTTCTGAAATTCCAATTAATTTTATTGTGGACTTTTTAATGGTTTGCCCAAATAGACGAGTCGCCGTTAAATACAGAGTTTCAGTGGACACTGGCATTATTTACGGTTGTACGAAGGTGCACTACTCACAGTTAAAAAACCGTGAAATTCGACTCAAGATTCGTTTCAATTCGAGATTAGAAATCTTCCAACAGATTCGATTCGAGATTCGTTTCGAGACGAAATTTGAGATTAGCACAAGCCTGATTGTCACGACACCGCTACCTTCTGTTGCTACTATACCTTCTCCATTATTACTACTATCACTGATGCTACTGTGAATGTCATTAATGATACCGTGTTCCCCAAAGTATCGTTGTCACGACACAACCACCTCCGGCTGCTATCCACCTCCCCAAGTACTACCTCCAACCACCATCGCTAATGTTACTACCGATAGTCTTATGCTACAACTACCATTTTCTCACTACCTCTAACAGCTACAGCTCGGTTTTTTGTTGTGTTTGCTCCCACCATCGCTATAACGACTGCTATAGAGTCCTGTTAGCTACCCTATCCCCAACCACGGTAGTTAGAAGCATTGCTGTATCTCGCCAAACGCCTCAATTCTACCGCCCTATTATTATAAGTTCCTATAAGTTTCTTCGGACTGCGATGACTCATTGGTAAGGGTACTCGATATTAACCCAAAGGTCGACGGTTCAAACCTGACCCCAGCCGTCTGCGCTGTGTCCTGGCAAAACACAACCCTTTGATACTTTAATTATCCTGACGTTGAAACGTTACTAGGATTCAGTTTCTTCAACGTTTTTCAAAATGCGACGTCAAACGTCGGAAAGTACAAGTAACAAGATATTTTTCACATTAGTGAGTATCTGGTTGAGTGCTCGATTATTTCTGGTGGTCTTAATCTGTTATTCAAAAATTATTTTATTACACATTATTGGAGAGTGCCCAGAGGCACTCTCCAATAATGTGTAATAAAACAAATTTATATAAACAAAATAGTGTTTATGTTTAACTGAATATGAAATAAAAGCAAGGGAAGTGTTGGCTTTTGCTCTGGTATCCTCATTTTTTGAAAGCCCTGATAGTGGCTTCTATCACTCAACCAGTTAAGAAGTCTTGACAGCAGGATTATATTAGTATTTAAGCTGCGATAACATTTGACTCAACGGTTATCACTGAGCACTATTCGGGAGAAAATAGGAATTGAGGTTAAAAAATCGAAAAAATAATAACAAAACAAATGACCACAAAGTATCAACGCGCTGTTTGATTTTGTACGTCATAAGATGTACTGAATATCAAAGTGTTAAGCCCAGTTACGTAAGTTTGGTCTCACTGTGTTCTAAGGCACACTGCCCATTGATGGCGCACTTGTCTTCAACCAATACCAACTCTACTTGTATTGGGTTAGTACGTTAGAGAATCTGACAGTAGTTCGGGGTTCAACGGGGCCCCTCTGGGTACAGTTGCGTTCTCCGTGCGTTAAACTTTCCAACATGATGTGACCCTGTTTTTTCAAAGGGTCGTTAAAATCTAAAAAGCAAAGATAACTATAAGTCCATTAACCGAGTCGCGTGATATAAGTTCAATATTATCTCCTTGTCACACTTCTTTACATGTTTTCAGTGGCGCCGATACAATGGGTGTTTTCTTTCATTGTAATATACAGGGCGGTTTTCAGTTATGCAATGTGCAGCATTTATTCAATATTGCAAAATCAAGACGTATAGCCAAACAGTTACATCTAAAAGGTCGTCTGCCTTGCTAGACAGTCGACCCTTGAGTATAAACAATGGATTATCATGCATTTTTCTGTTATTATACAAAACGTCGATGTCTCAGCACCCGCTGTCAGCATTAGGAAATGGTGAACTCGACTTCAATGTCCCAGTCGTTACAGTTAATAGAGCAAAGGAAGTCGTACGCTTCTCTGGAAACCAGGGAGAATGGGAGAATCAGAAATATCATTTTCCCGCAAAAGAAATTATGAAATAATATTGTTTTTGAACAACTTGCAACAACTCCCTAAAGTAAATAAAAATTATCTTTGAAATAGGAAGGGGGTGGGGGGGGGGGGGGGCGAAGCATAAAATATCAGATCGTATTGTATTTCTCGTTTCTATTGGGTTTCAACAATGTTTGCTTATGCTCTTCACAGCATGTATCGGAACACTCAGACGTTTTACGTTTTAGTTGAAATATTGTAATGGAAAGTGTATATATTTTTTATTTAATTATCTCTTTAATGATTTAAGTACAGAAATTAAGATTTTATTTGTGTTTGACATTATTTTTTAGCTTTTGAATACGATAACCATGGAAAATGGATATTATTGGTAAAAGAGGAAATTTTTCAATTTGCCAAAAAGTTGACGGAGCGAACTGGTATGGGCTCAATATCGAGTATGAGACCCATTTCAGTTAATTACAGCTTGACAACACCTTCTCATGTTCCCAATCAGGTTCCTGGTGGTCCTTTGTGGGATGTTGTTTCATTCTTGGACCTGCATGGCACCAAGCTCCTGGACACTTCTTGGTTGGACTGGACGGGATGAAATTGCAAGCTGCAACTCATTCCAAACATGTTCGATTGGATTGAGGTCAGGGGATCTTGCTATCCAGTCCATACGCTCAATCCCCTCCCTCTGTCGGTACTCCCCGACAGCATGGGCAACATGAGGACGGGCATTATCGTCCATCAGAATGAATCTATCACCCAGTGCACATGCGTACAATCTGACGTTGACGTCCATGATCTCATCAATATACCGCTGTGCAGTCAATGTACAACGTTCAATGACACTGAGCTCTGTACGTCTATCCCTGCTCATGCCGCCCCAGACCATGATTGACCCTCCACCATAACGGTCATGCCCAGCAATGTTGGCTGCATGGAATCGCTCTCCTGGTCTTCTCCATACCCTAGAACCTCTATCTGTGTGGTCTAGGCAGTACCTTGACTCATCTGTAAAAATGACCGGTCGCCAATCTTCTCTGATCCATCCAAAGTGGTCCGCCCATTCATATCGTGCATGGTAGTGGATCAGGGACAGCGGAATGTGAATACATGGTCTTCTCGATCGCAGACCACCTTCGTTCAACCTTGCCCGAATAGGGTGCGTCGAAACATTTACCCCGGATGCATTCTGAAGGTCACTGTGACGCTAGGTTGCTGTGGCTAAGCGATTCCTGCGGGTCTGAATGATCAAACACCTGTTTTCAGCTGCAGATGTTGCCCTGTCTCTGCCACCACCACGCCGTCTTACTGGTGTGCCATAGTGCTGAAATCTCGCCCAGGCTCAGGTGATCACCGTATGGTGCACACCAAGGGCTTTTACCAACCTGACGATGGTTAGCCCCTTGCTCCACCATCCCTACAGCCCGCCACATGTCTGCTTCAGACAAATGTCTTCTTACATTTGCATTTGCCATATTCAATCATTAAATCACAAGGGTTTGTGTTGAAATAAAGATTGAATACCCTATGCATGTCATGCACATGTAGACAGTACAAGAAAACATCATGAAAATCAAGGGGTACATGCTTTCCATGACTGTCACGAAAACTCTGCCTGTCAAGAGAGCTAATGTAAATACTGGAGACCATCTCAATACATTCCTCAATCATATCCATCAAACATATCGCACATATGTCACAAGCAAATTTCACAATGTCAAATATTTGGTGCTTAGCAAACTTTGAGTAGTATACATTTTTTATTATGAAAATATATTTAAATCGTTTATTGCCAACCTTTCGATAGCCAATTCTGTCTGCCTCGGGGCTAGAAAATGGGCGTGATAGCCGCCCCTTATTCCCAGTTCCTTATTCGACATTCGTTAGCAACCGATTTTATCGGCTCATAGTAAAAGTAAAATAAGGAACTGGGAATAAGTAGCGGTTGTCACGTCGGGGCTAGAATTACTGTTGAGGGAATTAAGATTTGTACACAATTTACGTCAGTAAACAAATTCACACCTAGATGCACGACAAGCATGGACAGCGGCGACATGGAAGCAATACAATAAACCTTTTACAATTGTATTTTCTAGAATTTTATTTTCCAGTTATGACTTTAAATAGGCTGAAATGAACCATTAGCATTTTCAAAGATGTGGCAATTTGCCAATTGGCAAATTACCACATCTTTTAAAAATGCTAATCATTCATTTTAGTCAGTTATATTAATAGGTAGAAAATACAATTCAAGAAAACACAATTGTAAAATGTTAACAGTATTGGCTCCAGATGGGTAAAAGCATTCAGAAAACCTGAATAATGTACATATAAATATATGCGACTGTTCTCGTATTATTTATTTTCTTTTTCATAACTTTTTTTTATTAGGGTTTAACGACACATTAATAGCCAGGGTCATATCATGTCGGTGACAGTTTTACAGGTGGAGGAAGCCGGAGTACACGGAGAGAACCACCGAGCAACGGCGAGTAGCTGTCAGCTCTCCAACATCGTAACTCTGAACTCTGCACCGCGGCAGAGGCAGGGTTGGTTGAAGGCATGCGCACCATCGACGTGCAATGCACCTTAGTACACAGCGTCATCGTGCCCCACATACAGGCAATCGGGGTTAAGTGACTTGCCCAAGGACACAACGCGGAAGTGCGAATCTGTCGCTGAAAAGGTCACCCATCCAACTACTGACCGCGCTCGACGTTGTTTAACTTCATTGATCTGACGAGAACCGGTTACCGCGACGCCACCGCGACGCCACCGCGACACCACCGCGTCCCCTTTTTCAGAACTATGTGCAGTTTGTTAACGGCGCTAAAGTTCTGTAAAAGAAATGTAAGGTCGTCACTCAATATTAAACGGGCGGGGGAGGGGTGTTCCACCTCTGACACAACGATTACAGTGTTTATTCGGCGTTACCCTATAGAATCAGGCGGCGACAGTGGGTGTAGGGGTGTGTCACCACTCCCACCCCAATCCTGGCCAAAATGTCCTATATTTGGAGATTCGGAGGGCAAGTCATGAGTAGTTGGAAATTCCATCTATCTGGATTTTAGAGCTTCTTTGGTGATTTCTCCTTCACTTCCCAAAATTCCAACTCCGTTTCAAATCGGCAAAAATTCCAACTGTTACTATTTACAACTACGGTGTACGCAATATCGAGCTTCATAAGTATGCATGATGTCAATCGGTACGAGATTTCTATAGTACGTTTACTTATCGTAATTAAAAGCATCCTGGAAATACACTTCAAGAAAGTCATATCATGTAAAATCGTTTTCCTGAGTTAATTCCATCATTCACAGTTACAAAATGATGAAACATCGAAAAGTGATCATTCCTGCATAAGATCTGATTTAATGTTAGGACAGTGTGAATTGTTCAAATTTGTTTAGCACATATTCAGTCCATAGAATAATACCAAATAATAATAACCTGATAATTCTATCATAAATGTGTTGGCATTTCAGTTCCTAGAATCAATTTTATGCCACCTTTCATGGCTTCATTTTTAAATTTTTTCTCGGTAATGAATTACGAACTAGGGGCGGGTTCCCCTCCCGGTCCCTTCCCCTAGTTCGACATTCACTACACCACACCCTAAATCGTAAACCTCTGGCCACATCCCTGTATAGAATACAAACGAGGAATGGTTGGTTAGGGAAACCACACGTGGAGAATACACTATTGTAACATTTGGCAAGTTAGGTTGCATCTGATTGGTCATTACGCATCTGGTTGATGTTCCGACGTGAATGAAATGCCTAGACATAAAACAACGGTGTCATGGGAAAACGCAAACGACACATGGTGTGTCACATTCTTCTTTAAAAATGTAACCTCCATCCACCTATTTCGGGTGTAATGGTGGTATAAATACAGAACCCAACTCGGGTAGAGTACGTGGGACGGAAATCAACAATCCTCCAACACGGGACGTAGCTTGCTGCCCTTCGTACACCACCCTCGCTGAGTTCTGTTTTATTATCCTGTAAACAGTTTGGAAAAGGTGGCGTCTTATTGATAACATTTAATAGCCTCTCCGGTTAATGGCACGCCGTGTCTGTTACGTATTCAACATAATTCTTGGAAGCTTTCAAAATGTTTGGATGGGTGGAACCACCTCCACTCCAATCACCATCAATCCATCTCGTAGTTTCAGTGTTTTAAGTTGTCGAGGATTCGCGAACAAAGTCAACCCTTATCACATAAGTTGACTCCCAGGGGCCAATACTATAAAACTTTTACAGTTGTATTTCTAGAATTTTATCTCACAATCTGGGCGTTTTTTGCACTGTTACGCAACGAAAGTTTAATGTATCTGAGCCCTTGTTCCGAATCCGTATCGAGGGCCCCTGATACAAGCGCGTGATTCTGCTGTTGCCAAAACAACGACATTAATATAATTGTTCGATCGCTTCGTGTTTTTCCCTTCAGAAAATACAATATTAGGTCAGGCGAAGCCGAACCTAATATTGTTTTTTCTCTGAGCCGTATTTGACACTGTATCTGCCAACTAAACGCACTGCAACGTATTTATTATGCACGGCATGCTAAAATGTCACTGAGGAAGTTAACTCAACGAATAGTTAAATTATGCGCACTTTTCGGCATCTTGGGCTGGTTTGTAGCCTATTATTGGGATTTTCCTGAACTCTCGAGTCGTGGCTTCTATCTTGAAGTTAAAGGATTAGCTTTCGCTATGAAATGTGGAAAGCTCCACGGGGTATTTTAAAATACAATAAACCTTTACACCAAGAGGGATATTTAATTCACCAGTAATTATTGCAAAAGTAACAACCAAATTCACGTTGACGAAACACACAGTTGCTCCACTTCGCAAGACAGTATTCAGTAAAGTGAAATCCCAGTGACGTAATTTTCTCTGAGGTGTAACGTCATCACTGACCTCAATATGGGGATCAATGAACGCTATTCTATTTTTCAATTTGCATCTTATCATCGATAAGGCAAATGAAAAAGTTCCTCTTAAAATAGTTTTATAACACATTTTCTGGTCAATATTGTCTCGTTGTCGGCACAGAATCGCATTTCGACTCGCCCTATCGGGCTCGTCGAAATACTGTTCTGTTCCTACAACTCGACTTGATCTGAATTCCCGGAGACACACACTGTGGTGATAATCTGTCTGTATTTTCCATTATGGTTTTTAAATGAGTTAAAATAAACCATTAGCATTTTGAAAGACCTGGCAATTTGCCTGTTGGCAAATTGCCATATCTTTTAAAATGCTAATGATTCATTTTTGTCAGTTATATTAATAAGTAGAAAATACAATTTTCAAAGTTGTATTGTATTGGCTCCAGGCCATGCACAAGTATAGTTATTATCTCAATGACTGTAACGATTGGAGGTAAACAATGTTTACTCAAAAATATGGCCAATCGAAAGAAGTTGTGAGCAATGCCCCCTTTAAGTGTGCGTTCAAAGGTGCTTGGTCTTACAGATTGAACATGTACTGTTTAAATGGTTAAAAACGCCTTATAGTATTTGTGTAACAACAACAATTAATAGAAACAGTCTTTCGGTTTTGAGGCGTTGTCGCCCTTGCACGCCATCGCACCTGCACTTTCGCTGGTTGCGAGTAGAAGACGGCGTGTCTCCACCCATGTAACTCAAAGCTAACGCATCTGCTGCATATATCGCACAGTATACAAATTAAGCAGAAGAAAAAAACTGAAATCAATTCAGCAAAACCATATCATGTGACCGCCCATTTGAACGAGTTCATTGAGCTTGTTTTAATGAGCGGTCACATAGTATGGTTTTGCTGAATTGTTTCAAGAATTGGGGGTAAATATTTAATATAACAAATTTTGATATCATGTGCTTTCTGTAAAGGGTTAAAATCTGGTCATGAAAAATGGTCAAATAATACAGGAAAATGTTAACATAACTCCATGAATAGAAAGCTGTAGCATTCCACGACTTCAATACAACCTCACTTTCCGAAAATTGGTCCGTAAGCAACATAATTCAAACTTCGAAGGTCAGTAATACAACTCAATGTCGTGTCCAGGGACATGACTAGAGGTTTTTGATTGGGGGTGTAGGCTAGTGAATTTCCAACTAGGGGAGGAACCGGGAGGGGGTAAACCCATCCCGGTCCCTCCCTTAGTTGGAAATTCACCCCCTCCCGGTCCCTCCACCTAGATGGAAATTCACTACCGAGAAAAATTTTGAACATGAAGACACGAAAGGAGGCATAAAATTTATTCTAGCAACTGGAATGCCAACACATATATGATACAATTGTCAGGTTGTTATTATTTGGTATTATTCTGGGAACTGAATATGTGCTAAACAAATACTCAAGCTTAGAATTTTGAACAATTGACACTCTCCTAACACTGAATGAGATCTTATGCAGGAATGATCAATTTTCGATGTTTCATCCTTTTGTAACTGTGAATGATGGAATTAACTCAGGATAACGATTTTACATAATGGGATTTTTTTTTAAGTGCATTTCGAGGATTTTTTTTATTACGATAAGTAAAACATACTACAGAAATCTCAGAAATCATGCATACTTGTGAAGCTCGATATTGCGTACACTGTAGTTGTAAATAGTAACAGTTGGAATTTTGCCGATTTGAAACCTAATTGGAAGTCATCAGCATCACCAGAGAAGCTCTAAAATCCAGATAGATGCAATTTTCAACTACACATTACTTGCCCTCCGAATTTCCAACTATAGGAAATTTTGGCAAGGATTGGGAGGGGTGACAACCACCCCCACCCCCCTGTCGCCACGTCCCCGGTCGTGCAGTCATATATTCCGTGGAGATCACCTGATTGACTTTGGATTGCTCCATTGAAGTTACAGTTCCTGTCTCATAAACCTACCCAACACAACTAAATTTGATTATTGATGCAAAAAGCTTATTCGAAAAATTGGTAATATTTTTGAAACCCTACTTATACTGTGCACCAGTGCATTGCACGATATGCAGATGTTAGTTGATATTTTTCATGAAAACAGTTTCACGATGCCAAGACTCAACAACAGCTTACTTCGCTTCAAATAACAGCGAGCCGTATACAGCGCGCATCCCATTTTCTATATCGAAAGACATCAGAAACAAAGTATTACTAATGTTCTTACATAATTTATCAAGATTATGGTTGCAAATACTTAACATGCGTTTTAACCATGGATGGGGCGGCTTGAAGTCTAAAGCGTAAAACTTATTTCAATTGATTGAGAAAGAAGTAGTTTTTTTTGCTGACGACAAACAGTAAAGCCATGACAAGGAAACCAATTATAAACTCTCTCAATAAAATACGTTATTGAACTATCGATCACGTGTGTCAATAATTTCGACGTGGATTCAATATTAATATAATTCTACAGTCCGCTGTGCAATTTTGTTTTGTGCAATATAAAGTTGTAATAGGTTAGTCAGTCATGTTGAACATCTACATGTCTCATCACGCAAGTATAATCTTTTTATTTTTCACGCTGATTATCAAAACAATAAAATTTGTTCTCAAGGACAATTGTGTAATTTCTTCTTTCCAGAATAAATTGTCAATAAAGTAACTTAAAAGTCACTTGTGAATGTCCAAAACGGTGTACGTTTTGATACAATATAGTTTTTACCCTTTGGACTGGGGGGATTACTCCATGTCAGTTCAGAGCCATCATCAGCTGGTAGATTCTATATTTGTTACCTGGGAGAAGACCAATCAATATTTCCAACGTGCAGCCTTAGGGCTGCACGTTGGAAATTTTGAGCGGTCTACCACAAACACACAGAGCAACCATCTGCTCCATGGACTCAGGTCGTTTCACCATCATTGACAGGAAAGGCGGCCTTTCGGGTTCAAATGGTTGAAACCGGAAATATTTTGCCGAGAGGGGTTCAATCCGCCAGCAAAACTACTTCCGTTATCCGACCGTACTCCTTCAGTACAATCTGTATTATTATATTTCTTTCCCAAATAGTTTCTCACTACCGATGTTGTTTGCTCATTAATTTTGCTTCACATTTCAAACGAGTGTTTCAGCTTTTGCAAGGCGACAGTTTTATAACTGCGAAGAACAGCTCCATTGCCTTTACTTTGAATGTTCTGTACGAATATTCCATTCCAAATCTGATTGAAGATGCTTTACACAGCAGTTAATATAAACTTAATTTACCCATAATATGACGTGATCCATGCTCTTGAAAGCGACCACTGCACTCCGGCGGCGTAGAGCCGTCACTGTCATTCAGTTATCTTGTAATCGCAAGATACTAACTTGTTTTTATAAGATAATAACTAGTTTCAAGTTATTATCTTGTAATATCATGTTAGCTAACTCGAAATTTTAATTTACTGACTCGTAATTACTAGTTACTAACTTGAATTTACAATTTACTAACTTGTAATTATAATTTAGTTAACTTGTAATTATAATTTAGTTAACGTGTAATCGCAAGTTAATAACTTGTATTTACAATTTAGTATCTTGTCACGCGGTTATGCGGGGTACATTTGTTTGCCTAGTACGACAGATATGTACGGAATGGACTGGGTGTGCCTCTGTTAGTCTAATGTTGGCCACTGGTACTCACAAGTTATTAAGTTATAATTTCAGTTTATCATTGTGTTCTACGGTTATGTGAAGTATATTACATAGTTTATAGGTTAGTAGAGGAAGGCCTGTATTTCTCACTCTTAATCTAATGTTAGCGTTTGGTATTACTTACTCGTGTTATGCTTTTTACTACCCTACGATTGCTATGGATAGTACGTAATGTTATGTCACACGACGTTGTTTGTTCTACGCATTTGTGTTGTATGGTAACACAGTATTAATTTTCTGTACATTTCTGGGTGTTTTAGTATTGGAGACATCTGTTGGTTGTCTACAGCCATATAATCAACCGCCGTGTTGGTTTGTGCTATTTCCTTACAATTATATTATTCTGGAGTGCTCTCCAGTACCGTAGAGGGTCCACCATATCTCCTACATTTTAGCCTTTATGGCGCCTAAATTCCAGATTATAGCCGCTTTTAGGGCTCGAATGGACCATCCTTAACTAATGTGGATAAGTGTGGACTATTCGGGATCAATCTCAGAGGAACATTGTTTAGGGACTATTCGGTCTATTGGGGATTGCTCGCAGCCGATAGTAGTTTGGGTACCACTGGAACAAGGTTTAGGGACTGCTGTAAATGGTTTCGGGGGTACTTGGGACTTTTAGGGGCTGAAGACAATGGTAAAATGGTGACTTTTGAAGAGTACTTGGGACCATTGGGGACTTAAGATAATAGTCGATGTGAAGTTTTTGTTGTGGATGTTGGTGAGGTAGTTTGTTTAGTCAGTGGTTTAGTAATTGTAGTTGGTGTAGTAGTTGTGGTGGTTGCTGTCGAGGTTGATGGTATCGTAGCCACAGTGATTCGTTTTGCAGTGGTTGGTGTCGCTGTTTTTAGAGCCGTCGTTCCGGCTGTTGGTGTCACAGCTCTTTCAGTTGGAGAATTATTTATTTTTTTATTTATTTATTTATTTATTTATTTGTTTTTATTTGTTTGTTTGTTTGTTTGTTTGCTTGTTTGTTTGTTTGTTTGTCTAATTGTTTGGTGTTTAAGGTCACCTATTTCTGCACAAGGCTAATCGTGACTGCACCATGGATATAAAGTCAAGTCCAGTAAATTGTTTATACATGTGTTGCCCATTTCAGAGGCCTTCCACCCATTAGTAACTGGGTCGTAATCTTATCAGTACAACACAGCTTGCTTACCACAGTAAACAAGCAATGCTTTACTTACCAGGGTTCCCACAGGGAGGTTGGTTGGTGTAGTAGTTGGAATGTTTGGTGTCGTATGGGCCTTAGTGAATGACATGGATGAAGTTGTACTTGTTGGTGGTGTTGTAATTGCAGTAGTAGTCGGTTTTGCAGTTGTATAGGTTATTGAAGAGCTTGGTAGTTGATGCAGTAATGGACGATGCAGTAGAGGGAGTGCTTGGTACCGTATTTAGAGTTAAGTCGCCGTGGACTGGTCGTAATCCACGTGTGGGTAGTGATGACCACGCATACATTTATCAGGTAATACAAATCATTATCATCAAAATTTTAATTAATGAAGCACCGGGTTATCCCCGGTGCTTCATTAATTAAATTTTTGGTGGTTATTCCTATAATTAGTGTGTGGAATCTAATATTAATGTGTCCGTGGATATATTGCCCACCCGTGGAAAGTGACCAGTCCACGGCGGCTGCACTGTAAGTCAAACACAACAATTACTACAACAACTACCCCGCGAACCACTGCTCTACAAATCACTTCTAGATCTACTACATCAACCTTTACTGCATCAACCACATAACTACTACACCAATAACTACTCAAACAACTGTTGCGACACCACCCACAACACTTACTACACCGTAACTAGGGCAATACTACCAACCACCAAACTACCATATCAACCACACCGCCAACCATCGCAACTACTTCACCAACCACGAAACCTTCAAAACCAACTATAATATGAACATCTACAACCACAACCCCAGTCACTGGAACGACTAAACCAACCGCTTCAACTTCTACACCAGCAACTATAGCATCAACCATTACTTTGACTAAACCAACCGATTTAAACAGTGCGGATTACTACAACTACAATACCAACCACAACAATACAAACTAGTACAACTATTACAGTAACGACAAGACCAACAAAAACTTCTACCAGCCACTGCCACATCGAAACTCACCACAACTACAACACTAAGCACTTTTATACAACATCGATCACAACAATAGCCACAACCACGCTTACCACTACAACTAACTGACCAAAATAATATCACATCGGCCTTTATTTCGCCCAACAACTACAACTACAATACCTACAACTTCAAGCATACTTCAACAACTATAACTTCAACACCACCATAAACCACTATATCTTCAAACACCACATCAACAGACTACAACACATACCACTACAACTACCACATCAGCAGAAAGAGCTATGACACCAACAACCACAAATACAGCACCAAACATAGCCAAACCAGTCACTGCACCACCAACCTCTGCAGCGAGTACACCAACAACCTCAACAATAACCACTAAAACTACTACACTACCAACTACATCTATTAAACGACTAAACAAACACACATCTAAACCAGCAACCACAGTAACTACTCCACCAATAACCACTATTTTAGTCCACAATAGCTCCAAGTACGCCTTAAGTGTCCGCAAACCACTATTTTTCTCACCCCGCGATCAAGACGTTTCAAGTAGTTCCCAAACCACTTACATCAGTCTCAAAATACTTGGTCCCCAATAGTCCCAAACCATCATCTTCTGACATTAGTACCCAATATTCTGAATAGTTTTTATACCAGACTCCTTTGCGTTTGGTTTCCAATAGTCCACAAATATCCACACCAGTCCAGACTCAGCCAGACAAGTCACAAATAACATGGGCTCTATGATCCATAAAGGTCAAAGTTCAAGAGCTGTAAGGGCTCTTATCTACGGTACTGATGTGCACTGCGGGACTATCGAAATGTACGAAAATACACACAGCCAATAGGGCTGCACATTAGATGGTTTTGGACAACCAACTGCAGCCTCCGAGGCTAAAAGGTCCAAAATGCTATGGACAATCCATACCATACTACACAACCAAGCATTATGAAGAACATCGTATGCCTCAGTATTGCAAACTATCGATGACCACCATAGGATAGTAAAAAGCATAACATGAGTAGCTATTACCAACGGATAATATTTATCTAACAGGGATACACGCGATCTACCTTACATTGACGTACTAGGCAACGAAGCGTATCACACAAAACCGCTTAACAAGATACTAATTTGTAATTACAAATTGTAACTTGTAATTACAAGCTATTAAATGGGAATTACAAGTTAGATAACTTGAAATTACAATAATAGTAATTAATAATAATAATTATTACAATAATAATAATAAGAGTGGTAAGGGATGACACTTATGCGAACTGATTTAACACTGAAAATTCCCATAGACTTTTTTTCGCCAGAGTGCCATCGGCCGATGGCACTCTGGCGAAAAAATGTCTATGGGAACTTTTAGTGTTAAATCGGTTCGCCAGAGTACACACAAAAAGATGACACTCTGGCAAAAAAATGTATGGAAATTAGAAGTATTAAATCTGTTCGCCCAATGTACCTCAGACCTGGATTTTCTCTGGCGAATCAATGTCTATGGGAGTTTTCAGTGTTAAATCAGTTCGTTCGCCCAATTGTCATCCCTTACTACTAATAAGTTAGTGTCATGTAATTACAAGTAAGTATCTTGTAATTTCAAGTTCGCCAGTAATTACAAGAAAACAAGTAAAGTCCAGTGGCGGCGCAACGCTGTCGTACCTACCGGCAATTATATGATATGGCAAGATAAACATATTTCCTTTTTCTGAATTACGATTGTCCGGTTAAAATATTCTTTTTTAATGGCATAGCGGGGGTTGAACCCTGGCCGAGAGAGTTTCCTTCGACACCAATCGCCCAACGAAACTATACTGGACCACGCGCACCACTCGGCCACCGACAAACCCTATAAAGGAAATGCTAATTAATCAAGGATATACGAGACCAGTACAGAACACACGGAATACTCAGTTGTTCACTTTTTTATCAAATATTGCATCACTTAATTCTACATACTGCACCCCGTGGAGATCAGCGAGAACGTCTCTTTTTCAAATTCCCCGTGTACTGTAGAATCAAGAAAGGAGCTGGCTTATTTATAAATGCATAGCGGGGGTTCGAACCCACGCCGAGAGTTTCCTTCGGCACCAACCGCCTAGCGAAACTACACTGAACCACACACACACTACTCGTCCATCGACAGACCCTATAAAGGGAATGCTAGTTAACCAAGGATATTATGTACGTATGTTCTGTACTGGTCTCGTATTGTACTCTTCAAGGTTTTCTAGTGTGCAAAGATACAAGTAGAATATTACGTACGTTTTCTTGATCTCACACCAAATCAAAACAAATAGAAGATGTCACTGATGCTATCACACAAGGGATTCAGTTGAACAACTGAATATTGTCACAAGTAGTACCAAAAAATACGTGCATATGTCCACGCATGGGTGTGAAGAGTTATGGGTATGTTTTTTGCAAACTTTATTCATAGCTGACTTAGTGCAGAGTGTTGCATTCATGAATGGTGAGTTTTATTTATTTATTTATTTATTTATTTATTTATTTATTTATTTATTTATTTATTTATTTATTTATTTGGAATTTAACAACACTTTGAACAGCATGTTCTGGTTAAAATAGAAGATAGCCCTGTTCCGAACACTATCTGTTTGAAAAATAACTTGCCGTTCAAAAAGGATGCCCGTGCCTTTATATTTTCTGCACTCAAAGGACTCACTGCAATAAGGGTCCGCGGTATCTCCCGTCACGCACAGGAAAGGCAAATACAGTACAGTCGCCGTGGACTGGTCGTCATCCACATGTAGGTACTGATGCCCGTGAACCAGGTAATAAAAATCATCATCAGCAAAATTTTAATTAATGAAGCATTCATTAATTAAACTTTTGATGATTATTCCTATAATTAGCTTTTGGAATCTAATATTACTGTGGTCGTGGAAATTTGCCCACCCGTGGAAAGTGACCAGTCCACGGCGGCTATACTGAACCCACAATTTTAGCGATGACAGCGGATGAATTGTGGTTACGCAGCTGTCAAACTGTTTATTGACAGGGAAAAGCGATGGCTTTCTCGTTGGTGAGAACAAATAGAAAGTGTCACTGAACTGAAATCTGATCCTCAGTGAGATAATAAAGATATGTTCGTCATATTATCTTGGTGTCAAAATGTGTTGCACGAAAGCGACAGCCCTTTAACCCTTTGAAACCCATAGCCCTTTTTTTCGCCCAGTGACATCATACTTCATAATTTCATTAAGCAGGCTGACTTTTCAGTGAAGGTGAGGTGTAGACCAACCAATATTTTCAACGTGCAGCCTCAAGGCTGCACGTTGAAAATATTAATTGGTCAACCCCCAAGTAACGAATATGGACTCTTCCCGTTGCTGCCTTTGAACTGATGTTGAAGATACCACTAGGGTTCAAAGGGTTAAGAATTCACATTTTCACAATTCACTATCGGGTGTGTCCGACCCCGACTTCTGAACACGCCAGACACCTCTGCTTCCTATTATAAAACATACTACGAACTTCCTCCTGACCAATTTGATCCGATTCCTGGACAACTATTTACACCAAATTTCTAGACATCCTTCTTTCGCACATTCTAGTTTGCTATTGCCCAAGAACGTGGATTCTCTCATGAGCAGAAACCAATCTACCCCGCGGCATTGTGCAGAGGTCTTTAGAGTGCATACAAGTTACACAATGAACAGATCTAGCGATAATATGCGCAGATATCCCATACGATACATGTTTCAAGTCAATTTGTGATTTTTAAAACACTACCCCAGGCCTGATATGGTGGTCAACGGTGCACGTAGGCCAACTTCAAAATTAACATGTTAGTTGAAGCTATTTGGATTTATACCTTACATTTCATAAAACATTCCGACAAATCGTCCCCTGAGTTCCAATGTGTTCTATGTGCCTACTGGCACATAGAACACATTGAAACCCAGGGGACGAAATATACTTCCGAAATTGGGAAAACCACGGTGATTCAACACTAGTGTCGTCTGGCATATTTACTGATCACTCCGCAGGTTATATATTCACGACAACTGATTTTCCATCGGACGTGGCTGGCAATTTCCGTCATTGGAAGAGATTTACGGGAATGTTAGCTACACTTAATTTCCTGACCCGCCAGTACATTTGACACCAAGGATATGGGGATATCATATAAAAATTGAAATTTCGAACTGTTTGCGAATTTGTATCGTCGATGTGCGCATCATTTCGCAATTTTCAGGCATCAAATCACCGAAGTAAAGCAACATCAAGCCCGGTTAGTCCTTGGATGGGTGACCATCTGAGCGATCGATTCGGACTCCCGCGTTATGTCCTTGGGCAAGGCACTAAAAATCCGATTGTCCACATGGGGGGCACGATAACGAGGCGTACTGCACGTCGACGGTGCGCATGTATTCAACCAGTCTAACCCTACTTGTGCTGCAGTGCGGAGTTACGATGTTGGGGAGCTGGCAGCTGCTCGTCGTTGCTCGGTGGTTCTCTCCGGGTACTCCGGCTTCCTCCACCCGTAAAACTGTTACCGATACGATATGACGTTGACTTTTAATGTGTTGTTAATCCGTAATAAATAAATTAATAAATAAATAGATAAATAAATGAACACTGGGCGTCGTGATGTATAATGCAGACACTGTTCTTTCCATTAATATAATGTCTAGGAGAGGAGATTTGTTAATTGTTTTCTTGGGAAGAATAAAAATTTGCAATTTACTGTAAAAACACGTTCGCTAAACAAAGAACCAAAGTAGACATTTAGTGTTGTAATACTGCTGGATATTATACATGGCGGGTTATCTCTGTGAACCAGTTGCTTCTAATTGGCTTGCCATAAAGAGCCAAGTTTCCTTTTGTTACCTTTAATAGACGAAAACAACAGACAGCTCTGAGAGCTGTCTGTTAGTTTCGTTTATTAAAAATAACAAAAGGAAACTTGCCTTTATTATCTACTGATATCATAGATGTTTCCTCAACAATTACTCCCTTGGTAATTGGACCTTCTAAGCTCATCTAATAATTACAATGGAGATAACTTTTATCGACAGTCGATTTTCAAGACTTTATTAGTCAGGGATAGAATTACTTCCTGCATTTGCAGAAAACGGGTTCGGAAAAGATGTTGGGCATTTTTGCGTGTCTTGTTGTTTGGAGGTGACTGTTCATGAAGTAACGGGTCAGTAGGAGGGGGGTAACGGAGAGGTTTAAAAGCTTTATTGCCTCTTTCCACTAAATTTTGACAAATCATTTACAGTGTATTTAAACTCACAATTTACTTCGTAGTGTTTATGTCGCAGCGTTCTTGAAACTCCAAATGACATTTACACTAAAAATTGACAATGGAATTAAAGTGCTTGTTGTGAAAATTGCCCGCAAACTAAAAATTAATTGCTTGTAAATTGCCTGGAGTTGCTTCAAACAACTCCAGCAACGAGAGGACAATATGTTTCTATAATGCAACGTTTCCCACCATCGATAATGTGTGAAATTAAATTTGCTCAGAAAATTGTTTTCCCACAAGTCAATGATTTCTATTTTAGCGATGGCAGCGGATGAATTGTGGTTACGCAACTGTCAAACTGTTTATTGACAGGGAAAAGCGATGGCTTTCTCGTTGGTGAGAACAAATAGAAAGTGTTACTGAACTGAAATCTGATCCTCGGTGAGATAATAAAGATATATTCGTCATATTATCTTGGTGTCAAAATGTGTTACACGAAAGCGACAGCCCTTTAACCCTCTGAACACCGTAGGCCGCTTTTTTGACCCAGTGACATCATACTTCATAATTTCATTAAGTAGGCTGACTTTTGAGTGAAGGTGTGGTGTAGACCAATCAATATTTTCAACGCGCAGCCCCAAGGCTGCACGTTGAAAATATTAATTGGGCTACCCCCAAATAATGAATATGGATTCTTCCTGTTGCTGCCATTGAACTGATATGGAAAATACCACTAGGGTTCAAAGGGTTAAGAATCACGGAGACAAAAGAACTGAATTTGTATTGTGCATGCAGGTCTAAGAATTGTATCGTGATATTGGGCCTACGACCACCCAGTAGATTTATATAAATTAATTTCGAAATGTAGGTAGGTGTAAAAAACAACCCGGAAGTATAATGTCCCTAGCTATTTTTGTTGAGGTATAACGACACTTTCTACCGCGAAGGTCAGCTCGCGTCGGACAGTTTTCCGGGTAGAGGAAGCCAGAGTACCAGGAGAAAATCTTTGAGTAGCGACAGGCAGCTATCAAACTACGCAATGTACTAAAGTAGCACAAGCAGGGTTATTTATTTATTTATTTATTTATTTATTTATTTATTTATTTATTTATTTAACGACACTTTAACAGCCAATATCATCGTCTCGGCGACAGTTTTACGGGTGGAGGAAGTCGGAGTACACGGAGAGAACCACCGAGCAACGACGAGCAGCTGCCAGCTCCTCAACATCGTAACTCCGCACTGCAGCACAGGCAGGGTGAGGTTGGTTGAAGACATACGCACCATCGAGTACGCCTTAGTACTGTTGCGAAGTGAGCAGCAATGGGTTAATTAAGCTTGTCAGCTCGGGTAAGAGCTCGAGCTCTTGGGGTTTGTTTTGGGACTTCAGTAGACTCAAGTTTATTTAACTTTTCCACTTATCTCCATAGTTTTGGAACAGATTGAAACATGACAACTAAATTACATGGAATTGTATGAAACTGGCGAACTCTGTGGTTACACGCCAGATGTTCTGTTGACAATATCAGGCATACCCTTTGCAAGCCAATATTGTCAACAAGCAGTAACATTTTAGGATTTGTTGACAGATGGGGCAATAACATTCGGCAGTATTACTGGGATGTTGGTGTTCGAACTGTCTAACAAATCATAACTTGTACCTGGTGAAACTCCCCATTGAACTAGGGATGTTGCGTTGCATTTTCGCACCAGTCACTGGAACAGTCCACCGGTTAACTGGCGCCCGGCGGAATACTATTTGAGAGCCGAGATTCCATGGACTGCATGCAGACTGACCGACAGTCTGCATGGCAGTATAAGGGCCTACAAAATGGCGACCGCCACGTCAGGGGACTTTCCCTTAGTTTCCCTGAGGTCGGGGAAAAACTGCTGACGATCGTTACGTACCCCAAGTATTGATTCAGAAATTTGGTGTGTATAAGCACCAATTTCTGACTGCTTAGACAAGTTGTCTCTGGGCTCCTGATGAATGCAGATCGAACTCTACAAGAAGAAACCCTGGATGCCGCCACTACGATTTGATGAAGGTATGAACTTTGTTTGTTAACTGTACATTTTTATGCCAGAGACAACGACAGTTTAGTCGCGCATTATTATAGAAATTGCTTGCTGAGTTTAAATAAATTAGCAGATAATATGAAACTGGTCTTCGTTCTGATGTACTCGACAAGTTTGTGAAGTTACTGAATCCATAATCTGGAGCCTGGGTCTGATATCGTCTGGTAAGGAAAACCAAAACTCTACGGGCTGGTGGATCATCACAGAAATCTCAATAATCACAAAGTGGAAATCAAACTTTACGATCATAGATCGATAAACATTTTTCCTTCTATTTCGTAACAGTACACGGCGTCATCTTGCCTCATGTGGACAATCGAACAAGCAGGGTTAACATTGGCTGAAGACAAGTGCAACATCGACGTGCAGAACGCCTTAGTACACAGCGCCACCTTGCCATCAGGTGGGCAGTTGGGTTTAAATGCCTTGCTCAGGATCACAACGCAGTTACCTCCGGCGGGTACCGAACCGTGAACCTTCCAGTTTGTAGTCCAGTGCCGTAACTACGGAGCCACCGCGTGTCTAATACTGCTATTACTCGCCGTCCACTCATCTGTACGTTACGGGTTACAAATTTCGTTTCACAATCTTTTTCGACAGGGAGCGCGGTAGCACTGTACGTTAAACAAAAGGTCGTTGGTTCGATCATGAACCGCTGCAAAACTAAATCTCAACTGCCCTCGTTGGGGCAGGATGTTGCTGTGTACTACCGCGTACTACACGCCGATGGTGTCCTAATCTGCAACCGCTAGAAACTCTGCTCGTGGCTTAGTATGCAGCGCCACCGTTCCCTCAACGTGCACACAAAAATCAGTCCGATTAAAAATTAAGCCAACTCAGTTGGGTTGAGTGAATATGAACCCAATAGGGTTCGTATTCACTCAGCTCAGTTGATATAGGTTCATCTATAGCCCAACTGATTCGAGATGGTGGACAATCTGGATTATGCGTTTTGCTCAAGAATACAGCGCAGTTGCCGCGGGTCAACAACGAAACGTCGGCCTTTTGGTTTACATGTGCTTATCAACTGCTCTCTCAGCTGCGCGATTAACACACCTATTTTTGCGGACGGTGGTGCCTACGTGCCAAATTAACAGTAATAGCGATCTATTTTAACTTACAATTGTTGTACAATTGTACTAATTGAATTTATCGGGAGTCTACCCGCCTGGTCCGAATTTCAATGGGTAATTTTGTGGGTAATCTGACGAGTGTTCGTCGTAGTATGTACGGTATCTTAACCCTTTACCTAACATGAAAAGCAGACGACACTTGCAAAAAAAATTCTTGAATAACTAATTTTTTTCATTTTTTGTCTTAAAAACATAGGTTATGACCCCTCGTTGGAACGAGCTCTTCGAGCTCGTTCCAACGAGGGGTCATAACCTATGTTTTTGAGACAAAAAATGAAAATATTTTGAAAACTAATTGGCGATATTTGGGAATAGCGCTGGCCGGTTTTGGCCGTTACGTTGGGTAAAGGGTTAAAACGCTCAAGTGATATATAAGACTCACATAACCAAAAACATTTATTTACATCCAATAACGGAATAAGATAACAATGATTGCAGCTGGTGTTGACATCGAGCTCCGAGGGACAGAGAGTCCTGTGACTGAGGAATTCCAGAGTCAAGTCTCAAGCTCTTATCAACGTATATATACATATCATTTAACAAAGGAGGTTTAATTTGCAATACAATTTTCATACCACTGCCACTTATACTGAATACAAGTAACTGACCCATGCAAGATTACTCGCCACTTCCAATCCAAGCCGCGTGTCCAGCTGACACTTGGATTGCAACAATAGCATTCAATGAACAGTCACTGCGTAGTACAGTGGAGCCCACTTAACTGGATATCTCTTAATTGTATATCCCTGTTAATTGAATATAATTTTCAAGCACAAAACCATTTACCATACCTTCAGTACAAATTTGATCTGTTAATTGCATATGGGTTGTAGAGTAAACTCCTGTTAATTGTATATACATTTCTGTAATACGTCGAAAACATTACTGCGACACGCACCAACTTCCCCTTATTTATCAACCTTTTTGACCTCACTGCATCCAATACAGGCATTTATTCTATTATATCTTGTTTGACAGAGCTCTATGAGCTCTGTCAAACAAGATATAATAGAATAAATGCTCAGTTTACCTCCAGAACACAGGAAACTGACCAAATCCCTGTTAATTGAATACTCCTGTTAATTGAATAATTTTCACTGGCAAAATGGATATTCAATTAAGAGGATTCTACTGTATTATGATCACTGATGGAGATTTACCTTGTCGACAAAATGTCGCTGCTAGAGTAAACATGGACGTTCAAATTTTAAATAAAAACATCATAATTGGGGGAAAAATAATTATGTTACCATCTTTATTTTCAAATATAAATTCTTAAATAGTAAGAAAATAATTTGCCACGGTCGTAGTTAGCCGGCAACTCTGAAACAATGAAGATTTGAACACTCGATCGGAGAAATCTCCGGAGGCGGCTACAATATAACTTGTGTTCAGCCTCGATAAAATGAAACCTGTTATTCTTAAAGGCCCGTAGAAACAAGTCACCCCCTGAATATTGCATGATGGTCAGTTCCGAGGTTTTTGTCCAGAGTCACTTTGTGTTTATTCACCCAATTGGTTAATGGCAATCCTACATGTACAATATGTCTGTTATGCTATACGGTTTTTTATGATGAAGCATGTGCCACGGAAACAGCCTTGTATAAGATCCACAGCTTGTTCTTCAATCCGTTTCCAGCAATCACACTCATCTGTATTTCTTTACTCATCACATGTTGTTGGAAATGAAAACTGTTTAAATTAACTCGGGAAAACGTGTCATTATTTGGCCTTTGCACTACATTAATCACACAGCATTATCAGGCTGAAGTATTAAATTATCAGTAATTTTCGTTGAAAATTGAAAAGGACTTGTCCATTTACGCTTGGCATTATTGCTTATAACCACGCGATTCGGGAAAACAGGATTACACTCTAAAATGGGGAGCGCGGTGGCTCAGTGGTAGACTGTTGGACTTCTATGCTAGAGGTCCCGAGTTCGATCCCCGTCCGGGACGACCCGCGTTGTGCCCTTGGGCAAGGCACTTTATCCCGGTTGCCTACATGAGGGCACGATATGACACCATGTACTAAGGCATACTGCACGTCGATGGTGCACATGTCTTCAACCGCTGTAACCCTGCTTGAGCGGAGCTTGAACAGAGTTGGAATGTTGAGGAGCTGACAGTTGCTCGTTGATGCTCGGTGGTTCTCTCCGGGTACTCCGGCTTCCTCCACCCGTAAAACTGTCACGGTCACGATTAGCCATTGAGCATAAGTATGTGACCTTAAACACCAATAAATAAATACACTCTAAATTCTAGATCGGGTTAAAAATCAACACAAATCAACTCGGGTTCATATTCACTCAACCCAGCTGATTTTGGTTGAGCTTTAACCCAAGCGATTTTAGAGTGCAAAGTGGCCAATGCAATATGGTCGCTCATCTCTATACAACTGGATTGCTGGACCGTCAGATTAGAACGCTGCACCCCCACCCCTAGATGACGTAAAGTAAATCAACAAGATAACTTCCCCATCGAAGACATTTGATGACGTGAACACAGGACTGACTTCATCAAACATCAACGGAAAGCCTGGAACGTACACTGGCAAGAGGGTATCCACTTTCCAATCTCCGTCAGTAATAACTGCATTACGCTGTAAATATTCAATTTGAATTGCCGCGACAAATGTGAACATCATCAACGTTTTTAACCCTCTGAACTCTAGTTGTATCAGTTTAATGGCAGCAATAAGAAGAGTCCATATTCATAAGTTGGGGTAGACCAATCAATAGTTTCAACGTGCAGTCTCGGGGCTGCACCTTGAAAATATTGATTGGTCCACCCCACATATTTACTGAACATCCATTCTATATAATAATGTTTTGACGTATTATGTTACTAGACGGAAAAGCGGCCGCTCGTGTTCAAAGGGTTAATTTACATGAACATCAACGTATTTTTTTTCAAAAAACAACCGACGATTGCGAGGCGTCTGACAAATGAAAACCATCGAGATCTTTTTGTTCTTCTCTTTTTGGAGCATTGTTCATTTATAGCAACAATTGTCCCCTCCCACAAGATGGAGCTAGGTGAGCAGTGATGTCGCGAAGATGATCGACAGGTGGTGGAGGGTAAACCCAATTTGTCCCGACTCTCATGACTCAAGACCCGCCTAAATACATGCATTGATGATGCAGAGGGAATATTTGCCAATGGGTATTGTAGTTAAAAAAAAAATCCGGAAATTTGTAGTTGTGATGCATGGGCCTGCTATCCTTTTTATTAATTAGCACGTACCGGGCTCAACATTTTTAATGCTAGTACCCTAGTATCCCCAAGCATCCACAGACCTCAATTTGCATGAGACCAAAGAAGAAGAAATCTGGTCTCGTAAGAAGGTACTTGATAACCAGTATTATGATATGACTACCACTAGCCCCTCAATACCACTATTGTTTGCCCATCAAATCCAGCTCTCTGGAAAACAAGAGTGGTAAGTTTTCCAGATCGTTATCGTGCCTGTCTCAAACGAGGCGTACGTGAACGGACTATTTCCACCAGGGGCCTACAAAGTGGATTGTAACTAAATCACCCGCGAAGTGGAGTTATCGCTCAAAGTATCATTTTCAAATTCTGCACATATGGACAAAAACACGAACAATGTTTCAGCCAATTGACGTCCGGGTTTAACCCGGAGGTCCATTGGCTGGAACTTTGCTTGTAATGGTTATGCAATTATTGCGCGGGTGGAATCGCAACTCTGTGGGTGAGCTAATGATAATACACTAATGATAATACACTCTCCACGTACTGTATAAATAAATATAGAACACGAGCAAAGAACATTAACACCAGTGTCTCCTCATTGACAAACATTCCAGTCGAGGTCTATTTGAAAATGCCGTGCTAAACAATTGCAAAATAACAATTACAACTATTGTCAAGATGCCAATCCAACAAAACGTAGGGGAATCTGTGTTAGCGAAAGGGATTCCGATTGAAATTTAAATCTTGCCGCCATTGTTTTGACTTTCAAGTTTCATGTTCGACGGGAAAGTTCGATATTACTCCGCGTTTGGGATTCTTCAATTCAATAAATTGTTAATGGTTATTTGGCCAATATAATCTTGTTGAATTTGATTTTCCAGGTGTTGTGATCAGTTTAAAATACTAATTGTTATATAATAAACAACTTACTACAACAGTCAATTGATCCGTGTTGTTGTATTCCATCTCGTTGACGAGATGAGATGGGCGAGATCAAACTCGACGCCTGTGGTGAATCCTGAGAGAACGACCGAGCAACAGTCAGCAACTGTCAGACTCCCCAACATACTGACCCCGCACAAACAAGATTAGCAGAAGTTGAAGGCAAGCGCCCTATCGATGTGCAGAACACCAAGGTACACAGCGCCGGCATGCTCCCACGTGGGCAACTGAATCAAATACTTTACCTAATGCCACAACGCAGTTACCACAGATCAGGACAGATCTGTGAACTTTTTGGTTTGTAGCTCCTTGCTCTAACCACTAAGCCACCAAGCTCACTACTTTATATGCAATTCGGGCGTATCGAGATTTTGGAAAGGAAGACGAAAGCTTTCCTTTTGAAATGTTAACGAAAATGAGGGAATGGGATTAGGATTGTGAGCAGGCATAGCGAGCATCAAAATTGCTGACGGGTCAACAGCAGTTTAAACCGGCAATCTTATGGGTCTGTAGAATTAGAATACTAGGGAGAACGACATTATACGTTATTGTGATGAATTGACGGTAAGATGGTCTGGGGTTTGCGGTTCGGAACAAATCGTCGATGTGGAACATGCGCTCTGAGCCGCAAACCTCAGACCTTGTTACCATCAATTCATCACAATGACGTATACGTTCCAATAAGACCCCACCCAAATCTCAAAACCTACATCGTGAAACAGAAGAGGCTTATTTACTAAACTTGCGATCGTTAAAAGTTGCCTTTTTCAAGGCAACTTTTAAAGATCACAGGTTTAATAAATAAACCTCTCGTGTACCCACAACGGCACTGGATAAATAATCAATAAACCAGATAACTTGTTCCATTTTAGTTCAAATCGTAAATCGGTTTGTAATTAAACATTTTATCCGAAACACCTTCTACTGCACGCGTGAAACATCTAGGAAAATGAAGCGGTTTGTTGGTCACTCCGTTGATGAAGCAATTTCGAAACGGGGTAAGTCATTTCAAATATTTCGCGTGGTGGCGCCAGACGGTAACATTTGCAACTGGAGCCGTAAACATAAAAGAAACTGCGCCCAACTGGAGCCGTAAACATAAAAGAAACTGCGCCAGCTCTCATCCAATCAGAGGGCGAGGATCTTACTCTTATTGGAACAAGAAGTTGTATTCTGTTTTGAAGTGTGCGCCAAAGACCAACATCCGCATCATGAGATGAACAATGCAACTTTAACGATAACAAATTTAGTAAATAAACTAGTGTACCCTAGACGTCAGTGTACAACACAATCTCAGTAACATGGATAAAGGTCGAGGTGGATCCATCTCAGTTCACGATTTGAACTTTTGAACTCTAATGGAGTGACCTTGACCTTTTTATAAGAGGGTTGTAAGTATTCATTCATAGAATGATCACTGACGTCAAAAATACAAATAGAATTGCACTTTGAATCTTTTTCCATTGTTATCATCTTTTCAAGTATTGCACGCGGTGACGTCAGACGATAACATTTGCCAATGGAGCCGCAAACAGGAAAGTAAGCGAGATCTCGTCCAATCAGAGGCCGAGCATTTTAGTCTTATTGGAACATTAAATGCAAAATAGTTTCATACATTCTGTTACAGATGGAATTATTTCGGTATCCCCCAGGGGCATAAGGATGTAAAGATCGCAGATAAACATAATGCATCTGAAACCCATTTTTTGTGAAGTAGTAGAAGTTTCCTCCACCCAAATATTCCCGAAAGGCCGTTCCGCATGTATCTACATTGATTAACTGTCTCCATTTCCTAAGAAAAACTTTTAGACAAGTAAGACGTCAAAATGCAAGTATAAAGAAACATTTTTAGAGGATAAAAGTTTTGAAAGCTTTGGGATAGATTTTGCGTTTCTCCAATGGCGTATGGTTGTCCACGTCGGCATAACATAAAAAGGAAACCGGAAAAATTACCTCTTTCAACACGGTGTGCATACATTTGTGCGGCAAGAAAATCCTGTCTTTTGACGAGCCGATAATGCAATGGACAATAAATCGGTTCTGGGGATCAGTAAGAATTTAATCCTACAGCTCTACAGAGCTGTAGGATTAAATTATTACTGAATCTACACTAAAATGCAGAATAGATTCATTTGGCACCAGACAGTACTGTATGAGGCGATATCATTCAGCTCGTCGGTGTTGAACAGGTTAAAAGTTATTAGTTATGCTTACCTTGAAATAATTCATTTCATCCAAATAATCCTGTTTAAGACGTGTGGTAACGAGCGTGGGTGTAGCCCGGTAAGAACGTGTCCAGTTACGCATCCATTACTTGCTGTTCCTGAAAATTCACACAATGTCATTTGGATGACGACTCTATTGGATGCAATCGTTAGAATTTCAAATATCCAAAACATCGTCAATCTTGAGTCGTTTTCACGAATGATTAATATCTGCCACGTTATTGAACGATTACTCTGGAAATTTTGTAATTTTATACCCCAAGAGTATTTAAAAATGTAATCAACAAATTCATCATGGCCTGTCGTTGTGGTAAAGTTAGGACGTCAACTTCGCAAAAATTAAAGTCTGTCAATTTTTTATGAAATTTTAGTATGGCGCAGAGCATGTAAAAAAACATTGTTGTTTTTTGTTTTTTTTTTTAAATTTAATCTCTCTCCCTCGCTCTCTCGCCATCTTGCCTCTCTTCCTCTCTCTCATCTCTCCCTTCCTTCCCTTTCTCTCCCCCTTTCTCTCCTCCTCTGCCTCCTCTCTCCGTCTCCCACCCCCTCTCTCTCCCTCCGTCCATTCCCTTCCCTCTGCTTCCACCCACTCCTCTCTTCCCCTTCTCTCTCCATCCCTCGCTCCATACCTTCCCATCTATACCCCTCTATGGCCCCTCCACCCCTGCCCAACCTCTCTCCTCTCTCCCATTCCCCTTCTCCCCTCTCTTTCTCTCCCTCTCCCCATCTCTCTCTCTCTCTACCTCTCTCTCGCGCTCTCTCTTTTCTCTCTCTCTTCTCTTTGTCTTCTCTTTCTTTTCTTTTTATCCCTCTCTCTCTCTCTCTTTCTCTCAATTATTTCTGGAAACACTGGGGGGAGTATGATGGGGGGAGTATGAAGGGGGAAGGTGCACCCAGGTTCCGGCGTCCCTGTAAGTAACAGATAATCCGTCAGAAATGCAGTGCTAATGGCACAAGGAGTATTAACAACAAGAAATATTTTCCAAATTCAACGGATCGTGATGTTCGCTTTTGTTCGGGGTATGTTTGTTTTCTGAATACCTTTAAGGAGTAGCCGCGATACGATTATTCGACTGTAAACGATTATCCACGCGATTAATCGATTAGGAAAAACATCAATAATCGTGACACCCCAGTGGTCACTGGGAAATACCCTCAAATGTTCTCGTAAAAAATTAGCCAGCCATGCAGAACAGTCGTCGTGGACTGGTCGTAATCCACGTGTGGGCAAGGATGAACAGGTAAACAAAATCATCAGCAGAATTTCAATTAAGGAATACCCGGATTGTACCCGGTGCTTCATTAATTAAATGTTTGACAATGATTTCTATAATTAAAGTTTGGAAGCTAATATTATTGCGTCCGTGGAAGTATTGTCCACCCGTGGTAAGGGACCAGTCCACGGAGGCTTTACTGTAATTACTACCTTAGATGCAAATGGAGCCGTATGGCCGTTTCTCACCAAGGTTTTTGTCGGAAAGTGCAGACTTATCGGATTTCGAAATTGCACAGTGGTACATTCATGTGTGGACAACATGGATTAAGTGTATTGTCCAATGATACAATGAAGTTACCGCTGATCAGGCTCAACCGTCGATCTTTAGTTTGAAGTTCGATGCTCTAACCACTGAGCTACGGCGCTCCCGAAAGTTGCTTGTTGTTGGCTATGTGATATTCATGCATCATCGGAGACTTTTAGCCAAAATAAATGCCCGACTAACATGACACAAAAACCCATCCATTCAACACCAAAAACTGAACATCTCTATATTTCTGTACAATGATTAGAAAAATGACAGGGTCGCGATATGATCGAAAAATCTCAGCCCTCTTTTCATCCCCTGAGCACTGTTGAATGTTACCTACCGAAAAAAAGTACTTGATCACTGCATCTTTCGTGATATTTTTGAGTTTATTTCTTGGTTTGATCTTTATTTCGCAATATATTTAAGATGCTATATAAGTAAGAATTTAGTATGAAAATCCCAAGGCTGGAAGTCTAAAAAATTCAAATAAATATACACAAATTGTACACCTAAATAAAGGACGCGGTGTATAGCACACAAAGCAATACATGAGTTTGACTAGCATACAGTACAACCTCCGTGTTTATTTATTTATTTATTTATTTATTTATTTATTTATTTATTTATTTATTTATTTATTGGCGTTTAAGGTCACATACTTATGCAAAATGGATAATCGTGACCGTGACAGTTTTACAGGTGGAGGAAGCCGGGGTATCCGGAGAGAACCACTGAGCATCGACGAGCAACTGCCAGCTCCTCAACATTCCAACTTTGTTCAAGCTTCGCTCAAGCAGGGTTACAGTGGTTGAAGACATGTGCACCATCGACGTGCAGTACGCATTAGTCCACGGCATCCACCGTGCCCCCATGTTGGCAACCGGGATAAAGTGCCTTGCCCAAGGACACAACGCGGGTCGTTCCGGACGGGGATCGAAACAGCCGACGTGAACTGGTCGTAATTCACGCATGGGCAGTGGTGTCCACGCATGTGCTTACCAGGTAAGAAATACAATAATCAGCAACATTCTAATTAACCCTTTACCTAACGAATCGCCCTCATCCGCCCGAGTAATATGCAAATTGAGCAGTTGAAAAAATTAAATATTTCAACAAAACCATGTCATGTGAAACCTCACTGGAACGAGCTCACTGAGCTCGTTCCAATGAGGGGTCACATGATATGATTTTGTTGAATATTTTTTAAAAAAAATTTAAAAATTTTACTTAAAATAATAAATTTTGATATCAAGTGCGTTGGGTAAAGGGTTAATGAATCAAGGGTTGTACCAGGTATTTCATTAATTAAATTTTTGATTATTATTCATAGAAGTATTGTTTGGAATTTTCCAGTCCACAACGGCTGTACTGTAGTTGAAAGGTGCCTGAAAAACTGCTGCGACATTCCTACCAGAACTGATAAGTAGAGGTTCAAGTGAGCCTAAAACGCTTACCTGGCTCAAATTGTCAAAAGAGGTGAGTGTGTCTGCAAGTGATGAACAGCAAGAGCAACTTTTTGATTTGCCATGACACAAACAAAGTCAAGTTGTTTGGACCATTCATTTCTGCTGGTCCTGGGAAAGCTTCCTGGGCAAAAACAAAGCTCTGTTCTGTGAAGTCTCAAAAAAAACGTCCGAACGAAATTTGTTTCTGTTTTTAACTCTCCCCCCAAAACAAAACAATTACCGGGCATAAATCAAGTACGTATGGCCCAGTTGTCTACATGACAAATTTTGTTCAAATCAGCTCATTGGTTCTGGAAATAAAAGTTTGAATGGAGCCCAAATTTTGACCAACTGAGTTCCTTTGAAAAAGGTGAATCTTCATCACTAAAGTAAGTTCCATACCAGGAATCTAAGCATCAGTGTGAGTGGTTTATACGAAGATGATTTTTAAAGCGATTTAGGCTTATGGAGAATTAACCCCACCACCCAAAGGAGCATAGTAACTTCAGAAGAGTAAACTCCACCAGCACTGAAGATGACAGCATCTGCATTTGAACACAGTAGAACGGGTACACTCCAAAGATGGTCTCTGCCATATACGAAAGAATTTGACCCAGTGGTTTTAAAGAAGACAATTTTCAAATTAGTTGGTGGAATACAAAAAGATAAGAATCTGAGGGGTGGATCTGAAGAAGAGGATTTTTAATAACAATTCCCAATATTGCAGTTAAAATGGGTATGCTCCCACAGAGAGACCAAATATTGACCTTACAAATTTCCCTTGAAAAAACTTTAATCTCCAAGACCAAAGGATATTCATACCAAATATCAAGGCATTCTCTCTTGCGGTTCATGAGCAGATGCTTTTTAAAAACAATTAGGCTTTGTGGACATTAACCACAACCCGAAGATGACAGCTGCTTCATTTGAACAAAATAGAAAGGGAAAACTTCAAAGATGGTCTCTGCAATATATGTTTGAATTTTGACCAGTGGTTTTACAGAAGAAGACAAGATTAAAAAGTTAACGGACGATGGACGCCAAGTGGTGGCAATAGCTCCGACTGACTTGCAGCTAGGTGAGCTAATAAAAATAATAGAACCCATAACCAATTTTGTTGATATCCGCGAACAAAGCTGGGAATTCAAACACGTTAGCATGCAGCGGTAGGGTTGCGTGTTTTTTTCTTGAAGAAGATCGCCATGTCGTATGAATTTGTTGTTGTCACATGGTATCCCCATTTGTAATTTGTTGGAAAATAATTTTGGTATTCTAGGAAATTCAAACAAGTGACATGATACCTTGCAAGTAATATACCATCTGCACGGTTTTCTGATAAAGTCAGTCTTGTTGTGTGAATGAGATCTGTCTATGTTTGTCATTTAAAAAGCATAGTATTTTGTGTTTTTTTTAGCCTCTGCAGCTTTCCTGGCCTTGACCTGAACATAAGCAACAAACTTGTCGATCTTCCAGTAAGAAAGCTGACAGTGTTGGCATTTCCCTTATCGCTGCATCTTAGCACGTTTCGAATACCTATCTTTATTATTGGATACCTCAAGCTCATTTGGCCACGAGTTGTTCTCATCAAATATTATTTTTTTTATCAGTCCTGATACGTATACGGTAGCGGATGTAAAACAAACCACGTCAGATGCCTGCCATCCAATATGCGTGTTCAAAACACCACAACTTTCATTTTGGTGTATAATTCGTGTTTATTTGAATTTTAAACTTTTTAACCCTGATGGTTTCTTTAAAATCAGTTCAATGACAGCAATTGAGAAATCCATATTTCATTACCAGGGGGTAGACCATAAATATTTACAACATGCACCCTTCGGGCTGCATGTTGGAAATATTGACTGGTTACCCCACACGTTCGCTGAGCATTTCGTCCTACTTGTGACATTATGACATATGTTCCTGGCCCGAAAAGGCGACCTTTAGGGTTCAAAGAGTAATTAAATTTCAGACATAAGATTTGATTTTCATAACATATTTTTCGCTTGTTAGTTATATAGTTCCTCGATGTGATTCCGCCCAATGACGTTAAGAAGTGCTGCGACCAGGAACCATTACTATAAATATTTTACAATTGTATTTTCTACCTTTTAATATAACTGACTAAAATGAAAAATTAGCATTTTAAAAGATATGACAATTTGCCAACGGGCGAACTGCCACTTCTTTGAAAACGCTAATGGCTAATTTCAACCCATTTGAAGTCATAACTAGAAAATACAATTCTAGAAAATTCAATTGTAAGAGTGTTATAGTATTGGCCCCAGATTGTCACGTAATCCAGAAAAAAGACAATTTTTTGTAATCACGGTACTGTAATGTTACATTGAAGTGCTAAGTAGCAATTATCGTAACACTCCATCATAGATCCAGCCCCCCCCCCCCCCCCCCCATCAGTTGATTACAAAATATAATTCAGAAGAATACCCCTGGATCTTCTAGATATTGACGAAAGACAAATCTCGTCGTTTCACTTACACGCTTTGAAATCAGTCTCCTCTTGAAGGAAAATACCGTAAAAATCACACTATTCATTTATAATCAGATCCATTATATAACAGCACAAAAAACACAGTTGTCAAAGCATATTTAATCATAACACAAATGTATGGGATCACAAATTATATCAGTAAATCGTGTATTTTGTCCTTGTGTGGTAGCTCCAGTGCTCACCACTTGGAACATCGATTCAAACCGTCTATAATATAACATTGGGAATAATGAGTCGTGCATTTGACGATCAATAAAGTTTTTATTCTACTTACGGTGTCTTCATAACAGCTTTGTTTGATCGTCACAAATTCATGGGATTGTTCAAAACCCTTGAGATAAAACGCGATTTCCATGTAAAGGGTTTCGACGTATCTCTCAATGACTACTAACAATCACAACCAACAAAACATACAAGACATGGACATGGACATGTCTTTACCCATTATCATACATTCCAAGATATTGGAACTAACTTGTTACGTTCTGTTGTCATCATCGTTTTAAGAGGATTCTAAAGTGAATGCCATTCTGGGGTGAAGCCATGGCACTGAAAATAACATTTCATGACCCAATTTCAGACCAGAGAAAATACTCTGTCCTTGAATACAAGCGTTGGGATGAAATTATCACACAAAGAACATATTGGGATCTCATTTGTATAGAACATAAATATTTATTTAACTGGTTGAGGAACTGATTATGTTTGGTGGTCATAATTTGTTCATCAAAAACTGTTCTATTACAAAGTATTGGAGAGTGCCAATTAGGCACTCTCCAATACTTTGTAATAGAACACATTTGTATAAACAAACTATTATTTCCATTTAACTGAATACGAAACATGGGTAAGGAGAATGTTACGTTTGCACTGGTAACCTCATTTCTTTGAAAGGCCTGATTGTAGCTTCTAGCACCCAACTCCATAAAAACTCCTTATTACCTTTGAACCCAATTTTAATTGTTCTATAGTTATTTTGTGTTCTGTGATCGCTTTTACAAAACACAACTATCAGCGAAATCAACATGGAAGCTCTGGTATTTAATTTTAGACTGGAGATTGGATTTTAGGCATCGGAGTCCATTCCATTAGGAATAAAAATAAAAATAAAAACCGCCTTTCCTCATTCGTTTTAAAAAAAATACCAGTGAATCAATTATTTAAGTTTGATTGACCTTATAATATTTTGAGCCCTCATGGGGCAAATACCCATTGATATAAATACAGTCACCATCTGTAGCAGCGTATCTACACCACAAAACACTTCTGTTTTCGTCGTTCACTGAAGTAAACAAATGAGCGTGTGTTTTCTTAAGGTGCTTTATAAGTAATGAAATTTTGTTTATTTTGAAATTCACACCTCTGATATTCCTTAATTTCAAATTAAATATGCACGCATTATATATCAAAATGAAGGTTGGGAGGAATGTAATACGAAATATATATTACATCAACTCATAGAGTTGACAGCAGGCCCCACTGGTTCCTGAAAGTCTGCTACCGTATTCGTACCAGAACTGATAATACAATAATATTTCACGAGAACAACTTGTGGCCAAAATGGCTGCACATATCCAAGAACAAAGCTAGGCATTCAAAACACTTTAGGATACTACGATAGAACTGCATTTGGGAAAAGGACAACGCTGCCTACACATTTTATTGAAGATAGATCCCATGTTCGACAGACATGCGCAAATCACTTGATATCAAGAATTTCCATCAAAAAACAAAATCGTAATATTAAGACATTTCAACAGGTGTCATGATACCTTGCATAGAATATGGCAACTGTGTAGCCTCTACATAATAATAGTATTCTGTATTAAGGCGATCTTTCTCATTATTTGATTCTAGACGGCTTTGTTTTTCGATGCCTTTTCCGTCCGATGACGTTGATCGGAAGTCGATAGTAAGAATATTTGTAAACAAAAACGTCACTTTTGGAATTTACCCCCAAGCATCTCTCTATGCACTGTGTTTTGAAGGATTTTGATGACCAAGCTTTGTTCTTGGATATGTGAAGCACATTTGGCCACAAGTTGTTCTGAAATATTATTCTATTATCAGTTCTGGCACGAATAGGGTAGCAGACTTTCAGGAAATTTCATTACTTATATAGCACCTTCAATCAGTATTTTGAAATTCGTGCTTTAAAATTTATTTATTTAGGTTTAACGACACTTTGACAGCCAGAGTCACCTCGTGTCTCGACGGGTGGAGGAAGAGAACCACCGAGCAGACTCCCAAATTTACTAACTCCGCGCAAGCAGGGTTAGCAAAGGTTGAATACAAGTGAACCATCGAAGTGCGGTACGCCTTAGTGCATTGCGCCACCGTGCCCCCACGAGGGCAGTCTGGATGAAGTGCCTTTGAAGTTCAATGCCGTGACCACTGAGCAACCACGCTGGGGTTTTTTGTTGTTTTCTTTTTGGGGGGGGGGGGTCGCAGTGGTGTTAATAGAAGCTGTCATTACTTTCATGCTATCTTTTAGATGGCCAAAAGTGATTGTGTACGGAAAGAATGGTCTATTGGCAAATGAAAGACAATACAATGCTGAAAATATGAAGTATTTTAATGGCGCTAATTACACATATCTGTCACTAATGTTTTTAATGGGAAAATGTTCTCTCGTCAAGTATGGTACTGGAACGGCCCGTGATGAAACAATGCCGGTAATTACTGACAAAAATGTAACTTGTGATCTCCTGAACACAATAGCAGTATCTTACATGTACGTCAGTAGCGAGTGTATCAACCACGTGCCTGGATGACAGCCTGAACCTTTCTCCTAATGCTACAAGTGAGCTTTCTGATACGACCCAGAGGCAACTGCTGCCACTCCTCATGCAATGCAGCTTCCAAATCGGCCAAATTCTGTACAGGCGCATCCCTTGCTTGCACACGACGTTCAAGAAAGTCCCAGGTGCGTTCTAAATGCTGTCACAGCATGGGAACGATGTGGCTTTGCATTGTCGTCATTGAATACAAGGTGAATAGCCAACGGCTAGTTGTCAAAATGAGGCACAACAACCGGACTGATAATGTCCCGGATGCACTGATGACTATTGAGATTCCCACGTACAGTCGCCATATCAAGTTTACAATCACGAGAGAGGCATCCCCAGATCATTACTGACCCTCTACCATAAGGAACAGTAGATCTGGTGTTCCTGGGCACTTAAGCAGTATTTCTATGCCTCCACACTCTCATGCGACCATCGGTGGCGTGAAGCAGGAACCTATTCTCGTCTGACCAATAGACTCTCCTCAATGTCCTGCGATTCCAATGCTGGAATACATCACTGCAAACGCCGTCTTTGATGTTGATCGGACTGAGCTTGACGCTTGATGCTCCTTCTGGACAACATACTCAGTGCTTTGAGACGGTTTCGGACAGTTCTGTTGCACAAACGCCCGTTAGGGAGCCAAAGGCGTTTCAAAACCCCAGTTGAAGCAAAGGGTTCACGCCTAACGAGACATGCCAGACTCCGGACTTCCCGAAGTGGGAGAGAGATCTTTTGGGGTTGTCCAGGTCATGGTCGGTCCTTAACATATTACATGTAGCTTGTTGACGTTTTCGGACAAGTCTGCTGATGACAGAATGGCTATAGCCAAGTTGCCTTCCAATAGCTTTGAATTACATGTCTGTTACATGCATGCCAACGATTTGCCATCTTAGTGCCTCTGACTGTCTCATCCTTGCCATATCAACATTTATTCATAAAATAAGTGACAAATTTTCTTGTTCTATTCCTAGATATTGCATGTGGATGATAGTGCTTTTTGTAACATTCGTGGGAAGCATGGACGAGGGTATGTGTTTGGGGCATGCTATCAACCAGACACACCATGTTTCACTAGATGAAATGTACTGCAAGACATAAGCAATCATTAAAACATAATAATCAGTAACAGCAAATTCACTGTCATGAAACATTTCAGGGGCTGCTCAATTAAGTCCCAGGTGTATATTAAAATGGGAGAGTTAAAAAATCAGGTTTTATGGTGAAGTTTTCGAAAATTCGGCCGCATATACGTCGTTTAACTTACATTCAGCAGTGGTAAATGCAAGGCACTACGATAGTTCAGTCTTACTTTTTTGAATAAATGCTCCCAAAAGTTGAAACGAAACCCTTCATCGTGGATATTTTGCAACAGAAATAGTTTGCAATGTTTCCGGGCTGAAAAATCCAAACATTGAATGCAGTGGATTGGGTTGCCAAGACGATCAATCTTGGTAAATTTTTGTTGTCATTTATTTATATTCCAAATACATTTGCAAAACATGCCTTCGACAAAAGCATGTCTTGATGATGTTGTTGGAATATTGGTCAGTGAAGCCTTGAGCCATCACAGTCGGGACAAATCAGGTTTACACGCCATCAATTAAACATCTTCACGATTCACCTGTCATGGGCTTGAACTTGGGGGTATGGTCATATGAGGCCACCCTCACACTCAGTGGTGCCGGATGCGCCTTTGCGTTATAGTAGAAATACAACGAATAGATCCGTTTTAGCCTAACGCGACTCTACGTGGAGAAAAATTCTCATTTTTGGCTCAATATTTAACGAATATCCCCACAGGTCCGAAACATTGTTTCGCAGGGCTGCGACACGTTAGGGAAATTTGTTAAACACTGAGCCAAAAATGTGTACTCTTCTTGACCATAAAGGCCGATGTAAAGACAAATCATAAAGGGGAATCGTCGGCCCCATTATTGAGAGTAAAGGTTCTGTGTCACCTGCCAATTCCCAATAACAATGCTGTGACGAGAACCCAAATAAGAAATACAAGTTTCAGTTGATCGTGTTTGAGCTGTGAGGAACCCGCGACCACTATGATTTCCGGGTGGTGGTATTATGGTGTAAAATATATTGGTGAAGACAGTGATAGCTTAATCCTAATATCCCTGCTAATTTCCTATAAGGTTGTTATGACGTGTTGGAGCTTGGTAAAGAAAATGTTGACTTAAATTCTCTCTCCCTCTCTCTCCCTCTCTCTCTCTCTCTCTCTCTCTCTCTCTCTCTCTCTCGAGAGAGAGAGAGAGAGAGAGAGAGAGAGAGAGAGAGAGAGAGAGAAAGTTCCTACGTACCTGGGTTGATCATTGATCTAAAGCATTGGTTTTTCTGATGGACAAGTAACTTAAGAATTCGATGTCGGGTTCTAAAGTTTGTACTTTACTTTTTACTTTCAAACGCCTTCTTAACTGGTAGAGTGCTGGAAGCCCATATTTGGGCTTTATTCTGAAGTGTAGGTACCACTACCTAAAGGCTTCATATTCTGTGGATGTCCTTCATATTATCTCAGAAGTGATCTACTTTAGTCTCTAATAATTTGCCTTGCTACAATCTATGGGAGAGTGCCTATGGGCAGTCTCTCATATATTGTAACAAGGGAAAAACATGTGAACCAATTTCGATGACCAGAAATAATTTAGCACTCTTCGAGTTAAAAGATGTCTGCATTTCTCAGCTGCAAACAATAACAAATCATATCGTTAACCATTATCATTCTAAGCGTCTCGATGCCTCACACGCTTTTTTTCTTCGATCATTAACAATTACGTAATTTATCAATTACTGTCTTTGACCATTCATTAGGCTTAAAAATTACAATTTCCAACTATCTAAAAAGGGATATCGGACTTGTTTTAGCACTTCTTTATTTAGTAACACACTTTCAAAGTTTTAAGAATGGAGCAGTGTTCACTCTGGCCTGATTTTTTTATGCAAGTAGAATTTTTGTTCGGTGCCAAATGATTTTTTGGTACCAAATGAAAGATTATTGTACCAAATGAAATCAGATTGTAAATGAGTGCACATTGGCCATGTATCGTCTTTTTGAGTGCGACAAGGAGCCGTTTGCAATGATAGATAGTTGGAAATCATAATCTGTACATCCTTATCAATTGTCAAAGATCGGAATTTATAAAACACGAAATTGTTAATGATCAGATACGAAAGGAGCTTAGAATGGTAATGGTAACGATATGAGTTGTTATTGTTTGCAATTGAGAAATGTAGACATCTTTTAACACTTCGAACCCGAGCGGCCGCTTTTCAGACCAGGAGCATCATACGTCATAACGCCACTATATTGGATGGCTGTTCAGTAAAAATGTGGGGTAGAACAATGAATATTTTCGATGTGCAGTCTGCATGTTGAAACTATTGATTGGTCTACCCCGAATAATGAATAATGGACTCTTCCTATTGATGCCATCGAACTGGCATGGGAGATGTCACTAGAGCCCAAAGGGTTAAGAAGGCGATATTTTTATTGAGAATTACCTGGCTATTTTATGTATTTTAGTTGCCAAAAAACACAAATGAAAAAATATAGATAAAAAGTAAATGGCTATAATTAACGTTTTATAAAATAGTTTCATGATTATTTTTACTGACTATTTATTCACTCCAAATTTACTGCAAATTATCTAAAAGATATTTATCGATATCCATCGACTCAATGGATAGAGAGAAATATTCCTCAGTAACTTCCTAAAGGACGTCACGCTTCGATGCATGAAGTCGCCTTGGACGTCGCCTTGAAGGAACGATCAGGGATCTTTGTTATTGTCTTGAAACTGTTTGCAGTTGAATTGGGCTGAATATTGCGCTGTAAAATGTCACATAGCATATAAAAAGAAAATCTACTCTAATTTAGTGAATATCGAGAATTATCTCATGAGTGTGGATCTGAAAGGTTTATTTTTCACGAGCACTTGCGCGAGTGAAAAGTAATACTTTCAGGTCCACTTGCTTCGGCGCATGACGTCGCCTTGAACGTAGCCTTGAAGAAACGATCAACAGATCTTTGTTATTGTCTTGAAACTGTCCGCAGTCGAAGTGGGCTGAATATTACGCAGTAAAATGTCACGTAGCGTATAATAAAAAAAATCTACGCTATTTTCGTGAATATAGTGAATTATCTCATTCGTGTGGACCTAAAAGTATTATTTTTCACTCGCGCTTTCGCGAGTGAAAAATAAAACTTTCTGGTCTACACTCATGAGATAATTCCCGATATTCACTGAAACAGTGTGGATATCCTATACATATTCCAGAAGAATTGTAAGAAGGTTTAAGTAGCATGGTCAAAATGTAACAAAGAAATATTTTGAAAAGGATTAGATTAAACGATTAATCCCGCTACTTATAATAATTGGGCAGGTCTGAATTCTGTCTTGTTTGTGCAATTAGACAGCGATTTTTATCGAAAACAGTACATTAAAATAATAAACTACAAAACATTTTAGACCTATCAAAAGTATATTTAGGTGCCAAACGCTGTCTTTTTGGTGCCAAACGAATTTTGTTTTGCAACTGGCATCATTGGCACCCGACAGCGGGGACGCTGAGGGAGTGGTGGGCAACGTTTTTCTCTGTAAGAGCAAACACTCGGAGGAGTAACCTTGAACATTGAGGCATAAGACTTTTTTTAAGCATCTGATTTTCTTGTGGATTCAATGTTCTGAGTAAATACGCCATCGTTCTCGTGTATATCAACTACGTAACCGATCCGTTTATTACCGACACATTTATGAGAACAAGTAATTTTAGTATTATTGGTGCTTAAGGTCGCATATTTATGTCCAGTGGCTAATCATGACCACAATATGCAGTCAAGTTTAAGCAACATAAAGTCAACTTTAGTCAATCGTGTATAGCCATGTTGTGCCCATTTTAGATGACTTCCACTACAAGTATTGGTGGCTGGGTCCTCTGTTACTAGTAAAACAAATCTTTTTTACCAAGGTAAACAAGCACTGCTTCATTCTCAGTGGTCCCATGGGGGGTCCGAATAGCACACTGCACTATTTTTGCGGGCTTACACGTGATGAATAATAACTGTGTGTTTAATATTTTTTTACTTTTGTAATCTACCAGAGTAAATATGCTGGGGAATCGTTCTTCCTAAATTAGCAGAACCCTCCTAATAAAGCACAGTCATCCTAGACTAGTCGTAATCCACGCATGAGCAGTGATGTCCACGCATGCGTTTACCCGGTAATAAAAATTATCATCAGGAAAAATTTAATTGATGAATCACCGGGTTTTACACGGTGCTTCATTAATTAAATTGTTGATGGCAATTCCTATAATGAGTGTTTGGAATCTAATATTATTGCGTCCATGGAAATATTGCCCACCAGTGGAAAATGGGCAGTCCACGGTGGCCGTACTGTACCTCATTCGAACAGTTTCTACGGTTTAATCGCAATTATTTATTTTATTATGGTTCTTAAGGGTTGCAAAAGTGAATATCACGTGGGGAAGGGGGTGATAACCTGAAACAATTTGCCCAAAACACAGGTCTGGAGAAGCTCTATTCAACGCATAAACCAGGGGTAAATACTATTACAGTTGTATTTTCAAGAATTGTGTTTTCTAGAATAGTATTTTCTAGTTTTGACTTTAAATGGGTTGAAATGAACCATTAGCATTTTCAAAGATATGGCAATTTGCCAGTTGGCAAATTGCCATATCTTTTAAAATGTTGATGATTATTTGTAGTCAGTTATATTAATGGGCAGAAAATACAATTCTAGAAAATGCAATTATAAAGGATTTATAGTATTGTCCCTTGAACGAACCATGGGACGCCAGATGTGTCATGCTGGGGTAATTTACTGATTACTTTGGTGAGCGTGATAACAGAAAGGTCGACGGTTCGAACCGGACCAAGGTAACTGCGTTGTGTCATCAGGCACACTTATTCCCGGTTATCCACTTGGGAGCACGACGGTCACGTGTACTACTGCGTAATGCATGTCGATGATACACAAGCATTCGGCCGTAGCTAACTCTGATTGTGCAGATTTAGTGAGTTCTTGGCGAGTCTGACTGTTGCACGCCGCTGCCAGAGCAACTACATGGGCAATCGATGTTAGGTGTCCTTATCCAAGGGTATAACATAGTTACTGCTGGTCGAAATAGAATCGTGGACAGTTTGAAGTTCAATACCGAAGCCGCTGAGCTACCGCGTTTTAGTTCATTAGAAATATCACAGTTTAAAAGACAGATGTTTATCTGCTTTCCATCTTAGTTTGCTATTCTTCCCACGTAGATGGCGAAAGGGTTAAGGCCGCATGCCGACTTTAACCCTTCATCTAACACGAAAGGCAGGCAGCACGTGCAATCAAAATGCTTGAATGCTCAACGAGATTGCTTGAATGAGAGGTCATAAGCTAATTGTTTGAGACAAAAAAAATGAAAAAATAATGAAAATAGAATGGTGAATTTTTTTTTGGAGTAACTCTGGCCGGTTTTGGCCGTTACGAATGAAAAGGGGTTAACACAAAATACAGGAAGTTCCAGCACTCAAGTCCCGTTTAAGAATGCCATTCCATTCATTTCAAACATTTTGTCTGCTTGAAAAGCCTACACCTTTTAAGGAAAGCTGGAATATTTCTTTTGTTCAGTTTACGATTCCATATAATTCTCTTTGATCAATATTAATACAAAGGCAAAATACCAGAGATACTTTTCAGATAGATGCTTTGTTAACAAAAGCCAAGGAACTTTGACAGATGAGTTTGTGGCGTTTCGAAGAAGTGAGATAAAACACTCGAACAACTATAAAAATATCCACCGTACGGCTACAAACAAATAAATTGAGAGTGGCAAGGACAATAGATGTTAAGAAGTACAAAAAAATTATCTGAATCGTTCGGGTCTTTGAAGCAAACAGTTTATTAATGTTTCATGCAACGTTTTCAAATATTGACGTTTGACGTCTTCGTCGATCACGAAATATGATTTGCTCGGCGGTATTTTTAACACAACAGTATGCCCAGACAATGGACTGTGCTGACACTGGAGGCCCAGCCGCAAACAAATGCACCAAGAAACGTCCGAGCTTTCACAAAGAAATGACGCATGATCAATCACAAACAAATCAGTAGATGGGATCGGTAAAAATGTAACCCGACAGCCCCCAAGTGGAGTGTAAAGTGAAAGTACATTAAGGCCGCCGTAAACCGGTCACTTTCTACGGGTGGGCAATATTTCCACGGACGCAATACTATTAGATTCCAAACGGTAACTGGTTGAGTGCTAGAATCCACTATCAGGGCTTTCAAAAAATGAGGGTACCAGAGCAAAGGCCGACATTTCCTTTGCTCATGTTACATATTCAGGAAACCATAAATAGTATTTTGTTTGTATAAATTGGTTTTATTGCAATTTATTGGAGAGTGCCTGTGGGCACTCTCCAATAATCTGTAATAAAATAAATTTTGCTGAACAAATTCAGACCACCAAAAATATCTAGCACTCAACCAGTTAATTTTAGGAATAATCAACAAAAAATTAATTGATGAAGGACTGGGTACAACCCGGTGCTTCATGAATTAAAATTTTGCTGATGACGATTTTTATTTACCAAGTGCATGCGTGGGCATCGCTGCCTACACGTGGATTGCGACCAGCCCACGGTGACCGTATTGTCTTACCGACACCAAAATTACTACCCTTTATATTGCTCTCTGGGGCAGATGGAATAAACTATACTAGCGGAAGAAAGAAACGCAAGGTGTTTTTTTATGTGGTAAATATTTCAAAGGTGTTATGGATGATTATCTCATTGTTTGAATTTTGATGTTATTTTTTCATTACTGATTACATTTTGGTTGTCTTAACACAGACGGCGTTTGCATGGATAACGCCATTTCTTGATCAAAATCAATAGCGAGTGTGCACACCCCGGGCTTCAGTCGCTGCTCTAACTCAACTTACCATTGACCCAATCAAGTTGTTTATGGTCCTTTGTAGAATGTTACTCCACTCCTCAAAAAGGGCCTGGGTGAGATGAGAGACGTTGTTTGGGACGTTGACATGCTTCTTGGCCCTACTGTCCAGCTCGTCCCGCAAATGCTCGATCGGGTACAAATTTGGACTGTAGGGTGGCCAATCGAGAACTGGGACACTGTTTTGGTTGGGGAAGTCACGACAAACCCTATGAACGTGCGGCCTCGCATTATCCTGTTGCAACGTAAGGTTACGTGTATGGATTAGTGGAAGGACTTGAGGCAGGAAGACCTGATCCCGATATCTTACGGCTATAAAATGGCCCTGAATGACAACGAGAGGTGTTTTCACGCCATGCGAAATCCCCCCAAACCATATCAAACCCTCCCCGAATCTGTCGTTTTCCTTAACGCACGCGTCAGAATATCGCTCACCTCTACGTCGATAGCAACGTTGTCGTCCATCTGACCTGTAAAGCGCGAGTGGAGACTCGTCAGTTGATAACACACGTCTCCGGTGGAACAAGCGCCCGAACCCATCGAAATTGAAGACACCTGGGTGTCAGTTGCAATTTATCTCATGGGTGACAGAGACAAATGTTTATTTTTCGCGAGCGTTTTTGTCTTGGTCACGAGTGACTCGGAGTGAGATAATTTTCGGTATCCACTCAAAAACACTAGATTTTCTTTTATTATATGCTTTTTAAAGGAATCTGATCATTCCTATCGATAATTCTACAAGTTTCAACCTTGAATTGATTCATGAGTAAACGCGGAAATGATTTCATCGGTACTCGGAACAGGTAGTGTCTTGCGATCTGATTCAGCTGGTGGGTTTCATGCATCAGTTCAAGGTGAATCGGTGTTGAATTATTTCTGAAAATAATCGGTATCCGCTCAAAAACACTAGAGTGTCCTTTCATTATACGTTTTTAGAACAAAGTGATCATTTCCAGTGATAATTTGACTCGTATTCGCCTTGAAGTGATGCTTTGAAAGGCGCCATTTTGATTGACACAGTGAAACATTTCTATATCTTCACAGTGGAGGATACGATTTCTGTCTTTTCGTATTTTTTCCGATAATCCATCGTATAATAATAATAATAATAATAATAATAATAATAATTGTTATATTATCTGGATACGTCTTAACCCTTTGATACGTCTTGTGACGTACGAAATCAAACAGCGCGTTGATACTTGTGTTCGTCTTATAACGTACGAAATCAAACAGCGCCTTGATACTTTGTGGTCATTTGTTTTGTTATTATTTTTAGATTTTTTAAAGTTTTAACCTCAATTCCTATTTTCTCTCGAATAGTGCTCAGTGACAGCCGTTGAGCCAAATGTCATCGCAGCTTGAAATACTAATATGATCCTGCTATCAAGACATCTTAACTGGTTGAGTGCGCAAAGCCACTGTCAGGGCTTTCAAAAAAATGAGGATACCAGAGCAAAAGCCAACACTTTCCTTGCTTATGTTTCATATTCATAACACAAATAATATTTTGTTTATATAAATTTGTTTTGTTACAAATTATTGGAGAGAGCCTTTGGGCACTCTACAATAATTTGTAATAAAACAAGTTTTGAATAACAAATTCAGACCACCAAAAATAATCAAGCCCTCAACCAGTTAATCACTAATGTGAAAAATATCTTGTTATTTGTACTTTCTGACGTTTGACCTCGCATTTTGAAAAACGTTGAAGAAACTGAATTCACAGTGACGTTTCAACGTCAGGATAATTAAAGTCTCAAAGGGTTAAAAGAAGGGCAAAGTTTGATCAGAACCTACACGCCATCCTGCATTGACATTTAGGATCAGTCCAGGTGCTGACAACACCTTCAGCAAGACATGAAGGCGAAATTCAGAATAAAGCAGTAAGCATGTTCCTCAGATATTCCGATTCATAGCGGAAAAATCTCTGACCATAGCAAGCTGTTCCCACAAGCAGTAGATTTGCTGTGATTGTATGTTAGAACCTTAAAATATTCTGCTTCTCTGTAATATATATGAAAGGGTTCCAACAGATCTTCCCTGCAGTGTTTCCAACAACAGCATTTAACAATTAGACACAAACTTCGAGGATGTCATGCAACATTTTAAACATTCCATGCAAGAGGAATGTCTATATTTTAAAGTCAAAATATTATTGGGAACATAACGAGATTACAGAATAAGACTCGAATTCTCCACCAAAGAACAAGAATCGATTTAGGTCGGTAAATAAAATGTAAACAGTCAGTTCAATCCTTGCAACAGACTTAATTTGTGAAAAGATTCTGAAGAAACGTTCGATAAACAGATAACAGGGTTAATGGGAACGCATGTCATGCTAAGAGTCGACATACAAGGAGATACATTAGACTTTGAAAGCCACTAGCATTAGCCGACTCTCAAATCATGCAACAGTGAATGGAGCGAATATTGACAAACTAATGTCGTATATAACTGATGCATTGCTTCATTTTGGAGTGTTTTCTATGCAGTCATTTATTTTCCATTGAACATCACGAAACCTCAAATGGAACGTTCAGTTTAACACGACATCCATATATGTCTCCGACATAATAATCGACGGGATTTTCTCAAGTCAAGCAAATGTATTTTTCTCATTGGACATATTTTAAGGAATAACTTTTTACACCTTATGTACCATCGTATGATGGTTTTATAAGAGTAAAACAATGTGTATCTGTATCTGTTGGACTTCTATGCCAGAGGTCCTGAGTTCGACCCCCCGTCCGGTTCGACCCGCGTTGTGTCCTTGGGCAAGGCACTTTATCCCGGTTGCCTACATGACACCGTGTACTAAGACGTACTGTACGTCGATGACGCACATGTCTTCAACCGCTGTAACCTGCTTGAGCGGAGCTTGAACAGAGTTAGAATGTTGAGAGGCTGACCGCTCGGTGGTTATCTCCGGGTACTCCGGCTTCCTTCACCCGTAAAACTGTCACGGTCACAATTAGTTATTGTGCATAGATATGTGACCTTAAACACCAATAAATAAATGAATAAATAAATAAGGAATATGTTAGACATGTCCAGTTTCACAACTATCTTCAGATATTGGATGGGGTACGAGGGGATGGGGATGGGGTGCCCAGCGTTTGCTTGGTCATATCGTCCTTTGAGTGCAACAACGCGCCATCTGTAATGCCAGAGCATTGCAGATGGCGCCTTGCAGCACTCAAGGGTCCGTATGTAGTTGGTCAACTGTTTGTTTGATTGTTTGTTTATTGGGGTTTACCGACACATTCAAAAGACAGAGTCACATAGTGTTGGGCAGTTCATGGGTGGATGAAACCGGAGTAACTAGAGAGAACTACAGGACAGTGGCGAGCAACTGTCCGACTCTCTAATTTACTCTTGTATATGCAGAGTTAGCATCGTTTGGAAGCAAGCCACCGTATCCCCCACGTTGGCAATCTGGTCAGGATCGAATCGTCGACATTTCAGTTTAAAGTCCTAAAGTCCAAAGCCCTAACCTCGCTCCCGGTTGCCCGACTGTTCTTGTGAATCGTTACCTATGCTTTCCGGCGATCTATTCAGATCAGGATTGAACACCCCGCGACATTATTCATGGCAGTCAGTAATAAATAACGTGATATCGCCGTGGCAAACTTCCCAGTATTTTACCCCAATATTGCAGTGGAAAATGTCAATGTGCATGCTACCAAACGGGCAAGTACCAGAGACGACCGTAAATTTAACTGTAATTTCTAACAGTGTAACACTGTGCATGACCGTATATTTACAATTACAACGTGGTATTTTGTGTGTAATAAGCATAATTGTCGTACTTTTAAAAAAACATTGTTTCATTGTTTCAGTATGCATTGTCCCACTTTCAAGTTAATACATTGAATAGGAACGAGCAAGGTTCTCTTCTTGGTTTTGCATTAGACTGTTGGGCACTATTATGAAGTGAAAAAACTGTTTCTAATCCGCACATATGTCTATGGTGTATGCATGCAATGCTATGAGCCTAAAGGACACCTCGCGGACGTGCCCCCTTCATGGGTAACCTGTACCCTACTTGTCCCTCCCTTCCCCTTCTCGTGAAACATTTTCTCACACCGTCACTGCCTAATACCACTGCAGCGATTCTTTCCTTCCCTTTCAATATTGCTGTTCTCGCTTTGCTGTTTTCTTTGTGTTCGAGGAGGCTGTGTGTCCTCGTCTGTTATGGAGACGTACGGTAACAAATTAATCCTTTGAACACGCAAGACCCATTTTTCGGTCCACAGCATAATTTCGTCCCATCTTTGTCTTATTATAAGAGGTCTGTACACGGGGCATTGATGATAAAATAATAACTGCGGTCTGCAGAAAGACGGCTGCAGACTGCAGTTATTATTTTATCCTCCCTGTATATTGATATTGGACTGACCCATCCCACTGTGAGTGTACACAAAGGCGATAGCATGCCAGGAAACGAGTTTTCAAAGGGTTAATGGAACCAGTTTGAGAAAGTGGTATTCTTTGTCTTTAACACCTTTCCTCGAACTATGAAATTGGGAACTTATATGAGTTAAACTGGTGTCGCAAATTTATATCGTTCTATTCTCTCTTTAACCCTTTACCCAACGTAACGGTCAAAACCGGCCAGCGCTATTCTCAAAAATCGCCAATTAATTTTCATTATATTTTCATTTTTTGTCTCAAAAACATAGGTTATGACCCCTCATTGGAACGAGCTCGTCGAGCTCGTTCCAATGAGGGGTCATAACCCATGTTTTTGAGACAAAAAATGAAAAAAATTAGTTATTCAAAAATTATTTTTGCAAGTGTCGTCTGCTTTTCAGGTTAGGTAAAGGGTTAAGATCTACTTCACAAACTGTCGCTTATTCTTGTACAGCAGAGATAATGTCAATCTAATTACCGTAAGCGGCGCAATTACATATAATTCCTCGGCATTTTCTTATTCTTAATTTCCAGCGCCTGTGTGTAGTGCAGTGATAAATGTATTTCAAAACGACCTAATCAACCCTGATTGAATCCATTCAAGGTTGCAACAGATTGTAATCCACTGTGTAATACTTGTAATTATTGCCAAATCAAATAACTTTTTTTTCATATAATGAAACAAATCATCATTGTGTCAACCCATCTACAAATTAATGAATTTTTATGTATGGGGCGTATCCCTTTAACCCTTCACCTAACGTCTTGACTCCATCTGAGCAGCGCTTTTGACAAAAATTAATAATCAAAATTCATTATCGTTTCAATTTATACCTCCAAAATATGCCTTATGTTCCCGTATTGGAACGAGCTCCTTGTGCTCGTTCCAGCCAGGGACCATAAGCTATATTTGGGAGGTAAGAGTTAAAAATTGAAGTTATTAAAACTTGTTCGAATCAATCGTTTATCGTGTTGCGGTTAAAGCAAACTCAGATCAGAAAAATAAAGTAGTATTATTAGACCTAAATGTCACCTTTTTTGTATTCAGTCTGTTTTCCTCATAAGCTGCAAATAAAATGAGAATTTCGTGGAGAGGGGAAGATAATCTAAGAGCCGATGGGCTGAAGAAGCTCTTGTTGATGAGTCACGACTCTATACAATATTATGTAACGAAGTTTACTTCCTTCAATCAGGTTTTGATCCAAATTTGGTGGTCATGGGAAATTCTTTCGCTTTGAGTCACTTCGCGTCCGATATCCAGTTTTATCACAATAAACACACGTGAAACGATGTAGCCGTTTCAGTTGGAAAGGTGCTTGAAAAGAAACTGCTTTCTAATTGAAGCCGAGTCATTCATGTCATGTGTTGTTTCTTTACAAACAGAACATCGCCTTTTGAGACGGCAATCATATCAAAGATGAGAGTGCGGAGGCTCAGTAGGTAGAGGTGCAGACTGCAAACCGAGAGGTCCACGGTTCCAATCCTACCTGTGGCAACCACGTTGTGTTCTTGGGCAAGACACTTTACCCACATTGCCCACGTGGGGGCACGGTGACGTGGTGTACTAAGGAGTTTTGTACGTCGATGGTGCACCTGTCTTCAACCTGGTTGTGTGGAATTAGTATGTTGGGGAGCTGACATTTCCTCGCCGTTGCTCGGTGGTTCTCTCCGGGTACTCCGGCTTTCTCCACCCATAATACTGTCAAGGTCGGGATTAGCCATTGTGCAGAAATATATATGACCTTAACCATTTACCCAATGAATCGCCCGCATCCGCCCGCGTAATATGCAAATACAGCAGTTGAAAAAATAGTATTTTTCAAAAAATTTCAACAAAACCAAATCATGTGACCCCTCGTTGGAACGAGCTCGACGAACTCGTTCCAACGAGGGGTCACATGATTTTGTTTGTTGAAATTTTTTGAAAAATTTAAAAAAAATGATATTTAAAATAATAAATTTTGATATCGTCTGCGTTGGATAAAGGTTTAAACACCAATAAATGAATAAATATATTATATCAAAGATATAATTTATTTCCAGAGGGCCAGTTGGTTGACAATTCCATCCAAAGTATTGCCCAATACAGATCTATCATGCATGGCCTTTGTAAACACATAAACCTGTAACGACTTTCAGGTGGAGATTTGCTGGGGGCTATGGGAAAGTACATTATTACTAACCTTCAAGGGGCGCATTGGTTCATTGTTTACAACATTGGACTGCATCTCGAAAGGAGTCGCCCGCTTTGTGCTCTTGGGAAAGATACTTAAGTCCGCTTTCCCAAGTAAAAGCGCAGTGGCTCGGTGTGCTAGGATGTCCCGCACTTCGACGGTAAGAGTGCTTTAAACCGCTAATAACCATGCTTCTACGGGTGAGTAGTTAATTGGAGAGTAGGACAGATACTCGTCGCTGCTCAGTTGTTCACTCTGGGTACTCAGGCTTCCTCCACCCATAAAGTTGCCCAACACTTCATGATTCTGGATGTTGAAAGCGTGGTTAAACACCTAGAAATAACCAAATAGTAACCCTCCATTCTAACGTTTTGCTTAGTGTTATCTCGGTTTATCGACTTCTGCATGTTCCTTTACATAAAGAACAGGCTTTTTGTCTTGCTTTATTCTTTCGGTTTTATTAAAAAGGTAAAAATGGATGATGTCTGAAAAATATTTTAGAATGCAGAAAATGAAGAATGCATGTCAGAAAAATAAAACCAATGATCTTTGTTTGTTTCGTTTGTTTTTCTTTTGTCCAAATCATGTGGGTCTTGTTGACAGGGTTCAAAACACCGATGCGCCCTTAATTATTGCCATTTCTTTCTCTTTCTTCTGACAACTAAAACTAAGCTTTGAAATTCAATAAGCTACACTTCCCCACAACCTCCCCACTACCTCCGCCCCACCTCCGCACCCCCGATGACGTCAAATAAATCAATTCAGAAACTCCGCCATTTGATGTCGTTTGATGACTTGAAAGTTGTAACGCTGTGACTGCAGTCACAGCGTAACAAGTTTCACTTCATCAAACGTTATGGTTTTTATCTAGCACGAAAACTAGTTACATGGCATCAACTTACAAATTTTGACAAAGATTTGTGATAAATATTCAAGTTTTATTATACGCAAAAAGATAGATTATTTAAAAAATGCGAAAAAATAAAAATCGTATCCCCCACTGTGAAGATATAAGAAATTTCACTTGCACGGCATCAATCAAAATGACGGCTTTCAAATCATCACTTCAAGGTGAATACGAGTCAAATTATCACTGTTATTTATTCATTTACTTATTTGTGTTTAAGGTCACACACTTATGCACAGTGGCTAATCGTGATCGTGACAGTTTTACAGGTAGAGGAAGCCGGGGTACCCGGAGAGACCCACCGAGCATCGACGAGCAATTGTCAGCTCCTGAGCGGGTAGGGGAAGCCGGGGTACCCGGAGAGAACCACCGAGCATCGACGAGCAATTGTCAGCTCCTCAACATTCTAACTCTGTTCAAGCTCCGCTCAAGTAGCGTTACAGCGGTTGAAGACCATCGACGTGCAGTACGTCTTAGTACACGGCGTCATCGTGCCCCCATGTAGGCAACCGGGATAAAATGCCTTGCCCATGGACACAACGCGGGTCGTCTCGGACGGGGATCGAACTCGGGACCTCTTGCATAGAAGTCCAACAGATACAGATACACATTTATTTACTCTTTTTAAACCATCATACGATGGTACATAAGGTGAAAAAAGTCATTACAAACATGCCACTCCTCGCACACCACCAGCGCATTATTTTGTCTTTAGTTTTTAAGGCCTGAATGATTGGGTCTATATATTCCGCGTACAGAGATTATGAAAATCGCCTAGCTCCGTTCAAGACGCAGCTGAATGACTATCATAATCCCCATACACGAAATCCTTGTTGAGTATCACACTGACAGGGCGTAAATTTACCGTTGCGTTTTAACCATCTAAAAACCTAGCGCTGAGGGTCGACGGGGCAGCAAAAATAAGTGTTGGAATCAGTCAATAAAATGAAAAGGTTTTAAGTGTTTTCTGGGTTCTTATTTCGTTTAAGGGTTTCCTAGTTATCTTCATCTCCCAAAAATAAGTTTATTGATTTCTTTAATAAATTTGCACAATAATCTAAGAGTATGTGGATCATTACTTGTCATTAGCATTTTAAATTTGATAACGTTTGGCCGGTGTCGATAAACTTCACTATTGTATTTTCACGTAAACTGGATAATTTCGTATACTCGAGAAAAAATAGTGGTACTGGTCGCCAAGCTCTAATTTGAAAAGATTGCATAATCGTTCTTAACGCAATAACACCGCCCGTCGCCCAGTTTCTTTTGGTAAATTTGAAGTTCGAAATTTCAAAAGGGTAATTGCCTCTGTCCCATTCAGATTTGTCAAATACTTTTCCATACCAAAACAGTCCTTAAAAATACGATATGTACTCTTTTTATCGGGGTTTAACGACACATTAACAGCCAGTGTCATATCATGTCGGTGACAGTTTTACGGGTGGAGGAAGCCAGCAACGACGAGCAGCTGTCAGCTCTCCAACATCGTAACTCTGAAATCTGCACCGCGGCACAGGCAGGGTTAGATTGGTTGAAGATATGCGAACCGTTGACGTGCAGTACGTCTTAGTACACAGCGTCATCGTGCCTCCATGTAGGCAATCGGGGTTAAGTGCCTTGCGCAAGGACACAACGCGGGAGCGCGAATCAGTCGCTGAAGATATGTACTCGATTTCGATGATTCTCGCTTTTGTGCATCCCACGGTTGCAGATCTTGGTCTTATGGTCGTCGTTTAACAAATTGCCCGACAATTCCTGCAGGATTATACGCTTGAAAATACCAAATATCAGAAAGCCCGCAACTGTCAAGTATTTCTTTTTATAATTTTTAACCAGGGGTTTACATATATCCACCAGACTGTTAAATTATACATGTACTTGCATAAAATCGCTGTCAATTTATTTTGACTTCCAGAAATTATATTTTCCCAGAAGTTTATCATCCGGACTTTTATTGCTATATCCATTGGGAATTTACCAGTTTCGCCATTTATTATAGGACTCGTCCGTTTTCTTCACTTTAAAATATTTGATATTTTGCTTTCCTATTAATCCGTGATAAATAAAGCCTTCCGTCAATTTCATTGGTCAATTTCAAAACTAGACAATTTGATTGGCTGAACAAAACACAACTGGGCCACATTTTCATAATTTGCATAATTAGAGTTGGGAGCTTTCATGGTCCATTTCAAAACTGGACAATTTGATTGACTAAACAAAATACAACTGGGTCACATTTTCATAATTTCAGTAGGGGGAATTTACGTTATCTCTCCTATTTAGGGTGGGTTATATTGTATTAATCTTTTACCTATAAGAAAAACGCCATTCATTTTTTTTTATATTTTCACTTTTTGCTTCCAAAACATAGGTTATGACCCCTCATTGGAACGAGCTCAACGAGATCGTTCCAATGAGGGGTCATAACCTATGTTCTGGAAGCACAAAATGAACATTTCTAGTTATACGAGGATGTTTTTTCCAAGTGCGTCTGCAACTCAAGTTAGGCGATGGGTTAAAAAGTCATACTAAGTGTCTAATTTGTGCGAGTGTGTGTCATATCGTAAATAGAATATGAAATGAGTGTTTTTCTCATATAATATTTATGAAACTCGTCCGAATTTTCCGTTTGGGCTCGCCAGAGGCTCGCCAAAACGGAAAATTCTTAGACTCGTTTCGTAAATATTATATGAGAAAAACACTCATTTCATATCCTCTATTTATTGCTATATCCATTGGGAATTTACCAGTTTCGCCATATAGCATATGACCACATGTGGCTTTTCGCAAGTTGAGAGAAAATTTAAGCTATTTTAATTGGATCTGATTGATCGATTCATTGTCACCAAACCACCAAACCTCACTCAACAGACTGCCACTGAGCCACAGCGCTCCCAATTATCACTGTAAATTATCAATTTGTTCTAAAAACGTAGAAGGAAAAGAACATCTATTGCTTTTGAGTGGGTACCTATCATTTCCAGCAATGATTCAACACGTATTCACCTAGAATTGATGCATAACACCCGCCAGCTGAATGAGATCGCAAGACGTTACCTATTCCGAGTATCGATGAAATCTCTCCCGCGTATCAAAACGCTGTTTACTATCATGCATCAATTCAAGGTTGAAATGAGTGGGATTAACGATTAGAATGATCAGATTGTTATAAAAAGTGTATAATAAAAAGAAAATAAATGTTTTTGAGTGGATACAAGCGCTAGCGAAAAATAAACATTTGTCTCTGTCACTCTTGAGATAATATTCGGTATCCACTCAAAAACTCTAGATATCATCTGTGTATTGCTGCGAAAAATGTGCTCATCATCAACATATTTATTTTTCACAGACATTAGAGTATATTCGTTAACCCTTTACCTAACACGAAAAGCAGGCGACACTTGTAAACAAAATCTTAAATAACTAAACATTTTGTCTCAAAAGCATAGCTTATGGCCCCTCATTGGAACGAGCTCAATAAGCTCGTTCCAATGGGGGGTCATAAGCTATGTTTTTGAGACAAAAAAATTAAAAAATAATGAAAAGTGAATGGTGATTTTTACAAATAGCGCTGGTCGGTTTTCGCCGTTTCGTTCGGTAAGGGGTTAATAAGCGATCGACGGCTGCGAGAAGCTGTGAAATCGGAAACATTTTAGATTTTTTTGTTGTAGTTGTGATTGAACATTGTCCTTTTATAGCAACATCCCCACCCTCCTCTCTAAATGGCAGTGGATGAGACAGTTTTCTATTTGTGACCAATGAGCGTTCCAGCAATCCAGTTGTTTTGAGATTAGCGGCGAGGAAGCAGAATAATAGATCTACTTTTGAAGTCTTTCATTGCGATGGAATGAAGACACCATGCAGTATCGACTGGAAATCAGTCGTAGTGCTAAACACTCACGTATTCACAGGTATGTAATTGTATAAAGGATTTTTTGTATTCGTTTCAGGGCACACAACTGTGAATGTGCATAATGCATGAATTACTCCCACTGTGTTAATTGACAGAGACACATTTAGGGACATTGTTCACACAAATGCACTACTTCCAATTGATTATTGTAAGAAAACTGAATGTGTTTCCATTTTCTGTAAATACCTTCTAAAAGGGAAGATATTAGTAAAGTGTTCATGCACCAAGACACCTTTTTTTAAATTCTAAAAAACAATATACATTAGTAAAAGCTTATAAATAGTAGTTCAAGAACTGAACTGTCGGCATCTGGAGACGATTTATTTATTTATTTATTTATTTATTTATTTATTTATTTATTTATTTATTTATTTTTAAGGCACTTTTCAGAAGTCATAGTGCAGTACAGTCGCCGTTGACTGGTCAAAATCGATGCGTGAGCAGTGATGCGAACACAGGGGTTTACCAGGCAATACAAATCATCATCAGCAAAATTTTAATTAACTCCTTGCATGCTGCCCAGAACAGGATTTCTCTTGCTTATGAAATAAGTATAATTTGGGCACATTTAATCAAATTTTACCTCTGTAAATTGTTTGGAGTTTTCAGCCAATGATTCCTGGAGTTATATTTAGATGAAATGTTCACCAAATCTAGTCATGGCTGCTACCTAGCAGCCATGACTAGATTTGATGAAAAATATTTTACAAATACTCAGCGGGTTAAGAGTTAATGAAGCAGTGAACTAATTTTTTTGATGATTATTCCTATAATTAGTGGTTGCAGTCTAATATTACTGCATCCGTGGAAATATTGTCCACCCGTGGAAAGTGACCAGTCCACGGCGACTGTACTGTAATATCGTTCTGGACATTTTTAAGCCGGACTGCCAGTGGAAAACAATCGAGCAGCGCCGTGTGACTAATTGGATTCTACAGCTTACTGATTCAGCGCAAGCAAAGTTAGCATCGATTGAAAGCATGTGCACCATCGATGCAGCACGCTTTAGCACACGACTCCACCGTGCTCCCACTTTGGTGATTGAGATTAAGGGCCCTGCCCAATACAAGGACACAGCGCAGATGGCCAGACCATACGATCTGTAGATGTCCAATGCTCAAACCAATGAGCCACTGCGTACCTAAAGATTTTGATCATGATGAAGAACATTATCACCAAAGATAGCGAAGAGGTGTTACTACATAGAAAAAGATTCGAATGTTGTTGTACTTTGTCAGAAACGCAGCAATTTTTCATCCAATTGTCCTCCGGGCTCAGCCCGGAGATCCATTGACTGAAACTTGGCTTGTGGATTTTCTACATCTCTGAATTATTTCCATGGTATATCCGGGTGTTTTTGGTTTTTGTTTGTTTATTTTTGGGTGGTTTTGAGGAGTTTTTTTCTTTTGGGGGGGGGGGGGGGGGGGGCTGGGGGTGGAGGTCTTCTCTCCCGTGAATTGTAATAACGGTTAACCGCAGCAGGACATTTATTTGTTATTTATTTGTTGCGATTAAATGACACTTTCGACAGCCAGGGCCATCTCGTGTCGGACAGTTTTACGGGTGTAGGAAGCCGGAGTACCCGCAGAGAACCACAGATCAACGATGAGCAACTGCCAGACCCCTTAACTTACTAACGCCACATAACCAGGGTTAGCATCGGTTGAAGAAGTGCACCAGCGACGTGCAGTACGCCTTAGAACACAGCGACACTGTGCCAAGTGGGCAATCGGAATTAAGTGCCTTGCACAAGGACACCACGCAGTTAACCCTGCCCCTGGCGGGGATCTGACAATGAACCGTTCGGTTTGAAGTCCAGTTCCGTAACCACTGAACCACCACACTCCGGCAGTTGAAAATTATTTATGTATTTATTTTTTGGTGCTTAAGGTCACATACTTATGCACAATGGCTAATCATGACCGTGACAGTTTTACGGCTGGAGGAAGCCGGAGTACCCCGAGAGAACAACCGAGCAACGACGAGCAGCTGCCAGCTCCCCAACCTCGTAACTCCGCACTGCAGCACAGGCAGGGTTAGATTGGTTGAAGACATGCGCACAACAGACTGCAGTACGCCTTAGAACACTGCGTCATAGTGCCCCCATGTGGACAATCGGCGGCACTTGGAAATAGGGAAGTGCTAAAAGATGTTCTTCCGCTACCTGTTAATTCTAACTGATGGGTTTGATTTTTGTTGTTAGAGATTCATATCCGGCGGGCTGCACACATTACAGTATTGTGGTCACAAAATTGGACAGAGAATTTCTGGGTCGCGATCTGGTCGAAATAATCTTTCCACTTTTCTCTGCTCAGCACTGTAAAATCTCACTCGTCGAAAAAGAAAAGCAGGAATATTGAGATGATATTCTCTTTTGTATTTTTTTTAATTCAGTCTTGATTTCGCAATATTTTATTTATAAAATGTCGACCCACTAGTGTGTCGCGATTCGATCGGGATTTGATCGAGAAAAATGCCACTTTTTCGTCCATAGTAGTATAATGACACCAGGGGCCAAAACTATATAACTTTTACAATTGTATTTTCTTGAATTGTATTTTCTAGTTATGACTTTAAATGGGTTGAAATGAACCATTAGCATTTTCAAAGATGTGGCAATTTGCCAGCTGGCCAATTGTCATATCATTTGATATGCTAATGACTCATTTTAGTCAGTCATTAATAGGTAGAAAATACAATTGTACAGGTTTTATAGTATTGGCTCCAGAGATTAGTAATAATGATCATTGTCTGCGAACACACTTCACTGCCTGACAAAGGAGTAGATCTTAAAGAACTGATTGAGTCTACTGCCGTGAGACTTCTATTTTTTGCTGATCAGTAATCCACAATTCCACATAAAAACTAGGATGATAAAGTTGGTAGTTTTTTAGAAATAGTCAACCACAATGCTTCGATGACATGTCATCAATGCTTCGCCTGTAACGTCTAATATTGGATTCCTCCATTTCTGAAACACCCAGACGAGTTACAAGAAGCGTCTGGATGTACTAATGTGTCTCACAAATGCAGGATGGCGAGAAAAAATATTGCCCGACCAGAAATATTATAGCTCTGAAGCTACAAATATTTTTGGCGACAAAATAAAGGTGTCAATCTGAAAAAGCATTGATAAAGTCAATAAAGCATTATGGTATCAAGCGAATGATATATCTTTTCGTGCTGATATTGGGTGCAACAAGGAGAGATTCTACATGTTGCAATCAAGGGACGGTGTATTCTATCACTTAGTAAGTAAGTAGTAAGTAAATTGTTATTCAGCAGAATACAATCATTGTGGTTTAGAATGTTTTTACATTGATTGTTTGTATAATTAATCATATTCTGTTGGGAGACAGCATGGCCAGATTGGCCGTCTTCCTGCTGACCCCATTAGTATAAGCATATAGCGTGTGTGTCAGAAGAGAAGCTATGTCTTTAACTTATGTTTCTCATAACAAATGTGATATGAGGCTTGTCTTGTTTTTACATAAATCTTCGTCTGCGACTTTAAAGTTTGTACCGAGACCGAGCAGTTCCACCCCACTCAACACAGAATAATTTTAGCATGATATCACTGACACGGCAACAGAATGGAGACTAAAGTAAAGTGAAATTGAAAATGAGACGAGATCTGGGAATGGATCATGTCACACTTGACAAAGATATAGAGTTAATTTTATTGTTTACTCGGTTAGTGGTGATGAGTATATTAAACGTGTTGAATGTACTGATAATGAAGTTGAGGGTAATGAGGCTGAAGTTCAGGTCACTGACGGTGAAAGGGGGGTAATGAAGAGGACATGGTTATGCCATGAGCACCCCCACCTTCCCAGCACCTCACCACAACATGTATATCTCCATCCTGTCAGTATGCCACCGACAGTTATCTTATAACGGGTTGACTAAACGAAAATATAGGTTGAGAATGGGAGACAATAAAAAGAAAGATGAAAGGGTTTAAAATTTAAAGAGATAATATGAGATGAGATGTGATGTGAAAACAGACATTAATATCGAACTAAGCCTTCCTGCGTTTCATCAAATTGTTTTCTTTTAGCGACTGTTTAATATTCGAGGCTTTGTCTCACAAAGTACATTATTTATTTATTTATTTATTTATTTATTTATTTAGTTATTTATTTACGTTTAAGGTCACTTTTCTGCAGCTGTGCCTAATAGTGATCGCAACAAGGAGTTAAAGTCAAATTCGTTTTTATGTCTCCATTCGTGATGAGCGGGCATCACTTATATGGAACAACTTAGCCTGTGGGGGAAGCATGTTTCCAGAACTAATCTCGTTACTTTACAAGGTGGTAAGTTGGAGGGTAAAGTCCACAAATGGGCGCTGTGCTTCGAAGTAACGATAATTTGTCACATTACAATGATCCTTTGGACTGCCCGGAGGGGTTCAGCTCGTTTATGTTCAGCAGTGGTGGTCCAATGCTAACTCTTCTTGAGTGGAGTTAGTACGTTGTGGAGTTTGACAGTTGCTCGTTGCTCGGTGGTTCCCTTCGGATACTCCGGCTTCCACGCCCCGTAAAATGTGAGGTGATCCCGGCTGTCGAATGTGTCGTTAACCCTTTGAACAATGGTTGTATCTTCCATGAGAGTTCAATGGCAGAAATAAGTTAGAAGAGACAACATTCATTATTTGGGGTAGACCAATTAATATTTTCAACGTGCAGCCACGGGGCTGTTCGTTGAAAATATTAATTGGTCTACCCCACACATTCACTCAGCAACCATCCTACTTAAGGAAATTATGACGTGTCATGCTTTTGGGACGCAAAAAACGGCCGTTCGGGTTCAAAGGTTTAAACTCCAACAAATAAATAAATGAATAAATAAATAAATAAATAAATAAATAAATAAATAAATAAATAAAGAACCTTCTTCCAATCCGACAGATAGCTCATAAACTTAGTGTCTGACCGTGCAGCATAGTTATTTATGAGTTTTAATGTCACATATTCCTGCGCAATGGCTTATCGTGACCGCAACATGAAGATGAAGACAAGTTCAGTCAATCTTTTATACCCATGTTGCCCATTTTCGAGGATTCCCGCTCCAAGCATTGGAGACTGGGTCCTATTTTACCAGTAAAACAGAGCATGTTTATCACATTATACAAGCACCGCTTCACTACCCGAGGTTCCCACAGGGGTAGCAGGTCTTTCGATATAAGAGAGGGACATGTGTCGCCCGTGCGTCCTCTCATGGTTTCGCCTTTCCTGTGGTTAAAAGTATTTGTATTTTCATCTTCATGCTCTGTCATGAGTTTGTGTTTTACCTGCATACCTCATTAATAACCTAATCGTTTGAGTGTCGACAAACAAAAATCGACTTTATCGACCGCTCAAGGAAATGTTTTCTTAAAACGAACTTCCAACTAACGCTTTGACCAAAAGTGTTTTTGTTTTTGTATTAAATACAGTGTCGTCTCGTTATTCCGATGTGCTTAAATAAACATACCGAGATCGGGATTAGTGAAAGGTGCTAATTACTTTTACTGGTCACTTTTACCCAGGATTTTAGATGAGAAAAAATCACAAAAAATTACTTTTACTGGTCACTTTTACCCAGGATTTTAGATGAGAAAAAATTACACTATGTTTATTTAAGCACATCGGCATAACGAGACTAAACCTTAAATACAATGTCATCTCGCCTGAAGGGCATCCAAGCTCGGTCGACAACGGTACGATCTTATCCCGGCTGTTGAATTGTCAATAAAACTCCAATCAAATGAGTTACAGTTAAAACTAGAAACCCTGTCATGAAATGCGTACAGATAGCACGTCGATCTGCGCGTTAATGTACGCGTTATGGCCATAGTAAGGTTATCAAATTCTGTACATATGGCCTGTGCACAAGCAATGTTTCAGCCAATGGACCTCCGGGTAACCCGGAGGTCCAATGGCAGAAGCATTGCCTGTGTTTGCTATGAGTAACCAGGAGAAACTGCCGTGCTTTGGATGCCATTCAATATGGCAATTGCGCGCAATGCCGACGCGCATTTAAGCCTAGATAAGCGCACAGTTCATGGCAGGACTTCTAGTTTTAACTGTAATATGATATGGCTTTGTTGATATTTGTTGAAAAAAAGTTTTTAAAGAATAATATTTAACATAATCAAGTTTGATCTTATGTGTGTTGGGTGAAGGGTTCAACCCTTTTCTTTTGAATGTTTCATTCTTTTATTGCTACTGTTTTTGTTTCTTCGCAGTCTGTCTCCTTGTACGTGTAAACTGCTTGCAGAAATCTAAACTTGTCGAATACCGAATCATGCATGGAAGTTACAGTCAGAACATTTTGTACCTGGAATGATAGGAAGCTGAGGAAATGTTCCGTCTTCGGAAATTATTTATTTATTTATTGGGTTTAGCGAAACTTTCGACAGCCAGGAGGTCACCTCTTGTCCGACAGTTTTACGGGAAGGGGGAGTCCGAATACCCGAAGAGAACCACCGATCAACGGCGAACAACTACCAGATTCTGCATTGTACTAACCCCACATAAGCAGAGTCTCCACGTGGGCAATCGGGATTCAGTGCCTTATCCAAGGACACAACGCAAGGGATCGAACCCTGGACCTTTCCACTGAGCCACCGCGCTACCGTCGTTTTCGATAGAAAAGTTGAAATTATTCGAGCTGATGTACAGTACGTGGAGAGTGTGTTATCACTAAATCACCCGCAGAGTGGACATTCCACCCAAACAATAATTGCAAATTTGTTGCAAAACATAAACAGCACAAGCAACGTTTCGGCCAATGGACCTCCGGGTTAAACCCGGAGGTCCATTGGCTGAAACAGTGCTTGTATTTTTTGTCGATATGTTCAAAATTTGAAAGTTATAGCTTGGGTGATAACTCCACTCCGCGGGTGATTTAGTTACAATCCACCCTCCACGTACTGTAGCTTCCAGCTATTCTTAAAAGTAACGCTACATGAAATACAGCACTTTAAACAACAACGTGCACGAAAGAATGGATCGCACGGAAAGCGGACCCCAAGGGGACATATAAACAGTATTGTATATCAAAGTGCGTACTGATAATTGTGTGTGTTCATGAATTTTCGTTTCCGACATGTGATTGGATAGTGTTGTTTCTTGTGGCATTTCTGCCGGTGGCAGTAGACTTCTCATCATTGGAAAACGACTTGGGAGATTGAAATAAAGTACATGCTAGACGCTATCCTCCGGCCACTGAGTCTCAGACGCAGGACAATTTGCCGTTATTGGATGGACGAATGTATTGATAGAAAGTTGTCTATGCGTGTCTCCGGCAATTAGTGATAATATATGGAGATTAAATGGCAAAATAATTAACTTGTTTGGTCTGTCCACTCAGATTGGGATCGAAGTGATTCCGTGAAAAGAATACATAAACCACAAACTCAGCTGGCGGATAATATATTGTACGTAAATATTCTCTGCTCATTTTCAGCAGCTGAGGTGCAGAATTGTATCTGACCAAGAATAAGACACGGCACAAGAAGGGGTCCTTTACGGGGTACTGGAATCAACGACACGAGTTGTCGTTCCTGTATTTCACGACGGTTGATGATCCCTGAATATCGTACTTCACTAGAGTTGCGTTCTGTATTCATACCACGATAAACCCATAACCCGCTGAGTATTTTCAAGATATTTTTATCAAATCCAGTCATGGCTGCTTTGAAGCAGCCATGACTAGATTTGATGGAAAAAAAATCATCCCGATTTAACTCAAAGGGATCATGGATGAATAAACCAATTTCGTTTACAGAGAGAAAGTTGAATTATATATACAGGAATTATACTTACTTCGAAGACAAGCGCAATCTTCTGGGCAGGAATACCTGCCAGCTGCATGCAGTTTTTTATTTTATTTTTATTAAGGTTTAATCACACTTTAACAGCCAGGGTCACATCGTGTCGGTGACCGTTTTCAGAGTGGGGGAAGCCGGAGTACCCGGAGAGAACCACCGAGCAACGACGAGCAGCTGCCAGCTCCCCAACATCGTAACTCCGCACTGCAGCACAGGCAGGGTTACATTGGTTGAAGACGTGCGCACCATCGACGTGTACACGGCGTCATCGTGCCCCCGTGTGGACAATCGGGGTGAAGTGCCTTGCCCAAGGACACGATGCGGGAGTCCGAATCAATCGCTCAGACGGTCACCCATCCGAGGGCTAACCGGGCGCGACGTTGCTTAACTTCGGTGATTTGACGAGAACCGGTTGCCGCAACGCCACCGCACACCATGCAAAGAGTTGAACAAACTTGAATTAAGTGAATGGAGCTAAAATGTTTAACTCTTTTGGCGCGACAGGCGACTAAAGTCGACAGACGGCAAACCGCGGAAAGATACTGCAGTAGTCATTTTAGCCAACTGTATGTGTCAATTTCCAAGTGCTTTTCTTTACCCAACGCAGACGATATCAAAATTTATTATTTTAAATATCATTTTTTCAATTTTTTCAAAAAATTTCAACAAAATCATATCATGTGACCCCTCGTTGGAACGATCTCGATGAGCTCGTTCCAACGAGGGGGTCACATTATATGGATTTGTTAAAATGTTTTGAAAAATAATATTTTTTCAACTGCTGAAGTTGCATATTACGCGGGGGGGGGGGGGGGGGATGCGGCCGATTCGTTGGGTAAAGGGTTGAACAAACATACGTATTCCTATGTTTCATGCACCATTTATCTCCTATCCATGAACAACGATATTGTCCCTTGAAAGTATAAAGGTGCCATTTAAATATATACAGAAAATCATTTGAAAAACTGTCAATGAGATCATTAGAACATCTTTTAAAATAATAACGCTTTAGTCTAACAACCTATACTTTCTGTAAAATTCCTGATGAATATTAGACGCTAAGAATTCTGTTTCTCAAATTATTCCGCGCCAAAAGAGTTAAAGAAAAATATCACCTTCAGCGGTCTGTATAAATTCTTGTTTGACAATGTTTATGTCGAAGTACTCCATCACGTCACAACGACACTCTGATTTATTTACGTAATGTGTTTAACCCCCAGCACGCTGGTAATGCAACAGAATTTTATCATTCTGTTTTTCTCTAGTTTAACTATGAATTTAACCAATTATATCTTGTTTGATATCTCGGGAGAAACAGGTAGACAGCCAATCTGGTGTTTCCTCCTTACGATATCCATAATATTTAGTCCTAATTTTATAATCTTTGTACAATAAGTTTTGTTAATAATACAATTCTATAACCATTTCTGTACTTTTTGTATATTATGTGTATCGTTAAATAAATTAATCAATCAATTAATCAATCAATCAATTTGACAGAGCTTCCTGAGCTATGTGAAACAAGGTATATTTGGTTAAATATCAAACTGCATTATGGGAAATATTTGCTGCTGAAAATTTTGCCACTTTGACATCAGAGTGCAGGGGGTTAAGATCACATATTTCTACACAATGGCTAATCGTGACCGCGGCTTGGAGACAGAAGTTTAGCCAATCGTTTATACCCATGTTGCCAATTTTAGAGGACTTCCATGCCGAGCACTGGTGACTGGGGTTCTGTTTGACCAGTAAAACAGAGCTTGTTTATGACACTGAACAAGTACCGTTTCACTTTCCGGGATTCCGACTGGAACGGGGATGGGGGTTAAGGGGAGGGGGCACTCAGGGGCGTAACGATCAATCAGATACGTTACTGGATTGTACCCAGCACATTTCTCCAAGTCTGTATTGTATCGGGTAAGGTTCAGAACACATAACAATCAGGATATAAAAACTTAAACTTATCTGCCCTTCTTTTCTATTTTGTATTTGCACGTCGCAATTCAAATTACAAGACACTGTGAATGTACGGTTTATTCATATTGTCAGATATTTCGCCTACATGACCTTCTTCAGTAGGAAGAATGAAAGGAAATTACACATTGAACAGTTTTCAACACGCGAGGTTCACAGGAAATCAGATACGAACTGTTTTTATCGTTAATTATGAAGAGAACGTTATTACGCCTTGTGCTCTTGTAATGGTGATGTCGCATTCATATCATATTGCTAAAAGGATCGAGCCACAGTTGTCAGTTTTGGAGTTAAAGTTCTGAAAATCTCTTCCCAAGTTGGCGAATCTAGCTCTGTTCTTTGATGATACGATCTTGTGTCCCAACCAATACCATTTTCGCCACTTGTACCAGATTCTCGACTGAATGACTTGTTGAGCTGAACTGCGGTTTTGAAAGAAGAATCCTGATGTTCCTCGGGTGCTCAGTAACCCGTATTGTTACCGTGTGTTCCGTTTCTCCAATGCGAAGAACATTTTCCCATTTAGTGCTGTTCTGAAGGTTATAAGAAGACAAACAGGTTTGTTAATGCAACATAACATGCATACAATATGACCTAAACGCAAATTCTTACAACTTCAAAAAAGTAAGGTTTTACCTCATAATTTGGTTGAAGTTGACACAATGCTGACTTGGTAGGTAGAATACTTTTAGGAAGGTACCCGGCTACCCACATATGAAACATCAAGGCGCTAGAGTCACAGGCCTTTGAGAAAACGACTTAAACACTAACTCTTATAAAATTGGATAGGTACGATCGATGCTGCCGTATCCATCACAATCGCCCACCACTTCGTTGAGGTAGGTGAGCTAAAAAACTAGTGTGAACAACTCACGTCAGTACTAACATAATGAGACCATTTGCTCATTGAACAATTCCTCTCATGGCTCTTTAGCTTATTCGGTGAAATCATCTTTCCGACACCCCTAATTACATAATCCCTTTTAGGACATAGAGAATCCCTTTTTATGAAATGAGTCGAAGATCGCAAAGTGGAGAATTTACTTTCATGGCTCTTCAGCTCATTCAACTAGCTGGAAAGCACATGCATCATCAAAAGGACCGGGAGTGGGTTTAAAGAAATGGAGTGATCTGATTGGTTAGTTAGTTGCAGTAAAGTGAACTGATTGGATGATCTGGACAAACACACCACATGTTTTATGCTGTTCAAAACAAGAACATGGGGTACCCTGAATACGATTAGAACTAGCCAGAACAGACCAGAGAACCTAAATGTAGTGACAATAAGCTAAAAATGTTCCAACTGAAAGGCACTCCTTCATAGCTGGAGTATACTCCAGAACACAAGATTAGATTTTGTAGACAGTGTTGGTGTTTTAGAGAAATTGTTGGGTCTATCTGGGTAATTACATTTAATCCTATCCAATCGAATGCACTCTCAAAACACATCCCGGTACCATTAGAAGCCTCCGGGACAATCGTAAACAAGCGCCACCACAGAAACCTAGATGTCGGCCACCAGTATACCAAATGGACGATAGAAACACGTGTCACCTTAACAATACGCGCTGTGCATACGTACTAAGCCCTCGTATCATTACGAGGATGACGCCACAAAAAAAGACGGCCGATCACGCGGGCTACCATTACAACCAAATATGACGTAACTGGGTCATCTGATCAGGACGTCACTTCTGGGGTCCGTGCCGGGATCCCAATAGGGCGGACCCATCTGTTTCCTACTACTACTAACTTGAAGTCCGCCTGCAGCAGTAACAGTTTAATTTTAAGTTGGACACGATCATAATTTTTATTTGACAAATCGTCGCCTGAGTGCTAGAATGTTCTATGTCCCATAGGGGACATAGAACATTCTAGCACTCAGATGACGAAATGAATGGGACAAAGCAAACACATTCATTTGATAGAAAACTTTTTCAACGAGGTGCTCGACCAATCATGTACAGGTAAACCGGATATCAGGATATCAATAAAGAAAATTAAATCTACATGAACAACAATGTGAATATAACACCTGTTTCCACCGCGATTCCACCGTCCACAATTCACATTAGCAAAAGAGTTGGTTACTATTTTTTTTCAAAATCATCCAGGCAAATCTGATACATATGTTGTTAAAACATATTTTTAAAAAAGCGTAAAGGAATATTTATTTTAGAACAAACGATCACATGAAATGCTAGCAGATTTTAAGCCCAGGACCAAGGAGTTGCACACCATTTAGCACAATCCTATATCACTGTGGAGGAACTGCTCCTTGACTTTACATGCTCTCCCGAGCGATGTTTACGTGCTCTTCGAGCAAATAGCCCGCTGCTCTGTCAAAATTTGCTCAAAACACAACAGCAGTCAGATCCACAGCTTGTATGTACCTGAATAGCGACAAACGACACCACATTGGAACAAGGTTAATAATATATAAACCATCAAGAAGCCGTTATAATCCAGGATATTCCAGCAATGTCAGCTAATTAGACAAGTTTACATCTGAATAGTGGGAATCTATGGCTTTGTTGGCATTTTTTCCGATTGACCCTTTAGCCAACGAATCGCCCGCATTCGCTCGCGTAATATGCAAATATAGCTGCTGAAAAAATATTTTTCGAAAAATTTCAACAAAACCATATCATGTGACCCCTCTTTGGAACGAGCTCGTTGAGCTCGTTCCGAAGAGGTGTCACATGATATGGTTTTGTTGAATTTTTTTTTTTAAATTTTAAAAAGTGATATTTAAAATAATGAATTTTGAAATCGTCTGCGTTGGGTAAAGGGTTAAACATTGCAACTGTGCGCTGCAACATTGAATATAAACCCCTTGTTCAATTTTCTAAAACTTCTGACAAGAAAAGAGTATAATTGTTTCGCGGAAGCGGGGGAATCGGGGAAATCAGGAAAAAGTAGGATATTCCGGTACTTTGTTAAGCGATTCAGATGCTCTGCCGAATGCATCTGGGCAATTCCGGTGCTCTCCTAAGGAGAAAAAAATACCCGATATTTAAACGAAACGAGCAATTGTGCGGCGCATTCCTTTATATAATTTATTAATTTTTAAAATGCAATTTTGTTTAATGATATTGCTGAAGGCCTTCATATTCTGTTTTCAAAAAGAATATCTTTCTTTGAAAGGCATTATTTTGATTTATTGAGCAGGAATCAAACTTAAACTGGCCTTTGGCTAAGGGTGTAAGCATAATAATCGTCACGTGAGAACCATAAGGTTCTATCTTCCAGTGGAAGATAGAACCTTATGGTTATCACACGACGATATATTCTTGAATGTTTATTTATTTAATTATTTATTGGTGTTTAAGGTCACCTATTTCTGCATAATGACTAATCACGACCTAGACAGTTTTACGGGTGAACGAAGCCGGAGTACCCGGAGAGAACCACCTAGCAACGGTGAGCAACTGTCAGCTCTCCAACATACTAACTCCACGCAAGCAGGGTTAACGCTGGTTGAAGACAGGTGCACCATCGATGTGCAGTACGCCTTAGTACACAGCGTCACCGTGTCCCACGATGGGCAATGGGGGTGAAGTGTGTTGCCCAAGGACACAAAGTGGTTGCCGCAGGTGGGATTCCAACCGAGGGCCTCTCGGCTTGCAGCTTACACCTCTACCTACTGAGCCACTATTTATTTATTTATTGATGTTTAAGGTCACATATTTATGCACAATGGCTAATCATGACCGTGACAATTTTACGGGTGGAGGAAGCCGGAGTACAAGGAGAGAACCACCGAGCAACGACGAGCAGCTGCCAGCTCCCCAACATCGTAACTCCGCACTGCAGCACAGGCAGGGTGAGATTGGTTGAAGACCTCCGTACCATCGACGTGCAGTACGCCTTAGTACACGGCGTCATCGTGATCCCACGCGGGCAATGGAGCTGAAGTGTCTTGCCCAAGGACACAACGCGGTTGCCGCAGGTGGGATTCGAACCGAGGATCTCTCGGCTTGCAGCCTGCACCTCTCCCTACTGAGCCACCGCGCCCCCTACTGAGCCACTTCTTGATTGTTTAAGTAATGGATAAAGAACGAGTCTGAATTAGATAGTTTGCAGAAACCATCTCGTCGTGGGCCGAAAAGCCCAAGACGGGAAGGTTTCTCTAAACGGTTCAACGAAAGTAGGAGGCCAGGTGGTTTTGGAACCCCAGCTGTATGTTTGAATTGCATGTTCTTATTGGGGTGTGCATGTCCGGAACTGACGTCATGAGAACTGATGTATTATGGGTAGGGCGTGCAATCGGCAATCTTGTCACGTCACTACCATAGCGATCTGCGGTGTGTAGTGCGCCTGCGCACACGTGATTCTGAGGTGTTTAATTTTCTCGAAATCTCTGAAGATTTCTTTTCCGAATTATGCGGGCCAACATTTTGCTTTAGAAAAACGCTTTGTACACGACAAAAAAGTCGGGAGGTAGTTATGGCTGTAAAAATACACTCCCCTGTCTGAAGGGTATTTTTGGCGCCAATTTTCTCCCCATATTTTCCGTCGAATTATCCAAAACAAGCCTCAAATCGACCCGTTAGGGCCGTAAAGCCAAAGGGTCTTCCCCGTGTGTGACCGACTGACCGTGAAACAAACTAGTACCCCTTCCCGCTATCTGGCTATCCCATAAGGCCTTGCGCGAGGCCTCGAATACCCAAAGAATCCTGAGAATTGTCCGAAATCGTCACGGAAATGACCGGAACAGTGGGTTTCTGGCATTTCAAATGTATATTACTATTTCCTTTCCCTCAAAAATCCCATATAGTAATGAACTTTATCAGTGCATGGGCACATTCGACCTGAGAGCAATAGCCACACTAGCATTGCACCTACGTCGTCCCAACGTATGTACGTGGGCACACCCAACGAGAGGGAATTTTAGAAGGTGAGAACATGGATATTGATGTGTTATAGGTTATAGGTACAATTTATATGCCGATTTTTTGTTACAGCGTTGATTTGCGTCAGTTCCCAGCTTGAATTCACTTAAGGTAAGATACACAATGACGTTCTGATCAATAGGTAATTAAATGTTGGGACACCTCACATAACATGAAATCTCCCAGAGACAACATTGTCCCGTTACGTGCATCTATCTCCATTCTGAAAATATAATGTTAGATATATGCATTACGGATTAATTTTGCCATACTCTAAAAACACTCACTTAAAAGCTTTCGTCCAATACCCTATTTACATGAGATGAGACGATTTGTTCCTGGATTTTTTTTTTGTTTTTGAGGACAAATAAATATTCCTAGAACTAATTTGTTTGATGTAAACGCATTTGTTCGGGGAATACATACTGCACAGAGTTTAGAAAAATACTCCGACTGGTACGATGAGCAAAATGCCACCTAATATTTTGCGACCTTCTCCTTGGCCCTCTCAATCGACATCCTTAAAAAGGTGAGCCCAAAAAGCAAGTAAATAGCACACCTAAACAAATAAGTATAAATGCAACATGTTTATTTATTGGGGGTTGCGACAGTATTCTTATTAGAAAAATGGAGATAACAATTTATTTATTTATTTATTTATTTATTTATTTATTTATTTATTTATTTATTTATTTGTTGGGGTGTAACGACACTTTCGACAGCCAGGGTCACTTCGAGTCGGACAGTTTTTTACGGGTGGATGAAGCCGGAGTACCCGGAGAGAACCACCGAGCAACGACAAGCAACTGTCAGGTTCCCCAACATACTATCTCCACACAGGCAGGGTTGGCATTGGTTGAAGATATGTGCACCATCGACGTATAGTACCCCCTTAGTACACAACGCCTCCGTGTCCCCACGTGGGCAATGGGGATGAAGTGTCTTGCCTAAGGATACAGCGCGGTTGCCGCAGGTGGGATTCGAACCAAGGACCTCTCGACTTGCAGCCTGCACCTCCACCTACTGAGCCAGCGCACCCTCAGAAATGTAATAAACTTTGTAATTATTTTGAAGGGATTTCACTGGAAATTTGAGCTCGAAGCTACAATCACTCAATTCTGTCACTGCATGTATACAATAGCGACACCCAATCGTATTGGGCTTACGGACCCAAAATGGTCTGCCGAGAGGACTACTATCTGGTCAGTAACGTATTTTGATGATTTTCGAAGCTTTTGTGAGTGATATAATACAATAGCGTATCTCGGGAGAGAGCAACAAGATTTACGGAGAGCACTGTGCACTCGAGAGAGAATCGGGTCCACCTGAGAGAGCACCGACATAAAATCACTAAACGCCCAATATTGTGCACTTTTGCTTGTTGTTTTTCGTGTTATCCCATCTTTATGCCACCCTATAGTAGCGATGAGATCGAAATCAGTAAGAAACAAAATACTTACGCAATCTTCAGTTTTCTTTACTTTCTTCCGGGAAAATTTTTTTTTTTCTTGAGAGAACTGGAAACTGTTTACAAAATTACCTCCAGAACTCGAGAGAGACGCTTAGTCAAACAATAGTTCTTCCACGGTGTATATACGATTGATATTTACCTTTCTTTTTTTTTAAATGTCAGATGAAATGTTTGCCTACTTTTCGCTCAGTGGCCATTGGATTGCTCCGGTGGTCCAACAGCCCGACAATTTTACAGATTTCCTGTACGTTTTCTCAGAATTGTAAATGTTCGTCGAGCGTTGAAGCTTTAAAGGGGTTTTAAGTTGTACTTTACGGCCAATTCACCGCGCAGCACAGTTGGCGTGGACTGGTCGTAATCCACGCATGGGCAGCGATGTCCATATGTACGTTTACCAGATAATAACAATCGTCAAAATTTTAATTAATGAAGCACGGGGGTGCAACCCGGTGCTTCATTAATTAAATTTTTGATGATTATTCATATAATTAATGTCTGGAATGTAATATTATTGCGTCCGCTGAAATATTTCCCACCCGTGGAAAGTGCCCCTTCTACGACTGCCGAACTGTACATGAAGATAATTCAAGTTTATGTAGAACTGTGATAACATACATACATGTACGTGACGTGAACTGGGATTTAAACCGGATCACGACTGGGTCGCCATCCGGTGGAAAATGTATGTTCGCTTTGGTATCCAGAATACTCTAAAATCTACCCTGTCGAAACGGAACATTGCATCTCGGCTGCTATTTGTGTTCTTGATTCAATCTTATTCATTTAACTAGAGAAACAGAATTTACTGCATCCAGTAAATTCAAGTCTGTGTGAAAAGGGTTAAAGTATCTGGAATAAACTCTACAGAAAGAGAATTTATGGAGGCTTATTTTCTGGAGTAAAATATTTTTTAACAAATCAGAAATGGGTTTTCCTTAACAGTATTTACAGATATTCATACAGGAATCAGAACAATTTTTATAAGAAACCAGAAAAGGCATATATGTGACCAGCATTGAAAGGGTTCGATACACGAATCAGAAATGAAAAATGTTGGCTCTGCCCACTAATTTGAGTGATGAAATACATTCATAAACTTTAGAAATACATTAAGGCGTAAATGCATTTCTCAGTCTTTCTTAATAATATGCATTTGATGACCCCATTCAGGTGGACCATATATTGAATCTCCAGCAATGTTTAACTCAGTCGGTGTAGTCTCTTGTCTATATCTACATTGAAGAATGAGCGCAACCCCCTTTGAAATAATGGCTCCACCAACTTCAGATCTGTCATCTGTCATTCAGATCGAACGGGTGCAAAAAACATTGATGAGTGCAAACTGGGTATTGTTAACCAGCATGCCAAAATGCATAGAGATAGGACGATCCGTATTTGAGTTGTCGCCTTGACAAAGGGTGCACAGACTCTATATCGGAGATATTGTCATAAAAACCTTAAAAAAAACCCAAGAGCTCATTTGAAGGCCTACTCTTAAAAGGGCATCTAGTGACCTACACAAAGCATACATAAAACTAGAACTTCTCTAATAAATTAATTTTAAACAGTCATAGCACAGAAATAGAATTTACTGCATCCAGTAAATTCAACCTTGTAAGAAAGGAGTTAAAATATCTATTGGGAAAAAACTATATAGAAAGAGAATTTATGGAGGGTTATTTTCGGGAATAACATATTTTTAAACAAATCTGGAATGGATTTTCGTAAACAGTATTTACAGATATTCATAATGGAATCAGAACAATTCTTCTAAGAAACCAGAAAAGGCATATATGTGCACAGCATTCAAAAGGTTTGTCAAGAGAATGCATTAGGTGTGCAAAAATGTGATTCCCAGCAATACTAAAAAATGCACTCAGTTATCCCTGGGCGACCTCAGTGACCTTGTCCATATTTTGAACCTCTATGGAGTGTTGATTCATTTGGTGTTGGTCCCCATGTCTATGTGTCATACCATCCTTGAGATATGAGCGTGACCCACTTTCAAACATTTTGGCCACGCCCACTTTTTTACGTCAAGATGCATGTGTGTTTGTTTCAGGGGTCAACAAATGTGATTTCTAGCAATTATGAAAGATGCACTTAATGACCCCTAGGTGACCTCCATGACCTTGACCCATATTTTGAATCTCCATCGAGTATCGACTCATTTGGTGTTGGTCCCAGGTCCATACGTCATACCATGTTTGAGATATGAGCCTGACCCACTTTCAAAAATTTTGGCAATGCCCACTTTTTTGTCAAAATGCATGTGTCCACGTCAGGAATGCTTTAGGGGGTCAAAAATGTGATTTCCAGCAACTACGAAAAATGCACTCATTGACCCCTGGGTGACCTCGGTGACCTTGACCCATATTTTGAATCTCCATCGAGTGTCGACTCGTTTGGTGTTGGTCCCAGGTCCATACGTCATACCACGCTTGAGATATGAGCGTGACCCAATTTCAAAAATTTTGGCCATGCCCACTTTTTTTACGTCAAAATGCATGTGTGTATGTCAGGAATGCTTTAGGGGGTCAAAAAATGTGATTTCTAGCAATTATGAAAAATGCACTTAATGACCTCTAGGTGACCTCCGTGACCTTGACCCATATTTTGAATTTCCATCAAGTGTCGACTCATTTGGTGTTGGTCCCAGGTCCATATGTCATATCACGCCGGAGATATGGGCGTGACCCACTTTCAAACATTTTGATCACTCCCACTTGTTTACGTCAAAATGCATGTGTGTACGTCAGGAATACTTTAGGGGGTCAAAAAATGTGATTTCCAGCAATTCTGAAAAATGCACTCAATGACCCCTAGGTGACCTCAGTGACCTTGACCCGTATTTTGAATCTCCATCGAGTGTCGACTCATTTCGTGTTGATCCCAGGTCCATATGTCATACCACGCCTGAGATATGGGCGTGACCCACTTTCAAAAATTTTGGCCACGCCCACTTTTTTAAGTTAAAGTGCATGTATGTACGTCAGGAATACTTTAGGGGGTCAAAAAATGTGATTTCCAGCAATTCTGAAAAAATGCACTCAATGACCCCTAGATGACCTCCGTGACCTTGACCCATATTTTGAACCTCCATCGAGTGTCGACTCATTTGGTGTTGGTCCCAGGTCTGTTGGTCATACCACGCCTGAGATATGGGCGTGACCCACTTTCAAAACACCCCTTATACCCCAGGAATCTGAAAAACATAGGTGGCCGAGAACTTGTGGCTGTCTATCAGCATGCCAAAAATCAACGAGATAGGGCAATTCGTTTTCGAGTTATCTTGCGGACAAAAAAGTGATGAGAAGACAAAAGACAGAAGAAGAAGAAGAAGAAGAAGAAGAAGAAGAAGAAGAAGAAGAAGAAGAAGAAAAGAAGAAGAAGAAGAAGAAGAAAAAAAAGAAAAAAAGAAAAAGAAACCGTGCAAAAACAATAGTCTGTGTGTTTCACACAGACTAAATATGTCTCGACCGCCTCGCGATATCATCGAAAAAGGAGGCGGCTTTTGTGACGACCCTGTATCATGGTGGGCCTTAATCCTGTCAGGTTAAAACACTGTTCACAACAGTGTTTTCTTTCTCAATAAACTTGTGATACGATCTCGACACACTTACAGAAGTGGGTCTAAATTTCATGAATTAAATATTGTAAAATCAAGACTGAATCCTGGAAAAAACGAACAGGAAAGCATCTGGGATTCAGTGTTCTCGCATTTCCTCTCTAGGCAAGTGAAATTCTACAGTACAGCCACCATGGACTGATCACTTTCCACGGGGGTGGGGGGGGGGGGGGGGGCAATATTTCCACGGCGGTAATATTAGAATCCAAACGCTAATTATAGGAATAATCGTCAGAAAGTTTATTGATGAAGCACCGGGAAAAACCCGGCGCTTCATTAATTAAAAATTTTATGGTGATTTTTATTACCTGATAAATGCACGTGTGGACACCACTGCTAACGCATGGATTACGACCAGCCCACAGCGATTTTACTGAATGTTGTTGTGAGGAAGAAAGAAGGCAGAAATTCAACAAGGATCGTCGTGACCCAGTCGCGATCCGGTTGGATTCTCTGTCCACATTTGTGATCATAGCACAGAACTAAGATCCACCATGGTTATTTATTTATTTATTTATTTATTTATTTATTTATTTATTTATTTATTTATTTATTTAAGGTCAAGTCCAGCATCTTTGGCAGTCTCATGATCACAACATGGGGATGAAGTCAAATTCAGCGGATCGTTTGTACCATTGCTACTCACGTTACAGAACTAACAACCCAGGCGTTAGTTCCTGATCATATTTTTCCAGTGGAACTTCTTTACCGCAGTAAAAAAGCAATGTTCTTCATCTCGGCGTTCCCACTGGGAAGCCCTCCGTGGCACATGATGCAAGGGGGAGAGGTGAGTCTATGGCTGGAGCATGGACTTTGAAGCGAAACGGTCGACGAGTCTATCCTTGCTAGCTGTAACTGTGTTGTGTCCTTAGGTAGGACACTAAATCGCGATTACTCATGTGGGGGTGCAGTGGCACGGTGGCGTTGTATACTGAGGTGGACTGATCGTCTATGTTTGTGCGGAGTTAAGTTAGAGAGTGAGGGTTGCTCGGTGGATTTTCCCGGGTACTCCGATTTACCCCACCCGTAAACCTGTCCAAAACGATGTATCCCTGGCTGTTGAAAGTTTCGATAAACCCTCAAGAAAACAACCCAAAAATTTAACCCTTTACCCAACGCAGAGAATATCAAAATTTATTATTTTAATTACTATTTTTTTTAATTGTTCAAACAAACAAAATTAACAAAAGCATATCATGAGACCCCTCACTGGAACGAGCTCGATGAGCTCGTTCCAATGAGGGGTCACATGATATGGTTTTGTTGAAATATTTTGAAAATGTATTTTTTTTTCAACGGCTCAGTTTGCAAATTACGTGGGTGGATGGGCTTATTCTCACTTGTCCCACATTCTGAAGTTAATTATCAAGTCTGACTCAGTTATAGTCCATATCAAAAAGACAACACTACTTACAACAACTTACGCCTTGTTTGCAGAGAGTACAAAGATCCACACTTGTATTATTTTTTTTGTTATGTAATTTGTAAATTGTCCAAGATATTTGAAATTTTCGATGTATTTTCTATTTTTTGTATGTAATTTGTAAATTGTCCAAGATGTTTGAAATTTTCAATGTATTTTCTATTTTTTGTATGTAATAAATTTTATGTTAGAGCATTTGCAAATTGTTGTTCTCACTCATCCCACAAACATATTTGATAACAACTATAGTCGGTTAATCTTTGATCTTCGAGAGTTCCACACTTATACTGGGAACAAAAGATGTAGGATAAATGAGAAGCTATCGGCGGATGCGAGCGATTCGTTAAATAAAGAGTTAAACATGATGCAAAAATAAAGTTCGCGTTCTGAAAGTTAATCAGACAAAAACAATAAAGCGCATGAACAAATGGAAGCTGGGATGCTAAACAAGGATGCAAAATAAGAAAACAAAGCCTACACAATTACGAAACTAGGGCCATCCTTCAGCGAATGGCTCAATGGTCATTTTGCGATTTGATTAGCTGTCAATGTGTTTCTTGACCTGCTAATAAACGACCAGCACAATGAGAATGCAGTTATTTAACGTTAATGGCAACAAATTAATTGGAAATGTTGGATGAATTGGACTTTTATGGCAGATAAGAGAGATAAATGCATGCTAGACTAATCCCTTGAACGTTACTTGAAGATATACGGGATGCTGACCGATAGCCAATAAACAAAATATCGATCAGCAGTGGTGATGAGTTTGTCAGAGTGCTTGGTACAGTTGAATTGGAATCTTCGTTATATTCTCAACAACAAAGTAACGGTATAGCGATCTGTCTTTGATAAAAAACTCTTTGACCATGTCTGATATCAAGTGTTGGCAATACTTACAGAAATGAGATAGTTGATGGAAAAGACAAGTTTGCAACTGTTTCCTAAATCATTTATTTATTTATTTATTCATTTATTTATTTATTTATTAGTAACCACATGTTTCGATTTGGGTTTGATAATAAATTGGATACGCAATGTTAGTAGCTTTATATGCTGCAAACCATATTTCATTAATTGCGTCGCGGTAACCGGTTCTCGTCAGATTACCGAAGTTAAGCAACGTCGAGCGCGGTTAGTAGTTGGATGGGTGACCATTTCAGCGACTGATTCGTGCTCCCGCGTTGTGTTCTTGGGCAAGGCACTTAACCCCGATTGCATACATGGGGGCACGATGACGCTGTGTACTAAGGCGTACTGTACGTCGATGGTGCGCATGTCTTCAACCAATCTAACCCTGCCTGTGCCGTGGTGCAGAGTTCAGAGTTACGATGTTGGAGAGCTGACAGCTGCTCGTCGTTGCTCGGTGGTTCTCTCCGGGTACTCCGGCTTCCTCCACCCGTAAAACTGTCACCGACATGATATGACCCTGGCTGTTAATGTGTCGTTAAACCCTAATAAAAAAATCCCATATCCCATATCTTCTGGAATCAAGTAGATACGAGTTAACGTTATTGATTGGTTTCGGAGTTATGATTTTTCTTTTTTAGGCTTTCCTAAACCAGTTTGGGAAAGACTCTTGTTATTCTTTTTTTTCAAAATCGTTTTGCTTTCCATGAAAATATTTAGTAATTATTGGAGAGCAAATTTTGTGTTAAATGTTTTGATGTGCTGCTTTATCTCAAAAATCTGTTTTGGCTGCATAGAACCTAGTAGCATCATAAAAATAAAAAACTTTGCTTCAACTATATTCTTCTATTTTCAAAACTGATCGATAGTTTTGTGTACAATACAGTTTGCCTTTTAACATTAAAAAGTTGGGAAAGCCCGTAATTTGTCCAACAAATTACAATTCTCTAGTTTATGATTATTCTTCATCGTTTGTATCATATGTACAGACAATACGTGGTAAATGGCGATCAACGAGGTAGCCGGGAATGTATTGGGAGACTCGCCCCAGCCCTTTTCCTGAATCCTGCCAATCTTCTATACATAAATCATGTCAATCTTATATACATACAATACAGTCGCCTTGGACTGAACGAAATCCACGCGTGTGCAGTGATGTCTACCAGGCAATAATAATCATAATCAGCAACGTTCTAATTAACGAAGCACTTCGTTGTACTCAGTGCTTCATTAATTAAATTTTTGATGATTATTCCTATAATTAATGTTGGGAATCTGATATTATTAGTTACACAGTTTGTTGGTGGCTAATATGGTATCTATGGTGTCAGTTAATTCCATATTGGACTCGAGCTTCGTGTCAGTTAATTTCATATTGGACGAGAGCGAAGCACGAGTCCAATATGGAATTAACTGACACCAAAAAAACCATATCAGGCGAACAACAAACTATGTGAAGAATATATCTTACCGACTGCTGCATCGATGCACAGAACTAATAATAACAGCGATCAAAATTAAATGAGAGAATTCTCACAATGTGTTCACGTGTCTTTGCCTTGTTACAATTTATGGGAGAGTACAGGCTCTCTCCCATAAACTGTAACAAGGCAAATTCATACATACCAAACAGTTTCATTTCGAAGGGAGCAGGACACACATCCACAGAATATGAAGCCTTTTTAAGTTGCCTAACCTGCACTTCAGACCAAATATGGGCTTCCAACACTCAATCTTTCAACTTGAAGCGTTTATCGGCTTCCGCCATTTTGAATAATCAATGAACAAAGGGGAGATTACCCATAGTTGTCAGCGTAAATTGATGTTGACAGGCAGTATATGGTTTTGTATCTTACCTCCTACAAGTGTCTGGAAATTTCATTGGTTCAAAGACGCCACATGCAGACTGCGAAGCTCTCGTCCAATATGAAATTAACTGACACCATATATACCACATTAGGCCACCAAGAAACTGTGTAACTAAGAATATGCAGTCTGCATGTGATGTATTTGAACCAATGAAATTCCCAGATACTTGTAGGAGATAAGGTATTATTGCATCCGTGGAAATATTGCCCACCCGTGGAACGTGACTAGTCCACGGCAGTCGTACTGTACATTCATGAAATCTCTAAAAATTGAACATGTGCTCTCACTCTGATATTTCTTGTATAAATTTGCTAGAGTTATTCCTTCACTTTGTGGGTACTTATACCACCTGAAAGCACTCCGGGCGCTCAAGTTCCCATGAAAAGTTAATTTCCCCCAGGAAAGACATTGGACCTTCTCCTATGGGTATACACACTCTCAACCCATCATGGTGTGAAATGAAGTGTGGGGAAATACGTTTCTGATGACACTGGCAGCCGAAACATATTTCGTCTCTTACTCTATTTTGCCTTTGCCTGGCGACGTCCCCAGACAGCCGCACAGTGATGTTTTACTTTGAAAACTTTCCGATTGACACGTCGACCATGCACGATGTCTTCAAAATATGAACATTTATGAAACACGTTCACAAAAGTAGATTTGAACCTCGGTAAACCTCGGTAAAGTCGATAACCGTCGGTAAACGTCGGCTGTAATCTAATTATGTGCACTCGGTTCATCAGTTTCGTTTGGTGTCGTGACTTAGTCCAGATCACACACATGTTTCAAGTCCGTTGGTAAACCCAACTTTTTAATCGCTTACTCAACAGGAATGGGATAATGGGACATGCAACAAGTGTCTTTAATAACTAAATATTGGATATTACCACCATGCGCATTTCCGAGATGCGGTAATGAAGTCAAGACCTCGTCTCGGGTCATATATCGACGAGTCCGTTAGGACGAGTCGAAAAATGACCCGGGGACGAGGTCGAGACATCAATACACCATCTCGGAAACCCACTTAGTGGTAATAATCAATTTATCTTACAAAATTCCCTACTTTCGTGACTTGTTCGCATATATTTAGACAATAGTTCAACGTCTATGAGTTTGTTTTTTTTAATCAAAATCATGACGTCATGGTATTGCGTTCTTGTACTATGCATGACGTAATCCCCATTCATTATTCTACTTGTACAATAGCCGCGGAAATTTATAGCAGTGTTTCAGCTGTGTGTTGCATTGTTTTATATTTCAGGTTTAACGCATGGTAAGCATATATAAAATATCTTCATGGCAAAATATTATCTAGTCTAGTTTATGTCGTTGAGTTGGTTATTGGGCATTTAATTATTGCTATCAAAAATGGTGCCCTCGACATGTGTCATCAGTTTTCGATAAGTGCAGGTAAAAAACCCTCTCTTTCCGAATCGAATGATCGCATTTGCGGTTGCTACTCTCAATGCAGATTTGTATTTTGTCAAGATGTTTTCACTTGTACTGGCGGAAATACTTTGTTGTTGTAACATAAAATGTTCTATTTTTAGCCTCCACCACATGATTATGAACCCTTCTTGGACCGACCTCAACAGAAATACAAAACATTTTGAAAATGGATTTTTGTGAACAGCGATTATGCGTTACATAAAATGTTAATTCTGGGAACTGAATATGTGCTAAACAAGTGCCCAAGCTGAGAACTTTGAACAATTCACTCTGTCCTAACATTAAATCAGGTCTTATGCAGTAATGATCAGTTTTCGATGTTTCATCATTTTGTAACTGGCATTAACTCAGGATAACGATTTTATATGATGCGATTTTCTTGAAGTACATTTCGAAAAATTTTTTTTATTACGATAAGTAAACGCACTATAGAAATCTCGTGTCGATTGACATTATGCATACTTATGAAGTTCGATATTGCGTACTCTGTAGTTGTAAATGGTAACAGTTGGAATTTTTGCCGATTTGAAACCGAGTTGGAATTCTAGGAAGTAAAGGAGAAATCACTAATAGATGAAATTTCCAACTACTCATGACTTGCCCTCGGAATTTCCAACTATAGGGAATTTTGGCCGGGCTTGGGGGGTGACACAGCCTCCTACACCCCCCCCCCCCCCCTCCTGTTTCCACGTCCTTGCTCCGAAGAAAATGGACGACAAAAGAAATAAACTTCCATTTGAAAATACCACGAGGGAAATTAGTCACGTTATGGTTTGTAACCAAAAAAAGACAATTCGTGACCGCGGGCAAAATATTGTTTTCTAAGACCTTAGAACTGCAGAAACGGCCACTCTTCTCAAATCTTCAATGCGATGGAATTGAAAATAGGGTTTAATATATTCCCTGGTTTTCTAGGAACCGGGAACGGGAATGAAATAACTCTCAGAACCGAAAACCGGGAAATTTCCCGGATAATATCAAGCACATTTACGAGGGTAACATGCCGCATTTATTTTAATGGGAATGGGCATATTTCAATGGCAATCTCCCGTCTCCAAACGGAAAAGTTCTTTTCCTAAGATAAGTATGAACACCGAACCCGCTTTTATCTCGTCTTTATTTTCAGAATAACTCGCATTATCACATCTACCTTCTCCAACATCAGCAGCCTCTTCACTGCCGTCACCAGTCTCCTCTGCTTTAAGCAGAGGAGACTGGTGACGGCAGTGAAGAGGGTGTTGATGCTGGTACTAGTAGTTGCGTTGACAATGCCATTACTGTGAGATAAAGACGAAATTGCAGGACAACTTTTCAGTTTCCTTATTCAGGGATGCCATTTTTAGAAATGGATCGCTGCGCCTCTGTTTCGTAATATTTTAATTTTGTTGTTGTCGATACAAAAAAATATAAAACTGGATAATTAGGTTTCAAAACAAATATATATCCACACAAGTATTAATGGCAATCGTCATAACTCTGTTTTTTGTGATAGTATCATTTGACTGAAGACCGAGATGTATTTATCACAAACTCCCTGTTTCCATATTTTGTTTTGTGTGTTACCCATAAAAGTTCAAAATAAGAGAACAACGCTTTTTAGCTGTCCATCCGCAGTGGAATTTTGGAATATCGAACATTAACGTTCTCTGCAATGCTATTATATTCAAGGTTAAATTGATCTATACCGATCTCATGGCTTAAGCCTTGTAAAATGAAATAGCTAACACCAAAATCGCATATTGATGTGTGTGGTCAGCATGTAAACATCTGGTTAGATTACCGAAATGAGGACCGAACGCCTATGAAATTATAGATAAATGAACTTATTAAACGAAATGATCTTGTTTTTCTCCCACCTTTTACTGAGTGCCTACCAAACTGGATTCAATCAACAAATAAGTTATTATTGTGTAAAATCGCCCGGTTCTGTTAGCAGTCCACCTTCCCAGAAACGTACAAAAGCAGGAAGATAATTTCAAAACAAATTTTGCAAAGTAAAACACAAAATGAAAACACTCTAAACCATATCAGTTGGTCGATACAATTTTTTGTAATGTGGGACTGTTAGTATTGATGGTTGTTCTAATCTTTATTGTCATAGTTCACTTCAGTTGAGCATTTAAATGGCAGTTGTCATTTCTGAACATCAGAAATGACCCACATGGCACCTAATAAATAAATTAGGGTGAGTTGTTTCCTTAGTTTATGAATAAAATCATAAATACAAATTTTATTTTTGTGAATTTGCCAAGAATATTAAACCATCTCCAACAGAAGTATGAGGTATAAATAATTATTACAATTTTTTATTCATGAAGTCGGGGGCGCGGTGGCTCAGTTGGTAGAGGTGCAGGCTGCAAGCCGAGAGGTCCTCGGTTCGAATCCCACCTGCGGCAACCGCGTTGTGTCCTTGGGCAAGACACTTCACCCCGATTGCCTACATGGGGGCACGATGACGCTGTGTACTGAGGCGTACTGCACGTCGATGGTGCGCATGTCTTCAACCAATCTAACCCTGCCTGTGCTGCGGTGCAGAGTTCAGAGTTACGATGTTGGAGAGCTGACAGTTGCTCGTCGTTGCTCGGTGGTTCTCTCCGGGTACTCCGGCTTCCTCCACCCGTAAAACTGTCACGGTCACGATTAGCCATTGTGCATAAGTATGTGACCTTAAACACCAATAAATAAATAAATAAATAAATAAATAAATAATAATTCATGAAGTCACTGCTGAACTTTCTTCATTAAAACAAAAACAAAGCAAAATGATAGCATTTGGGAATTGTAGATACCAAAGATCGGAATAAATCGTACTGCTCGTTCATCTCATGAATGACAAAACGATTTCTTCAAGTCTGGACTAAAGGATATCAAAAAAAATCATTCAGTTATTTTAGGTAGTTTCGTGTGAAACTTTTGGAGTCTTACTTGTGTCATAGAAGACTTTCAGACAGTGCTCCCAGCCGCATGACAGCAATTCCATGGCAAATATAAGTTTCCACATGTTCTATGTTTCTGTCCAAATATTTTGTTATATAATTTACTGGGGCTGTTTTTTGTTTTCTAACTACAATACGTGGAGAGTGGATTGTAACTAAATCACCCGCAGAGTGGAGTTATCACCCAAGCTATAACTTTCAAATTTTGTACATATCGACAAAAAAATACACGCAATGTTTCAGCTAATGGACCTCCGGGTTTAACCCGGAGGTCCATTGGCTGAAACTTTGCTGTGCTGGTTATGCTTTGCAACAAATATGCAATTATTGTTCAGGTGGAATCTCCACTCTGTGGGTGATTTAGAGATAATACACTCTCCACGTACTGTACTTTTGGACTTTGGAGAAAATGTCCTGAAATTTGTCCAAAGTTAGGTTGGACGACCCCTTAACTAAGACCGAATCACTGATATCAATACAACACGATTTCCAGGAGGCTCATTAGTTACATATAGAATTTGTATCACTTGCTGCCACCTTCAAGTGTGGTAGGGTGCTTGCAGCTACTGTGTACAGTTTTTTTACCGAAATTTTTAAATATTTAAACGCCTCACTATCGCTAATCGCTTTTTAAAGATCATACGTTAATGTCTGCGAAAAATTGATAGGTTGATAATGTGCACATCTCCAAGGGCATTACAAAAATAAATATTTACAACATGCTTGTTATTATTGCAGTCACAAGTGCTCATATTGGAAAGTTAATATAATGGTAATAGTTGTTCTTGGTAAACACCATGGGCTTTGATGAAGTAAAAGCTGGTGTAACTACTCTCACGTCACCAAATGTCACAGATGGGAGGAGTCACTGCGTTGATTGACTTGGCGCCATCAGGTAGGGACAGATGGAGTTGCAATGTTTTTTTTTCCGCCGACGTTCCAATGGTCTATACTCCTGTATACCAATAGAACGTGAACGCTATTCTTAAAAATAATTACCTCCAATGACGATCGGATCAATGGCAGTTTCTAAGAATATACACATGAAGGGTAATTGTAACTTAACAGGAACTAACAGGGTTGTGGTTTCTGTTGTGACTTCTCAGGACATTCTTCTAATCTCAAGAGAAATAATAAATATTGCACTGCTGTAACGACGATATTAAAATCACGTTGATCATTTCAAAAACTTTATTTTGCTGCACAAAACAGTATTTTAGCATATTGTATGCAACAAGATTGATGTCGTTCCATGGGTGTGCTCTCGCATATGCCGAATTGGCATTCAAGTCTGATTTTTGCCTTTCGTTACCGGATAAGGGTGTCCGCAATTAGAAAAATATTTGTCAATAATGCAGTGAGAGGAGAAAAACTTTTAACCCTATGTATGATGAAGAAAACGAGAAATATCTTTTCAAATTTCAAAACATAACAATCCAATATAATCCAGACTCAGAATGTGGTCCGCAGTCTAAACATGTCGTCCCCTCAGTTCCAATGTGTTCTATGTGTCAGTAGACACATAGAACACATTGGAACTCAGGGGACGATGTGTACATTGAGCATGTCAGATATACCAAAAGACAGAGTTTGTGCTATCAAAATGTATTAGCTCCCTAACATGTTAGCATGTTATACAATAAAACATATCTTATATCTCAAGATATGTCACTAGAAGTCGTTTTGTGCTAAATTTGACACCTGAAGTACGAACATTAAGCGCACATTAAAATTAAATCATTTGATATTTTAAAAAGTCAACTTAGAGACAATATCGGAATTAGTTTACACGAGAACTTCCATTTTGTATGCTTGATCTATTTTTATGAAATGACTGCATATCAAATTCTTCACAAAAAGACGAATCCGAACCGAAAACAAACGAAATATCTCCCCCCCCCCAACCCCACACACCCAGGCTCAATACACAAGCGCATTCGAGCGTTACAAATTTTACGTCACACAACTTCGCTTCCTGTTCATTTTATTAGATGTTCTCAAAGACATTTCCTTTATACTGTCTCTTTTCTCCCGATTAAGGAGAGATGTTTAATGAATAAATTTAAATACTCCATTTTGTGCATGTTCGTGAAATTGTATCAAAGCATTCGGAACTGGACGCTATATCTGTAGTAAAAAGAGCTCGCGTTGATAGAGTTAATTCCGATATCTGTATAATGTGTGGTGCGTTGTACGAATTTATGTTTCCTATCGTGTATCCAAGAAGATATGCGCTGCGAAGCTGATACCGTCAGATCTTCCAGTAGGACAACAAACCTCGCCCTCTGATTGGCGGAGAGTTCGCGTAGTTTTTTCTGTGTTTATGGCTCTAGTGCCATAATTATTTTGCCGTTTGACGTCCCCATGCGAAATATTTGAAATGAGGTTACCCCTTTTCGCAATTATTTCATCAACAGAGTGACTTGCAAACCGTTTCATTTTTCTAGATTATTCAGACGTGCAGCAGACGATGTTACGAATAAAGTGCGGTTTAAATTACAAGTCAGGTTTACGATTTGAACTTACCCAACGCAGACGATATCAAAATTTATTATTTTAAATATAATTTTTTTAATGAGCTCGTTCCAATGAGGGGTCACATGATATGGTTTTGTTGAAATATTTTGAAAAATTTAATTTTTTCAACTGTTCAATTTGCATATTACGCGGGCGGATGCGGGCGATTCGTTAGGTAAAGGGTTAGATGGATCTAATTTATTAATTATTTGCTTAGTGATCTCGTGGGATACATGAGAGGTTTATTTACTAAATTTGTTATCGATGAAGTTGCCTTGTTTATTTCGCGATGTGGATTACGGGCCGTGGTAGGGTCTTATTGGAACACACGTTATTGTGATGAATTGACGGAAACGAGGTCTGGAGTTAGCGGCTCGCGTCTCGGTTGAGCATAAGCTTCGAATCGCAAACCTCAAACCATGTTACCGTCAATTCATCACAATAACTTATAATGTTGGTACGTATCTCGACGAATTCCGTGCGCGTTTCAATCACAAGAAAGGAATGTCTGTATTCTGAGAGCGAGACGAGAGGTTTCGCTATAATGAAGGTTCGTTCAACTCCACAAACCCGAACGTTATGGCGACAATCGCAATGGACCTCACTGTATACTAAACATAATCGCTTATATCTCTAAGACTTGGGACTTGGCTAGAGGTTTTTGGTTCGTGTGTGACTCCTGTGCACGTCCAACTGTCCTGCAAAGTTTGCTAAAACCATTTGAACACCTTCTTCAACCTTGAGTGAGATTTTTTCCTCACTGCAATCTGCGAATTGCCAACTGCTGAACAAATCAGAATCCACCCCTCCCCCACCCCTCTGTGTTGGAAATATGTTACCGTTCGGTTCAAAAGTTGGGAATCATCTCTTTGGCATTGCAGATGGCGCTTTGTTGCACTCGAGGAACGACATATGGACTACAGTTTAGCATGTGTAATGGAATGGGGCGACAAATAAGAGCTCCATCGCTTCCGATCAAACATATTTGATCACTTCCCATTCAGTAACCTTTGTAGAAAAGATCATGTTATTCTGACGCGGTGTCATATTGGTCACACACGACTTACACATTCCCTTTCGTTAGAGGGTAATATACAACCAGAGTGTGTTCCCTGCCAGCAGGTGTTGTCAGTGGAGCACATTCTTTTACATTGCACTGATTTTCATCTTGTTGGACGACAGTATTTTAATGTTGTGTCTCTTCGAGACCTATTTTATAATACAAATTCACATAAAGTTGTGTTGTTCCTGAAGGAAATCAACCATTTTAATAAATTTTAAATTGTTTGTTTTTATTATTTCACATTCTCATTCATTCAGGGTTGATTTGCGCAGCATTTTCTGAACACATGATTTCATTTTCACCTGACTGTGTTCATTGATTAATTTTATTCCTCATACTTCATATTTCGTTGATTGTTTTTAACTACCTCGTGGCAAATGGTGATCCATTTTAAAATTCATACCTTTCATCGCCACGATATAGCCTTAGCTGCTGATGTGGCGTAAAGCACCAATAAATAATAAATAATAACAGTTTAGGATTCCCATGAAATGTTATTCAAAAAGTTACGAGCGCTGATAGTTAAAGTCTATTAACTGGTCGAGGGCTAGATTATTTTTGGTGGTCTGAATTGGTTATTCAAAATTTGTTTTATTACAAATTATTGGAGAGTGCCCACAGGCACTCTCCAATAATTTGTAATAGAACAAACATACGTGAAGAAAAAATATTATTTACATTTGACTAAATAAGAAACACGAGCAAGGAAAATGCTGCCTTTTGCTCTGGTGCCCTCATTTTTTGAAAGCCTTGAGAGTGAATTTCAGCACTCAACCAGTTAACATATGGGGGGGGGGGGGGGGGAGGGCATGGGGCAGGAAATGTTCAGCCTGCCTAATGATACGTATGTCTAATGTAGGTGAAAAGCCTGCCGCCAGTGTACATAAATAGTTACTATATATATTACATTTCTCTGTCAGCATTTTGAAGGTTTAATCCATATGGGTTTCACCTCAGTCTCAGACTGTACCAAATATCTCAGTATTTTTTTATTTATTGATGTTTAAGATCACATATTTATGCACAATGGCTAATCATGACCGTGACAGTTTTACGGGTGGAGGAAGCCGGAGTACCCGGAGAGAACCACCGAGCAACGACGAGCAGCTGCCAGCTCCCCAACATCGTAACTCCGCACTGCAGCACAGGCAGGGTTAGATTGGTTGAAGACATGCGTACCATCGACGTGCAGTACGCCTTAGTACACAGCGTTATCGTGCCCCCACGCGGGCAATGGAGATGAAGTGTCTTGCCCAAGGACACAACGCGGTTGCCGCATGTGGGATTCGAACCGAGGACCGCTCGGCTTGCAGCCTGCACCTCTACCTACTGAACCACCGCGCTCCCCACCAAATATCTCAGTAAGTCTAACGGTACACGGTATGATGGACAGCTGGGTACTGAATGGTATTTGCCGATGAAATGCTCTCATGTGATACTCTATAGGAAAGGGGCTTTAGAACCAAAAATCACATAACGGGTACTTACTGAAACGCCCACTTCGGTACTGTTTACTACGACAGTTGTTAATTCTTTGGGTCACTGATTTCGACATTGGGAACAGACGCAAAATTTTGATGAGAGCGATGTAGCTCATTGGTTAGAGACTTAAATTGTAAACCGAAATGTTAACTGTTCGGTCCCGATCCACGCCATCTGCGTTATATCCTTGGACAAGACACTTTATCTCGATTGGCCACGTGGGAGGGGGAGCGGTGGCTCTGTGTACTAAGGTAATCTGTGGTTTTCTCCGGCTTCCTCCACCCGTAAAACCGACTTGTACAATATGACTCCCCTCTGTTTAATATGTAACTAGGGTGGAGGTAAGCCGGAGTATCCGGAGAGAACCACCGAGCAACGGCGAGCAACTGTCAGACTCCCCTCGGCTCAGATAGATTTTAGTGAACGAGGTCCAGAAATGTCATGTGAAATTGTGATGAATTTGAGATTCCTGTCATCACATAATGTATAATATAACACTTTGCCCTAACATACCATAACGGATGAACCCGCCGACTGTTTGAAAAAAAAATGGCAATCATATTTGTTTTTCGATTTTCTCCTCGAGAATATAGCCTTTGATCCGTCGTCAAGCTCGTTTCAATAAGTGACCATACGCTATGTTTTGGGGGCAAAAATGGATTTGTTTTTTTTTTTTACTTATTCATGTTATCCTTTTTTTAAATATCATTTGCTATTCGAATTACAGGGCGGTCGTCATGGAAACGTGAAAATCTACACGTGGGTAATATTTCCATCCATGTCGCCGGCTGGGTGCTAGGATGTTCTATGTCCCATAGGGGACATAGGACATTCTAGCACTCAGGCGACGATGTGTTAACAGTGAATATCCGACATAAAACAATTGAACCGCCATCAAATTTTCAATGAATGAAGCAATGGGCACGACCCGGTGCTTCATTGGCTGAAAATTTGGCTTAAATGTACTGATTATTGATTGCGAAAAGCGCCCGTAGGCAACACTGTCTACGTGTGGATTTCGACCATTCCTCGGCGGCTGTACTGTAGGTAAGCAGTTATTTATTTATTTATTGGTGTTTAAGGTCACATACTTATGCACAATGGCTAATCATGACCCTGACAGTTTTACGAGTGGAGGACGTACCCGGAGAGAACAGCCGAGCAACGACGAGCAGCTGTCAGCTCCCCAACATCGTTACTCCGCACTGCAGCACAGGCAGGGTTAGATTGGTTGAAGACATGCGCAGCATCGACGAGCAGTACGCCTTGGTACACGGTTAACTGCCTTGCCCAAGGACACAACGCGGGAGTCCGAATCGATCGCTCAGACGGTCACCCATCCGAGGATTAACCGGTCTCGACGTTGCTTAACTTCGGTGATCTGACGAGAACAGGTTACCGCAATGCCACCGCGCCCCCAGGTAAGCAGTTAATGAAATATGAGAGACGATTAATTTATTTCAATTTCTCTCAAAGCGTTATGATTTCTACGTCGACTTCTGACGTAACGCGTTTATTAAAGGTGTTGTGGACGATATTTCCTCAATGTACAATACGTGGAGAGTGGATTATAACTAAATCACCCGCGGAGTGGAGTTATCACCCAAGCTATAACTTTCAGATTGTGCACATATTGACAAAAAACACAAGCAATGTTTCAGCCAACGGACCTCCGGGTTTAACCCGGAGGTCCATTGGCTGAAACTTTGCTTATGCTGGTTATGCTTTGCAAGAAATTTTCAATTATTGCTTGGGTGGAATCTCCACTCTGCGGGTGATTTAGTGACAATACACTCTCCACGTATTGTAACTGTAGGTGATTATGCGATAAATATTCATAGATAAACATTATTAGTTATCAATACAGATATCTTGTGTAAAACGTGCAACAGGTCAATAAATTACCACTTCGATCGAAAACATAACAAGAGATATTCATTTTTTATAAGAATTATGTAGAAATCTGTGATATTGTTTGACACTGCGATATTATTTGAGATTTGAGAATCTAATTCTGAGCGAAGTAACTGACAAACCTCACTAAAATCGAAATCACAGCAGAGAGTGTTACAGACTTGTTAGGATGTGTGAAATACGATGTCTATTGGTTTTGTATGGTTTGTTTATCTACTATTCTTTTCTTTTTCTTCAATTCTTATTTTTCTTTTGTATTTTTCAAAATTGCAGAAAATCACAGTTTCTGAACCCCTTCCCCAATGCATCCCCGAAGACTAAACATGTATTTTTACACTCAAAAAGTGAGCTAGGCCAAGAATTTTGAAATACAGTTAAAACTCGACGTCGTGTCATGAACTGTGCGCTTATCTAGGCTTAATTGCGCCTAGGAATTGCGCGCAATTGCTATGTCGAATGGCATCGAATGGAATCCAAAGCACAGCACGTTCTCCTGGTTACTCATACCAACCACAGGCAATGTTTCCGTAGATTAACACGTAGATCGACGTGCTATTTGTGCGCATTTCATGACAGGACTTCTAGTTTTAACTGTAAGTAACGCTCATATCTCGAGCATGGTATGAGCAATAAGCCAAATGAGTCCAAACTCAATTGAGATTCAAAATTTGGGTTCGACTCAATGAGGTCAGCAAAGACAGTGGCGTGAGTGCACCTTCGGAATTGCTGAAAATCGAATTATATAACACCTTCCGTGCGTACCCTAAACGGATACATGTATTTTTACACTCAGGTGTCAAATTTAGCACAAAGTATCTTTCAAACCTGACCTTTACTGATTTAGCGCCTTGCGAGAAATAGTCGGTGGTTCAGCAAGTGATTACCATATTCACGTCTATCATGCAGACTTATATGAGCTAATTCCTCACCAAAATAGTTGACAGAGGATTAATTACGGTATCGTGCGATTACTATTACCTCCATTGGTGTTGTTGTAACGACACGCCCCGTCCCACATCCATTCCTGCCACCCACTTGCATCCTCATTGTAGCCCCATACTCCTGTTCGCTAATGTTCGGCCACTCAGTTTTATATGACTACACCAAACAACTCTTCGGTATCGCTCTAGACTGCTTGTCAATTCTGGCATTCAGGAAAACGAGAGCCTCGAGATTTTCCAGTCCATGCCATGCCTTTCAATCGAGGCCCAAGGGACGACACACACATGCGAACATTTTTCAGGTGACGATTTTTCAAACTGGAGGGAAAACCTCGGAAGTGTTTTTTTTTTTAGATGAATAGTCTGCACAACTATTCCAAACAAATATTCTAGGATTTCTTTCTTTATATACACGTCTGCTGTTGTATTCAATTTTAAGTATCCCCGTAATATAATAAATATATTATTACAACAGTCAATCAATCTGGGATGTAATATTGAGTCTCCTTGACGAGATTAGATAAACCAGATCAGACAAGACGCCTCTGGTCACGTAAACTGGACGGAGTATGATGACTCAGATTGACTCTTGAAATAATGTGTATGTACAATACAGCCGCCGTGGACTGGTCACTTTCCACTGATGGTCCATATTTCCACGGGCGCAATAATATTAGATTCCAAACGCTAATTATAGTAATAATCATCAAAAATTTAATTATTGAAGCACCGAGTAGAACCCGGTGCTTCATTAATTATAATTTTGCTAGTGATAATTTTTATTACCCGGTAAACGCCTCGTGGACATCATTGCCTATGTGTCGATTACAACCAGTCCACGGCGACTGTACTTTATCGCAGCGATGATTCTAGTTAAACAATTTTATAAAACAAAAATGTTGTGTTGCGTAAATAAGCAGGGATGTGGCTAGAGGGTTTCAGCTAGGGGGAGGGGGGGGGTGCCACGGGTGTAAATTCCAACTGTGAGTGGTTTCGATAGGTGGTTGCACTGCAGCGCTGGGTGATATATTTTAACCCTTTACCCAACGAATCGCCCACATCCGCCCGCGTAATATGCAGATACAGCTGCTGAAAAAATATTATTTTTCGAAAAATTTCAACAAAACCATATCATGTGACCACTCTTTGGAACGAGCTCGTTGAGCTCGTTCCAAAGAGGGGGGACACATGATATGGTTTTGTTTAATTTTTTTTTTTAAATTTAAAAAAATGATTTTTAAAATAATTTTGAAATCGTCTGCGTTGGGAAAAGGGTTATGAACGCTGCTGAAAATTTTCACTAGTCCTGAAACGGAAAAAGCATCATTTATAATGTGTCTGGGTCAGAAAATTTACCGGATTGATGTCAGAGTCGAAATTTTGAGGCCATGTCAATTTTAAAGAAGGATATTTGAAACGCAAGTTTCCAGTTGGAAATAAAAGATCAAAATTTCTCATCATCATTTGGAATTTTAATATTTTTCATGAACAATGTTAATTTATAGAATTTCCAACTATTTGATTTTGGACCTCGGAATTTCCAACAATTGAAAAAAAATACTCCTAGCTCGGTTGTAAGCCCCCCCCCCCCCCCCCCAAAATCCCCCCCCCCCCCCCCGTCGCCACATCCCTGTAAATAAGGCAATGCGCATCGGACAACACCGATTACTGTTAACCTCTAGTGATGTGGGGTTGGAATGGGGATACCTCACCTGAGGACGGAAGATATTTGACCCACCCATACGGTTTGCCAATCCCATCCCACATAACTGGAGGTCAGTTTTTCTGCCACCACAGAAAATATGATATCATCGAAATAAAAATACTGATCGTGCGATAAACCTTATACAGTACTAAGCGAAAACATAAATTGCTTATTTGGAAAAAAGCATCGAAATGGTCCGTTTATAGCAAACCAAAGGAATATACTACGGAAACCAGCGTTAGAGTATCACGGACCCAAACATATTAGATTACAAACACTAATCACAGGAATAATCAACAAAAAGTTAATTAATGAAGTACCGGATGCAACCGGTTAAAATTTTGCTCATGATGATTTGTATTACCTTGTAAACACAGTCGTGCGTGTACATCACTGCCCTCGCGTGGATTACTATCAGTCCACGGCGACTGTACTGTATTGTTACTGGTTATTTATATATTCAGTTATTTATTTATTAGTGTTTAAGGTCAAATATTTATGCACAATTACTAACTGTGAACACAACATGAATACAAAGTCAGGACCAGCCAGTCGTTCATACCAATGTTGCCCATTTGAGAGGATTTCGACCCTAGTACAGTTAAAACTAGAAGTCCTGTCATGAAATGCGCACAAATAGCACGTCGATCAGCGAGTTTATCTGCGCGTTATGACCATAGTAAGGCTATCAAATTCTGTACATATGGACTGTGCACAAGCAATGTTTCAGCCAATGGACCTCTGGGTAACCCGGAGGTCCATTTGCAGAAACATTGCCTGTGTTTGCAGTGAGTAACCAGAAGAACCTGCCGTGCTTTGGATGCCATTCGATATCGCAACTTCGCGCAATTCCTACGCGCAATTAAGCCTGGATGAGCGCACAGTTCATGACAGGACTTCTAGTTTTAACTGTAATTGGTGACCGAGTTCTATTTTTACCCGGAAAACAGAGTGTGTTTACCACAGTAAACAAGCATTGCTTCACTTATCGGGGTTCCCACGGGGAGTATTACTGATTAGAATACCTCTATATCAATTGTGGATTCAAACAATATAACAACAAATAACACTACCAGAAGTGTCCATCACAAGTGATGTTATCTGAGAATACTCCGAGGGATAATGATGCCGACCATTACTATTAAACCCTTTGAGACTTCAATTATCCTGACGTTCAAACGTCACTGGGAATTCAGTTTCTTCAACATTTTTTCAAAATGCGACGTCAAACGTCGGAAAGTACAAATAACAAGATATTTTTCACATTAGTGATTATCTGGTTGAGGGCTAGATTATTTTTGATGGTCTAAATTTGTTATTCAAAACTTGTTTTATTACAAATTATTGGAGAGTGCCCACAGGCACTTTCCAATAATTTGTAATAAAACAAATTTATATAAACAAAATATTATTTGTGTTTGACTGAATATGAAATATAAGCAAGAGAAGTGTTGGCTTTTGCTCTGGTGTCCTCATTTTTTGAAAGCCCTGATAGTGGCTTCTAACACTCAACCTGTTAAGAAGTCTTGACAGCGGGATTATATTAGTATTTTAAGCTGCGATAACATTTGGCTCAACGGTTGCCACTGAGCACTATTCGGAAGAAAATAGGAATAGAGGTTAAAACTTTAAAAAATCGAAAAATAATAACAAAACAAATGACCACAAAGTATCAATGCGCTGTTTGATTTCGTACGTCATAAGACGTACAAAAGTATCAAGGCGATGTTTGATTTCGTACGTCCTAAGACGTACAAAAGTATCCAAGGGTTAAAACATTACAAGAGACATTCCCTTCGTATCAGTATCAAATAGTTTTAGACACAATACCTATGACTAGAATATCCCAATCGGGAACAATGCGATCGACAAACCCCTATGGCCATCAGGAGAATCAATATGGGGTATGTTTTCAGATACTAAATTAAGGCCACATCGTGAATCCCACGAGGATTTTTGTTGGGAGCTCACCTAAGCCCAAAGATAAAATAATTTTATATCCGTGAAACGTCTGTCATTTCGTGTACAGTTTTCGTGAAGGCCAGAAGAGGACAGACATCCCGCAAACTTTACCGCGTGGTGAAACAGGCCTTTCGCCCCGATGTTAGTCCGCCCTGAGTCATCGCGCACTAACGTCAGTTCGCCCATGTAATTTCACCGTCTGTCAGTTCGCTCTTCTGACAACTGACCTTCGTTATAATCCTCGTTGATCCACAGCTTTACTGAAATCAGCTGTCGCTATCAAAGGAATAATGATGAGAATGTAGTGAAAAAAAATGGTTGCTGCTATGCATTTATGCAGATGCGTGTATCAACATCAATATACGAAAGTGCAAAATAAACAATAAGCAGTATAATAAACAAACAAAAGAGCCTTTTGATATAATCACCCTTTGACCTTGATCTTAACGGAAAAGTGAATACAATGAAATTATCTTGTCAGCTCTGCATCTAATAATTTGCGTACGATCCAGTAGCAGTTTTCACGAAATCTAATGATCCGGGACGAACGAAGTAGTGCGAAACCAAAATACATGCAATAATGTGAATTATTTCTCACAAATGATTCTCTCAAGGACAATAATGAGAGTTAAGTCTGGTCCTGGAAAAATGTTCATTTTATTCTTGTCAGACTGTGAAAGTGTCCTTAACTGGTAATGTGATGGAAGCCCATATTTGGGCTTTATTCTGAGGTGCAGGTGCCACAACTAAATGGCTTCACATTCTGTGGATGTGCTTCCTGTTATTTTTTAATTGAAAGTATTTAGGCTGTGGGGATTTGCCTTGTTACAATTTATGGGAGAGTGCCACCAAGCACTCTCCCATAAATTGTAACAAGGCAAAGAGACGTGGACAAATTTGGATGATCAAAATTAACTTAGCACTCTACCAGTTAACTGGCTGAGTGCTAAACATCTGTCCTAGTTCTATTGGAAAGTGCTCCAACCCGCTTTTTGGCTATACATTTTGTTCCTTACCTCGTTGTTCACTCAACAGTAGAAACATATATAATTTAAAATCGTTTTGTTACCATTTGTTGGAGAGTGCCAACAGGCATAAGAATATTTATTTATTTGTGCTTAAGGTCACATACTTATGCACGCACAACGCTGATTGTAACAGTTTTACGGGTGAAGGAAGCCGGAGTACCCGGAGAGAACCACCGAACATCGACGAGCAACTGACAGCCCATCAACATTCTAACTCTGTTCAAACTCCGCTCAAGCAGGGTTACAGCGGTTGAGGACATGTGCACCATCAACGTGCAGCACGCCTTAGTACACGGCGTCGTCGTGCCCCAATGTTGGCAACCGGGATAAAGTGCCTTGCCCAAGGACGCAACGCGGGTCGTCCCGGTCGGGGATCGAACTAGGAACCTCTAGCATCGAAGTCCAGCAGTCTATCAGTGAGCCACCGCGCTCTCGACATAAGAATATAATATGTTCCAATAAGATTAAAATCCTCATCCTCTGATTGGACGAGAGCTCGCTTAGTATATTCTCTGTATACGACTGGCAAATGTTACCGTCTATCGTCACCATGCGAAATATACGAAATGACGTCGCCCGTTTCGTAATTGCTTCACCAACGGAGTGACTAGCAAGGCACTTCATTTTTCTGGATTTTTCACTCGTGCAGCAGACTGTGTTTCGAATGAAGTGTTGTTTAAATTTCAAACCGATTGACGATTTGAACTGAGATGGAATGAGTTGATCTGGTTTATTGATTATTTATCCAGTGCCGTCGGTGGATACACGAGAGGTTTATTTACTAAACCTGTGACCGTTAAAAGTTACCTTGAACAAGGCAACTTTTAACTATCACAAGTTTAGTAAATACCTCCCCCCCCTTCCCGCCCCCCCCCCCTTCCTGTGTTTCGCAATATATGTTTTGGGCTGTGGGTAATGTCGTATTCGAACATATACGTTATTGTGATGAGTTGACGGTAACATGGTTCGAGATTTGCGGCTCGGAGCGTATGTTCAACCTCGACGCTTCGCGCCTCGGTTGAACATAAGCTCCGAGCCACAAACCTCAGACCATGTTACCGTCAACTCATCACAATAATTTATAATGTGTGACACTTGGAGTTGGTAAACTTGGTACTGATAGATATTGTTTATGATGGACTATCTCTGAACAAGTTGCTTCTGGTTATCTTACCGTAAAAAGCCAAGTATATTATTAGTTACCCCGTGTCTGATTACGTGGTACGGGTTTTTACCTACCCGAAGCCAGCCGTATCCCATGGCTTCGGGTGGGTAAAAACCCGTACCACGTCATCAGACACGGGGGTAACGAATTTATCTATTGACTTTCCGTTTTAGAAGTACAATCTATTTCATGTGTGAACACACACAGCATGAGATCTTTTATCTTCCATTGTTGAGCCATACAGGTTTCTGTGGAATTTTTGTGCAAAAGAGTTTTTGTGAAAATATGCCGATATGACTAGTATAAAAAAAAATTATTGAATTTCTTTTTTTCTTTTTTGTCTCAAAAACATAGCTTATGAACCCCACATTGGAGGGTCTTCTACGGGGTATGGACAATTTGTAGATTTCGGAACGAGGCTTCCGCTGGGTATGGGAAATTTGTCAGTGGCTGGGCGGACGTATTGTGGGTTTCAATGAATATGGTCTCATACCACGTATCTATCAACCAATCAAATCAAAAAATTCACTTTAATCAATAGATACATTTATTTATATATTGGTGTTTAAGGTCACATATTTCTGCACAAAAGCTAATCATGACCACGACAGTTTTATGGGTGGAGAAGCCGGAGAACCAGGAGAGAACCACCGAGCAACGGCGAGCAACTGTCATGCTCCCGAACATACTAACTCCACACAAGCAGGGTTAGCATTGGTTAAAGACAAGTGCACTATCAACGTGCATTACACCTTAGTACACAACGCCACTATGCCCCCCACGTGGACAACTGGGGTAAAGTGTCTTGCCCAAGGATACAGCGCGGTTACCGCAGGTGGGATTCGAACCGAGAACCTGAAAAAAAAAGTTTCATTTCGATACTTTGAACAAACGAAACTAACAGGCAGCTGAGAGCTGTCTGTTGTTTTCGTTTATTGAAAGTCACAAAAGAAATCTTGTTTATTTTCTACTGATGTCAAAGTTGTTTTCCTAACAATTACTTGCTTCTTGAATGGATCTTTCTGGCCCGTCTATTTATTTATTTATTTATTTATTTATTTATTTATTTATTTATTTATTTATTTATTTATTGGTGCTTAAAGTTATATACTTATGCACAATGGCTCATCATGACCGTGACAGTTTTACGGGTGGAGGAAGCCGGAGTTCCCGGAGAGAACCACCGAGCAACGACGAGCAGCTGCCAGCTCCCCAACATTGTAACTCCGTACTGCAGCACAGGCAGGGTTATATTGGTTGAGGACATGCGTACCATCAACGTTCAGTACTCCTTAGTACACGGCGTCATCGTGCCCCCATGTGGACAATCGGGGTTAAGTGCCTTGCCCAAGGATACAACGCGGGAGTCCGAATATATCGCTCAAACGGCCACTCATCCAACGATTTACCGGGCTCGACGTTGCTTAACTTCGGTGATCTGACGAGAACCGGTTACCGCTACGCCACCGCACCCCCGGCTAATAATTGCAAGGAGGGTAACTTTATCGAAAGTCAATTTTCATCCCGATATAACATGAGGATAGAGACTCCAGTCAGCATTATTGGGATTTCTGCGCTGACAGCATTAACACCTCAACTTTTGTTTGTACTGAACCTGAAAATATATTCAAAAATCCTTGTAAAATTTTGTTTCAAATTTGGAAAATTTGACCCCCACACATTTAAACTTGCTGTCTAATAAGATATAAATAACGTATCACCCATTGTGTTTATATGGAGTTATTTGAATGGCTTTTCGAGATGATCTTGCTTTAAAGGCACCCAGCAGACACTACAGAAATGGGAAGAGTTGAAATTATGATCAGGGCGTTTATGTTTGTTTATGTTTGTCAGCAAGCACGAATTTTGGACACCGCAACTTAGTCACAGTGGTCACCTTCACATGTTTGTTGATTTCAATGTGCTGTAGACATTTTTAATCTCATAGAATTTGTTTGGCCGTGTACGCGTAGATAATAACAGTGAAGTCTTTGCGCGAGCGGTTGTTTCCAGATATATGTTTGTCCACTGGTTCAGACAGAGGACATATGACTTCAAAACATACTCAGCTAACAAGGCTCTTTCTCCTCACCATTGTCAGATCCATCAGACTCATAGTGCCTGCTGTTCAACATCACAGACCAGTGGACTCGGTCTCTCGTCTTGTATGTGTTAACATGTTAAAAACCTCGGGAACTAAGAGTGACTTTAAGGAACATACGGAATTATCAAGACTTTGTTGTACCTTGGCAAGTGTCGTCTGCCTTTCCAGCGGACGACACTTGACAAGAAACAACACCACGGGTTATTCGACCTCTCCTATTCAGGAAACACCTGCTGTTCAACAGTTGGGAGCCGAGTAGACACGACTTTAGATTTCTCCGTGTTAATTTGTCGTCAAATTGTCTAAGATATTGTCTACAAAATTAACCTTTTCGTGATATCTGTTTGTCTAATACATCAAATGGTTTACTAAGAAGATATGACGGACAAAAATCAGACCGATGTCGGATTATTGCAGACAAAAATGATGGAATGACAGAATATTGATTTCTAGAAACATCTCTCATAGCAATATGTAACGTATATTTATCTTAATGGTTTCAGAACATTTTTTCTAATATATTGCACTGCATTAGACTGTTTTTCTTTGATTTTTGCCTTAGTATGATTTATCATGCACGAGTCATGTACACTTTAGAAGAATCATCGATTTGTCGTAATGCCATGCAATGCAAACCGATCTGCAAACAGATACTACTACTGACATATATGGTTATTTGGTCTGTCCATGTTCTATAATACGAATCCTGGATGCAGGATGACAACTGTAAAATGTTTCTTTCACGTTTAATGACAAAACTGTACGGAAAAAAACGAGAACGGGACTTCGATAGATTTATCTTACAATTGTCAACTATAATCCCCCGATTAACCCTTAACCTTTACCCAACGCAGACCATATCAAAATTTATTATGTTAAATATCATTTTTTTTAATGTTTCAAAAAATTTCAACAAAACGATATCTCGTTCCAATGAGGGGTCACATGATATGGCTTTGTTGAAATATTTTGAAAAATTTAATTTTTTCAACTGCTCAATTTGCATATTACGCGGGCAGATGCGGGCGATTCGTTAGGTAAAGGGTTAACATAACGAATTGGCCGCATAGACCAACTAAATTTACTAAAGAGAAGTCACATGATATGGTTTTGTTGAACTTTTTGTCCTCTTTTACAACAAAACAAACTAAAGTGCTAAATTCTCATATTGACTGCATTGAGTTAAGAATTAGCTAGCATTTTATTTTCAGACAACATTTTCAGACTCAAACAAATGATTGTCGTTTCGTTTGAAACTGTTCGCGGCCAGGCATGTCAAAATTCCGCCGGTACCAATATAACCGGTACCGAGACGGGACAGACCTGTACCGATACCGCCGGTTCCCCATGCCCCTACCTGTACCGGTACTGGAGATTGTGTCCCGCCTGTACTGTACAGGTACCGGTTGACATGCCTGTTTGCGGCTGCCTTGAACTTTTGCTATCCTCGGATCGCACCCAAATGTTCAACATTACGAAAAGACTATGCATTTTTTACATTATACCTGCGAGTTGTGATAGTTTGAATGCTTACAGTGATTCCGAAACAAAAGCCTAAAACTAATGTGGTTCAATAATTGAAAAATCATACTTTTGGGAAGTGTTTTTTCTCCTTTCGTTTCTAGAAAATACAAAAACCTTCGCAAACGCGTTTCGAAGACTTGTAATGTTTCATAAATAGTGAAGTGAACAAATCCTAACCATGCACGCGCTTGTATTATGCAGCTGGAAGATACGTATTATCAGTGCCCCCCCCCCCCCCCCTATACGCGCTACATTACGGATCCAATACTTGCCTATGGTAAGATAGCATGGTTGTAAGGACGTTTTCTGTATTATTCACCCGCTATTGTGAAGTTCGGCTGGTGGTCGAGTTTAAATTTTAATTGTTCAAATTCCCAGTATGCTTTTTAAAACCATACGAGGAATCTCTTCGCACTGCTAAAAAAATATAACCAAAACTGCCTTTTTGTGCACAGATTACTTAACGCGTGGGACCAATATTGCACGAGATATGTATGGTCGCGTGGTTAACTCCTTGTATGCTGCTGTCAGATATTCCTGGCCAGGACAGGATTTCTCTTGCAACAAAAATAAATCAAATCACAGCACATTTAACAAGCATTTCCATTGCCGATTGTATCGTTATTTTGACCAGTGATTCCTTTTGTCAAATTTTCATGGATTTTTCAACAAATGTAGTCATGGCTGCTTTATAGCAGCCATGACTAAATTTCCTTAAAAATTATTTTTCAAAATACTCAGCGGGTTAAGAGTTAAAAAGCAAAGTGCATATTTCTTAGATATTGAATGGTCCTTAGTCCAGGGTTTGCGAGCCAAGTCGGACGACTTTCTTCACAACATGGTACAGAATTTTAGCTGATCATCAACCCATTTCTAACAGCGCTATTAAAAAAAAAAACAATCCAGGGCCCTGCAAATCGCAGACTTCAGGTCAAATCGAATCCCGAATTGAAACAGGCAGAGAATTTCGAATACAGTCTCATGGCTATTGAAGTGGTAGATATTGTACCTTATAATAATTGTACAGTACAGTCGCCGTGGACTGGTCGTAATCCACACGTAGGCAGTGATGTCCACGCATGCGTTTACCAGGTAAAAAAAATCATCATCAGCAAAACTACAATCAATGAAGATGTATCCGATCCCTCATTACTTAAAGTTGTGATGATTATTCCTATAACTAATGTTCGGAGTCTACAATTATTGTGACCATAGAAATATTGTTCCCCCCCCCCCCCCCCCCCCACCCCCGTGGAAAGTGATCAGTCTACGGCGGCTGTACTACAATGTTGTCAGTCTCCATTCAATGTTGTACAACGGCGCTCGGTGACTCATTGGTTGGTGCGTTCGACTTTAAACCGTATGGCTCGATTTGGATTCGCGTCATGTGCGCTGTGTCCTTCGTTAAACGCCAATAAACAAACATAAGGACGTATTTGTCTGCACTGTATCAACTTCAAATATGCACTAAAATAACAGTAGTGTTGAGGTTCTATACAAGTAAGGAAAATTCGTTTACTTTGGAATGTTCAAATCTGATATTCCATCAACATAAATCGAATATACACAAATTATGCATCAAAATGTTGGTTAAGACGTACAGTTAAAACTAGAAGTCCTGTCACGAACTATGCGCTTATCTGGGCTTAATTGTGCGTAGGAATTGCGCGCAATTGCCATATCGAATGACATCCAAATCATGGCAGGTTCTCCTGGTTACTCATAGCAAACACATGCAATGTTTCTGCCAATGGACCTCCGGGTTACCCGGAGGCCCATTGGCTAAAACATTGCTTGTGTACAGGCCATATGTACAGAAATTGATAGCCTTACTATGGTCATAACGCGTAGATTAAGGCTCCGATCGACGTGCTATTTGTGCGCATTTCACGACAGGACTTCTTGTTTTAACTGTATAGAACACGAAAAATATATGCAATAAATAATAAATAAAATCAAAAAAATAGAGAATACGCTTGTTTGATGTTAGGCGCAATTGAGTGTGTTTTAGCAGTGTGCGTTTAGGATCGTGGCCGTTGAAAAAACAGTACAAACTGGGATTCCAGTCGATATCACAAATCCTGTGATTTTCTTCAAATATAAAAAAATGCTGATTTTCTACTTCATACTTGTCTAAATTAAACTCAATACCACAGATTTTGGATCGTTATATCATGACGTGAGTATATATCTTTCGCCACAGTCTATTATTAACGTCATTAGATTTGCCGGTATAGTGATGTTTAGTATGATGATTATAGGGTTTAACTTATCCCTGCGATCTCTTATAATTAATGATGGGATTAGCTGCAGTTACAGCAGGGATCGTCAATTCAAGTCCAAACATGCGTATTTATATTGTTCTGACTGATTTGATTTTCCTGGCGATGGTTACGCAGAAGGATACGATACAGTACATAGATAACCTACAGGTTGCCGATCTGGGGTGAGATGGGGGGGGGGTGTCACCCCCTCCTCACTCTTTTAGCCCAGAATGATCAAAATACTTGAACATACAGGTAAAACTATAAGTCATGTCATGAAATGCGCACAAATAGCACGTCGATCTGCGCGTTATGACCATGGTAAGGCTATCAGATTCTGTACATATGGTCTGTGCACAAACAATGTTTCAGCCAAAGGACCTCCGGGTAAGCTGGAGGTCCATTGGCAGAAACATTGTCTGTGTTTGCCTGCGTTTGCTATGAGTAAGCAAGAGAACCTGCCGCCCTTTGGATGCCATTCGATATGGCGATTGCGCGCAATTCCTACGCGCAATTGAGCCTAGATAAGCGCACAGTTTGTGACAGGACTTCTAGTTTTAAATGTAGTAAATAAAATGCGTTTAACCCTTTACCCGACACGACATTAGACGACACTTGCAATCTCAGACGACACATGGAATCAAAATCTTGAAATCCCATTGGGTTCGCAAGCTATGTTTTTTTCAGACAAAAAATCAAAAAATAATGAAAATTGAATGGTGATTTCAGTGGATTGTGCTGAACCACCGCTTTTTGTCATACTCAAAGTTATTTCGTGGTAAAAGTAAAGAAAGCAAGCAGTTCAATGTACGAAGTATACATATATATACATTTCCGATAGACAGAACACTGGACTAGTTCCACATTTTTATAGAAAATAAAACGATAAGTAACCCCTGTTACCAGCAATATCATTAAATAATATTTGGGTTATCATGAAACCTTCAAAATGATTTGAAACAGACATATTGTCATGTATACCATCGAACGAGGGTACTTCTTGGAGTTTTGAAATCTTAATTTGTCAGCAAAATAGCAAATTTAGCCCATCTGTAATTGTCACGACTGTTACTGAAATAATCGTTCATCTCAGATAAGAACGGCTGCAGAGCAAGAGCTCAGGAATCATTTGCTAAACAATCATTCGATATGGCAGCAGCGCGGTGGCTCAGTAGGTATAGATGCAAGCTGCAATCAGAGAGGTCCTCGGTTCGAATCCCACATGTGGCAACCGCGTTGTGTCCTTAGGCAAGACACTTAATCCCATTTGCCCATGTGGGAGCACCGTGCCTTGTGTGCTAAGGCGTTCTTCACGTCGATGGTGCACTTGTCTTCAACCAATGCTAACCCCGCTTGTGTGGAGTTAGTACGTTGGGGAGTCTGACAGTTGCTCGGTGGTTATCTCCGGGTACTCCGACTCCGAACCTGTCTCCAACCAATGTTAACCCTGCTTGTGTGGAGATAGCATGTTAGGGAGTCTGACAGTGGCTCTCAGTTGCTCTTTGTTCTGTCCGGATACTCTGGCTTCCCCCACCCGTGAAACTGTCCGACACGAGGTGACCCTAGCTGTCGAAAGTGTCGTTAAACCCCAATAAATAAATCCATATGGCAATTCCAACGCCAATATCGATAACAATTTTGTACGTCTTCCTGTTACCAAAATGTTCGCTACTGTTACTTTTTACAAGGAAACACTACGGACGGCAACATGAGTGGCATTCGGGGGATTGTGAGGGCGATTCCCCTAAATATGCATTGGGATGCATCAAAATGCATATGTTGTCTCCAACAGGTTACCCGGAATAGATCTTACGAGAGGAGTACTTTGTTAATAATAACCCCCCAGAATCTGTAGTAATGCTAACGGTAGGGAATAGCTGGAAATACAGTTAAACCTAGAAGTCCTGTCACGAACTGTGCGCTTATCTGGGCTTAATTGCGCGTAGATCCATTGGCTGAAACATTGCTTGCGCACATGCCATATGTACAGAATTTGATAGCCTAAGTATGGCCATAACGCGTAGATTAACGCGCAGATCGACGTGCTATTTGTGCGCATTTCATGACAGGATTTCTAGTTTTAACTGTATACTCACCTGCACAGCGAGTAATGCTGATTAGTATTGGAAAATCAACTTCTCTCAACAGACGTCATACTTTCAATCAGTTGTTTGGATGGAACCGTTTACCAGCAGGGACAACACGAGGGGGTGTTGGGGGTGTCACCTGATAATTCTCTCATAAATGTGTTGGCATTTCAGTTACTAGAAGCAATTTTATGCCCCCTTTCATGGCTTCATTTTCAATTTTTTTTCTGGGTAGTGAATTTCCAACTTAGGGAGGGACCGGGGGGACCCCCTCCCCAATCGGAAACCTCTAGCCACGTCCCTGTCTACCAATTATACGAAGTTAAACCCAGGGTATTTTTTTTTGGGGGGGGGAGGAGTGTGACGACACTTTTGTCAGCAAAGGTCACCTTGCGACGGACAGTTTTTCGAGTGGAGTAAGATAGAGTACCCGAAGAGAATCATCGAGCAGCGACGAGCAACTATCAGACTCCCCAACTCCGCACAAGCAGGCTTAGCACGGGTTGAGGACATCGGCGCGCAGTAAGCTTACAGTGCCACCATGCCTCCGCGTGGAAAGTCGAGATTAAGTATCTTTCCCAAGGATACAACGCAGTTACCCCTGGTGGGGATCGAACTGTTGACAGAGTCCAAGGCTGTAACCACAGAGTCACTGCACTTCCACCTAGGATATTCTATGGTTTACTCTTTTGGTAACAGTAAGGACACTCCCTCGCGGAACAAACGCTTTGAGCCTACCATAGCCACTGTCCTTGGAAATTGGCCGAGGAGTCCGCGTTTGTGATTCAGAGATTTGGTTCACACTTGATTCAAAACAGTCCAATCGAAACTGACAAATAAAATAGTGGGATGCCGTATCACCTGAAACTTGAAATTTTGCCAAATTCCATCATATTACGAGCCTCCAGGACAGCTGGGTAGCATGAGGATGTAAACCGGCTATCTAACGTGTTATCCTCATTTTGATGTACATGTATGGTTGAAGGTTTAATAAATTTCAATGTGTAGAGTTTTTTCTTGAGAAAATTGATGGATAAGTAATATCCACTTTTTAAAGCCCATATCAGTATTACTGACTTTTAGTTGAGGTCACGGATACCAAATATGGTCACTCATTAGGTTTGAATAGTAATTAATGCAATAATACATTTTATAAAGAAACTGTAAACGCTGGTAATGTGACAAGAAATAATCCCCGAACATAAATCATTTCAGAACATTTACTCCCCCTGAGTCCCGATGTGTTCTATGTGCCTATTGGCACATAGAACACATTGGAATTCATGGGACGATTTTCCGAAAAGTAATCAAGATTTGTGTTACTTCACGCCACCCAATATTCAAAATGTATCAAGTTAAAATGGATACACGGGTCATATGAAGAAAAGTACACACCGACTAATAAATACACCATGTATCAATTTAATATTTTTTTTTAAATAACGACAACCTTTCATTCACCTTCACTCAACTTTCATTTTTTGTTGATGAAATAACATTTTTTTTATATTTATTGATGTATTTATGCTGCAAATCATAAGTCTAGTTTTCAAGAACAGGAGTCTCGTTAGTCGTAAAAACTTGTTCTCCTGTCCCTTTTGCCGTAAATAGAGTGGCAAATAAAATATGTTTAAACAAACATACTTGTAGTTATTGTTTTCTGTTCCTATTCAAACTCCCAAAACGTTCCCAGAGTATCAAGAGAGTAATAAAAAAGGCTCTACCTCGAGAATTTTCCGCAAATTTACTCCTGGAGTAAAATATATACCAACCATGTGTCACTTTGAACCCTGGTCGTATATTCCATGTCAGTTCAGAGCCACCAACTGGTGACGTCTATACCCATTAATTGGAAAGACCAAAAAATATTTTCAACCTGCAGCCTTGAGCCTGCGCGTTGAAAATCTTGATTGGTCTAACGCACAAATTCACTGAGCAACTGTCTGCTTTACACGCTAAAAAACTAAAGTGTTAAAAACTACACTTGAAGTGCTGTATTTAACACTTACTAAGTGCTGAACTAGCACTTTGTTCAAGTGTAGATATCCCAGAACTTGACAGGTGTTGACAATAATACCACTTGACAAGTGTAATGTCGCGACACTTAAAATGAAACAACGCAGATGACGCGGATCAGGCTCGAACTCTCGAGCCTGATCCGCGTCATCTGCGTTGTGTCCTTTTAATTATGTACCCACCAAGCGCAAATCAAATTATGGACGATTCTGGAAAAACCACCAATGCTAGACACATGGGAAGTGCCATCCATTCAAGTTCCAGATGTCTGACGATTGTAATGGCTAAGTGCTTAAAAGAATTGCACTTTGAGTGTTAAAATCAAACCCTAAGAGTTAGAATGGGTTTAACACCTTGAAAGTGTCAGTTTTAACACTTTAGTTTTTAGTGTGTATGAATTCAGTTCCTATCCCGATCCTGGGCCGGACAAATAGGCTTTCGGGGTCAATGGATTAAAATAAATTTAATATCCAGGATTATTTATCACTGCTTACGCGGGCAATATTTCTCGTCGTGTAAGGATGACGTTGAAAACCACTCTGTATTATTTAATATTTCACCTAGATGAATCCCCGCCATTGTTCTGTTATTCTGTGAAATAAGCTGGCCAATAAAAAACATGCCAATATTGCTCTATAATGGATACGCCGACAGCCAATTTATTTATTGCTTTGGAACTTTACAAATGGTCGTAAAATCAAGCTTCAGACGAAAACAACGCTCAAGTGTTCACATGTTTGTCCGAAATCTTTATTCAGGAATTATCAACTAACGCTATGTGTAAATAGTCTTTATGCGTTTCATAATCAGTGGTGGCGCCAAGGGGTGGGGGTGGGGGTAGGGGAGGGGTGGATGGGGGGGGGGGGGGGGGGGTTGAGGGGGGGGGCTATATAGCCCCTACCCCCGTCGGAGAGGTCCAGCCCCCCCCCCCCCCCACCCGCCCCACCCGCCACCCCCCACCCCCCCGTCGGAGATTTTTAGTCAGTCCGTCGGAGAGTCTCATAAACCCGACTTCACGAGAAATTTCCGACAATCGAATGCAGATATCTCGTCTTGTCAGTCTCGAACCCGTGCAGCACTGTAACTTTGATAGACAATAGTGATTCTCACGAAATTCCTTAATGTCGTTCGTCAAACTGGCTTTATAGATGAAATATTTCCCGACCTTATTATAATATGTTTACTTTAACCCTTTACCTAAGGTAACGGTCAAAACCGGCCAGCGCTATTCTCAAAAATCGCCAATTAATTTTCATTATTTTTTTCATTTTTTGTCTCAAAAACATATGTTATGACTCCTCGTTGGAACGAGCTCGTTGCAACGAGGGGTCATAACCTATGTTTTTGAGACAAAAAATGAAAAAAATTAGTTATTCAAGAATTATTTTTGCAAGTGTCGTCTGCTTTTCATGTTAGTTAAAGGCTTAAGGCAAAACATTATGCACACCATACTGGCGCCACCCCTAGTTTCATTGAGAACCTAGAAATATGAATTCAGTTAAAAATATCTGAACTGTATTATATTAATTCGTTCAACGTTGATGCCTTGGGTGGAATTGCACCACACAATACTGGTTGTGGCGTTTAGGCGAATCCATTGTGTATTTGTGGGGTGGCTCGATAATAATTTAATCAAACAGCCCTGTGGGGCTGTTTGATTAAATTAGAACCGACCCTTCTCAACTAATGAGTAGTCCATTCTGTTGTATGCTCACCTACCATCGAATTGCCATTAACCCTTTACCCAATGTAACGTCCAAAACCAGCCAGTGCTATTCTCAAAAATTGCCAATTAATTTTCATTTTTTGCCTCAAAAACATTGCTTTAAACAGGGCTGAAAATAAGCGGTGTCGCGTCGCTTTTTGCTATGCAAAAATTGCAAAAAGCTACACAATGTTCAATTATGTATAGCATTTTGCTATACAAGATAATCAACTGCAGCCTATTAGGCTGCAGTTGATTATCTTGTATCGCGAAATGTAAATGAAAATTTGCAAACAAATTTGAAAACTAGTTCACTGATGCTTTACTTCTGATTGGGGAACATTCCAAGCATAACTCAGATTAACTCTCCATCAAGCATCATTAGCAACTTCATAGGTAAGATGAATTCTATTGGTTTAAATTCTTCCTCTTTTTACAACATTTTGCATAAAATTCCATTAAAAATAACTTCAAGCCCATCAAATTAAAAATCCCAACTTCCATTTTGAGAACTCTATTGAACAACCAAGACGCCAATTGAAAATATCCAAGTTCATGCAACCCTTAAAGGCAGTTCAGTTAAGAAAACCATAGTAAATGTTTCATGTGTTGCAGATCATTTGGAAATGCCCAGAAATGGATGGGAACTATTCTATCTACTTAGAAGAATCCAATACAAAACAGCATAACATAACTCTGGTATACAAAAATAGCTATGTAGTTTTGACAAAATGCTATTCATTTTTTGGAAATGTGTAGCATTTTGCTACGCAAAGAAAAAAAGTTATTTTGAGCACTGGCTTTAAACCCCTCTTTGGAACGAGCTCGTTCCAATGAGAGGGCATAACCTATGTTTTTGAGACAAAAAATGAAAAAATTTAGTTATTCAAAACTTTTGTTTGCAAGTGTCGTCTGCTTTTCCTGTTAGGTAAAGGCTTAAAGCAAAACATTATGCACACCATACCGAGTTCAAAAGACTAAGGTTCAGAAAAATAACTGTAGTCGGTGCGAACTCTTTGACGTACCAGTGTAGGCTAGTAACGCTGGAGCATGTTGCTTGTGCCAATCGATTGAATCTCCTCCGTTAATGATGTAGTGTTGGTTTTGAAATGTAATATTATGTTGAAGCATTATGACTGAAATAAATAAGTTTTGTCAGGTGTCAGTGAACTATCATCTTTACACGCAGTTAAGCTTTTCATGAAGAGAGTGGTGATGCTGGACTCTCAGGCCAAAGGTCCCGGGATCGATCCACGGTCAGGTAAAATGGCTGCCCTCTGTGCCAGAGAGACACACTCCATGCGGGCTACAGATCCCTTCGTATAGTTCGAGAAAAGCGAGGCTACGAAGTTGCCGCTTCGAAAGATATACATCTCATAATGTGTGCTATGGGCAGGGACGTGGCTATAGGTTTCCAATTGGGGGGGGGGGGGGGGGGGTAGGGTAATGCATTTCCAACTAGAGGAAGGGACCGGGAGGGTCCCTCCCCTAGTTGGAAATTCACTACTGAGAAAACTTTTCAAAATAAAGCCATGACAGGGGGCATAAAATTGATTCTAGTAATTGAACTGCCAACACCATTTATGACAGAATTATCAGGTTATTATTATTTGGTATTACTCTGGGAATTCAATATGTGCTGAACAAATGCTCAAGCTCAATCATTATGTGGTTTTCTTGAAGTGCATTTCGAGGATTTTTTTCATTACGACAAGTAAACGTACTATAAAAATCTAATACCGATTGACATCATGCATTTATTTATTTATTGGTGTTTAAGATCACATACTTATGCACAGTGGCTAATAATGACCGTGACAGTTTTACGGGTGGGGGAAGCCGGAGTACCCGGAGAGAACCACCGAGCAACGACGAGCAGCTGCCAGCTCCCCATTATCGTAACTCCACACTGCAGCACAGGCAGGGTTAGATTGGTTGAAGACATGCGCACCATCGACGTGCAGTATGCCATAGTACACGGCATCATCGTGCACCCATGTGGACAATCGGAGTGAAGTGCCTTGCCAAGGACACAACGCGGGAGCGCGAATCAATTGCAGAAATGGTCACCCATCCAACTACTAACCGCGATCGACGTTGCTTAACTTCGGTGATCTGACGAGAACCGGTTACCGCGACGCCACCGCGCCCCCAACATCATGCATACTTATGAAGCTCAATATTGCGAACACTGCAGTTGTAAACAGTAACATTTGGAAATTTTGCCGAACTGAAATCAAGTTGGAATTTTGGAAAGTAAAACTCTAAAATCCAGAAAGATGGAAATTCCAACTACTCATGACTTGCCCTCCGAATTTCCAGCTATAGGATATTTTGGCCAGAATTGGGGGTGACACCCCCCCCCCCCCCCCACCACGGGGCCAAGGAGGGATGTTAATATAAGTTGCAAAACTTGCACGTCAATCCTTGTAAAACAAATGAGTTAAAAATAAAAATGAAGACCTTTTTTACTGATTTGGATTTTTCGGCAGCTTTCTTTGAATAACACTTTCGCCCACTCTGAGGTAGTTCAATAACATTAAACTACGACTTCGTCAAAGAAATTTGTATTCTTGTTTTTTTATAGATGTTTGGAGCCGTCAGAGTTTAAATTATCATTCAAATCCTCGTAAGCACAAAACAAATTGTAACAAACTTCACAAGGGTAGGTTCGCTTTACTCCCCTAACCGTATGTACTGTTTTCAACCCATACTGTCTTTCTTTCACATTCCTCATTGAAATAGTTAAAACGTCTTAATTGAAGAAATTAATAAACTCCGAAATTGTGAACTTTATAAACAAAATCTTCGAAAATGACGCTGAAACTTTAAACCTGTCAATCTAAACCCGGAAAGTGTGACGTTAGAAAATCGAAGGTTGATCAAAATTAAAATAAGATTCAAACCCGTATATGGAATGAGATTCTGCCTGCTCAATAGCATTTAAAGGTGGCGATGCATTGATGATTGCATCCTTCTTTTTCCGGAACTTCTCCGATTTTGTAAATTAGTTTCAACCTTTTACCGGGAACTAGAATATGGGTCAAATATTACATATTTAATTTCATGTTCTCGCTGACAATTCGCGGAAAACTGTGACGAAACAACGGATTATTTTGATGAAGAAAACTGTTTATTTTTCGAAGAGTTATATGTTTTACATAGCAACCAATCGTCGCCTGAGTGCTAGAATGTCCTATGTCCCCTATGGGACATAGGACATTCTAGTACTCAGGCGACGCAATGCCAGCCAGGTAACGTAAAAATGACTTTAAATCGCACATTGACATTTGCAAGAGAGTCTCTCTCTCTCTCTCTCTCTCTCTCTCTCTCTCTCTCTCTCTCTCTCTCTCTCTCTCTCTCATACGATAAGCCTTTTTCGAAACTGCCATCTTGGACTTTAATCTATACAAGGTCACAGGTCGCGAGGTGTAAACGTTTCAAGAAAACACGTTGTTAGCAATGGAAAAAGAGGACGGGTGAAGTGCTTCGGACCCCATTGCGTTCATTAATGAGAATTCGAAAAACATTTAGCCAAGGTTACTATTTGTTTAAGGCAATAGCAATAATGTATGAGAACTTTCATTATTTCGAATTGAGTTCCTATCCACATAAATGGTGTTTGAATGCATGCCGTGTCATTCTCCGTGGCCATGGGCGCTGTTCTTAACAATTTCGGGGATTTCCCAAGCCGAGAAACTCCGTGCAACACGTGTCCTTGTTGCCACTTAAAACAAGTCCTCGTCTCCGTAACAAAACTTTGTAAACCTGCGATAGTCCCTCGTTTAACATCGCCTAGGGTTGCCCCTTCCGTTAATTCGAATGACGACATCGGTTTTACGAACTGAAACTTGATATTTCACAAAACTAGTTGATTTGGCTGACGCAGGACTCAACGCGATGAACATGGAAATCGCTTTGTTTACACCGCGCGACCTGTGACCTTGCATAGATTAAAGTTCAAGATGGCAGTTTCGAAAAAGGCTTATTAAACCGCATATTTGCCAAATATCATAAACATCCAAATTTAAATTAATGTTGCTTTGTGTAAATGAAGTAAGTTTGACTCCCCTGTACTTCGGTTAAATTGAAGTCCAATTCCTGATGCCTAAAGTGGGCGGTAGTGCTACGGAATTATTAATAAGCACACACTGTCCTTTGCAGATACATTAATATTTGTTAACAAATAATTGAGCACAACACTAATCCAAATGTAATAGAAATATCGATAATATAATTTTATTATTAGTGTAATAAAATGAAAACATGGGAAGAAGGTCACTTAAAGAATCGAAATGAGTGTTATTGAATATCCATCATTTCGTGGTCACGGACATGTGTTATAAGTGACCAACACCCTCAGATCTGATATGACAACTAAGTCATGCAGGACATCGGTCAAGTAAGAATATTCTCGTAAATCAAGTTGCTACAATACACCACAACAAACATTATACAATAAATGCACCTTAAAGATAGGAAAAAACACGTTTTTGTGATTTTTGTTAGGCCTTTTGGAAGGATGTGCCACCTGTGATAGCGTCAACTCTCAGTCTTCATAAACGTAACTGTCGAGCTGCAATAAAGTGGTATTTTCTCGAACAGATCACGGCCAGCGCGCGATTCACTTACTCACAATGAGTCGAGATTTCAAAGATAAAATGTTGCGAAATCAAGAAAAACTCAGGACAACAGCATCTCAGCTTCAGTGTTCTGGCATTTCGTCTCCAGTGGGTGATATTATTTAAACCTTTACCCAACGTAACGGTAAAAACCTGCCAACGCTATTCTCATAAATCGCCAATTAATTTTCATTATTTTTTCGTTTTTTGTCTCAACAACATAGGTTATGACCCCTCGTTGGAACGAGCCCGTCGAGCTCGTTCCAACGAGGGGTCAGAACCTATGTTTTTGAGACAAAAACTGAAAAAATTAGTTATTCAAGAATTTTTTGCGAGTGTCGTCTGCTTTTGATGTCAGGTAAAGGGTTAATGCAGTGGGAAAAAATCGGAAAGATAATTTTGACCGGGTCGCGATCCTGTCAAAATTCCCTGTCCACTTTTGTAAGAACAATACAGTATAGATCATCTCTCGTCTCCACATTATTTTTTTTTTTTTTTTGGGGGGGGGGGGGGGGGTTAAAGACACGTTCGCTATCCAGGATCACGGGTGGATGAAGCCGGATTGTCCAAGGAGAAGCATACAGCAGCCGAGCGCAACTCTCAGACTCCTCAAAGTACTTAATTTGCACAAGTGGGGTTAGCATTGGTTCAAGGCCAGTGCCCAAACGACGTGTTGTCGTACCCCCACGCGGGAAATCGGGATTAAGTGCATTGCCCAAGGACACAACGCCGTTACCGCTGGTCAGGATCAAACCGCGGACCTTTCGGTTTGAAGTTCAATACTCTAACCACTGAGCCTCCACACTCACTGTCCAGATCAATACTGACCGTCGAACGAGTTTTTCAAGATCTCAGGAAAAAATATCAAAAGTTCATGAACGTGGTGAAGTCCAAATTCAGACAGGAAAAAGTCGTGTCATTTAGAAATCAAAACGTCAGGATCGCGGTGGCTCAGTGGTAGACTGTTGGACTTCTATGCTAGAGGTCTCGAGTTCGATCCCCATCTCGGACGACCCGCGTTGTGTCCTTGGGCAAGGCACTTTATCCCGGTTGCCTAAATGGACACGATGACGCCGCGTAGTAAGACGTACTGCACGTCGATGGTGCACATGTCGTCAACCGTTGTAACCCTGCTTGAACAGAATCAGAATGTTGAGGAGCTGAAGTTGCTCGCCGATGCTCGGTGGTTCTCCCCGAGTACTCCGGCTACCTCCACCCGTAAAACTGTCACGGTCACGATTAGCCATTGCGCATTAGTATGTGACCTTAAACACCAATAAATAAATAAATAATCAAAACGCGAAGGCTTCTTATCAGTTGTAAGAGAATTTAACATCCAATTAACAGATAGTTGAAACTTACCTTAAAGGTGCTCGCGGAACTTCAATGATTCAGTATGATTCTTTCATTGAGCGAATAAATCCAATATTCCGAGAAGCTCTGTGCACGCGCGTAACGTGGAGATAGACAGCCTCAATCAAACAAGACAATGCACGAAACTAAACGCAATAACGTGGAATTTAATCGCCACAGTCTGAGCGAAACTCCGATTCAGCTTTCACTTTAATACAGGAATGTCATCACTGATGTCTGTCTCTACATCCATGGAACTTTTTATCTCGCTATAATCCCACGATCGATACCATCACACTGCAGAAAGGATTCAATAATCAGATATCAGGATCTTCTGAAATCTCCTGAAAAGAGATCTGATGTTTAGCTACATGATAATCCAATCAAGGGGTGTCTTGCTTTCAAAGTTATCAAATACTGCAGGTCCGTGCACTTCGTCACACAGAATACAATAGGATATATATAAAACGAAACTCTTTGTAACGCATAATGAAGGAAAACGACTTTAAAAGAAACACATGGATTTGTGTGCAGTAACCGAAAATGTCTGTATATTTCGGCGAATTTTTATTATTATTTTCTTTCGATGACCATGGCAGATTGTATCGTTGCGGTAGGTCCGGTTACGGCCTGGCCAACAAATTGTCCGATCATTATTTTTTTTGTAACCCTTTACCCGACGTAACGGCCAAAACCTACCTGCACTATTCTCAATTATTTATTTATCGGTGTTTAAGGTCACATACTTATGCACAATGGCTAATCATGACCGTGACAGTTTTACGGGTGGAGGAATCCGGAGTACCCGAAGAGAACCACCGAGCAACGACGAGTAGATGCCAGCTCCCCAACATCGTAACTCCGCACTGCAGCACAGGCAGGGCTAGATTGGTTGAAGACATACGCACCATCGGCGTGCAGTACGCCTTAGTACAGCAAAAATCACCAATTAATTTTCATTATATTTTCATTTTTTGTCTCAAAAACATAGGTTATGACCCCTCTTTGGAACGGCTCGTCGAGCTCGTTCCAATGAGGGGTCATAACCTATGTTTTTGAGACAAAATAAAAAAAAATCAGTTATTCAAGAATTTTGTTTGCAAGTGTCGTCTGCTTTTCATGTTAGGTAAAGGGTTAAGAAAAGCGAAAAGCAGTACAATTTTCGAAGAATAACCATGATATTCATTTTCTATCTGGCATTTCATGTAGGAGAGCTTTTGAAATTGAATGTCTCACAGCGACACCCATTGTGTTAATTTCCCTTTGATACCAACTTCCATTAGCACGGCGATATGTAAGGCAGAGGGAGCGCGGTGGCTCAGTAGGTAGAGGTGCAGGCTGCAAGCCGAGAGGTCCTCGGTTCGAATCCGACCTGCGGCAACCGCGTTGTGTCCTTGGGCAAGACACTTCATCTCCATTGCCCGCGTGGGGGCACGATGGCGCCGTGTACTAAGGCGTACTGCACATGGATGGCACGCATGTCTTCAACCAATCTAACCCTGCCTGTGCTGCACTGCGGAGTTACGATGTTGGGGAGCTGGCAGCTGCTCGTCGTTGCTCGGTGGTTCTCTCCGGGAACTCCGGCTTCCTCCACCCGTAAAACTGTCATGATTAGCCATTGCGCATAGATATATGACCTTAAACATCAATAACTAAATAAATAAATAAATCATGTAAGGCAGATGGTTCGATCCTGACCAGAGGTAGGTAACTACGTTGTCCCTGGGCAAGACACTTAATCCCGATTGTCCATATGGGAGTACGGTAGCGCTATGCACCAAAGCGTACTGCATGTCGATGGTGTATGCCTTTGTAACTTCACATTTGGGTTATTGTAATGCATTACTGTCCAACCTTCGACAATACCCGTACTCCTGCAGGAAGTATTAAATGCATCAGCACGAGTGATCTGTGGAGCATCACGATCTCAACACATCACTCCTGTTTTGATGGATCTGCATTGGCTGCCAGTACAATACAGAATAATTTTCAAAACATTATTATTAGTTTTCAGGGCACCAAACAACATGTCACCAGCCTACTTTGATACCAGCTTTCATTAGCCCAGCGATGCGTAAGGCAGATGGTTCGATCCTGACCAGAGGTAAATACGCTGTCCCTAGGCAAGACACTTAATCCCGATTGTCCATATGGGAGTACGGTAGCGCTATGTACCAATGCGTACTCCTGTTTTGATGGATCTGCACTGGCTGCCAGTACAGTATAGAATAATTTTCAAAACGTTATTATTAACACCAAACAACATGTCACCAGCCCATTTAGAAGAACTTATCGTTACCACGAATGTGTGTCAATACAACCTGAGGTCTGATGTTAAAATGTTATTACATGTTCCAAAAATTAGGTGTAAGGCATTTGGAGATAAATCATTCTCATTCGCTGGTCCTCACTTGTTGAAGAATTTACCCGATCATCTGCAAAGACTGTCCAACGTCAACACTTTCAAGAAAGATCTCAAAACATATCTATTTCAAAACTCCTATAAATGATGTTCAGGACTGTAAAATACGGTATATATTCTGTTTGTGTATTTGCACTAGCTCAGTAACATGTACACCGCCTTAGAATATGGTTCTTTATCCATTGAACTATAATTTTGGCGCTATATAAAAGGGTATATTATTTTTATTATGACTGCCTTCAACCGCTGCAAACACTGTTTGTGCAGAGTTGGTAATTTGGTGAAACTGACAGTTAGGTACTTCATCCGGATTGACCGCGTGGGGGCACGGTGGCGCTGTGTACTTAGGCGCACTGCATGTCGATGGCGCACTTGTTGTCAACCAAAGCTAACCCTGATTGTGTAGAGTTAGTACGTTGGGGAGTCTGGCAGTTGCTCGCCGTTGATCGGTGGTTCTCTCCGGGTACTCCAGCTTCCCCCACGCGTAAAACTGTCCGACAGGAGTCCGACTGTCGAAAGTGCCGTTAAATCCCAATAAATAAACTGACAGTTGCTCGTCGTTGCTCGGTGGTTCTCTCCTGGTACTCCACTTTCTCCACCCGTAAAACTTCCCGACAAGAGATGACCCTGGCTGTCGAAAGTGTCGTTAAATCCCAATAAATAAATAAACTGACAGTTGCTCGCCGCTGCACGCAATTAATCTTCGGGTACTCTGCTTTCGTGTTAGGAAAAGGGTTAACCAAATCAGTCTTGATTGACAGAGTTCATTGAGTATGGTCAAACCAGACTGAATTGGTCAAATTACTTATTATGGGAAAATGTGTTGCTTTAAATTTATGTATTTTGGTGTTCGTGTTCAGAGGACTGAACCCCATCTAATTGTCTTTCACTTCCTATGATTCCCACGGGGAACAAAACAAACAAAAGTGGAATCAGAGAAAAATAACACTGAACAAATAAACCAAAGTAAAAACTAATATCAATCAAAAATAAGATCCTCCCAGCTAAGAAATCCACTCAGAAAAAGACCCTCCACCACCAAATCAGAGTAGGTAAGCCACGATAAAAAGGTGAGAGCAAAACACAAACTAAACATTTATTGCGCCGAAGTAAACTACAAGCCCGCAAGAGACATTTGAGAGAGTTAACATATCAAGCTAACTCGTACACACTTGGGAAAGTGGAGTGAATAATTGAACATCAAATGCTGTTTAAGATGTATTGCTTTGTACATTAACATTTGTGAAAACAAGTGCAACGCCACGAATGCCTATGGCCAGTGTCAAGCACGAGTGTCTAGTCATTTATGTTCGTTGAATTTGAATTAACACTTCGTCGTGTGAGAACCATAAGGTTCTATCTTCCATTGGAAGATAGAACCTTGTGGTTCTCACACGACGACGTTGAACCCGAGCAGCCGCTTTTACGTCCAGCCACATGATACGCCATAATGTCATTAAATAGGATGGATGCTAAGTGCATGTGTGTGGTAGACTAATCAACATTTTCAACGTGCAGCCCCAACGCTGCACGTTGAAAATATTAATTGGTCTAATCCAAAGGTTGATATCTCATCTTATCTCCATTAAACCATAGCACCAATACAACAGGCTACCAAATGTGTCCATGGGGCATTAGTGCCCCCACTTAAACGGCCATAACTCTGCCAAAGAATATCGAACCAAGTCCACTATCAATCCCAACATGTATTATGTGGTTATAAGGGTAACACTTAATGCCCCATTCGCCCAACTGGCGTGGGCATAATAAAATAGTAGTTGATAGCAACATAGCACTATGTTACCATAAGAGTAAAATCCTCGCTCTCTGACTGGATAAGAGCTGGCGTAATTTCTTTTATGTTTATGGCTATAGTAGCAAATGTTACCGTCTGACGTCACCACACGAAATATTTGAAATGACGTCGCCCGTTTCGTAATTGCTTCATCAACGGAGTGACCAGCAAGCCGCTTCATTTTTATGGAATTTTCACGTGTGCAGCGGACGGTGTTCCGGATGAAGTGTTGTTTAAATTACAAACCGATTTACGATTTGAATTGAGATGGAATTAGTTTATCTGGTTTATTGATTATTGATCAAGTGTCGAGAGGTTTATTTACTAAACCTGTGATCGTTAAAAGTTGCCTTGAACAAGGCAACTTTTTAACGATCACAAGTTTAGTAAATATGCCTCTCGTGTTTCACGATGTAGAATGTGGGCTATCGATAGTGTCTTATTAGAACATTTACGTTATTGTGATGAGTTGACGGTAACATGTCTGATGTTTGCGGCTCGGAGCGTATGTTCAACCTCGACGCTTTGTCAATTCATCACAGTAATTCCTAACACACAATTCAGCGAGGAGCATAAGCAATAATTCAGCCCTATACCCCTCTGTGGTAATGGTCCTATCTACTACGTTGAAACTGTACCCGATTAACTCTCAGGGAGCACTGGAATAGACCAAGTTCAAGAGTTACTCGTGGCACCCATACAGTACAACCGCCGTGGACTGGTCACATTCCACGGGTGGGCAATATGTCTATGGACGCAATAATATTGTATTCCAAACACCGATTATAGGAATAATCATCAAAAATTTAATTAATGAAGCTAATGCTGATGATGATTTTTATTGCCTGGTAAACGTATGCGTGGACATCACTGCCCACGCGTGGAATACGACCAGTCTACGGCAACTGTACTGTAGCCTCATATGGTAAATTAGAAGTACCACGTGGCTTTACGATAGTACTCCACTATGTCTAATTCCCATCCACTGTGAGGGTGGAGTGACCATTCGCTTAAAAATGTATGTTAAATGGAAACAGAGGTTCTAAATACAGTACGTGGAGAGTGTATTATCATTAAATCACCCACAGAGTGGAGATACCACCAGAGCAATAACTGCAAATTTATTGCAAAGCATAACCATCACAAGCAAAGTTCCAGCCAATGGACCTCCGGGTTAAACCCGGGGGTCCATTGTCTGAAACATTGCTTGTGTTTTATGTCCATATGTACAGAATTTGAAAGTGATACTTTGGGTGCTAACTCCACTCCGCGGGTGATTTAGTTACAATCCACTCTCCACGTACTGTATATATAAAAAAAATATAGGATTCCACTATTTTTCCAAATCCAAAATGGTCACCTTTATAAAGAGTTGTAGATTATTGAAAATACTTTGTATAACAGCGACATTTTATACAGATTTTTATAGGTTTACGATGGTGTCACGAGGAAATGACATCCGTTTGTATTAATAAATTTATTTTTCACAGTGACAGTACTTGGTTGCTTTAATCATGATAAACGGGACATACTCGCACGAAGGTTCGCCCAAATTCTTTTGGAATCGACATCTTGTAGCGGTAGATTCGCAGCAAGTGAATGGTAGTCACAGTCATGAAGCTTAATTGTGGTATCAAAACTAAAATCATATCGGCCTATTTTGTTGTGATCTGTACTGAAAATGAACGTTTGTAGGTATGATTTGAGTTGGTGTGAAAACATGGATTGCACGTATGCCAGGAGGAGGTGCTATTATGGTGCCACCTCTGCTGTAGTTGTCAAACTCCCGAATATGACAACAGGAGCTATTTTAGAAGCAGAATATAAAGAAGTCATACCAGCTCAGGGCGAGTCATAAACACCCAAGTCATCGGGTTCACAATTGGAGCCACGGGTACCTATACAAAATCCTGAGCGACCTGGTATGTTGTGGTCAGGGGCTTAAATATGCACAAATACTTAACAATGCATACAGGTATGCTTTCTAATCGCGATTAGCTAATTGTCAGGATAAATATATGTCTTCACTTTAAAATCCAGTGGGCCAGGGACTGAAAGAAAGGGTATGGTACCTTTTGAGCAGAAGTAAAGGGGATCGTGGGGAATACGTACAAAGCAACACATTTGTTTGACGGAGGTTAATATGAATGTATGTTTTGGGAAGAAGTCCGTGTAAGGTGGGATTGTGACATTTGGTAACGACACCTGCTGGAGGTGGTCTAAGCATTTAGAATACAGTTCACTGCGTGATCAGTTCTCTTGTACATCTGACAGGCCCTAGACAGAAACGTTGGCTCCAACTGGATACATCGCTTTAAATCGAAGAATGAAATTGGTAATCCCATTTGTTTCTGCATTTAGAGGCAAGGAGCGACTTCTCAGATTAATTGCCTGGAAATGATTAATGAAACTATTGCATCCAAGGCGACCACTCGTTGTTATTCAGCAGTGAATGCCGATAGGTCTATCGGAGCTTTGGCTACGGACTAATTCAAAGGGTTGACATTAACATGCATGTTTTGTGTGACGGCAGACAGCAGGTCCAGAATCTGTTGGTCCAGCTCGACTTGATCTGGAATGCATGAAGTGATGGGAAAACATGTATTTTATGTTCACGTCGGGGGATAGGTAGAAGAAATCAAGTCCAAGGCGCGCCTCGTACATTGGTATCACAAGGCTTCTGGTTAAGGTTTATATATGTTCAACGGTAATAGCTATGGTGTTGTTATACGTGTCGGACTATACAGTTTTCCGCTGCATAAATGTTGATCACCATGGTCCTTTGAAAGAACGCACGGTTAAGCAATGGTTTAAAAAACGAAAACGAATGAACAAATATAGTGATTACACACGTAAAAGGCGCACCACGTACGGTGCGTGACATATCAGACATATTAACAGTAGGCGACATTTTGATCCTGTACTTCTTGGTAACCTTTTTTAAATTTTTTTTTATACTCGATGGGAGGGGGCGCGGTGGCTCAGTTGGTAGAGGTGCAGGCTGCAAGCCGAGGGGGTCCTCGGTTCGAATCCCACCTGCGGCAACCGCGTTGTGTCCTTGAGCAAGACACTTCACCCCCATTGCCCACGTGGGGGCACGGTGACGCTGTGTACTAAGGCGTACTGCACGTCGATGGTGCACCTGTCTTCAACCAATGCTAACCCTGCTTGTGTGGAGTTGGTATGTTGGGGAGCTGACAATTGCTCGCCGTTGTCTCGGTGGTTCTCTCCGGGTACTCCGGCTTCCTCCACCCATAAAACTGTCACGGTCATGGTTCAGGCCTGGCATTCTGAAAAATGCAGGAGGGCAAAAAATCGCTCTCCTCAATCAGCTTAGGAGAGCAATTCGCTTTACACAGCATTTTAAGTATCCAGTTGAACGAACTCATTGAAACTGAAACCAACCGACTACATCAGTGATTTTATTAACTTTACTAAGGTAAAGCGAAATCTCTTAGATATCTAGATGTTTCACTCAACAACCGAACACACACTTGACAAGACCTGTGTGTGTACCCAGACCAAGGGGGGTTGAAGGTGGTAGTGGTAGGCATATGACTTTCTTGGACAACAGGTCTGCTTGAATCTACAGTCACATCCTGGTGCACGTGCTTCAAGTGACAGGATAGTAGTAATGGTAGTATATTATAGTGTCAATATTCCTTGAATAATTACCCCTCAAACTGTGATGTCAGTTGTTGAACTTGAAACTGACAGAAAAAAAAATATTGCTGTGACCCATTTTGCTTCAAATGATTGCAACTGTGTTTGGGTATGGTTGCAGCCATTACCTTTTACCACTAAACCACTTTCAAAATGAAATTATGTGATGTTATGTGACTTCGAAGTTAAATTATATTTTTGCTTTACAACAAAAATTTAATGTGAGCACAATACAAGTAATCTCAATCATCCCAGACCAAAATATTTAGGAGGGCAATTTTTCGCTCTCCTTAATTCTTTCAGGAGGGCAGTAAGGAGAGCTAAAAAATCGCTCTCCTGAAATTGCCAAGCCTGATGGTTAGCCGTTGTGCAGAAATATGTGACCTTAAACACCAATAAATAAATAAATAAATAATTTACTCGATGGAAGTAGAAGAAGAGCGATGGATCGTCCCACATTGGAGGGACCTAGTGGTGGACCTAGGAAGTGTCGTCATGTCACGTGACCCAGTGGCGCCATGTTGTGTTGCCATGGTAACGCGCGTGAGCGGCCATCTTGTGACGTCATCCCATAGTGATACATGATCTTAGTGCGCATGCGCAGCGCGTGTTCTTAGGGTGACAGTGTTTCCGTCGGCCATTTTGTATACTGGAGGCCGCCATCTTGGTTTCTATGGTAGCACGTGGTTGCTATGTTACCCAATTTTCTGCAATGGGCGGGGACATGTTCCTTTGTACAAGAGTAATTTCCGGATTCGCAGAATTACCCAAATAGACCCGACAATCCCTCCAAATCACCAAAAATGACGTTATTTACTACGGATTTCCCATTTTATCGGCTTAGCACGTAGTGCTAGAGGACCGCGGGGCACCAGGGCGAGTTCGATTGAACTAGAGTAATTTTCTGGCTTGGATACTTTATAGAATTACCATAAACAACCCGACAATTCCTCCAAATCACCAAAAATCCATCCCAAACTACCGAAATTGACTTGATTTAGACGGCTTTATCGGAACTCCACCTTGGTGGTACCTCTGACTAATTGAGTAGAACATTCTCATACATCAGCAGAAGGGAGTGGAAGAGAGACATTCAAACTACTGCTTTGTTCTCTGAATACAAATAAATAGCAGTTATTAGAACGTGGTTGATTGAACGTTTCCACATCTTGTCAGCCAAGGGTGCGACTGATCATGCAGATATATGATTTACTTGCGAATCGAGAATGTGTCCTGAATATAGATGTGCAGCTCGGGAGTGATAGATAAAGTGCAAATTGTAGATTATGACTATGGCATGTTTTGCATGATGTGGACATTGTTGTATTGATAACAATCGGACAGGTTGTCAACGCTGATTGGTGTGGTTGTGATAGAAAACACAGCTAATTGCGGTCGTTGTTATAAACGAAGCAACTGCATAGGGTATCAAGGCTGAAGGTGAAGGTCAAAGCAATTATTTCTCACAGTAGGACTCTAAGATGTTAATTGTATTAGGATTAACGCGCCGTTATAATATTTGTAATCGACATTGACAACGTAATGTTATTGTATTTGCCTACAACAAAACTTACGTGCACGGGAAGTCGATCGAAAGATTTTATTGAAAACCGATTGCTCTCCCCGTGTAACCTAAAATTCGCCTTTCGGCGGCAATAATCCGCTTTTCGGAGACAAATGAGCTTGAAACGCCACCGTCGGTGCTTTTGGCGAAGCGAGATAGAAAAAAATAAGAGCTTTTCGGCAGGATGAATGGGTAAATAATCTATAACTCATAACGATTTATAAAAATCGTTTTTTTCAGTCCGAAATTTGTTTCTTTAGTCATGGAAAGCGTCTGGAAACCAAATATTAATTCGATCAAAATTTACATATGTTCGTGTCAAGCAAGTTTTTCATCGTAAAAACTCTTTTTATACCATGATTACCTATTCTACTATATATGAAAAGCCTTTGACATAAATTTCAGCTTTACACACCAACCGTGATGAACACGAAGCAATGGGATTTCAATAGTAAATTTACACCTACAGTAGAACTACATCCCCGATGACATTCGGTGACGTCGACCTGAATGCAAACTTGTCTAAATTTATCGCACGTCGCCTCGCGAAGAGTGAAATGGAAGTGGCAATTATTTATTACGTTTTTAAATGGGTTTACCTCATTAGATGCCAAAAATTAACAAACGTGCATTGTCTCATGTTAATAAAGCATGCATAACTCGAAATAGTATGTTATTATGTTATTAATACGAAAAAGGCTCAGTTTCTTTTTTTCATTCCGTTTCGGCGATAAAATTGACAGCGGAAGTACCGCCCACCGATGCTCGTGTAAACAAAAAACAGATTCGCTCGTATGTAGGTCTGGTGCTCAGTAAAATCGAGAAAAAATAATAACGACTCTTAATACTCTGACGATCATGGTATAAATAAAATATACCCAAAGTAGCTTGGTGTACCAAATGTTCACCAGTCCTGTTGAAGTGGTGTTAACCGCGCGCCGAAGGCTCGCGGTTAACACCACTTCACCACTGGTGGTGAACATTTAGTACACCAAGCTACTATGGGTATATTCTATACTTTTATTTAACATGTGACGTTTTGTCTATTTGATATGATATTTTTGCTATTAGTAGAGATTGGTAGATTATCCGAAAAACTCGAAGAAAAGTTCTCGCATTTTTTACAAAATTCAATCACGCCACTAACGGAATCGGACAACGCTGCGCTTTGGTACATACGATAAACGACGGGATGCAATTCGTCCGCCGAAGGTGCGTAAGGAGACTTTATGAGGCTATGCCTTGCCCCTTGTTGTACGATGTTTGAGTTGACACTTGTTGTCTGGTCGTTCCAGCTGGTGTTCCGACACACAATTAAAGCCTCGTGTGATTTTATATTATGCTTTATTCCCGATCCTGCATATTCCGCATATTTTTTAGGGCCAGTGAGCACAGTCTGTGGATACAGCTGAGTTAGGATAGTGTCAGGTGAGCAAGTAACAAACCAGTTCACAGCGTTGCTTTCGGCTGGATGATTATTTTATTGTCAAACCTATTACCTTGAACATACAAGTAGGCAGTTTATTTATTTTATATTTTATTTTATATTTTATATTTTATATTTTATTTTTTATATTTTATATTTTATATTTTATATTTTATTTTATTTTTTATATTTTATATTTTATATTTTATATTTTTTTTATATTTTATTTTTTATATTTTATATTTTTTTTTATATATTTTATTTTTATATTTTATTTATTTATTTATTTATTTATTTATTTATTTATTTATTTATTTATTTATTTATTTATTTGTGTTTAAGGTCACATATTTCTGCACAATTTCTAATCATGACCACGACAATTTTACGGGTGGAGGAAGCCCGACCTTAGTTATAGTTATTTTGATACTCGCATCAGTGTACAGATCAAGGGTGGTACGACTGTAGCCCCAATACACCCATGCCCCTCCCCCTGTTGACGTCATCGGACGGTAAAAGCATGTAAAAACAATGCCGTCTAAAACCAAATGATGAAAAAGATCGCCTCCATACAGTATACTGTTATTGGATAGAGATTACACAGTTACCATATTCAATGCAAGGTATCGTCGTGTGAGAACCAGAAGGTTCTATCTTCCGCTGGAAGATAGAACCTTCTGGTTCTCACACGACGGTATCATGACACCTGTTGAAATTTCTTAGAATTACGATTTTGTTTTTCGATGGAAATGCGTGGTTTGCGCATGTCCGTCGAGCATGGAAACCATCTTCAATAAAAAATGCAGAAAATGTTGTCCTTTTCCAAAATGCAGTCCTGTTGCAGCACTCGAAAGTGTTTTGAATGCCTAGCTTTGTTATTGAATATCTGAAGCACATTCGGCCACGAGTTGTTCTTGCGAAATATTGTTTTATTATCAGTTCTGGTGCGAATACGATAACAAACTTACAGGAACCAGTGGTGCCTACAGTCGACTCTATGAGTTGATGGCATACGTGTTTCGTGTTCTATACATCCTAACCTTTATTTTGATGTATAATTTGTGTATATTTAACGAGCTGCCAGCACCCCAGTATCGTAACTCCGCACTGCAGCACAGGCAGGGTTAGATTGGTTGAAGACATGCGCACCATCGACGTGCAGTATGCTTTAGTACACGGCGTCATCGTGCACCCATGTGGACACTCGGGGTGAAGTGCCTTGCCCAAGGACACAGCGCGGGAGCGCGAATCAGTCGCTGAAATGGTCACCCATCCAACTTCTAACCGCGCTCGACGTTGCTTAACTTCGGTGATCTGAAGAGAACCGGTTACTGCGACGCCACCGCGCCCCAACATCATGCATATTTATGAAGCTCAATATTGCGAACACTGCAGCTGTAAACAGTAACAGTTGGAAATTTTGCCGAATTGAAATCAAGTTGGAATTTTGGAAAGTAAAACTCTAAAATCCAGAAAGATGGAAATTCCAACTACTCATGACTTGCCCTCCGAATTTCCAACTATAGGATATTTTGGCCAGAATTGGGGGTGACCTTCCCCCCCCCCCCACCCCGTAGCCACATCCCTGGCCATGGGGGGGGGGAGGTAGCCACATCCCTGGCCATATAAGTTGCAAAACTTGCACGTCAATCCTTGTCAAACAAATGAGTTAAAAATAAAAATGATAACCTTTTTTACTGATTTGGATTTTTCGGCAGCTTTCGTTGAATAACACTTTCGCCCACTCTGAGGAAGTTCAATAACATTAAACTACGACTTCGTCAAAGTAATTTGTATTTTTTGTTTTTTATAGATGTTTGACGCCGTCAGAGTTTAAATTATCATTAAAATCCTCGTTAGCACAAAACAAATTGTAACAAACTTCACGAGGGTAAGTTCGCTTTACTCCTCTAACCGTAAGTACTGTTTTCAACCCATACTGTCTTTCTTCCACATTCCTCATTGAAATAGTTAAAACGTCTTAACTGAAGAAATTAATAAGCTCCGAAATTGTGAACTTTATAAACAAAATCTTCGAAAATGACGCTGAAACTTTAAGGGCCTATATAAGTAATGAAATTTTGTTTATTTTGAATATTCTCACCTCCGATATTCCCTCAATTCAAATTAAATATACACAAAATGTACATCAAAATGAAGGTTGGGATGTATAGAACACGAAACACATGTGTAATCAACTCATAGAGTCGACTGTAGGCACCACTCGTTCCTGGAAGTCTGCTGCCGTATTCGCACCAGAACTGATAATTTAATAATATTTCACGAAAACAACTTGTGGCCAAATGTGCGTTACATATCCAAGAACAAAGCCAGGGGGTAAAAATTTTTCAAAACACGGCGACAGAGCTGCATTGGGGAAAATTCCAACGCCTTTGCTTTTGTTTACGTATGAGTATACTTTCGATTTCCGGCCGACGTTATCGGACAGAAAAAGCATGTAAAAATAACGCCGTCTAAAATCAAATAATGAAAAAGATCGCCTTCATACAGTATACTGTTATTAGATAGAGATTGCACAGTTGCCATATTCAGTGCAAGGTATCATGATACCTGTTGAAATTTCTTAGAATTACGATTGTGTTTTTGGATGGAAATTCGTGGTAACGAGTGATTTGCGCATGTCTGTCGAGCATGGAAACCATCTTCAATAAAAAATGCAGACAATGTTGTCCTTTTCCAAAATGCAGACCTATCGCTGTATTCGAAAGTGTTTTGAATGCCTAGCCTTGTTCTGGGATATATGAAGCACATTTGGCCACAAGTTGTTCTGATGAAATATTATTTTATTATCAGTTCTGGTGCGAATACGGTAGCAGACTTCCAGGAACCAGTGGTGCCTACAGTCGACTCTACGAGTTGATTACATATGTGTTTCGTGTTCTATACATCCCAACCTTCATTTTGGTGTATAATTTGTGTATATTTAATCTGAATTTAAGGAATATGAGAGGTGAGAATTTCAAAATAAACAACATTCCATTACTTATATAGCCCCTTAAGGGGACGTCCAACCTAACTTTGGTCAAATTTCATGTAATTTTCTTTCAAGTCTAAAAAAGGCCCAAAATGAATAACCCCAATAAATTATATGTCAAAATGCTTGGAATGTGCCATGGGACTGCTGCCATGTGTAAATAGCACTACCTGAAAGTCTGCTATGGCATAAGTAAGAGAACAAAATTTTTACAATAAAATACCTCAAAATAAAATAACAGCTGTATTCTATAAACATTGAAGTACATACTCGAAGAAATCTTTTCCTAATTCATGAAAGTAATAAAGATTGAGACCAAATGTTATAAGTGGAGTGCTCACTGACTGAAGATAGACATTTTCTTTTGTTTATGTTTTGATTTGGGGAGTTCAACAAAGGTCAACTTGAAGGAGTCCACTAGAAGAAGTATGGAAGGACAAAAGAGGGTCTCCCAATAGAAAGATGTATGTGTCTCTGGTGGTTTGGAAAGAAACTATGATATTCTCCTTTGTAGAATGCACTGCAAAGTCATACATTGTAGTTGAATAAATATATTTACAAACCCCTTGCACTGTAACCCCGTTTATCCCATGCATCAATTTGACAATGATTAAATTGTTACATTTGTCTGGTTTATCAATAAGTATAATAGCTTTGTTTACTCTTGGACACCAATACACTCATGATATCTGTTGGAGAAGAAATAAGGGTAACTGTAACCTGTCACTGCAATAAACCATCCAATGTACTTAAAAGTACATTGTTATTCAAAACACATCAAATCAACCTTACATAACCATTATTGCATTACTTTCCCCAAGGAGGCTTATTGGTATATTGAGATCAGAAGGGCACATCCAGAGGGTCTCACATATTTTTTTCAAGAACGCAGTACACAAAGCAATCCCCAAAAGGTGACAAGTGAGCTCCATTTGACACAAAAAAATTACCGGTGAGGGGCTCGCTAACTTGTATTACTCTACCTCTGGCACTCAAGGCAAATGCTTTTTTCTCAAAGTTTAACTCTTTGTTTTCTTTTTGAAGATCCTGGCCACACATGTTCCAAACAGTATCAGACAGGTAACCCTCCAAATAAGTGTACCTGCAAAAATCATGTTACACTGCAAAACATTCTTTTTAGACTTTTAGTTCTGGACCTTTCATGCTTCTTACTTCCAACTATAACACTTAATTTATTGATTAATGGGTGAATAGAAAAGTCCTGCCGTAATCAACATTTTGAGTTACATAAGCCTTCAAAACCGCTCTGATAAAAGTGTCAAACATCAGATTGGTGGCTTTATACAGAATATTCATTAGGTTGTTGCTTGATAATAGGAACCGAATCCTCACCAGCAATATTTTGTAGCAATACATTTGAGGGTATCAGCAGGCACTTTGCAATAAATTGTAACAAATCAATTAGTTATAAACAAAATTTTCTAACTCAAAAGAGTGAAAAAGTACCACAACTCTGAAAAAATGTGGGAAGAAACACATGCTACAGCAGCTACACAGGCATTGTTTCCCCATGATGCTCGATCACAACACCAAATATCCTTCAAATTGGAGTAGTAACGGTTGAGATACAAGGGAGAATGTTGGTACATGTAATGATGAATGGGTAAGAGGACAGAGGTCACCACTGGCACTGCACGGCCCTAGATGCACCTTTGATTTTCCAACTTCCAGGTCTGGGGCATAATAATCGCAACACACCCACCTTATCAATTCATAATTTCAGTAAAATAAAAGGAATTATCAATTTTAATTAATTTATAGATGATGGGAAATATTTGGCTTCTTTCGCCTTCTCGTACTATTAATTACCACAAACAATATCAGTTTGATGCCGTCAAACGAAACTGAACGCATGTGGTCTGGTTAAAAAGTTACTCGGCATGGATAATGAAGAAATTGCGAATATTTCGTGTATTTCATTTCTTTCAAAGCCAATTGCAGCTAATTTTGGCCGTGGATTCGATAATTCGTTTCGGTTTTGACCACACGGCCATGCTGGCAGCGGTTATGTTTATTATGATATGCAAATTGGGAGATAAGTTTCCGGTGAAGGAGATTTGTCACATTTGCCAGTGTAAAACGATGACAAAAGATACTGATCGACGCTTGTGTTAGTATGGTTGGTTGCAAGAAAAAACTAAATTCTCAGCATCGTCCAAGCGCACCTTATTTAAAAGCACGAATGCATCATTTTCACCCCATCTTCAATCGGTCCTTTGCAGACATCAAACACACCCGCCTCAAATTCCATGGTTACTGGGAAGTAAATAACTTCACACCATCGGGGGGAAATCAACACGCTCAATATAGTTCCAGGTCACTTGGAATATACTTCGTGAAAAAGTGATTTCTGAAGCATTCTGCTCACTTTGTTATTAATATTGCCTTATTTCATGTGTATCGTCCCGATTTTATACACTCGGTTATTTTTTTCCAAGTGGTTCATGTTGTCTTTCTAGTACGCAATAATTCAGATCTTTTGTCAACAAAAAAGTTCAGATGGCCTGTAAACACGAGAGGGAATTTCGAACCATATTTTGCAAAGCACATTTGGCCACAAGTTGTTTTCTTGAAATATTATTAAATTATCAGTTCTGGTGCGAATACGGTAGCAGACTTCCAGGAACCAGTGGTGCCTACAGTCGACTCTATGAGTTGATTACACACGTGTTTCGTGTTCCAAACATCCCAACCTTCATTTTGATGTATAATTTGTGTATATTTAATTTGAATTGAAGGAATATCAGAGGTGAGAATTTTCAAATAAACAAAATTCCATTACTTATATCGGCCCTTAAGAAATATCAGATGTGGGAATTTCAAAATAAACAAAAATCTATTACCAATACAGCACCTTAACTTGCACATAATTCGGCTTTCGTGACAGAAAATGTTCAAACTGTTCAACATCCCCCTCAATACAAAACTCGCACAGATCAACAATCATCCGACTTTCTCGGACTTCACTGGACACACACCACAACGCGCAGTACTTACAAATTACAACACAATACCGCTGAATTGCCTCTCAATTAATATGAATTGATCTGTGGCAAGAATCGAACTTCCAAATCTACCCGTGCAAAACCTCGCATCCCCATTCAAAAGTGACATGACAGAAATATCACTGAGTACCACTGTCGCGGTATAACACTTTACCTGCCGAGATACAATATAATAATAAAATCACAGCGATAATACTTAACTATCTCTGTAGTCTTCAATGACAAAATATCACTGAGTACCACTGTCGCGGTATAACACTTTACCTGCCGAGATACAATATAATAATAAAATCACAGCGATAATACTTAACTATCTCTGCAGTCTTCAATGACACTCATGGTACAAAAGAACTTGGGAACCCAGTAGCGCTGTGCACTAAACCACACATTATGATGAAATAGCATTTGCTCTCAAACATGTTAACTCTGCTTGTTCCTAGATGTTAAGTTGGAGAGTGCTATCATTACTATGCCGCAGTGGCGGTGACAGCTCCAAAACAGTGTGTGTATGTGTGTGTGTGTGGGGGGGGGGGGGGGGCTGTCACACCTTTCTAGGTACCACAAGGGTGTAGGTTTGAAAATATTTTGTTTTCGTGGAAAGGGGCTATCAATGGTGGTTGGGCGGTGTATTCATGACAAATATATAAATTTATATACGCCACCCCTCACCCCTGAACCTACTCTATTTAAGACACTAACCTCATCCTATTTATTTAGTTTTGTTTTTACTTAACCCTTAAAACCCTGGTTGTATCTTCCATATCAATTCAATGGCAGCAACTGGAAGAGGCCACATTCATTATTTGTGGGCAGACCAATTAATATTTTCAACGTGCAGCCTCAGGGCTGCACGTTGAAAATATTGATTGGTCTCCCCCACACATTCACTTACCAGCTATCATACTTAATGAATTTATAATGTATCATGTCCATGGACCTCTCGGGTTCAAAGGGCTAATTATAACTTTGAAATATTATGCTCCATTTGGAGCTTTCTGTTGTTATTCAATAAAATCTTGAAAATCAATGTGGTCATATATGTATAGGTGATGTGTAGTGACCATAGAGGTTGTGTATGTTATGTCGGAAAATGTCGCTCGGGTACCTATAATTGGGGGAACGTGCTTCTCCACCCCTGCTATGCTGTTGCTCGGTGGCTTTCTCCGGGTACTCCAGAGTTTTCAACTCGTAAAACTCTTCGTCATTATATGATCCCAATTGTGACGTTAAACCTCAATAAAGAAATTTAAGAAAACAGTACAATAGTACAGAAACGATGAATTGGACAGCCGTTATATGAAAGTAATTTATTGAATTTCCAGGAATGTTGTTTGAGTGTGTGACCCATGAGTTCTGAGAACAGAACATGGTGTTGATAGGTTACCTGTATTGGGTATGTGACTGCATTCCGAGATCCAACTTGACGGTGCAGGTTGTGGAGTGTCAGTGGTCCCTCCTTGAAATGAACAATACACACGAATGTTTATGAACAAACAAACACGCAGTGCTGCAATCACAAAAGCGAACAGCAGAGAATTTCGATTGGATCGCGACCCGGTCGCAATCGGTCGAAACTCTCTAACCACTGACCTGCAACACTGTAGAATCCCATCTGTCGAAAATGAAATGTAGTGACACTTTATTTTTTTTAGTTGATGTGATCTTGGTTTTGCAACATTTTATTTACGAAATCCCGACACCCTGATTTAGGTATGTCTTGATCGAATCGCAGCTTTATCGTGCAAAATGCTGCATTTGTGATCGTAGCTCTCCATAACGTAGAATCATATCAATGGCTGAATATATAAGACCAAAAACCTAAAGTAGAAAATCGTGACCAAACGCAAAATTCGATAAATGAAAAGAGTGTTGGAAAAATAGGACAACATATTTAATACCGTTCTACACGAGTACACAAATTTTAAATAGAGCACAGCTTGAACGAGTACAGTATCTTATCTTAACGATGAATCTGATGCACTATGTACCCATGCCTGATTTGATCACTGAATGGTCGTTTCGAGGCGTGATACGCTTTATTTATTTATTTATTTATTTATTTATTTATTTATTTATTTATTTATTTATTTATTTATTCCTTGGTAGCAGAAGATGTGGTAAACGTGCCTGTTTGGGGGAGGGAATGGGGGTGGGAAGTGACGTCATAGTCACGTGACCCAGCGGCGCCATGTTGTGTTGTCATGGTAACCCGCGTGAGCGGCCATCTTGTGACGTCATCCCCGTGCGTAGCGCGTGTTGTCAGGGTGATACATCTTTCCAACGGCCCTTTTGTACACTGGAGGCCGCCATCTTGGTTTCTATGGTAGCGCGTGGTTTCTGTGTGACCCAAAGGCCTACAACAAGACAGGGGTTTGTTTGGAGGGTAGGTTCGATTGAATCGGAGTATCACAAATTACCACAAACAACCCAACAACCCCTCCAAATCACCAAAAACGACTTTATTTACTGCGGATTCCCCATTTTATCGGCTTAGCACGTAGTGCTATGACACTGAAGGGCCCGAGGGGGGGGAGGGTTCGATTGAATAGGAGTATTTTTCTGGCTCTGATATTTCCTAAACCCTCGTTTAAATCGTAGAATTACCACAAACAACCGAATTCTTTCAGAATGCTTTGCTTCTATCTATCTATGCCATAGTTTTCGTTTACCTGGGCATGCTCCTTTGTCCTGGAGTATGCTCCTGCAGAGTAGATAAGCCTATAAGCTGGGACAACTTTGCTTATTATTACTATATTTAGCTTTTCTGTTTTTGTCTTTTTTGCTTTTATTGTTCTTGTCAGTTCTGACCCTATTCCGTGTACTCTTGTTGTTTCATTTATGTAGATCACCCAATCAGTTCGGTTTACTGGCGCTAACTAACCAAACAGATTGCTTCATCCTCCCCCCCCCCCCCCCCGTAATCTGTATGCAGAGTTACCTCCCCTTATTACAACGAAGTCCTATCCGATTCTCATCACCTCTATATCAAATGGTCACGTCCCATGGAATCCCTTTTTATGGAATCCCTTTTAAGTCGTATGAGGTCATGAGGTCTATGAAAAAAGCCCTCAATGAGGTCTAATTTACTATCCCTCTTAGCCTCATTTCGTTTGAGGCCATGAGGGCCACGAGAAACGCCTTCAATGAGGCCTAATTTACTATCACTCTTAGCCTCATTTCAGTATTTGAGGATACCTATGGCCTGGTATTGTATTATTTGAGGATACCTATCGAGGATACTTTCTGGAGAACCCCTTTTTTGTCGTATGAGGCCATGAGAAATCCCTCAGTGAGGCCTCATTTACTATCCCTCTTAATCTCATTTCGTTTGAGGCCATGAGGGCCATGAAGAAATCCCTCAATGAGGCCTCATTTACTGTCCCTCTTAGCCTCATTTCGGTACTTGAGGATACCTATGGCCTGGTATTGTATTATTTGAGGATACCCATCGAGGATTCTTTCTGGAGAACCCCTTTTTTGTCGTATGATGCCATGAGGGCCATGAGAAATCCCCTACTGAGACCTCATTTACTATATCCCCTTTTAGTCTCATTTCGGTATTTGAGGATACCTATGGCCTGGTATTGTATTATTTGAGGATACCTATCGAGGTTACTTTCTGGAGAATCCCCCTTTTTGTCGTATGAGGCCATGAGGGCCATGAGAAATCCCTCAATGAGGCGTCATTTACTATCCCTCTTAGCCTCATTTCTTTTGAGGGCATGAGGGCCATGAAGAAATCCCTCAATGAGGCCTCATTTACTGTCCCTCTTAGCCTCATTTCGGTATTTGAGGATACCTATGGTCTGGAATTGTATTATTTGATGATACCTATCGAGGATACCCTTTGGAGAATCTCTTTTTTGTCGAATGAGGCCACGAGGGCCATGAGAAATCCTTCAATGAGGTCTAATGTAGTCTTATCAACGACTTCTATCTTATCTCCAAAGCTCCAAGGTTACTACTTGTCTATGGCCTATCTGCCCTATCATTAAGCTTTTACAGTTGTTCAATTGCGGCCTTGTACCAGTGCTATTGATTATACTATCATCCATTAATATTGACTTGTAACACAACTTCCTAGCTATACCTATCTCAATCTCGTCTATAACAAATACTGAAATGAGGCTAAGAGTGATAGTAAATTAGGCTTCATTGAGGGCTTTTCTCATGGCACTCGTGACCTCAAACGAAATGAGGTTAAGAGGGATAGTAAATTAGACCTCATTGATGGCTGTTCTCATAGACCTCATGGCCTCTCATACGACTAAAAAGGGATTCCATAACCAGAGACGTTTCACAAAAAGGGATTCCTTGTGACGTGGCCATTGGATATAGAGGTGATGAGAATCGGACAGGACTTCGTTGTAATAAGGGGAGAAAACTCTGCATAGAGATTACAGGGGATGAAGCAATGTGCTTGGTTAGTTAGCGCCAGTAAAGTGAACTGATTGGGTGATCTAGATAAATGAAACAACAAGAGTACTCGGAATAGGGTCAGAACTAACAACAACAGACTAGAAAAGATAAGTATTATAATAATAAGCAAAGCTGTTCCAGCTGATAGGCTCTTCTACTCTACTGGAGTATACCCCAGAACAAAGGAACATGCCCAGGTAGTTCCGAAAGAATTCGAAAAAGTACAACTTGTCGGGTTGTTTGTGGTAATTCTACGAATTAAACGAGGATTAGGAGAAATCCGAGCCAGACAAATACTCCTATGCAATCGAACTCCCCCCCCCCCCCCCCCCAAGCCGGGCCCCTCCGTTTCATAGCTCTACTTGCTAAGCCTACAGAATGGGGAATCCGTAGTAAATAAAATCGTTTTTTAGTGATTTGGAGGGTTGTCGGGTTGTTTGTGGTAATTCGTGATACTTCGATTCAATCTAACATACCCTCCGAACATACCCCTGTCTTGTTGTAAGCCTCTGGGTCACATAGCAACCACGTGCTATCATAGAAACCAAGATGGCGGCCCCCAGTATACAAAATGGCCGTTGTAAAGATGTATCACCATAACTACACGCGTTGTGCATGCGCACGCATATCACGTATCACTATGAAGATGAAGTCACAACATGGCGCCGCTGCGTCACGTGACTATGACGTCATTTCCCCTCCCCCATTTCTTCCCCCAAACAGGCACGTTTACCACATCTCCGACTACTTGCATTGTCAGGCAGTTTTGCGGGTGGAAGAAGCCGGAATACCCGAAGAGAACCATCGAGCAACGGTGAGAACTAACAGACTCCACAACGTCTTAACTCTGCACGAGAAGGGTTAGCATTGGTTGAAGACAAGTGCACCGTCGACGTGCAGTACACCTTAATCCACAGCACCACCGTACCTCCACGTGGGCAATCGGGATGAAGTGCCTTGCCCAAGGACACAACGTAGTGACCCTTGGCGGGGATCGATCGTGGACCTCTCGGTTTGAAAACCAAGCCGTAACCCCTGAGCCACCGCGCTCCCCGCATGATACACAAACATGTCCTATGCGTAAAACGTTGATATTCGTCGTGGTTATACTTAATTTTCTGGACGAGATTCTTAAATTTCACCATGAACTGAAGACGAGTTGAAGATTCTGTTTAGTACCAAATCTAAAGCCCGATAAACAATGTGTAAGTGGATTAAGAAACGCTTCATATAAAGTCTAGAATAGCGTTGTTAAGAAACAATGCATCGTTTGGCACCGGGTCCGCTCCAAAAAATTGTTCCCAATGACATTGATATTTGGAAGCCTTCAGTGACAGATATTTATTCACACAACGATTTATTCAGGTATTTATTTAATTTAAAAAATGTCTGTAACTTTGTATTTTGGATTATGTATAGTAAAACGTCACTTAGTTTCCACTCGGTGGGTTTTAAGTCCAGGTTGACGTTTTACGTCATTCGGTTGACTCGGACTCTTTTGCGACAATGGGAATAAAAATGCCGTAAGACTGTCGGAATCGAGGTGACCATGGCGGTCGAAAATGTCATTAAACCCCAATAAATAAATAAATTAATAATTTTAGCTAATCAAGTCTGTGAAACATGTTTATTTTTTTATTTATTTATTTATTTATTTATTTATTTATTTATTTATTTAATTAATTAATTAATTAATTAATTAATTATTGGGGTTTAACGAAACTTTCGACCACCATGGTCACCTAGCTTCCGACAGTTTTACGACTGGAGGAAGCCGGAATATCGGGAGATAACTACCGTGCAGTAGCAAGTAACTGTCAGAGTCGCCACCATAAGAACTAAGAGTTAGCATTGGTCGAGGATAAGTGCACATCGACGTACGCACGCCTTAATGGACAGCGTAACCGTTCTCCATGTGGGTTGTACGGTTGAAGTGCCTTGCCTAGGGATACAGTGCAGTTACCAGTTGTCGGGATAAAACAATGGGCCATTCGGTTTGAAGTCCGATGCCCCGACCACTGAGCCACCACGTTCCCAATCACACTACGATACAATCTCATTAACCCTTTACCCAACGAATCGCCCGCATTCGCCCGCGTAATATGCAAATTCAGCAGTTGAAATATTATTTTTCAAAAAGTTTCAACAAAACCATATCATGTGACCCCTCGTTGGAACGAGCTCATCGAGCTCGTTCCAACGAGGGGTCACATGATATGGTTTTGTTGAAATTTTTGGAAAAATTTGAAAAAATGAAATTTAAAATAATAAATTTTGATATCGTCTGCGTTGGGTAAAGGGTTAAAGGAAGTCACTGGCAGTGTTTGAACAGACGACCAAGAATCATGGCTAGAAACAGTTTGGTGCCAGACTTTTAGCCAGCCTGAATATTTTCGCCTAAATAATTACAATTAATCTGGCTAACTCTTTATTTGGCCAAACTCTTTATAATTAATTTGGCTTGAACCCTTTTTATAGCATGATTACCTATTCTATAATATATGAAAAGCCTATAATAAATTTTAGCTTTACACACCAACTGTGGTGAACACGACAACAATGGGATTTCAGAAGTTAAATTTACACCTACAGTAGAACTACATCCAAGTTGACCTTTGGTGACGTCGATCTGAATGCGAACTTGTCCAAATTTATCACACGTCGCCTCGTGAAGAGTGCAATGAAAGTGGTAATTATTTATTAAGTTTTTAAATGAGTTTACCCCATAAGATACCAAAAATAACAAACATGCCTTGTCTCGTGTTAATAAAGCATACATAACTCAAAATAGTATGTTATTATGTTATTAAAATGAAAAAAGGCCCCGTTTCTTTTTCTATTTCGTTTCGGTGATAAACTTGACAGCGGAAGTACCGCCCACCGATGCTCATGTAAACAAAAACAGCTTCGCACGTATATGTACAATACGTGGAGAGTGGATTACAACTAAATCACCTGCGGGGTGGAGTTATCACCCAAGCTATAACTTTCAAATTTTGTACATATCGAAAAAAAAACACAAGCAATATTTCAGCAAATGGACCTCCGGGTTTAACCCGGAGGTCCATTGGCTGAAACTTTGCTGGCTATGCTTTGCAACAAATTTGCAATTATTCCTCGGGTGGAATCTCCATTCTGCGGGTGATTTAGTGATAATACACTCTCCACGTACTGTACGTTGCTGCTCAGTAAAATCGAGAAAAAATAATAGCGACTCTTAATAATCTGACGATCATGGTATAAATAAAATATACCACTCGTGGTGAACATTTGGTACACCAAGCTACTATGGGTATATTCTATATATCCAACACGAATAGAAGACGCCACTTGAAAATATTTATTTAGTAATCATTTGTCTGCAAAAGTGAAAACATAAATAACCTTGAATGGCGATTTTTGTATGCACCGTCAGTCATTTATGACCCTATCGGAAGGTGACCAATTGTATTGGCACGAAAGCTTGGTTTCAGTGTGCTTTGTTAAAGTCGTTTATTGTCTGCGCTTTCGGTTATTGTCTGTGCCTTCGGTTATTGTCTGTGCCTTTATTATCGGCTTCATTTTAGGCCAAGTGATAACATTTTGGTTTCTTTCCACCACGCCCTTCACGAGTGTAATAGCATTTACTTACACATGTAAAAAATTAAGCAACTGTAGGTTTTTAGTGCCAAATCAGGTTTTTTCGCGCAATTGATTAAACTGGCACCCAGCAGCGTGAACACTAATCCGGGAACATATTTCAGACAGGAATACAGCTCTGTACACCTGAATCTACCTCTGGAATGTTATTGAGTGATCGTGCTTTATCGGTTTTGAAAGATAAGTTGGTCGTAAATTCGGTAAGATTAAGCTTGCTAAAGACCCAATTCACTGTATTCGAGAATAGCGAGGCCACAACGGTGCGGCCTAGGAGGTAATTCCATTTACCCACACCACTGGACCAAGGAGATGCGTTAATATAAGTTGAATAACTTCCTCACCAATCCATGTAAAATTAATAACTTTAATACTAACACTAAACAAAAGTAAGAAAAAATCGGCGAAAATATTAAAGAACAAGTTAAAATTACGAGATCGTTTATATTTTATTCTACTAGTTCTTTTTAAAACTTTAAAACTGATGTTTTACGACCTTGCTACTTGATTGGCTGTCAACAGCCACACATGATTAAATAGTCAGTTTATAATCATCAGTCATCACGAATTTCCTAAATCATAACCATAAAACTATTACCCACCAAATGACGCTAGACGTATCTTTCCGATCAATACATGGTATACACAGAACGACACACCCGTGTGAATGGGTTAATCGATATGACACGAGTGCCAGCGGAAGGATAAAACGAGAGGTCGCAGACCTCGAGTTTTATCCTTCCGCAATGGCACAAGTGCCATATCGATTAACCCATCCACACGCATGTGTCGTTCTGTGTTTAGTACACTCCTTCACGCCTATGATAGCAATTACTACAGGCCCACTCAGCAATTCATGTGACAACTCGTCCCCTGAGTGCCAATGTGTTCTGTATGCCAGTAGGCACATAGAACACATTGGAACTCGGGGGACGAACTATCAACAAAAAGAACACATTTTATCGCCAACCAAATTTGCGAGGGGAACCTGTGTTACTATGTTTAGCTATCGCTAGCGATTCGAATTGTAATTGCGCTGCCCGATTTGTAGAAAATTCCAGTGGAATTTCTCTTCTGTTTAAAAATAGTCCTTCAACGATTTCCGTTCCGCACATATGTGCAGAACACAATTTCATTTTCCGTATAGTTTAGTGTTGCTATAGATGGGGATTTCATAGAACAGGCGTGTAATAAATTACAACACTCAGTGAATTGTGGAGGTAGGATTCCGTCGAGTTGACGATGCTGATTGGCTAAGCATCGATGGTGGCGAGATGACAACCATTACTTATTCTCAGTTCCTTATTCGACATTCATTATCAACCGATGTTATCAACCACAGCACTTTCGTCATATTGTGGTCAACGCTTTATGTGTTACAGTACTAAATAGTTTCCGATAGGCGACCATTACAACAATTATGTGAAACAAATATCATCGCTTCACTTAAAATTGGATATTCAAATACCAACATAAAGTACAGACCTTCACAGAACTTTCTTTGGTCAGAAAACGGGGGGTGGGGGAGGGGTCGTCCAATAAATAAGAGAAAAAAATCAACAACAGGTAAAGTATCGTCCTTGAACCCATTCTTTCTGGGAATTACGCAAATAGGTAACTGCTTTTATTAGGCCCAGAAAATACTCAGAGCATCTCCCCTTTCTTTTGGAGTACTCAGCATTCATATGGAAACCAGTTTATTTATTTATTTATTTATTTATTTATTTATTTATTTATTTATTTATTTATTTATTTATTTATTTATTGGTGTTTAAGTTCACATATTTCTGTACAATGGCTAATCATGACCATGAGGATTTTACGGGTGGAGGAAGCCGCAGTACCCGGCCGGAGAGAACCACCGAGCAAAGGCGAGCAACTGTCAGCTCCCCAAAATACTAATTCAACACAAGCAGGGTTAGCATTGATTGAAGACAAGTGCACGATTGACGTGCAGTATGCCTTAGTGCACAACGCCACCGTGCCCTCACGTAGGCAATGAGGTAAAGTGTCTTGCCCAAGGACACAATGCGATTGCCGCAGGTGGGATTCGAACCGAGGATCTCTCGGCTTGCAGCCTACCCCTCCAAAAACTGAGCCTCCGCGCCCCCATGCATAGAAATCAAATAAAATGCTTTAACAGTTTTCTCAGTCAATGGGTATTTTTCTAGGAGACTTATGTTTGAATATTGCATCATTTCCGAGAGCAACATTTCAAGGTAGACAACTCTCAACTAAATATGTAGTACAGTGATACCGTTTCAAACTTCCATAAGAAAAGTGAACCAAGTTAATGAAGAGAACGCGTTATCTAATAAGCTAACTTTCAGGCATCGTCTTTTTACGGCGTGCGATGGTCTAGTGTTTTAGGTGTTGGGCGCCTGATTGCCTGGCACTGTTGCAGATGGTTCGAATCCCGTAAGGGGATCACAAATCAACGTTCCAAATTCTTCGAAAACATGAGTTTGTCCTTCAGTATACACACACAAGTCCGTGTCAGTCTTCGCATGAGGCGACCCGCAGCACTTTCGTCTAATTGTAGCTAGCGTGTTTCACACCTTCATGTGTCTGCCGTAAGGAAATTGAACCAAGTAATTAATAATGCGAACGTCATGTAAAAAGCTAGATTCCAGGCGTCGTCTTTTGACGGTGTGTACAGTTAAAACTAGAAGTCCTGTCATGAAATGCGCACAAATAGCACGTCGATCTGCGCGTTAATCTACGCGTTTTGACCATAGTGAGGCTATTAAATTCTGTACATATGGCCTGTGCACGAGCAATTTTTCAGCCAATGGAACTCCGGGTAACCCGGAGGTCCATTGGCAGAAACATTGCCTGTGTTTGCTATGAGTAACCAAGAGAACCTGCCGTGCTTTGGATGCCAGTCGATATAGCAATTGCGCGCAATTCCTACGCACAATTAAGCCTAGATAAGCGAACAGTTCGTGACAGGACTTCTAGTTTTAACTGTGATGATCTAGTGGTTTCGGTGTTGGACTCCTGATTGCCAGACGGTGTTGCCAATGGTTCGATTCTCGGCCGAGGATCAGAAATCACCATCCAAATTTTTCCATAACATGATTGTGTCCTTCGAAATACACAAATAGGCTCGAGCTAGTCTTCGTCTGAGTCCAACAGCAGCACTGTCGTCGTGCTGTAGCCAGGCATCGTCTTTTGACGGCGTGCAGTGGTCTAGTGGTTTAGGTGTCGGTCTTATGACTGCCCGGCGGTGTTGCCGATGGTTCGATTTCCTGCCGAGAATCAGAAATCAACATTTCAAATTCGTCGAAAATATGATTATATCATTCGATATACACACACAGGCCCGAGCTTGTCTTCGTCTGAGGCAACCACAGCAGCACTATCGTCGTACTGTAGCCAGCGCTTTTCACAGTTCCATGTACCCGACGTAAAGAAAGTGAAGCAAGTAATCACGAGAACGTCCTCTAATAAGCTATATTCCAGGCATCCTCTTTTGACGGTGTGCAGTGGTCTAGCGTTTTAGGTCTAGGTCTCATGATTGCCGGGTGGTATTGCAGATGGTTCGATTTCCGAACGGGGATCAGAAATCAACATTCCAAATTCTGCGAAAACATGATTGTATCCTTTAACCCTTTACCCAACGAATCGGCCGCATCCGCCCGCGTAATATGCAAAACTTCAAGCTCGTTCCAACGAGGGGTCACATGATATGGTTTTGTGGAAATTTTTTGAAAAATTTCAAAAAATGATATTTAAAATAATAAATTTTGATATCCAGTGGCGTAGATAAAGGGGGAGGGCGGGGGGAGGCCCCCACCAGAAGTTTTGTCTGAAATTTTTTGGGACCACTTTTAGGCGAATTTATGCCTAATAACATTAAAATGTTGGCTTTGGGGATAAAAAATATGCCATTTGGGGTACATGTTGGGTAAAAAAAGACCAATTTTCAGTACATTTGCAGTAAACAACAGATTCTTTCTGTTTGTTTGGGTTTTTGTTGTTGTTACACTGTCGGAAAATTTTCGGTCTGTCGGAAAATTTTGGGCTTGCCCCTCCGCCAGCGAAAAGCTATCTACGCCACTTTTGATATCGTCTGCGTTAGGTAAAGGGTTAATATACACAAACAGCCTAGTCTTCGGCCAACCACAGAGCTTTCGTCGAACTGTAGCCAGCGCGTTTAATACTTTCATGTAGCTGCCGTAAGAAAAGTGAACCAAGTATCATGATAACCTCATCTAATAAGCTGCATTCCAGGTATTGTCTGTCTTGTGAAGGTGTGCAATGGTCTGGTGATTTAGGTGTTGGACTCCGGATTGTCAGGCGGTGTTGGTTCGTTTCCTGGTCGGAGATTAGTAATCAATATTCCAATCCTTCGAAAACATGATTGTGTCTTTCAATATACACTCACTATCATCAGCAAACACTGCGTGGTGCCACTTGAAGAATTTACGTGACTGAACTTTCTGGGGATAAAAGAAAGGCATACATGGTGCATCTTTTGGATAATAACCAATCCATGGGCTTAAAAACAGACACCGGGTCAACTTCAAGAGATCTGTTTAGCTGAGAAAAGTTTGGTTTATAACACCGCAGATTACAAGCATCACCTCTAGGGGGGTGGGATACACTAATGTGATCTCAATACATGGCCTATGCGCGATCAAATCTAGATCTCGTTGCGACTCGGTCACAGCAGGGTCGCAACATTTTATAAAAAAGTACCGTCAAAATCTATCTACGAAAAAAAAAAATCATTCAAATTTTATCATTGTTTCGTTTTTGTTTTCTTTCAAAAACATAGCTTATAATTCCTCATTGGAAAGAGCTCAATGAGCTCGTTCCAATGAGGGATCATCAGCAATTTTCTTGATACAAAAATGAATATATTTAGTCATTTCAGAAAAAGGTTTCCAAGGTCCCCTCTGCTCTTCGGATTAGGGTAAAGGTTAAAATGTATCGCTTATATTCACGGTTAAATCTATTTGAAGCCAAACCCACGGGTATCTTCAGATATCGTTTTAAATTGATATAACATTTTTGTAAAGAGCTCATAAAAAGATTAGGATCGGGCGTGAAAATTAGGATTTGTCGAGAAGCTTGAGCCATTTCAGTTTTTTCTTCAGCCTAAGACATTTGTATGCTGAGTGGGTAATAATTTTGCGGATGCGAATTTTATAAGCGTTTGAGCCATGTTCAGGATTGAAGAACGTTGGATGGAACAATGTCCGATAAGTTACAGATCAGTAAGGAAAGGGTATTTCTCATCGAGGGTTTCTCTGACCTGTTAAACATTTCAGTAAAGCACAACGAACCTTTCGCATATAATTGTTTATATTCTTAAAACACAATGGATGACCTTTTAATAAATTTGCGTTATCGTTTTCGAGTTTCTTGAAACTGAACTGTCAGAATCCTGCGTCAGTTCGGAAAACTAATTTAAAGGTAACTATGAGATGTGTAGAATCGGTCTCTTCTTTAGCAGTCTTATTTAATTACAATGCACTATGGAAAATTACATTGCGAATTCAGTGTATGTCTTCAACAGAAAATTGTTCTGCAGTTATTGGTGGTGGAGAAATTGGTATCAAATTACTCCGCCGTGTACTATGTGGTGTATTAACTTTGAAGATGAGTCATTCTTTAAATATTAAAATAATATTACAAAACAGTCGACGTGGATTGGTCGTAATCCACGCGTGGGCAGTGATGTCCACGTAAGCGTTTACCAGGTAATATCAATCGTCCGGAGAAAACGTTTAATCAATCAAGCACCGGGTTGTATGTCATTAATTACATTTTTGATGATTATTCCTGTAATTAGTGTTTGGTATCTAATGTTATTGTGTCCGTGGAAATACTGCTCATCCGTGGAAAGTGACCAATCCACGGCGGCTGTACTGCATTCAGTTGCCTATGGAATATCGGACATTATTTCCGTGGAGATGCAAAAGTTGAAATTTAAAAGCTACCGTGCACCTTTCAGAATAAGAGTGAAAGCACGCGTGAAAGGATTGGAAAATATTCGTTTTCCCGGATTCTACTTCGAATGGAATCGAATCGCAGAACGGATTCGAGATTTCGTTCGTTTTTCGAATAATCGCAAGGGTTTAATTTTTCAATTCGCGACATTTTCCTCGTGATTTGAGTGTTAGATATCAATTTCCCCTTGCTAGTTATCTGTACAGTCTCAGTTTATATTAGTTTTGATATTCGGGCATATTTAACCCTTTACTTAACATGAAAAGCAGACGAGACTTGCAAACAAAATTGTTGAATAACTAATTTCTTATCAACCTACCCTACAATTGTTTACTACAGGCTTGCATTACAGTGGAAGTCTCTAACTCGGAAAATATACTCTCTATTTTGATCTTTCCCAAGCGATTTGGGAAAGAAACGTGGTGCAAAAGCACCAAGAAAAAGATAAGCCAAAACTGGGTCGAGTGCTACCGGCGCACACTCAGTGGGAGACGCTCTTCTCTTAGTACAGATCCACGGCTTCCTGTACAAGTGAGTAGTCGTGTAACTAATGACTCATTCTTTTTTCTTCCGCCGTCCTGGAAAAACGTGCGGCCATTTGCATTACGAAACAGTGATAATTCATCTCGTTGATAATGGTTACCTGTGACTAGTATTATGGATCTGAGTATCGTATAATAACAGGACTGTGTCTTATATATTCTCGTTATTATTTTCAACCACATTTTCATTGTATTTTGTATATTCTTAGTGTTCGCGCGCGACCTTCGCGTACCGGACATATAATTTTTTGGTTGATAAATTTATGTTACCCTTTTGGATATTATTATTATTATTGGAGTTAGGTGTCGGTGGGGGTGGGGAGGTTGTATGGATAGGATTTCTCCTCTCTGTTAAGGGCAGGATTTCTGTTTTTCGGGTCCCTTTTGGCCGTCTGGGTTCAGTTGTGTTCCCGCCGGGCCTTTATTTTCTGCCACCTTTCTCTCGTACTTGGGGGTGTTCTTCTACTTTCTACATCTGTTGAGTTCACCTTTTCTTCTACTGCTCTCACCTCTGTTATGCCCTGGACTGTTCCTTGAGGGCAATGCATTTTGACCAAGCATGTGGACGATTCCCATGCTTCTTGTGCCACTTGTAATGGGTGTTCTGCAGATCGATCCTGTGGGCTCTGTGGGTCTTGGTCATCCACTTTTTGGGCTTCTGTGAACCGTGCGGCGCGTTCTCGTGGCCGTTCCTCCCGCACCTGCGGGAAAGGGGAACGCTGTCGTTCGGGACCTCCCGACACAACCACGTCTCGTGAGAGTTATGCACCCTCCGTGGGGATGTGCAGTCTTTTTTTGTGGTGGATACTGCAGGAGCTGTTGAGTTGTCTGGTGAAGAGATGCCTTGTTCCGGGACTGTGGTCCCTCTCCAGTCGACATCTGAGGCGGTCACTAGGGTTGTGACTCCTCCTTTGGAGGCGAGCTCGGTTGACCTCTCCACTTTTCCACCGGTTTCAATAGCTCCCGTCGTATCTGCTGCTACTACTGTTCCGTCTGCAACGTCATCGGTCACCGTTTCGGCCGGCCTCGGCTTATCCCTGCAGGGGTCTGCAGAGATGTCTGGTAGTGTGGACGTGGGATATCGGCCTCAACCTTCCCTGACTTCAACTCGGCTACCTCGGAAGGTGCTGCCGGCCGAACCCTCTGTTATGGTCTCTCAGCCATCGAGCCCAGCAGCCTTCTCTTTGGATTCGGATATTCCTGGTGGGGTCACCATGGACTCTGTGGCGTTTCCGTCCACACACTCAGGTCCGACGGCCAGTTTTGCGGGTCGACGCTTTTTGTGCAGCCTGGACCTTCTGTCCCTCAGAGGTCCACGGCGACTCGCCTGAGTTCCCACACTGTTGATCTTCGGGGTCTGGTATACCCCTATCAGCATCTGCCTGCAAATGTTTCGGCTGCCACCCGTCGCCCCGCATCGGGTGTTCTGGAGGATCGTGACCCTTCGCTGGTTAAGGGGGTCAGGAGTGAAGCCACTTTGCTGGTTCGTTCCCACGTTGAACCGGCTGCCACGAACCGTGAGCTTAGGGAGGCCCTCTCCTTGATCACTCGGGTTCTTTCCAAGGGCCTTCCGGTTGCCTCCAGCAAGGCTACTCGTGGTTTCCAGACGCCCCCCCCCCCCCCCTCCTCCCGAGATTAGAGGCAGGCCGCTTTCTGATCCCCCTGGTGTGCCTACACCATGGGAAGCATCGGCTGGTTTGCCCGTGATGGGCCATGTGTCTTCCAACTCAGAGGATGGGTCAGACATACCTGACGTTGAGGGCCAACAGTTGAGGGCCAACATCGATCGCGCGCCTCCAGCCTGTGGAGCAACCCGCTTCTGTGCGCCTTCGACCATGCAAGTCGGTACAGGTGGTTGAAGCGTTTGCAGCTTTGGACACGTATGTGAGTTCCAAGGCTATGAAGACTTCGTTCTTCACCAGGGCTGACACCTTTTTGCCTCCAGTGCGTTATCGTTCCTACGATTCCGCCAATCCGTCAGTCTGCCAGACTTTGACCGTCTTGGATCAGGTCTCCACCTCCCTCGGGCTTTCGAAACCCAAGTCGGCCGTTATTCCTATGACGACTCTGGAGTCCCTGTTGGGCTTATCGAGAGAGATGCTGTGCATGCTTTCTCTTTCAGATCACGTCGTCTCTGCTTTGGCTGCTTATCTTCCTCTAGATAGGTTTGACGACGTACAGGCTCCTTTGCGTGTGATTTCCAAGGCGCTCAATCATCTTACTCACACGCATGCCTGTAACACTGTTAACTTGGAATTAGTTCGCCGGGACGCTGTGTTGGACACAAGCCGTACCCTTCTTGAGGGGCAGCGCGCTGCTCTTCGATCCGCTTCTTTGGCGGGTTCGCGACTTTTCCATGGTTCCGTGGCGACGGACCGGGATGACGTCTTACGTCATATTCCAAAGATCAGCTGCTGCTTCGTCAGCTTGATCAACCTTCTGGTGGAGGCAGGGGCCGTTCTAAGCCTAACAATCGCCCTTCTGCTTCCTCTGCGAAGCCAAGGGCTGATCCCCCTCCGCAACTTATACTTCTTACTCACGTGGTAAGGGTAAGCGGCGGCAGACCAGAGGGAGGACTCAGGATCATTCATCTAGTAGAGGAGGTGGTTTCTGCTCTCGCGGGCCTCACCGGGGCTCGAGATGAAGATCCTCACCTCGATTCGTCCCAGATTGAAGGAAGGATATCAGGGTTGGCAGACCATTGGGCCACAATCACATCCGATCCTTGGGTGTTAGATGCTCTTCGGTCCGGGCTGCGAATATCCTTCTGTAGGCACCCCACTCTGTCGAGAGTGCCTCTTTCAACACAAGTTCCTTCAGACGTTTCACGTCGGGAACTTTTGATCATGGAGACTATCTCCTATCAAAGGGGGCGATCGAGGTCGTCAAGAACATTCATTCAGTGGGATTGTATTCCCGCCTGTTCTTGGTGCTGACGAAGGACGGCCGACTCCGACCGGTTATCGATCTGGGTATCCTGAACCAGTCTCTCATTGCTCTCAAGTTCAACTTGGAGATGTTCAGGTCGGTTCACCGCTCCATTCAACAGGGAGATTTCGCTTCCAGCATCGACCTGCGAGATGCTTACTTTTAGGTTCCGATTTATCGGATATCGCGAAAGTATCTCAAGTTCGCTTTTCTGCGGCGAGTTTACCAGTTCAAGGCCATGCCTTTCGGCCCCAACCTGGCTCCTTGGGCCTTCACCCGACTGATGTCGCATGTGATAGCCTTCCATCGCACACAGTCCGGGGTGACTACTTCGGCATATCTGGGCGATATCCTCCAGAGGCACTTCAATGCTGCTCTTCTGGTGTTCGATGTCGATACATTGTTGAGCTTGCTCACGTCGCTAGGGTTCAGAGTCAACGAGTAAAAGTCCGACCTGGTCCCTTTTCGGTCGTTTTGTCATCTGGGGAGGTACTTCCGTACTCAGCTGAATACGGTGGCCGTTCCCCGGGCAAGGGCTGTGAATCTCTCAGCTTTCGCCCTGACTCTGTCCCAGTCCACGTCCGCGACAGCTCGGAGTATTCTCCGGCTGCTCGGTCTCTGCGGTTCGGTGACGTATCTCATTCCTCTTGGTCGGCTACTTTCTGCTCAGTCGTTCTGCTCAGTCGTTGGGGGCCGAATGTCGAGCCTCTGGATCTGGTGCTTCAGTTACCAGACTCTCTTCATCGTCACCTTCTCCCCTGGACGGATGTTCAGTGGATTATGCAGGGAGTTCAGTTGGACTTGCCCACGTCCGATCGTGTTCTGACGGCAGATGCCAGCGATCTCGGATGGGGTGCGACGTTAGATCCTCTAGGTGTTTCCCTTCACGGTGCATGGGACCCGGATCAAGCAGCTCTTCACATCAATCAAGGAGCTTCTTGCTCTTCTGAGTTTCCGGCAGAGTGGATCTCCTACCTTTCGAATCGTCAGGTCCTTCTGTTGTCCGACAATTCGACAGTGGTCGCTTACATTCGGAACCAGGGCGGCACTCATTCGGTTCCCATGTACGAATTGGCTCGGGATCTTCTACGGCTAGCTCAGGATGTCAACACCGGAGTGGTTGTTCGTCACATTCCCGGTCGTCTGAACGTCCTAGCTGACTCCCTGTCCCGACGGGGCAGGGCCATTTCCACCGAGTGGATGCTTCACAGGGCAGTATTCCAGTCGCTTTGCGGTCTCTGGGGTCGTCCCCACATCGATCTCTTTGCGACTCGTTGGAACCATTAGGTGGACACTTTCGTGTCCCCGTGTCCAGATCCTCTGGCTTTTGTCGTGGACGCACTGTCACTCGACTGGAACGGTCTAGTCGGCTATGCCTTCCCGCCGGTTTCGATTCTACCTCAGGTTCTGGCCAAGATCAGTAGTTGTCGATTCATTCTAATCGCTCCCCTATCGCCTCAACGGGTGTGGATCAATCAGCTCCGTTCTCTGTTGGCGGCGGTTCCGGCACGTCTCCCTCTACGTCGCGACCTTCTTTACTAAGGTCACCCGAGGAGGTTTCACGTCGACCCGACTTCATTGTGCCTTCACGCATATATTTTGTCAGATCCTGTCTCTTCCGTAGAGGTTTTTCGAGACGAGCAGTGGAGTGCATTTCTTCTTCAAGGCGGCACTCCACTGGTTTAGCCTATGCGGCTAAGTGGAAGGTCTTCTGTCAAAGGTGTGCTGATCACTCTGTTGATTATGCCCATCCTTCGATAACACAGATTGCCGAGTTTCTGGTATATCTGTTTGATTCTCGGGGTCTCCAGCCTGTTACCGTCAAAGGGTACGGGTCCATGCTTTCGGAGACCTTTTCGTATGTGGGAAAGCGTCGTGTCGGCACTAATCCATACCTCTCCAAGCTTATTCGGCACTTTTCTTTGAAAAGGCCTAGGATTTGGCAGCTTACCCCAAGATGGAATCTTTCTTGCGTGCTGCTTTGCTGGGGGGGGGGGGGGAGAGGGCGTCGTTCGAAACTTTATCCCAGTTGGATATGCGTTTTCTCACATACAAGATGGCTTTTTTGATGGATTTTGCCTCAGCCAGCCGGGTTAGTGAGCTTCACGCCCTCTCGGTTGATCCGGCCTTTTTGAGGAGCTCCGCCAACAGTGTTCCTTTTACCACTGATTGCTCCTTTCTGGCCAAGAATCAGATACCAGATAAAACTCCACCTCCTATCTGTATCAGGGCTCTTCCTTCTGCTGAGGGTAATCGTCCTTTGCTCTGTCCGGTTCGTGCACTTCGCAATTATCTCAACCGGATGCAGTTCATTAGGTAAGGCAGGAAACGATTCTTTTTGTCTCTTATTCCTGGTCGACAGAAGATCTCTCCTCAATCCATTTCTCGATGGATTTGTCTTGCTATTCGCGCGGCTTATGCTCGTTTACCGACTGACGATTTTATTACCAATCGTATTTCTGCCCACGAGGTGCGTGCCTTGTCTGCCTCCTGGGCTTATGCTAACTCCGTCAAGTTGTCGGATGTTATGCAGGCAGCCTACTGGAGAAATTCTTCTACTTTCTCCACATTCTATCTGCGCCAGTTTCAGGAGCAGTCTGGGGACCTTTTTTATGGGCCCTCTTTCTTCTGCTCAGGCTGTTGTCTACCCTAGCCATTAGGCTTCTTCAAGGATCAGTTCCAGCCCTGTGCTGTTTACTGTCCTTTCTGTCAGTGCGTCGCGCAGTGTCATACGCCTCATCTCTCACTGTCTTTTACTAGTGTTTGTTATGCTATGGTTTGATAGGCCTGGGGAACTCTTCTGTCCATGGTTCCAGTGCATTCGGGTTCTGTGGGGGATGGTTATGTGATTCCCTCCTCCTACTGTCTGTTCAGCCTATAGTAAACAATTGTAGGGTAGGTTGATAAGAAATTTAAAGTTTATAGTAAATTTCCTTTCTTATTATACCTACTACAATTGTTTACACGGAGGCCCTCCCGTCTTCTTGTTCGGGTAAGAATCCGTCCTCCCCGCTGATCACATAACTCCAGTGTTGGCGGATTCAAAAGAATGAGTCATTAGTTACACGACTGCACACTGGTACCGGAAGCCGTGGATCTGTACTATGAGAAGAACGTCCACTACTGGGTGTGCGTCGGTAGCACTCAGCTTTGGCTTATTTTTTCTTGGTGCTTTTGCACCACTTTTCTTTCCCAAATCGTTTGGGAAAGATCAAAATAGAGAGTATGTTTTCCGAGTTAGGGACTTCCACTGTAGATCAAGCCTGTAGTAAGCAATTGTGGTAGGTATAATAAGAAAGGAAATTTACTATAAAATTTATTTTTTTTTTCCATTTTTTATCTCACAAACATAGGTTATGACCCCTCATTGGAAGGAGCTCCAGGAGCTCGTTCCAAAGAGGGGTCATAACCTATTTTTTGAGAAAAAAATGAAAAAATAATGAAAATTAATTACCGATTTTTGTGAATAGCGCTGACCGGTTTTGGCCGTTACGTTGGGCAAGGGGTTAACACCCGGAGTCGCCCATATCCATGTAAATGGAAGTCTGTACCCGAATTGGGCTGTTGAAGTAAGGTACGTACTGACAAAATAAGAAGCTGAAAAGCTCATGCTTCACGATTATTGCTGTAAAAATAATGACATTGGTTCCAAGGGGAGGCAATCTGCAATGTTACCCTCAAGCCAGGTCATTATTATTTTTATCATACCGAATGGTTTTATTCCTCCCTCCCTCTGACACACTACCTCCGAGTCAGATCAATTTGAAAAAGCTGATATCCAACAACTCTATACTAGTACTTCGGCACTTGATTTCATGTTCAACCCAAGAGTTTCTACTAGCCAGGAGATAATACTGAATGGATGAACCTTTGAATAAGTTAATTTGAATGGTTAAAATTTAGTCATTTTGAATTGATAAATTAATGATCATCAATCTGAGGAATGCAACATGAAAGCTTCTTCTTCTTCGGTCGTTTTCGGTGTCATTTTCGGAGAACATCGGCCCTAGTGTAGGCATTGCCGAAAATGTCACACGGGAATATTTCCCGCGAAGGGAATATTGCAGAATAACAAATTGAATTGAACGGCAGTTTACTATTGACTTTTAAAATGACGAATTGTAAATGTTTACCAATTCGAATGCTGCTAAATTCTTGAATTATAGTCCCGAATAACTTATATCTCAACTTCATCATAAAGACAGACTCTGATGGCACAGTTGGGCTAGTTCATCAGTCGGAACTTCAACCATCACAATCAGGGCATTTCAGGTTAACACTTCCCGAGTCAGTCATCTTCGTAACGTCCCTGTGCCCAATGTCCAAAGGCAGAAAAAACTGTTTCAGTCCTTTAGATCGGTCCAATTTCGGGACATCGTAGATTCGATACACTAGAGGTCATTAAGCGCAATTGAATAAATGTTTTACGATACTGATTTTATGAAAATGTCATTGATGCCTCGGAATATTTATCCACCCTCAAAGACCTAATGTCAAGTTTGATCAATTGTTCCTGTACAAGAAAACATTCTACGCTATACTGCAAAAAATAAAGGTTCTCTTTAGAACAAAAACTGGTTCTAATCTTGTCCCTGAGATGGAACCAGTTCTGTTTAAACAGTTTTTATTTCAAATCCAATAAATTTATAAAGATTAACATTAAATATTAACAGAACTAAACATAAATTGAGGGGGTTTCAGTCGTAAGTTTAGAGCTTTTACGAGGTTGTCTCAAATCATTATTCAGCAAAGAAGATATGAACAGTTGGCATATCGAACCAGTTTTGGTTCTATACAGAACCAAATCTGGTTCGATATGCCAACTGTTCATATCTCCTTTGTTTCAAAATGTTTGGCGACTGCGTTGAATAAGCTCCAAGTTTACTGCTGAATCAACTTCAGTTCATGTAATATTCTGTTAAAATTGAATGCTAATCTTGGTAAATTTATTTGATTTGAAATAAATACTGTTTAAACAGAACTGGTTCCATCTCAGGGACAAGATTAGAACCAGTTTTGGTTCTAAAGAGAACCTATATTTTTTGCAGCGTAGGTAAACTCAACATTAGGTCATAAGTAGTTTGGTAATTGATTCTGGCAGATCTTGGCTGCATATATAGGCCAGCCAAGACATGTCCAGACATCACAGCAAAATCAACTGGATGTTAACTGTATAAAAATATCACCAATGAGAAAAAAGGTAAGAAACAAACCAAACTCTCTCACACTGATACACCAGTCACAATTGTGAAGCTGGGTAATTTTAATGTCTCCTGTTTATTACCAGTTCATCGCATCGCGTTCAGCGCCTACCTCTCGTCCCATTGAGTAACACGTATTACCACTAAATAATTCATAAAATAAATATGCATGATATTTAGACGCGTGTAAACTACCTCCCTGCCCCTTATTACCTGTTGAGGCTTGATAGTAACTGAAGGGTTCATTTTCATGAAAACAATGGCTTACTTTCCTTTCAGTTTTATTAACCTTTAGCGGTCTGGGCAATTGTCCTGAATTCTCACTGGACTACAACCTGTACTTATCCAGCTGCTTAGCAGAGATTTCTAGCCATATCTTGGCTGCATCAACAGGCAGCCAACACTTGGCTAGAAAACACTACCCGGGTGCTTTGTCTATTGTCAGCAGGACCTCTTGTAGCTAACATGGTCAGGGCTCATGCTCTGAGATTACATATGCCTGAAATAGGGCTTTAAAAGACAAGGTGTGTTTAGAAAAGTCACAAAATTACTGTAGATATAATTTATTTTCGTGAAGAAATGCCACTGTTGATTTCATTGGCAGTGGCATTTGAGGCACTGTGGCAGAATGATACAAGAACAACTTATTCTGTATTTTCCTGTGAATTTCCCTTTGGCACTATCAGCAAATCACAGTCTAATCAAATACAGATACTAAACCGATATCGATGTATACCCCTTTAAAAATTAATTCACGCTCTAGTGACAACTAAAATTGACTTTCAAAATTCAATTCAATTTTATTTTACTGTCATCTCAGGAAGCTCCAACATGTTCAAACTTCGGCTGCTAGATTATTAGCGGGTGTTAAAAAATCAGATCACATTACACCTATCCTTAATAGTTTACACTGGCTACCGACTTTCAAGGCTCTCCATCATCTTGCACCGCAATACATATCAGACCTTATACGTTTGCGGTCATCCAAAAGGAACTTTCGATCTTCCTCAAAAATCTGCTTGACTGTTCCTAAGGTGAATTTAGAAACTGGGAAGCGAACCTTTTCATTTTCAGCACCATTCCTCTGGAATCAGATACCAGAACACATAAAGAACGTGGACAATGTTGCGTCATTCAAAGAAGAATTGAAAACTTTCTTATTCAAAACATTAGTTTTGTGACTAATTTATTTACATAGGAACTTTAAGCGCATTAGAAACGCAAGTGATTCCTGCGCTGTACAAATACTGCATATTATTATTATTATTATTATTATTATTATTATTATTATTATTATTATTAAAAATACCGAAAACGATACCGAACTCAAAATTCAAAGACCGTCCATCTCTAATTAGAAGGGTTCATCGCATCGCGTTCAGCGCCCACCTCTCGTCCCATTGAGTAACAGCCTCAAAACATTTAGTACCGCTAAATAATTCTTAAAATAAATATGCATGATATTTAGACGCGTGGAAACTACCTACTTGCCCCCTTTCTACTGTTTATATACTATTTATATAAAGCCCCGTTGAGGCTTGATAGCAACTGAAGGGTTCATTTTCATGAAAAAATGACTTTTCTTTTAGTTTTATTAACCCTTAGGGGTCCGGGCAATTGTGCGAATTCTCACTGGACTACAATCTGTACTTATCCAGCTGCTTAGCAGTGTTTTCTAGCCAAGTCTTGGCTGCCTGCTAAGGCAGCCAAGACTTGGCTAGAAAACACTACCCAGGTGTTTTGTCTATTTTCAGCAGGACCTCCTGTAGCTAACATGGTCAGGGTGCATGTTCTGAGATTGCATACGCCTGAAATAAGGCTTTAAAAAACAAGGTGTGTTTAGAAAAGTCACAAATTTGCTGTAGATATAATTTATTTTCGTGAAGGAATGCCACTGTTGATCTCATTTGTGGCGCTGTGGAAGAATGATACAAGAACAACTTATTCTGTATTTTCCTGTGAATTCCCCTTTGGCATTCTCAGCAAATCACAGTCAAGTTAAATTCTGAATACTGAACCGATATCGAGGTATACCCCCTTAAAAGTACCGAAACCGATACCGAACTCAAAGTTCAAATACCGTCCATCTCTAATTAGAGGGGTTAAGGCAGCACTACTTGATCATTGAAATTTGAAGGAATATTTAATCAGACTTAAATGAAGCTGTGTCAACATCAATATAACACGAGTAAATACAGGAGAACATCTCACGTCTATTGTATAACCAATATATCCTTATTGAGTTTGTGGAAGTGTAATGGAATATTTCCTGAATCAATATTGATCGTCTTCAAAGACTTTGGCAGCGAAGAAACATTGACTTGCAAATACTAAGAGAATGGGGTGAGATCACGCTCTATCTGGCATAAGCTTGACGTGAAGCATAAAGGGACAATAGGAATTGCGAATCAACTTCTATCAAGAATTGTTGAACAGTTGATTAACAACTCTCTTCTTTGAAGCAGCGATTGTTATGGAAAGTACTTGGAAAACTACCCATCTTACACTTTAATGCCGACTGTCCACCGTGGGAAGTGAATCATACGCACTTTGTTAAATATATTCCATTGCTTTATCAGTCCTTTGGGAGGCGCGTGCTTTGAAAACTACTCAACAAACTCGGCACAAGTATTTTTATGGCTATAATATCACATATTTTCAGTTTGAATTTTTATTGCTTCTTTTCCTTTTATTGCACGTCCATTAAACTTTAAACCCTTGTATTTAACGGACTCGCCCCTATGACATAAATATTTCTGTATTCAACTGGTGATGTACAAGCCGGAACTGTTTTCCCAACACCGTTTATACTAGTTCCTTTCCAGTCGAGGCATTAGTTCCGGTTCGAAAAGTTTCCAAATTTCGTGAAACAGTTTTCGATCGTTTGTCGCGATGTGTGAAAATGAAAACGTCCAAAGCACAATAAAGTCGGTTCACAAAAAATTATTTAACCAAAAATGAGGTAATATTTAAAGGAACAATCATTCCCAATCACAACATTAACCCAGTCCCGTGGTCGTCTCATCTATGGATCCCATTATATCAAAATTGCTCAACTTTAATTTGCTAAATCTTCGGATATCTTGACATGCTCGGAACTTCTTTTAGAAAAGTTTCTCCCACCTGTTTTGCAAATCTGTCCAAATTTGTACTTTTTTTTTACTAGCAGTAATAGCCACCAAATGGTTATGCGTGAAGGGACACCAGCCGAAGAAAAACAGCGATACGAATTTCAACAAACACGCCCAATATAACAAAAATATTAATCGAATGTAATTTAGACTGGTTTCCAAAAGGTTGTTTTGATTTTTTATCGTTCCTTTTGATCAGTACAGCTTCAAACAAAACAAACGACTTTTCACCTATGGGTCTAAAGATCAAAATTAAAATTTTATTAACCCTTCACCCGACGTAACGGCCAAAACCGGCCAGCGATATTATCAAAACTCGCCAATTAAATTTCATTATTTTTTTCATTTTTTGTCTCACATAGGTTATGACCCTTCAGTGGAACGAGCTCGTCGAGCTCGTTCCAACGAGGGGTCATAACCTATGTTTTTGAGACAAAAAATGAAAAAAATTAGTTATTCAAGGATTTTTTTTGCAAGTGTCGTCTGCTTTTCATATTTGGTACGTTGGGAGTCTGGCAGTTGCTCGCCGTTGTTCGGTGGTTGTCTCCGGGTACTCCAGCTTCCTTCACCCTTAAAACTGTCCCACACGAGGTGACGCGGTTGTCGACAGTGTCGTTAAATCCCAATAAATAAATAATAAATAATACATAACAAACGGGTCTGAACAACAAACTCAGCAATGTAAAATTCACCTTTTTATTGTTTCACACTGTTTTCGCATATCTGTGGGTGATTTCAAACTAAAAAGAAAACACTACCCATTCGAATGTAGCGGGCATTCAACGACAATTGTCAGAATAGTTTTATCCAAACAAATCAATGCAATCTGAAGGCCAGTTTACACGATATTCTTTAACAGATATGAAAATGCCGATGTGCTTTTTTAACAGATCTGCTCTATACCTTTACAGTGTATATAAACAGACCTGCTTGTTGTTTGTGACATTGACTTTGAATCATCCCAAGCCATAAAGTCTCATGTTTGCAGCACGGAAGATACTGAAGTTGTGTGCTGATTGGTCAGTTGCGCCTGCTAAAGCAGACGAAATAGAACATGGCCTAATTGCGCTGTTTTATATGTCTGTTAGCAGAAACCCTAATTTAGATGGTATGTTTCAGCAGATGCGCTGAGACAGATGTGAAAACACATACCGTGTAAATTAGCTTTAAAACTATTTAACAGTACTTGTTCATATTTTAAACGAAATTTGTGTTTGGAAAAGAGTCACACTAAGAGACAAACGAACGTTCGTGATTCGATTCTGTTTCGAACCTTTTCCTTGGTAGATTCAATTCGAAACAATCACGATTATTCGAAGAAATTCGGATCTCTAAGAGTTTGGGATTTCATAAATGTCTTTATTAAATGCCTGTTCTATGTAATCCCCATTTACAGCGACACTAAACCATGCGGAAAATGAAAATCTGTTCCGCACATACGTGCGGAACGGAAATCGTTGACGAACTATTTTTTAACAGAAGCGACATTTCACTAGAATTTTCTACAAATCGAGCAACGCAATTACAATTTGAATTGCTAGCGATCGCTGATAATCGTCCTCTGAGTTCCAATGTGTTCTATGTGCCAGTAGGCACATAGAACACATTGGAACTCAGGGGACGAAATAGTAACACGGGTTCCCCTAGCAAATTTTGTTGGTGATAAAATGTGTTCTTTTTGTTGATAGTTGTCAAATAAATTGCTGAGTGTCCTTCTAATAATTGTTTTCATAGACGTGAAGGCATGTAATAAACACAGAACGACACACGCTTGTGAATGGGTTAATCGATATGCCACTTGTGCCATCGCGGGAGGATGAAATTCGAGGCCTGTGACCTCTCGTTTTATCCTTCCGCGCTGGCACTCGTGCCATATCGACTAACCCATTCACACGCGTGTGTCTTTTTGTGTATTTATTGTCGACTTCCGGAACATGACGACTCACCCTGCACTTCTCCGAATTCCCTACTGATCAAATAATCCAGCTACAGGTCTGCATCGAAGGAATACCTTGAAGATGTAGTTGGAATATTACCCAGTTAGAACTATAGTTCAAATACAGGAACGGTTGTGCGTGAATTACAGAAACTAAGCACTGCACGGGGCTAGCCGCTAGTAACAGCCCATTGTGTGCATTGTTTATAAAATTTAAATTACTTTCAGCAGTGGCAGTGATAAGTGGGATCGGAAGCAGCATTCGTAGTGGCATGTGGTGGGTATTGTATTTATGTTAATACTCCGGGGGGGGGGGGGGGCAGCAAATGTATTAACCTAAGTTGGGGTGGGTGGGTGTTTTCGGGCCGGGTTTTGTTAATTTCTTCCAGAGGCCCACAAAGGCGTGTATAATAAAATAACAACCAAATAACCGTTATTGATCAACAAAATGGGGTATTTAGATGCCCAGAATTGCATATTAAATATATATTTACTGCTAGTGACCAATGTATGACCTTTTTGTCGACTTTATTGGATACCACCATCCTATACCGCTGTCGTCCAAGCAAACCAGGAGAACATCAGAGAACATCAAAAAGAAGGTATTTCACTGCGGTCATTTTTATAATAAAATCAAATATAAGAAAACACAAATTACACTCTTACACATAAAATTAAAACAAACCATCCTAGGACAAGGAGGGTAGAAGCTTAAAAGGGACACTCGACTCCGGTCATGAAATAAGCCATCAGTCAAACGCCGGGACGCCAGGCGATTGGAAACATGGCTGGAAAAAGAGAAGTGCCGAGAAAGAGACACAGGAGGACAAGGCGACAACCATCAATTCGTCTGAGCTACCTTGGCCAGTCCGCACCTCTTCACCAAATAGGTCGGAATGTAGAGAGGAGGAGGAGGTGGTGGAGGAACCGGGTGGGGTGAAATTCAACCAATCTGGACCTGGATCTTCGACCGGCTTTGATCAATCCAGCTGCTGCGCTCCAACAGCTCCAATGAAACCGTACTTTCGGAAGCCGAAGGTGAACACCTGGACTACGACGATAGGAACAGTCTACGGAACGAGCTGCAAACGAGGCTAGCACCAAAGGCCCCGGCGACCTCAAGATCAAGTACATATAGAATATACCCATAGTAGCTTGGTGTACCAAATGTTCACCACGATTGGTGAAGTGGTGTTAACCGCGAGCCGGCGGCGCGCGGTTAACAGCACTTCACTACGAGTGGGTATATTTTATTTATCCCATGGTCGTCAGATTATTAAGAGTTACTATTATTTTTTCTCGATTTTACTGAGCAGGAGCCGTACATACGTGCGAATTTGCTTTTGTTTACATGGGGATCGGTGGGCGGTACTTACGCTGTCAATTTTATCACCAAAACGAGATAGAAAAAAAGCAGGGCCTTTTTCATTTTAATAACATAATAACATACTGTTTCGAGTTATGGATGCTTTATTAACACGAGACAATGTATGTTTGTTAATTTTTGGCACTTTATGGGGTAAACACATTTAAAAAAGTAATAAATAATTGCCACTTTTATTTCACTCTTCGCGAGGCGACGTGCGATAAGTTAGACAAGTTCGCATTCAGGTCGACATCACTAAACGTCAACCTAGATGTAGTTCCGCTGTAGGTGTAAATTTTAACTATTGAAATCCCATTGCTGGCGTGTTCACCATGGTTGGTGTATCAAACTAAAATTTATGTCATAGGCTTTTCAAATATAGTAGAATAGGTAATCTTGGTACAAAAAAACCTGCAATGAATCCATCCACAGAATGCTTCTAACAAACTGCACCAGAAAACGGCTAATAGCACACAAGGTGCGCAACCAGAGGTTCCACTTCAGATACGAGAGTGATTCTAAGTCCCCGAACATTCCCCTCCTTTGCCACACCCAAACATGATGGAAAATGTTATACTGCCACAAAGGGTTGAAAGGGGCTTGCCCCATACCGTCCTAGCGCGTCTTTGGCATATTAAAAAACACATTACATTCGGTATGAATTGAGACTGGTAATTAACAACGTATCATAATGTTTCCTCAGAGATATGATCAAGGGCCTTTGGTCATACCAACAGCCCTCAACTGCCATTCGGGTTGCTCTTAAGACTCAGACCGCTGTTCATATCAGCCGAGCTGCTACTGAACTGAATCATTCACTATTACTCCGCTTGTTCTTTGATTTAAAACAAGGATTCGAAAAAAATATTTTGGAATGATTCCAGTGTTTGCTTTGCATTGCCATAAATGAGATCACACACACTGTCATTGTCGCACAGTCCTCAGTTAACCCATTACCCAACGAATCAACCGCATCCGCCCGCGTTATATGCAAATTCAGCAGCTGAAAAAAATATTATGTTTCGAAAAGATTCAACTCGTTCCAAAGAGGGGTCACATGATATGGTTTTGTTGAACTTTTTTGAAACAAATTTAAAAATGATATTTAAAATAATAGATTTTGACATCGTCTGAGTTGGGTAAAGGGTTAAACGTGTCATGATAATCTTGATGACATGACTTATGATATTATTGTCACCGCATTTGTTAGCTTAAAATGTAACTCAGGACTAATGATGCTGTACTAACAAAGTCGTTGACGGCACATGAGAGCTGTGTCGAATATTTTCCAGCTTAAATAACAAGAAATTGGAGCGAAAGCATGGAATTTGCCCTCATCCCATGAACTACCGAAGTCAAATCTTAATTGGGAAATATCAACGCAAATTTTCAAATATTTGGAATGTAACCAGAAAATATGAAATATAGTTGGAGATACAGTTTTCTCAAATTTACACCCGTTGAAAAGAGTTTATCATTAAAAACTTATTTACGACTGAAAAATTAGCCATTGTACAGTGTTCTGTTGCACTTTGGATGGAGCAGGGGTGGATGTCTAAATGCTGGAGAAAAATATATCTTTATACACAAATGAAGGTGGAGGGATCGTGGGGGCCGAAGAGGAGCAATTTTTTTAGCCTCGTGTCTGCATTTTTTCCAGACCCCACCCCGATCCCCTGAATATAACGGAAATAACACTCGGTCTTTATTTTTAGCATTATTTTATGTACAATATCCATCTGATATATATTACGTTCTGATATACAGTACGTGGAGAGTGTATTATTACTAAATCACCTGCAGAGTGGAGATTCCACTCAAGCAATAATTGCAAATTTGTTGCAAAGCATAACAAGCACAAGCAAAGTTTTAGCTAATGGACCTCCGGGTTAAACCCGGAGGTCCATTGGCTGAAACATTGCTTGTGTTTTTAGTCGATACATACAAAATTTGAAAGTTATAGTTTGGGTGATAACTCCACTCTGCAGGTGATTTAGTTACAATACATTCTCCACGTACTGTATATATTACGTTCACGAGTGAGGGACATTTGGTACATGAAGCTACTTTGGGTATATTTTATTTATACCATGATCGTCAGATTATTAAGAGTCGCTATTACTTTTTCTCGATTTTACTGAGCACCAGACGTACATACGAGCGAATCTGTTTTTGTTTACGCGAGCATCGGTGGGCGGTACTTCCGCTGTCAATTTTATCGCCGAAACGAAATGGAAAATGAAACGGGGCATTTGTCATTTTAAAAGTATAATAACATACTATTTCGAGTTTTGGATGCTTTACTAACACGAGACAATGCATATTTGTTAAGTTTTGGCGTCTTATGGGCTAAACTCGTTTAAAAACGTAATAAATAATTGTCACTTTACTCTTCGTGAGGCGACGTGCGATAAATTTAGACAAGTTGCATTCAGGTCGACGTCACCAAAGGTCAACTTGGTTGTAGTTCCTCTGTAGGTGTAAATTTTAACTATTGAAATCCCATTGCTGACGTGTTCATCACGGTTGGTGTGTAAAGCTAAAATTTATGTCATAGGCTTTTCATATATTGTAGAATAGGTAATCATGGTATAAATTACGTTATATGAGACGACAGTGATGCGTGATACCAAGCAAGTCACTTTCCACGGGTGGGCAATATGTCCCTGGACGCATTAATATTAGATTTCAAACACTAATTGTAAGAGTGAATAATCCTCAAAAAGTTAATAGCAACCCTGTGCTTCATTAATTGAAATTTTGATGATTATGAATTGTCTTACCTGGTACCTGATACACGCATGCGTGGACATCACAGCGACTGCACTGTATTGTGATTATGAAGTGGACCGAGAATGCCACCCGGATGGCGACTGGGTGGATCCAGTCGTTTCACGTTCTCCTCACAGCACTGCAGAATCTCACTCATTGCAATAGTAAGGTGAGGAAATTGAATCTGAGATTTTGCTATTTTCGTTTATTTTTCCAAATTCGCCTGGTTTTCTCCACATTTTATTTGTGAAATCTAGCATCCCGACATGTAAGTGTGTTGCAACCCAGTCACGATGAGATTGAGACGAATGCCACTTTTACGATGAAAGTTTGTACAACACCAGATGCTAAATAAGAATAGCACTGCATTTTAAACTATCAGCTCTTAGTACAATGACGCCACCTGAGAACCATAAGGTTCTATCTTCCGGAGGAAGATAGAACCTTTCCGTTCTCACACGACGATGTGTTAACGTGGTTAACGCACTATTCGAAAAATAAAACGATGATGAAATGTGATCAAATGAAATTTGATGCAAATATAAAAACACGTCTTGCGAAATTTTACGAATTTGGATTGCAAAAGACGTCATTTCCTAGCCTCCTGTGAGATAGGAATTACATTATAGAGCCTTTACATGGGAGCCTCCGATTTCGTCTGTGAATGAACGGCGGCTTGTTTTTTCCCAGTTCAGTGTGCTCCTTGTGTTTCTACTTCCTCGATCAGGCCAGGGCCTCCTTCGAATCCAGGTTCCATCTCCTAAGACTTCTCACTTATCCCGGTGCCATTTGGGTTTCTATAATAATAGTGATAAGAAGTTCCATCTCCACTATGGTCGATCTTAAAGAAAGGGTAACGAAATAAAACTTTGTATCGAAAACTTTTAACGTGTAATTTGTGTTGCCGTGACAGATTGAGCTCAAATGCCATCAACTGCAACATGCAGGTTGTTGTTTGCATCTTGATATCTCATAACGTTGCCAAATAGGAGATGAAAATTGGATTTGACGAATGCTAATGGGAAAGTTTTTATCAGGTCGCAGACTTGAATGTGTAGAAACTTACCGGTCGATGGATAGAATGCTTTCAGCGGGGGGTATGATTTACTTTAGTATTGCAAAAACATGACTCTTAGATTCCGGTAATCAAATCTTCGATGTAAAGTCAGAGGCGACAGAGAACCCGGGTGTAAATCCGTTGAGTTAAAAATCAGTTGGGTTGAGTGAATATAAACTCAATTGGGAGTGAAGTAGTGGCATGTGAACTTCCCGACCACCCACATTTTTTCCACCGATATGCTGCATGATTACATGACGAATCATGAGCTTTTAATTTAAGAGTATGAAAATGATTCAGTTTGAAAGCAGTTTTGTACTATATTTTCCACAAACGCAAACTGATTTGCATATACGGTATATTCCTAAACCTCTAATCGCCTTCACTCCTGAAGGAGTGTTCACTCTGGCCCCAATTCGTTTGGTGCCAAGTGGACTATTTGTTTGGTGCCTAATCAAGTGTTAGTTCCAATTGAAAGATTGTAGTGTCAAATGGAATCTGATGGTAAATGACAACATATTAAACATGTATAGTCCTTTGAGTGTAACCAGGTTCCCACTACAATGCTCGGGAGCGTGGTGGCTCAATGGGAGACTGTTGAACGTCTATGTTAGAGGTCCCGAGTTCGATCCCCGTCCGAGACGACCCGGGTTGTGTCCTTGGGCAAGGTACTTTATCCCGGTTGCTTACATGGTGGCACAATGACGCCGTGTACTAAAGCGTACTGCACGTCGACAGTGCACATGTCTTCAACTGGTGTAACCCTGCTTGAGCGGAACTTGAACAGAGTTAGAATGTTCAGGGGCAGACAGTTGATCGTCGATGCTCGGTGGTTCTCTCCGGGTACTCCGGCTCCCTCCACCCGTAAAACTGTCACGGTCACGATTAGCCATTGTACACAAGTATGTGACCTTAAACACCAATAAATAAATACTGCAATGCTAAAGCATTACAGCTGACACCTTGCTCTCGAGGTACGATATTTTTGTTTTGTATTACCTGACTCTTTGGAGGGCGCGGTGGCTGAGTAGGTGGAAATGCAGGCTGCAAGCCGACAGGTCCTCGGTTCTAATCCCACCTGCGGCAGCCGCGTTGTGCCCGTGGGCAAGACACTTCACACCCATTGCTCACGTGGGGGCACGGTGGCGTTGTGTACTAAGGCGTACTGCAAGTCAATCGTGCTCTTGTCTTCAACCAATGCTAACCCTGCTTGTGTGGAGTTAGTATGTTGGGGAACCTGGCAGTTGCTCGCCTTTCCTCGGTCGTTCTCCCCGGGTACTACGGTTTCCTCCACCTGTATGACTGTCCGACACGAGGCGACCCTGGCTGTCGAAAGTGTCGATAAACCCCAATTAATAAATACATTACCTGGATCTTTTAAGTCTTTTAGTTGCAAAGAATCCACAAATGATAAAAAATATAGATATTCATTACATCAACAGAGTATGACATATAATATAGACACTGTCCTTCCCGTTAATATAAAGGACCAGGAAGTGAGATTGCTAATTTTTTTCCCCGGGAAAAATAAAAACTTGAAAATTACTGTAAAGATCCGGTCGCTGAACAATGAGCCAAAGCGGACACTTACTTGGTGTTGGTTTGTTTGATACTGATAGATATTCGTCATGACGGATCATCTGTGAATTTATTTTTTTATTTATTTATATATTTATTTATTGGTGTTTAAGGTCACATACTTATGCACAACGGCCAATTGTAACTGTGACAGTTTTACAGGTGGAGGAAGACGGAGTACCCGGAGAGAACCACCGAACAACGACGAGCAACTGTCAGCTCCTCAACATTCTAACTCTGTTTAAGCTCCGCTCTAGCAGGGCTATAGCGGTTGAAGGCAGGTGCACCATCGACGTGCAAAACGCCTTAGTACGCGGTGTCATCGCGCCCCCATGTCGGCAACCGGAATAAAGTGCCTTGCACAAGGACACAACGCGGGTCATCCCGGAGGGAGATCGAACTCGGGACCTCTAGCATAGAAGTCCATCAGTCTACACCTGAGCCACCGCGCTCCCGCGAGTATTTGTGAAGTAGTTGCTTCTAATTAGCTTGGCATAAAAAGCCAAGTTTCCTTTTGTAACTTTTAATAATCGAAAACAACTGGCAGTTCAAAGAGCTGTCAGTTGTTTTCGTTCATTAAAAGTAACCAAACGAAACTTGTCTTTTTTTCCTACTGATGTCATAGGTGTTTTCTCAACAATTACTTGCGTCTAAGAATTTCAAGGAAGATATCTTTATCCGAAGTTGATTTTCATGACGATATTACTCAGCGAAGGAAATATTTTCGCCAATCCATATAAAAATGTAACGGGGCAGAACTTCAGTCACTGGTTTTAGTGTTCGAAAATATAATAAAGGTATCTTTTGCTTTTCTCGGGAAGGACTGTCACAGACTGAGAGGAACACACACCTCCACCCCGACGGCATATTCCAGCATTAATATTATATGCCCCGTATTTGAAAGATATATTTAGCTTGTTATTTGAGATCATGAAGACTAAGGCTGAGATTCATGAACAAAGTCTTACGAACGTCTAAGGCAGCCTTAGCGAGGTCTAAGTTTTCAACATAACAACTGCTTAAGGCTAGACAATGTCTAACTTAGACGCAACTAAGCCGTTTTAGACTAAAATCCTGAACAACCTTGTGGGCATGACCAAGCGGAAGTCTAACTTTATGCGCGATTTTTTATTGCGCCTTCAATGCGATACTTTCAACATAGCGAGGCAAATGGATGTCCTGTGAGCTTGGAAAGGTGACGAAATGGAGCGGGAGGAGTATTATTACGGCATTCGACCACCACATTTTTTTCAGAAAGGACTTTCCCTCTTGAAATGTGTAATAACGAGAAATGTCTTAGGAGATTCCTGCTGACGAAAGAGACGACTGCTGGTCTCATATCTGATCTGACTGATGATTTTCAGAGATATAGTTCGGGGAATCACACTGTACCTGTTACCATTCAGGTTTGTTCGGGTCTGTATATTTTTTGCTACCGTATCATTCTAGGTAATTGATGGCGACTTACACGGAATGTCGCAACCGACAATCAGCCGCATTGTTACAGATGTCATCCGGGATACTTGTCCGAGGAAAGACATTTTATAAGCAAGGATACAAGCAGAGATCAGCAGCCGTATGAGTGGAATGGAAGGGATGGCAGGGATGCCTGAAATTTTGGGGTGCATTGATGGGACGCATATAACCATATCGAACCCAGGGGGCCGATATGCAGTGCGTTTTGTGAATCGGAAGGGAATTGTCAAATGGTCTGTGATTAAAAACTTTGCGATTTGGAATCTACTGTTGGCATTCTTAGCCTTAATTACATTTCGAGTGTGTGAATGAAATCACGACAATGCAAAATATCAACAATTGTTGTGATATTTGTTGCATCATAGAGGTGTACACAAAATGGAATGATCCCTAGGATGGTATTTGCGTCAAATTTCCAGTATTTTAAGTTGGATTAAAAAATATTTGCAACATTGTATTTTGTATCACGTGTACTAAAACGAAACTTAAATACAACTCTGTAATTTGAAATACAGTTTTCAGGCTTTGCAAAATTCGGTCGGCTCTGACGTCATAGCGTTAAATATTTTTAGATACTGTGAATAAAATTGCGACGTTGCATAATTTCAGCTATTCATGCAGCTGTCTGTGAAACATTATTGTGATATCCGTTGTAGTTTACGATTGGCTGGTGACACCTTTACACACCATGTGTTAAGATTTTAATATAATATATTCAGGAGAAAAGCAAAACGAACATTGCATCTCAGATTGAATGTTCTCACACGTCGTTTCTGGTAAGTGAGAGTCAAAAGTGCTGTGGGGGATAACAGATAGGTAATCAGGACCGGGTAGCGACTCGACCGCGTCTCCGTCGCAATTTTATTACAACTGCTTTTGTGAGTACTGTATTATACACCACAGCTGAAATCCTCTTTTTGCCAGCACTGCCAATTTATAATTTGCATTTCATCACTCCGATAAAGCGATAGATAATTCTTTTTCAAGTCTTCATTTCAACCCGAAGACTATCCTGAAGTAGCAGCAATGGACTGAAGGTAGAATTCATTAACCAGGAGCCAACACTATAAAAGTTTACAATTGTATTTTTAGAATTGTATTTTCTACCTATTAATATAACTGACTAAACTGAATCATTAGCATTTTAAAAGATATGGCAATTTGCCAACTGGAAAATTGCCACATCTTTGAAAATGCTTATGATTCATTTCAACCTATTTAAAGTTAAAACTTGAAAATAGAATTCTAGAAAATACAATTGTAAAAGTTTTATAGTATTGGCCCCAGATAGACCTAAATTTCTTTACATTTGCAGATCCCATCGTATCTCGAGTGGAACAGGACGCAATCTGCAATGCTTTAACGTTGCGGGTGGTATCTTGGAGCACTCAATGAAAGATATACCACCGAGATGCCTTTATAATAACACAATTGCATACTCTCAATTGAGTAACCATGTAACATAACTGTGAAGAAATGGTGCGTGGGGAGCGGGTAGGCATCACCTGACCTAACTCCCTGCGACCCCATGGCCTCTGTTATATGATTAGGTTCACAGTAGTTTCCTGTATCTTCCTCCAGGCTGGCGAAGCACTGTCGTGTGACACAATGTAGAAATGAGCTCCCACCAGTCCACTCAACATTGTGACACGTAGCTGCATATATAACCATAGAACTCCGAGGATATCCTGGCATCTGGCACTGAAAAGGTTGCTTTTGTTTCAAGATTGTTCTAGTCTAATTCTATGGTAACACTATTTGCAAGAAATGTTTAAAGTAATGTAATATTTACTCTTTGTGAATAAGATCTGATCGTCCATTTATTCTACATGTTGTTAGCCTTCCATTCCATGAAGAAAACATAAACGCCCGTGGCAAACGAGGATGTTTGTTGTACTGGCATTCATATCGCTAAAAATGTGTTTAATTAAAAGTCAAATATTTAATATCTCAACGAGAGGTGATTGAGTTTTAGCGATTTCTTTTATGCGTTTTTAAAAGTAAAATAAAAAACAAGTGATGCTCTAGATCGATACACATTGATCGAATCACTTCTCATGGGCAGTCACGTAAGATAAAAACCCAAACAATGCGATAAATATCAGACACGTTAGCCGTGTGGTATCATCCAGTGGCGCTTGAATCCCATGTCCAGCAGTGGAGCAGTCCATTCCCAATCTTTAGTCCCAGAAAATGGGCAGAAAAGTGTTCATGTAAGAAATCCAAAAATAGTCAAATATTCTGACATAATTTGTCAAATTGCCATCAATTTTTAAGCATCTCTCCAATAATTTGTACATCGTAATTATTGTTTTTCATATTTGTTTAATTTTTGTTTATTTAAATATTTTCGGTTCCATGAATTTCATATTTATTTGAAGTATTTATATCATTTGCATTATTTATTTAAATATTCAGTATTTATTTTTATCATATGACTCGTCCATTTTGTTCACTTTAAAACATCTGATATTTTGTTTTCATATTAATCAGTGATAAATAAAGCCTTCCGTCAATTTCATTGGTCAAAATCAAAACTAGACAATTTGATTGGCTAAACAAAATACAACTTGGTGACATTTGCATAATTTCAGTAGGGAGAATTTACGTTATCTGCCCTATTTTTGGGTGGGGTATATTGTATTAATCTTTTACATGCAAGAAAATCGCCATTCATTTTTTTTTATATTTTCACTTTTTGCTTCCGAAACATAGGTTATGACCCCTCATTGGAACGAGCTCGACGAGCTCGTTCCAATGAGGGGTCATAACCTATGTTTTGGAAGCAAGGAATGAAATTTTTTAGTTTTACGAGGATGTTTTTTCCAAGTGCCGACTGCAAATCAAGTTAGGTGATGGGTTAAAAGGTTATACTAAGTGGCCAATTTGTGCGTGTGCGTGTCATATCATAAATAAAATATGAAATGAGTGTTTTTCTCATATAATATTTATGAAACTCGTCCGAATTTTCCGTTTGAGCTCGCCAGAGGCTCGCCAAAACGAAAAATTCTTAGACTCGTTTCATAAATATTATATGAGAAAAACACTCATTCCATATCCTCTATATTTGATTTTGTTTGCAGATCATATTTATTTTTCTATTCCACAAAACACTTAACTTTGATACATAACACTTAAGACTACCGAAATAAGCTACTCAGTAATCAGAACGTACCATTATAAGGGATGCTATGGTGATTTTTTACAGTGATTTAGAGGTTGTGAATACTGGCTGGTTTAACTTTTTGGACTGTGTCACTGTGCGCTGGAGCCTGGAAGTTTCAATTTTCAGATTCGGATTCGGTTCGGTTTCAGGAAAACAAACGGTGTATCGAACGCTAAGAAAAGGTAACCAGCACCTCCCCATTCAAGCCCAGTCAAATAGTGATAGAAAATCGTCACGCATCATCCCATTGCAGCCCACTGGCTATTTGAAAAGGATTTCTTGACTGAGATAATTGTTTGAAATACTACCTATGACATCCAAGTGTCAAAACCGAACAAAAGATCCCCGAACAGGAGAACCCAGTGCAAAAGATCATCCTGGACAAATGATACCCTAAAAACAACGCGGTCGGATAGCTCGTAACAATTGTATGTGATTCTCATTCCCATCCAGAAGCCATTCTGGATCTCCCGCCAAACAACCATTTTCTCCGATCACCTCCCCTAATCTCACATACAGAATTTTGCAGAAAACATTTTAAATGTTACTACTGTCAGAGATCCCCGGTACTTATCCCCTATTTTCTTATACCCTTTTCGTGTTTTAATATTAACCTTAATCAAATTTATGATATACTTGAATCTCTACCATCATCTCTCCGAGTCCTTTCCAACAATTAATCAGATGGTAGGTTTGATCTGCACACACAGGAACGTATAGACAATTATCATAAAATAGTCGACAATGGTCGCTTTCGGCAGCGAAAGTGTTAACATGATTTCTCTCGACTTTTTGGGAACATCGTTACCCTTTATCTTACACGAAATGCAGACGACACTTGGAAACAAAATTCTTGAATGACTATTTTTTTCAAACTTTTTTGCGTCAGAAACATAGCTTATGACCACATTTGGAACCAGCTTGTTTCAATGAGGGGCCATAAGATACGTTTTGAGACACAAAATGAAGAAAATAATGAAAATTGAAAAGGATTTTGGTAAATAGTGCCGGTTTTAGTCGTCACGTTGGACTTTATCACTATTTTGACCAGGTTGAATAGTGCTGTTAGGAATCTGTATATAGAATAAACGTATAGTGTTTTCAAGTAAAAAAAATATTCTACGAGTAGAATTAAGAATGAAGCCGATGAGCCTCTGGCGAGTCGGTTTAATTCTTAATTCTACGAATAGAATAAATTTTTACTTGAAAACACTACACGTTTATAGGGTTTAGCCCATAAATATTTTATAGGGCAGTCGTGGCGAAATCGTTCTGTCACTCGCTACAAAATACAGCGAGAAGTGAGGAGCACATTGGTCTAATTCGAACAAGAAGCAAAATTGCCAAAAATAAACAAAGCGAAGTGATACATTTCTGTCTAAACATATTCCCCTACAAACTTGAGCTAAACTTGCAAAAATACTTTATGATAAAATTAACAATCTTTCTAATCTTTCTCATTTTCGTTGTTTATTGTTGTTTTCTCGTCGTCGATTCAACTTAAGTTTTATAAATAAAGCAGACGACACGTGCATTTGTTTATTTACACTTTCCTAATTTGGAAAATGGAACATCAATCATCAATCCCCCGCCTATCACAATCGAACTTGTATGCTTTTCAACGCAGGGTTTCGATTGATTTAATTTTGTGTTTTCTTTGTTAATTGTTGTTCGTTTTATTGTTAGGCAGAGTTGAAATATGTTAAAAATTCTAAAACTAAACATTTAAGCGACGGTCAGAGTTTGATAAACGTCGGTTCATTATGTCGCCCATGAGCGTAAAACAGGTCACGACAACACGAATGCGGCGAACGTCAACAAGTTGATCCAAGGCTTTTACTGTTCGAATAAAGGACCATTTATGGGATAAATAGTTAGTACAGTGCGTGGAGAGTGGATTGTAACTAAATCACCCGCGGAGTGGAGTTATCACCCAAGCTATAACTTTCGAATTGTGTACATATCGACAAAAAATACAAGCAATGTTTCAGCCAATGGACCTCCGGGTTTAACCCGGAGGTCCATTGGCTGAAACTTTTTTTGTACTGGTTATGCTTTGCAACAAATTTGCAGTTATTGCTTGGGTGGAATCTCCACTCTGCGGGTGATTTAGTGATATTACACTCTCCACGTACTGTATATATATAGTAAGAAATGAAAAGTTGGAATGGAAAATAACTCCTCCCAGCCCATGACGTTTGATCACGTGAAAGCTTTAACGCTGTGACTATAGTTACAACGTTACAACTTTCTCTCCATCAAACGACATGGTGTTTTTTTAGAACGAAAACTAATAAAACTGAAATAACTAGAGGGCGTCCCACACGGAAATTCCCTGATGGAAAATATGGCCAGGCCGCCTTAGGGGAGCGGTAAAAATCCAATAACAGTAAAAAGTTGTAATATCCTATTAACTGAAGAGACTGTGTTTTTGCATTATTACAGCATAATGGCCCAAATAAGTGCACGTCACACATCAACGGCTGATACACTCTGGACGCTAAGCGGCCCTTGCATGTAGTGCGATGAAGTAATAGCTACCTAGTTTTGTCTAGTTACGCATTGGGTATTATTTATGGAATTCTGATTCATTTCTTTGAAATTCGCGAGTTTCATAATTAGCGTGTGGTCAATGAATACAAAAGCCTCCGATCTCCGTAAAGTTTAGGCCTTGACATGTCAATCACCGTGGCGCCGTTTTCTTGAAAAAAAATGTGGCAGATAATGTCAATAGGGCGCCTAAAAGGGCTGGCAGTCCGAGAAATTTCTCCGTAGACCATATGTCCAGTCCTCCACTGACGCGTTTCATCGGTGACGTTCAATGATGTGAAAGCTGTTACGCTATAATCAGGGCCGTAGTAACATAACTTTCCATTATCCGTACTACTGTCTTCTCAAAAATAACTAAAATTTATCACACGCCTGTTCTATGAAATCCCCATCTACAGCAACACAAAACCATGCAGAAAATGAAAATCTGTTCCGCACATATGTGCGGAACGGAAATCGTTGATGCGAAATTTCACTGGAATTTTCTACAAATCGTGCACCGCAATTACAATTTCAATCCCTAGCGATAACTGAAAATCGTCCCTGAGTTACAAAGTGTTCTACAGTACGTGGAGAATGTATTGTCACTAAATCACCCACAGAATGGAGATTCCACCCACGCAATAATTGCAAATTTGTCGCAAAGCCTGACCAGCACAAGCAAAGTGTCAGTCAATGGACCTCCGGGTTAAACCCGGAGGTCCATTGGCTGAAACATTGCTTGTGTTTTTTGTCGATATGTACAAAATTTGAAAGCTATAGCTTGGGTGATAACTCTACTCCGCGGGAGATTTAGTTACAATCCACTCTCCACGTACTGTATGTGCCAGTAGGTACACAGAACATATTGGAACTCACGGGTCGAAAGAGTAACACAGGTTCCCCTCGCGAGTTTGGTTGACGACAAAATGTGTTCCTTTTGTGGATAGTTGTTAAACAAATAGTTGAGTGTCCTTCTTATAATTGTTTTTATAGACGTGAAGTCCTATAATAAACACAGAACGACACGTGTGTGTGAAAAGTTTAATCGATATGGCACTTGTGCCATCGCGGAAGGATTAAACTCGAAGCCTGCGGCCTCTTGAAATATGCATCCGCGCTGGCACTCGTGCCATATCAATTAATCCATCCACACACATGTGTCGTTCTGTGTATATATTGTAAATATTCACGTTGTATTGCCAGGAAAATGTGCATACCCTCAACAAATCATTTTCCACGCACATCAACATATAGTATTTAAAAAATGGTCCGCGATTCCGGGACGCCGGTAACTTGAAAGCTTTCGGAGATTTTTATATGTTTTTGGATTGTACACTGATTATTTATTGCAACATCCGCTCCCTAGATGGCAGTGGTGGAGACAGTTTTCTGTTTGTGACCAATGAGCTTCCAGCAATCCAGTTCCATAGGGATCAGTGCTTGAATCCTGGATTAGTCGCTGACTTTTTATACGTTGCATTTTACCACCACCCAATATTGTCACAAGAAGAGTTTCAACTAGCTCCAACGAGGGATGATAACCTTGGAATATTTTTGGTTATACACGAAAAATCTCCTTGTTGTATTCGTTAAGTGGAAGAGCGATGAAGGCTTCAGATTCGGTGGCTATGCTTCATATTATCTTTGAAATATTATTTAGTCTGTAAGGATTTGCCTTGTTAAAATTGTTTAGGAAGTACCCAGAGACACTCTCTCTCTCTCATCAGATTTATTTATTTATTTATTGGTGTTTAAGGTCACATATTTATGCACAATGGCTAATTATGACCATGACAGTTTTACGGGTGGAGGAGGCCGGAGTACCCGGAAAGAACCACCGAGCAACTGTCAGCTCCCCAACATACCAACTCCACACAAGCAGGGTTAGCATTGGTTGAAGACAAGTGCACCATCGACGTGCAGTACAACGCCACCGTGCCCCCACGCGATCAATGGAGATGAAGTGTCTTGCCCAAGGACACAATGCGGTTGCCGCAGGTGGGATTCGAACCGAGGACCTCTCGGCTTGCAGCCTGCACCTCTACCAACTCAGCCACCGCGCTCCCTCTCATCAGATGCGACGGGACCAGAGGGGCAGAGTGGGCACGTGATCCTCCACTTGTTTCCACAGATTTATTTCGCAATTTCACGATGAGTTAAAAAATGCACATGCAAACGTGTCAATGCACAGGCATTCCTGTAACATTATTTGCAAATCCAAACAATATTTAGCCAAGGAATCCCACTTTCGGTCGCTTGGGTCGGTTTCTTCTACTTCAACTATCTTCCAACCCGAAGGCTGGTTGAAGTAAACGAAACGACAGGACAGGACAGCACAGTGACCACACAGGGATAGATTCATCTAAACGAGAGACTATAGCGAGTCATGGTACATTTTCCAATATACGATCGTAACACAGGATCGAACCATGGTAGCATTGTGAATTTGTGACCCTCCACTTTTATCGAGCTTCCGCCGTCCCTGTCTGTCATGAATTATAACAAGGCAATGACAACTGAACAAATTTTGATGGTCAAAAATAATTTGGCACTCTGGCGGTTAAATAATATTAAGAGATTTTGATTTTCTCGAGTTTCGTTAACTCTTTATTCAATCGGTAAGATAAAAATATTTTAGATCGATGAATTACAGTGGAGTTAGAGAAAGGTTAATGCCTTGGATGTGATTGATGCAAATAATACTGGCTGTGGCATGAATAGGTCAGGTTCGGAGAAAAAGCATTTTGCATGCATAGGAACATTTTGTTACAGCCACGCCACGTTACCATGATGCATGTGCATTATTAATCAAATAACTTTGTCATTTAGCCGACAGCTTCTAATTTCGTAACATTTGTTGACGTCGTAACGAGACAACAACAAAAATGACTTTATTGATTCTGCAGTTTGAAAAAAAGCGTGAACTGACTTGCGGGTTGTATTTGTTGTAACTCCTGTTCATTATTGCATTATCCTGATGCAATACTATCTGAACTGCACGGCGTTGATCGTGATTAGGGTTTAATGGCAGGAACGGGAATTCCCGGATTCCCGGTTCCGAAAGCCGGTTACTATACCAGGAAAATCTATCGCACGGAACCTGGAATCACGCTTGGCACCACTTGTGTGTTGAACTGAAGTTTTATGAATTGAAAAAACTGCAGCCAAGATTACGTCAGCCCTTCCACGCCTGAAACGTTTACTATCCTGCCTCCTAAAGAATCTTTTTCACCAGATCAATGCAGCTCTCAATCGGTTCCGGAGGACTTCCTTCTTCAGCAGCAAGATATCCACTGGCTTCAAAGTTCAAACGCATCTTCATTTTCACAAACACTGGTATCACTCACTATTCACTACCTACTTCAACATAAACTCCCTCTTCACTGCCGCCACATTCTCCTCTGCATCAAGCAGAGGAGACTGGTGGCGGCAGTGATGAGGGAGTTGAAGTCATTAGGAAGTGGTGATAAAACTCGCGATTCTTAAAATGAAGACAAGCTGAAAGCGGGTTTGGGTTTTCACACTTCTGTTAGGAAAAGAACTTTTACGTATGGTGATGACAGATAAAATATGTTCATTTTCACGAAAATAAATGTGTCTTGTTACACTCGTACATTTGTTTGATATTATCCGGGACATTTCTCGGCTCCCGGTTCTGAGTGTAATTTCATCCCCGTTCCCGTTACTATAGAAAACCGAGAAAATATTAAACCCAAATCGTGATAAGAGGGAGCTGAACTTCGGTGTCTTTAGTTTTCTTCGCGGTCTGGGTGAGGCTTAAACAAAATAATTTGTCATTGATGGGCAAAAAATAAAGTATCGAGCACACCTCGTTGGCCGTCAGACCTATTCATCGCTCAACTATATATCTCTCCTATCATTCCAGTCCAGCCCCTATAACGCCTCCCACCGACCCCCCCCCCCCCCCTTTAACCTGGGATCACAGCCCCTTATCACCCATCCAATTATATACACCCACACCATATACCATATGGCCAGCCAATAGAAGCATATGGTTAGACAATAGAACTTCCGTAGTGATGTGGAATAAGCCATGCCCGTGAAAAGGAAACAAGGCTTGTGGCTGATCCTTGGCTATTGCGCTTGCTTATCACAACTGGCAGTTGAAACATCATGGTGCTGTACTATACCGTTTCTGCCGCGAAAGTAGTGTTGGTTCTAGGAATGACTGCAGGCTATGTGGGGGTGTGATAGCAACGCCTTGCGCACCCGTCTGCGTCTGACAGAAGTACAGCGATGACACAGTTTGCCTCAGTTTTGACCGACCTAAACAGATAGCGAAACCGATAATAGAATATCAACTTCCGTCTCCGGAAGTAGATTTGCAGGGTAACATTAAACAACCGTCAACAGTGGACAGAAATAATATTCTGCCTCTGCCAATATGTAAATTACGGCGTGTTTGTTGGCCTTTTTAGGTGCAGCTTGCTAATAAATTTTCCAGGGAAACAAACAAGGGCACAAGCGTATGCAGCTACTACTAGTAAATAATAATCTAACACCGCCGACTTCAAGTCTCACTTCAGCTGAACGCCGTAATACTTGAAACAGACGTCGCACTACCGACGACTCGAAATCGATTATTTAATCCTTTGATACTTTTGTACAGTACTTCGAGAGTGGATTGTAATTAAATCACCCGCAGAGTGGAGTTATCACCCAAGCTATAACTTTCAAAATTTGTACATAAGTAGTATAGCACGTATGAATCGTGCCCCATTACCCGGAGCTTTGGGGGAGCAACTAGTGTTAAATTCCCATAGGAACCGGAGCCGTTTGGGGGAGCAACTTTAGGGGAGCAAAAGTACGGCTTCTTGCAGCTAGATCCGCCAAATGGTGTAGGTACTGTATATATAGTATGCTATGGCATGTACAGAGATATATGTACGCATTGGGTTATAGGAATATATTATGGGTAAGTGGTGGAAAGAAGATGGGAAAATTGGGTTTTCTTGAACGTTTTTCCCGCGAAACGGTTTACGTTGCTATTGACGTCGTGACGTCATGATACGCGCGCGACGTCATAGAGATGCTGACCGCTATTATTGTCCAGTATACAATCTGACATAACGTTATTCGGGTCGAGGGGGGGGGGGGCTGAATTTTGATAGGAAAAATATCATAGTAGCGGTATATTCTCCTGTACCCCCCCCCCCCCTCCCCCTTCGAAAACCATTGGTACTAGTAATCGACTTAATGCATTATGTCATCCCATGATTTGTATAGGTTAGTATGTAATGCGGTGGCGGGCGTTATTGTGGTGTGGGTAGGTATAATGCATGGTCACCTAGTGTGGAAGTATAGTATGCGTGGTATATCCCTTTCAGGTCCCAAGTTATCCCTTAGTACTATTAATCCACCTTATTCTTCATATTATCCTATGTCTGCTATAGCCAAGTCAAGCAATAGGGTGGGTGGGTGGTAGTGTGGTATTGCGAGAGAGTCATTGGTGGTTTAGATTGGCAGTACAGGATGAATGGTCTATTGGCATATTACCCCCTTTGTACTATTAACCTACCGAATCATTAATAGTATCTAATGGCTGGTATTAATACTATGGACTTCCAGACCAGGCAGTATTATACTAGGTTGTTTGGAACAGTAGTAAAGGATTAACGGCCTGTTGGTCTATTATCCACTAAGTTCTAACCTATTAGCTCGTTTCGAGACGGGTGTGGGTGGAAGTGGTATTGGTAGTACGAAATACGGACTACTAATGAAATGAGGTTAGCCTTTGTGGTGTTTTGGCAATTAAGGTCAGATTGGGGGGGGGGACTGGTTCAGGGATTAGTGGGGACTTTCGGAGACCGAAAAAGAGCTGATTTGTGGACTATTAGGGGCGTTGATGTTGCACTTGTGTAGTTTGGCTCCTGAATCCGAGAAAAGCCTTTAGGCCTCTTACTTCCAAGCTCCTACACAACCTATTTATGGCTCCTATATGGCTCCTATTTCTATAAGCGTCCTATACAATAGATAACAGAAGGCTTTTCAACATTCAATACATTTTATTGTATACAACATAATAATATTACAATATACATTCATTTGACAAAACACGATTTAATTGCAGTTTTCAAATATACACGACCAATGAATGGCGTGTAACACAGAAAAATGAATTTTTCACATCAAGATTGCAGTGGCAAAACAGCTGATGGTCAGAGTGCATTAATGTCTATATATCCAGTGGTTTGGTCGAGGTTCTATCTTCTTGAACTTTTCTTTTCGGGTAAAAATATGGCAGTCCATCTTTGATCTGACTATAAGTGTACATGTGATTATTGTTCACCACAAATCCACGGTTAACTCCTGTTCCACTCTGTTGCGTTTTAAACACATGCATACATTTGTTCTTCGTTAGGTCGTTTTGGCGTTTATTTATTCCTTTGGAACTGAACTTGCTACTCGGGCCGAAACAGTAGTAGGTTTTGCTACAGAGACCCACAATTCCATCTCCGCTCCATTCAACCTTGAAAAGGCCAGGTGTTCTTTTATCGAATGCTTTCCGGTCGCTGCAACATGACCACTTCGGTGACCATATATCTCCTCTTATCTTTGTTTGAACAAAGTCTTCTCTGTGCTCATCGCATGATTCTGACGGTAACCATTGATGATACTCTCTATAAAACTGTTCTTTCTTTTCCGGTTTTATTACTTCTTCCAGAGATGATTTGGAGAATGAGATGTATCCAGAATCTGTATCCATGAGTCAGTACTGAAAATCACGTCTATCCACGAAGGTATCAATAAAATCATAGTAAAACTGCAACATCTTCATCTTTGCGTATTGGTACACGAAGAATCCGATATGAAGTGGTAAGTTCAGCTTGATGCGGTTCTTATTCATTTCCAACTCGTATACTGTTTCGCTCAAAGGGTTCATTTGTCGGAAGTGCACGTTGTTTATTAAGCGAGAAGCTTCGTCGTCATTACAGTAAATAATATTTCTGTGTTTTTCTTTGTTGGTTAATGTCTTTCCGTACCCGCTATTCCCAAGGAGTTTCATTGTGTCAGCAACTATTGCCTTATCTGGATTCCGATCACCGTCTCTCCTAGCCTGTGATACCTCTTCTGCAAATTTCTTGAAGCACGCTTTTGGTTCGTATTGTATGACTTGGTACATTTGTGTCACCTCGATCACGGTACCATTTCAGGAGTGGCGTTGCAAGCAATATCCTCTTCGCATGGTAGCTCCCGATCAAACTTCTTCTCGGCTGGCGCATGACATGGTTTTTCTCTGCAAACTTTCTCATGTGATCTCCAATGTCGTCTGTCCTAATGGTGGTATTTTTAAAGATGGGTGTCATTTCTTCAAAGTGATGTCTGAGGTGGTCTGGAACATGAATGTCACACTCAACTAATCCGAACAGATTGTCCGAAATCACATGCTGCGTTACTTCACTCTCGTTCATTGTCCATGTTAAAGTGTTGCTCCCAATTTTCTCTAGGTAACATTTTATTGCAGGATCCTTTCTCATTTTCAACCACTGACATTCCCAAATTTCAACAAGTTTGTATCCTTGATCAGCAATGTATTTGGCGTTCTTGAATGTCTCTTTGTGAAGATGTTCCATTTGTTTTTCTCGAACACTGTTGAAAAGAATTGCTTCTCCATTTCTTTTGGTGTTTAGTCGACAATTGTGGCCATGCCAGAAGCAGCCGTGAAATTGGTACACCGTCTGCGTTTCTTTGCACCAGCCGTCTACGGGCAGATATCTCCTTCCAATCTTTTTCTCTTCCCCATTGAACTGATGCCGAATTTCAAGACTGTCTCTTCTGGAGATATAGTTTAACCACTGCTGCGCCATTCTGCCATATTTGTGAGAATACTCCGGTTTGAAGTCATGTTCTTTACGTCTTCTTATATACATCCCAGTTGGCATCTCTTGCATTAAACACCACAAGTAAAGAGCGTTGGCGTCATAACCAACTACACTCCCACACGTTTTAGCTTCCTCTCCATACTGATAAGATCTAATTTTTGTTAGTCCTTTTTCTTGATGACGGTCAAAAACTATCGAAGGACCTTCCACGATGTTGTCTTTTACCAAGTGATGTAAATCGTTGTTCTTCTCGTTGAAAATGGTAAAATGGGTTTCATTGTCGATCGTGTTGAACAAATACTTCAATGTCAGTCCAGGTACACTCATTCCATCTTTCATTATATCAATCCCGCGCTCTTTGTAGAAGGCAAACTGTTTCTCTAATGCTTCTAGGAATGGTTGGACATCTCGGTTATTATACCAGATGAGAAAATCGCCAAAGGTGTTCATCTTGTGGTCTTTCCATACTTTCTGACAGTAGATGTATTCTTCTTTAGATATATTTTCCCCTTTGAGCGAACTGTAGAATGTATCGTAGTCCGGTAAGTGGTCTTGTTCCAGTTTCTTCAAATCATCAGTCCACTCGTATGGCAGGTAACCTTTCGTCACTGAACATCCAAATGCTCTGAGAAATTTATCATACGAAAAACCAGGTGCCAGATAATTCACAATGTCGAGGAATTTGAACTGTTCTGTTTTAAGGCACCAGAAATTGTTGTTTCTCTTCACAGTGAATCCAATATCCTGTTTCGTTTTCAAGAAAGTAAGTAGCTCGGACTTCACAACATTGAAATAATACTTTCCAGAGTTGAATCCAATAACCGGCATTTCTTTCAGATAAGCAACAAACTGGTGATGTAGCTTCTCCAAGGGATGTGACCTGGCACGTCCTTCTTCATTTAACAATGGGTCCCTCTCAATTGCTTCTGTGATCTTCGTATTGAGTTCATCAATGTAAGGTTGATATTCTGACTTTAACAGCGCACAGGCCTCGTTTGAAATCTCTTCCAAGTAATTCATCATACGGCTCACCAGTTCTTGTGCATGTCCTTCTGTAATAAAGCAGACCGGTTCTACAAATCCTGGTACATTGCTGCTTACACTTACCCTCAATGGAACATGTCGGGCTTCCCAGGTCAGTTTTTCACTTTTTGTGGGTAGATGAGTTGTATCGAAATAGCATTCGAAGTCAAAGGTTGCTCGGTACGGGTAATATCTATTTTCACTTGGAACTGAGATGCCTTCATCTTCTAAGAGTTCAAAAACTGTTTTTGGAACATTATAAACACCGCCAGTATATTTATAAGATACTTCTTCTGTACATGTTCTCTTATGCCTGTTGAGTTGAAAGCCAAGCTTCCACAATTTGCCACACTTCCGACAGGTAAATGACTTACAGTAATGATTGATGTCTCTGATGTAACTGAAATATTCTTCGTGAATGCTGATATACATCGTCTCACTAAAACGGCAGAGTGATCGTCTGACTAGACTAGCATTTGTTTCTCCATCTTCATTGTGTTGCAACTGATAAACGTTGATGTTCAGTTTGAATAAGTTCTCTATTTCAGGTAACTGGTTGAGATTCACTCCTTTGAAAGTTTCCGTGTCTTCATTCGTATACTGTCGAAACAGGTGTTTAGTTTCTGTGTTCAAGTTGTGGAAGGTGGCCCCTCTTGAAAGGGCTAAGCATCTGAATAAACACAGGTTATCGTCGTACTTGAAGTTGTGATGTTGGTCTTTCACTAAAGCAATTATGGCTGGATTGTCCATGATGTACGCAGGTAAATCTGTGGCGCCTCCAATAGGATGATCTTTGATTTTATTGATGTAGAATGTTATGTTGGTCACTTTATAAACAGTCCATTTAGAACCTGGTCGCTGTTGTTTTGCCCACTCTAATACATCTTCTTGGGAAACATCTCTCAAAAACTTTTCAAAATCTTCTATGTTCGAAACAAGACGTGGTGTATCCAGAAATCTGGCATTGTTCTGGGATGCGCGATAGTATCGGAGGTCGTGAGTTTCATTGTTACGTAAGATGAATCCGTAGCTCAGGTTGATTTTGAACTTCCATTCTTGTTGTTGAAAAATTGTTTCTGTAAATTCACTGGCTATAGCTGTTATGTCGCCGGTCTTGATACGAAAATTGTAAGTGTCTTGAAGTTTTCTAATGAAGTTAATGTCTTTTCATCGTCTTTTTTATAAGACTTTTTCTGGAGATTTCTTGTTACACCTTGTATCTTCTCGTCTTCTTTCCCCTTGGTATGGTACTGGTGATCTGTTTTCAGATGCAGTCGATAGGGTATGAGATATCCTTTATATGAAAAGACATTAACTTCATTAGAATGCGAACAGTGTGAAAGAATATTCCACAAGAGAAGCAACTTGGAGCGACATATCAGAACTGTGCACATGAAGAAGATATATGGATGCCATAACTGCTACATGAAGTATTCCAGGAATGAAGATCTCGAGCATCACTTGAAAAAATGTGAAAAGCGTCGGCAAGAATTCAGTGAACTGTCTCAAACCAGTGTACATATGGAAGCAGCTCACCAATCTGACAAGAAAACAGCCAAAAAACGAAAATCGAATGACGACCAACAGCAGTCAAGTGGAAAGACGAAGAAAACCAGATCATCATTCATGGAGTGTGATCCTGCATTGTTTTCACCTGAACTACTACACGAAGAGGAATGTGATGATATGAAAGCTCTCTACAAAGTGAACTGGGACATTATACGGACCCACCATATCACGAACAGAAAACTTCAAGACACTTACAATTTTCGCATCAAGACCAGCGACATAACAGCTATGGCCAGTGAATTTACAGAAATAATTTTTCAACAACAAGAATGGAAGTTCAAAATCAACCTGAGCTACGGATTCATCTTACGTAACAATGAAACTCACGACCTCCGATACTATCACGCATCCCAGAACAATGTCAGATTTCTGGATACACCACGTCTTGTTTCGAACATAGAAGATTTTGAAAAGTTTTTGAGAGATGTTTCCCAAGAAGATGTATTGGAGTGGGCAAAACAACAACGACCAGATTCTAAATGGACTCTTTATAAAGTGACCAACATAACATTCTACATCAATAAAATCAAAGATCATCCTATTGGAGGCGCCACAGATTTACCTGCGTACATCATGGACAATCCAGCCATAATTGCTTTAGTGAAAGACCAACACCACAACTTTAAGTACGACGATAACCTGTGTTTATTCAGATGCTTAGCCCTTTCAAGAGGGGCCACCTTCCACAACTTGAACACAGAAACTAAACACCTGTTTCGACAGTATACAAATGAAGACACGGAAACTTTCAAAGGAGTGAATCTCAACCAGTTACCTGAAATAGAGAACTTATTCAAACTGAACATCAACGTTTATCAGTTGCAACACAATGAAGATGGATAAACAAATGCTAGTCTAGTCAGACGATCACTCTGCCGTTTTAGTGAGACGATGTATATCAACATTCACGAAGAACATTTCAGTTACATCAGAGACATCAATCATTACTGTAAGTCATTTACCTGTCGGAAGTGTGGCAAATTGTGGAAGACTGGCTTTCAACTCAACAGGCATGAGAGAACATGTACAAAAGAAGTATCTTATGAATATACTGGCGGTGTTTATAATGTTCCAAAAACAGTTTTTGAACTCTTAGAAAATGAAGGCATCTCAGTTCCAAGTGAAAATAGATATTACCCGTACCGAGCAACCTTTGACTTCGAATGCTATTTCGATACAACTCATCTACCCACAAAAAGTGAAAAACTGACCTGGGAAGCCCGACACGTTCCATTGAGCGTAAGTGTAAGCAGCAATGTACCAGGATTTGTAGAACCGGTCTGCTTTATTACAGAAGGAAATGCACAAAAACTGGTGAGCCGTATGATGAATTACTTGGAAGAGATTTCAAACGAGGCCTATGCGCTGTTAAAGTCAGAATATCAACCTTACATTGATGAACTCAATACGAAGATCACAGAAGCAATTGAGAGGGGCCCATTGTTAAATGAAGAAGGACGTGCCAGGTCACATCCATTGGAGGAGCTACATCACCAGTTTGTTGCTTATCTGAAAGAAATGCCGGTTATTGGATTCAACTCTGGAAAGTACGATTTCAGTGTTGTGAAGTGCGAGCTACTTACTTTCTTGAAAACGAAACAGGATATTGGATTCACTGTGAAGAGAAACAACAATTTATTGTGCCTTAAAACAGAACAGTTCAAATTCCTCGACATTGTGAATTATCTGGCACCTGGTTTTTCGTATGATAAATTTCTCAGAGCATTCGGATGTTCAGTGACGAACGGTTACCTGCCATACGAGTGGATTGATGATTTGAAGAAACTGGAACAAGACCACTTACCGGACTACGATACATTCTACACTTCGCTCAAAGGGGAAAATATATCTAAAGAAGAATACATCTACTGTCAGAAAGTATGGAAAGACCACAAGATGAACACCTTTGGCGATTTTCTCATCTGGTATAATAACCGAGATGTCCAACCATTCCTAGAAGCATTAGAGAAACAGTTTGCCTTCTACAAAGAGCTCGGGATTGATATGATGAAAGATGGAATGAGTGTACACGGACTGACATTGAAGTATTTGTTCAACACGATCGACAATGAAACCCATTTTACCATTTTCAACGAGAAGAACAACGATTTACATCACCTGGTAAAAGACAACATCGTGGAAGGTCCTTCGATAATTTTTGACCGTCATCAAGAAAAAGGACTAACAAAAATTAGATCTTATCAGTATGGAGAGGAAGCTAAAACGTGTGGGAGTGTAGTTGGTTATGACGCCAACGCTCTTTACTTGTGGTGTTTAATGCAAGAGATGCCAACTGGGATGTATATAAGAAGACGTAAAGAACATGACTTCAAACCGGAGTATTCTCACAAATATGGCAGAATGGCGCAGCAGTGGTTAAACTATATCTCCAGAAGAGACAGTCTTGAAATTCGGCATCAGTTCAATGGGGAAGAGAAAAAGATTGAAAGGAGACATCTGCCCGTAGACGGCTGGTGCAAAGAAACGCAGACGGTGTACCAATTTCACGGCTGCTTCAGGCATGGCCACAATTGTCGACTAAACACCAAAAGAAATGGAGAAGCAATTCTTTTCAACAGTGTTCGAGAAAAACAAATGGAACATCTTCACAAAGAGACTATCAAGAACGCCAAATACATTGCTGATCAAGGATACAAACTTGATGAAATTTGGGAATATCAGTGGTTGAAAATGAGAAAGGATCCTGCAGTAAAATGTTACCTAGAGAAACTTGGGAGCAACACTTTAACATGGATAATGAACGAGAGTGAAGGAACGCAGCATGTGATTTCGGGCAATCTGTTCGGATTAGTTGAGTGTGACATTCATGTTCTAGACCACCTCAGACATCACTTTGAAGAAATGACACCCATCTTTAAAAATACCACCATTAGTACAGACGAGATCACATGGGAAAGTTTGCAGAGAAAAACCACGTAATGCGCCAGCCGAGAAGAAGTTTGATCGGAAGTTACCATGCGAAGAGGATATTGCTTGCAACGCCACTCCTGAAATGGTACCTTGATCACGGCCTCGAGGTGACACAAATTTACCAAGTCATACAATACGAACCAAAAGCGTGCTTCAAGAAATTTGCAGAAGAGGTATCACAGGCTAGAAGAGACGGTGATCGAAATCCAGATAAGGCAATAGTTGCTGACACAATGAAACTCCTTGGGAATAGCGGGTACGGAAAGACAGTAGCCAACAAAGAAAAACACAGAAATATTATTTACTGTAATGACGACGAAGCTTCTCGCTTAATAAACAACGTGCACTTCCGACAAATGAACCCTTTGAGCGAAACAGTATACGAGTTGGAAATGAATAAGAACCGCATCAAGCTGAACTTACCACTTCATATCGGATTCTTCGTGTACCAATACGCAAAGATGAAGATGTTGCAGTTTTACTATGATTTTATTGATACCTTCGTGGATAGACGTGATTTTCAGTACTGCCTCGTGGATACAGATTCTGGATACATCTCATTCTCCAAATCATCTCTGGAAGAAGTAATAAAACCGGAAAAGAAAGAACAGTTTTATAGAGAGTATCATCAATGGTTACCGTCAGAATCATGCGATGAGCACAGAGAAGACTTTGTTCAAACAAAGATAAGAGGAGATATATGGTCACCGAAGTGGTCATGTTGCAGCGACCGGAAAGCATTCGATAAAAGAACACCTGGCCTTTTCAAGGTTGAATGGAGCGGAGATGGAATTGTAGGTCTCTGTAGCAAAACCTACTACTGTTTCGGCCCGAGTAGCAAGTTCAGTTCCAAAGGAATAAATAAACGCCAAAACGACCTAACGAAGAACAAATATATGCATGTGTTGAAAACGCAACAGAGTGGAACAGGAGTTAACCGTGGATTTGTGGTGAACAATAATCACAAGTACACTTATAGTCACATCAAAGATGGACTGCCATATTTTTACCCGAAAAGAAAAGTTCAAGAAGATAGAACCTCGACCAAACCACTGGATATATAGACATTAATGTACTCTGACCATAAGCTGTTTTGCCACTGCAATCTTGATGTGAAAAATTCATTTTTCTGTGTTACACGTCATTCATTGGTCGTGGATATTTGAAAACTGCAATTAAATCGTGTTTTGTCAAATGAATGTATATTGTAATATTATTATGTTGTATAGAATAAAATGTATTGAATGCTGAAAAGCCTTCTGTTATCTATTGTATAGGACGCTTATAGAAATAGGAGCCATATAGGAGCCATAAATAGATTGTGTAGGAGCTTGGAAGTAAGAGACCTAAAGGCTTTTCTGGAATTCAGGAGCCAAACTACACAAGTGCAACATCAGCGCCCCCAATACTCCACAAATCAGCTCTTTTACGGTCTCCGAAAGTCCCCACTAATCCCTGAACCAGCCCCCCCCCCCCCAATCTGACCTTAATTGCCAAAACACCACAAAGGCTAACCTCATTTCATTAGTAGTCCGTATTTCGTACTACCAATACCACTTCCACCCACCCCCGTCTCGAAACGAGCTAATAGGTTACAATTTAGTGGATAATAGACCAACAGGCCGTTAATCCTTTACTACTGTTCTAAACAACCTAGTATAATACTGCCTGGTCTGGAATTCCATAGTATTAAAACCAGCCATTAGATACTATAAATGATTCGGTAGGTTAATAGTACTAAGGGGGTAATACGCCAATAGACCATTCATCCTGTACTGCCATTCTAAACCACCAATGACTATCTCGCAATACCACACTACCACCCACCCACCCTACTGCTTGACTTGGCTATAGCAGACATAGGATAATATGAAGAATAAGGTGGATTAATAGTACTAAGGGCTAACTTGGGACCTGAAAGGGATATACCACGCATACTATACTTCCACACTAGGTGACCATGCATTATACCTACCCACCCCACAATAACGCCCCCACCGCATTACATACTACCTGTACAAATCATGGGATGACATAATGCATTAAGTCGAGTACTAGTACCAATGGCTTTCGAGGGGGGGGGGGGGGGGGGGGGGGTGGTACAGGAGAATATACCACTACTATGATATTTCTCCTATCAAAATTCAGCCACCCCCCCCCCCCCCCGACCCGAATAACGTTATGTCAGATTGTATACTGGACAATAATAGCGGTCAGCATCTCTATGACGTCGCGCGCGTATCATGACGTCACGACATCAATAGCAACGCAAATCGTTTCGCGGAAAAAACTTTCAAGAAAACCCAATTTTCCCATCATCTTTCCACCACTTACCCATAATATATTCCTATAGCCCCATGCGTACATATATCACTTTATCTGATAACCATAGAGTATAACAACCGTTGTATATACTTGAAGTATATACAACGGGTGTTGTATATAATTATAATTTATGCGAACGACCTCTGACCTCTTTCAATTCCATTTTCATTCATTCATTCATGAAACATCGTTATATCACAGGGCAGGTTTTAATTGTACGCTTATTGCACTTTGTCAAAATCCTCTGATGGTGTCATTTCTTATTTATTTTGCTTCAATAAAGGCAACCTAAAATTTTGCTTCAAAACATTGTAGAAATTACTTGAATGTTAATAGTAATTAGTATGCGGCGACTGCGAACTATTTATAGTCACGGCCTCGATCAAAAGTACTCGCGGAACTGCGCTAATTAAAAGTTCGTCTGCTCTACCTGAAAAAAAAAACACTTCGTAAAAATTGTAAACAAACGCAAAATTATTTGTTATATTGGGACTACAGCATAAAACACGGAAGAAAACTGGAACTATGTCAAAAAAAGAATAACTCTACTGAAACACCGTTTTGTTACTGTTAATAAAATAGTTGAAATTTATTTTGTTCCAGCGCAGTTACATGATGCAAGAAGTGCAATCGCACTTTACAATCGCTGTCATCGATTTTGTAATGTAAGGGACACAACTCTATGCGTCTTGTCCTATTTCTTTTGTCTCGTAGACTGGTCTTCTTTGGAGGCCCGTGGGAAGCATATATAAGTCGGGTAGACGCACGAGGCGGGTGTCTGTTTGTTATCAGATAAAAACAATAAACATATAGTGTGTTTTTATATCTGTGTTATACAACTCGCTGAAATATGGTTTATTTTTTCTCGGCGAAGCCTCGAAAAAATAAACCATATTTCAACTCGTTGTATAACACAGATATAAAAACACACTATATGTTTATTGTCTATATACATGCCATAGCATACTATATATACAGTACCTACATCATTTGGCGGATCTAGCTGCAAGAAGCCGTACTTTTGCTCCCCCAAAGTTGCTCCCCCAAACGGCTCCGGTTCCTATGGGAATTTAACACTAGTTGCTCCCCCAAAGCTCCGGGTAATGGGGCACGATTCATACGTGCTATACTACTTACATATCGACAAAAAACGCAAGCAATGTTTCAGTCAATGGACCTCCGGGTTTAACCCGGAGGTTCATTGGCTGAAACTTTGCTGGTGCAGGTTATGCTTTGCAAAAAATTTGCAATTATTCCTCGGGTGGAATCTCCACTCTGCGGGTGATTTAGTGATAATACACTCTCCACGTACTGTACGTCTTATGACGTTCGAAATCAAACACCGCGTTGATACTTTGTGGTCATTTGTTTTGTTATTATTTTTCGATTTTTTTTAAATTTTAAACTCAATTCCTATTTTCTCCCGAATAGTGCTCTGAGACAACCGTGGAACCAAATCGCAGCATAAAATACTAATATAATTCTGCTGTCAAGACTTCTTAACTGGTTGAGTGCTAGAAGCCACTATCACCCAAAGTGCGTGAAATCATTCGGTGATTTACCCAATAAAAAGCAGACGATTTCTTGGTTTCCGTGACGATATTGACTGACAATGAAGATGACAGTGGCAGGTAAGTTGTATATTGTATAAGCCAATATTTAACCCTCATACAGCTGTATACATGTACAAATTGAGAGATCATGAAATGCGAAATTTAGATAAAGGTTACTACTTTTTGTGAGAATTTTGGAGATGCAGCCGTGCATTCATTGGCGACTGGAGTGAAATAAGCGAAGCAGGTTGGCTTATGTAGCTCAGGCAGATCAGCCCGATTAAACATACCTATAGTATTTTACTAAAAAGACTCATGCCTGTACATTTAGGGAAGAGTTGACGTGGGGATTTCACTGGTGGGTGTGTGTGGGGGGGGGGGGGGGTGGCTCCACTCCAGTTCACAGAAGGTTTTCAAATGATCTCTGGTCCCACTCCACAGGTTGAACGTCAGCTCAATTCAAGTTAGCATTATGATTTCATAGCCAAGGTGAAATTTGACTTTACAGATTATCATTACCATAATGAGCAAGTGAAATTGAATATTGAATCGCTCGGGCATGTTCACTCGTGAAAATCCTTGCGATTGTATATTCAATATTACTTGCTTTCTACGGTGTAATCTCTCCTTGTTAAATGTTCAAAAGTACTTCAAGGCTTCTTTATATTTGAAAATAAACTGGACTTTATTCCGTTAACCCTTTACCCAACGCAACGGCCAAAACTGGCCAGCGCAATTTACAAAAATCGCCAATTAATTTTCATTATTTTTTTCATTTTTTGTCTCAAAAACATAGGTAATGACCCCTCTTTGGAACGAACTAAACGAGCTCGTTCCAAAGAGGGGTCATAACCTATGTTTTAGAGACAAAAAATGAAAAAAAATTAGTTATTGAAGAATTTTGTTTGCAAGTGTCGTCTGCTGTTCAGGTTAGGTTAAAACAGATTCAGATCGAAATGTTCACCACGCTGAATCGTGTCCGACCTCAACAAAATATTAAATATAGCAATATGAAACTAATAATTTCAATAATTTCCGCGCCCCATAATATTAACAAGGGCTTCCCGTTAATAAGGACGTTCCGAAGTATATGAGTATATTTAGGAATATATATTCCAAAGTATTCCCTTGATGTATTATACAATAAACTCCATATATAAGCCCCTTTTTTACCAACACCCCTTCTGAAAGCTTTGTGCCCTTTTAGGAAGTCTTTTAAATCCGTCTCGAATTAAATGCGAAGATTCTTTCAGCAGACGGATTTGAAATTAAACTCGAGGAGTCTAATTCGAATTGAATTCGAATCGTCGGTAGTGTGACGCTTGTTCCAAGTGTAAGATACGTTTCAACGGAAATAGCGAAAAAAACACTCGCTCATACATCTTTCTGAGAGAGCGACTGCGGCTCCGTTCGAACGTAAGACAAGCTCTGTTATTGCTGATCTCCTGGATACGGTAACCATTTCCTTCCTCACTCAACTCTTGGTATAAATTATGGTGCTATGGTTATAGGCTATGCCGGAGTATCACTGAGTGTTCAACGATCAAACATATCTTTGTATGTCGTAAACGCGGAAACCGTCGTGGTCCGATGACGATGGTATTAATCGAGGTGCTCAGAAACTTCTTATCTGTTATTCTGTGTTCTGTGTCGCTCAATGGGAGTTTAACCTCATCACTGCGGACAAGTGCTTTAATCGGCGTGGCGTTTACTCCACTTTATATCCCCCCCCCCCCCCCCACCCCAGGAGTACTTGGATGACTATCATAGAATCATTGCAAACGTTTATGGCGAAACATTCTGGCAGTAGCGTCAGTCTGGGGACTGGGTATTTGCTTCCAGAACCCAGCATATTCAGTCTTAGTCTCCTCAACGAAAATGTGTTTCCAACTAAAGTAATATAGGAGGCCAGGGTGTTCCCAATGTTCTGGAGCTCACGTTGTCTGTTTTCCAGACCCAGCTTGATGGAAGGTTACGCGAGCTTTAAGTCGAGTGTCCAGCCGCCATTTTCGCTAACAGGTTTCCTGTATACAGCTCACTGGGGGCTGTCTCTCGATAGGAGTTTATAATGTTTCCACGTGGCCGCAGTCGCTAAGTTTAAATTGTCAAGCTCAGTATATTTAGCAGGAGAGGCCGGCGTTGCGATGAAAACCTCTCTTTTCTCCCCCCCCCTCCCCCCCCCCCCCCCCCCATTTCCTATGCAAGATGTGCGTGTCTCATGTGAGAACGACATGTGAGATTGATACCTATCTCACATGACCCACGTGACCTGCTTATTAGCATATTTAATGAGCGCACGAACTATTTAATTATCGCATGTTCTTCCGAAAACAAACAACATGGCGTCACGTTTTGGAAATATTTGCAGACGAACATTTGTGGAAGAAAATAGAAATAATTGATTGATAATAATCGACTGATGCACGCGCCCAACTGTCGTCATCAGAATGTATCTGTAGTTGTATAGATCAATGTTCATTTCACTACAAATCTTTAACCCCTGTCTTGCCGGCGTTAGGATTTAATTTCGTGGTCTTTTTTGTGCGCTCTTTCCGATAAGCAAATCATTTTTTTTTCAGAAACGGACAACAAAATTGTTCGATATAACTGCACGTGCCACTGAATTACTTTTTATGCCATCAGAGTGTTTTAGTGAGGGGAGAAAAAATATCCCTGACGGGGCGGGTGCGAGATGGGAAAACTCGGCAAGCCTCGTTTTTGGCCCAAATACCTTGCCCTCGGGTGAAACTTCCCCATCTCACACCCTCACCCATCAGGGATAATAATACTCTTGTATGGTATAGTTCGTCCTTTTTTGGGGGGGGTTCCCGAAACCGGATCCGGATGTATCACCACGCTCGGCGAGCTGAAGGGTCGCGAACCGCCTCACCTCATACATACCTGTTTCCTCGTCAATTAGTCATTTTCTCGAATATGCACTGTAACAGATATGTAGCCTAAAGCCAGCTCCTTTCAAAACCTGAACTGTGAGCTGGTCGATGGGACCTGAGGCGAGCTTTAAATATTGCAGATGTGGATAGCTACCTATCCCACCACGCCTTTAACTTCTATTCCCAATCTGCATAACCCAGAATAGTGTACTGGGTTGTTCATTGAGAATATTTTCTGTGGAAATGATCTCTGATAGATGAACACCGAGCTCATGATGCATTATAACCCCCGGTAGCTAGTCCCCCAACCGCGTATTGTTTGCTTGTGCTTCCACACGTAGTAAATCACAAGGTACGGCTCAGCGCTCTTGATTTCATTGACACACTACCAGTCTTGATCCGCAGATAGCCGGATGGTTTATGGAGTCTCAGATCAGCTTTGACTTTCCGATATACCTCGCCATTCTTCTCGAGGATGCTGCAGTAACGTATTCATGTATTATTATGTGCTCCACAGGACCTTACTGCCAACCTCAGGCTTCAGGACCTGAACTAATAGTATGTTGTTACCAAGCGCAGCACTAATATTGGACCACAGAGTGTGGTACGTTTTATTACACGCCTGTTCTTTGAAATCCGAATCTACTGTAACACTAAACCATGCGGAAAATGAAAATCTGTTCCGCACATATGCGCCGAACGGAAATTTTTAAATAGAAGCGAAATTTCACTGGAATTTTCTTCAAACCGTGCAATGCAATTACAATTTGAATCGCTAGCGATAGCTGAAAATCGTACCCCGAATTCCAATGTGTTCTATGTGCCAGTAGGCACATAGAACATATTCGAACTCAGGGGACGAAATAGTAACACGGGTTGCCCTCGCAAATTTGGTTGGTGATAAAATGTGTTCTCTTTGTTGACAGTTGCCAAATGAATTGTTGAGTGTCCTTCTAGTAATTGCTTTTATAGACGTGAAGGCGTGTAATAAACAAAGTACGACACACGTGTTTGAATGGGTTAATCGATATGACACTTGTACCATCGCGGAAGGATTAAACTCGAGGTGAGGCATGTGGCCCCCTCGTTCTATCCTTCCGCGCTGGCACTCGTCCCATATAGATTAACCCATTCACATACGTGTGTCGTTCTGTGTATATCCTGGCGAGGGCAAACTCAAATTTTCTGCCCCAAAAGTTGTATATACATAAGAATAACTATTATCCAGAACGAACCATGGCTTCAATGGAAGCAAAGGCGTCCCAGTATGAGGCGAGACCGTCGTAGTGGCTTCTACACGACAGCGCCCAATTTATACTATCAAACACAGTGGATACTAGCCGAACTACAAGCCGTGTTGCAGGTCAAGATACCATAACTCATACGACAGGCGTGCCTATGAAAGGCTATGCAATGAGTTTGGGGTGGCACCCAGCACCGACTGCAAAGGGAAAACGGCTATAACGACGGTCTGGGTACCCTCTTCAAAGTCAGGCCTTATTTTCATCCCCTCGAGGGTACTCTATTCCTAGCCAGTCGTAGAATTGCCCACATACTCACATTCACCATGCGGACAAAGCATGACCCCACCCACGCGTACTTTTTCAGGCAAAAGCACGCAAAATGGACCATGCCAATAGCGAACGATGAAAAAAGGAAACACACAAGGGCAGGGGTTGAGAGGATTAATGACTGTTAAACACCTTTACCTAACGCAGACGATATCAAAATTTATTATTTTAAATATCAATTTTTTAATTTTTCAAAAAGTTTCACCAAAACCATATGATGTGACCCCTCATTGGAATGAGCTCAACGAGTTCGTTCCAAAGACGGGTCACATAATATGGTTTTGTTGAAATATTTTGAAAAATAGTATTTTTTCAGCTGCTTAATTAGCATATTACGCGGGCGGATGTGTCCGATTCGTCGGTTAAAGGGTTAAGATGTACGTCTGACCAATCATCGGTTCTCAGGTTCAGGTCCGTTCTCCGATACTGGGTACTTCGAGGTGTATTTATTTATTTATTAGGATTTAATGACACTTTAACAGCAATGGTCATATCGTGTCGGTGACAGTTTTACGGGTGGAGGAAGCCGGAGTACCCGGAGAGAACCGCCGAGCAACGACGAGCAGCTACCAGGTCACCAACATCGTAAGTCCGCACTGCAGCACAGGCAGGGTTACATTGATTGAAGATATGAGCACCATCAACGTGCAGTTTGCCTTAGTACACGGCGCCATCGTGCTCCCATTTGGACAATCGGGATGAAGTGCCTTGCCCCAAGGACACAACGCGGGAGTCCGAATCGATCGCTCAGACGGTCACCCATCCAAGGGCTATATGGGCTCGACGTTGCTTAACTTCGGTCATTTGACGAGAAGGGGCGCGGTGGCTCAGTATGTAGAGGTGCAGGCTGCAAGCCGAGAGGTCCTCGGTTCGAATCCCACCTGCGGCAACCGCGTTGTGTCCTTGGGCAAGACACTTCACCCCCATTGCCTACGTGGGGGGCACGGTGACGTTGTGTACTGAGGCGTACTGCACGTCGATGGTGCACCTTTCTTCACCCAATGCTAATTCTGCTTGTGTGGAATTCGTATGTTGGGGAGCTGACAGTTGGTGGTTCTCTCCGGGTACTCCGGCTTCCTCCACCCGTCACGGCCATGATTAGCCATTGTGCAGAAATATGTGACTTTAAACACCAATAAATAAATAAATATCGGACGAGAACCGGCTACCGTAACACCAGCGAGCCCCCTTCGAGATGTAGCATTTTGTAATATGAGTATTTTCGTGCGTGGTTGTTTACTTCTGCATCAGCTGATTTCATGGCACCAACAATTAATTTGCTTTACCAGTTTTTTTAACAAGTGAATTTCGAATTCAGCGTGCAGTGTAACAAAAAGAACGGAAACCAGCCGATTGTTGTCGAACATGACATTTCAAACAATTTCGAAGTTCCACCGAATCTTTACAGCAATATAACTCATTTTTATCTAATGGTGGACCAGGCGCGTAGCCATGATTCTGTAATAGGAGGTGCTCCAGGCAGTTTGGGGGGGGGGGCAAAGGTGATGTTTGAAAGGGCATTGTACGGGGTTTCCGGGATCCCCCAGTTCTAACTAGGTCCCTCAGGTTGTTGCCCCATCCTCCAACTTCTCTTCAGAGGGGGCAACGACCGGACTGGAATACCCCCACACACACACACACCTCCGAGAAAAGTTTGTAAAATTGAATGCTCTAAGGGTGAATCTGAGGAATTTGTAGCGTAAGTAACCCCAGTATTGGGGGACCGTTTTCAGCTCTCTGTTATGTGAAACTTGCATTGGGCCAATGATTTAGGGGGTCATGTGTACATCGTCGGATCGGCATGTGAGGATGATGCTGTATGGAGCTCCTTCCAATGACCAACAAGTAGATTGAAGTGTCTTGCTCGTGGGCGTAGGGTCAATTTTCATATGTAGATATGAACGCCTGTTCTTTTTAGTAGAATATTTTATTCCAGCCAACAAAAAGCGTTAATTTAGGCCAAAAATCTGACTCTCAACCCCCCCCCCCCCCCACCCCCCCCCCCCCCCCCCCCCGCGTGGTCCTTTTGGCTGCAGCATTCTCTCTTCATATAACCAATGTAAACCTACAAAACCTACAAAAATTAAAAATTAAATGGTTTATATCTGATATTTTACCCACGTTAAAAAAATTGATAAATTTGTCCCTTGAGTGCAAGAAGGTTTTGCAATGCTTTAGCATTGCAAAGCCTTCTTGTTCTCAAGGGACGAAACACACCGCCACTCATGCTATTCTGTAGATTAGCGGCCAAAAACATAAACCAATAATATGAACTGTTGATGGCAAAGAAATAAAAATAAAATAAAAAAAAGGCTCGCCCGCATGCAATTTTACAAATAATGGCCTGAGAAACCGAAGATCTACTTTGTGTGGCCTTATCCAACACCGATGTAAAGCGGCGAGACGGAAGGTCATATAGAATGCAGTGATGATTCTCTATCAGCAACTTAATTACAGTTCTGACAATATGGGGTGGGATGCGCCTTTACACAAAGATAATTGAAATTCCCGAATTTAATATCGGCTAAAATCCATTTCAGATTAATCATCAAGTAATTCTCAACTGTAATTACACGATGGTGGACGCACTGCGCAAAGGTTAAATGAACGAACACATTGCTACTGCGCAATCTGCATGCCACTTGCACGAAAACCATTTTCACCCCGTTAAAATGGAATGTGTTCTTTGTGAGTTATTGTTATTTTGTTGTTTTTGTTCAATTTAAAATTAAAACCTAACAATTGTAACCTGAACAAGTCTTGACAGATTGGGAACCATGTAATGTGTTGTGCACTGAAAATAAATTATTGTTATCCTCCTTGCGTGCGTGATAATCATAGAGCATCTCGGTCGGCCCAAAATGTGCTTAGATTTTCTTTCATTATGTTGTCGACATGCCATAAGGTAACTCCCAGTCGGGAAGCGGTTTCTGTGTCTGACAACAAGATAATATCTTTAAAAACAATTATACACAAAAATGCCGTTTCCATTCCGGAACAGAGTGTTCACCCATTGATAATGCTTTTAGTTAAATGTCCTTACTTGAGATCAAAAGCTTACTTTGCGGGTGTTAATCTGCTCTACGCGTACTGGTATTCTAGTATGACCTTCTACCAAAGGAACTGTTATATCGTGTGGGCTGGCAAAGTGTAGCACCCGAGCTATTCGGCTCGGGTGCCACACCTGGCCAGGTAGCACTTTACGAAAACAGTTCCCAACCGAGCGATACACAAACGATTTACTAAGTATCATTTTTATAAATTAAGAACCACCAGAGAATATATGTCTTGAAATTACGCCACACTTGATCAAGTTTCACATTCATCTGTGTAAAGGGAAGTAACAGTTCCTGAACCGTTTTCAGATACAGTCCCTCTGGATACATCCCTACATTTGTATATTGTCCTGTCGCCAGGTGCAGTGTCCCCGTAGTGAAGGTCCGATCGATATTGCATTAAATAAAATATTGTACCTGTCCTGGCCAATCGATGTTCGTGGATTCACTATGTAGTGTATCAAATGCTCTGCAGCTTGACATTACATCTTTCCTATTTCGTAGGATTTACCAATGAGAGAAGTGAAAACGACGCTCAAACTTAAAATGCAGTTTGTCATTATCGTCGAGATTGGAAAAAAATTCTTTCGAATTTTGAATTGTTTACACGCATTTGCAAATTGTGTCCTTACGTTACACTCTGTTGGTGTTTCACTTGCAAAAAGTTATGTCAGTGTATCAACTATAAACTTGCTAAAAGCTTATTGACGATTGTTCCCTGACCAAATATGTTCTATGTTTTTCTGTTATACTAGCTTACAGCCGACTGGATCTTGAGTACATGGCACTGAAGGAGATAAAACTTTTCTATTTTGTTGCGCGTGGTGCTTCGTGGATGACATTTGGCCGGATGCCTTGACTAATATGTGCAACATAAGTCATCGACGTGCTTGGTTGGAATCAACACATAGGTCAAACGTCCGAATGAAATTTATTTAAGGTTAAGGTAGGTATCTTTCGAAAAACGTTTCCAAATGGTACATTCGAAAACCGGACACCAATCTGGAACTTGAGGAGCTCTTTTTCACATTTTTTCTTATTTTCATTTTACTCAGAACCTCAATCAAATCTTCTAAATTGCAACGCTCCCTGTTTCATCGTGGCTGTGTTCTGTTCACATGTGCAGCGGCGTTTACGAATAAATAATACCAAAATATGAAGGTGATAAAGAGATAGCGGTTGCAAACTTCCCATTTAAATCCAAGAAATTAGGCAGGCTATCAATCAATGGCGCGGGATAAATTTTGTGAAGGTCAGAGACCATGCAAAAAACCTTCCATCAGGAATGGGTGACGTGGACTTTTACATCCCTAAATTCTGTCAGAAAGGTTATGGGCTTTATTTCCTTTACTTATTAGGGCAGGTCATTTTCTCTCCCTTGATTTGAGAAAATTCATGTGTATAAGGCGCAATTGTATTGTTCAAACTGACAAGTGGTATAAATTTACTTTTTTTCTAGCGTATATGGAACACTGGAGCACCTTCTCCGGGCTTCTTCCAAAAATAGTTGAAAGAAGGAGAGAGAGAGAGAGAGAAAATAGGCCCCTCTTCTCTTACTAAATATATCACCATAATACTACTACCAGAGAATCAGAATGCAGTGGTGTTGGGGTGGGTGTTTAATGACTGAAATGAAATGCAGTCAACTGAAATCTACATCTCGATGTTTGGAACCTGTCATTGCAATCTTATTGGGAAATTTATTTATAAGTTTATTTATTTATTGATGTTTAACGACATTTTTGACATCCAGGATCTCTTCGTGTAGGACAGTTTTACAAGTGGAGGAAGCCGGGGTACCCAAAGAGAGTCACCGAGCAGCGGAGAGTATTGTCAGACTCCTCAGCGTACCAACTCCGCACAAGCAGGGTTAGCATTGGTTGAAGACAAGTGCACTATCGACGTGCAATACGCCTTTGTACACAGCGCCACCGGGCCCCCACGTGGGTAATGGGGATTAATGCCTTGCCCAAAGACACAACGCAGTTGACCCTAGTGGGGATCGAACCGTGAACCTCAAGGTTTGAAGTCCAATACCGTAACCACTGAGCCTCCGCGTCCCCTTATTGGGAAATAACAGGTAAGGATTCACAGTCTCGTTACTCTAAAGATGTCATCCAATATTTTCTCATACGATTTGTCTCTTCTATGCCTTTTAAAGTCGAGAAGAATGCACATTTTTGGATTCATATTCAACAAATATTCCCACCCAGACCGAACCAATGGCTTAAATATGGTGCCAAATGGAGCACTTTTCTCAATCGTGTATTAACCCCAAACATAGCACTGAGTATTGTATTCCTACTATGTTACTGATGCGCAGGGGAGACCATTAACCTTTTGAGCCCAGGTGTTATCTCCCATGTCAGTTCAATGGCAGCAATTGGAAGGGTCCATATTCATTATTTCGGGGTATACCCATTCATATTTTCAACGTGCAGCCTTAAGGCTGCACGTTGAAAATATTAATTGGTCTACCTCACACATTCACTTAGCAGCCATTTTACTTGATGGAATTATGACGTAGCTTTCCCTGGGCCGGAAAAGCGGGTTCACGAGTTCAAAGGGCTAATATATATCAGTGCATGGGAGCACATCTATGACCTAGCCTCCTCCCAAGATTGAAATGCTTCCTCCGTTCCAGTGTGTGGGATCTCTGTTTATCAATGGCACTAGCGTCCATAATAACTTGCGGAAAGGATCTATCGATGGTGAAATTAATTCCCTATCATGGCAAGAGATGACACTCAGAAAGATGTAGTATCCAAGGACGAAACGGTCCTTACGTCTCGCCTTCCCTTAGCAGTTCGAGATAACCAACGAAATGTATTGCGCGGACAAAAGGAGTCTGCCCTCTCTATCCTTCAGGACGTCTAGGTTTTGTATTTGTTAGCGTATTTTTTTTATAATTTGTTCTCTCGTCTGGTTGGTCTAGCAGTGCAGTATTGCGTTCTGCTCTACACCCATCAGGGCAAAAGGAAAAAGATATAAAGTCATATGCGACAATGCTTTACATCACTAAGATCTATCGTTAATGTAATGGTCTCGACATCCAAGGGCGTCCCGAAGATGGCCAATTGGTGAATGTAAACCTGACTTGTCTCAAGCGCATTCCCCGACTGACTAATATTTCAGCTGCAACATCAAGGCATGACTTTGTCGATAGCGTGCCTTGGTGATGTAAGTGGAATAATAGTCACCCGGGATTATAGTTAAAAATATCAAGAGGTTCTTGGAATTTTTTAGGGAATAAATACAATACATACACATTTTGTAGTCGTGATGCAACTTTCTTATTCATTTAACATGTTCCGTGCCAATACTCTAAATTGGTCAGGGGCCCCAACAGCATCAATCGAGTACTATTGACCTCCAATAGTACGATCTACTGTGTGTTGGCATAGGTCCAAGTATCGAATCTGTATTTGCTCAAACGTCTACATTCGTAGGATCTGTGGTCATACCTTACTGTATGTGCATGTTTACGGGGTCCCGACTTGGCACAGGGTTGGTGGTCAACTTAATGACAGACCATAGACCATGGGTTCCAGACGGCGATATATGATGGCATCTGAGAAAATTTTTGAAGTACTCAGTGAGATGACTCGCATAAGCTCTAAGCTTTCTGTCAAATCCCTCCAATTTATTATTTATTTATTTATTTATTTATTTATTTATTGGTGTTTTAAGGTCACATATTTCTGCACAATGGCTAATCATGACCACGACAGTTTTACGGGTGGAGGAAGCCGGAGTACCCGGAGAGAACCATCGAGCAACGGCGAACAACTGTCAGCTCCCCAACAAACTAACTCCACACAAGCAGGGTTAGCATTGGTTGAAGACAGGTGCACCATCGACGTGCAGTACGCCTTAGTGCGCAGCGTCACCGTGCCCCCACATCGGCAAAGGGGGTGAAGTGTCTTACCCAAGGACACAACGCGGTTGCCGCAGGTGGGATTCGAACCGAGGACCTCTCGGCTTGCAGCCTGCACCTCTACCTACTGAGCCACCGCGCCCCCCAAATCCCTCCAATACTTGGCAGTTTATTTATTGTTAACTATATGTTATATTGTGAACTGTTGTACCTTGTACTGTTACTCTTTTTGGTGATCAATTCTATAACGTATAGCATATTCATTGAATAAAATATTGTTTAAACTAAATATCAAATCTTGTCTTTTAACCGGTTGAAGGCTAGTTTATTTTTGGTATCTGAATTATTTGTTCCTCAAAATCTATTTTATTACAAATTATTGGAGAGTGCCTATAGGCACTCTCCAATAATTTGTAATAAAATAAATTTATATGAACAAAATATTATTCGCGCTTGGTGGAATAAGCATGGGCAATGAAAATGTTGGTTTTTGATCTGGTACTCTCACTTTTTGAAAGCCCTGATAGTGGATGTCAGAATTCCTACCAGTTAATAACGTACACGGAACTAGCAAGGTCGACTCGATAACTAAGACTTGAATCCAGACGAAAATGTCCCGACTGAAAAATTATTGTAGGTGAGTCACACCCTCATAAACCGCCCCCAGTGACGCCTCTGCCGACATCTCTGACTTCCTCTATCAAATAAGAAAAGCTATCACTGTCATTAATTGAACGCTGAGCGTGAACGGTTTCAAATCCAGAGAAGTGTTTCTTTTGTGTGAGCAATTATTGTAGAACAACACTTCATCTGGAATTCTTAACGAGAAAAAATACTTGGTAAATATGCCCAAAGGGATGCGGTAATGGAACCAGGCCAATTGGTTGCATATGCAGTTGTTTCCTTCTATCTTTCAATGTTGCTGGGTTACAGACGTTAGTTCGATGCGTGTTGCTCTGTGTGTCTGTATTTTGCAGAAGGAAGTGCAGTGTTGGCTTTTCTGGCACTTTACATTCCAACTCACTAATACTTTCTATTTGGTTATTTCAGTAATTATACGGAATGAAATCCCCATCATGTTCAACAAACCTTGTCATTATCTTTTGTTGTATATATTCTTGACAACAACTTAATGTACTTTTGGTTCAAAATTCACGTTGCTAATTGCAAGTTGATTTATCACCATTTGTCTTGGGAACTGGCCCGTGAATTCGCCATTTCCCCCATATAAATGATTATGGCAAACGGTAATACTCTCGATGAGATACAGATTGTATCAGTAAGATTAAATCAACTGCCTGGAGCGCGGTGGCTCAGTGATTACGGCATTGGGCTTCAAACCGAAAGGTTCACGGATCGATTCCATGCAGTGGTGTCTTTGGGCAAGTCACTTAATACCGATTGCCCACGTGGGGCACGGTGCGTTGTGTATTACGGCGTACTGGTCAATGGTGCAGTTGTCTTCAACCAATGTTAACCCTGCCTGTGTGGACTTCATATGTTGGGGAGTCTAGCAGTTGCTCACCTCTGCTCGGTGATTCTCTCCGAATACTCCGGCTTCCTCTACCCGTAAAACTGTCCGACACGAGGTAACCCTGGCTGTTGAAAGTGTTGTTAAAATCCTAATAAATAAATAAATAAATAAATAAATAAATAAATAAATCTTCTCCTCCAGATGTTTATACCTACTGATCAAAGTCCTTGAAATTCGGTTCTTACCAGAATACCTCTTCCAGTCCAATGTCCAATTTGAATGTCATGGGCTTTCTGAAAATATTATCATAGAACACCTATAGGAGTTGTAGAATCAACTCACTCTGAGCATATATACCCTACACAGTTTACTGTACCTTTATTTTTGACTTCCTATTCCTAACATAATGTCAGTAAATACCAGGGGTGGACTGGGCCAAGAAAGGGTACCGGGAAATGCAACAGGGGGCCCGGATTCGAAGAAAATTTTGATTTTCCGAACTTTAAGAATGCTGCTTCCTTGCATCTGAGTGTTCAATGTCAGTCTACAAAGAATACACTTCGGTGGCATTTTTGCATCAACTTCATCGTTCATTCTGCAAAAATGGTTGCATCAAATGGGGTTTCGGACCAGTCGACCATGGTTCGGCTCAATGGGAGTAATCTTGATTGTTGAAATTGAAAGACCCCTGTTTCCTTGCATTTTAACGATCAAAGGCAGGCGATGCCGCTGGTATTTCAAAATGTCTTCTTTGTGGACTGCAAATAGCAATCCACATAGAAAGCATTTCGATATATCGGCAGTCTATGCAATTAGATTCATTTCGCATTTTGGTCATTTTCACGAAATTTCATGCCCCATCAGGTTTGGGGGCTGCATCAGTGTTGAGGGTCCCATAGAGCCCCTCAATTAGAGCCGACGGGATATTCTCCCGCTCCCCGTCCGGGACGACCCGCTTGTGTCCTTCGGTAAGGCACTTTATCCCGGTTACCTACATGGGGGTGTAATTTAACTTATGATCTGAACCCAGCATCGCAGTCGACAAAAACGGCTCCAATTACTATGGTCTAGAAAACTTTGAAAACTCCATGGTAAAAAAAATAAAAATTTCATCTTGATAAAAATCGGTTGTGGAAGCATAAGTGCAAATTGGGCCAGTTTCCACAAATTAATTTGCGATTTACAACCATCATTCAATTTTCGCGACATTGTTGGAACATCGGGGATAACGATTACATACAGTACAGTCGCCGTAGACTGGCCGTAATCCACTCGTGAGCAGTGCTGTCCACGCATGCGTTTATTGGGTAATAAAAGTTATCATCAGCAATTGTACCCGGTGTTTCATTAATTAAATGTTTGGTGATTATTCTCCTGTAATTAGTGTTTGGAATCTCATATTATTGCGTCCGTGGAAATATTGCCCGCCCGTGGATAGTGACCAGTCTACGACGGGTGTACTGTTTTGGAAGCCTGCCACCCGCTGGATAGCCCATCGTGATTTGTTTTAGTGAAGCTGACACAGATGGTCAGCATAACAAACATTAAAAATAAAAAAGGCCCATTCCATGGAATACTTCAACAAAGAACTTCTTACGCTTCTGAAGCCACAGTAAAACAAATCTATTTATTGAATTAATGAATTAATATTAGTTCTGGTTTCACGCCCATCATCACAAGACCGAAAAGAATAATGGAGTAACTGGTTATTCTGCGACGATCACTGACCATGCATCGTACAACAAATCTCAACACTACAAATCATGGCTATTAACCACAGACGAGAGTGACCACTTTGCGAGATTACATGTGGTAGTTGTCTTACAAACACAAATATTCTACAAAGATCTTAAAACATTCTGTCTGTTTGCGACGTCTCAAGTGTATATAATTCCGTCTATCCCAATGAGGTACACGGTAATCTTATCAACAAACTCCGGTAGCATTTCCCTTAACCTTTTGAACCCGTGCGCCCATGGTTCTCTCCGTGTACTCCGGCTTCCTCCACCGTTACACTGTCAGACTCGGGGTGACTCTGGTTGTCAATAGTGTCGTTAAACCCACAAAATAGAGGATATGGAATGAGTGTTTTTCTCATATAATACTTGTTAAATGAGTCTAAGAATTTTCCGTTTTGGCGAGCCTCTGGCGAGCCCAAACAGAAAATTCGAACGAGTTTCATAAATATTATATGAGTAAAACACTCATTTCATATTCTATTTATCATATGACACACACACGCACAAATTAGCCACTTAGTATGACTTTTTAACCTATCACCTAACTTGAGTTGCAGACGGCACTTGGAAAAAACATCCTCTTATAACTAAAAATTTTCATTTTTTGCTTCCAAAACATAGGTTATGACGCCTCATTGGAACGAGCTCGTTGAGCTCGTTCCAATGAGGGGTCATAACCTATGTTTTGGAAGCAAAAAGTGAAAATATAAAAAAATGAATGGCATTTTTCTTGTAGATAAAAGATTAATACAATATAACCCACCCTAAATAGGACAGATAACGTAAATTCTCCCTACTGAAATTATGCAAATGTGACCCAGTTGTATTTTGTTTAGCCAATTAAATTGTCCAGTTTTGAAATTGATCAATGAAAGCTCCCAACTCTAATTATGCAAATTCCGAAAATGCGGCCCAGTTGTATTTTGTTCAGCCAATCAAATTCTCTAGTTTTGAAATTGACCAATGAAATTGACGGAAGGCTTTATTTATCACTGATTGGTATGAAAACAAAATATCAAATGTTTTAAAGTGAACAAAACGGACGAGTCATATCATAAATAAATATTATTGAACAATATAAAGAACAGACTTTTATTTTCAGCTGCCCGTAGTGTACCTTGAACTCCATGCTTATGGAGAATAAATTGGATGTCTTCGGAAATCCTACCTAACGCTATCAGACCGCACCTTCAAAAATAATAATAATAATATGGAGTTTTTGTATAGCGTAAAACCACATAGTTGTGCTCTAAAACGCTTTAGATGGAAAAAAATAAATACATTCAAGCTCCCTATTATACCCATAAAAGTAAACAAACAGATCAAATCTAAGTAGCTCAAACCTTGTTAGCCTTTTCATAAAGGTGGGTCTTAAGATTTGTTTTGAACTCATTTAAACTTCTGAAAGACCGGATTTGTGTTGGCAGTGAGTTCCAGAGTCGTGGACCTGCGAAGGAAAAGGCCCTACTGTTCACCAAGGTAGAACGGGAAAAAGGAACATGTAACCGAAGCTGTTAGCATGAGCGGAGATTCCGTTTCGATGACTGAACAGTCAAAATGTCTTGAAGATATTGTGGAGCAGATCCATTAATACACTTAACGACAAAAACCAGAATTTTGAAAGTGATACGTTGTTGAACAGGAAGCCAATGCAGCTTTTGAAGCAGTGGGGTTATGTGATCATAGCGTCTGCATCCTGTAATAATACGAGCTGCAGTGTTTTGTATTTTTTGCAGCTTAGAGATAAGTGATTGCGGCAAGCCTATAAGGAGTGAATTAGAGAAATCCAAATGAGCAGAAATAAAGGCATGAACGATCCTTTCCAATGATTTTTGATTCAAATAATTTCTAAGATGTCCAAGATTTCTAATGTGCATAAAACAGCGCTTGCAAATTACATTAATATTTGCTTCCATCGAAAGACGTGAATCAAACACTACCCCAATGTTGCGAGCACTGTTTGCTACTTTTTGCAGACAGTGCTCGCCCCAATGTTGCGAGCACTGTTTGCAAAAAGGCGAATAGGAAACCAACTAACCCAAACGAAATAGCAGAGAATTCGGGTTCTTTGCTAACATCCGCAAAATATAAGTAACCTACTTCGGTGTTACATAATTAACCGTTTCTTATCAACTGGATTCAATTCAATTCAATTCTTTATTCACTCTGAAAACCAATGATGGTATGAGAGGTTCAGATATTTACACATTTTACACACAATTGTCAGTTCGAGGAAAAACATATAAACAGTGGACATTTTAACTGAAACTCTAAAGAGTCACTGATTCACGATACTACACTCTGAAATTTACATGTTGAGTCACATGAACCGCGCTTCGACTAGCATTGTACAGATGTAGTATGCATAAATTCCACAGCTTTCCACGGTAAGCTGTTGATTTTCTTGTAATTAATTTACGGGTTTTATTTCATATTTTACAGATGCTAGCTGTAGTGTGAAATGACACTCTGTAACACCGCCTTAAATAAAGAAAAAATGAAACGCAAAAATAAGGCTGGTCGGAACTGGAAAAGTCACAACCAGATGAAAGTAGCAGAAACCATACAATTTTTCACATTTGTCCATCGAAAACTATTCAATAACTATAGACAAATTAATAGCCTTCCTACCCTATGGAAAGTCCAAGAAAAGAATATGCATCGGTTGTTATCCAATTTTCGTGAAAATAAACTAATCTGATATACCATATACTGTGGCATAGCAGGGTTAAATACCCCGGAAAAAATGATCGTCTAGTGGTTTTTAGTTCGGACTATAATCGTGGCAAAATGGCCACAGGACAATTTAAGTGTTCAGTCTTTAGAGGCAACCAGTTTCTGTAGAGTCTGCAAGAATTCTTGATACTGCAGCCGCAGCGAAAGGGTGAATTCAAAAACACATAAAATGTACTTACAGTTTTCTACACTTTTATTAAAACCCTAAGTATAGTTCCTACAAGTTAAACTTTCAATAAATTCTCTCTCTGGTAAAAGTTTATAAATATCAGATACGAAATGAGACTAAGTCGAAACTATCGCATCGCTCTCATCGCGTCCTGTGTCTGGAAATGTTGTCTGGCCTGGCAGCGTTCGGCGGCGTCCTTCCACGAAAATAGGAGAGTGACTTCTTGTACACATGGAAGACCAGAGAGAAGTGCCATCTCGGGTGATTCCGTTGGTTTAAATACGGTTTGAATCGTGTCTATTCGGCAGATCTTGTTTCAATTTACGTCATAAAACACCACAAAACACCACATATACCCCAAGATGGCGGAGAGGTATTTCTTAACCCCTTACTTCCATCCTGGGATAGTAGGGCATCCGGTGGGTATCCTATGCTAAGAGTATGCGTTCTCGCCTTTAACAGGACAGTGGCACTTGGTAGGTGTATAACCGCAAAACCATTCAAAACCAACAGCGCCATCTTGTGAACGTGCAAAATTGCACAATTCTCAGAGCTGAAACTGATACTGGGTGTGTTGAGGTTAGGTCGGGTCAGTATACAATGCTAAAATCTGTCAAAAGCATTCTGATGGGGTTATTATAGGTTAGACTTTTACTAGCTAATATGCCAGTCATAATTGCAAATACTGTCAAAAACACCTTTTTACAGTAAGTGCGTAGAGTACTTCTTTTAGGTCAGTTGCACTGCTATTATGCAATGCAAATATACGAGGAATTGAATAAAATTACATAACTTGGGCTTGAAAACAGCGTTTACTTATTAAAGTTTATACAACAGAGAATTATTACCAAGTAGGACTTGGCCACTCTGATTAACACATTAACACTTCGGGAACCAAGATTCTCGAGTGCAATCATAAGACTCCGATGCACCCCACAGAGGTTAACCCGACGCGCTCCGTGGAGGGGCTCCGTGGAGGGCATTTCGTTACAATCCTCCCAACCAAGTCGCGAGGTCCGGTAAACTTTTAGCGGAGCTCGAGTCTGGATCAGATGAATTCCAGAATTATCAATAGTGATCAGGATAGTGACCAGGATCACCAGGATCACTGGCTGACCGGATCCAGGGAAACAGGATGACCAATCACCTGCGGTGACCAGGATGCTATCAGCATCATGGTCAACACTGTGACGGGAATCCATGATCAGGATCAGGCACTACCGATTTTTAGGGAGAAGAAATGCACTACAGGGATTATTTATTACGAACTAATATTAGCGGAACGCCTCCAGACAACAGGAATCACCTTTTCTCCTAAGGTATTACATTCTTAATTCCTGAAAGTAATAAAAATAACGATAAACTCTACCTGATTCTGTTAGTGGGGAAAAACTGATAATTACGGGTCGTAAAATCGAAGCTATGCTTCTTCAAAGGGGTTCCCCATAGGAGGTCAAATCGACACAGAGGACAACTTTGTTTTTGCTGCATCCAAGTTAACCTACAGTAGAGATGTACTATCTGAGTACATTGAGGACAACGATATGCTTCACGGGGCCCAACAATGTCCAACAAGCATATCGCACATTGTCTCCCATCTCCATCAACTATATTTTGTCTGGCTTGAAAGATTCGAAGGCTTGCATACATTTCAAGCGAGTATTGCAAGACTTGATGATTGTAGTGTGCATTTTCCCATTCATAGGTATGTTTCACCTGCACATGATGGAACGTTTCACCAATTATCATTCGATATTCGCGAGGTAACTCTGGGATGGAGATTTGACTATATTCACTAGGGCGAAATGGACGGACCGGAGTCGATGTGATGAATAGATCGACCCCATTCTCCGATTGATAAGGAATTCGTTGATCATAATAAGTTCCGTCCCACTGTGGGTCATTCCAATAACGAATAACACTTATACGGCTTGATCGTGCTGCCTCCCAAGGGGTTGCTAATCGAGCCTCATGTTCGATTACCACTATGTGAGGCATCACCAGTTCGCGTCCTACTTCCATTGTATGGAGACAATACCGGTATAAAACTTGAGTTTGAATCAATTCTAAGTGACCGGTGACTTCGTTTAACTGGACCATATCCCACACACGGATTTTACGCTGAAAAGCGGAAGCTCCGTTGTGAAAGATCATAGGTACAGGTATACGAAATCTCTGTGTCCAGTACTCTAGTTGCTCCGGAAGAAAATCTTCTGAAGTTGGGTTAACTGTTCGGTATGCAAATGCGGTGGCCATTTTCCAAGGGTTGAATATTACTTGTAAACTAATTAAAACAGTTTAAACTATAAAAACTGAAAATTGACTTAATTTCACGTGTGATTGATAAAACAAAGACTGTGATTGACTATATTCAACAAAATATCCTGTGTGATCGATAAAACAAAGAACTGTGCTTGACTATATGCAATAAAATACAATAAAATAACAAAAACACAAAAACTATTTTACACTATGCTACAGCTGTGCCGTATGAACAATTCTACTTTCCCTGTTAACGGTTCTTCGTTAGTTTTTAATCTGTTGTCGATAGTGACGAGACTAGGAGTCACGTCTAGAATGTCACTATATAATTTTGATTGAGAATAACTTTTTCGTTTACTTTATTGAGAATATTTTGTTGTTGCACAAGAAGAAAATTATAGAAGAATGTCCAAAGATGACAACAGTGCCCGACGGCGCGCAGCTGTAGAGGTCGCCTTTTAACTTCTGTCATGTCATACGCAACTCAAAACTGATGTGGGTCCATTTCAGCTGGTACTGGAAGCTTCGGCTCGTTACCGATACCCCACCTCATGGGTGCACGGCAGTGCGGGCAGGAAGCTGGCTCAGGAGCACCGGCTTTTGATCTGGCCCATGCAATACCACAAGAGTAGTGGATTTGCTGCTTACATTGGCCACATTCAAATAAATCCTGCCAAGTTTTTGGAATTTCAATTAAGCAGATGCAGCAAGGGTCTCCAAGACCCTTATAATGAGTCTGTACCTCCAGCGTCTCATTATATTTAATAATTTGGCTGCGTAAACTAAAACGTTGTAATCGTCTTCCCTCGTGTCGGATTAAAGCTTCACGAAGGAGCCGATACTGCTTTTGCTGTTTCTCTAATTCATAAGTTGTCTGTACATTACCAGGAGGAAAGAATCGTGCAGGGTGCATTTGGTGCTGATAAAATCCAAATGAATCATCAGCATCTTCACTGGCGGGATATGTACTACCAGGGAAGACCTCATGACTCCTGAAGGGTCGTACCAAGCCAGGATTGGCTATGAGGTCCAGTTCAGCATCCAATTTATTTTGTCGATGGTCATAATAACGGCCATTCCAACAGGGGTCATTGAGATAGTGAATGACCTCGTCAGGACCGGGACCAGTGACCTCATGGGGTCGAACTTCGGCTCGGAACTCCAGAAAGTACAAAAGATGGGGAAATATTACTTTTCTTTCCTCAGAGAGATAAAAACGATAGGCAAGTTCGTGTTGCATTATCTCCGTCTGGCCATTGGCAGGATTATAATGTCTTGTTTCCCATATACGAATATATCTTAAACGGCGACGTTGCCATAAATCTTTTGGAAAAGATAAAGAATGACCATGACAGGGAGACGCAGCTCGATGAAAGGCTGTGCGTTTATGTAATTCAAACCTTGCCTGTTCCTCGTAGGTATGACAAGGAGTTACGGCATGTTGGTAAGCTTCGCGTTGATGTAAATCGTACATTGCCTGTTCTTCGGCGAATTCTTCGAATTCCAAAGTAGTTGCTGAAGCCATTCCAACAAGAAAATTAATCAAATATGAAATAAAATATAACTATATTTAAAAGAAACCACTATGTTACCAATAGAATTATGTATCTACACTAAAATTTACACTTATAATACGCTCCCCTGGGTTCGTCTGTAACTTGGTGCACTCAATCAACACTCTTTCCACCAACTTTCAAATTTGTTTGCCTTGATACTGGAGTCCTGTGTGTAACTTATCTAATACACTCCAGGAACTCCGAATTTATAAAAATTGTTACACTGCAGTGCAGAATTACTAACTTCTTGGAAAATTTTTGACTAGTAAACAAGACAAACACAGACGACCCGTTATTGTCATGGATCAGGTTTCCAATGAAGGATTATACATAAATTGGGAAACCAGATTCATGAAAATCTTATATATATATATAGTAATCTGTAGTAATCTACGTAGACTTTTCTGCTTGTTGTTGCTTATTAAATTTTACACTTCTCAATCTTCACTCTGAAGGTTTTCATTTTGTGTTGGCAACTGATAATGCCGATACACAGTATTTGGGCCTGTTCGGTAATCAAACGTTGACCCTGTGAAATGTCCAACATAATCTGGGTGGTATTGACGATAGACAACAAAGGGTTGAAAACTCCTTGGTCGACCATCTGAGTGATATTGTGCTCGTCTACGACGACTAAAGTCACGATATCTTGCACAGAAGGGAGTAAACTCTGCTACATTTCTTGGCATGTGAAATCTATGATGTACACTACTGGTAGTAGCCACCCGGTGACTATAATACCGTAGAGGTTCACTTATCTCACCCTGCTCATTGATTTTTGGATATTGTAAATCAGGGCAATTGTATATCACTAAATATCTAGACCTATTTGCAAAAGTTAAATGAGTATCAACAGCACTGTCATAATAATATATCAACTCTCGCTCAACCTCTATATATACTATATTCAATTCCATATCAAAATATTGACATCCAAATTCATCCTCAATGCCTAAGAGATCTGTATCTTTCATAAAATCTTGTTCATATGTGTTGGGTCATATGATATCTCGATCAAATTCATGAGGAGAGGCCAACAGGCGAGGTGTTCTGAAAAACTCGCTTCTTGCCCACTCCCACGGTCTCGGTCGAATATTGATTATAGGTTCTGAGACAATACTAGTAGATAATGGAGTAAATTGTCTTGCTTCTACATCACTTAAAGGAGGGGTGTACGTCTAATCCAAGATCAGCTCGTGCAAGTTCATTTTGTATCACACTGATACCGGACTCTGCAACGTCAGAGTCCAGAACAGTGGTAGACTCACTAGGCAACGAATCACTTGTAGGTGTGGTCATACTGGAAGAAGTATGAGATCTCATTGTTATATCATAAACAAATCCACCGAGTCCATCTTGGCTCTCGGGGTCCCGATGAATAATTGCATCATGGGTTCTAACAGGTAATCTTGGAGGAAGGACTAACGTTTCCACTGTATCCGTAGGCGAATAAGGTGGAAGTCGTTGAAGTCGTTCAGGTGTAGATAGTAAAATGGAGTCAGTAGGAGTTTGAACACTACTTGGAGGAGTCGACAAAAGGTCGGAAGATGCTATAGAAGGTGATGGTGACGCTTCTATTGATGCCAATACAGATACATTATTATCAGAGGAATTGCTATTTATATTTACGTTTATACTAGATGAATTAGTGTCTTGAAAAAGTTCTCGTGAAACAGTACTATTACTGTCAGTTCCAGTACTAACTGTACTTGAAGTTTCATCATCATATAAAGTGTCACGATCATTATAATAACTCTGGTAATCAGGGAAATCATCGAGCCCACTGTCAACACTAGAATCAGATTCTGCCATTTGTACACTGGTCACTGAAACAAAAACACACAGTGTGTGAACTACTGTTTTTCAGTTTCTTTGTCTATATCAAACATAGTTATGTGGACATTGGCAGAATCCACGTCATGTTGTACACGGGGATATATTGATTTCCTATTAGGTTGAGGGGAAGGTCTAAAGTTTTGAACAGCTTTTCTCATCATGTCTCTAATGCTCTTAGGAGGTTGTTGTTGTTGTGCTCCAGTTGGATTAGCAGGAGCTGAAGGCTGTGGTCTAGGTCCCATACTAGTATAGATTTCATCATCGGCAATTGCAAAATTAGACATTTCACTATCATCAACAGCAGAAAAAGTCAGTTTACTTTTACGGTTTCTTAACCATTTGTATATCTGTTTGTGTCTATCGGCTCGATAGCACTTCCAAAGCAGATATAATCCTATTATTAATGCAACGGTCGCGAGAGCATAAGCCCACTTAGGGACTTCAAATGAGTCCGTCATTTGTAAATTTAGCGAGTCAAGTTCATGAATTAAGTCATCCATGGGTAAGTCATCCAAGTGATCTATTCCTTTCGGTATCGTAAACGTCGATATGTTCACCCTCTCTATGACAGGTTTCCACATCTGTCGTTGTAACAACGAGAAATTTGGTAACACCGTCTTTGTAACAATCCGAAAAGTAGAATTATCCCTTTTATGGAAATAACTCGGTAACATTAATTGACCGCTCGATGCCATACATAACGGTTTTAATTCCAAAATTCCAATTGGCGGAAGAATCCGTTTCGGTTTCGGATTTCTTCGTTTCAGACTCGTAATTGAGAATCGTAGTGGGACATCTGTCGTGATGTACCACATTCCTTCATCGATTCTAGTACTGAACGGGAGGTCGATATTCAATCGAACTTCCGTTTGACATAAGTTCGGAATTTCTAATTTCATGTTTAAAAACAAAGCTAACATACAACTTGTCGTTGTATGTATCGTTCGTACGGCACCTACTAAAGGACAAAACAATTTATTGTTATCTACACATTGGTCATGTCCTATTTCTGGGACATACTTCGTCCTTTCTTGATTAATAATTAATATGTCAGATTCAAGAGTATATATTGCTACTAATTTATTTGCAACTCGCGACGCATTCTTGGTTACATTGACAAAGGGTACAGGCAAAGCCTGCACCTTGAACACTTCAAATTGCAAGTTCGAATTACGTAAGGGGATCTTCATAAAGATCACCAATTTATCGTCATCATAAATGGCAGCCGTCGTAAGCAAATGATAATATTGCCATAATTCTGTTGTCAGATCTAGTGGCAACATGGACTTATCATCTAATTGAACTTTAATACTCATTAATATCGAGGACAATAGTGAAGGATCCACTATTTTCGGTGATAACTTCCTATCGGCTAGAATATCCATTTGATCATGTAATCCCCGCAGAGTGGTTTCTGCGGCGATTATCATTGATTCCAATCGACTCATTACAAACTCAAGCTGATGATAAGCATGAGTGAAATGTTCAATATATAATATTCGATCTTCATGATTCTGAACTACTTGATTTACTCGACCTTGAAATAACATCAATTCGCGCGACATATTTAACATAAATTCTCTATTTTTCAGAATCGCTTCATGATTCATCTTAATGAAGGTTAAACTTTGTTTTTGAATATGTTGAATCATTGCCTGATTAGTACTTACACGTCTTAAATTTTCTGTTATCCCATCTAAATCTGACTGGGATACAGTTCCAAAGAGAAAACTCAATCCTTCACCTACAAAGTCGAACAAACCTCGTTTCTTCCGAGACGGGATTATTGTATGGCCATGTAATCTGCAGTAATCATTCAGATCCTCTTTTACTTGTTTAACATGATTATTTAGGTATCTGATCTCCCGGTGTATATCCGTTATGATCGATTGTATCGCAATGGCAAGAGTAGAGTTTTCACCATTTACTTCGACAAAAGTTCGTCGAAAAGCTATGGTTGTAGCATTATACAAACCAGCAGTATATTGCATACTTCGATCAAGTCTGCGCACATATTGTATAAAAGGTTGGAGCTCATAAACAAACATTGTATTCCAATCACTAGTTACCATATTTACTTCTTTCACTTTCTTAAAAATCACATTGTTTCTAATAATAGTATGTCCATCTATTATTGTAGTCGTAGTCAAAAGACCAACTAATAACATCCAACGCAACATCTTGCTCCTACAATGAGAAAGGAAGCAAGAGTTAGCGCAATGAGTAATACGCGATTCAATTACTTTCACTCTGACGATTCACTTCCCGGGTGTAAAAGGTCAGAAAGTTAATCCAACTACAAGAGAGTCTTAGTCAGTTCGTAACTTTCGTGACTTCATTGAGCTTGCGGAAATCAACGCAGAAGCGTTTCGAGCCATCCTTCTTGTCCACGAGTAGGCACGGAAAACTCCATGCACTATTTGACCTTCGGATAATTCTGGATTGAAGCATTTCTTCAAGTGCTTCATCCATAATTTTTCTCTTCAGTAATGGAACTCTATATGCTCTACTTTTGATTGGTGGCGCATCACCTGTGTCGATGCGCATCTTCACTGTATCTGTCTGAGTTAATTCTTTATCAGTTTTTGCAAACAAGTCTTTATTATTATTGATGACTGGCATCAACAGGTGCCGTTTGTCTTCAGGCACCTGTATGTCAGCATCTGTAATCTGGTCTTCAGGTGTATTTTGAGTTAAGATCTGATTAATTTCTAAGACTTTTTCTTCCTGCTCTATTGGCTCAAGTTTTCCAATCAAACAACCCCTTTTCAAAGTGTAATGTTTGTTGGTACTGTTCACCAACAGGACAGGTATGGTTTCATTTCCATTAGTGACTATACTGTTACTAACTAAGAGGCCAGGCTGTTCAGCCACATGACCTTTAGTCAGTCCATGATGTTCTAAGTATTTTGTGTCGAAGACAGATTTTGCACCGGAAGCTTTTGCTGTACACAAACAAGTGGACTGTGGTTTAAGTTCCACCTGATTGATCAGTCGAGTAAGACAACTCACCTGTATATCTTGAACAATGGGTATATAGTGACCATCTAATCTCAATTTATGAAATTCCCAATATAAATTAACTCGATTACCCCTAATCCAATCCATTCCTAATAACATACTTCGATTCAATTCATTTATTACTAAGAACTCATGCACCTGATAAATTCCTTGAATATAAAATTCAAGTCTAACTTTTCCTCGAGGGAGAGCGTCATTCCCAGTAATTCCTGCAATGCGAGGCAAAGAATTTTTATCACCAACTAATTTCGGTCGGTGTTTAAGATTTTTCCAAAATTTTGTACTAATACAACTAGTCTGTGCCCCTGTATCTAATAAGGCACGTACTCGTTGTCCTTTGATGTTTACTAAGACACTATTCAAAGAAGCAGCCCCATAATTGATGGTTACTGTTTCCGGTTGAGCATTTCTAAGTTTTTGTTGCTGTTGTTCCCCATTTGGGTAATCATCAGTGTTTATTAAGTTATTTCCCTTGGTTTCCATAGAGTGTTTCACTTCCTGTTGACATGGGTTTTTCCAATTACTTCCCCTTGGGTTTTTCCTGTTTTGTTGTTTTGGGTTTTTCCCAAGTGATTTCTCTTGGCTCCTTATTCTTGGATTCCTATTTCCTGATTCACTTACTGTCTGTTTCTGTTGATTTATTTCAACACAACCCTGCTTACCTGGTTGATTTATAATTTGATTTTCATAAGCATTTTTCATATAAATCATAATATCAGGGTCTACATCTACAATGTGTATCTCTTTTAATTGTTTAGGAATAAAGTTTTGTAGAACTCTCACATAAACATCTGCACACTTCTGTTTAGGTACACCATATATCCCGCTACTGATGAGTGGGATAGCTATGTTTTCAAAATTTTCCCTGTCACATACCTGCAATACTTTTTGTACAGTACTGTATAAAACATTGAGACATTTATTTTTATCACTGTAATCATTCCAGCGTGGTCCCACAGCATGTATCACTTTTAAACATGGCAACATTCCACAAGTGGTAGTCATATTCTCATCTACTGGAAGATTTCCATGCTGTTGAATATATTGTTGACATTCTTGTTCAAGGGCTGGACCAGCTCCAAGAGCTATAGCTCTAGCAACACCTCCGCCATGGGTTAATTGGCTATTAGCCGCATTCACCATAGCGTCAGTAGCTACCTGGGTTATTCCAGTCCTGTATACTTTTATTTCCAGACCACTGGTGGTCCGATAGCTGAAACAATTTTGTGAAGTAAATTTTTCTTGCTGACTGTCCCTTGCAGGGCAGTCATTTTGTGAGTTGGCCTTAGGTTTCTTAGGCCTAGGCCTACCAGTCAGAGGAATGGTTGTGAATTTTACTGTACAATTTTTCCTATTATGTGTGGTCTGACCACACTTTATGCATTGAATGGTTTTACTTTTCACTGGAGGAGAACCATTTTCGGTTCTCCTTGTTTGAGACTGAGTACTTGGCTTTATATTACATGTTTTATTACCCGTATGTCCACTTGTCTTATTATTTACAATTTTATTTTTACAATTATTCATACATTCATTTTGTACATTATTTACATTAATTAACACTTCTCCCTGGTGATTTCCAGTTTCACTTCTGTTGGGAGCATGTGACTTCTCATTAACTCTGCTCATTGCCCCATATGGGCAGAGTTCCCTTCGTTTAAATTGACTCGGCAATCGCGAGCGAAGTGGTTTGGCTTCCCACAGCGAAAACAGCAAAAGGTCGCCCCTGGTGACCTTTCACCTGCTGGCTGAATATCTAGTGTTCTCACCTGCTTGGTCAAGTTAACGTGGCAATCGCGTTTCACGTGGCCAACGCGGTTACAATGATTGCAAACCGGTCGTGAAAATCGTGTCGGTTTCTGATATCTGTTGTAATTTTGTCCTCCCCTATTTCTGTATTGACTATTGTACTGATTTTTGTTCTGATTCTGATATGGAGGTCGCGCATAACCTCCAGTATAATTTTTCGTTAAAATATTCACCTTATGGCGTCGGCGTGCCACGCCTACGTCCATGGGAGTCTCGTCCCTTGTCTCCAGAGGAAGATCTACCTGTTCTTCCTGTTCGTCGATGGAGTCGCGAAATACAGAGTCCCGATAGCGCTCATATTCTTCATATTGTCGGTCAAATGCCTTCCCAAAGGGCGCTTTTCCTTTGGCGGCTTCAGAGCGAGCGCAAAATTTGATATTCGCGGCATTTTCAAATAATGCTTGACTAACAGCGTTTTCTAGCGTCTTGGGCATGCGTCGGATCAGTTTCATCCGAACATCGTTGTCATACAACCCGTCACAAAAGTAATCTGAGAGGTTTTTCTGAATGGTGGGGTTATCTATTTCCTGTTCAAAGGCATCTTTCGCTAGATCAAGCAGTTGCTCAGCATATGAGACAAGAGTTTGATTTTTCCCTTGTCGCATATGGCGCAACTGATTGGTGGCCATGGAGTTATCCATTGTGGCGCTATAGCGACTTTTTAGTTCGCCATACAGTTCGGACCAGGACATTTCAGGATTTTTCTTCATTGATCGTAAAATAAAATCAGCAACTACGAAGTCACTGGTTTGGGCGGCGATTTTAGGTCGTCGCTTCTCTTCCACATCATTTGTCTCACAAAAAAGGTCAAGAGATTTTATCCAACCCCGAAAATTCAGGGGGTTCCCGTCAAATTTTTTAATATGGGAATGAATGGATTGTGCCTGAGTGGCGTTAGCTGTCTTTGCATTACTCTTTTCACTTGGGCGCACGGTTTTGTGCAGGTCAATTATGGCAGAAGATGTGGGGTCCTTCGCTTTCCTTTCAGCTTCTGCCAATTTTTGTTGTACTTTTAGTAATTTTGCTTCGGCACCGACTTTATCAGTAGCTAACTGTAATTCCAAATCAGCTTTCTGCTGTACTAATTTTGCTTTAACCTGGTCGAGGGCTGCTTGCGTATGGTGAAGGGTTTGTTGTGAGGCAGCATGCTGCTGCGTCAAGCTCTGAGCTTGAGAGCCCAGTTCAGCAATTTGCCGCTCATACTGACCCACAAGACCTTCCCTTTCCTGTTTTAGTTGAGTAATTTCATCAATGAACCGTTGCTCTCTTTCTGCTGGCGTGGCCATTTTTAATGAGTTTTATGAAATAATTTACAATTGGATTTTTCTGCTGTTAACGAACGTAAAATGAAGAAAATTGCACCTACCTTGCTAGCACTATAACTGTTGAAACACACGCGGCTGTCGTTTCAGAATTTCCTGGAATTCCTCGAGATTTTTCACAGTTTCCTGAGTTTCCATTTTTCTCTGATGTTCAGTCAAAAGTTCGATATATCTGATGAGCAACGCTCGGTGCGACCAGTCGTGATAGCAATTGGCGGTCGGCGTCAGTGTAAATAATGGCACGTTGGACATGCAACCAGTTCCACCATAGAGTTGTACCAATTTTAGATTCAGAGGGCGCTGTCTGCGTCTGCTGCCTTACAAATTTTAGCTGCCAGGCGTTCAATTTACCAGTAAAATTAAGGGATGTCTGTCCCTCATAAATAGTTAACAAAAAGTTCTCACAAGTTCACTGTGCTCCCCAGCGGCAACGTTTTAAGTCAATTTCGGCTTCACTGGGTCTGTTAGGGTTAATAAATGTTTCTAGAATGTTCACCCGATCGTTTCAAGAGAGTTAAAAGTCAGAGTCTGCATCCTGACGAGCGGCACCATATAAACTGGCCTGTGGCATAGCAGGGTTAAATACCCCGGAAAAAATGATCGTCTAGTGGTTTTTAGTTCGGACTATAATCGTGGCAAAATGGCCACAGGACAATTTAAGTGTTCAGTCTTTAGAGGCAACCAGTTTCTGTAGAGTCTGCAAGAATTCTTGATACTGCAGCCGCAGCGAAAGGGTGAATTCAAAAACACATAAAATGTACTTACAGTTTTCTACACTTTTATTAAAACCCTAAGTATAGTTCCTACAAGTTAAACTTTCAATAAATTCTCTCTCTGGTAAAAGTTTATAAATATCAGATACGAAATGAGACTAAGTCGAAACTATCGCATCGCTCTCATCGCGTCCTGTGTCTGGAAATGTTGTCTGGCCTGGCAGCGTTCGGCGGCGTCCTTCCACGAAAATAGGAGAGTGACTTCTTGTACACACGGAAGACCAGAGAGAAGTGCCGTCTCGGGTGATTCCGTTGGTTTAAATACGGTTTGAATCGTGTCTATTCGGCAGATCTTGTTTCAATTTACGTCATAAAACACCACAAAACACCACATATACCCCAAGATGGCGGAGAGGTATTTCTTAACCCCTTACTTCCATCCTGGGATAGTAGGGCATCCGGTGGGTATCCTATGCTAAGAGTATGCGTTCTCGCCTTTAACAGGACAGTGGCACTTGGTAGGTGTATAACCGCAAAACCATTCAAAACCAACAGTGCCATCTTGTGAACGTGCAAAATTGCACAATTCTCAGAGCTGAAACTGATACTGGGTGTGTTGAGGTTAGGTCGGGTCAGTATACAATGCTAAAATCTGTCAAAAGCATTCTGATGGGGTTATTATAGGTTAGACTTTTACTAGCTAATATGCCAGTCATAATTGCAAATACTGTCAAAAACACCTTTTTACAGTAAGTGCGTAGAGTACTTCTTTTAGGTCAGTTGCACTGCTATTATGCAATGCAAATATACGAGGAATTGAATAAAATTACATAACTTGGGCTTGAAAACAGCGTTTACTTATTAAAGTTTATACAACAGAGAATTATTACCAAGTAGGACTTGGCCACTCTGATTAACACATTAACACTTCGGGAACCAAGATTCTCGAGTGCAATCATAAGACTCCGACGTACCCCACGGAGGTTAACCCGACGCGCTCCGTGGAGGGGCTCCGTGGAGGGCATTTCGTTACAATACCAGTTTGGATTTGGTTAGGGACACATAACGATTCATGCTATACTCCGTCTCATAAACAGCTACAGTACAGATGCCGTAGATTGGTCACTTTCCACAGGTTGGCAATATTTCCACGGACGCAATAATATTGGATTGCAAACACTAATCATAGGAATAGTCTTCAAAACATTAATTAATGAAGCACCGGGTTGCACCCGGTGCTTCATTAATTAAACGTTTGCTGATGATGTCTTTTTTATTACCTGGTAAGCGCGTGCGTGGACAAGCCCACGCGTGGATTACGACCAGTATTCAGTGATGACAGCCCAACCAAAGAGAGGACACTGTCAATTTTCCTAGATTTCTCTAAAGCATTCAACACGACGGACTATTCAATTTTGTTGAGAAAACTTCAATCATGTGGGATACGAGGTGCTGGTAATTCCTGGTTTGAAGAATATATGTCTGGGTGCACACAGTTCGTCTCATACAGTACGTGGAGTGTGGATTGTAACTAAATCACCCGCGGAGTGGAGTTATCACCCAAGCTATAACTTTCAAATTTCGCACATATCGACAAAAAACACAAGCAATGTTTCAGCCAATGGACCTCCGGGTTTAACCCGGAGGTCCATTGGCTGAAACGTTGCTTGTGCTGGTTATGCTTTGCGACAAATTTGCAATTACTGCTTGGGTGGAATCTCCACTTTGCGGGTGATTTAGTGATAATACACTCTCCACGTACTGTACATGGATACGCCTTCTGATATTCAACCTGTAGTAAAAGGTGTTCCACTGAGATTAATTTTCCTTTGCACGTACATTATATCATGGATACTACTCTCACAACGATACAGTCGTTTACAGATGACACAACAACAGCCTTGGCATCGGGTAGCAATCTAGATACCCTAATTGATATCGCAAATAATGAAGTGTCAAAGATAAGTAATTGGTTAGCCGCATAGAAACTTTTCTGTGACATCAGCAAAACTAAATATATCTTGCGTCACCCACAAGGCTCGACAAATGTCGCGCGTCGGTGTGCTACTCTAAATAAGACAAGCATGCCCTTGGTTTTACCTCTCGAGGTGACAAAATTATTAACTAACTTCACATTCTGAAGTAATGTTTTAGTTTCAATCATCACATTTTAATGAAATGTTCGAAAATAGCAATAGTTTTGAATGCTGTGAATAGATCTAAAAGAATACTTCTCAGGATGAAAACGCGACATTATACATCAGTCCATGGCTATTTATTGTGCAGAATTCAAGTTTGGTGGGGTCATTCGTCAGCCACAAAGAGGATTTTCAGTCTTCAAAATAAAGCTGTCCACATTACGGCAAACACAAAGTCTAATGCACAAACCGATCAGCTATTCAGATATTTTCAAATCCTAACATTTGAATATCTATTATACAGAACTGTAGTCTCACAGGCGGACAGAGAAATTTGATTGGATCGCGACTTGGTCGCGATGCGGTCGCAGTTGCCTGCCCACCTATCTCCCTTATAGAATTTTGCCTATCGAACCAGAAATGCAAGAACCTTGAATCTAGGATGGTATTTCTATTTCCTTTTTGTTGATGCTGTCTTGATTCCGTAGCATTTTATTCACAAAATATCGTCTCACTGGTTAAGGTATTTGGCGATCGCGAGACAAAAAGCCCAAATGCGAAGTAGCAAGAGTGAGGCAATGTCATAAATGCAGAACGTGTATGAAAGTAGCCTACAGAACAAGATATGAGCCAAATGGACTACTCATGTGGCGAAGGAGTAAAATACAGCATTGGAACAAAAGGTGGAAATAACTTTTCTCTTTTGAAGAGTTCAAAACTTTGCCATATGCGATATTGTGCAGCAATGCAAAGCAATGCTGTGTGTCACTTTGGTGCATGGCTTTGCTGAGTATCGCTAATTTCTTCAAGAAAGGTCATGGCTTCGTTCCGCGCAATATTAATATAGGATTGATAGTAGTGTTCACGCTGTTAGGTGCGTGCCAGTGCAGACATTCGCACTAACGAATTCGGTTGGCGCCAAAACCTACAGCATTTAGCACCAAACATCGGCTCCAAAATATTCTTTTGGTATGTCTCAAAGGTTTCGTGTTTTATTATACGCTAAACGATAGATTATCGAAGAAATTTCGGAAAGATAGAACTCGTATCCCCCACTGTGAAGATATAGAAATTTTCTCTTTAACGGTGTCAATCAAAATGGCGGTTTTCAAACCATCACTTCAAGGTGAATACGAGTCAAATTGTCACTTGAAATGAACAATCGTTTAGTGAAAAGTATATCTAGTGTTTTTGAGTGGACACCGATCATTTCCAGCAATAATTCAGCACGTATTCAGCTTCAACTGATGCATGAAACCCGCCACTTTAAACATGGCCTGAAAGTCCATAATATAAGTTTTTGATTTGGGACGTACCAAACCAAAAACTTATATTACGGACTTTCAGGCCATGTTTGAACTAGAAACCTGCCAGCTAAATCAGATTGCAAGACGCTATCTGTTCCGAGTATCTATCAAATCACTTCCGCGTATCAATGATTTAATGCGCTGTTTACTTCCATGCATCATTTCAAGGTTGAAACGAGAGGAATTATCAGATTCTTATAAAAAGCGTATAATAAAAAGAAATCTTACTTTAAACCGATAGAAATGGCTTTTTCTAAATAAACATTTGTCTCGGTCACTCATGAGATAATTTTTGGTATCCACTCAGAAACATTAGATATCTGATAATTCCACTCATTTCAACCTTGAACTGATGCATGAAAGTAAACAACGCATTGAATCATTGAAACGTGGGAGTGATTTGATTGATACTCAGAATAGACAGCGTCTTGCAATCTGATTCAGCTGGCGGATTTCTAGTCCAAACGTGGCCTGAAAGTCCGTAATATAAGTTTTTGGTTTGGTACGTCCTTTGAAAGGACGTACCAAACCGAAAACTTATATTACTGACTTTCAGGTCATGTTTGGACTAACGGGTTTCATGCATCAATTCAAGGTGAATACGTGTTGAATTATTGCTGGAAATGATGGGTATCCACTCAAAAACACTAGATTTACTTTTCATTATACGTTTTTAGAACACATTGATCATTTCCAGTGACAATTTGACTCGTATTCACCTTGAAGTGATGCTTTGAAAGCCGCCATTTTGATTGATACCTTGAAAGTGAAAATTTCTATTTTTATATCTTCACAGTGGGGGATACGATTTCTATCTTTCCACAATTTCTTCTATAATCTACTGTTTAGCTTATAATAAATAGAGGATATCTAAGGATATCTAATGTTTTCTTGTGAATACCGGGATTTATCTCATGAGTGAGTGAGAGAATTCGTATTTTCATGAGATTAATCCCAGTATTCACAAGAAAACATTAGATTTTCTTTTTATTATACCCCTTTCATTTGAAGCTTCAACTGAAACGATTCAAACCGACGCCCATACCACGCAAGAAATCTGTTTACACAATCAACTGATCGCTGTTTCCGCTGACACAGATCACATGGATGTTGTGTACATCCACACAAAATAGTTTTCGGGATTGTTGGCGAAATGACGTAATTCAGTAAAATGAAATTTCTACTTCATTTTTGCTTCAATAATAATTCTTCAACATTGAATTGAAATAATTCAACAATTTAATTCTGAAACAGAAAAATTTCGATTGCGCATTAATACATTTTGGCATTCCATCGTGATCTGCCTCGTCTTGTTATACTCACTAGTGGAGCGAGAACAACTTTTGTTTTGCGCTTGTGAAAACTCATTTGTAAATTTCAAGATCACACGAAATGTTAATCACCGAGGTGTTTTATCTCACTAGCGAGGGGTGAACGCAATTTATTTTTTACCGATTCCTATTATAATTAGACGTTAGGCGTGCAATAAATATTTTTATCCTCTTTGAGATTTGTTTGCAACTACAGTACTTACAATTTCCATGTAGTACTAAATTAACACATCGTAGTTTGAGTGCAACAAGGCGTCATTTGCAATGCTGAAAACTTTACAGATGGCGCCATATTGCACCTTAAATTACGATACATGGCAAATGTGTTCTCATTTACAATCAGATTCCATTTGGGACTCATTTGGCACCGGACAAAAGTTCACTTGACACCAAAACATTTCTGGGTAGCGTGAACACTGACTAATAGTTACAATTACATGCAACTACATTATGTGTTGGACGTTTAAATGACTTTTCAATCCAGGTACGATGCTATCTAACTGACCGGTATGCATTGATATATGACTTCATACTTTCTACCTTCGGGTCAACTGCAAAAAGCAGATTCATGAGTTGAACCTGCCTCTGTATTTGTATTGAACATTCAAACATAAACATTTGAAGCAACGGACAAACTGAAGACATCCCTGGCATATATCTTCATGAAAATCGATTTTCGATAAAGTTATCCCCCCTGAAATTATTAGCTCCGCGATGAAGATCCAATTATGAAGAAAGTAATTGTTGAGAAAACACCTATGTCCTTTGATATCAGTAGAAAATAAAGACAAGTTACCTTCTGCTCTTTTAATAAACGAAAATGCCTGGCAGCTCCCGGTGCTGTTTGTTAATTTAGTTAATGAGAAAAGGAAACTTGGCTTTTTATGGCAAGCTAATTAGAGGTAACCCGTTTACAGATGATACGTCATTAAGAATATCAGCATCACAACCCCCTCCCTCAACAAAATTGTCTACTTGGCTCTGGGTGTATCGAATGTGTTTTTACAGTAGTATGCACGTTTTTATTTTGACCAGAAATAAAACAGCAAATCTCACCACCTAGACATTTAATGGAAAGGATATTGTCTGTATTATATGTCACGATTCGGTCACTTGTGATATGATAAACAGCAAAATGTTAGGGAGCACCGAAAGGTGATGAAAGCGCTGTTCTATTATTTTTAAAATGGGTTCCAAGAGAGAATAATTGTTAAATGTTCAAACTCATTTGGGAAAATGTTGTAAAAAGCCAGTTTCTGTATTTTTATACTAACCTACCGGGAAGTACCAGGGACGTGGATAGAAATTTTTTTTTTTTATTACGGAAAGTAAACGTACTATAGAAATCTCTTACCGATTGACATCAGGCATACTTATGAAGCTTGATATTGTGTACACTGTAGTTATAAATAGTAACAGTTGGAATTTTTGCCGATTTGAAACCGAGTTGGGATTTGGGGAAGTAAAGGAGACATCAGTATCACCAAACAAGCTCTAAAATCCAGATAGATGGAATTTCCAACTACTCATGACGTGCTCTCCGAATTTCCAACTGTAGGAAAGTTTGGCCAGGATTGTGCCTGGGAAGTACCTGAAGTTTGTGAAATGGTGCACACACTGGTGACACAAATTTGTTGATATTTCGAACTTTCAATTTTTGTATAAATTCCTGTACGCTAAGTGTTAAATTTCCTGACGGAATTAGGGCATTAAGGGGAGCTAATTTTCCCGTAAACCTCTTGCAATGAAGAAAATTGTCAGCCATGATTTGGCGATTAAAGATGCAGATAAATCTAATTAAAAACATAAGATGTAGAATTATTCATCTCCCGCATGTCAACACTTCTTCGAGTAATTTACTATAAAATTGTGATGATTTTATTGTCTTATCGTTATGATAACCATAGAGTTAAAACTAGAAGTCCTGTCACGAACTGTGCGCTTATCTAAGCTTAATTGCGCGTAGTAATTGTGCGCAATTGCCATATCGAATGGCATCTAAAGCACGGCAGGTTCTCCTGGTTACTCATATCGAACACAGACAATGTTTCTGCCAATGGACCTCCGGGTTACTCGGAGGTCCATTGGCTGAAACATTGCTTGTGCACAGGCCATATGTACAGGGTTTGATAGCCTTACCATGGTCATAACGCGTAGATTAACGCACAGATCGACGTGCTATTTGTGCGCATTTCATGAAAGGACTTCTAGGTTTAACTGTACGTCCTCTAAGTTCCAATGTGTTCTATGTGCCTACTGGCACATAGAACACATTGGAACTCAGAGACCGCATACCTGCTGCAAATAACAATCTTCCATCGCCATATCTGATACGCCCTGATGGACAGCTGAACTGACTGGGGAGACAGTTGTTCTATATTCACATCTGATAACTCGTGTCATACATTTTGCATGTTACCAATAACTCAATCGATTATGTTTGTTATTTTTTGTGAACGCTGTATTTTTCTTTCAAATAAAATCTTAATCAACTTAACTGGACTTACGGAAAATAGTATTTAGTAATTTAATCGGATTGCACTAACGAACTAATTTTGATCTATCTGGGTCTTTCGGTGCGTTTAGTAGATCAATTACGAATGCGAGTTTAAACTGGTGCGAATATTTGTTGGAAAATATTCTAAAGACAACAGTTAACAGATTTGATTTAGGGTTCAGTCGTTGTTCTATCATTGAGTACGGTGATTATTTTATTGCAGTACGAACAGTGGAATAATTTATCCGCATCACTCTCAAAAATCATATGTACTTGGCTGAAACTGTGATTGTTCTCGATACAATTTCATGTTCCGTCAATCAAACCACATCGGTATAAAGCAACTTGCGGACACAGAATGCAGAAAGTCTAGATTTTACCGGCCCCAGGATAAATTTCTGTTTTGCGTCAAAGGGAACTGCGAGAAGCAGATAGCATGTCTGAGGTGAGGAAAAGTTCGTGCGGATTCCCGGGTTTTAACAACTCACAACCATGTTAAGCACTGGATTCAAGTCTTGTGTTTGGCAAGGATGCATATAAGGGGTTAAAGATTGGGTCTTGTTAAGCTTCAAAGTTCGATTCGATTCGAAATCTTCTGGATGATTCGATTCGAATTGCATCATTTCGAAAATTTTCGATCCACCACGATGTTCTCAAAATCCTACAAGTATCTTCTCCTTCAACTCTTCTGAAAGTAGTTTCGAAGTCGGAACTTCCTTGCACCCTTCTTCTATCATCAGGCCTCCTTGCAGGAGTTCAAGTAGGTACCGCTTCACACACTGCATCTTGCGTCCGTTTCTGGAATATTTCGCTTTTGTGGGTGACATACCTATAATTATCTGGTCGCTGAATGCAAAACACTGGCTGGAACTTACAATAATTAGGGATGTAAGAAATGTGCTACGTTTACAACTTGCAGAGCGGTGAAGATTCGATTTAAGATTCGTTTCGGATCGAAATTCTCAGACCGATCGATTCGGAATTCGATTCAACACGAAAGCAGAGATTCGCAGGTTATACTGAAAGATGTCTGAAAAATGGCAATGCAGGTTCACTTATTTTTACTACATTAGAACTGTTGTTGGTCTGTACATAAACGTCTAGATGGCATGTATATAGTGTCAAATGTTCTCGTGGGAACGCTTATTGTGACTAAACCGACTCTATCAATTCACACATGACGTGGGCTGAAAATTAATTGTTTACGTGAAATAACGCACAGCGCTACTTCCAAAATCTTCTTCCAGAGAAATATATCTAGTTTATGGCTTCTCATTGGAACGAACTCGTTCTAAGAGGACATAAGCTATGTTTTGGAAGGAAAAATAATTGTTTGCCTATTCAGGCATCTTTTCGCACGTGCCGTTCCCAGATCGTGTTATATAAAGGGGTTATTTCGTATTATATATTATATCGACCCATGAAGTCTTTGAACGTACCCCATCGAACAGTTGCAAATGATAATTAACGTCTAGACAGGCTTGGCAATTTTTCTTTAGGTAGAAAATAGATTTTATTCAATTCGTGCAATGATTATCGGCTAGCTGGACTGTGGTATTTTTTATCAAAGTCGAATTCAACAGTGGCTCAATTGCCATCTCCTTCAATATGTTACTCAGATATTTCTCCAGATATATTCTTATTTTCACCGAAGTGATGGAAGTCTGATGATGAGCTGTTTGAGGCATGCCACTGGTGCAGAGTTGACATCAGAGCTCACCGACAGTAGATTGATTTCTTTAACGATGATTGAGTCGAAAAAATCCCAGTCACCCAGCAATATGAAGGGGTTACCACTGATCCAAACCCTTCCACAGGTGTGTGTAACGACCTGTCTGCAGCGGTACCCGAAGTACGGAGAGCTTAGATGGGAGAAGAGTATTCCATCTCATATGTGGTGGGTAGGCGAACTTCATCATTTCACCGAGTAAATGAAATTCAAATACAAAAGAGAGCCATCTGGTAACTTTGTGTGCGTGGGTACTATACACATGTCTCCGGCACATTATAGCAACAGAGACGTGGCTAGAGGACCTGGTTTGGTGGGACTGAATGGTCAACTGTACACCCCAACCCAAGTTGTGATAAACCCAGTTTCATCCCTCTCCCCAGCGAGTGAGAATTGAGACTGCCACTTGTAAATTTCCAACAGATGAAAAATTCCGAATGCACTCTCACCCCTTGTGTTCGAAATATATGACTTTTTAATCTAGTGTTGGAAATCGTGTCCTGAGTGCATTAAGGCACCATCGACATTGCTTTTGTATTACATATAGTGCCCTGTTGCACTCACTGGACGATATTTTGACACCAGTAAGGAAATCTCATAAGATGTTGTTAAACAAATCACTACAGTACGGCCGTCGTGGACTGGTCACTTTCCACGGGTGGACAATGTTTCCACGGACGCAATAATATTAGATTCTAAACACAAATTATAGGAATAATCATCAAAAATTTAATTAAAGAAGCACCGAGTACAACCCGCTGCTTCATTAATTAAGATTTTACTGATGATTGTTTTATTACTGGTAAATGCAGGCGTGGGCATCACTGCTCATGCGTGAATTACGACCAGTCCATGGCGACTGTACTGTAAGTGTCTCTGACAACGACCACATTTAGAGACAAAATGCTACGGTGCTGACTATCATGGGGCATGACATTTTCTACCGTTGGTGGTTTGAGGCTTACAATTTCTAACTTTCGAAACTTTTCGCAGAAATTGGGGGTAAGACCTCCTAACAACTACAAAGCCCACCAAACCCAAGTTGCTACGTCCCTATATAGAATTTAGGATTTAGGAAAGACTTAATATTTACTGACATCGAGCGTTGTCATAATGGTTCTGTATCTTATGCTGTGGTATCTTTTCTGTTATTCAAAAACTTTCGGTTACGAATATAATATGAAAATTATAGAATTACTAACACACAGTGTTGCTATTAGCGATTAATCGGCAGAGATTACATAGTTTGCCTCTTCGTAAATCTGCGGTTTCTGGCTCTTTTCCCACCGGGGGCCATAATGTCCGTGCTTGTGGGTTGAAATCGCCATTGATAACCCACTAAGTATTGTTTGGTTTTGGTTTAATCAGAAAACAGTATGTTTCTCCCAGATGCTCCAACTATGAATCATACATTCGTTACGCGCTTTTCTACAATTCAGCTCAGGACAGGACAATATTCTGCACCCATTACAAAATTTGGACGTTAATGGAAATTAACGGTTAACATGACTACACGTTAAATTAAGACGTGAAGCCCGTGTACCGTATGGTTAGGAAACTCGGGAGAACTACTCTCACCACCTTAAACATAAAATCAAAGCACGTCATCAAACCTTCACACTAAATATCGCTCGAAATATGGCATAGTGGATCTCTTATAGAGTTACTTCATTCCGCCATTGACCAAAATGTCAACATAATGTCTGGAGAATGACAAGTAAAATTAATCACAGAATATAGTAGCTCATTCAGTGTTGATAAAAACTTTACTCAATAATACATCACGATGACCGCCGAGACAATTTATCTGTTCCATTTTTAATATTCATGTATATTTTAAAATTGACGGAGAGTAAGTGAAACGATAATTCACAAAGTTTGAGTATACATTGAAACATACCTGTCGAAATGAATACACTGGCGACCTGAGAAAACGTTTCTTAACTTTTTGAGGCAACTCTTATTTCAGACAAACCCTTATTAATCTACTTTAACTAAAAAAAGCTCAAGTAATACTGAAATGCTAACTCCTGTTTGTACAAAGGCTTATGTAATCAAAGCATTAGACTGTTCTTTTTGTTTTCAGTATCTTTCATTGAGTCGAGTATACGTTGCGGTGCACCATGCTGCTGGAAAGGGCTCCCAGAGCCCTTTCCAACAGCGCGTTACACCGCCAGATATTTAAGAATTCCAAGTTCTATCGTAATTCTGGAAAATATCACAAATGAATAGCAACGACGGTGCGACATTGCTTGCTAACTGACTACATCCAACAAACGAGTTCGTGTGAATTCCACACCAGACATTGGCTACCAGACCCTATTTTATCAGTAAAACATATTTATCATTCTTCTATGATGTATTTATGTTCAGAGATTCGAGAAATTGTACACTCTCTGAAACTCTAGTTCTCACCTTAAATCAAATGTGCACCTCCGTCGGTTTTGTCCAAGATGCATTCGACTGTCGTTCTGAGACACAATGTCTGGTTAAAACATGACGAACACTTCTGTAACTTAAAAATTCTTTGTATTTTCAATGTCAAACGCAACGGCTTGTTACACGCGTTACACCATGTAACAAAAAACGCACCTTTTGTCTTCCTTTCCATCCTTGAGAATTGGGGAGCCCTAGTTGATTCTTCGGTTCGTCCCTCGATTGGAACAAGACTTATGGGTTCCAAGATAATAATAGTCTAAATTTTATGCTTTTGTACTATGTTTTATGCAAACAATTTATTTCGTCACTTGTGAAGATATCATAAATTATTTATCGCACTTTATTGGAGAATGTCCACAGACACTGTCCAACAAAGTGCGAAGAAATAATTTATTATATAGTCACAAGTTAATATTAAACATAAACTTGTTCTCATTCTTTTCAAGTCTATAAATTGTGCTGAACACTTGCGATGGAATGAGATACAAAGTATTGTATAATAAGAATAACACTTTGGCCGGCCACTGATTTGTTGCGGTTCTCGGATGAGAAGGCATTGGTTACTCCCAACTGACATCCCTAGCCCCATTTTTCCCAATCCCCCCGATTAGCATTTTAACCCTCTCCTTTGAGTCTCCCACTAACCACATGTCCTTCAGTCTCCCATCCCACTACCCCATTATACTCCCAGTGAATCCTATTCTTTTAGACTGGTATTTTGGGTATTCTAGAAGAAAGTGTTCCAGGGTCTCCATCACGCCTAAATTACGTATCTGGCACTCCTTTTCACTGTTTTCCTAATTTTTCCCCTCAGCTCCAGGGGCCGCGACCTCAGCTTGAACAAGAGTGATCCTCCAAAGGTGCCATCAAGGTACTCTTCAAAACCAGGCTTCTCTTTATCACGCAGGCCACCCAAGGATCTCTTTGATTTAACCCCCTCTCGCCAATTACGGTTACAATCTTCCATGATTCTTTCTCTGACGATTTTTGTACCCTGGTTTGCCCCAACTTCTAGGTCCGAGATCTCCATGAGGGCTCTGTCAAAGGCAAACACGGTGTGGAAAAGGGAGTTCGTCAAGGAAAGGCCACAGTACTGATGGAAATACAGTACAGTGGCCGTGGATTGGTCGTAATTCACGCATGTGCAGTGATGTGCACGTATGTGTTTACCAGGAAATACAAATTGTCGGCAGCAATTTTAATTAATGAAGCACCGGGTTGTACCTTCATTAATTAAATTTTTGATGATTATATCTATAATTAGTGTTTTGTCTCTTATGTTATTGCGTCCGTGGAAATACGGCCCACACCTGCAATGTTCCAGTCCACGGAAGCTGTACAGTATCATCAAAGAGTTAATCTTAGAAACAGCCCACCCCCAACATTTTTCAACAACACTAACGTAGAAAAAGTAGCAATCCACATTTACGTAGGGGCGATTGCCAGCACCGCGCGATCGATAGACTGGGATGCTAAAGTAAAGTTGGAAAGCGAAGGACAACATTCTGCACCCATTAAAAAATCTGGACGTTAATGGAAATTATCGGTTAACATGACTACACGTTAAATTCAAACGTGAAGCCCGTGTTCTGAATGGTTCGGAAATTCGGAGAACTGCTCGCGCCACCTTAAAGACAAAATCCAAGCATTCATCAATCGATGCCTCAAAATAATCCTACAAATCTACTGGCCAGGCACCATCAGCAACGTCAGACTCCCAGAAGTAGTAAGCCAGATCTCCAAAGACTTGCAGATGAAAAGATGGTAAGGGAATGAAAATGTTACACACTGGTGAAGGAGCATAATAACATAATGTGCCAAACTCTGACACAGAATCTATTAGTCAGGGTGAAATTAGGTACTCCCCGGAATACATGGAGAAGATTCAGGGAGAATGAAATGAAAATGGAGATTACGCATGGCAGCAACTTGAAAGCTATGCCAAGAGAGAACAAGATGGAGAAAATGTGATTATCACCTGTTTTGAAATAAAAAGGTATAAGAAAATAAAAAAGTAAACTTTATGTTGGATTTAATTAATTATTTTTGTAGGCTTTGTCATGGAATACATATTACCTAAAAATTACAAACCTGAAATACCACACGAGAAACTTCCGTCTGAAATATGAAATAATTTTCAAACAGAAAACGTTTCATTAGGACGGATAAAATTATTGTGGATGTGAACTTGCTGAAGAATAATTTTCAGTGCGTTCACGAGCTAAATCTTCATCCGCTACTTGTGCGATAAATCAAATATAATCAGTTAGGTGACATTACAAATTACTGGGGAACAAATTGATTTTCTATCATAACTCACAAAGCCATGAAATGACAGGATATCTCCCATTGTAGTCGGACCATTATATCCTAGTCAACAACATCTTCGTCTTGGTTTTTTTAATAACTCTGGAATTAATCTGATGACTGAAGAAAGCAAGGTCTTCCAGATTTTGCGATATTAGGTCAATATTGTATAACAGTTTCCCGGTGCAAACTTTTCAATAATGTTATCGTTTCCTCAGCGGATGTGGTCTTATTCTGTCAGATTATACGAGGTTCACAGTACAATGCAGGGAAGTTTATAGTAATGAACACTAATCTAGTTTATGCGGAGTATATATCTGTCGATAGTCGTAATAGATTTATTTACTGGGTATCTTCTTACAAATCGAATACTTTTTTACCAATACTGTAGTGATGTGGACCGCAACGGACTGCCGCTGGTGGTCCGGTTGAGAAAATAGTTGTTCGATACGGTACGGTACCCGAGTATGCGGTCCGGTGTTTTGCCACTAGATCTGTTCAAGGCGTTCCTTTTTTAACCAATATAGGGCATTTTAACACCTTATGCACATGTATTCGATGGTTGAGGGTGACTGAAAGTTTTTAGTCGACAACAGACATGCCAGCAAAATGAAGAATTCTGTAAGGCATTATGGCTTCAAGCGAATATTATATCATCTCGTCCTGACATTGAGTGCAAAAAAGGCGCCACCTGCAATGCTTTAGCATTGCAGATGGCGTTTTGTTGCACCCAATAGGCGATATATTGTACCACTTATGCCTTCATTCATCATGGACAGGTGTCGCCAATCTACAACGCATTGGATCTCAGACTGTGAGAGAAGCGAGTTACTTCATACGTTATACTGAAAGGTCAAGTCCAAAGCGTCCCGAATAACGATAATTTGACGCCCCGGACCGGTCCACATCATTTGCTTATCTGTACCGCTATTTTGCGGTCCGGTTCATAATACTACAACACTTCCCTTCCCAGTTGTAGTCACAAGTTTGCGTTTGCAGAATCAAAATTTTCAACACTAATATTATTGTGTCCGTGGACATATTGCCCACCCGTCGAAAGGGACCAGTCCACGGCGGCCGCACTGTAGTATAGAGTTAACCACGCCAGTACACTTTCCACAGGTATGCTACAGGTATATCAATAACTCCAATAACTTTTCATACAGAACGTCACGATATGTGAATGTGTTCAAAGTTCGAAAAGACTGCCAACGCAGAAGGATAGAACGATAGGCGCAGCCTTTGGTATTATCCTTTCGCGGTGGAATGAGTTGCATATTGACGAACGCGTTCACACATCGTGACGTTCTTTGTTTATTACACGTCACTGTGACATTGAATCCGTTTATTTAAAAATTCAAACATCACACACAGAAAATTTCAAACTTTAAAACTCTGCTATTAATCCAATTGACATTCCATTTATCGGTTGTCATTGCGGCTTCCGAGTTGATATGGTTCAGAATGCGAGGTTGCGATTGTCGATTAAGAAAATTAGCCGGATTTAGTTCTTTTAATGGATCCATGACATCAGATTGAAAAATAGTCCGTCAACGAAAATCCGTAGGCTGTCATTGCGGCTTCCGAGTTGATATGGTTCAGAATGCGAGGTTGCGATTGTCGATTATGAAACATAGCCAGATTTAGTTCTTTTAATGGATCCATGACATCAGATTGAAAAATAGTCCGTCAACGAAAATCCGTAAGGAACACGTATTCTGAATGAATTTGTAAATTTAGAACTGGAGGAAAACGAATAGGCGTGTAGTAAATTGTTTTATTCCATAAATGGCCGTTTAATTGAACAATAAAAGGCCTTGGATAAATTTTTGCTTTATTTCTCCTAGTAGGGTGATAAATTTCCCCGATAGGTTTAACAGTGAAAGAATTTATTCCCCTAGTAGCGATGGACTCGTAGAATTAAGAATGAAACTGACTCGCTAGAGGCTCGTCGGTTTCATTCTTAATCCTACTCGTAGAATAATTTTCTTACTTGAAAACACAATACGTTTATTCTATATATATTGCATTGTATGACTCAATATGTTTTCTGATTTCAAGGGTGAATAGAAACAAGTACCTATGGAGTTATACATGAAAGCTAAGGTGTTAACTCCACACAAAACATAGTAATTAAAGCTGCCCATGCTACTATAAAAGAGTTTATGACATTTAGAAAGGCTAAAGAGGAGTAGAAAGTACCAATGTAGTTAAGAAGTGTCTTAAATGGGTATAAAAAACGCAAACGGGGAGTCAAGGAGGGCAAACTGAATTAACTCTTAGGAGCCGGGAGTCGAGTTGTCTTGCCTGTGATGCAATACTGCAGGTAATCTGGCTGTGGCTGTTCGTCTATCTTTGGGCTGAATTAAACACTGAGCAGGTGCTTCCAGTCAAGTGTCGTCTGCCTGAATAGGCAGACGACACCTGACTAGAAGCACCAGCTTTACTGTAAGTTTTTCGCGGTGTGTCATGTTCAATAAATTCATTCTGATTCCTCGGCTACTAAGAGTTAAATAAAAGTTCGTAAACAAATTAAATGACTAGCGGCCTCAGAGTGAGGGTGCGAGTAACCTCTGGTACTGTCATATCAAACGCGAAGAAAAAAATTCGACAGAATCGCGATCTGATGGAAATCCTCTGCTCGCGCTTTTGTCCACGCTCATGTAGAATCTTACAGTGATCACAAAAGCGGACAGAGAATTTCGATCAGATCGAGATCCGGTCGTGGTCCGGTCAAAATTAACCGCCTACCTGCTGCGCACTTTAGAATTAATAATAATTAATTGGTAATAATTGTTTGCCATCTCTGATGCGGTTATGATAGGAAGCAGTCAGGTGTTGCAATCATTTTATTTCTGCATTTTTATTGTTGCACAATTGTTGTATAAACCTAATGTAAGTCCTTATTAACCCCACGTAGAGGAGAACAGAAACATTAACCGACATAAGAGGCAGTATGCATGCTGTCGGGTGCCAGTTCAGCAAATTGCACTGAAAATTTTGATTTGACACCACAATATCTTCGTTGGCTAAACTTTTAGCAGCAAAATAGTTTCTTTCACTTGTGACGAAAAGCCAGTGTGGCGGTGAAGAGCTCGGTCGATGACGAAATAAGAACATATTTTATTACTTCTTTTGTCAATAAGGTGTTGCAAATAATGTTTGGACAAACATTCGACGTTAATTGTCAGTGAATGATAATGTGGCATTGTTTTTCTTCAATGAAACACTGTACATGTAAGTTATCAACTTTACAAAGGGAAGCATTTAATTGGATGGGGATACGGTGGCTCAGCAGGTAGAGGTGCAGGCTGCAACCCGTGAGGTCCTCGGTTCGAATCCCTCTGGGACAACCGCGTTGTGTCCATCGGCAAGACTCTTCACCCCATTGCCCACGTGGGGGCACGGTGGCGTTGTGTACTAAGGCACACTGCACGTCGATGGCGCACATGTCTTCAACCAATGCTGACACCGCTTGTGTAGTGTTAGTATATTGGTGAGCTGACAGTTGCTCGCCGTGGCTCAGTGGTTCTCTCCTGGTACTCCGGCTTCCTCCACTCGTAAAATTGTCGTGGTAATGATTAGTCATTGTGCGGAAATATATGACCTTATACGCCAATAAATAAATAAATTTAATAAGATATACACTTCATACCGTAGCGAGTCACTCGCCGACGACATGAAGTACTGATTTAATAAAATACTGTCTTTTGAACAGACTCGTGACCCACTAAGCCCAGTCGATTAACAATAATTTTTAGATTAATCTGTTAACTCCACAGTGCAACAACAGATATACGTACCGACTACAATCAGCCTGGCCATTAATGGAATCTGTGGTATATAGATACAATTTAGGTGACCGTCATTTTCGCCTGCTGATGATTTCATCAGAACTTACGAGTTCTGTCGGATTTTTTCCGTGACCAATTGTCTGTTCGTTCTTGAAATAACTGCCACTTCATTTTTTAAAATCGATCAATTTATTTGGATCAGACAGCAAATTACACCCCCTCTCATTACCGTTTTGGCACTAAAACACTTTGTTTGACACTAAAATATCCAGAATGGATAAACCAATGTGGTACCAAACAGTTTCGGAACAGGAATCACTGAAAATGTATATTCAGATTATTAGGCTAAATAAAATTCATCCTTTGATTCGCAGGCACCGGCGCATTCGTTTTTTCTGCCCGCTTTCGTCATATTTATTTTGTAAGCAAAATTCAAAATATATAAAACCATCACAGGGTGTGATTTTAGCGGTATCGCATCACGATTTGCGATGCAATATGTTGTATACATTATGCTAAAAAAATGTTTTGATTCTCAGGCAATCCCTCATTGAATTTGAACCCCTATCATTGGACGATTTTATTGCCTCTCAGTGTCTTCCAATGTTAGTACAAACTCAGGGAGACCCGAAACGTTTCTACATTTTTTGATTGATGTATATTTATTTGGTTGCGTCTCCAATGTGTTTGCCTTGTTACAATTTATGGAGAGTGCCTACAGGCACCCTCCATAAATTGTAGCGAGACAAATCCCTGTAGATTAAATACTTTTCCTTCAAAGATAATATGAAGAGCATCGAAAGAATATGAATCCTTTGAATTGCGGTACCCACAGTTTGTTTTTAGAGGAATGCTTTGTTTTTCAAATTAAAAATATATTTATTTGTATAAATATATGCACTTTCTATATTTCTGTGTGTAAAATGACAGCCGAAATCCTCTTTATATCTGTTCACGTTTGGCAAAAGAAAAATATAAATTAAAGATAGAATCCTCCCCTCTCCTAACTGATTTGAAAAACAAATTGCCTGAGAATCAATTAATTTATTTTGTGGTCATAATAATATTGAAAAGATCATGCTTTAACTTGAATTACCCACATATCGCTATACTTAGATGTTATAAATAAAAAAGTTAAAAAAAATACTTAAATGAATAGAAAACATGCAGCTGTCCAAAATCGGCTCTATTTACCCCGGTTTACTGCACTTGTCATAGTTTGCAATATCGTGTTCAACATCTCTTTACATCACCGGCAGACACAATTTTCGTGAGCCAGAAATAATGAATGACACGTGGAATGTCATAAAATTGAATATAACACTATAACTTAATAACTTGCCTACTATTTGTACACTCTAATATCAGCTGGGTTAAAAATCAACCCAAATCAACTGGGTTGAGTGAATACGATCCCAATTCGGTTCATATTCACTCAGCCCAGTTGAGTTGGTTTGATTTTTAACCCAGCCGATTTTAGAGTGCACACTTTCCAAATTCGTGACTTATTATCATTCGCCGGAAAGATCTCTCAAAGAACTATCCAACAGATGGTTACAAAAAAAGATTGTAGTCATATCTTAGTGCACAACTGACATGCACACATTAAAATCTTGAGGTGCTGCAGAAATCTTCTCCGGGGGAGATGACTCACATGGGCTCCAAGCTTCCCGTCAAATCCCTCCTTTAATTAGCAATCTGTTTAGTGTAAAAAAAAATGTTATATTGTGAGCTACGGTGCCCAATGCTGTTACTTTTTGTTGTTGTTGTTGGTCTGTTTTGTAACATATAGCATATTCTTTGAATAAATATTGTTTAAACTTGATCTTCGCCCAGAAGTTAGGAAGAGAAAGTGACAACATGAATTTGACAATTAAAAATTATTTGCGACTCGAGGTGATCAAAAATCCTTCAAAAGTATTTCTAGTTTTGAATGAATAACTGAAAACCTAGCTATTAAATTCCATGTAGACCAGTAGAATAATATCAGTTGTACAGATCTTTGGGAAGGTACACAGAACCATGTTCCTAGTCAGAATTGTATGTACCCTTCGCCTGCGGCTCAGGGTACATATAATTCTTACAAGGTACATGGGGCTATGTACCCTGTTAAAGACCTGTATATTTCCCGAATATGTCATGCTATAAATCTTAGGAATATGTTCTGAACGCAGTGTTTTTCTAATCTCCTGCCTTGCATTCAAGCGAAAACGACACCGTAAGCCTTTTTATTACGTCGCCTTTTGAATTACGATCAAAGATTAGGTCTGGCTTTCCGTCACCCGAGTATTCACGAAACGCTTTACCTGTTGTGTTCATTTATTTTTTATGTATTAGCTATCTCCAGTTTTGGGTTGTATACGAAATCGTAATCCAATCGCGATCGAGTCGAAATCCTCTGTGTAATTTTGTAATTGCGTTACTGTTTCTAATGGAAATTTATTTATTTAACCCCTTACCCAACGAATCGGCCACATCCGCCCGCGTAATATGCAAATTCAGCAGCTGAAAAAATATTACTTTTCAAAAAATTACAACAAAACCATATCATGTGACCCCTCGTTGGAACGAGCTCGTCGAGCTCGTTCCAACGAGGGGTCACATGATATGGTTTTGTTGAAATTTCTTTTAAAATTTGAAAAAAATGATATTTAAAATAATAAATTTTGATATCGTCTGCGTTGGGTAAAGGGTTAATGCGATCAACGTCACTTTCGACAGCCAAGGCTACATCGTGTGGGACAGTTTTACGGATGCAGGAAGCCGGAGTACCCGAGGGGAACCAACTAGCAGCGGCAAGCAAGTGTCTGACTCCCAACGTTCTAATTCCACAAAAGCAAGGTTGAAGAAAAGTTCTCCATCGACGTGCATTACGCCTTACCTCTACGTGGGCAGTCGGGATTCAGTGCCTTGCCCAAGAACACAGCGCAGTTACCCCTAATGGGGATCGAACCGTAGACCTTTCGGTTAGTAGTCCAGTGCCATAACCACGGACCCACCACGTCCCTTCTAATAGATACAAACTCCATCTAAATCGCAAGCTTAATTTTTGCCGTAAGAGAAAAAAATCTTAATTCTTTTATTAAGCTTGAATAAAAGTGAATAATATACTTACATCAGAGTCCGTGGAAAACATTTCCAAGAGGCACTATGTCAAAAAATCACTAAATTATAATAACAAACAGTATTCTGAATGAAAAACGTTACGAAATCGGAACTTAATTAGCGCGAAATCCAATTCAATCTCCAGTCTCCAGAAAATGGACATGTGTATAAGATAAGCCTGATCAGTATTGGATCAAACCGCGCAATGGTATAAAAAATAACAGTCGGTCAATAAGTTTCGGAACTCATTATGTTCGGAGCGTATTCTGTTCACAATATTAGATTTACATGGGAAACACGCAGGTCGTGAACCTAGAGGCATATTAATCTTCAGTCTGTTTTGTGTCTGAGTGGATTACTTTATCGAGACAAAATTTCAATCAAAGACCTATCCACCAGAGATAAATGAACAGCGGCCTCACAGCGAGGGTGCGAGTAGCCTCTGGTACTGTCATAGCAAACTCGTAAAAAAGCATTTCGACAGAATCGGATCGGGTCCCAATCCTGGGATGGTTTTCATGTAAGACGCACCGACTATAAATAACATATATTTATTTATTTGGGGCGCGGTGGCGTTGCGGTAACCGGTTCTCGTCAGATCACCGAAGTTACGCAACGTCGAGCCCGGTTAGTCCTCGGATGGGTGACCATCTGAGCGATCGATTCAGACTCCCGCGCTGTGTCCTTGGGCAAGGCACTTAACCCCGATTGTCCACTTGGGGGCACGACGACGCCGTATACTAAGGCGTACTGCACGTCGATGGTGCCCATGTCTTCAACCATTCTAACCCTGCCTGTGCTGCAGTGCGGAGTTACGATGTTGGGGAGCTGGCAGCTGCTCGTCGTTGCTCGGTGGTTCTCCGGGTTCTCCGGAGGGGCAGGCTGCAAGCCGAGAGGTCCTCGGTTCGAATCCAACCTGCGGCTACCGCGTTGTGTCCTTGGGCAAGACACTTCACCCCCATTGCCCGCCGTTGCTCGGTGGTTCTCTCCGGGTACTCCGGCTTCCTCCACCCGTAAAACTGTCACGATCATGATTAGTCATTGTGCATAAGTATATGACCTTAAACACCAATAAATAAATATAAATAAATTTATTTATTGGTGTTTAAGGTCACATACTTATGCAAAATGGCTAATCGTGACCGCGACAGTTTTACGGGTGAAGGAAGCTGGAGTACGCGGGGAGAACAACGGGGCATGGACGAGCAACTGTCAGCCCCTCAACATTCTAACGCTGTCGAAGCTCCGCTCAAGCAGGGTTACAGAGGCTGAAGACATGTGCACCATCGAAGTTCAGTACACCTTACCACACGGCGTCATCGTGCCCCCATGTATGCAACCGGGATAAAGGGCCTTACCCAAGGACACAACGCGAGTAGTCCCGGACGGGGATCGAACTCGGGACCTCTAGCATAGAAGTCCAACATTCTACTGCTGAGCCACCGTCCACCCAAATATGTGGATGTAGATCTGTCATATATATGTGTGAATACATATATGATTAGTAGTTATATATATATGTACATATATATATGACAGATATATATATCCATATATTTATATTTATATGTCATATATAGTCCATGCGTCTTACCTCGAAATCTTCTGCCCACACCAATGTAGAAACGTACAGTACTGTGATCACAAAAGCGGACAGAGAATTCCGACCGAATCGCGACTGGGTTGCGATCCGGTCGGAATTATCTGTCCGCTCATCTCCTGCACACTATAGAATCTTGCCTGTAGAAAAAGAAGCACAAGAACATTGAATCTGAGATGCTCTTATTTTTGTTGATGCTGTCTTGATTTTGTAGTATTTTATTTACAAAATCTTGATCCACTGGTTTTGGTATGTCGGGACTGAAGTGCGATCTGATCGCGAAAAAGACCACTTTTGCGATCAGCACTATATATTGCACCTGTCAAACATTCGGATGCTACGTTCGTTTATTTTTATTAGGGACGTTGCGATTTCCAAACGTGTACGTTATTTATTTATTTATTTATTTTTTTTTTTTTTTTTTTTTAATTTATTTATTTATTTATTTATTTATTTATTTATTTATTTATTTATTTATTTATTTATCCAGAGTCTCTCCTCATGTCGCAGCGTTCTAGGGTACGGGCAGTGCAACAACACGCACACGTACAACGTGAATAACACATCAGAAGCCAGGGTGATAATGACGGGACTTACTAGGTCGGTAATGCCTTCAAAATTATTCTTTAAACTCGTCTGGGAAAAACTACAACAACGGCAAAAAATGCATAAGATGGTGATCTTCTTCAACATCCTTCAAGGAGATGCCCCGACGTACCTCTTCGAACTATTACCCCAGACGTTTCAGTACTACTCACCATAAGACATACGTTCTTGTTCGAATTTCAAAATTTCTCTGATGATAAATTGAAAATTTTTGTCCATCTTGTATTTAAGAGTGGAACTCACTTCCCATTGAAATAAAGAACCTGGAATCTTCAAGGTATATTTGTTTATTTATTGGTGTTTAAGGTCACATACTTGTGCACAATGGCTAATCATGACCGTGTCAGTTTTACGGCTGGAGGAAGCCGGAGTACCCGGAGAGAACCACCGAGCAACAACGAGCAGCTGTCAGCTCCCCAACATCGTAACTCCGCACTGCAGTTCAGGCAGGGTTAGATTGGTTGAAGACATGCGCACCATCGACGTGCAGTACGCCTTAGTACATGGAGTCATCGTGCCCCCCCCCCCCCCCCCCCCCCGTGGACAATTGGGTTCAATTGCCTTGCAAGGACACGTGGGAGTCCGACCGAATCGATCGCTCAGACGGCCACCCATCCACGAACTAACCGGGCTCGACATTGCTTAACTTCGGTGATCTGTCGAGAACCGGTTACCGTAACGCCACCGCGCCCCCGGAATCTTCAAGTGAATTTACTAAGTATTTCAAAAGTGAGATATGTAGATCACCATCGCATTTGGGACAGGTTTGAGGAAGATGAATATACTGCAATGCAGGTTACGTAACGCATGCAGTGACTTAAATTTTGACAAATTTCAAAATGATATTCATGACACACCAAACTGCTCATGTGGTAACGGAATGGAAGACGCATCATCACATTACTTTTTTGTCTGCATTAATACTGCAACAGGACTTGATCAACATCACAGTTTATTCTGTTACTGACATCCTCTGTGGTATGCCTAACATGCCCCCATCTGCTAATTCCCACCTATTCCGGGTAATAATACACTGAGGATATGGAATGAGTGTTTTTCTCATATAATATTTATGAAACGAGTCTAAGAATTTTCCGTTTTGTCGAGCCTCTGGCGAGCCCAAACGGAAGATTCGGACGAGTTTCATAAATATTATATGAGAAAAACACTCATTTCATATTCTATTTATCATATGACATACACACGCACAAATTAGCCACTTAATATGACTTTTTAACCCATCACCTAACTTGAGTTGCAGACGGCACTTGGAAAAAACATCCTCGTATAACTAAAACTTTTCATTTTTTGCTTCCAAAACATAGGTTATGACCCCTCATTGGATTCCAATGAGGGGTCATAACCTATGTTTTGGAAGCAAAAAGTGAAAATATACAGAAAAATTAATGGCGTTTTTCTTGTAGGTAAAAGATTAATACAATTTTACCCACCCAAAATAGGACAGATAACGTAAATTCTCCCTACTGAAATTATGCAAATATAACCCAGTTGTATTTTGTTTAGCCAATCAAATTGTCCAGTTTTGAAATTGACCAATGAAAGCTCCCAACTCCAATTATGCAAATTATGATCCACTGGTTTTGGTATGTCGGGACTGAAGTGCGATCTGATCGCGAAAAAGACCACTTTTGCGATCACCACTATATATTGCACCTGTCAAAAATTCGGATGCTACGTTCGTTTATTTTTATTAGGGACGTTGCGATTTCCAAACGTGTACGTTATTTATTTATTTATTTATTTTTTTTTTTTTTTTTAATTTATTTATTTATTTATTTATTTATTTATTTATTTATTTATTTATTTTTTTATCCAGAGTCTCTCCTCATGTCGCAGCGTTCTAGGGTACGGGCAGTGCAACAACACGCACACGTACAACGTGAATAACACATCAGAAGCCAGGGTGATAATGACGGGACTTACTAGGTCGGTAATGCCTTCAAAATTATTCTTTAAACTCGTCTGGGAAAAACTACAACAACGGCAAAAAATGCATAAGATGGTGATCTTCTTCAACATCCTTCAAGGAGATGCCCCGACGTACCTCTTCGAACTATTACCCCAGACGTTTCAGTACTACTCACCATAAGACATACGTTCTTGTTCGAATTTCAAAATTTCTCTGATGATAAATTGAAAATTTTTGTCCATCTTGTATTTAAGAGTGGAACTCACTTCCCATTGAAATAAAGAACCTGGAATCTTCAAGGTATATTTGTTTATTTATTGGTGTTTAAGGTCACATACTTGTGCACAATGGCTAATCATGACCGTGTCAGTTTTACGGCTGGAGGAAGCCGGAGTACCCGGAGAGAACCACCGAGCAACAACGAGCAGCTGTCAGCTCCCCAACATCGTAACTCCGCACTGCAGTTCAGGCAGGGTTAGATTGGTTGAAGACATGCGCACCATCGACGTGCAGTACGCCTTAGTACATGGAGTCATCGTGCCCCCCCCCCCCCCCCCCCCCCCGTGGACAATTGGGTTCAATTGCCTTGCAAGGACACGTGGGAGTCCGACCGAATCGATCGCTCAGACGGCCACCCATCCACGAACTAACCGGGCTCGACATTGCTTAACTTCGGTGATCCGTCGAGAACCGGTTACCGTAACGCCACCGCGCCCCCGGAATCTTCAAGTGAATTTACTAAGTATTTCAAAAGTGAGATATGTAGATCACCATCGCATTTGGGACAGGTTTGAGGAAGATGAATATACTGCAATGCAGGTTACGTAACGCATGCAGTGACTTAAATTTTGACAAATTTCAAAATGATATTCATGACACACCAAACTGCTCATGTGGTAACGGAATGGAAGACGCATCATCACATTACTTTTTTGTCTGCATTAATACTGCAACAGGACTTGATCAACATCACAGTTTATTCTGTTACTGACATCCTCTGTGGTATGCCTAACATGCCCCCATCTGCTAATTCCCACCTATTCCGGTTAATAATACACTGAGGATATGGAATGAGTGTTTTTCTCATATAATATTTATGAAACGAGTCTAAGAATTTTCCGTTTTGTCGAGCCTCTGGCGAGCCCAAACGGAAGATTCGGACGAGTTTCATAAATATTATATGAGAAAAACACTCATTTCATATTCTATTTATCATATGACATACACACGCACAAATTAGCCACTTAATATGACTTTTTAACCCATCACCTAACTTGAGTTGCAGACGGCACTTGGAAAAAACATCCTCGTATAACTAAAACTTTTCATTTTTTGCTTCCAAAACATAGGTTATGACCCCTCATTGGATTCCAATGAGGGGTCATAACCTATGTTTTGGAAGCAAAAAGTGAAAATATACAGAAAAATTAATGGCGTTTTTCTTGTAGGTAAAAGATTAATACAATTTTACCCACCCAAAATAGGACAGATAACGTAAATTCTCCCTACTGAAATTATGCAAATATAACCCAGTTGTATTTTGTTTAGCCAATCAAATTGTCCAGTTTTGAAATTGACCAATGAAAGCTCCCAACTCCAATTATGCAAATTATGATCCACTGGTTTTGGTATGTCGGGACTGAAGTGCGATCTGATCGCGAAAAAGACCACTTTTGCGATCACCACTATATATTGCACCTGTCAAAAATTCGGATGCTACGTTCGTTTATTTTTATTAGGGACGTTGCGATTTCCAAACGTGTACGTTATTTATTTATTTATTTATTTTTTTTTTTTTTTTAATTTATTTATTTATTTATTTATTTATTTATTTATTTATTTTTTTATCCAGAGTCTCTCCTCATGTCGCAGCGTTCTAGGGTGCGGGCAGTGCAACAACACGCACACGTACAACGTGAATAACACATCAGAAGCCAGGGTGATAATGACGGGACTTACTAGGTCGGTAATGCCTTCAAAATTATTCTTTAAACTCGTCTGGGAAAAACTACAACAACGGCAAAAAATGCATAAGATGGTGATCTTCTTCAACATCCTTCAAGGAGATGCCCCGACGTACCTCTTCGAACTATTACCCCAGACGTTTCAGTACTACTCACCATAAGACATACGTTCTTGTTCGAATTTCAAAATTTCTCTGATGATAAATTGAAAATTTTTGTCCATCTTGTATTTAAGAGTGGAACTCACTTCCCATTGAAATAAAGAACCTGGAATCTTCAAGGTATATTTGTTTATTTATTGGTGTTTAAGGTCACATACTTGTGCACAATGGCTAATCATGACCGTGTCAGTTTTACGGCTGGAGGAAGCCGGAGTACCCGGAGAGAACCACCGAGCAACAACGAGCAGCTGTCAGCTCCCCAACATCGTAACTCCGCACTGCAGTTCAGGCAGGGTTAGATTGGTTGAAGACATGCGCACCATCGACGTGCAGTACGCCTTAGTACATGGAGTCATCGTGCCCCCCCCCCCCCCCCCCCCCCCCCGTGGACAATTGGGTTCAATTGCCTTGCAAGGACACGTGGGAGTCCGACCGAATCGATCGCTCAGACGGCCACCCATCCACGAACTAACCGGGCTCGACATTGCTTAACTTCGGTGATCCGTCGAGAACCGGTTACCGTAACGCCACCGCGCCCCCGGAATCTTCAAGTGAATTTACTAAGTATTTCAAAAGTGAGATATGTAGATCACCATCGCATTTGGGACAGGTTTGAGGAAGATGAATATACTGCAATGCAGGTTACGTAACGCATGCAGTGACTTAAATTTTGACAAATTTCAAAATGATATTCATGACACACCAAACTGCTCATGTGGTAACGGAATGGAAGACGCATCATCACATTACTTTTTTGTCTGCATTAATACTGCAACAGGACTTGATCAACATCACAGTTTATTCTGTTACTGACATCCTCTGTGGTATGCCTAACATGCCCCCATCTGCTAATTCCCACCTATTCCGGTTAATAATACACTGAGGATATGGAATGAGTGTTTTTCTCATATAATATTTATGAAACGAGTCTAAGAATTTTCCGTTTTGTCGAGCCTCTGGCGAGCCCAAACGGAAGATTCGGACGAGTTTCATAAATATTATATGAGAAAAACACTCATTTCATATTCTATTTATCATATGACATACACACGCACAAATTAGCCACTTAATATGACTTTTTAACCCATCACCTAACTTGAGTTGCAGATGGCACTTGGAAAAAACATCCTCGTATAACTAAAACTTTTCATTTTTTGCTTCCAAAACATAGGTTATGACCCCTCATTGGATTCCAATGAGGGGTCATAACCTATGTTTTGGAAGCAAAAAGTGAAAATATACAGAAAAATTAATGGCGTTTTTCTTGTAGGTAAAAGATTAATACAATTTTACCCACCCAAAATAGGACAGATAACGTAAATTCTCCCTACTGAAATTATGCAAATATAACCCAGTTGTATTTTGTTTAGCCAATCAAATTGTCCAGTTTTGAAATTGACCAATGAAAGCTCCCAACTCCAATTATGCAAATTATGAAAATGTGGCCCAGTTGTATTTTGTTCAGCCAATTAAATTGTCTAGTTTTGAAATTGACCAATGAAATTGACGGAAGGCTTTATTTATCACTGATTAATATGAAAACAAAATATCAAATGTTTTAAAGTGAACAAAACGGACGAGTCATATGATAAAAAAGTATATCAAAGAAACCAATCGATTAACGATTTTTGATAACATTCATCCAGTTTCCAGATCCCCTGGAAGTGATATAGTGCTGGTCTACTGTGGTAGAACAGTTCACTGCATTGATAGAATAGAAAATAAAATCAGTAGCCAATGCGTTGGGTAAAACGCGTCTAAAGTGGTTTGCATGACTGGAGAACCTTGACTATCCTGTGCAGTGATTATGGTATCGCCACACATGCTGAAAATGACCATAAATATTAATAAACAAACAATAAACATTTGAAACCTGTTTGCACTTATCTGAGCCGTCCGCACATTTATCTTCATAGCAAGCATGAAAGACAAGCAATGGTTAGGGTTATAGATCTCTTGCGACTTTGTCCCCATAACTTATGTAGTTAGGCGTAGCTTATCCACTTTATACGTGATGATAAATCGTTGAACGAACCTTGCAGTGATGGGTCTCTCCTGTAGCGTTGCGGATTGGTGAACTGGCTGGAGTTTTTTTTTCCTTCATGGCTGCATGGTATCAATATTAATTCCCCTCTTTTTAGGCTTCCCCAAACCCAGTTTGGGAAAGACTCTTATTTTTCTTTTTCAAAATTTTTTCTTCTCTATATATTTTTTTTTTTTTGTTTTAATTTTTTTTCCGCCGTCAATTTTGTCTGTTGCACTGATCAAAAACAGGCTGTAAGATTTTAACCAAATTTGGCATACTTATGTAATGCATAACATCTAGTGAAATGAGGTATTGTCAAGTCTGTGAAAACGTTTATTTTCAAAATATTCTGCCAGAATCTTCAAAATTTCAACATTTTTCAACATAGCTAAAAAACAAGCTGTGCGATTTCAACCAAACTTGGCATACTTATGTAATGTCACCAAATCTAGTGAAATGAGGTATCATCATATTCGTGAAAAAGCTTATTTTCAATATTTTCTGCCAAAACCATCAAAATCAAAATTTCACCATTTTTCAAACTTCTCAAAATTGTTGATAGTTATCTAGTCTTCTTTCTTTTTTTTTTCTTTCTCTGCACATCTACCACCATAACACCGTTGCAATCTCGACGAGCGTAAGTGTTTATTCTGATGTGTATCTATTGAACAAATGCTGCATTTACTTGTTAATCGTATACCTAACGAATCGCACGCATCCGCCCGCGTAATATGCAGATTCAGCAGTTGAAAAAATATTATTTTTCAAAATATTTCAACAAAACCATATCATGTGACACCTCGTTGGAACGAGCTCGTCGAGCTCGTTCCAACGAGGGGTCACATGATATGGTTTTGTTGAATTTTTTTGAAAAATTTAAAACAATGATATTTAAAATAATAAATTTTGATATCGTCTGCGTTGGGTAAAGGGTTAATCGTATACAAGGGAGGGGGCATGTCTTAAGTGTTTGGCACTTGTTGCCCAATCCCTTTTGTTAATTTTGACAAATAAAATATGTTTAAACTAAGACATCAGAAGTTGTTTGTTTTTGTACGTGTACGTGTAACGGGACATTTTATTTATCTTTCACTGGCATAAGATTAACAGTTTGGTGCTCAATGCCAGCGCCGGGATTCTACAATCAAAACGGTTCGAAATAACATTTTGAAAATACGAGGCTTCCTGTAAAGACAGTCTCGGGTTGAGAATAAAATCAAACACGGACCCCCGTTTGCTGAAATGTGTAAATCGCATTCTATACGTTTCAACCAAATGCGAAATTCAATCAACGTTTGAAAACAAGTGAACATAATAACGTACTTATCAGCTTTTCTTCTACACGCAAACGTACACGTTCAGATCGGTGGATTGCAGAGTAAACTACAAGCCATAAGCGACATTGCAGTGGTTTTACGTGTAAAAATACCCGCAAACTGTGAGGTTCATCACGAAATTCGCCAACATGTCCACGTGTAGGTTTGGAAATCGCAACCTCCCTATTGATTATAAAATATTTTATTTACTGAACTTCGATCCACTGTGAACATGTGTTGCGACGAGATACCAATCCCTTCTTAATCTGATAAGCCACCTATGCGATCGCAGTATTATGAAAAAGCACACGTGACTTATATCGCCATGAAATTCGACTTTCGAAAAAGTTATCTCCCTTGAGATTATTAGACGGGCAAGGACGGTCCAATTAAGAGGCAAGTAATTGTGGAGAAAAACACCTATGACATCGGTAGAAAATGATGTCAAGTTTCCTTTTGTTACTTTTAATAAACGTGCATGTAAGCGTAACTATCAATTTGTTTTTCGCTGATCACTGGCATGTGGTTAACAATTGGCAGTATTTGCATCCGACAGCGTGAACACTGGTGTCCGGGATTTGACTAATCAGTTGTCTTCACCAGGCAGCCAGTAATTAGTCGATCAGTGTAACTGTTATTGGAATGACTGTTTGTATTGATCAACATTAAGCCACATGGGAGCCTGGAAATCAGTTGAAAGACAAATTATTCAGCCGATGTAGCGTATGTTTATCATTGCTTGCTTTGCAATACTTTAACACTGTCTGTCTTAACCTTTTGATCCCCCGTTTCCTGGAATGGTATCGCCTTTGTGTACACTAAAAGTGAGATAGATCAGTCCAATATCAATACACACTACACAGGCAGGATAAAATAATAACTGCTGTCTGCAGCCGTGTGGCTGCAGACTGCAGTTATTATTTTATCATCAACGCCCCTCGTTATAGGTATTTTATAATAAGACACAAATTGGGCGAAATTATGCCTTGAAACGAAAAAAATCGTCTTATGAATTCAAAGGGTTAACCCTTTACCCAACGCAGATGATTTCAAAATTAATTATTTTAAATATCATTTTTTAAATTTTTTCAAAACATTTCAACAAAACCGTATCATGTGACCCCTCTTTGGAACGAGCTCGACGAGCTCGTTCCAAAGAGGGGTCACATGATATGGTTTTGTTGAAATTTTTCGAAAAATAATATTTTTTCTGCTGCTGAATATGCATGCGGGCGGGTGCGGGCGATTCGTTCGGCAAAGGGTTAACATTAGGTCACGCACACACTGCCGACGGGAGCGGAGGGTGGGTGAGTGCCCCTGGTTCTTCCTCCCTGTTTTGGCCATGACATTATACGCTGGCTCTATTGTCTTTTCAGGGTGGGCAAGCAAGTAATAGTTACCAACCTGGCTGGAGGTATTCATGGATTTGAACAACCTGTCAGCCTGTGGGGTGTGATGTAGAGTCGCGTAGCGGTGAGGTGTTATGGCACGCAGGCAAACTGCTCAAATTCATGAAAACCGACAGCTAGGCTGGTAGCTGACTCACGCCCTGTCTTCTGTTCAATCAATAAAACGCATGGACTCGGGTATACTCAGTACACGGGAGGTATTCAAGTGACGTCACTTGAACACTCGGGCTATTGTTCTGTCAGGGATTTTAAGATGGTTACTAACCCTAAGAAGACAAAACAGCCAGGGGAAGACAAAACAGCCAGGGAAGACAAAACAGCCAGGGAAGACAAAACAACTTCAAATATCAGTAGAACATTAGGCCCGATGTTCAAGTGACGTCAACTGAATGAGAGCTGGAGGTATTTGATGAATTGGAAAAACCTGACCCGTTCCAGTGACATCGAGCCGCGTGCTAGGTGTCACTGAACGCACGGGAGAACTTATTCCAGATCATGAAATACTTACAGCTCAATTGGTACTTATACTGACGGAAAAAAGAAACGCAAGTTCAGTTTTTACTGTTTTATCCGTAGACCAAATGCAGTTAAAGTTGACACATTCCAACCTCAGTGTACTGTCTACAGTTAAAACTAGAAGTTCTGTCACGAATAGTGCTCTTAACTAGGCTTAGTTGCGCGTTGGAATTGCGCGCAATTGCCATATCGAATGGCATGCAAAGCACGGCAGGCTCGCTTGGTTACTCATAGCAAACACATGCAATGTTTCTGCCAATGGACCTCCGGGTTACCCGGAGGTCCATTGGCTGAAACATTGCTTGTGCACAGGCCATATGTACATAATTTAACAGCTTTACTTGGACCGTAACGCGTACATTAACGCGCATATCAACGTGCTATTTGTGCGCATTTCATGACAGGACTTCTAGTTTTAACTGTAAAGAGTCTTTTGTTAAGACTCAATCAACCATGACCATGGGTGACGCTGCATACTTTCAACAGATTTTTCGACAAAGTCCGGGACTCCCTCGTGCTATGGGCTTGAAACCCATACCAAAGCGAAGTTTTGAACAGCACACATCGATTGCACAACATTTCATTTTAACTCGATTGAAAAGCAAAATGCTGCGAATGTCCGAAATTGATAGAGGTGGGCCTATTGCACTAATTATGCAGGACCAATCGCATTGTCTCGTCGTCCAGCAATTTTGTGTCCATGCGTCAGCGATAGCTCATTTAGGTGGGCGTCTCGGAGCCACAGGAATATGAGCCGACCGTCCCAGGAGCGGACGTCCGCGCGTTACGTCGCCACGTCAAGATAGAGGCATACGTCTCTCACACCTCCGTAATCGATTTCAGACGGCGACGGAGACGGCGAGTCAGGTTGTAGGACTATCTTGCTATACCGCACTGCCCGATCATACATGACCCCATGCCCACAATACTGTCTGACCTAGCTATAGCGGACATAGGATAATATGAAGACACAAGGGCTAATAGTATACTAACATGGATATATACCACTACTACCATATCAATCACCCCCTACAAGAAGCCCGACAAACCCTGACCCGAACAACGTTATGTCAGATTATGTACTGGACAATAACAGCGGTCAGCATCTCTATGACGTCGCGCGCGTATCATGACGTCACGACGTCAATAGCAACGCCAACCGTTTCGCGGGAAAAACTTTCAAGAAAACCCAATTTTCCCATCATCTTTCCACCACTTACCCATAATATATACCTATAGCCCCATGCGTACATATATCACTATACATACCATAGCATACTATATATGTAGTACTACGCCATTTACCAGATCTAGCTGGATGGAGCCGTACTTTTCCAGAGGAAAAAGTTGCTCCGGCAAAAGGCTCCGGTTCCTATGGGAATTTAACACTAGTTGCTCCGGCAAAGCTCCGAGTAATAAGGGACGATCGGGTGCGTACACTACTACTGCTAGGGTTTGTCGGTACTTCCACGGCCAAAACAATGCCCCAGTTCTCGATCGGCCACCACTGTAGTTGCCCCACTCGAGGATATGAATAGTACTTGAATCCGAGCAGTGAACTATTATCTATGTATTTGGTGAAGAACTGTAAGATGATATATGCAGATTATTACTACACTGCAAAAATATAGGTTCTCTTTAGAACCAAAACTGGTTCCAGTCTTGTCCCTGAGATGGAAGCAGGTCTGTTTAAACAATATTTATTTCAAATCAAATAAATTAATAGAGATTAACATTAAATATTAACAGAATTAAACATAAATTGAGGGGGTTTCAGCCGTATGTTTAGAGCTTATACGAGTTTGTCTCAAATCATTATTAAGCAAAGGAGATATGAACAGTTGGCATATCGAACCAGTTTTGGTTCTACACAGAACCAAAACTGGTTCGATATGCCAACTGTTCATATCTCCTTTGTTTTAAAATGTTTGGCGACTGCGTTGAATAAGCTCCAAGTTTACTGCTGAATCTACTTCAGTTCATGTAATATTCTGTTAAAATTAAATGCTAATCTTGGTAAATTTATTTCATTTGGAATAAATACTGTTTAAACAGAACTGGTTCCATCTCAGGGACAAGATTAGAACGAGTTTTTGTTCTAAAGAGAACCTATATTTTTTGCAGTGTTCAATCAGCTTACCCGGGGTCTTCCTGGGCGTCGAGTTATTCTGGCTGATCGATCTAGTAGCGTCAACGAGACAAAATATGACAATCCATTATAGAGACCGCACCTGAAAAAAAAACAGAAATAAATTATATTAACCCTTTACTCGACGAATGGTATCCAACAGTTCGCGTCATTTACAAGATGAACAGTTGAATAAGAAATTTTATTTTATTTATAAACCTTCGAAGATATCGTTCAAATAAGGGGTCACGTGGTATGGTTTTGTTGAAATTTAGTGGATTTTCTTTAATAATTAAAATAACAAATTTTGATATCGGGTGCGTTGGGTAAACAATTAATCAGGGGCCAATACTATGAAACTTTTACAATTGTATTTTTTAGAATTGTATTTTCTAGTTATAACTTTAAATGGGTTGAAATGAACCATTGGTATTTTCCAAGATGTGGCAATTTGACACTTGGCAAATTGCCATATCTTTTAAAATGCTAACGATTCAATTTTTTAGTCAGTTATATTAATACGAAGAAAATACAATTGTAAAAGTGTTACACTACTGGCTCCAGATAATACATCATTACCCCAGAAATATGAAATATTCACCTCGTAGTGGTATCTTCTCACAGAAGGTCAAAAATCAACTTATTGCAAATCGGTTTCAAGAACACAGATTTCCTTATGTTTTTGTTGGTCAAAAATACTTTTTGAACTGTGAAGCACTTTCAAACAGACTCACCATGAATTTTCGTCCACAGTGCGTAGCAAAAAGGTTTTACTTCGCGTTTGTGAAACTGTGGTTTCGAAGATTTCACAGCTTAGTGACACCAACGTGATCCTCACTTGAGATATGCATGATGCTGAACTGGAAAAGATGGGCATGGGATGTTTGTCTATAGCTTTCAGTGTAAAGACAATTGAGTTGTCCCTTCACATTTGTACAAATAGTCGCCAAGAAAATCTGTGCATGTCATTGACGGCACGTACGTCTCAATCGTGACAGGTATGGTATGGATTTACAGTAAAGTCGCCTTGAACTAGTCGCAATCCACGCGTGTGTAGTGATGTACACGCATGAGTTTACCGGATAATAAAAATCATCATCAGCAAAATTGTCCACATGGAGGTATGGCGGCGGTGTATGCTAGGTGGTATAGCACGTCGCTAATGAACTTTCAGTCACCTGCTAACACTGTTTATGCAAGGTTAAAAAATTGGAGTGTGTAACTCTTTCTCCCAGCTGCTCTGTCATTCTCTTCGAGTCCTCCAGCTTCCTCCACCCGTAAACTGTTTGATACGATATCACCATTGTTGTTGAAAGTTCTTTTTAACCCCAATAAACGCAAACCCACAGAAGGGAACTACTAAGGTCGGCTTGTAACGATAATACAGAATTTAACTGTAGAACCAGTGTTTGTAAACACGAGCTTCCGCAGCAATTATTCCAGGTAGCGGCGAAATAATGCTCGCAGGTTTGCCAGGCGGATATTTACTCATAAATAATAATAAAAAATTTATAGCCTGAAATTAACACATGGTTTTCCATGGCTGTACAAAATGTCTTATAGAAAAATATAGTTTGTTGTGTGATTATAAAACGCTTGTGAGTCCATCGGGCCAGGTTCTAGCCACGGGCGACACACAGCAGACAATACTGGTATCTTTCCTGGTTGTGGGTGGGGGGGGGGGGGGGGGGGCGGTTAACAAAGTTTATGGAACACGTTGATATTGCCTATCCTATCCACTCTCGCCTGACTGTATGTGGGTATCTGTATCAGTTCTGGGTCGATGATGCTCGAGTGCGCGAAAGAGTGGGTTATTTTGCAGTATGATTCTTTTGAGTCGATCAGAGCAGCGTCAAGCCAAGCGGAACACCCAGCAACCGTGCTAGCTTCTGATATAGGGGAGGCGGGATGAACAGAGTTTATGAGCTTATGCCTCTGGCATGGCTGCATGTGTGTATTTGTAGATGTTCTGGGGTTGCCGAAAGGTACTCAGATATGGTGCGTCTTTCTGCGTGATTCTTATAATAATAATATGCCTTTTCCATTAACCCTTTACCCAACGCAGACGATTTCAAAATTTATAATTTTAAATATCATTTTTTGAATTTTTTCAAAAGATTTCAACAAAACCATATCATGTGACCCCTCTTTGGAACGAGCTCGACGAGCTCGTTCCAAAGAGGGGTCACATGATATGGTTTTGTTGAAATTTTTCGAAAAAATTTTTTTTTCAGCTGTTGAATTTGCATATTACGCGGGCGGATGCGGGCGATTCGTTGGGTAAAGGGTAAAATGCACACATGGTGCTCTGTGGCTGTACAAAGTTGCAAAAACCGGTGTGGCCCGATGGTCCACGACCTAAAGTTGTATTAATTCTAATGCCATATGTTGTTCACAAATTATAAAAAAAACGATCGGAAGCCCCGGTGGATTTTAGAAGCAAGTAGGTTTACATCAGTCTACTTATATCTTCAAATAGGCTTGACAAACTGATCGGTCATCGGCAGGACAAAAGGGGTTCGCTTCAATTCAACAGAGAGTTTTTATTTTAATACATCGATCAATGTTGATAGAATAACCTATGATAATAATGAAAAGCTTGGAGAATGTGCGACAGGGAGCTGGAGATATATGTATATACTCTAAAATTATTGTTCAGAAACAAACAAACAGCAAAAGAGGAGGCAAGTGATCCCTTATTGCATATTCATCTGCGAACGACATGCTTATAAAATTATACAGAAGCTGTCTAGAAACGTGATCATAATGTTAGTTATAACCAATTTATTACTTTCTATTTATTTATTTAATTATTTATTTATTTATTTGTGTTTAAGGTCGTATACTTATGCACAATGGCTAAGCATGTCCGTGACAGATTTACGTGTGGTGGAAGCCTGAGTACCCGGAGGGAACCACCGAGCACCGACGAGCAGCTGTTAGCTCCCCAACATCGTAACTCCGCACTGCAGCACAGGCATGGCTAGATTGGATGAAGACATGCGTACCATCGACGTGCAGTACGTCTTAGTACACGGCGTCATCGTGCCCCCATATGGGCAATCGGAGTTAAGAGCCTTGCCCAAGGACACAACGCGGGAGTCCGAATTGATCGCTTAGACGGCCACCCATCCAATGATTATCCGGGCTCGACGTTGCTTAACTTCGTTGATCTGATGAGAACTGGGTACCGCAACGCCACCGCGCCCCTTATTACTTTCCAATGTGTGATTTACTGGGATTTCCCGGTTTGATTATAAACGATAACTTCACAAGTGAATTATGCAATCAACAATTGGGTCTTGAATCCGTGCGCGCAAACGAAGACGTTTTGCCGTGGGTGCAATGAGGACTTCATTGTTTTTGGGGGTTTTTTTTAACCCTTTACCTAACATGAAAAGCAGACGACACTTGCAAAAGAAAAATTCTTGAATAACTATTATTTTCATTTTTTGTCTCAAAAACATAGGTTATGACCCCTCATTGGAACGAGCTCGTCGAGCTCGTTCCAATGAGGGGTCATAACCTATGTTTTAGAGACAAAAAAATGAAAAAATAATGAAAATTAACTGGCGAGTTTTGAGAATAGCGCTGGTAGGTTTGGACGTTACGTTGGGTAAAGAGTTAAATAATATAATTATCGTTAATAATGAAAAGTAATAAACAGAGTAATCGCTTGACTGGTCTGGTTACGTGAAATAATTCATTCGAGGCGAGGGACTATATTGTGAAACACTCGTGCGCATTCACGCACTCGTGTTTGTACAACGTCCCTCACCTCTCGTGAATTATTTCACGTAACCAGTCCAGTCAAGCGATTACTCTCTATATATTTGGTCTTTACAGTGTCTTATTCTCGGGGTATCATGTTCAATCTGTGTAATGAAAGCTTCAATTTGCGTGCTTGTTAAGCTTTGTCGTCCATGTGGCGCTGTACTACGTAACCTTCATAAATCCCAAATAGATTTTTATGTAATACCATCAAGTGCAGGTGAAGTGTTCTCATCAGAATATTATTGTCAGAAACCCCACATGAGACACATCTATAAATATTCTAAAAGTTCTTATTTCTGTCGAGTAAGCAATGATTATTAATTATTTGTAAGCATCATATTAACTTGCATAATGCTTGGCAACTATATACGTCCCATCTGAATTTAAAGCTTACTCTTCATCCATCCTTTGGTTGTTACCAACATGACGCGTTGACAGAAATTATTTGCACACATCCAGTATACTTTCCAATATTCGGAAATGCTTATTCATCTGTGACACACACCGAATCTAAAGAAAACATTCATTGGTGTTTCAGTAATTTTTGAGTGTACTTCCGTATTTATGGTTTTGTGCATGTGTACATGTCTATCGGTCTGTGTGTGTGTGTCCATCTGTCTGTATTTCGTACGTGTGTGTATATGTTGATAGGTGCAACAATGTTACAGAGAAATTTGGAATATTGGTGTATGATGCCTCATCGAGAAATAAACTTACGTCAACACCGTGTGGAGTTTCATTGCTAATCTAATAGTGCGAAACCGACGACAGTGACTCAGCTATAGTAATCTCTTGAAATTTTGTTCACTACTTAGATTCGCAGCCGCGGATCTGTTTTTAAAAAAGAAGATACCTTTGATGTCTGTGAAAAATGAGACGATTGATGATATGCACATCTTTCGGGGCAATGCAATTTGAATATTCATTTATTTGTTATTGGTGTTTAAAGTCACATACTTATGCACAATGACTAATCGTGGCCGTGACAGTTTTACGGGTGGAGGAAGCCAGGGTACCCGGGAAGAAGCTTCGAGCATCGACGAGCAACTGTCAGCTCCTCAACATTCTAACTCTGTTCAAGCTCCGCTCAAACAGGGTTACAGCGGTTGAAGACATGTGCACCATCGACGTGCAGTACGTCTTAGTATACGGCGTCATCGTGCCCCCATATAGGCAACATGGAAAAGTGCCTTGCGCAAGGATGCAACGCGGGTCGTCCTGGACGGGGATCCAACTCGGGACCTCTAGCATAGAAGTCCAACACTCTACCACTGAGCAACCGCACTCCCAACTGAATGTTTACAACATATCTTAGTTATTATTGACAAAAAATAAGTGCCGAGATTGGAAAATTAATACAGTGCTATTAGTTTTCGGGCCAGGTAAACACCATGACGTTTGATGAAGTGAAAGCTGTACGCTGTGACTACTGTCACAGCGTAACGGCTTACACTTTATCAAACGTCGTGGGTTGTGGGGAGTTACAGCCTTAGTTGACTTGACACTGTCTTACACCTGGTTTATATAGGTATAGTGTTACGTTCAGGGTAAGTACTGGAGTAGATGAACCCTAATGTATTGGTGATGAAAGGTGAAAAGTAAAATCTAAAGTGTCAAAAGGGTACAACTTTAAACACAAAGTATCGAAAAACAATTCTGCGGGTACGCGTGTTTGTTAAGGCTTTTGGAAAATGTGAGCGATGCCCATATTTCGAGTGAGGCGATAAAGTAATAAATAGTGATTTCTCTTCTCATTTTATACTTTCGTTGCCATTAATGTGAGCCTCGGTGTTAAACAATCAAAACTATCCTATTTCTAAAATTAAAACTAACTGTAAATAAACGATTCTAAGCCATCAGTCAATTTATCAGACGAATGTGACGGTGTTATTGCTTGATACATGTCCAGCCCTTCATTGCTTATTTTTGTATTCAATCGGCATTTTTGAATCTAAAAATACCATAAATATTAATTTTCTTTGAACTCAACGCAAAAATGTTTTGCTATCAACCCGAATCTTTGATAACATTACCAATATCATTATACATTTTTGTTTACTAAACACTTATGAATGAAAACTCGCCACCGTCGTTGTTCCATTAATTATGTTAATATATTTATGTTTTCAAAGGGAATTAAATACATACCGATTTGAATATCTATAACTCGAGCAGTCAAAGCAATCAGTTTGTATATTATTGTGATTAACCCTTTGAACCCTGGTGATAGCTTCCATGTCAGTTCGATGACAGCAACTGGAGGTGGATCGATTAATATTTTCAACGTCCAGCCTTCTGGCGGCACGATGAATATAATGATTGGTCTACCCACACATACACTTAGCAGCCATCCCACGTACTGAAATTATGACGTATGATGTTCCCGGTCCTTCAAACTGGTCCCTCGCTTCGAAGAGATAAATGGCCATCATACTGCATTAACGGAAACCTGCGCCAAATGCAACGAAGCGTGGCTAGAAAACAACCCATACAGTACAGTCGCCGTGGATTGGTCGAAATCCACGCGTGGGCAGTGATGTCCACGCATGCGTTTACCAGGTAATAAAAATCATCAACAGCAAAATTATAACTATTGAAGCACCGGGTTACACTCGGTGCTTCATTAATTAATTTTTTTATGACTACTCCTATAATTAGTGTTTGGAATCTAATATTATTGCATCTGTGGAAAAATTGTCCACACGTGGAAAGTCACCAGTCCATGACGACTGTACTGTAACAGCGTCAAACAGGCAGAATTTGACAAGTGACCTGACAGCTTAGTAGTGTGTGTGTGTGTGTGTGTAATACCAAATTCCATGTAGAATGTTTTGCGACTCCTGTTCCTTAAACGGTTAACAAAGCAGTTTATCAAGTCCTTCCTACAGTTCTGGGTGGAAGAACGGTGACTCCGTGGTTAGAGTATTTCGACCCTGACAGGCGATAGCTGCGTTGTGTCCTTGGGCAAGACACTGCATCCCAATTGTACATATGGGAGCACGGTGGCGATGTGTTCTAAGCCGTACTGCACGTCGAGGATGCTCTTGCCTTATGCCTCTGTCAACTCTTGGAGAGACTAACAGTAGTTCGCCACTGCTCGGTAGTTCACTGCCAGTACTCCGGCTTCCTCCATCTGCAAAACTGTCCGGCACCATATGACCTTGATGAAAAGTGTCATTAAACCTCATCAAAGAAACAAACAAACAAATGTTCAAGGTTTTATCCAGTTTCGAATCACCTGCCACTTTAGATACTTTGTAAAATGTATCCCAAATAATCTTCTCGTAATCTGTTAACTGGTAAAATGCTAAGTTATCTCTGGCCTGGAAACTTCTTTGTGCATCCCTGCCTTGTTACAATTTATGGGAGTCCAACAGGCACTCTCCCAAATATTGTAACAAGGCAACTCCTAACAGATCAAATTTATTTATTTATTTATTGGTGTTAAGGCCGCATACTTATGCACAATGGCTAATCGTGACCGTGACAATTTTACGGTGGAGGAAGCCGGAGTATCCGGAGAGAACCACCGGGCATCGACGCACAACTGTTAGCTCCTCAACATTCTAAATGTGTTTAACCTCCTCTCAAGCAGGGTTACAGCGGCTGAAGACATGTGCACCATCGACGTGCAGTACGCCTTAGTACACGGCGTCATCGTGCCCCCATGTAGGCAACCGGGATAAAGTGCCTTGCCCAAGGACACAACGCAGGTCATCTCGGACAGGGATCGAACTCGGGACCTCTAGCATAGAAGTCCAACAGTCTACCACTTAGCCAGCATATCGCTTTTCAGATAATAGGAAGCACATCCACAGAATATGAAGCCTTTAAATTGCTGTATCGGAACATCAGAATAAATCCAAAATATGGGCTTCCAGCACTCTACGGGTAAAACAGAGTACCTCATTCAAAGTTTGTGATGACATCATTAAAATTTGTCCTGATTCACGAGAATCGATTTTGTTTAGCTTGTATTCCTGCTGCGAGAGTCACTTTTAAGTTCTTGAATAATTTAAAATCTGAACACTGTTATACCCTTGTGAGAGCAAACAGTAAATATTATACAGTAAAAATCAACACTTATATCTAAATATTTACTAGAGTTTAACGTTTTTCGGCCCAGTCCGCCCATCCCTGGCTTATACCGTCATGCAAATCGAATTTTGATAAAGTTATCTCCTTTGAAATTATTAGACGAGCGAGGAAGGTCCAATGAAGAAAAAATTGATCGTTGAGAAAAACTTGCGATAGCAGTAGAAAACGTAGCCAGGTTTCCGTTTGTTACTTTTAATAATAAATACAACAGACAGCTCTGTTGTTTTCGTTTTATTAAAAGTTACAAAAGGAAGCTTTATTTATATATTAGGGTTTAACGACACATTAACAGCCACGTTCATGTTGTGTCGGTAACAGTTTTACGGTTGGAGGAAGCCGGAGTACCCGGAGAGAACCACCGAGCAACGACGAACAGCTGTCAGCTCTCCAACATCGTAACTCCACGCTGCAGCACAGGTAGGGGTTAGATTGGTTGAAGACATGCGCACCATCGACGTTCAGTACGCCTTAGTACACGGCGTCATCGTGCCCCCATGTGGACAATCGGGGTGAAGTGCCTTGCCCAAGGACACAAATCGGGAGTCCGAATCGATCGCTCAGGCGGTCACCAGTCCAAGGACTAACCGGGCTCGACGTTGCTTAACTTCGAAGAAACTTAATTAATTAGAAATTAATTAGAAACTAATTAGAAGAAAGCACATCGCGTGTAATCTGTCATTAAGAATATCTATCAGCACAACACCTAGCAATATTGAGTAAAAGTTGGCTCTTTGTTTACTGAATGTATTTTTAAAGTAATTTGCAAGTATTTTGTGCTTCCCAGGAAAAAGTTAGCAAAGCACTTGGACTTTTATATTAATGGACAGTGTCTGCATTATCTATCACAAGGCGTGCCCTGTTGATACAATGAACAGAAAAAAGTCACAGAACATCGAAAGATGGTGACAACACTGGGGTTGTTTATATTTTTAACCCTTTACCCAACGAATCGCCGGCATCCGCCCGCGTAATATGCAAATTCAGCAGCTGAAAAAATATTATTTTTCGAAAATTGTCAACAAAACCATATCATGTGACCCCTCTTTGGAACGAGCTCGTCGAGCTCGTTCCAAAGAGGGGTCACATGATGTGGTTTTCTTGAAATTTTTTTAAAAAATTTAAAAAATGATATTTAAAATAATAAATTTTGAAATCGTCTGCGTTGGATAAAGGGTTTCAATGGAGAATAATAATCCAATGTTCAAACTATTTGTGGAAAAGATTATAAAAAGCCAGCAGCTTCTGTCTTTTTCTACTGCTCAACAGAAAAATTCCCGAAGTTTGTGCATTGATGAACATGTGAAATTGCCATACCCTTAGTGTTAAATGTATTGAGAGCTTTGGGGGCGCGGTGGCGTCACGGTAACCGGTTCTTGTCAGATCACCGAAATTAAGCAATGTCAAGCGCGGTAGGTAGTTGGATGGTGACCATTTCAGCGACTGATTCGCGCTCCCGCGTTGTGTCCTTGCCCACGGCACTTAACCCCGATTGCCTACAGGAAGGGGGGGGGGGGCACGATGACAACGTGTACTAAGGCGTATTGTACGTCAACGGTGCGCATGTCTTCAACCAATCTAACCCTGCCTGTGCCGCGGTGCTGAGTTCAGAGTTACGATGTTGGAGAGCTGACAGCTGCTCGTCGTTGCTCTGTGGTTCTCTCCGGGTACTCCGGCTTCCTCCACCCGAAAAACTCTCACCGACCTGATATGACCCTGGCTGTTAATGTGTCGTTAAACCCTAATAATTTTTTTTTAATTTTTAAAAAAAATTGAGAGCTTTTGAAAATTTAGGGGAGATAACTTTCCTGTAAATATCTTCCAGTGACGAAAATTGTCAGTCATGCGGCGGAGGAGTTGCAGCGTTCGATGACCTGATACCTTCTTAAGAGGAGGGGGAGGGATTCACATGGGCGTTTCTGTTTATGGTTCCAGCAGTCCAATTGTATAGAGTGTTTCAGAGTGAATATGAAGAATATAAAAAAAATGTCGCGACTTTCTGGTACGATTTTTTTTTCTATTACGCCAAGTTGGAGGCTTCCTGCTGTGGGTGGGATATAAAAGATGTAATCGGGTTATAAATTGTTATCAGGCAGCTGCCGACAATTTGAAAACTGTACATTAACATACTGTGTTGTCGGAAAAAGAACAGCAGACATTTAGACAATCTCAGTTTGAAAAGTGTTGGTATATGTGATCGTGCACTGTGGCTATGCACGTGCAAGACTCATACTGAAAAAGCCTGTTTGTACGTTTATTGGGGCAGTGTGTAATTCTTCGATTATAACACAAGCATGTTTATTACGTTTTTAACAGAAATAGTTTCTGTTTTGCCATTCTGCTCTAAGCGTTGATCTCAAGAAGAACGTGAGTCGAAATTAAGGAGAAAATGGAAAATTACAGCTCAGGCATTTTTCAATTTTGTGGACAGACGAAAATACATGTTTAGGATTTTTTTTAATTTTAGAGTGGGTGTTCATGGCTTGATAATATGTTGTAGACGATTCTTCATTAAGAGATGAAGCAACCGAACACAAAATTAAATCCTAGCGGAAAGTTATCCTAACCTGGACAACGACTGTGTCTGAAATTGACATCATGGAGGTATTTGCCGTCTGATTCTATATTGACGATATCAAGTGTTTTGGTGTGAATACGGAATATTATCTCATTCGTGACCGCGACAGATGTTTATTTTTCGCTCATGGCGAAAAATAAACATTTGTCGAGGTGACGAAGAAGACAATTTACGGTATTCACCCCAAAACACTTGATTTACCTTTTATTATACTGTTAAGAAGTTGGTAATTTTCAGTGATAATCGGCGGCATTCACTTTACTAAGGCTTCGAATCGAAGCACAAAAGCCCACAGCTCAATGTTGCCATTTTCGCATTAAAAGTCCGCCGTGCTAAAATATAGTTCTCATATACTTCCGTTGGTGAGCCTCATAAATGTATCAATTTTTAATATCTAGTATATTTAATATAAATATGATGATAACAGTTAACATATTTCATACCTTATAAATGAGAATAACATTGATATACGAAGGTCTTTTCGTAACGTTCTCGATACAGTGAAAGTTTCCTATATCTTCACTGCGGAGGATACGAGTATATCATATTATGTGGGAGAATACGAAAGAAAGGGACAAGTTTCAGCAAACAGACCTTCAGGCTTAAATGCCCAATGTCCATTAATTTTGTTGTCAGCATTCATTTGGAGTTTTGATTCATTGCTTGTATCAACCTTCCATAGAGAATATATTTAAAATTGTATTATATGAATATTAAATGTCTAACAAACATTTTTGGATATCTATTGTAACGACAGATTTTTAATTGGAGTTTAACGACACTTTCGACGGCCACTGTTACATCGGGTCGTACAGTTTTACGGGGGGGGGGGGGGGGGACAACCCAGAGAGAACCACCGAATCATTTTCAGACTCATCAAAGTACTAACTCCGCACAACTAGGGTTAGCATTGACTAAAGACAAGTTACCATCGACGTGCAATACGCTTTGGTGCACAGCGCCTTCGCGCCCACACGGAGGCAGTCTGTATTAAGTTCCTAGCCCAATGATATACAGTAATAAATTTACTTTGATTTCCTTGCAAGTTTTCGACGCTTCATTGTTTTAACACAATTATCTTATTCGTGACAGTTCGCTCGTAAAACGTTTATTTCCGTGCAGAAACACATGGGATAATTCTGGTACAATTGGCATCCTCTGAAAAAAACGGTACAGCCGCCGTGGACTGGTCACTTTTTTCGGGTGGACAGTATTATCACGGAAGCAATAATATTAGATTCTGAACGCTAATTATAAGAATTATCATCAATAATTTAATTAATGTTGCGCCGGGTACACCCCGATGCTTTATTAATTTAAATTTTGTTTCTGATGATTTTTATCACCTGGTGAATACATGCGTTGGCATCGCTTCCCACGCGTGGATTACGACCAGTCCACAGCGACTGTACTGTATTCATTTGATTACGTCTGTTTGTATACATATGTATTTTCGCCAACACGTCTTTGTTTGGTGTATCTACCAAGTGAACAATGGTTTAAGCGGTTTTTTTTCTTGCGTGAACGTATTATCTTATTTCGGTGCTACGCCACCCATTTCGCACCAGTTATCGAATCAGTACGCTATTTAGACGAGCGTTGGTCATCTTCTGGCGAGGGTCGGATACAAATTTCAACTGATGCTTGACGTATATGCTGTGGTCAATGGTGATCTTCTATAGTTTTCTGACAACTGCTTCGCGTGCGCTAGTTTACATAATAGATCAGACAATGTTTGTTTTTTTTTTTTGGGGGGGGGGGGTGAAGGGGGGGGGGTAATAATTTTTAATTTCAGCAGATATGTACAAAAACCATTTTTTACAAGGTTTGTCTTATTGACAAACAATATAATATATATATAAATAAATGTACAGACAATGTTGGTTCTTTCTTTGTAACGTGAAACATCAAGGTTCGTTCTAATTTATTGGCTGTGTTCTACCCGACATCAACTTCGTAGTTGTCTTTTATGAAATTAACAGGAGATACGTCAAGTAAGATCTTGACGCTTTCAGTAGATGTTTCTTCATTCGACTGGTGCTGTTGCGGGCAGCGGAGCTGGAAGCGTTACATTCAGCATGGTTCGCTTTTACTTTATTGTTTGGGTTTTCACGATAGTAATCTTAAATATTCCTCGTCTTTTTGTCCATTTATGACGTTGTTGCCATGGTTGATCAGTCAGATATGTTTATAAAACTTGTCCTGCGTAATAGCAAATGGAAAGGTAGTCACGATAGGGGTAATAATCTGGGATTTCAATTATATTCCAATCCTCTCCCAAATCACCATTCAACCATTCAGAAAACCTATATTTCACTTGTATTCAATGTAGGGCTGTACGATATTCAAAACAGAATACCAGTATCGGTATTCAAAAAAATTCAAAAAAATATCGCGGTATACCGGTATATCGAAAAACTGTTCAGATATCTGAACATAAGTACCACAATCGAGACTTGAGGCATCACATTCGGAACGAATCAGCATGCCTTGATGATGCGGTTCGAAAAACCTTTACACAACGCAGACGATATCAAAATTTTTCATTTTAAATCATTTTTTTCCAAAATTTTCTACAAAACAATATCAGATGACCCCTCATTGGAACGAGCTCATTGAGCTCGTTCCAATGAGGGGTGACATGATATAGTTTTGTTGACATTTTTTAAAATTATTTTTTCAACTGCTGAATTTGTATTACGTTGGCACATGTGGACGATTTCTTGGATAAAGCGATAATATTATTCATTCTGAGCTAAAGTTAAAAAACTCAAGACATCTTGAAAATTAAATGGTGGGTAAATAAATAATGACGATAAACCGATATTTTTGTAATTACACCGGTATTCAATCGATATTGGTTTGAATACCGGTATATATCAGTTTATTATTTATTAGCTTTAAACACAAAGCATGTGGGCCGTGGGCGCTACCAGAGTCAGCAGTCTTAACTCCCATCATTGTGCAGCATATATGCAGAACCACACTTATGTTTGAATGGGTTAACGATTACTGGACGAGAGCGAGTGGCGCAGGGATACCACGAGAGCCGGTAGGCTCGAGTGGTTATCCCAGCGCCACACGCTCGAGTTCAGTAATCGTTAACCCATTCAAACATAAGTGTGGTTCTGTATTTATTACACACCCAACCATGAAAAAGAATTCACTGTATTTAATCGCTAATTTAATTAAATAGTCGACAATTTGAGCGGTTGAAAGAATTTTAGAGAGAAACGGGCAATTTTGTCAGAGAACCAGTCTTAAGTCTTTGACCTTGCCACCTGTAGAATCGCTGTTGATTCATTTTATTCGCAAAAATGTCGATCCGAACACTCAAAACTCAAAAGATTGCGTTCAGCATATCAGACGTCACAAATGTGTTTTCGAAAGTGTGTGTGCAGGCATCATTATATCTGGAGGATGGAAAATGTACAAGGATTTTAATTTGAATACGGTGCGAACTGGCCGCTCTGTTTAAATTTCGTGCTTTTTAAACTGAATTTGAATGAAACTAAAAATATAAATTATATTAGTTTGAACTCGACTTGACGATACATGGCATTACTTGAACTACTGCCACTAGGCCATCGCAAATGGACATCGGTCATTTCTGTTCTGCACTGTTGTAACAAAAGTACACACTGGACGAGAAAAGACATTTTGTGCAATAATTAACATTCCGGGGCATTCATTCGATCGTTTACGGTTTGGAGTAACTGAGCTTGAGGCAGTTTGAGATTCCATTCTGACTCTGAGTGAACTCTGCAGTCTTGGTAAGTTTGCACTTTATTTTTCAACATTATAAAGTTTCTGACTTGAAATTTAGCCTTCTTTTTATTTTACCTCAAGTCTTGATAACCTTTGTTTTAAATGGGCTGCACTTACAAATAAAAGCGGTTGTACACATAATACTACAGATATACAAAGGGAGAAATATATTGCATGATAACTGCAAGAAAATGTCATGTCTTGTCTCCACAAATAATTTAGTTTGTAAATTGTACACCTTTTTTACAAACTCCCCACCCATCTATAACCTGACAGCATTTTCTCGAAAGCTCACAAAATGAGTTTCCAACAGTCTTAGTCAAAGGCTGAAAGAGAAATAAGGGGGGGGGGGGGGGGGGGGGTGTTCTCACCAGTAAGCTTCAACTTATTTTGGTTGATAATATTTTCAAAGATTGATTAATGTTTACATTAATTTGTACTAGTACTATACTTCACCAGTTTGTTATGAACGGTTCTGTCAATATTTTTTTCTTGGTACCTGGTTCAAAATAAAATAATTTTTTATGTGTCTGCTCCAATATCTTGTCAATCTTAAATTTGGAATTTGGTATTCTGAATTTGTATTTAGTAAGTAGTTTTAAAGAGGACTGATAGAATGTGGCTAAAATGATAGGCTTTTGGAGAACATTTTCTTGGGGATGGGGCCTGACCAATCAAACTGCCATGAACTTTTGTTTCAAAATTAAAATGCAGGCCCTTGCCTCGAATTTGCCTATGAAAATGCTCTTCCCACTGCCCTGATATTTGCCAAAATTATAAAAATACTCCCTCCCTCTGAACAATCAAATTAACTGCTTATTGTTGAAGGGGGCGGGGCGGGGTGAGAGTGCCCCATCTCATACGCCCATGTAGCTAAGTCACATAGGTGGCATTTGATTTAAGTTTTGTTGCTGAGAATTAAAGCAAAATAATATCCTTGTATAAAACAGAAATACTAGCAAAAATCCTTAATTAGTCATTTAAAAATACACATCAATCTGTGTCTGGAAAATATTGTCATATTGTCTACGTTTTAAATATTCTAATAATTATTTTTGAATTTCATGGAAGTCATCTCATAAAAATTGGCAATATATTGCATTTATCAGACCACATGTATTTACCACCCCTCCCCTCTTCATGGTCTCATTCCCACCCTACTCAAGACTTTTCAGAATTTCTGTAGTGGGTAGCTGGTAACATTTTTTAATTTCCCCAGTACAAACTCCAGAAAGTCATATTTTAGTAATACTATATCCCCCCCCCAAAAAGTCCTTCCCCCTGCCCCAACAAAAAAAAATTAAATAAAATGAACCTGTTGCCCCAAAACCCACTACTGGCACTAGCACGTAAAAAAACATTGGTTCCACAAATGTAAACTACCGAGTTTTTCCTATAAAACCAGGTTTTCATTCTTCCGAATTTATTTTCTTTATTCAGCTAGCGTGGGGCGGAGGGGGGGGGGTGTGGTCATCTAGTAAGGGTGGAATTGGAGATAGTTAATTAGAAACTGCAGTACTAGCTGTCAAACATCTCCAGGCGCTATCGGCGTGTCGCCGTCTGTTTTTCCACTTCATGTAACCAGTAGTATTCAAGATTCATTTTGTCTTGCTTCCTGAGAACAACTTCAACTTAACATGCTCTTCAAAGTATGTTTGCGTTGGCAAACGTGCTGCTTCATTGCCGAAGTGTGAATCGAATAGGATTACAGTTACATAGGAGGCCTCGTGTCGACTCGGCAGCACGCAGCGGTGAGGGCAACATTGTAACAAAGTTGGCTGGCTGCAATATCGAACCCAATTGGACTTTTTTGCCCTAAAATTGATTAAGTTTTCCTCGATTTCAATAACGAAAGCAAAGGTGGAGTTTCACTGTTCAATTTCTTGGCAGAGATCATGTGTCTTTCATGACTTTCAACCGGTTTTAGCATAGTTGTGCATCAAACATTTTGTAATGAGAATCGGTAATTCCGGCAGACAAATATAGCCGATGGTTCTCATTGGTAATATTCCACTGAACGCTGCAAACTACAAGAACCAGTCTAACGAGAGAACTTGTGCACGGGAAGGGTACTTTTTATCGGATTGCACTAGAGCTTTCTGGTTAAAATTACCGCATGCCCCTAAAATCCATCCGCCTTATAGTGTTATGAGAGGGGGCGCGGTGACGTCGCGGTAACCGATTCTCGTCAGATCACCGACGTTAAGCAACGTCGAGTGCGGTTGGTAGTTGGGTGGTTGACCATTTCAACGACTGATTCGCACTCCCGCGTTGTGTCCTTGGGCAAGGCACTTAACCCCGATTGCCTATATGGGGGCACGATGACGCTGTGTACTGAGGCGTACTGCACGTCGAAGGTGCGCATGCCTTCAACCAATTTAACCCTGCCTATGCCGCGGTGCAGAGTTCAGAGTTACGATGTTGGAGAGCTGACAGCTGTTCGTCGTTGCCCGGTGGTTCTCTCCGGGCACACCGGCTTCCTCCACCCGTAAAACTGTCACCGACATGATATGACGCTGGCTGTTAATGTGTCGTTAAACCCTAATAAAAAATAGTGTTATGAGAGAAAGAAGCGTTTACTCAGAATACGATATCGTTCAGCTGTGTATTTATTCCTAACACGCATACTAACACTACGTACAACAAAAACGCCAGCCATCAATACATAATGAATTCCAAAGAATTATCCCTCCACGTTTGATGTTTGACCACAACAATTGTTAACCCCAAGCAGCTTGGAAGATACTTGATAAAATGTATCGACGGTTATGAGAGCTCAGTACCGGAACTGCATTAACGTTACATTTAACGCGATTCCTATTGCAGTTGTGGTAACGATTACGAACCTTTTTTGGGCGGTATTTCTTTGACCTATTCTTATTTTTCCCGCATAATAAATGGAACAGTCGCTCCGAATTCTTTGGACTGTAGTCAGGTCCTGGCGGTCACCTTATTATTATTGATGGAGCGGCTGAAAATATTTATGTCAATTATACGATTGTATCGAAGTTGCTATAATTTTGATTTCATATCAACAAGACAGCTTTGACTGAGAAAACACAACATCCGGTAGTTTTTCTAATTGCCAAATACTCACAGCGGATCACCCGGAGAATATTACATAAAAATCTATTAAATATAGATTTTGGCTGAATCTGATTTAATTTCTCTGTTACATGGTTTTCAAAAAAAAACGTGCACAATAGGACTCCGACAAAACGTTCGGAAATGACGTGTTTCATCAAAGTCAAAACGTTGAGAGCACAATATTGTGGTTTCCTTTAATCGATTTTTGAAGACTATTAGGTGGAATAATATTCTGAAATTAATATAATCACAATAATTATTGATGCATAAACATGAAAATATTGGCAGGATATTAACAGAGTCATAAGTTAATTACTGAGCTGTCATATTACTGTCTTAATGATAGCATATCATATTATATATACAATCATTGTTGTTAACCGTCAATTATATCGACTGGGGAATATTACCCTTAACGTCAAAACTAGAAACCTTTAATTTACCTTCACGCTTTAATAACAGTGGCGGCGCTACGGGGGGGGGGGGGGGGGGCATGGAGGGGGGGGGGGGCATTTGACCCCCAAACGAAGGCTTTGCCCTCCCCAGTTGACCCCCCCCCCCCCAACCATCTCGCATGCATTTCCATCCACCCTCACACACAAACACATTCAGTCACTCTCTCTCTCTCACACACACACACCCCTCTCTTTTTTTATTTCCAATAATTTCCCATACACACTTAGCCCAAAGCCTCAGGCTAGCTGATGAACACATCCAGGCAGTAGCGATTTAAAGACTCGGATGCAGATACTTATAAGTTATAATTAAGTTATGAGCCAACAAAGGCATGTCTATCCATATCCCTTGTCTAAAAAAATTCATGGATTTCGCATTATGACAGACGGGCATTATGAGTCTCTCTCTCTCTCTCTCTCTCTCTCTCTCTCTCTCTCTCTCTCTCTCTCTCTCTCTCACGCACAGACCCACCAGACGCGGATCCAGGATTTTTTGAAAGGAGGACCGCTAATTACCATTACATTTAGTCGAAACTTGGACCCAAAGCCCGTAATATAATTTTTTGGTTTGGTACGTCCACAGGACGTACCAAACCAAAAAAGTATATTACGAACTTTGGGTCCAAGTTTGGACTACCTCATAACAAAGTAATGATATGATCCTTTACGTATTTGCCCCCCTTCATGGGAGTCTGCCCCTAGTTGCCCCCCACAAAAAAATTTCTGGCGCCGCCACTGTTTAACAAACTCACGTGATATCATAACTTATCATTGTAACCATTTTCGATCAAATATTTAAATAATTACGTTTAATAAATTTGCATTTAGTGCATTTATTTCTTTAAATTTGCATGAAAAATGGTTTGAAAGACCATTTTTCATGCAAATTTATGGAGATACAAATGTGGATTTGACTTTTCATGCAAACTTATTGATATACATAGGATATGGAATGAGTGTTTTTCTCATATATTATTTATGAAACGAGTCTAAGAATTTTCCAAAGCGGAAAATTCGGACGAGTTTCATAAATATTATATGAGAAAAACACACATTTCATATTCTATTTATCATATGACACACACACGCACAAATTAGCCACTTAGTATGACTTTTTAACCCATCACCTAACTTGAGTTACAGACGGCACTTGAGCTCGTTCCAATGAGGGGTCATAACCTATGTTTTGGAAGCAAAAAATGAAAAATTTTAGTTATGCGAGGATGTTTTTTCGAGATCGTTCCAATGAGGGGTCACAACCTATGTTTTGGAAGCAAAAAGTGAAAATATAAAAAAAAAACATGAATGGCGTTTTTCTTGTAGGTAAAAGATTAATACAATATAACCCATCCTAAATTGGACCGATAACGTAAATTCTCCCTACTGAAATTATGCAAATGTGACCCAGTTGTATTTTGTTTAGCCAATCAAATTGTCTAGTTTTGAAATTGATCAATGAAATTGACGGAAGGCTTTATTTATCACTGATTAACAGGAAAACAAAATATCAAATGTTTTAAAGTGAACAAATCGGACGAGTCAAATGATAAAAATTATTATGTATATGTAGATTTTTCAGTCCAAACATTTAGTTCCATAAATTCACACCAAAATGGTTTTATAAAGCATATGCATTAACGGTTTTCCTTGTATGTATGAACGACTTCCTCAATAAGATATAATTCGTAATTTTTTGGACGTAAAGCATTAAAAGAGTTTTTTCATGGTGAGGGGGGGGGGGGGGGTATTCTGTATGTGGCCATTAAGATTCTAAATAGAAAATGTGGTATTTCTTTCTACCTATTACTTCTTTTCCTGTTTCTTTTCTGCTTCTTTATTCCTTGTTTCCTTCCTTCTTCTTTCTTTCTTTTGTACATTTGATCGCAATACAATATGAAGGAATACCCACTTTAGAGGACTTTGAGCGTTGGTTACAGGGACTTATTTTACAAGTGGAACAAAACTTGTTTATTGCAGAAAAATCAGTTAGAATCGCTCCACTTTCCGAGGTTCCACGGGAGCTTCCTGAAATATACCAAGGTGTGCGCAGTTGTTATCTTACTTAATAATAATCATTGACGCTGACCCGGGAGACGAGGAATGAAATAAACACACCTTGTGTAAAATCATTTAGTCAGCTTGGAACCGTTGATCCAACGAAGATCTATTTTTTGAATGTTTCAAAATACAGTACTGGATCACAAAAGTGGTATTTTTTTCTCGATTAGGTCACGATCGGATCGTGAAACACTTACGCACCATGGATCGAGATTTCATAAAAAAAATATTGCGAAACCAAGATCAAATCCAGAAAAGGAAACGAAAATAAATGGAATCTCAGAGTCAATGTTCTCGATTTTTTCCATCTCTTGGGGATTCTAAAGTGCCGTGGAGAGAAAACTGGAGAGATAGTTTCGGCTGAATTGCGACACAGTCGAAATCCGTTAAAAATTCACTGTCCGCTTCTGTGATGACAGTGCTGTATCTACATCTGTGACGATGATTTTAGGAGCTGTGCCAAAAAAGTATTACTTAAAAGAACGCAATTCGAGACATTTTGGGAAACGATACTTGTTTCTCGAACCATCGAGTGACACATCGTTTATCTTTCATCGGGTTTTGGATCAATTGTTACCCCTTTACCTAACATGAAAAGCAGACGACACATGTAAAAAAAATTCTTGAATAAGTAATTTTTTATTTTTTGTCTCAAAAACATAGGTTATGACCCCTCTTTGCAACGAGCTCGACGAGCTCGGTCCAACGGGGGGGGGGGGGGTCATAACCTATGTTTTTGAGACAAAAAATGAAAAAAATAATGAAAATTAATGGGCGATTTTTTAGAATAAGGCTGGCCGGTTTTAGCCGTCAAGTTGGGTAAAGGGTTAAAAAGAATCGACAATTCCTACTAGGGTATAGTGAAATTTACGAAGGTTCGGCCCAGGACCATTTTATTGAATCCGTTTAGTAAATACTTCAACACTACTGTGATGACAAAAGTGGTCACTCTCTCGATCAGATCGCGATCCGATTGCGCAAAAACATTTCAAGTTGTCAACATACCCTCGGGGGGGGGGGGGGTACGGTGGCGATGTGTAATAAGGCGTACACGTCGATGGTGCTCTTGTCGTCAATCAATGCTAATCCTGATTGTGTCGAGTTACTACGTTGGGAAATCTGACAGTTGCTCGGCGCTGCTCTGTGTTTCTCTCCGGGTACTCCGATTTCCTCCACAAGAAAAACTATCCGATACGAGATGACCCTGTATAGTGAAAGTTGCTAAGCCCTTAAATACAAAAATAAATAAATAAATAAATAAATAAATAAATAAATAAATAAATAAATAAATCTCAACATACCCTGTACCTGCGTGGCACACTCATAAATGTTGTGGACCGCCATAAACATCTTGGACTTACTGTTCATTGTACAGGTAACTGGCACACCCGTATTAATGACATCGTTACTAAACTGGGTCCTATGATAAACTGCTTTCGCAGTTTGAGATATGGACTAACATAGTAAACATTGAAAATCATGTACAAATATTTATCTTACCAGATTTTAATTTCGCGGACATTATGTGGGATAATTGTCCAGGAGAAAAAGCACAAACGTTAGAAATTCTACAATTGGATGCGTTGAGAAAAATATGTAGTGCATGTAGGGGAACTAATCATGCTTCTATTTATAACCAATCATTTATATGACATTAAAAGAAACAAGACGACAGAGACTGACTCTGTTCTCTAAAAATGAAAGATGGAATAGGACGATTATCCCGAAGGAAGCTGATGCGACGTTAGCAAATATTACTCGAAATTCTGTGTTAGTACTCGAACCCTCCTGCAGAAAACTTTTTAATTGACCACATACATATATTTTCGCCACTAAATGTGAAAACGCCTAGACATAATACAAATATGTATTGAGAGTAGCAACAAAATTCCATGCACGTGTGAAATGAGAGTGGAACTTCAGGTAGATTTTCGAAGCAGCACTCACCCACAAAGGGAATCGATTACTTCAATTTGTAGATATATTTAATACTGTCAAGCAAAGGTCCCGAGTTCGATCCCCGTCCGGGACGACCCGCGTTGTGTCCTTGCGCAAGGCACTTTACCCCGGTTGCCTACATGGGGGTACGATGACGCCGTGTACTAAGGCGCACTACACGTCGATGGTGCACATGTCGTCACTCGCTGTAACTCTACTTGAGTGGAGCTTAAACAGAGTTAGAATGTTGAAGAGCTGACAGTTGCTCGTCGTTGCTCGGTGGTTCTCTCCGGGTATTCAGGCTTCCTCCACCACGTAAAACTGTCACGGCCACGGTTAGCCATTGTGCATAAGTATGTGACCTTAAACACCAATAAATAAATAAATAAATAAATAAATAAATAAATAATACTGTTAAAGTAATACTGTTAACCCTTTACCTAACATGAAAAGAAGACGACGCTTGCAAAAACAATTCTTGAATAGCTACCTTTTTCTTTTTTCTTGTCTCAAAAACATAGGTTATGACCCCTCGTTGGAACGAGCTCGGCGAGCTCGTTCCAACGAAGGGTCATAACCTATGTTTTTGAGACAAAAAATGAAAAAATAATGAAAATTAATTGGCGATTTTTGAGAATAGCGCTGGTCTGTTTTGGCCGTTACATAGGGTAAATGGTTAAAGTCCATAATGCTTGCCGATTTAATATGCATTTAACACCCTCAATCATCCACAGAAAACCGTTGACGTTGAGCAATCGTAGAGTAAATTTCCAAGAAACATTCTTGATTCAAACGACATTGACTGATCACGAAACAAGATTTCCTCAAATGCTTGAAACACTCACACACAAGTGCCATATTTTTTATTTAAGTTCAACGACAAAGTTTCTAGTTTAAATGAGGACTTCGCTATTTTAGGGAGTGTTGTAAGATAAACTGGTTATTACCATAATGGGGTTTTCGAGATGATGTATTGATACCTCGACCTTGCCTCTGCATTGTATATCGCAATATATGCACAGACTGCACAGACTGCACAGAAACGAGGTCTCCACTTCAATACATCATATCACAAACGCACATAGTGGTAATAATCTACTAATACGATTCTGTTATGTTTGGTGAGTCTCTAGAGCCAGACAAACTCTGATGTTCGTTATAGAAACCAGACAAACCCTGTTGTTCGTGATAGTTCAAATGTAAGTTTTTCAACTAAAGACCGAGAGAAGGGGATCCAATTGTCCCAGCGATTTATAAGTGTGGAAGTCGAGCTGGACAGATAGCACATTCTCAGTTGCGCGTGCGATATAGTAATCGTGACGCTTACAAATTTAATAGATTTGTGTCAGACGATCCAATTTGCGCGTGCAGTTATGGGCATGGAGACGAAGAGCACAACATACTTCATTGTATTTTATTTCTTCCCCACAAGCCAATCCTTATGAATAAAACTCCACCCGAGCATCTCAGGTTGAACACCTTTCCTGTGGGGTAACCTTTTACAGATTATCAAGGGGAACACGGTGTTATTTCTTGCCCTTCGGGGATACATTTATATACAAGCAGATTAAGCCAGTATTCACTGAACAGGTCAAAGCAATAACAGTTTGTTGTACTGTGGGTGAGAACATGTGTTGCGGACCAATAACTCTGTCCTCTTTTATATTAATTACACATCGGCTACTTTTACCACATAACAGTCTGTGGTTTCATTTGGCTTTGCAAATTGTAAACTTAAATTGAATTGATTCGAATTGCGGGAAATGATTCATATTGACGTATGTGTAACTTTCTTTTCACATGCATAATAGATGTAAATCTAATACCATATGTAAAGTGCGCATGTTCGCTGAACTCAGTGCCATAATATGTGAAATTTATATTATAAGTTGTTCTGTTTGTTGACAGGGGGACATGGTCTCACGTTCCCTGCATGAAATTTATATTCAATATAAAAATATGTTTCATGCAGGGAACGTGAGACCATGTACCCTGTCAACAAACAGAATAACGTATATGTCCCGTTCTTACACAAGTAATCTGAAGTAAAACTGAATTGGAAAAAAGAATCATTTTAAAATCTGTTGTTGTACAGCGAATATCAGAACGCAGACGTTGTTTCGGAATGGTGTTAACTTTTATCATAACAGACTGGAGTGATTTCCCTTTATTCAACGTTTTCATACGCAATCAACGGGGCGAGATGCTCTCGATTCGTTTCAGTTTATGTTACAGAAAATTAACGAAAAGAGACCTTATAATCTAATCCGTTGCATAAATAATTACCCATGTTTACATAACTAATCTTTTTGTACGTAATAACGGTACTTTTGTGTGTATTTTACTTCAGTTAAATGTATTTGTCTCAGTTGATTTCAAGTGAAAAAAGACATTGCGATGAGCCGTTGCTCATGACAACGAGACGCTTTCGTTGACAGTGGATATAAGAATCGCTGACAGTAGACATATGCGCGTGCCCGGCGACATACAATAAAATCAACGAGGCATTGACCAATCACTGCAAGGTATTGCGGCTGGTATCGGGACATTATTGTTTGAACACAATTCCATTGTTTGAGAGGAAACTACATTGCGAAAATGATTTACGGCAATTCACTCACTGTATATTGTATGTTTGAAAACATGGACAAAAGCTTTATTTTGTGACACGATAATGCGTGATAGTTTAAAGTAGGGGGATTGAGTGGAATATGTTCTGTTTTGAAATAAACAAAATTTATTTATATATTTCTTTTCTTGACCGGTTAAAATAGACCATATTTTAGACCAACAAATTATGTAGGAGTTTGAAATTGTGTTTTTTTAAGTAACGGTAATCGATTGCGAAATGTAGCAGGAACAATGCTATCACCGTGTGCTAGAATAACATCGGCCCCCTATCCGACACGATCGTCGTGGACTGGTCACCTTCCCTTGGTGGGCAATATTTCTACGGACGAAATGATATTATAATCCCAACACTAACTGTAGGAATAATCATCAAAAGTTTAATTAATGAAGCACCGGATACGACCCGGTGCTTCATTAATTAAAATTTTGCTAATGATATTTATAACCTGCCCATGCGTGGGTTACGAACAGTCCACGACGGCTGTACTGTACTGCATGAGTCACATTCAGTTGTTAGGAAAAACCTTTGTCCCCCGATTTGCTAAGTTCGGCTGGGGAAACTAACAATAAAAACCTGTCATCAGAGGTAACTATTCTGAGCTCTCTGGTGGTTAGCATTAAAAATATTTAATGTCATTAAGTGCACCTATATCTTCTAAACTTTACAGGCGCGGCTCGATCCAACGGCTTTAAAATAAATCAGAGTAGAGACTGCACAATAACAAATTGTCACAATGTTACTCTCGCCTTCTGTCTTCAGCATGGCCACGGGTTTTTAGTTTAACAGCATAGCTTTTAACCATTTACGCAACGAATCGGCCGCATCCGCCCGCGTAATATACAAATTCAGCAGTTGAAAAAATATTATTTTTCAAAAAATTTCAACAAAACCATATCATGTGACCCCTCGTTGGAACGAGCTCGTCGATGACTAGGAGTGAAAATTAGTCATCTGACGCATTGGTTTCTATGTACAATAACATCCTTTTTGCCATTCTAAACAAGCATGCCCCTTCGAAATCAAGGACAATTGTGTTTAGACAACATGCACCCTAGTTTACTGAGAACATCCGTGATGCCAAACAAAAGCGACACAGGCTGGAACGACTCCACAATAAAACCAAACTGGAAATACATCATCAAATGCTGCAACAACAAAGGAACATGATAAATAATTTGATAAAAAATGCTAAACGTAACTATTACAACAGCTTGATTACAGACACGTCTGAAGTAAAACTTTATTTTACATTTCAAACCACTTACTTGGTGACACGAAATATGTATCTTTGGCTCCTGTAATCAAAAAAATGATCAACATGTCTCTGTTGAATGATATGTGCCTGATGCATGGGAAATAGCAATGGTTAATCCTCTTCAGAAGAAACAAGGTGCAGAACTTGTGTTTAAAAACTTCCGACCAGTAAGTAACTTACCGTTCGTCTCTGAGCTGTGCGAAAAAGCTGCAATTGACCAACTAATGTTACATAGTGATATGCATGCTTCATTATCGGCCAAAACGTCTGGATTTAGAAAATGTCACTCGACTGAAACGGCATAACTCAAGGTTCAGAATGACATCCTCCTTAATATGGAGTCTGGAAGGGTAACATTGCTTGTTCTTTTAGAGCTTAGTGCTGCTTTTGACACTGTTTGTCATAAAATCCTGCTAGAGAAATGAATTCTGATTTTGGACTTAATGGTGTTGCTGCTAGCTGGCTATCATCATACCTCAAGAATAGACAGAAGCGTGTATCAATAAACGATAATCTGTCAAAAGACTTCCATCTTGAATGTGGAGTCCCACGGGGCAGTTGCCTTGGTCCTGTTCTGTTTCTATTCTATATTTCAAAAATGTCCACCATCACTGAATCTCACCTGCCGGATGTTCATGGTTATGCTGATGACACACAGGTCTATTTCTCTTTTCGACCATCAATCAAGGATCAAACTAAAGCTCTAGAAACTATTGAATCAAGTATTTCGGACATTCGCACATGGATGGTTTCAAATAAATTAATGATAAATGATGATAAGACTGAATTCCTAATAATTGATTCACGATAACAACTCACTAAAGCTGACATCAATTCAGTGAAGGTAGGAGATTCCGCCATCAGTGCAAGTAACAGTGTAGTAATCTTGGTGCCTTCTTCGACTCTACCATGTCTATGGACAGACATGTTACAAATATGTGCAATAAGGCTTTCAGAGGTCTATACAAAGTTAAACAGATAACACAGTTCCTCACCAAAGACTCAACAAAAACCCTAGTTCATGCCTCTGTAACTTCACATTTGGATTATTGTAATGTCTTACTGTTCAACCTTCCACAATATCAGTACTCTCGTCTGCAGATGGTACTAAATGCATCAGCCAGAGTGGTATGTATGATATCACTATCTCAACACATCACTCCTGTTCTGAGGGATATGCACTGGCTGCCAATCAAGTACAGAATAATTTTCAAAACTGTATTATTAGTTTTTAAGACACAAAGCAACATGTCACCAGCCTACTTAGAAGAACTCCTTAATACCAAGAATGTGTGTCAATACAACCTGAGGTCCGATGGTAAAATGCGACTACACGTTCCAAAACATAGGTGTAAGACATTTGGAGATAGGTCATTCTCATTCGCTGGCCCTCACTTGTGTAATAATTTACCAGAGCACCTATAAAGACTGTCAAATGTCAACCTTTTCAAGAAAGATCTCAAAACACACCTGTTTCAAAAAGCCTATAAGTGATGTTCTGGACTGTAAGATACTGTATATATTCCGCTTGTATATTTGCACGTACTCAGTAACATGTACAGCGCCTTAGAATATGGTTCTATATCTTCAGAACTGTAATTTTGGCGCTATATAAATGTGTCTATTATTATTATTATTATTATTATTATTATTATTATTACTCCTGAAGATTCAACTGTTGCTGATTTGGTGTCCAGATTCAGTGATTATTTTATTTCCAAACTCAGGCTTATTCGGGAAAGTATTGGTGTAGCAGATCCACCTCAACCAACGAATCTGATGATAAAATCTTATTTTTCCGAATTTTCTCCTGTATCTGAGGCCGAGGTCTCAAAATATATTTTCTCACCACCCAACAAATCTAGTAACCTTCATCCAATTCCCACGTCGCTCCTGAAGTCTGTGTTAACATCCCTTGTTCCGATAATCACTAAAATTGTTCAGGCTTCACTTTCTGAAGGATGTGTTCCTGATGCTACGAAACTAGCCTTTGTGTCACCACTCATTAAAAAAGCATCACTTGACCCCAATAACTTGAAGAACTACAGGCCTGTCTCAAACCTGGCATTTGTTTCTAAAGCCATTGAAAAGATCGTTGTCAGACAACTTAACAGGCATCTATATGTTAATGGTCTAGTTATATCATTTCAATCAGCATACAAATCCAATCATAGTACAGAAACTGCCTTATTACGGGTTCACAGTGACATCACCTGTGCCTTATCTAAGGGAAAAGCTGTTCAACTCGACCTTTCTGACCTTTCGGCTGCATTTCATACAATAAATCATTACTTTCTACTCGACGTTCTGAATCAACATGGGGTTACTGGGACTGTTCTAAAATGGTTTCATAGTTATCTTGAACATCGTTCTCAATAAATTTATATTGAAAACATCAGAACTGAAAGTGAAGGATTGAATTGAGCTGTGCCACAGGGCTCAGTTCCTAGTCCCATACTATTTATCACATACACAGCATCACTTGGACGAATACTGAGAGATCTTGGCGCGCCATACTATCTTTATACTGATGACATCCCGCTCTACTTGACATTCAATCCATCTGATGTTTCTGAAATGGCAGGCACTATGTCTGAAACGGAAAAATATATTAACTCCATCAGACAATGGATGTCCAGTCACCGGCTCAAAATGAACGATTCAAAAACAGAGATATTGGTTACTGCAAGGAAGAGAACATCTTTCTTCTCTCCTATTCAGTCAGTTGATGTTGGTGATTCTGCTGCTCTGGTCACAAATAGTGCTAGAAATATTGGGGTGTTTTTTAAGGCCAATCTCACCCTTGAACCTCATTTTAAAAAAAATTGTAAAACTTGCTACTGGCAACTCAGAAAGCAGAGCAACCTCCGTCCATTCCTCAGTGGTAGAGCTTTGGAGCAACTGGTTCACCCCTTCATAACCTCTCATTTGGATTATTGCAATTCTTTTTTCCTTGGTCTGCCACGTACATCGCTGCAGCAATTGCAGAGAATCCAGAATATTGCTGCTCGCATTATCAGTGCTGCTAAACGCTTCGACCATATCACATCCATCTTGAAGAATCTACATTGGCTTTCAGTCCAAAGTCAAGTGCATTTTCAAATTCTCAGGCTGGTATTTAAATGCATTCACCGTCTTGCGCCTGCATGCCTGTGTGAGCTTCTCTATTGCCGCATACCTATGCTCAGTCTTCGTTCTTCTGACCATTTGTCATTGAACGTTCCTTTTGCGCTATCTGTGTTGGCGAGCGAGTGAGCTTTCTCGGCTGCTGGTCCAAGACAATGGAATGCACTGCTCCCGCATCTTTGGTCACAACCAAGTTTACTTGCCTTAAAAAAACAGCTTAAAACTCATTTATTCACATCAAGTATTTCATAGCTTGAGTTCTACAATCTGTAAAGCGTTTTAGAGCACCCTTTGTGGTTTCACGCTTTATAACATTAATTACTATTATAATTATAATTATTGCACGCATGACTTTATCTTTGCTCAAATAGTGGTCCTCGAGGAAGAATTGTCCTCTCGGACAATTCTTCCTCAAGAACGACTATTTTTACATAGTCAACTCAAGCTGTATAATATTTACATTATACCAAAGAGGTATGGTACCATGTCCATCGCGTCTCCATTTAGTTATCATCCACTTTGCTACAGTTGCAAGAAGTCTGTTAGGGAACTAATAATTAAGGCCCATAACTCTTGGTATAGACCTCGATACTTAACGTGAAGGAAGGATGCTAGAGAGCAAATGCTTAATAAGTTCTCACCACGTGTTCTACAGTGGAAGTTGTAGTAGTAGTAGTAGTAGTAGTATATCATTTTTAACGTGACATGTGCATCCTTTCTTAGATAGATAGTTTTTATTTAACGGTATAAACATCAAATATTGATACATCGAGTAAAAGAAAAAAATACAAATTAACTAATAACAATATGTTTACATCGTAGGGAGATAACATACAGATTGGCCGTATACCTTTATATGTATATGCAATTAAATTTTCAGAAGAAATAACACCCGGCCAGCGTGGCCTATAAGTCACGAATTCTTCTGAATAAACTTTTACTGAAGTCACATGCTCTCTCTCTCTCTCTCTCTCTCTCTCTCTCTCTCTCTCTCTCTCTCTCTCTCTCTCTCTCTCTTATTTCCACCCTCCTCCCATCGCTGTAACCTCCACCCCCCCCCCTCCTCGTTTCATATAAAACGAAGTTAAATGTTTGACTGATCACGACACACATTAATCATTTAACCCTTATAGTGCCTGGAATACCTATTAACTAGATACACTAATCGTCACAGTGAAAAAAACATGATGGGTAGATGTGACTTCCAACCATGTATCGTCTGCCGAAACTGGCAGGCGACACATGTTCGAAGAACAAGCTAAGCTTATCCGGCTATAGATTTTCTCGTATGAAGACAGAACGACAAGTGAAAAGCTGTGGTTCCATGCATGCCCATCATAATACACATTCGATAAAATGTAAAATAATATTCGTGACAATACTTGCTTTAGGTTGGCTTCAAAATCAATTTCAGTGTTAATACTATGGGATCCCACCAACAGAGAGAAAAGAGACTGGGATTATATGGGCTGGGAAATGGCTGCAGATCATTGATCTCTGCACAAATGGATTGCAGGAACGCCAGCGAATATCGTGCCCACATATACTCCCCCACCAAGATGCCGACAAATCAATCAATCAACGCGGTAACGCCTCCCAATCCATGACGTTTTCTCTTCGTCATACGTAATGATGTTTACTGAGCACGAGAACTACGTACACAGTATAAACTTTCCATTATTATTGGTACTTGATTTTTGTGAATATTAACTGAACTATATTGAAAAGATTCATTTTGCATTGCCACAAAAAAATGCTCACATCAACATATTAATTTTTCACAGACATAAACTATGTTCGAACAGACTCGATACGCGATTGCGATGCACCAAGAAAAAGAAAAGCTTCTAGAAAAGATGAACTTGACAACCGTTACTGATTCTCAGCTCCTCATTCGACATTCGTTATCAGTCGATTTTATTGGTTGTTAGCGAATGTCGAATAAGGCACTGGGATTAAGTAACGATGCTGATGTCCCCGAGAAACGTTTTGTTTTTTATTTATAGCACCCCCCCCCCCCCACACCCACCACCACCTACGCTCTACGGTGGGATCTTTGGAGACACTTTCTCTGTATGTAACCACTGAGCGTTTCATCCCTCCACTTGTATAGAGATCAGAGGTTTTCGAGCCAGGCTTCTTACCCTCACATGTCTCAGTTTCCGACTAACCTGCAGTCTCTATTACTCAATGCGTCTGGGTTTCCAAAGAATTAGAATTGGAAGTAACCACTAAACTCAGCCCCTATACTGACTTCCTCCACTAAATCTTATTTGTACACACTGTGACGTCTCTGCAGACTAAAATTCCAGCTGCATCATCAGGGCATGCCTTTGCCGAAGGCACGGCTCGATGATGTAGTTGATATTTTAGTCAGTCAGGATCATACTTTAAAACTCTAGATTTCCTGAAAATTTATTTGTGAATAAACAAAATCTATATGTCGTAGTCGTGATGAAACGTTTTACTTAATTAACTTGATAACCCAATTTGGTCATATCCCCACCCCCCCCCCCCCCACCCCTTCCATCAGGCCAAATCGAGTGCTACAGACCGACCGTGTGTGTTACACAAGTACAAGTGTCAAATCTCCTCTTCTTAGAAAGTACAAAGGCGCGTAAAGGGAAGTTTATTTAACACGTAACAGTCAGATTGTTATTTGTGGATGACAACTGTTTGGCAGCCGATAAGCAGGTATATGTTTTAATGGAGTTCAGTGACACTTTCGAGAGCCAGAATCACCTCGTGTGGGACAGTTTTATTGGTAGATGAAGCCGGCGTACCCGTAATGACCCCCGAGCAGCGACTAGCAACTGCCAAATTCTAACCTCACACAAGCTCAGTAAGCAGTGGTTGAAGACAAGTGTACCATCGACGTGTAGTGCGCCTTAGTACACAGCGGCGCCACCGTTCCCCTGCATGGGCAATCTGGATGAAGTGACTTGTCCAAGGTCACAACGCAGTTACACCTGCTAGTATCGAACCGTGGACCTCCAGGTTTAATGTACAATGCCGTACCATTGTGTAACCGCGTATGCAGGTTGGTGGAACTAGTGTTATTGCCTTGTCAATTGTTCCAATATTGATAAGTCATCCCTTGAGTTCCAATGCGTTCTGTGTGCCAGTAGGCACACAGAACATATTGGAACTCTGAGGGGAGGGTGGGGTGACTGCTGCACAATAGAAAACAAAACAGCGAATGGTTCTGTGCATTAGCAATAATATATGAGGAAAGTGGTAGTCGTATTGAGAAAATCTCTTGGCATTATCGATCATGGCCGACTTTAACTGTCAGTCTAGAAAAAACACGCTGAGTGATAAATCCCGAGAAACCCCATATGAGGATGTCAATAAATACATCGGAGTAAGTTGTAAAAAGGTTTGAGTGACTTAGAAATATGTATGAGGGGTTTGCGTATACTATCTTCATTACCGAGTATAAATCGCGCGAAAATGACATATTATTTTGGCTTGAGCCGTAGTCACGATATAGCTGTGACAGTTGAATGTGATACCATAAGCGATATAAGGGGTTGGGTTAAGGTGGGTGAAAGTCCGGATGGGGGTTAGGTCGACCAAGTGTGGAATTGGGTGTGTGGGTCTTTGTCGCCGACAGCGGACCGTCCTTTCGTGTTGATTCCTGCTGGAAATGGATGAAAATGTCTTGAAACATACGCTACAAGATAAACTCTTCATTGTATAGATTTGAAAACTGAAGCAATACACGCTAGTTATCTGCAAAAATATGACTTTGCATACATGTTCGATTATAGGTACAGTTAAAACTAGAAGTGCTGTCACGAACTGTGTGCTTATCTAGGCTTAATTGCGCGTAGGAATTACGCGCAATTGCCATATCGAATGGCACCCAAAGCATGGCAGGTTCTCCTTGTTACCCATAGCAAACACAAGCAATGTTCCTGCCAATGGACCTCCGGGTTACCCGGATGTCCATTGGCTGAAACTTTGCTTGTGCACAGGCCGTATGTGCAGAACTTGGTAGCCTTACCATCGTCATAACGCGTAGATTAACGCACAAATCGACGGGCTATTTGTGCGCATTTCAGGACAGGACTTCTAGTTTTAACTGTAGTGACAGATACATAAAACAGACCAGTCACTATATAAACAATTGCCAATCAAGTGAGTGCTTATGTACATAAATGTCGGACCACTATTCACCAGGTGTCTAATTATCCTGATCCTAAATGTGACCTTCGTTTTAATCCTATTTGTTTTACAAGGATTGGCGAACAAGTTATGCAACTTATATTAAACCCTCTCCTTGTCCCAATGACGCAGGGGTGTGGGATTTCCCAAATTCTAATTAAAATCTAATTAAAATTCAAAAACCAACTAAAACATCAATTAAATTAGAGTTATGTCACGCATACAGCCCGACTGTCCCAGCAATGGCAATGCTTAGACACAAAATAGTCTGAGCTATTTTTTGTTAACCATTTACCTAATAAATTTGCCATATCTGCACTCGTGATATACAAAAAAACTGCAATCATTAAGTTGTATCGACCATGTAAGAATTAAAGTAGCAATGCATGTGTTAAAAGCCTAATTTCAAATACAACAAAACTAAGTCTGAAAACATGTATAAAAGGGGTTATTTTATTTATTAATTATTTATTAAGGTTTAGCGACACATTAACAGCCAAGGTCATATCGTGTCGGTGACAGTTTTACGGGTGGAGGAAACCGGAGAACCCGGACAGAACCACCGAGCAACGACGAGCAGCTGCCAGCTCCCCAACATCGTAACTCCGCACTGCAGCACAGGCAGGGTTAGCTTGGTTGAAGAGACGTGCGCACCATCGGCGTGCAGTACGCCTCAGTACACGGCGCCACCGTGCCCCATGCGGACAATCGGGGTTAAGTGCCTTGCCCAAGGACACAAGGCAGGAGTCCGAATCGATCACTCAGACGGTGACCCATCCAAGGACTAACCAGGCTCGACGTTGCTTAACTTCGATGATCTGACGAGAACCGGTTACCACAACGCTACCTCGCCCCCTTAAAATCCTGCCAAAATTATTCAAAATCACTGTAGAGAGGGTCAGTAGACAGCAGGCATTGTCCCAAATGAGAAACAGTGACATTGCACTAAACTGTTTGAAGAATTAAATGTTTAACTTTGTAAACAAAAAAACTTTAACCAAAACCTTTAACCTGGAAGTTGTAAGTTATATTGCTGTATAATAAAGGGTTAAATATTTCCTGAAATGGCATGAAACATAATGAGAATGATACAATCAATAGTAATTAATATTAATTTAAAAGAAAAAAGCTTTAATCTGGATTAAAAACCTTTAACCGCAAACTTCAACCAAAACTCCAAATGTGTTACAGACGGACAGACGGACGAAAGTCATGAATATAGCCCTGATTGTAAACAGTCGGGCTAACAATGACATTCCACTAAGCTGTTCGAAGATGTAAAGGTGTAACTTTGAAAACGAAAAATTTTAACCAAAAACTTTAACCTGGAAGTTCAAAGTTAAATTGACTGCAAAAAAAGGGTTAACTGTTTCCCAAAATAACACGAAACATAATGAAAATGATACAATCAATAGTAATTAATATTAATTGAAAAGAAAAAAACTTTAACTTTCAGTAAAAAGCTTTAACCACACACTTTAACCAAAACTATAAATGTTAACAGACAGGCAGACGGACGAAAGTCATGACTATAGCCCTCAATGTAAACGGTCAGAATAAACAGAAAGAAACTTTTACCTTCAGTAAAAAACTTTAACCACAAACTTTAACCAAAACTCTAAATGTTAACAGACGGACAGAGGGGCGAAAGTCATGACTATAGCCCTCACTGTGAACAGTCAGGATAAAAAAGGGTTAAATATTTCCTAACACCGATAAGAGAAATCATTAAGTAGCATTGTGCATGCAAGAATTCAAGTAACGAAGTATGTGGTAAAAGCTTAATTTCAAATACAAAGAAACTAAGTCTGAAAACATATTTAAAAGGGGTTAAAATCATGGCAATATTAATTAAAATCACTGTAGAAAGTTTTCAGTAGACAGTAGACATTGCTCCAAATGAGAAACAATGACATTCCACTAAACTCTTTGAAGATTTAAAGGTGTAACTTTGAAAACAAAAAACTTTAACTAAAACCTTAACCTGGAACTTCATAGTTAAATTAGTTTAAACAGTTAAATTGACTGTAAAAAGACGTTAAATATTTCCCCAAATAACATGAAATATAATGGGAATGATACAATCAATAGTAATTAATATTAATTAAAAGAAAAAAACTTTAACCTTCAGTAACAATCTTTAACCATAAACTTTAACCAAAACTCTAAATGTTAACAGACGGACAGACGAAAGTCATGACTTTCGCCCTCACAGTAAATAGTCAGAATAAAAAGAAAAAAACTTTAACCTTCAATAAAAAATTTTAACCACAAACTTTAACCCAAACTCTAAATGTTAACAGACGGATGGACGGACGAAGGGCCTGACTTTTGCCCTCACTGTGAACAGTCGGGCTGAAACAAATAAAAAACACATAAAAAATTATAATTTTTTTTTAAAAATTTAAAAAAAATTAAAAGTTTAAAACAATCTAAAAACATGTAAAGAAATTTAAAATTCAATTACGCCATGTGTGCCTCTCGTGCCTCTTGCGGGAGAATAGGCCAGATCAGAGCCTACTTACTACTAACATTGCCCCTTCCCATCGCTGCTGGTGGTGGTCAATTTTTAGACGTTTTGCATCATAACTCTCGCAACAGTTGATGTCTTGTGGTGAGATGAAATAACAGCATGGGGAACATGATATCCAAATATTTCGTCCATCCATACAGGCCAGAGTTATGACCCTTGTCTTACTTGTAAAACGTTCCGTACGAACATTTTACATTTTAACTCCGGAACTGGTTGTTGAATTTTGAGGTACCTTGGGGTGGTGATACAGTTAGCCGCCGTGGACTGGTCACTTTCCACAAGTGGGCAATATTTCCAGAGACGCAATAATAGTAGACTCCAAACGCTAATTATAGGAATAATCATCAAAGATTTAATTAATGAAGCACCGGGTACAACCCGGTGCTTCATTAATTAATATTTTGGTGCTGACGATTTTTATTATCTCGTAAACGCATGCGTCGACATCACTGCCTACACGTGGATTATGACCAATCCACAGTTACTGTACTGTTGGCCATTCCGGGGAAAAGGATGCCCATATATTGCGGGTTGCACCCATGCATATTTACCACAGTTTTGCACCTTTTTAGACTTAGAATAACTGCCCGTGTGTACTTTTTGCATTGTTTTTGTCCATGGGAATAATTTCTGTTGAAAGGCAGCAGAAAACTGAATAATGTCTGTATTGGCCATGTTAACATTGCAGGATGGGTTAGATGCAATGCGTCGCGTTGCACTATTTTCTTCTTAAATAAACGTTCTGCTTTGCCTTGTTATGAGTCTAAAATGTGTTTGGCTATATCTAGAGCTAGGAGTTTTAGATTTTTTAGATCGGTTTAGGTTTCGGTTCGGTTGTCGGAAAAACTCGGTTTCGGTTCAGCTTTTTATGTGATAACCCTTTACCTAACACGAAAAGCAGACGACACTTGCAAAAGATATTCTTAAATAACTATTTTTTTTTAATTTTTGTCTCAAAAACATAGGTTATGACCCCTCATTGGAACGAGCTCGACGAGCTCGTTCCAAAGAGGGGTCATAACCTATGTTTTTGAGACAAAAAAGGAAAATATAATGAAAATTAATTAGTAATTTTTTAGAATAGCGCTGGCCGGTTTTGAACGTGATGCTGGGTAAAGGGTTAAGAGCATATAGTAAAAAACACTTTAGGCTTCTTAACTTTAAAGCCTGGGACACACTTGCGAAATTCGCAGCGATTAAATCCGCAGCGAAATACGCGCCGATTATTTTCGTACAAAAAGCTAGTGGACACACTACGCGATTCCGTATAGTGACGTCCTCGCGATATTAGTCATGTGATTATACAAAATGGCAGCCTCCAGGAAACTGAAGGTTGCTGCCGCTGGTTTGTTGTACATTTTGTTGAAAAGATGGGAACGTCGTCGATTGCGATGGCGAAATCGGCGATATTGGGCGAAACCCTGGCTTCTCCGCCGGAGCAAGCAGTCTCTGTACGTGAACCTTGTAAAAGATCTGTCGGCAGAGGACCCGGAGACATACCGGAAATATATGAGAATGTCGCCAGAATGTTTCCGGGAATTGTTGGAAAAAGTACGGCCACATATTGTACGAAAGGACACTAAGTTAAGAGAGGCTGTCACCCCTGAAACATGACTCGGCTGCTCCGTCATGCGTATTTCACCCGTGTAGTGGGCACACTGTGCGAATTTGTACTTGGCGACAGAAATCGCGGCGAAAATATCAAACATGTTTGATCGGCACGATTCCCGCAGTGGAAAAATACGCGGCGAATTTCGCAGTCTCAGAAGTGGGCACACTACGCGAATTTCGCGGCGATTTCAAAATTCGCCGCGATCATGCGAAAATATACGCAAGTGTGTCCCAGGCTTAAACGCATCCGCAATAGTTTGTATGGCACTACTCACCAAAAAAGTTCAGTCTTTGCGTATCTCATTGGGTTTCAGGCTAAATTCCTTTCCATCATTCTTAGGGTTTCTAGAGGATCAGTTGCAAATCCCGTTGTGTCAGAAAGAAACATTAGTTAGGGTAACAAATGAATAAATCACAAGGTTATTTTCTCCATATCACATTTCCTTCTTGATTGACTATCAGTAAGGGAGAAAATGTAGCAATAAGAACATGATGTATTGGCGCATTGTCATGATAGACGAAATGGCGAGTGTTCATAATAATAATAACACTTTGGCCGGTCGCCGATTTGTCGGCTCTCTCGGGTGAGAAGGCCTTGGTTACTCCTGTACTCCCAACTGCCTCCCTATTCCAACGCTTCTTCTCTCCTCTCAGCACTCGGAGACGAACTGCTTGATGACACCCCTTGCCCCATTCTTCCCAATCTCTCCGATTAGCATATTAACCCTCTCCTTTGAGTCTCTCACTAACCACATGTCCTTCATTCTCTCACCCCACTTCCCCATTATTCTCCCAGTGAATCTTATCCTTTTAGACTGGTATTTTGGGCATTCTCGAAGAAAGTGTTCCAGGGTCTCCACCACGCCCAAATTACACATCTGGCACACCTTTTCACTGTTTTCCCCAATTTCCCCCCTCAGCTCCAGGGACCGCGATCTCAGTTTGAACAACAGTGAACCCCAAAGGTTCCATTAAGGTACTCTTCAAAACCAGGCTTCACTTTGTCACGCAGGCCACCCAAAGACCTCTTTGACCCCCTCTCGCCAATTGAGGTTACCATCCTCCATGACCCTTTCTCTGATGATTTTTTTTACCCTGGTTTGCCCCAACGTCCAGGTCATAATGCCAGTAGTACAGTGTCTCCAGAAAGAGAATTCGATCAGTTTAGGCAGAAACACGGTAAAACCGTCCAGTCAGTGTGTTCTGTCTTGCGGTACTGGTTTCCGGTTTGCCGTAAAAATCGGAACCGAACCGGAGAACAGAAAAACGACCCACCTCTCGCTATAGCATCACGTGTTTATTTTACTACAGCGAATATCCTAAAATACCACAGTACTTTGTCCATCACACTCACCAGAAAACAGGAGTCTCAGCTTATCCAAATCTGTATAAATGCCTGTCTCAAATATCCATAAAAATGTGACTTAAAAGAGTCCGAGATGATCTGTGGCTTGACTACCCGTATAAGCCTAACCGGTTTCGCACTTTAGTGTACTTCGGCAGAGGTAATGTGCTGTCATTTCGTTGCGTGAGAATCATATGGTTCTCACACGTCGAAGTTTTGCCTACAGTACAGCCGCCTTGAACCCCCAATACCGCAGTAGTTTGTCTATCAATTCCGTCTCCTCAGAAAACACGAGTCTCAACTTATCCAGATCTGTGAAATGCCTGGCCAGTAGGCACATAGAACACATTGGAACTCAGGGGACGCCGAGGTGACCTGTGGCTTGACTACCCGTATAAGCCTAACCGGTTTCGCACTTTAGTGTACTTCGTCAGAGGCAATGTGCTGTCATTTCGTTGCGTGAGAACCATAAGGTTCTATCTTCCAGTGGAAGATAGAATCTTATGTTTCTCACAAGACGAAATTTTGCATACAGTACAGCCGGCTTGAACCCCCATTACCGCAGTAGTTTGTCGTCAATTCCGTCTCGTCAGAAAACATGAGTCTCAACTTATCCAGATCTGTGAAATGCCTGTCTGAGACGAACTTCACGTGACGTCACTGTCGTTCAGAAATTTTGAAAGCGACAATTTTACAAACCTGAAATAAAAACTCGAGTGTCTTGGCGCTGAACACTCCGGACAAACATCCATGCTGGCTTTTTTGTTTGGATTTCATGTGTTGTATTGAGGAGTCGTCCAACAAAATTTTTGATTTTTTTCCAAAAATACTGAGAGAGAAGTAAATAAAGGCATATTATATATCAAAATAATGATTAGAATACGCGCAACTGGAATATATTAACTTTTTCACGAAACAATATTTTTTGGAGTTTGATGACAGACAGGCTCTTCCAATGGTATAAGTAACCAATAATTGCAAAAATCAAGAATAAATTGGTAATTCCAACAAGTGGCTTTCAAATAAACGACTTCGAACTCCAGACTCGGAGAAAGTATATTTTACCATTTCGTTCCTGAAGTGTTACAAAGGTTCCGAAGAAAGTTCACGAAAAAGAAATATGCCTCTATTTGAATTCTCTTTGAGGAAATCGGTCACATGACGATTTGTAAACATATAAGACAATTTATAAACTTGGACAAAATAGTGTTCTCAAATATATAAGAACTACAGAAACGACCATACTATTCTCAAATCTGCAAGGCGATGGAATTGAAAACGTTCAATACATTCACAGAAGAAAGTCACACTGAAAATGCCATTATTTTGAGATACAGTCGAAATTGCAGGACAATGTTTCAATTTCCTTATTCAGCGATGTCATGTTAAGAAATGGATCACTTCGCCTCTGTTTCATAATAGTGTAATTGTTGTTGTCGTTACGTAAAATATAAAACTAGATAATTAGGATTGGAAACAAAAACAATAATTACACAAACATTAATGGTAATTGTTAGAATTGTTTTTGTAAGAAAATATCATTTGATTGAAGGCCGAACTATATTTCGTCCCGTGAGTTCAAATGTGCTCTATGGGTATCCAGACATAATGTCCTTAGGACAAAATGTCCAAGGACATTATGTGCTTGGACAAAATATCCTTGGACAAAATGTCCAAGGTCGTTCTGCATAAGTGGACAAAATGTCCTTAGGATATAATGTCCTCGAGACAAGATACCCTCGACTAACTTGCACTGCTGGACTAAATACCCCCAGGACAAAATACACTTAGACAGTGCAAATCGAATATAAATATTGTAAAATAATATAACAACGAAATAATATATAGCACAGTTTGCAGTCTAATCACATGGCCAAGGGTATTCAAAACTTCTGTGAATCGGTTCAGATATATTTAATTTGACAATGTTGTTCTAAATTCTGAATTTGGAAATGATACGTGCCCAGTTAAGCACTTTAAATTCAAACAATATACATGTATCCTGTGTACACCATTTCCACTTCGTATAACTTTAATTGTTGGTTCAGGAGAAAAATCGAATTGACTGACCTCAACATCTGTGTGAACAGCGGATTTACAAACAAATGCAGCTCTGTTGGCACATGCCCATCGAATGGTTGATTTGGTTGTAGATTTTTTGGTGTACATATATCCATCAAGAACTAACTTTTTGCCACCTTTATTACTAGTAAGTACTTCCACCATTGACGAATGTTTAATGACCAATTCAGACTGATGTCCAATATATAGTTTGCTGAGTGTTTATCTTTCAAAACCATTGCTGTACATCAAAAAAATGAATGCTCTTTAGAACTGACTAGTACTGCCGTTTGACAGTTTCCATAGCAATACACAGTCCCTTCATGAACGAGGGGATCAGACTTTAGATGCAGTCACCAAACAGTTTTGACTGTTTTCATAGCTAAATTGGGAACAATATGTCAAAGACCACTCACACATACACCACAAGCTCATCATTGATATTCATGGCAATCTAATAACATGAAAAATATCAAGTTGGTGACTTGAAAATCCCAGGGCTATTTTTTGCAGACGATATGGTGCTAGTGTCAGAAAGCGAAGAAGGGTTAGAGAAGATGCTGGGAATTGTTGGGAAATATGGGAGAAAATGGAGACTCGAACTTAATGAAAGCAAGAGGAAAGTTATAGCCGGGGCCGCAAAGTGGACCCCACTCGAAGGTGGAGAGTGGGGGAGTTCGGCATTCCGGAAGGTAGCAGTAGACTTCTTAGTGTAGGAGAGACTAGTGACTATGAATACCTGGGGGTAAATATAAACATCACAGGAAGAGGCATCTACCGAAACCACACAAACAAATTGATTCTGAAGGGGAAGCGAATACTTAACCAAATGAAACTTATAGGGAGAAACAGTTTCAATAAGGTTTTCGTGGGGAAAACCATTTGGGAAATGGTGGGTCTGCCAAGTATAACATACGGTACGGAAGTTGTACCCCTAAACCAGACAGCTGTTAAGAGCTTGGAAATCCTGCAGAACGATGCAGGCCGATGGATAACAGGCTCGAGTAATGCCGCAGCATTAGAAGCAATCAGGGGTGAGCTTGGGTGGATGAGGATCAAGGACAGGATAGACCTATTGAAACTCGGTTACCTTAATTATTTTGTAAATCTCCCCGATAGCCGATGGTGTAAAGTAATGTTTCTGAGAACTTTCAACTCAAATATCAAGACGGGATGGATGGTCCAAGTGATGGAGCTAGCAGAAAACTACTCAATGGAGATCTCGGACCTTGACGTTGGGGCAAACCAGGGCAGAACAATCGACAGAGAAAGGGTCATGGAGGATTGTAACCGTAATTGGCGAGAGGGGGTCAAATCAAAGAGATCTTTGGGTGCCCTGCGTGATAAAGAGAAGCCTGGTTTTGAAGAGTACCTTGATGGCACCTTTGGGGGGTCACTGTTGTTCAAGCTGAGGTCGCGGTCCCTGGAGCTGAGGGGAAAAATTGGGAAAAACAGTGAAAAGGAGTGCCAGATGTGTAACGTGGGCGTGGTGGAGACCCTGGAACACTTTCTTATAGAATGTCCAAAATACCAGTCTAAAAGAACAAGATTCACGGGGAGTATAATGGAGAAGTGGGATGGGAGAATGAAGGACATGTGGTTAGGGGGCGACTCAAAGGAGAGGGTTAATATACTAATCGGAGAGATTGGGAAGAATGGGGCAAGGGATGTCATCAAGCAGTTCGTCTCCGAGTGTTTGGAGGAGAGAAGAAGCGCGGAAATAGGGAGGCAGTTGGTAGAACATGGGTAACCAAGGCCTTCTCATACGAGAACCGCGACAAATCAGCGGCCGGCCGAAGTGTTATTATTATTATTAAGTTTCAGAATAATTATGAAAAAATAAAATAAAATTTGTGAAAGTACAAAAAATGGAAAAAAATAAAATTGGGCTTTTTGTCCACCGTGGCAAATTGATCAAGGACATTATGTCCAAGGGGAATTTTTTATAGGAAATTTTATCGTTGGACACTTTGTCCAAAGGACATTATGTCCAACAATCGTTCTATGTGCCTACGGGAACTCAGGAGACGATTTATCACTACTTCCTTTTTCAATTTCCATGTTCGCCTGCTACTCAAAAGAGATCAAAATAACAGAACAACAATGCTTGGCACTCTGCACTGCAATTTTAGAACGGCAAAAAATTAACTTTCTTTGACACGCAATTATATTCAGTGTCAAATTGGTCTATATCGATATCATCTTTAGCGTTAAAAAACGTGTGATATGAAATTGGTGAAAATTGAAGTCGCATGTTAACATTGTATTCACAGCATCAACATCCCTTCGTCGTTAGAACCATTGGATTACCGAAATGAGACCCAAATGCTCTCGAAATTACAGATAAACGAACTCCTTAACGGAAATAATCGTGGTTTTGTTCACGCTTTTCATTGACTGCCTTGCAAATTGGATTTAATCAACAAATAAACAATTATTGTTGTAAAATCGACCAGTTCTGGTAACAGTCAGCTTTCCCAGAAACTTTCTACAGGAGGACGATAGTTTCAAAACAAATTATGCAAAGTGAAACATAGAATGAACATTCACACACTCTGAACCAAATCCGTTGGTTGAAACAAATTTTCTTAATGTCGGGATTTTAGTTTTGAAGATTTTTCAATCTTTTTGGCTTCAGTTCACTTCAGGTGAGCATACAAATGACCCACATGATTCCAAATAAATACATCAGGATAGTTTTGTTCCCTAGTTAATCACTCAAATCATTTTGGTGAATTTGACCAGAATATTAAATCATCTTCAACAGAATTGTGAGATATAATTATTACAAAATGTTCACATTGCACATTCATCATTTTTATTGATGAAGTCACCTGTGCTTACATATCTGTTGCACTGAACTCTATGGAGCTGACTCCTGCTGAACTTTCTTTCTTCATCAAAACAAAAACAAAACAAAATGGCAGCATTTAGGAATTGTAGATAGCGTGGAATGGAATTAGTGTTAAGGCTCATTCTTCTCATGAATGACAAAACGATTTCTCCGAGTCTGTAACAGAAAGATTGTAAATACAATTATACAGTCATTTTAGGTATTTTATTGTCAAACTGTTAGTCTCTTACTTATGCCATAGTAGACTTTCCGACAGTGCTCAGCCCCCCTCCCCCATCCCCCAGCCACATGGCATCAGTTCCATGTCAAATTTCAGTTTCCACATGTTCTTTATTTCTTTCCAAACATTTTGGTATATAATTTAAGGGGGTTATTTCTGTCGGACCATTTTGGACTTCAGGAAAAGTTTCCTGCAATCTGATCAAAGTTATGTTGGACTACCCCTTAAATAGTTGGAGATTCGCTGTCATATAATAAATGGAGGATATGGAATGAGTGTTTTTCTCATATAATATTTATGAAACGGAAAGTTCGGACGAGTTTCATAAATATTATATGAGAAAAACACTCATTTCATATTCTATTTATCATATGACACACACACGCACAAATTAGCCACTTACATGTAGTATGACCCTTTTAACCCATCACCTAACTTGAGTTGCAGACGGCACTTGGAAAAAACATCCTCGTATAACTAAACATTTAATATAAAAAAATGAATGGCGTTAAGGACTTTCTCTTCCCGACCAGTGTAATACAAAACCGAGAGTTTGTGGCAATACACTGCGGGACAATCTGTTTCTTAAATTAATGCAGCAAATTTGATTGATGCATCGAGTCAATCGATGAGCTATCGATTCCCTTGGGTTGTCACTTTTCTTTGAAGACTCATCCATCATGATTTACAATTCATACAACAATAACAATGTTAAATATTTGGAGAATCCAATTCCTGTTTAGAGATGGTGGCTGTCAATTGTTCAATCAACAATCCATTGCTGAAGCTTCATCAAAAAATAACACTTTTTGTTGCACAACGATCCCACGAGTCTCTTGAACAAATTGATTGTGTTTCTTTAACTAACACCGAGACACGTGCCACATTCATCATCTTAGCAGTTGCATTCAACATTCCTCGAGTGTTCACAAGACTTGAACAGTTTGAAAAAACATTATAATAACATTAGTATTAATAATAACACTTCGGCCGTTGTTGTTTTTCACGGTTCTCAAGGTCGCCATCTGCATCTTCTCGTCCCATCACCAAAGAACCAACAGTTTGATAAAATGCAGTAATTCCTCTTTTTCAATTCCTCCGATAAGCATGTTGCATAGTGATGAGCCGATGTTCGGCAATCGCATCAAACATCGGCCGATTTTAAGCCATCGGTTGACAATCGGTAGAGGTGTTTGAACATCGGTCAATGCCGATGGTTACACGGAACACCACTCGATGAAAATTGTTTTATTTACGTTTGATTTACAATCTCAAACAGGCAGTAACAAACTTAATAAATTGCCACAATGATTGGCAGGATTCCAAGATTGGCCCAAAATCATTGATTGGTCTGATCTTCCCCTTGCATGCTGCTCATGACACACATCCCACGTGTTGTGTGATGACTCAACGAAATGCGACATCAGCATAAACAAGTTAACAGCTCAGCGTCTTTGATCAAAGACGCTGCGCTGTTAACTTGTCTTTACTGATGTCGTATTTTTATTTTAATACATACACTGACATACTCTTGAGGTCAACAAACCAATCAACCTGACTGTAAAATTAACTCTATCCTATGCATTCTTAAACATACTACTCCTTTTGGTTGTTACTATCTGACATCGGCACTCAAAACTGCTAGATTGTGTGCTCAACTAATCGTCAAAGACAAAACAACAAAACGTGTGCCAATGGAGATAGGCCTAAAACAGGGGTGTATTCTTTCGCCAATTCTTTTTGCATTGTATATCAATGGTTTAGAAGATGAACTCCTGCATAGCGACGAGGGTGTAGCAGTTGGGGACTTGAAGATCCCAGGGCTATTATTGCAGGCAATGTGGTGCTAGTGTCAGAAAGCGAAGAGGGGCTAGCGAAAATGCTGGGAATTGTTGGAAAATATGGGAGCAAATGGAGACTCGAACTTAATGAAAGCAAAAGCAAAGTTATAACTGTGGGCCGCAAAGTGGACCCCACTCGAAGATGGAGAGTGGGGGAGTTCTGTATTCCAGGAGGTAGCAGCACACTTCTTAGTGTAGGAGAGACAGGTGACTACGAGTATCTGGATGTAAATATAAACATCACAGGAAGAGGCATCTCTTGAAACCACACAAATAAATTCATTTTGAAGGGGAGGCGAATCCTTAACGAAATGAAACTTATAGGGAGAAACAGTTTCAACAAGGTTTTCGTGGGGAAAACCATTTGGGAAATGGTGGGTCTGCCAAGTATAACATACGGTATCGAAGTGGGAACCCCTAAACCAGACGGCTGTGAAGAGATTGGAAATCCTGAGGAACGATGCAGACCGATGGATAACGGGGTCGAGGAATGGCGCAGTACTAGAAGCAATCAGAGGTGAGCTTGGGTGGATGAGGATCAAGGACAGGACAGACTTATTGAAACTCGGTTATCTTAATTATTTGGTAAATCTCCCCGACAGCCGATGATGTAAAGTAATGTTCCTGAGAATTTTCACATCAAATATCAAGACAGGGTGGATGGTCCAAGTGAGGGAACTAATAGAGAACTACTCATTGGAGAGCTTGGACCTAGACGTCGGGGCAAACCAAGGTAAAAATAAATCGTCAGAGAAAGGGTCATGGAGGATGGTATCCTTATTTGGCGAGAAGGGGTCAGATCAAAGAGGTCTTTGGGTGGCCTGCGTGATAAAGAGAAGCCTGGTTTTGAAGAATACCTTGACGGCACCGTTGGGGGTTTCACTGTTGTTCAAGCTGAGGTCGCTGTCCCAGGAGCTGAGGGGGGAAATTGGGAAAAATAGTGAAAAGGAGTGCCAGATGTGTAATTTGGGCGTGGTGGAGACCCTGGAACACTTTCTTCTAGAATGCCTAAAATACCAGTCTATAAGAATAAGATTCACTGGGAGTATAATGGGGAAGTGGGGTGGGAGAATGAAGGACATGTGGTTAGTGGGAGACTCAAAGGAGAGGGTTAATATGCTAATCGGAGAGTTTGGAAAGAATGGGGCAAGGGATGTCATCAAGCCGTTCGTCTCCGAGTGTTGGGAGGAGAGAAGAAGCGTGGGGATAGGGAGGCAGTTGTGAGTACAGGGGTAACCAAGGCCTTCTCATCCGAGAACCGCGACAAATCATCGGCCGGCCAAAGTGTTATTATTAAGGAGATGACGGTCACAAATCCTTATCGGTTAATCACTAATACTGACCTTCTCCATTTTCTCACCTCGAACCCGTTGATTCCCCCATCCGTTTGTACCCGGTGCTTCATTAATTAAAATTTTGACAGTAAAGACAAAATCGTGACAAAAAATCATAATTGCAGCGTTATCTGCAAAGCGCTCGTATCCCAGTGGGCGTATCTGCATTGTTTCTATAATTAAATTCCACTTTATGTTCCGTGCCGTAAAGAAATCAATTCCACAAAGGAACGGAAGACAATAGTGGGACTATGACAATGCGCCCGTGTTAACCAACAATACTCACAACGAAGACAAACAGATTATTTTTCTGTTATAAAAAGGACAAGCAAACAAAAAATATGTTAACATAATGCCGAGGTTGCAAACGTACGGAAGCGTATTGATGCCACGCTAAAAAAAAATTTGAAGTTTCGTAACTACGAAAACATTTTCGTAACTACGAAAACTTTTTCTTAATTACGAAAACACTTTCGTAAGTACGAAAACACTTTCGTAAGTACGAAAACTTTTTCGTAAGTACGAAACCACTTTCGTAAGTACGAAAACTTTTTCGTAAGTACGAAACCACTTTCGTAAGTACGAAACCACTTTCGTAAGTACGAAAACTTTTTCGTAAGTACGAAACCACTTTCGTAAGTACGAAACCACTTTCGTAAGTACGAAAACTTTTTCGTAACTACGAAAACTCTTTCGTAAGTACGAAACCACTTTCGTAAGTACGAAAACTTTTTCGTAAGTACAAAACCACTTTCGTAAGTACGAAACCACTTTCGTAAGTACGAAAACTTTTTCGTAACTACGAAAACACTTTCGTAAGTACGAAAACTGTTTCGTAACTACGAAAACACTTTCGTAAGTACGAAAACTTTTTCGTAAGTACGAAAACTTTTTCGTAACTACGAAAACTTTTTCGTAACTACGAAAACACTTTCGTAAGTACGAAAACTTTTTCGTAAGTACGAAAACACTTTCGTAAGTACGAAAACTGTTTCGTATATACGAAAACTCTATCGTATATTCGAAAACGCCAGTTTTCACTGTCTAAAAGCATCAATCTTGGGGAACATGAAGTGGAGCCGGGGATGGAAGTTACATTCCCGGTCCTTACATCCATAAATTGTTTATAATGTGAAATCTGGACGATGCTTCTCCAATTTGTCTATTTCCATCTCTAAATCTTTAAATCGACAAAATTTTCTCAATATTGTATATAAAAAACCAACAATTGATCATATTTATTAACTCATTTCTCAAGTTCTTGTGAGAACCACTGCTTTCCTGTTTTCCCATCCATGATGGAATCTTCGCTGCGATTCAATGGTTAACACGTTGGGCTTCAGAGCAAATTAAAACAGTCGTGACGCATCTGGAACATTTGCCCTTAGGAAACACACGTTTTGCGCACCCATCATACCCCCCCTCCCCGCACATTATACGGTGGTTGTATTAACATTCCCCCTTTACTTGATGGTCACAACTGACCGGCGCTTCGCTATTAAGACAAATCGCGTTTCCAACATAATATATTATTTTTTCCATCCTTTGTTTCAATTTTTGCCAGCAAAACAAATGAAGCGAATGATCTCTGTGACAAAAAATGAAAATTTGTAGTTATTCACGAAGTTACGAAGTTGTATTGTAAGTGTCATTTTGGGTAAATTGTTAAAGTTGAATTTTAACTAGCCCCTTCTCGACACTCCCTCCCCCCCCCCCCCCAAGAACAATGGACAAACTGGCCCTCACATGTCCTTCCCTAAACCGAAAAGAAGCAATTTTAACTAAGCGCCCCTTCCCCGCTGCAATGGAGAAACTGGCCATCACCTGTCCTCACGTAAACCGATAAACCGAAAAGAAGCAATTTCAATTGACCGCTACCACCCTCCCCGCGCACTGCAATGGAGAAACTGGCCCTCACCTGCCCTCCCCTAAACCGAAAAGAAGCAATTTTAACTAACCGCTCCACCCCCGCTGCAGTGGAGAAACTGGCCCTCACCTGTCCTCCCACAAACCGAACACCCCGCTACAAAGGAGAAACTAGCCCTCACCTGTCCTCCCGTAAGCCGAAAAGAAGTAATTTAAACCCTTTACCTAACCTCAAAAGCTGTCGACACTTGCCAAAAAGTTATTGAATAACTAATTTTCTTCATTTTTTGTCTCTAAAACATAAATTGTGAACCCTCATTGGAACGGGCTCGACGAGCTCGTTCCAATGAGGGGTCATAACCTATGTTTTGGAGACAAAAAAATGAAAAAATGATGAAAATTAATTGGCGATTTTTGAGAGTAGCGTTGGTCGGTTTTGACCGTTACGTTTGGTAAAGGGTTAACTAACTGTCCCCCTCCCCTGCTACAATGGAGAAACTGGCCCTTACCTGTACTGCTATAGGGCGAAAACAATACTAGGCCCTATGGCCTCCAGTATTTTTTTTCTATTTTGTCATCGGCCAGTGATTTAATCCCAACTGCAGGCGGTGGCGCAGTATTCGAAGACTCACATCAAGTTTATGGTACACGTGCCCACAATGAATGCCAGAACTGTTTGTGCGCGTAGTAGATGGTTACTGAAATTAATCTTCACCAATTGACATCTCTCGGACGGCAAAATATATCAATGTCAATAAAGCCATGAAAACCATGAAAAAGCAGATGCCCATATGAAACTAACATTCAAACAATGGGATAGGGCGGCACCAATAAGGTTGACTCCGCAGGGACAGTTAAAGCTTGCCCGACACTGTATTTGACCTGTTGAAAAAGTATCATTACACTCGAAAATTACAAATAAACAAACATCTTAATTGATACTCCACGTAGCAAAGGTAATCATTTATGAATCAAAAGTAGCTCGGAGAAAGACCTGACATGTAGGGTAGGCTGGTCCCGCTCCTACCACTGAGTAAAAATTCATCATTCATTGAAAGTAGCATAGCACACGTGTACGAATCGTACTTTATTACCTGGCTACCTGGACCATTGGTGGAGCCTTGTCAGACTTTTGGTGGAGCCGATGTGAGACCTGTTTTTTGGTATACGTACTTCACATATAATATGCTATTATGTGTCTGTGTATGGATATGCAGTAGAGGATTGTGGGGGAAGGAGAGTTTTCTTGAAAGTGTTCTCCATGGAACGGTTGGCGTTGCTAATGACATGGTGACGCCATAGTGCGCACGCGGGGTCATAGAAACGTTGACCTTGTAGATTTCCACTGGACAATCCGATATTACGTTGTTCGGGACATAGTGTATCGGGCTTCTCGATCTGGACCGGTATGGCAGTGTTGTATTGGGGGTATATAGTACTACGTATGACTGTTAGTCTACAGTTAGATGAACATTTGCTACTTTTAATCTATCAAAATGCTTTATTCCAGCATATGGGTACTAATGGTAGGTCATTTGGTGCATTGCTTGGTGGGCCGTCATGGTAGCATAGAATGAACGGTCTGTACTCCTCTCCTGTTGGTCCATTATCACTCATTTGCTCTACTAACCCGTCGAATGTGTTATATCATCGGATTGTTGCTATTGGCGGTACGAAATATGGACTAGCGGGGACTTTTGGAGACTGATATGACAATGGTGGTTAGGGGACTGATGGGCACTGAAGACAGGACTGGGCTGGGCTGGGGACGTTTGAGGGCTAAGTATAATTATGGTTTGGGGACTACTGTTGAGAACTGAATATACTGGCAATTTGGGGACTGTTGGGGACTGAAAACAGTTGTAAGTTGGGAATTGAATATAATGGTGGTTTGAGGATAGATGAAGACTGAGCTAGTGTGGTGCAGTTGAAGACTATTGGAGACCAAAGACAGTGATGATTTAAGGACTGTTGTGGACTGAAGACATTGGTGATTTGGGGACTGAAGACCGTATTACTTTGCGGGCTGAAGGCAGTGGTGTTTTGTGGACTGCTGGGACTGAATATCGTGGTTATTCGGAGACTGTTGGCCAGGCTGTTGTAGGTTGTTGTAGTTGTCAGTGTTGTAGTTGGTTTAGTGATTGTATTGGTGGATGTTGTAGTGTGCTTGGTATAGTAATGGTTCCTGCAGTAGTTGTAATGGTCAATCTTGTAGTTGTTAGTCTTGTTATTGTAGCTTGCTTCGTCACTGTGGTGTTGAAGTGGTTCGTATAATAGTGGTCGACGTATTAGTTGTAGTGGTCGTTGTTATGGTTTTTGTGTTATAGTTGGTTTAGTCATTGTAGTGGTTTTGTTATTCTGATTGGGATAGCAGGGAACGAGGAAGTGGTATCCGAGGTGGTTTTTGTAGTTGTTCTTGCTGTAGTCGTTTAGTCGCGTAGTGGGTGGTGTTGTAGTGGTTGTTATAGCAGTGGCTGGTGTAGTATTAGTGTAGTTGGTGTAGTAGAGGTTGGGGTAGTAATTGTGGTGGTGGTTGACGTAATGGTTAACAAAGTTGTTAGTGGCTGCGGTGGTTGATGTTGAAGTTGGTTTAGATATTATAGTGGTTGTTGTATTTGGTTATTTTTGTACTCATTTGTGTAATACTTGTGTTGGAGTAGTAGTTGTCGTGATTGTGTCGTAGTGGTTGGTCGTGTTTGTGTAGTTGTTTTTGTTGTGAACTTTGTTGTTGTAGAAGTTGGTGTATTAGTTATTGGTACAGTGGTAGTTGTAGTGCTTGGTGCTGTAGTAGTTGATGGTTTAGTAAATGTCAGTGCACTAGTTTTGGAGTTGAAGTAGTTGATGTGGTGGTGATTGATATAGTCCTTGTTTGTGTTGTAGCAAAATAGCCAGTGTGAGTGCAGTAGTGAATGATGGTGCCCACATAACCACGTGCTAACAAAGAAACCAAGGTGTCAGGCCCACATGACCACGTGCTAACACAGAAATCAAGGTGTCGGCACCCACTATACAAAACGGACGACGGAAACACATATCCCTGTAACAAAACGCACTGCGCATGTGCACAAACACCGCCCAAGTATCACTATGGGAATGACGTTATAACATGGCCGATCAAGCGGGCAACCATGGCAACCAAACAAGACGTAACTGGGTCACGCGATATGATGTCATCTCTGGGGTCCGGGCAGGGACGTGTCGACAGGGTGTGTGTGTGTGGGGGGGGGGGTTATTACCCCCCCCCCCCCCCCCCAATCCTGGCCAATAATTTCCTGTAGTTGGAAATTCGGAGATAAGTCATGAGTAGTGGGAAATTGCATCTTTCTGGATTTTAGAGCTTCTTTGGTGATGCTGATGTCTCCTTTTCTTCCCAAAATTCCAACTTGGGTTCAAATCGGCAAAAATTCCAACTGGTACTATTTACAACTACAGTGTACGCAACATCGAGCTTCATAAGTATGCATGAATTGGATACAGTTGTAAGTTTTTTTGTCGCATCTCCATTCTGTCAGCAATTGAAAATATGAATAGCTTTTGTCATTTAAATTTAGTTTTTATTCAGCCTCAACTGATTTGGTAATTCATGATTATAGTGCGATAACATTGCCATTATTTGTGAAGCTATAACAATGGTGTTCAATAAGTTCAACTTGACAAAGTCGAAGTAAGTTATCATATTGCCATTTCACGAGTGAATGTCTGTTAGGCTTAGTCTGTCATTTTTAGCTTAACTTGACAAAGTCAAGATAAGCTATTGCCATCACGCGTGCGGAAGTCTGCGAGTCTGTCAGTCTGTTCCCATTTACTTTAGTACAGGTTACACCCCGAAAACGTTTAGCACAGTCTATAGATCGTATTTATGAAGGGATTTTATTGTAACCGTGACGGCCGCAGGGGCGCGTAACCTAGATTCCTTTAGTACAGTTGCATTTATAAGGGATTTCATTGCAAATTTGTAGGATCACTCAGTATAATGCCTAGATGAGAACATGCTGTTTTGGTTGTGATCGGTCAACCCTGACGGCCAAACAGGCCTGTGATCTAGACTTGTTTAGCACAGTCTACAGTTCATATTTATGAAACCATTTCATTGTAACTTGGAAGGATAACTCAGTATGGTGTCTAGATGAGATTGTCCTATTTTGGTCACGGCCGGTCAGCCGTTACCACCACCTGGTCACGTGACCTAGATTCCTTTAGCACTGTGTACGGGTTGTTTTTATGGAGGGATTTCATTGTAACTTAGTAGGACAACTTGGTATGCTATTTAGATGAGTCCCTTCTATTTTGGTCATGATCGGTCAACCGTGACCGCGCCGAGCCGTCATGTGACCTGGATTCCTTTAACAGATCCTACAAGTTATATTTATGAAGGGATTTCATCGTAACTTGGTGGGATGACTCGTTTTGGAATAATTTTACTGTAACTTGGTAACTTTGGTTGATATAAACTGTGAGGGCCACATTAACCCAGGTCTCAATTCTTTAGTACATTCTACACCTCAAATTATTTTTATTGAAAACCCAGCGTACAGGGAACGGAAATTAACGTATTCCCAGTTATCGCAATTCTTGTCGTATTTCATAATTCTGGTAGATTAGAAGTACCAAGGACTAACTGTAGACAAACAGGCGTATATACCTTCAATACTACAGCGCTATAACGGCCCAACACTAGAAGCCCGATATACACTGACCCGACCAATGTAATATTGGATTGTACAGTGGACAACACCAGCGGTCAATGTTTCTTTGAAGCCGAGTGCGCATCTTGACGCCACCATGTCATTATCAACGCCAACCGCTCCATGGAGAAAACTTTTAAGAAAACTCGCACCCACCCACCCCACCCACCCCACCCACCCCATTCCTCTACTACATATACATACAAACACACATCACTATACATATCATGACGTATTATATATGAAGTATGTATACCACTTGCGGAACGCAGTTCCAAATGGAGCATAACATGTCTCACGTCGGCTGCACCAAAAGTGCGACAAGTCCCCATCAATGGCTCAGGTATTAAGACCCGATCCATACATGGCTCAGGTATTAAGACCCGATCCATACATGTGTGCTATACTACTTTCAAGGAATGGTGGAGATTTTTACTCATTGGTTGTAGCGGGGTCAGCCCACCCATATCGCCTCTCATAGAAACTTATCGGGTCTTTCTCCAAGCTACTTTTCACTCCTAAACGATTACCGTCGCTACTGTGCAGTATCAGTAGTGTGTAATGAGGTTTTCGTTCCTCATCACCCCGGCCCTGAACCAGAGACATGGCTAGAGGTTTCCGATTGGGGGCGGGGGTGTGTAGGGTAGTGCATTTGAATTTCGAACTGGGGGGGGGTAGACGGGAGAAAAAGTTTGAAATGCAGCCATGAAAGGGGGCCTAAAATTGATTCTAGTAACTGAAATGCCAACACATTTTTGATAGAATTATCAGGTTATTATTATTTGGTATTATTCTAGGAATTGAATATTGGCTAAACAAATGCTCAAGCTGAGAACTTTGAGAAATTCACACAATGGCACTATCAGGTAGTGTTGGAATAATATTGCATAACAATTACTTGTTTGAACTAATTTAGAGTAGTTCAGTCATTGAAGAATACACATGCATTTGTGTAACTGTTACCTGTACTGAGCCTGTACTAGTTAACAGATTGGTCAACTGATTTATATAGGATTTGAGGTTCTGAGAAAATTGGAGCATTAAACTTGATTGCTACTATGTGTATCACACAAAAATAGAACCAAGAAGATAAAACAAAACTCAAAATTTAGATGTTTCAACTAGCTAATTGTTCACTAAGCTGCTTATGGCATTCAGATTGAGCAAAATGTGTGGAATTCATCTACGATCATGTGCGTTGATTGAATTCATTTGCCACTGCTTGAACATAGTCAGATTTTGCTTGATTTGCTTGTAGAATGTAAAGTACTACTTGTACTATACTACCACTAGTTACACTACTACCATGAAAGAAATCAACATGAAACTGTCTGGAGAATAAGACTCGAACCTCGCAGCCTTCATGGTCAACCGATCTTGGCCAAAGAAGAATGTTTAACATCTGAACATAGCAAGTCATTTTATTAAGCTGCAATGGACATCCTTCATGTATATACTGAATTGAACAATTTTGGGATTAGAACTCCTGCACCCAAAACAACTGACCATAGCAACAAAGGAGTTTCTCATTTAGATATGACCCTGAACTTACAAGTTTTGTGGTGACCAGAATTAAAGGTTATAGACAATGTTGAATAAATGAAAGTGTCAGTGATACTGTAACTTAACTTGAGTGTGTGTAGTGTTTGGTGAAAAGGATAATGTTCAATGTTTATGAAAGAATTTTGAGATACGACAAGCACTGTGATAATTGAGGATATGTTAATTTCTGTTCCCTGTACGCTGTGTTTTCAATAAGAATAATTTGAGATGTAGACTGTACTAAAGAATTGAGGCCTGGGTTAATGTGGCCCTCACAGTTTAATGTTTGTCAACCAAAGTAACCAAGTTACAGTAAAATTATTCTGAGAGTATGCTCGATTGAATAGGAGTAAAAAAAACAACCCCAAACCACCAAAAGGGACTTGGATTTCCCCATTTTGGTTTTATAAGAATAGTGCTATTAGACGCGTATCTTTGTATAAGAGTACTGGTTCGGATTCCTGTAGAAACATCGGATAGAATTATATAAATAGACCCGACGTGTTTCGTTCAGAATCCTCTGCTTCTATCTATGCTATAGTTTCTGCCCATCCCGATCTGTTCGACTATTACTGGTAGAAGACTACAGTATTGGGTGACAACAATCGAGGTAAATCATAGAAAAGATAGTTGAAGAACAGATGGAAGCCAACGGTAAAACTACCAGGAGCAGTATAGGAGCTTGGAATCCCACCTAGGAATCTAACTTATAGAATCCCTTTTATGGACCCCCCCCCCCCCCCCTTGGGACTGTTTTTGTGGTTAATGTTGGTATAGTAGCTGTATTGAATGATGAAGTGGTCGATAAAGTAGTGGATGGTGTTGTAGTTGTTGGCGTTGTAGATATTGTTATGACAAAACTCTTGTCGGTGTCGTAGTTGTTTGTTTTGTCAAGGTTAGTGTGGTAGTAGATGATGTAGTAGGTGTTGTAGTTGTTAGTTTTGTCAAGGTTAGTGTGGTAGTAGATGATGTAGTAGGTGTTGTAGTTGTTAGTTTTGTCAAGGTTAGTGTGGTAGTAGATGATGTAGTAGGTGTTGTAGTTGTTAGTTTAGTCAAGGTTAGTGTGGTAGTAGATGATGCAGTAGGTGTTGTAGTTGTTAGTTTTGTCAAGGTTAGTGTGGTAGTAGATGATGTAGTAGGTGTTGTAGTTGTTGGTTATATCAAGGTTAGTGTGGTAGTAGATGATGTAGTAGGTGTTGTAGTTGTTAGTTTTGTCAAGGTTAGTGTGGTAGTAGATGATGTAGTAGGTGTTGTAGTTGTTAGTTTAGTCAAGGTTAGTGTGGTAGTAGATGATGTAGTAGGTGTTGTAGTTGTTAGTTTTGTCAAGGTTAGTGTGGTAGTAGATGATGTAGTAGGTGTTGTAGTTGTTGGTTATATCAAGGTTAGTGTGGTAGTAGATGATGTAGTAGGTGTTGTAGTTGTTAGTTTTGTCAAGGTTAGTGTGGTAGTAGATGATGTAGAAGGTGTTGTAGTTGTTAGTTTAGTCAAGGTTAGTGTGGTAGTAGATGATGTAGTAGGTGTTGTAGTTGTTAGTTTTGTCAAGGTTAGTGTGGTAGTAGATGATGTATTAGGTGTTGTAGTTGTTGGTTTTGTCAAAGTTAGTGTGGTAGTAGATGATGTAGTAGGTGTTGTAGTAATTTGTTTTGTCAAGGTTAGTGTGGTAGTAGATGATGTAGTAGGTGTTGTAGTTGTTGGTTTTGTCAAGGTTAGTGTGGTAGTAGATGATGTAGTAGGTGTTGTAGTTGTTAGTTATATCAAGGTTAGTGTGGTAGTAGATGATGTAGTAGGTGTTGTAGTTGTTAGTTTTATCAAGGTTAGTGTGGTAGTAGATGATGTAGTAGGTGTTGTAGTTGTTAGTTTAGTCAAAGTTAGTGTGGTAGTAGATGATGTAGTAGGTGTTGTAGTAATTTGTTTTGTCAAGGTTAGTGTGGTAGTAGATGATGTAGTAGGTGTTGTAGTTGTTGGTTTTGTCAAGGTTAGTGTGGTAGTAGATGATGTAGTAGGTGTTGTAGTTGTTGGTTATATCAAGGTTAGTGTGGTAGTAGATGATGTAGTAGGTGTTGTAGTTGTTAGTTATATCAAGGTTAGTGTGGTAGTAGATGATGTAGTAGGTGTTGTAGTTGTTAGTTTTATCAAGGTTAGTGTGGTAGTAGATGATGTAGTAGGTGTTGTAGTTGTTAGTTTAGTCAAAGTTAGTGTGGTAGTAGATGATGTAGTAGGTGTTGTAGTAATTTGTTTTGTCAAGGTTAGTGTGGTAGTAGATGATGTAGTAGGTGTTGTAGTTGTTGGTTATATCAAGGTTAGTGTGGTAGTAGATGATGTAGTAGGTGTTGTAGTTGTTAGTTTTGTCAAGGTTAGTGTGGTAGTAGATGATGTATTAGGTGTTGTAGTTGTTGGTTTTGTCAAGGTTAGTGTGGTAGTAGATGATGTATTAGGTGTTGTAGTTGTTGGTTTTGTCAAGGTTAGTGTGGTAGTAGATGATGTAGTAGGTGTTGTAGTAATTTGTTTTGTCAAGGTTAGTGTGGTAGTAGATGATGTAGTAGGTGTTGTAGTTGTTAGTTTTATCAAGGTTAGTGTGGTAGTAGATGATGTATTAGGTGTTGTAGTTGTTGGTTATATCAAGGTTAGTGTGGTAGTAGATGATGTAGTAGGTGTTGTAGTTGTTAGTTTTATCAATGTTAGTGTGGTAGTAGATGATGTAGTAGGTGTTGTAGTTGTTAGTTTTATCAATGTTAGTGTGGTAGTAGATGATGTAGTAGATGTTGTAGTTGTTAGTTATATCAAGGTCAGTGTGGTAGTAGATGATGTAGTAGGTGTTGTAGTTGTTAGTTTTATCAATGTTAGTGTGGTAGTAGATGATGTAGTAGGTGTTGTAGTTGTTAGTTTTGTCAAGGTTAGTGTGGTAGTAGATGATGTAGTAGGTGTTGTAGTTGTTAGTTTTGTCAAGGTTAGTGTGGTAGTAGATGATGTAGTAGGTGTTGTAGTTGTTGGTTTTGTCAAGGTTAGTGTGGTAGTAGATGATGTAGTAGGTGTTGTAGTTGTTAGTTATATCAAGGTTAGTGTGGTAGTAGATGATGTATTAGGTGTTGTAGTTGTTGGTTATATCAAGGTTAGTGTGGTAGTAGATGATGTAGTAGGTGTTGTAGTTGTTAGTTTTATCAATGTTAGTGTGGTAGTAGATGATGTAGTAGGTGTTGTAGTTGTTAGTTTTATCAATGTTAGTGTGGTAGTAGATGATGTAGTAGGTGTTGTAGTTGTTAGTTATATCAAGGTTAGTGTTGTAGTAGATTATATAGTAGTTGTTGTAGTTGTTGGTTTTGTCAAGGTTAGTGTGCTAGTAGATGATGTAGAAGGTTTTGTAGTTGTTAGTTATATCAAGGTTAGTGTGGTAGTAGATGATGTAGAAGGTTTTGTAGTTGTTAGTTATATCAAGGTTAGTGTGGTAGTAGATGATGTAGTAGGTGTTGTAGTTGTTAGTTATATCAAGGTTAGTGTGGTAGTAGATGATGTAGTAGGTGATGTAGTTGTTAGTTATATCAATGTTAGTGTGGTAGTAGATGATGTAGTACGTGTTGTAGTTGCTTTAGATGCTGTGGTAGTTGAAATTGAAGTAGTGTGTGTAGTAGTGGTTGTGCTTGTAGTTTACTTTGATGATATTGTCAAGGGTGGTGTTGTAGTGGACTCTCCAGTAGTTGTAGTGGTTGGTGTAGTGGTGGTTGTTGTGGACGTTGAGGTTATTGGTGGTGTTCTCGTTGTGGTTGGTACAGTGGTAGTTATCATTGGGGAAGCCGAAGAACCGCTTGTAATACGTAATTACATATACAGTTCTTCAGGTTCACCGCTATTGCACCAATGTTTACTACACCATCAATCACTACTGCACCCACACTTGCTATATCAGTGTCTACAACACCAACAAGGACTATATCAAACACCCCCACATCAACTACTTCAACTTCAAAACTAGTACACTGATCTTTACTACACCATCAACCACTACAGCACCAAGCACCACAACTACTTCTTTACCAATAACTAATACACCAACTTCTACAACAACAACGTTCACAACACAAATAAAAACAAAGGGAGCGGGGGCTCAATAGAAATACCCGCCCCCCCCCCCTTTGCCGTACAGCCATCTGAATGTGGTGTACCCCCCCCCCCCCCCCCCACACACACACACCCAGTAAGATGTACATCAAATTTAATTGCAATCAGTTCACCCAAACTCACGTTAAAATTCGGACAATACAAAAAACATGTTTCCTAAGTCAAAAAAAGGACCATAACGCTGGTGAAAATAAATGGACCATGTACACTTTCAAACTTACCTGCATTACCTCCCAAGTAAGCCCTATGCCAAATTTGGTTACGATCAATTCAAGTTCAAATTTGGACGCCAAAGTGTTTTGGACGGACGGACGGACGGACGGACGGACGGACGGACGGACGGACGGACGGACGGACGGACGGATTTCTCGGCGCACGGACGGGACATCTCGGATGGACGGATGGACGGACATCACTCATTACTATAGTCTCCCGAAAATTTTTTTTCGGGAGACAATGAAGTTACAGCTTTCGACACAACGATCGACATCTCAAATTCAACCACAGTATGAAGTTATAGCTTCGAACACAAAAAAACTAAACTTATTGCACGGACACCAAAAATTTATTTATAGTAACGGTGACATTGACCTTTGACCTGTTGACCTCAAACACAGTCCTTATGATCGACATCTTAATTCCAACCACAATATGAAGTTAGAGCTTCGTACACAAAAGAAAACTAAAGTTATTGGACGGAAATTAAAAATTATATTTACAGTAACGGTGACCTTGACCTTTGACCTACATCCCAAGAGCAATCTCAATCATTATCCTAATACGGGCAGCCTACCTGTGAAGTACGAGTACTGTGCAACCAATGGTACAAAAGTTATTGCCCGGAAACGAGTGTGACGGACGGAAGAACAACCGGAAGGACGGACGGACGGACGGACGGACGGACGTTCCAGCGGACGGACGTATGGGCGGAAGGGTGAGTGGACAAAGTGATTACTATATGCCCCCTCCCTTTTCAAAGGGGGTACAATAACCACATAACCACGATCAACCAATACGACGGGGCGCGGTGGCTCAGTAGGTAGAGGTGCAGGCTGCAAGCCGAGAGGTCCTCGGTTCGAATCCCACCTGCGGCAACCGCGTTGTGTCCTTGGGCAAGACACTTCACCCCCATTGCCCATGTAGGGGCACGATGACGCCGTGTACTAAGGCGTACTGCACGTCGAGGGTACGCATGTCTTCAACCAATCTAACCCTGCCTGTGCTGCAGTGTGGAGTTACGATGTTGGGGAGCTGGCAGCTGCTCGTCGTTGCTCGGTGGTTCTCTCCGGGTACTCCGGCTTCCTCCACCCGTAAAACTGGCACGGTCATGATTAGCCATTGTGCGGAAGTATATGACCTTAAACACCAATAAATAAATAAATAAATAACCAATACGACAAAATAACCAGAATTACTACATCAACACAAGTATTACACCAGTGAGTACTACAACAACCAATACAACAACCACTGTAATGTCTAAACCAACTTCAACACCAACCACCGCAGCCACTAACAACTTTGTTAACCATTACGTCAACCACCACCACAATCACTACCCCAACCTCTACTACACCAACTACAATAATACTACACCAGCCACTACTATAACCACTGCAACTACAACGGCTAAACGACTACAGCACTAACAACCACAAAAGCCACCTCGGCTACCACTTCCTCGTCTCCAGCTATCCCAATCAGAATAACAAAACCACTACAATGACTAAACTAACTATAACACAAACAACCACAACAACGACCACTTCAGCTAATACGTCGACCACTATTATACGAACCACTTCAACACCAACCATCACAGTGACGAAGCAAGCTACAATTACAAGACTAACAACTACAACATTGACCAGTACAACTATTGTAGGAACCATTACTATACCAAGCACACGACAACATCCACCAATACAATCACTAAACCATCCAGATTTAACATTATAAACTACAACACTGACAACTACAATAACCTACAACAGACTGACCAACAGTCTCCGAATAACCACTATATTCAGTCCCCAGCAATCCACAAAACACCACTGCCTTCAGTCCGCAAAGTAATACGGTCTTCAGTCCCCAAATCACCAATGTCTTCAGTCCACAACAGTTCCTAAATCATCACTGTCTTTGGTCCCCAATAGTCTTCAACTGTACCACAACAGCAGAGTCTTCATCTGTCCACAAACCAACACTATATTCAATTCCCAACTCACAACTGTATTCAGTCCCCAAAAGTCGTCTCCAAACCATAATTATACCTAGTCCTCAAACGTCCCCAGCCCAGCACTGTTTTCAGTGCCCATCAGTCTCCAAACCACCATTGTCATCAGTCTCCAAGTCCCCGTTAGTCCATATTTCTTACCGCCAATAGCAACAATCCGATGATATAACACATTCGATGGGTTAATAGAGCAAATGAGTGATAATGGACCAACAGGAGTACAGACCGTTCATTCTATGCTACCATTACGGCCCATCAAGCAATACGTCAAATGACATACCATATATAGTACCCATATGCTGGAATAAAGCATTTTGATAGATTAAAAGTAGCAAATGTTCTTCTAACTGTAGACTAACAGTCATACATAGTACTATATACCCCAATACAATACTGCCATATCGGTCCAGTTCGAGCAGCCCGATACACTTTAACCCGAACAACGTAATGTCGTATTGTCCAGTAGATATCCACAGAGGTCAGCGTTTCTATGACGCCGCGTGTGCATCATGACGTCACCAAGTCATTAGCAACTCCAGCCGTTCCATTGAGAACACTTTCAAGAAAGCCTCCCTTCCCCCACAACCCTCTGCTACATATCCATATACAGACACATAACAAAACACACCAGTGTGCCAGTTTCTTCATTGTAGCGGGGGGGGGGGGGGGTAGTTAAAATTGCTTCTTTTCGGTGTACGGGAGGACAGGTGAGGGCCAGTTTCTCCATTGCAGCTTGGGGGGGGGGGGGCGGTTAGTTAAAATTGCTTCTTTTCGGTTTAGAGCGAAGAGGGGTGAGGGCCAGTTTATCCATTGTTATGGGGGGGGCAGGGGAGAAGGGGCTAGTTAAAATTCAACTTTAACAGTTTACCCAAAATGACACTTACAATATAACTTCGTAAGTTCGTGAATAACTACAAATTTTCATTTTTGTCACAAAGAACATAACTTACGACTCTTCATTACGACGCGCTCGATCAAAGCGTTCCAGAGGAGATCATTCGCTTCATTTGTTTTGCTGGCAAAAATTTAAACAGAGAATGGAAAAATAATATATTATGTTGGAAACACGATTTGTTTTAATAGCAAAGCGCCGGCCAGTTGTGGCCATCAAGTAAATGGGGAAGGTTAATACAACCCCCGTATAATGTGCGGGGGGGGGGGGGGTGGGGAGTGGCAAATGGGATCGCAAAACGTTTTTTCCTAAGGGCAAATGTTCCAGTTGCGTCACGACTGTTTTAATTTGCTCTGACGCCCAACGTGTTAACCATTGAATCGCGGCGAAGATTCCATCATGGATGGGAAAACAGGAAAGCAGTGGTTCTCACAAGGATTTGAGAAATGAGTTAATAAATATGATCAATTGTTGTTTTTTATATACAATATTGAGAAAATTTTGTCGATTTAAAGATTTAGAGATGGAAATAGACAAATTGGAGAAGCATCATCCAGATTTAACATTATAAACAATTTATGGATGTAAGGACCGGGAATGTAACTTCCGTCTCGGCTCCACTTCATGTTCCCCAAGATTGATGCTTTTAGACAGTGAAAACTAGCGTTTTCGAATATACGATAGAGTTTTCGTATATACGAAACAGTTTTCATACTTACGAAAGTGTTTTCGTAGTTACGAAACAGTTTTCGTACTTACGAAAGTGTTTTCGTAGTTACGAAAACGTTTTCGTACTTACGAAAGTGTTTTCGTACTTACGAAAGTGTTTTCGTAGTTACGAAAAAGTTTTCGTACTTACGAAAGTGCTTTCGTAGTTAGGAAACAGTTTTCGTACTTAGGAAAAAGTTTTCGTACTTACGAAAGTGTTTTCGTACTTACGAAAGTGGTTTCGTACTTACGAAAAAGTTTTCGTACTTACGAAAGTGGTTTCGTACTTACGAAAGTGTTTTCGTAGTTACGAAAAAGTTTTCGTACTTACGAAAGTGTTTTCGTAGTTACGAAACAGTTTTCGTACTTACGAAAGTGGTTTCGTACTTACGAAAAAGTTTTCGTACTTACGAAAGTGGTTTCTTACTTACGAAAAAGTTTTCGTACTTACGAAAGTGTTTTCGTACTTACGAAAGTGTTTTCGTAGCTACGAAAAAGTTTTCGTACTTACGAAAATGTTTTCGTAGTTACGAAACTTCAAATTTTTTTTTTAGCGTGGCATCAATACACTTCCGTACAAACGTACTAGATACAGTTCCAGTTGAAAACACAAAGGTGATTGAAATAATAAACATCGTGATGATAAGATACTGTTTGGGGGCAGAAAAAGATGACTTCATAAAATTGAAATAAAGGTCAGTGTGCCATATACATGTCCCGCGAAGTCTACGAATGAACATAACTTTTGAACTGAGAAACATGGAAAACCGATCTTTTTTGCTTCGCGAGGCCTAATAACTTACTGATTTATAGATAGCGAGGTTTTCTGATTTTTTGCAATATCGCTAGTGTCGAATGTTGCAAAATATTTACGTATAAACATCTGGTCATAATGGTGCGCTCCAAAATCAGTTGGGTTAACATCCAATCCAAATCAACTGGGTTGAGTAAATATGAACCCAGTTGAGTTGGGTTGATTTTTAACCCATCTGATTTTAGAGTGTGGGTAATGTAATCTTGTGGTCAGGACACTTGATAAATTTGTTCAAATCAGGAGCAAATAGTAGGGTCATTTGTTACTTGGGTTTGTGACATTTCTAATTTTACATTGCATCTTCCATATATAGCCCGATTCCCAATGGAAAGCACCCGGAAATGAACAAGTATGGCTTACACGTGATTTGACCCTATGACTAAAGGCTGTTGTTACAGCAATAATTATTAACAATCAAAAAATATAAAAAACTAAAACCAAATCTTGAATGTATACCTAGGGATGCAAATGTCCAGAGTATTTCAGATGGCATAGTAAATAGCCTAACAGAGGCAGGGAAGGATTGTATAGGAAGGGTGAGGGTCCCAACGAGAGAGCTTGGATACAGGGTTAACGAGTGATTGAAATAGGCTATAAAAGAAAGGAAGGTAAAATGCGCTGCTTACAGAAGAAGTAGGAAGCTTAAAGGGGTGGATAACAATGACACGAGACTAACGAAAGGAGAATATGAACTGGCACGGAAAAAGGTGAATGAGATAAAGAATAATAATAGGAAGGAGCGCAATTGCAGTCTTGCCAGAACAATAAAGAAAACGGGGGGTTCGAGCTGAAACGTATTTTGGAACTGGGTAAATAAACGGGGGAAAAGTAGTGTGCAGAGTATCAAAGTGGATGAGGAAAGTACAGAAGATAAAGGCCGTATCGCTTCAGAGTTAGTCAAGCACTGGGAAAAGATAAACGATAGGCGATGGGGCAGTGGGTCCCCACCAAAAAGAAATACACTGGTGGAGGAGAACCTATCCAATCGTGTATGTAGCGAAATAACGGCAGAAGAAGTGCGGAACGTGGTCTCGAAATTAAAAAATGGTAAAGCGGGAGGGACTGATGAAATTCCGAACGAATTCCTCAAAAATGGAGGGGAGGCACTTATTGAAGTCCTGACAAACCTTTTCAACCTGGCTCTGCGAAAGCAAGATGTCCCCAGAGAGTGGAGGGAAAGTAAGGTGTCGTTCATACACAAAAAGGGGGATAAGGAAGTTCTAGATAACTATAGGGGCATATCAGTTAGTAGTAACATCGGAAAAGTATTCTGTAAGGTCATATACGGTAGACTGGAGGAAGTTATTGAAGAGAAAGGTTTTTTAGGAGAAATTCAAAATGGTTTCAGGAAAGGACGAAGAGTCACTGATCACCTATTTACACTCACCCAACTGATAGAATCAACAAAGGCTGAAAAGAAGAAGATGTTTCTGGCATTTCTAGATGTGAAAAAAGCGTACGACCGAGTGTGGAGGGAAGGTATGTGGCGAAAGCTCGAGGGCATCGGACTGGGGGGGGTGGGGGGTGACTTTGTGGGAATCATGAAAGCACTGTATACAGATGTGCAAAGCCAACTCAGTCTAGGGAGTATCACTACAAAACGAGTCCCTATGGATATAGGCCTCAAGCAGGGGTGTATCTTTTCTCCGATTTTGTTTGCATTGTATGTTAAAGATTTAGGGGACGAACTAATTCAGAGTGCGGAGGGGGTAAATATAACGGGAAGAGGGGTGTACAGAAATTACTCAGCCAAACTGATTCTGAAGGGGAAAAGAATTCTGAACCAACTAAAACTTTTAGGGAAAAATAGTTTCAACAAGGTCTTTGTGGGGAAAACACTGTGGGAGAGGGTGGGTTTACCAAGTATAACGTATGGCACGGACGTGATTCCATTGAACCAAACCGTTATTAAGAAGTTGGAAAGTACTCAGAATGATGCCGGCAGATGGATAACAGGGTCGAGTAATGCTGCAGCTTTGGAAGCAGTAAGGGGGAGCTTGGGTGGATGAAAATCAAGGACAGGGTAGATTTGGGAAAACTGTGTTACTTTAACTACTTGAGAAACCTGCCTGACAACCGGTGGTGCAAATTGATGCTCGATACCATTTGGAATTCTAATATAGAAACGGGGTGGTCAAAACATGTGAGGGAACTAATGGACAATTACTCTACAGAGGTCACAAACATAGAAGTAGGAATGAAAGAAGGCAAAAGGTTTGTCAAAGAGAGAGTCATGGAAGATTGCAATCGAAACTGGCGAGCATGGGTAAGCGTGAAAAGATCACTGCAGGGGTTACAATATAAAGAAAAGCCAGCTTTTGAGAAGTACCTAGATGGCACCTTTGGAGGGTCACTGCTGTTCAAACTGAGATCAAGATCTCTGGCGCTTCGGGGAAAAATTGGGAGAGATGGGGAAAAGGGATGCCAAATGTGCCACTCTGGAGTAGTGGAGACCCTGGAACATTTTCTCTTGGAATGCCCACAGTATATACCTCATAGAATAAAATTTACTGGAAGAATAATGCAGAAGTAGGGTGAAGAAACAAAGGATAGATGGCTGAAGGGGGACACGAGGGAGAGGGTAGGAATGCTTACTGAAGAAATTGAAAAAGAGGAAGTGAGGGACACTATTAAGCAGTTTATATCTGAATGCTGGGAGGAGAGGAGGGGAAGAGGGGGTGGGGTGCAGGGGGTATGATGGCCTTCTCGTATGAGGACCGCGACAAATCAGCGGCTGGCCAAAGAGTTATTATTATTATGTAACATTGTTTGCCATGTTGACTTGAGAAGTCTGCTCACATTTACCCGAATGTATTCCAAACTTAATGAAATCAAATCCACGAGAACACTGAAGCTCGTGGTTATTAACAGTGTTATTTTCGCAGAAGTATTTAACAATCGAGACGTACCGTCCAATCAACCAGTCAAATCGTCCATTTACCTAATCGGTTTAGTCAGAACGGCTTAAACACAGAAATAACCTGCGCTCGCCGGCACGGATCGTTTTTCGATAAACAGCCAGGTCTTGAAAAACCTCAGAAAACTGTCCACAGTATTTAGTTTAAACAATATTTATTTCCAAAAAATAAACAAAAGATTAAAACAAAGACAAAATTTAGTGGATCCGACAGTAAACTGAAAACTTAGGTATGTTTTTTCCACAAACAAGAGAGATACATACATTCGCTTATTAGAATGACAGGTGTTGGTTCATTGATTAACATGTTAAGTTGGTCTTTACACCTGTGGCACCATTTATACTTTAGAAAATTAATACATGGAATTGCGTGTATGGGAGAGATGGAAGGGATATGAAATGGAAAGAGAGAAAGAGGAGGTTGGAATTGATGCTAACAATCGTTCTCCAATTGCCATGGAAATACACTTACCCGTATTTGAAAGAATGAGTAGTAATGTCAAGGTGTTTCTGTGACGCGGCTTAGCATCAAAGTATACAGAAAGGCAAATAAGCAAAATTAATAAGCTTTCACATGTCCTGCCAAACAACTACTGAAACAACCATTGCAATACAACCCGTTCCCCCAACCGGCAAACAACACTACAAGGGGATGGGCACACAGTAACACATTCGGCCGCGATTACTGAAACCTTTTGGAGGTGAGACTATTATCGTGGACCGCAATAAAAAAATATCCCGGATCGCTTTATTAGAGTAAAACTCAAAGTCACACAACAGAATATTACAATCGAATGGATGCCTTAACAGTCATAATGTGATACCACGGGAAGAGAGATGGATTGGACATCTCGGGAAGAAATGTTCAGTAGTTTTATGTTCACCACAGAAGTGAAGTAAGTTAAGGAAAAGGTGATCGATGAGCGTCCTTTTCTCAGACGAATCCAACAATGGTAAACTTGTGACTCGCTTAAAGGTGAGTCGAAATAATATTGCAGAGTGTGAAGGCAACTGCGATTAACACTTTACCCAACGAATCGGCTGCATCCGCCCGCGTAATATGCAAATTCAGCAGTGGAAAAAATATGAGTTTTCAAAATATTTCAACAAAACCATATCATGTTACCCCTCGTTGGAACGAGCTCGTCGAGCTCGTTCCAACGAGGAGTCACGTGATATGGTTTTGTTGAAATGTTTTGAAATATTAAAAAAATATTTTAAAAAATGATATTTAAAATAATAAATTTTGATATCGTCTGCGTTGGGTAAAGGGTTAACGTAGTTTTTAAAGTTTGAAAGCGAAGTGTTTTCTCGTATATGTACCGAAGTATCATTCCATAGCTCTGTGGCTGAGAGAAAACGATGTTTTAGTTCAATTAAACGGAAAGCGAAGATCTCGTTTGGACCGAAGATTATATTCTGGAGTCCTAGAAACAAAACGTGGTATTTTGTGTGACGGGTAAGCAGGGGGAGTGTGATCGTACATTTTGAAAAAAATGAATAAGCTTATGCTTTTCGAACCTAGCTTGGAGAGATTCCTAACCCTTCTCTACATACAGCAAACCCTAGCACATATAGTTGCTCCTCCGACAATTCAAGCCCCCGTACGTTGTATTTTTCAAGCTGTTGTGCACAGTTGTACACAGTTTTAGCCATCAAGGTACTCTTCAAAACCTGGCTTCTCTTTATCATGAGCATAAAAAGTGCTATCTCATGAGTGCATGTGCTGAAGCATTATAGATGAAGCCATGCTGCACTCAAGGTAATTTAATACTGGATTTAATATTCAGTGTTTTGAACAAAAATAGGACGGGAGCACGGGACGCAGTGGTTAGAGAATTGAATTTCAAACCGAAAAGTCCACGGTTCGATCGAACCGTGGACTTTTCGATTTGAAATTCAAACGAGCAACTATCAAAACACAACGCAGTTACAACTGCGCTGTGTTTTTGAGCAAGGCACTTAATCCCGATTGCTTACACGGGGACATAGTGGTTCTGAGCACTAAAGCCCACTGCACGTTGGTAATGCACTTGCTTTCAACCAAACTAACCTTGCTGGTGCAGAGTTAGTACATTGGGGAGTCTGACAGTAGCTCGCCGCTGTTCTGTGATTCTCTTCGGATTATCTGGTTTCGTCTACCTGTAAAACTGTACGACTCGAGGTTACCCAACTATCGAGAGTGTCGTTAAACCCAAATAAAAACAAAAAAACAAGAAAATAGAAAAAATCTTTTCGCGAAATGGGTTTAGTAATACCTGAAGGTTTTTGCCTTTTCCCACCTCTGGTTGCATGTAGCATTTGGTATCAATTATACCTGAGAAGCATAGATATACACTCTGTTAGACGGCCATGATATAAAGTACAATACGTTAAAGTCAATGGGAAAGCGGCAGCTAAAATCTTATTTGGTAAATGTGTCGTCAACACGTCTCTTGAGTTTCAATGTGTTTGATGTGCCTTCTGGCACATAGAACATATTGGAACTCAGGGGACGAACTGATGTGTCACGTGTACGCTGACAAATCTTCAGCTCATTGACTTCAAGTTCACAACGGGAAATACTATCATAACCACCGACATTTGTTTATGACAGGCACTTCAAGGTTTTGTGAAACATAAGGATTGTTTATTTGTTTATTGAAGACTAATACCAACTTGAACGCCCAATGTCATATCGCATTGGACACTTTTACGTGCAGAGAAAACATGAGTACTTGCATTGAACGACCGCTGCAAGTAGGATTTGCAGCTACTGAAGGCAGGGAAACAAATACAGTACGTACGTGGAGAGTGGATTGTAACTAAATCACCCGCGGAGTGGAGTTATCGCCCAAGATATAACTTTAAAAGTTTGTACATATCGACAAAAAACACAAGCAATGTTTCAGCCAATGGACCTCCGGGTTTAACCCGGAGGTCCATTGGTTGAAACTTTGCTTGTGTTGGTTATGCTTTGCAACAAATTTGAAATTATTGCTTGGGTGGAATCTCCACTCTGCGGGTGATTTAGTGATAATACACTCTCCACGTACTGTAAGAGCCATATAATCCCCAAAATAGCGTAGTATAGCATTACTGCAAAATCACGACGGGCGGAGTTTCCACGAAAATCTTATCTTAATTTTTTTTAAAAAGAAATACCACCACTGACAAATTTTCTGTTAATGGCCCTAGTTATAACCTGGTGGTTCATGGGTTGTAAATTTACGGGAGCTTCTTATGTATTGTTCTAATTTAAAAATAAAAAAATTAGAAACCGCAGTATTCGTTAGCTGTCAGTAGTATGTCTCGCACGTTTGAGGGATAGGTTGCAGGACCTCGGTGCAGGACCTCGGAAGTGACGTCATGTCACGTGACCTAGTGGTGCCATGTTGTGTTGTCATGGTAACCCGCGTAAGCGACCATGTTGTGACGTCATCTCCATATTGATACGTGGTGTAAGTGCGCATGCGCAGCGCGTGTTGTTAGGGTGACATGTGTTTCCGTCGTCCATTTTGGATACTGGAGGCCGCCATCTTGGTTTCTATGGTAGCACGTGATTGCTATGTTACCCAATTTTTCTGCAATAAGACGGGGTATTTCAGAGGGTATGTTCGATTGTAGAAGAGTAAATCTAGTTACCACAAACAACCCGACAATCCTTCCAAATCACCAAAATCCACCCGAAATCACCGAAATTGACTTTATTTGATACGGATTTCCCATTTTATTGGTTTTATTGACTTAGCACGTAGTGCCATAGTACTAAGGGGGTATAAGGGGTGCGTTCGATTGAACAGGAGTAATGTTCTGGCTTTGAATTCGCACAGATTCCCTTTTTGGATCCCTATCACATGACGTTGTTCCCACTAAAAGACACGTTCCTTTGGTCATTACCCAGAATTCTCTGCTTCTATCTATATATGCAATACTTTTCGTCTACCTGACCATGTTCCTTTATCCTGGAGTATACTCCAGTAGCGTAGAAGAGCCTATTATTTGGAACAGCTTTGCTTATTATTATTATATTTAGCTATTCTAGTCTACTCTTGTTAGTTCTGACCCTATTCCAAGTACTCTTGTTGTTTCATTTATCTAGATCAATTATATAAATTATAACTAACCAATCAGATTGCTTGATTTCCCATAACCTGTATGCAGAGTTATCTCCCTTCTGTACAACAAAAGCCAATATCATTCCCAAAGCCAATATCATTCCCAAAACCAATAAGCTATCGAGCCAATTCAACAATGACTTCAAGACTCTGAACAGATACGACCAGTCACTACAAAACAACGAAGTAAACATAACAAAGTGAAAGAATAAGAATCCTATAAAAGGTATCCTCAAATAATGCAATACCGGGCCATAGGTATCCTCAAATACTGAAATGAGTCGAAGAGTCGTTCGAGGAGTCACTCGAATGAGCAGTTACTCGATAGCTCATTTACTCGATGGACTTCGAGTCATTCGAGCAATATGCCGAGTCAATCGATCGAGCAATTGCTCTAAGACTCATTTGCTCGATGAGCTTCGAGTCGTTCGAGCAATGACTTATCAGTAACTGCTCGATAGCTTATTGGTGATTTCGGGTGGATTTTGGTGATTTGGAAGGATTATTGGATTGTTTGTGATAATTAGATTTACTCTTCTACAATCGAACATACCCTCTGAAATACCCCGTCTTATTGCAGAAAAATTGGGTAACATAGCAATCACGTGCTACCATAGAAACCAAGATGGCGGCCTCCAGTATCCAAAATGGACGACGGAAACACATGTCACCCTAACAACACGCGCTGCGCATGCGCACTCACACCACGTATCACTATGGAGATGACGTCACAACATGGCCGCTTACGCGGGTTACCAGGACAACACAACATGGCGCCACTAGGTCACGTGACATGACGTCACTTCCGAGGTCCTGCACCGAGGTCCTGCAACCTATCCCTCAAACGTGCGAGACATACTACTTCTGTCAGACCTGAATCTGTAATAATATTCCAACTCGGTGTTGGATTGCAGTCGTGAAGATATGCATTGTTGAAAAATTTGAAACATCAAAATTCATTTTTTCACAGGTCCTGCCGGATCTTTTTAAACAGAAAAAGCCTAAGTTTCTCTGAAAATTACAACATAGACAGGCTAACTATAAAACCACGCTGGGTTGGATTTCCACTTAACAACAATTCACGATTTTCTGAAAAAGAACAATATTGACAATTTGTTCATGACTCAGTTTCTTGTGCTCTATGCACAGAAAATATTGATGGTCATGAGGTGGAAAAACTCCCTCGCCGTGATCTTAAGTACTCCACCTCCGTGAACTGTAACTGCAGTCGATGAGATAAACTTTATTAATACGCAATAAAACTGCTCTTATTTCATGAAGGTTATTACAAAGAGAGCAACGATTTTATAATTGTTAACCCTATGGAACCAAAAGACCGATTGTCCAGTCCAGGATCGTGATAAAATAGATAGTTAGCGATTTTTTGTAGTCGACAAAACAAGATTTTCATCGTGCAGCCCCCAAGGCTGAACGTTGAAAATCTTGATTGGGTTTGCCCCAAGTTACGAATATAGTCTCGTCCACCTGATGAAGCTGAACTGCGTGTAGACACATCACGGTTCAAGGGGTTAACTAATAGTTAATGTTTTGATTTACCGGTTTTTCGGGTTATTTCTACGCATGTCAACCAATTAAATGCAAATGAAAATGAACGAAGTGAAAATACCGGATCAAATTAACCCGAAATGCATTTATAGAGAACTACGAGTTATTGATGGAGAAAGCTCTTGCTAACGTGTCTATGTGGTCAGAAATCATGGAATACGTTTCTTAATATAGTAATATTAATAACACATTGTTCGCTTTTGATTTGTCGCGTGCCCTGTGTCCCCAAATGCTTCCCTATCCCCACAACTCGTCGCTCCTCCCAGCACCCGAAAACGAACTGTTTGAGGACATCACGTACCTCATTCCTCCCAATCTCTCCGATAAGCATACTAACCCGCCCCACTGTGTCAACCAATGCCCACATATCCTTCATTCTCCCATCACAGTTCCCCCCAAAACTCCGAATGAATCTTATTCTCTGAGTGAGATTTTGGACATTCTAATAGGAAGTCTTCCAGGATCTCCCCTCCTCCTACAGTACACATCTAGCACTCTCTTCGACGGCCTTTTCCATTTTTCCTTAAGCCCCAGCGACTGGGACCTCAATTTAAACAGCAGTGGCCCCCACAAGTGCCAACAAGGTACTCCTCGGGTACTCTTCTCGAAAGCCATTGGTATTCTTGACACAGCTGTATAGAAAATGCGAATTTATCTGGCTTTTCCTGAAAAGAAATACAATATACATTTTGAATAATTTTGAGTATATATCCAAGACTGGAAACATTCAGTAATTTTAAACAGTGCCAGTTTTAACTTTTAACCTGCTGAAAATTTTAAAAATATTTTAGCAAATCTAGTCATGGATGTTGTAAAGCAGTCATTACCAGATTTAATGAAAGTCATTTGGAAATTTATCTCAAGAAACCGTTGGTCAAAAGCTTTATTTAATTTATAGAGGTACATTTTATTACAAATGTCCAAATTTTACTCATTCTTGTGGCAAGAGATTTGGTGTTCATTTTAGGAATATCCGCAAGCAGCAGGTAAAGATCAATCCTCCAGACAGTCAAACGCAGACTTTGAATGCAAACTCAGCTAGGATAGGGAGTGCCCGCCACCGAATAAATCACTACATTTGTAAATTGAGGATACAGAAAAAAGTAGCAGGTTGTGAGTGACCTCGTACTGTATTACCAATGCTCGTAAGTTTAAATTTTCCTAGAATCACTTGCGTCGTGTGTATTGTGGACAAGTCATGATGTTTCGTTTAACTGTTTGGTACTACCGTACGGCAAGTACAACTAGCCAGACTTATCACTTGTTTCTGATGGGTTGAACAATTTATTCATATGGCATCCCATGGTATTCTGTGTGAACATGTCGTCATGGGCCAGTGTATTGATTCAATGTAGAAGGCACTTCCATTAACCATTTGATACCTTTGTACATCTTATGACATACGGCATCAAACAGCGCGTTGATACGTTTGTCATTTGTTTTGTTATTATTTTTCGATTTTTTTAAATTTTAACCTCAATTCCTATTTTCTCCCGAATAGTGCTCAGTGACAACCGTTGAGCCAAATGTTATCGCAGCTTAAAATACTAATATAACCTTGCTGTCAAGACTTCTTAACTGGTTGAGTGCTAGACGCCACTATCAGTGTATTCAAAAATGATGATACCAGAGCAAAAGCCAACACTTTCCTTGCTTATATTTCATTTTCAGTCAAACACAAATAATATTTTGTGCATATAAATTTGTTTTATTATAAATTATTGGAGAATGCCTATAAGCACTCTCCAATAATCTGTAAGAAAACAAGTTTCGAATAACAAATTCAGACAACCAAAAATAATCTAGCTTTCAACCAGATAATCACTAATGTAAAAAATATCTTGATATTTGTATTTTCCGACGTTTTACGTCAAATTTTGAAAAACGTTGAAGAAACTGAATTTTCAGTGACGTTTGTACGTCAGGATAATTAAAGTCTCAAAGGATTAATATAAGAACCGTGTTAGATGAAGTTGTGACGTATTGACATTTACATTATTCGAAGCTATCGCCTTGAATGTATTACAACCAAAGCTAGTTTTGACATTTTCTGTTCTTAATATTCTAGAGGTGACAACTCGCCCCATATTTACCTTAGCAACGAGAATTGACCAGGTATCACAAGGTGGACAAAGCAAAAGACACATTCCTCCATGTGGTACTGAAGCATTTCAGATGGCGCCTTGTTTCACAAAAGGGGCGACAAATCAGCAAATAATACGTTACTTGATCTCCGCTATCACTTCAAATGACATTTCTAGGAATTTTCTGGCAAAATTTTATGTTGGGCTGGATACTGCCAATGTCGTTCCTTGAAAAACGGTAGGAAACGTTGTCATCGTCAGAACGTTGACAATAAAGAAATTTATCTAACAATCATACAGATTTTGGCCTGAAAAACACGAGAAACGGTACGTATCGCATTATGTGTTCCGATTCCGTATCATATAGACGACTCATTCTGCTTTCGTATCATATAGATGCAACTTCTGGTAAACACCGCGCTATGACAAATAATATCATCATATGCATTGTTATTTCGCATTAAAATATGAAATTCAACATTTGACCTATTCCAACCCAATTTAAACTGAAAAACGGAAAACAAGCTTTATGTAACGGGATTATTAGATAAATGTATTATCATGACCAAATGCATGTCCTGTAATTTGTATCAGATTCTCGGTCGTGTTTACAATCGGATCACAACTCGCCCTGACGGGCTCGTTGCGATCTGATTATAAACACGACCTCGAATCTGATACAAATCACAGGACATGCACATGGTCATGATAATGTATATGTTTGAAATCCATAACTACCCGGAATCCGACAAACCACCCGGAATCCGATTTGTTTTAGAATGATCGAGATCGTTACAAAACAAATCAAATTTATGAACAGATTCGAAACCGAATCGCACCTCGAACGTTCGCCGGGCTCCAGTCGTGTCCTAGATAATTCACTGGTCGAGTTCGTGAAGGGATATGACGGCATTAGGGGCGAATAAATGTATAAACGAACGAACGAACGAATGCAGTCTGTGTCCGCTCTGCGACCAAATTATTCAGCAAATTATCTTTCAGTAGTTCAACAGTTAACGTTCATTGATTTATTCTCGAGTTCTACAACTGCACCACGTTTCTTTTTACGCACGAACGAATGAATGAATTTTTGACAATGGCAGCTCATGTCCGTTCTCAAAATTATTCAAGAATTTATCTTCAAGTAGTCTCACTTTCATTGATTTATTTAAGAATTCTACAAGTATCTCACGTTTCTCCTTACCTATCATGCAAGTATCCGTGGAACAGCACACGCACTAACGATGTTGGCGCTGAATGCTGTAGACAATCAGGACTTTTTTCCGGAAGTTGGTAGTTTCAAGGCGCCAGCAAATACGGTTCTTGAAATATTTTAAGTAGAGTCTATTTACTGACTGTTATATAACAAAATTGTAGTTTATTCGTTCCCTAAACCTGATTTTTACAGTGTCTAATCAAATTAATCTTAAATTTGAGACTGACATTCGATTAGAATGTTCTGAAAAGTCAATGTATGGCATCTATGAAGATTTTAACTCCCTTTAACCATCTTTAATCCAATTCTACTTATATATTTCGGCATAATGTCAGTCGATGTTGAACTGATATAATAAATAGCTTACAGTAAAAATCATTGACAACCGGGAGCAATCATTACCAATGTTCAGCAATGATGTTATGCCACAGCCTTTCCATACATTCCCAACATGACTCGTCGCCTGAGTGCTAGAATGTTCTATATCCCATAGGGGACATAGAACATTCTAGCACTCAGCCGACAATGTATTAACCTTTTACCCGTCATACACGATATCCAAATTTGTTATTTTTTTCCATTTTTCAAAACATTTCAACAAAACCATATCATGTGTCCCTAAGTGGAACGATCTCAAGGAGATCGTTCCAGTAATGGGTCACCTGGTGTGGTTTTGCTGAAATGTCAAAACATAGTTTGTTCTCAACTTCTCAATGTGTACATTACGTGGGCGGATGCGACAGAATCAGTATGTGATATTACCATCGTGAGACAGGATTGAAAATATTCTCATTTGTGAATCGCATTTTTCAGTTTACTGACACAATAATCAGCAAATTTTAATTCCTTTTTTTCTCTTTCAGTCTACAGACTCGTGTTATCACCATGTGTTAGAGCGCGATGGTTTAGTGGTTACGGCATTGGAATTCAAACTGAACGGTCCACGGTTCGATCTCCGCCAGTGGCAACTTCATTGTACCCGTGGGCAAGGCACTTAATCCCGATTGCCGAGTGGGGGCACTGAGGCGTACTGTACGTCGATGCTGCACTTGTCTTCAGCCAATGCTAATGCCTGTGAGGAGATAGTACATTGAGGAGTCTAACAGTAGCTTGACGTTGCTCGGGGATTCTCTCTGGGTAATTCGGCTTCCTCCACCCGTAAACTGTCCGACACGAGATGATCCTGGCTGTCTAAAGTGGTGTTATACTCCAATAAATAAATCCCCTTCTGTGTGTTGTTTGTATTAATAATATTTTTTTCACAAAACTTATCTCTCAGTGAACAGTTTCTCTGCCCAAAACAAGTGCAAAAAAAACGGCTTGGTCACAATCGCCTTGACCTGATATAGATGGAAACATAAGATGCGGGGCAAGGTGATGAAGATACATTATAATAATATTGACCTCCAAGTCTAGAATTCATTGTATTCATAGTAACTCTTTATCCAACGCCCTCGATAACAAAAGTTATTATTTTAATTACTTTTTTTACTATTTTGCAAAAAAAAGTATTTCAACAAAACCATATCATGTGACCCCCCTCTTTGAAACGAGCTCGACGAGCTTGCTCCAGTGAGCGATCACATGAAATGATTTTTGTTGAAATGTTTATAAAAATGATATTTTTTTTTTTTCATCTTCTCAGTTTGTCAATTACGCGGGCATAAAGTGTTCATACAATACCGAGATTCACAATCAGTACCAAATACCTTGATCTTTATTAGATGGGTATTTCAACAACACTGCTTCTAAATCATATGTACTCACAGTATTAATTCCGGGGTGCAGATTATTTTCGCAAAATATAATCTGCTTCTCGGCAAGTTACACAAATCATATTAAGACTGATGTATGCAAACAATGTTTACACATGCTGTTTTGTGTACTTCGGTTTGAGTGCTTCCGATATCCTAGAGCCTTAGACGGTCGATTTGAGAAGGAAGTTGTCTATCGTAAGGTTCGTGTCTGTCCAAATTAAAATTAAATTAAAAAAAAATAATAAATCGATAATTATAAATAGTAATTGGAGAGAGTATCATTGTAGTACTCGACCCAATAGCAAGTTTATATTAATTAAACCTGTTGGTTAAAATCCAGAGGTTATAAACCATTGCCCTCGATAGCTATATGGAAAGCGGACCGTTCACAAGACACACACAGAACTACAAACGTGTGTAAATGGGTTAGTCGATATGGTACGAGTGCCAGCGCGGAAGGATAAAACGAGAGGACGCAGGCCTCAAGTTTTATCCTTCCGCGATGGCACAAGTTTATTACACGCCTTCACGTTTATAAAGACACACTATTAAAAGGACACTCAGCAATTCATTTGACAACTGTCAACTAAAAAACACTTTTTATCGCCAACCAAATTTGCGAGGGCAACCAGCGTTACTATTTCGTCTCCTGAGTTCCAATGTGTTCTATGTGACTACTGGAACATATAACACACTGGAACTCTATGGATGATTTTAGCTATCGCTAGCGATTCAAATTGTAATTGCGTTGCACGATTTGTAGAATATTCCAGTGAAATTTCGCTTCTATTTAAAAAATAGTTCGTCAATGACTTCCGTTCCGCACTTATGTGCGGAACAGATTTTTCTTTTCCGCATGGTTCAGTAGATGGTTGCTGTAGATGGGGATTACATAGAAAAGGCGTGTAATAAAACTGGATTGCTGGAATGTCAGCGAAAAACGCCGTAACTCAATCTATCAACCACCCAACCCCCACCTCCACCTCCAGATGATGTTAAGTTAATCAAAAGCGGTACCCGCTCCCAGAAGCGATGTTTAATAACGTAACAGATGTTACGCTGCGACTGTAGTCATAGCGTTCACACCATCAAACATCAAACGAAAGCCTAGCACGAATGTCAGCTTCTCAATTCGACCATTGTTTTGTATAATATAATAATTACTAAACTGTGTTTTAAGTATATTCATTTTGCACTGCCGCGAGAAATGAGAACATCATCAACGTTTTCTTTTTTCACAGACTTCAGTGTGTATTCTTTAAAAAACGATCGGCGATAGCGAAGTACCTGAAAACTGAAAATCGTCGAAAACCCTTTTTTGCATCGTTTATTTATAGCACCAACTACCACCCCCACCCCCTCTCCCGCACACCTAAAATTGACGCAGGTGAGACACTTTCTGTATGTGATCAATGAGCGTTTCAGCAATCTAGTTGCATCAAGGTGAGTCGGAGAGTTCAGCTGCCCAATAATATCCAGAATCGTTAAAACAGCGTGACAGCTTGGTTATTCCAAAGCCATCCAAATGGACGTAAAACGTTGCTTGTTTTGTGATATATGAGTAGGACCTTCTCTAGAAATTAGCCACGCTGATCGCCAGTATCGTGGTCAAAGCTGTAGCACTCTGATGCAGCTTTGGCTATGACATTAGCGATGTCCGCGGCTAATTGGAGTGAGTGTAGAATCCTAGTCTCAACAGACTGTCAAAAAGCTCAGGTATTAATACACAAGAACTGTCGGGCAATATCATATTGTGGTCGGGTCAACATGGGTCATCACCACCCACTAAATATGAAGATAGGCGATCGCGCAACTTTCTCGTGAAGATCGATTTGAAGGTATGAAGATTAAGCACAAAAGGGGTCCAAGTTGGCTGAATAGGTTCGGGAGTTTCCCATACCTCAAAAAAATGTTCTCAATGTATAGCCTGTAGCCTTGTATCCAGGATAATTGATTAATGCTGCGGCTTTAGAGATATTTCACTGGCGGTTGTGTCTTCCTCTACAATAATGCTCGGTGGTTAATGCGCTCCTTACGCAGAAGAATGAAACAGTCTGAAATACACAAGACATTTGCAGTGTGAAATGCAAACTATAATGCGCTATTTGCGAGGTCGGAAGTGAAATCACCCACTGAATCGACTTCTACTAAATCGCTATGGGATAGATTTTTCAATTAGTAATAATTTACACTTTCTGAAGACAAAACACAAGAAGCACTTGCCAACTTTCATCACACGGACCACCACGCTGCACCCGGTGGTCTCTGTGATGAAAATTTACAAGCATTTCTTGTGCTGTTATAAAGAAATCTAAATACTTTTCGAGCGGAGAATATATGGCGCTGCGATTAAGTAGTAATCCACTTTCTTCATTCGATATATGTAATCGAATTTTAAAATCTATTTACATCATTGCATATACATGTATCCCAGTAGAGATTAGGAATGACATTAATGATCTTTATTTTACCAATATAGAATTGTTGGGCATGTTGTTTTTCAACGGGAATTGTGTTATGCTAATGGGGCAGTTTGAGTTTGATGGAGACAAAAAATGCACGTACTCGGCGCGCTTTTACTTCAAAATAGTGCATAACATTGTAACAGGACGTCTAGTTTCAAAAGCAACAACCGACCGAATCTACAAAATTCGATAAACACCCATTTTTTATCAACAAAAGAAAGGATTTTCAACTGAGGCTTGATTTGACCGGATCTGTGATGGCATTACCATTGTGATTAAACTTTCTCTGTTTATGCATTTTCAGGCAAAATGATTGGCTAAAGTATTCCTTTATTTTCTTTTCATAACACAATGAACCGAAAAAAACGCATGAAGGCCCGCCTAAACCATACCCCCAATGTATGTCTTAAAAGTTGCACTGTGTGAATGGAAAAGAACCCCTGCACGCTCATATTGTTTCAACATGAAAAGTAATTAATATTTATCTCATCATATTAAAAATACTTTTAAAATAAAATTTAATAAACAATGAAATCCTTATCATGCTTTTACTCCATGTTCAATTTATTAACAGGCAATAGGTGATCATCTGCGTTCATCATTTTACCCAAATCAACGTAAACAATGGCCGATCATAATAATAATCCACAAACTAAACTCACGAGAACAAAACTTTCCAATTTCCGAATAGCCTGAAGGAACTCTTTCTGAGACAAATTTTAATCAATTTCATGTCATCTGGGTTTATATCGAACTCCACATTTACAAACTGTGTTTTCGGTTTCTCGGGAAGTGGTCAAAATAAGAATTGAATGTAATTCAGTGTTGCTTTGAATGGCAGCACCCTCACGTCAAGTGGAAAAGGAGATTGGAGTTTTGTGTGGATGTGTCCTATGACGTTCTGTTTAACTTACGCAATTCATTGGTCAATAATATTTTTAATGACACAAGAACATCTTTCAGCGAAATGTATTGTTATTTCAAACAGAATTTTAGAAAACTATGCCTTTTTGATTCAGTTATTACTAGGAAGCATGATCTGACCTGGTTTTTATTTTAACTTCACAAAGGAGAGAGTTTAAATTTATGGCCCCTCAAGTTTAATTGTAAGTAATGATCATTTGTTTCTGTCTATTTCTTGAGTTATGAACCCCCCAAAAACAAAGACCAAACATAGTGTAAATGGGCGTAGCCCATTTACACTATGTTTGGCCTTTGTTTTTTGGGGGTTCATAACTCAAGAAATAGACAGAAACAATCGATCATTCCATATATAGCCGTGTTTATCTGGCAATAGTGTATAGTGCTTCTTTTTACATCGCCATGTTTTTCCATATTGTTTCAGACTGTAAAAAGGTGCATTATAAAACCTACCACGAAGAAAAGCCTTGGTTTTCTACTTGGCAAAATCGATTTACTTTACATTATTTTTTTGGAACCTGTGAACTAGTGATTTTCGCGCATCCAACATTATAAATACTGTATATATTTTTAAAAATTTATGTTGGTTGAAAATCAGGAAAATGCAGCAACTGTTTCAGCCAGTCTTACAATCTCTTAAATCCTCTGGTGAAAGGTAGAGCAGGCGCATTTTGATATGAAGCTGTAAATGATTCTTTCATACAAATGAACAAACGATCATTCCTCATATGAATGAAGATTCACCGCATATGTAGTTTTATGATACGCCACGTAGTTACATTATGTTGATATCTTGATATTTTCAGTGTCAAATAAATATATATTGAGTAGAATATCTTTTAATGGAGCTCGAAATAATATCTGTATATCTTTGTGAGTAAAGAGAGATTGCATTCAATAAACGATAGTTTACCCAATTTTTATTCGGTCTTCTGGTCCAACCCAGACCTATGTCTCAAACAAAGGAACAAAATAAAGACATCAAGAACATTTTCAAAGTTTTGAGTAACTTAAAAGTTGAAGTTTAATTTTATTTATTTATTTATTTATTTATTTATTTATTTATTTATTTATTTATTTATTTTATTAATGTACAGTAATAATGAATGTTCTAAAAGAATATAAACAATTAACACTTGATTGATAATTATGAAAATAGTGACCTAGATGTGAAAGTCTATTTCCTTTGATTTGAAAATGTACAATAGCATTTCTCAGACACAAAACGCATCTACTCCTTCAAAATTCAATGAAGGAGATCTTTTCGATTTTTTTTTCTTTCGCATACAGTTAAAACTAACTTAAAATAAGAAGTCCTGTCATGAACTGCGCGCTTATCTAGGCTTAATTGTGAGTAGGAATTGCACGAATGGCATCCAAAGCACGGCAGGTTTTCCTGGTTACTCATAGTAAATACAGGCAATGTTTCTGCTAATGGACCTCCGGGTTACCCAGAGGTCCATTGGCTGAAGCATTGCTTGTGCACAGGCCACATGTACACAATTTGATAGCCTTACTATGCCCATAACGCGTAGATTAACACGCGGAGCGGCGTGCTATTTGTGCGCATTTCTTGACAAGACTTCTAGTTTTAACTGTATCTATTTTATAAAAGGTGAGTGTATGATTCTGTGACTCAGTGACTCCGTGATTATGTTCCTGTCTGGTAAGAAGTAGATCTGCAATTTCACTAGAAATTGTCACAATGGGCTGGATTATCCGTCATGTGACTGGTCGACCCCTAGTTCTTTAAATGAACAATCAAACAGTCCTGCACTAAATTGTAATTTAGGTTCCACATTTCCATTGACACATTTTTGGCACGTCTTCGAAGGGTCATTTAACCTAAAGAAGTAATGAATATTAGTTAACTTTAGAGATATTTTTCAAAATAGAACATGGGAGCTTCGGATATGCAACGGCTTTACCAGACACTATCGCACAAAGCCCACTGAGGAGCACGGTTTAGCAACTTTCAAAGGTTGAATCGATATCCATTTCATATTTAACAGAAAAACGGAAATAGTAATTCATTGGTTTTAAACCATTTGAACCCTAGAAGCCTGATAGTATCTTCCATTCCAGTTCAATGTAATCAATTGGAAGAATCCATGTTCGTTGTTTTGGGGGTATTTTCAGTCTGCAGCTGTGAGTTGTTTGAAACTTTTCGTCGAAAAACGGTTGACTTTGCTAGTAACATTGTGACAAGGTCCCCATCAACCATTACACCAACGTTTACTATGTGCATTTTACCAACAACCATAACACTATCAACCACTATATTAAGCACTACAATACCAACAACCACAACTACTGCACCAACAACTACAACACAAACCTTGTGAATACTGCACCAAACACAAAACACTACAACCGCAACACCAACAACTACACAAACCGCTACCATATGATTGTCTCCTACATAATACACATACAGGTCTGAGACGACCTCGTCTGAGACCAACCACAGCACTTTCGTCGGAAGATAGGCAAAATGTTTCACACTTTCACACAGCTGCCGTGAGGAAAGTGAACAAAAAATCAATGGACTCGTGATGGCAGGCGGGGTTGCCGTGACTTCGATTCTCGGTGGGCGATCAGAAACGAACATTTCAAATTCTTCCAAAACATGATTGTGTCCTTCAAACCACACTAACACATGCTTCGTCCGAGGCCAGCCGTAGTTTATTTGTCATGTTGTAGCCAGCGCATTTCACATTTCTGTGTCGCTGTCGACAGGAAAGTGAGCCAAGTAATCATGATATCTTCACCTAAAATTCAAGATTCAAACCATCATTTTTACGGTATGTAATGGTCTATTGGTTTACGTGTTCGACTCTTGATTGCCAGGCGGTATTGCCTAGGGTTCCTTTCCGAGAGACAGGGAATATGGGTTGTCATGCACCACATTCTAAATTCCTTCTAAACGTTAGTGTGTCCTACAAAATCCACACTGATGAATTATTTCACATAATGATTAAACGGTGATTGGCTTGACTACATAATGCGTACATGCGTTAGTTCACAAGGGGCTAATTACATCAATTTCATTAATCGAATATTTTTCTGGTAAATTATTCCGTAAAATGTTAAATACACAAATCGGATTTGCCGAGTGTTTTCCTCGACTGTTCTTACCTGTAGGTTAATGTATTAATCAGACAGATGGAATGATCAACCTGTATGATCTTTATCAGAAACGTTTACAGTGGTCAGATTGAATGAATTAGTCGGAATATTGAAGTTAATATTTCCCATTTTTGGGATACATCGATTACAAATTAAGCATAGCAGATGGCGCCGTGTTGCACTTAACGGACGAAATGTCATCCAATGAATTTTGCTTTCCAGTCAAAAGTATTCTATATTTTTTACAGTGTTACTGTCAGTTGAAGTTTAAGTTTCATTTTATTTATTTATTTATTTTTTATTTATTTATTTATTTATTTATTTATTCATTTATTTATTTAATGTAGAGTACTAATGAATGTTCTAAAAGAATATAAACAATTAAAACTTGTTTGATAATTATGAAAATAGTGACCTAGATGTGAAAGTTTATTTCCTTTCTTTTGAAAATGTACAAAAGTATTTCACCGACACAAAAGGCATCTACTCCTGCATCAAACACAACCGGTGACGGCATTTTCACCAGTAGCACTTGCATAATTTATAATTCAATGAAGGAGATCTTTTAAAACGCAGAATTAAGTACTTAGATGCAACTATCTGATGTTTTGCTTATCTGTTTGACCCATTTGGGATTTATTTATTCCATGTCTTATAGCGACTGTCACGCGTTCGTCACAGCTCTGATGATTCTGTTCCACAATAAATATGATAATCAATTAAGATGATGGTTCTGGATGACTGCCATTGACAGAAGATATAGCTATGCTTGAGTCGAATATCTGGTATCAAGTTCCCCTGGTATTCCAGATGTAGGACATTGCGAAATAGAAATATGCACCGCATAATGACTTACGCAACCGCTTAAATTACTCACTGGTCCAGAGGATGGTCTAAAGAGTCTTAATTGTTTTAAGCGTGCAGTTTACACTCTAAAATCAATTGGGTTAAAATCATCCCAAATCAACTACACTGCAAAAAATATAGGTTTTCTTTAGAACCAAAACTGGTTCTAATCTTGTCCCTGAGATGGAACCAGTTCTGTTTAAACAGTATTTATTTTAAATCAAATAAATTTATAAAGATTAACATTAAATATTAACAGAATTAAACATAAATTGAGGGGGTTTCAGCCGTAAGTTTAGAGCTTATACGAGGTTGTCTCAAATCATTATGAAGCAAAGGAGATATGAACAGTTGGCATATCGAACCAGTTTTGCTTCTATACAGAACCAAAACTGGTTCGATATGCCAACTGTTCATATCTTCTTTGTTTCAAAATGTTTGGCGACTGCGTTGAATAAGCTCCAATTTTACTGCTGAATCTACTTCATTCAGTTCATGTAATATTCTGTTAAAATTGAATGCTAATCTTGGTAAATTTATTTGATTTGAAATAAATACCGTTTAAACAGAACTGGTTCCATCTGGGACAAGATTAGAACCAGTTTTGGTTCTAAAGAGAACCTATATTTTTTGCAGTGTAGGTTGAGTCAATATGAATATATAATTGGGTTCACATTCACTTAACCCGTCCAATATGATTACCACGAATACAATTCGTCTACAGAAATCGTTTTGTACCGTAATGAAAGCAGGCAGGAAACAATGTTTTCAGATAATGAAGTGAATTAACGATTCACCCTTGTCGACTATAATTTTTTAAGCAACTAACGTTAGAGTGTAAATGTTAACCCTTTACCTAACATGAAAAGCAGACGACACTTGCCAAAAAATGATTGAATAACTAATTGTTTTCATTTTTTGTCTCAAAAACATAGGTTATGACCCCTCATTGGAACGAGCTCGTTCCAATGAGGGGTCATAACCTGTGTTTTTGAGACAAAAATTGAAAAAATAATAAAAATTAATTGGCGATTTTTGAGAATAGCGTTGGCCGGTTTTGGCCGTTACGTTGGGTAAAGGGTTAATAGGAACGTACATCTGACCTTCTATAATTTCCCAAACATCTCACTGGATTTAAGTCGCCTCGTCGTGCAGGCAGAGTATACCATTTATTTATTTATTTATTGGTGTTTAAGGTCACATATTTCTGTACAATGGCTAACCATGACCGTGACAGTTTTACGGGTGGAGGAAGCCAGAGTACCCGGAGAGAACCACCGAGCAACGGCGAGCAACTGTCAGCTCCCCAACATACCAACTCCACACAAGCAGGGTTAGCATTGGTTGAAGACAAGTGCACTATCGACCTGCAGTACGCCTTAGTACACAACGTCACCGTGCCCCCATGTGGGAAATGGGGGCGAAGTGTCTTGCCCAAGGACACGACGCGGTTGCCGCAGGTGGGATTCGAACCGAGGACCTCTCGGCTTGCAGCCTGCACCTCTACCAACTGAGCCACCGCGCCCCCTAGAGTATACCATACACATTCATTTGAAACCTGGGACTATACTATAAAACTTTTACAAGTGTACTAGAACTGTATTTTCTAGTTATGACTTTAAATGGGTTGAAATGAACCATTAGCATTATCAAAGATCTAGCAATAGGCCAGTTGGCAAATTGCCATATCTTTTTAAATGCTAATGATTCATTTTAGTCTGTTATATTAATAGGAAGAAAATACAATTCTGGAAAATACAATTGTAAAAGTTTGATAGTATTGCCTCCTGCCCGTGGCAACCAGTTAGAATGGAGGTGTCCCATTGAAGAATGAAGAACCGATAACTGTAACTGCTAACTTAGGATGTGAAAAGGTAGTCGATAAGATATATTCTATTCTCTTCTTCTCGACCAATAGGATCTTTACCGAATCTGTATTTACCATATTACGTCTTTGATACACTGTATATCACGCTATAAACATACTTCAGTTACCAAATGTTTATTCGATCTTCTGGTCCAACCCAGACCTATGTCTCAAACGAAGGAACAAAATAAAAACATCAAGAACATATTTTCAAAGTTTATGAGTACCTTAAAAGTTGAAGTTTTATTTATTTATTTATTTATTTATTTATTTATTTATTTATTTATTTATTTATTTATTTATTTATTTATTTATTTATTTATTTTGTTAATGTACAGTAATAATGAATGTTCTAAAAGAATATAAACAATTAACACTTGATTCATAATTATGAAAATAGTGACCTAGATGTGAAAGTTTATTTCCTTTGTATTGAAAATGTACAAAAGCATTTCTCTAACACAAAACGCATCTACTCCTTCATCAAACACAACCGGTGACGCCATTTGCACCAGTTGTACTTGAATAACTTATAATTCAATGAAGGAGATCTTTTTTTTCTTTTTTTTCGCATACAGTTAAAACTAACTTAAAACTAGAAGTCCTGTCATGAACTGTGCGCTTTTCTTGGCTTAATTGTGCGTAGGAATTGCGCACAATTGCCATATCGAATGGCATCCAAAGCACGGCAGGTTCTCCTGGTTACTCATTGCAAACACAGGCCAAATGTACATAATTTGATAGCCTTACTATGGTCATAACGCTTAGATTAACACGCGGAAGAAATGCCACCCATACGATACTACAATATCACTACCAGAAGCTCGCCATCACCTGATCTGATCAACGTCATAATGGATTTATACGGTGGACATCGACAACGGTCAACGCATCGTCTGGTCACAGCGTCACTAGCAACGTTAACCGTTTTGCGGAAAAACTTTAAAAAACATTGTCGGTTTGAGCTAGACAGGACAGACGTGTGAACAGGACAAAATGCTCCGGCAAAGGATCCGTTTCTACATTATTTTAACAATAGCTTCTCTGACAAAGCTCCGCATAATAAAAGAAAATTCATGCGTGCTGTACTAACCCTGCCTGTGCTGCGGTGCAGAGTTCAGAGTTACGATGTTGGGGAGCTGACAGATGCTCGTCGTTGCTCGGTGGTTCTCTCCGGGTACTCCGGCTTCCTTCACCCGTAAAACTGTCACGGTCACGATTAGCCATTGTGCATAAGTATGTGACCTTAAACATCAATAAATAAATAAATAAATAAATAAATAAATAAATAATGCGTGCTGTACTACTCTTGAGAATTTTTTAATACAATAAACAGGTCAAATGAACACTGTTTATTTATTCCGACATTGAATTTCCTATGAATTGGCTTTAACAGTAGTAGCAAACAATACTATCCAGGGGCCAGAACAAATATTCCTATAGCAGTTTCGTATTTGAAGTGGTATTTTCACTTTGAATATTCTTCTCTTTTGTTTTATTAGCCGATGCCATAGCCTTGAGCTTGAGATGTCGTGAGAAAAAGACGGACTTCAGCATTCATCAGATCAATAATAAATTTACATTTAACCACTATGGGAGAGAAACATTTCTTACTCCTTTCTTGGCATGAAACAAGTTTGATTTGAAGATCGTTAACCCTACGTTCTCTTATTGACATTTTAATCAAAAAACCTCCCATGATGCAATTATGTTTTTAACGCTACGAATTGGCCGCCTAATTTACAAATTGAACAGTTGAAAACGAAATAATAAAATGTCCAAAATGTCAACAAAACCATATCATGTGACCCCTCATTGGAACGAGCTCGACGAGCTCGTTCCAATAAGGTGTCATATGATATGTTTTTTTTGTTGAACTTTTTTGAAAAATTTGAAAGCAAGTTAATCAGAATATAAATTTTAAATTTTGACATCGTGTTACCTAGGTAAATGGTTAAGCAATTCAATCTTGTATGAAAGAGCACATTGAGCTCCGTCAAGCAAGCTTGAATTAGTTAAATTTCTAATTGCATTATGGGAAAAATGTGGCGGTAAGGTAATAATATGGAAATTTCGACATCAATATGAAGAGGGTTAACCATTTATACAATTAGATTTATTTTAGGGAATATATTACAGTTACTTATTATGCCACGGACCTCCGAAGGAGGATTCGGGGGTATATAATGAATACCTCTGTCCGTCCGTCCGTCCGTCCCTCATTCCGTCCCCGTCCATCCGTCTGTCTGTACGTCCGTCCGACCCTCTGCCCGTCTGTCCGTACAAAGTTTTGCACTGTAATTTCAAAACCATTGGTCGGATTGGGACCTCCTTTGGACCTGCATGGGGGAACGGATATGCACAAGGAACGGGTTCCGTCCAATAATTTTCCCAGAGTTATGGCCCTTTTTCACTTTTTCGACTTTTGAAAATTTTCATGCCCCACTTTAAGGCTACTTCAAACATGTCTGCGGGTCGGGAGCAGTGGCCCACACTTTGCGTTGCTCTTGTTTATTTATTCATTGGAATTAAACGACAGCCAGGGTCACCTCGTGTCGGACAATTTTATGGGTGGAGGAAGCCGGAGTACCCAGAGAGAACCACTGAGCAACAGCGAGCAACTGCCAGACTCCCCAACGTACTAACTCCACACAAGCAGGGTTAGCATTGGTGGAAGACAGGTGCGCCATCGACGTGCAATATGCCTTAGTACACAGCGCCATCGTGCCCCCACGCGGGCAATTCAGATGAAGTGCCTTGCTCAAGGACACAACGCAGTTACCCCTGGCGGGGATCGAACCGGTTTGAAGTTCAGTGTCGTAACCACTGTATCGCCGTTATAGTTACTTCAAATGTACAATTCGAGGAAAACTGTTAACAAGTAAATTACGTGAGGAGTGAAGTTTAATCCAGTTAGTAACTCAAATTGTGTTAAACGCAAGAGGCGCAAAGAATCGGTCACTTGATCTCCAAGTTCAGTCCGGTTGCTCATTTCCAGAAATCCTGCACGTGTGCGCCGGTCCGTTCACAATAATTTCAGAACGGCAATTATAAAGGCCGGCAGAGAATTGTTAACCGGATCGCGATTTGGTAAACTTCCACATCTAATTTTTCTGCCCGTCTGTCTGACCACAGCACTGCATGAGCTTTCTAACGAAAACGAAACGCAAAAATATTGAATCTCAGATGCTATTTTCGTACATTTATCTTGATTAGGTCTTGATTTGGAACATTTTATTTATGAAAACACGGTCCGCCGATGTGAATCTGTAAGTAGCAGGGCTTGTAAGATTACAGTACGGACCGGGAACTGGTCGTAATTCACTCTTGGGCAGTGATGTCCACGCATGCGTTTACCAGGTTATAAAAATCGTCAACAGCAAAATTTTAATTAATGAAGCACCGGGTTGTACCCGGTGCTTCATTGATTAAATTTTTGATGATTATTCCTATAATTAGTGTTTGGAATCTAATATTATTGTGTCCGTCGAAATATTGCTCACCACGGAAAGTGACCAGTCCACGGCGGTGTACTGTAGTATGAGGCAACCTCACGCATTGAACTGTCGATTTGCGTAGCGCCAGGTCAGGAACTGGACACCACAACATTCCAATGGCGGAAAACATTGTTCAGTCTTCTTCCATGATGGCACATTCTTCTGCATTCTACGGCGAATCAAATGATTTGTCATATTCTTAAAGTTATCCGAAAACATTGCATAATAAGTGAGAGCAAACTCGAAAGACGGTCAAGACGATTTTGCATTTCATTATCGCGAAAGTTTTTATTCGATACTTGGCATCTGACCTAGAATACTCTTGTTCGGTCTTTTTTCGAAACTGGGAGGCTGATTCTCGGTGTGCTATAACTAATCTTCCTGAGAATATAATTAAAAGGCGTCCACTGGAAAGGGGATAAGGGGGGAGGGGAGAATCATTGTTGATCTGTCTGTGTATACATATTTTTGGCTTCTCCTAACATTGCTATGTATAAAACTGTCCTACTCTGGGGGCCAATACTATAAAACTTTTACAACTGTCTTTTGTAGAATTGTATTTTCTAGTTATGACTTTAAATGGGTTAAATAAACCATTATTACCACTCAATCGATAAGTTACTAGTCGATTAACATAAGTTTGGAGGCTCGTTAAAACTCCATAATTTCAGTGACGTCATTGGACGGAGCCGGGCCGCGGGCGATAATGGTATAAATAGTCATCAGCGGCCCGCGGCCCGGCTATTTTTAGATTCAAGTTAGCTGTAACAGGGAGTGGTAATAATAGTAATAACATAATTGTTGTCAGGCATCATGATTCATTATGCAGCAATGATGAACAGCCCCATAATGCCCTCCAAAATCATGTTATTGTTTTATTAGCATTTTCAAAAATCTGGCAATTTGCCAACACATCTTTTAGAATGGTAATGATTCATTTTAGTCAGTTATATTAATAGGAAGCAAATACAATTCTAGAAAATACAGTTGTAAAGTTTTATAGTATTTGCTCCTGTTGGCGTACCTAGATCTGTTCATCTGTTAAGTTCATTTTACAAACAGACACATCCTTCAGACTTCCTGGAGATTTATCATTTACTCTTTCTTTAATGTTACGCCCCCAATTTTTCTTTCCGTCTAATATGATTACTACAAATACAATTCGTCTACAAAAATCGTTTAATATCGTAATGAAAGCAGACAGAAAACAATGTTTTCTGATAATGAAATGAATTAACGATTCACCTTTGTCGACCATAGTCATCTTGTTTTACGAGCGAAAACCCATCATGGATAGTCTCGCCAACCACATAATACCTTGTCGAAATAAGACGTTGAATTCCCAAAGGAGTAAGTTCCACTTAGAATGTTTCGGTCTCAAAAAGATGAATTCATCTTCAACAAATTGGTTTAACTGCGTATTGAGTCGTTAAGTTCCTGAACACACATTTAACAAAAAATAAAATTGCATACGAATTAGATTCGTTCAATGTGCGGAATATATTTGTAAATTCATTCAGGATGCGATCTGTCACACATCGCTTTCTATTCGCACAAGCTCATTGCTGGCCGACAGAACATCTTGCAAAGATTCACAGAATTTGACTTATGGGTTCAACCCAGGAGATATCGCGGCTAAAAGTTTGCTCGTGGCTGACAATTTTCGACATTGGAAGAGATTTACGGGAAAGTTAGCTCCATTTAATTTCCCAAAGCTGTCAGTAATTATTTAACCCTTTACCTAACATGAAAAGCAGACGACACTTGCAAAAAAAATTCTTGGATAACTATTTTTTCATTTTTTTTTGTCTCAAAAACATAGGTTAACCTATGTTTTTGAGACAAAAAATGAAAATATTATGAAAATGAATTGGCGATAAAAACTGAAACTTCGAAATGCTGGTGAATTTGTACCGTTTATGTGCGCATCATTTCACAAACGTCAGGCATTTTCCTGTAGAGGAGAATAAACATACAGAAGCTGTTTTTGCAGTACTTTATCTCAATCACATGGTTCTCGCCAGATCACCGAAGTTAAGCAACGTCTAGCCCTGTTAGTCATTGGATGGGTGACCGTCTGAACGATCGAACATAAGGCTCCTAGAAAAATACCTATTGACCGAGAAAACTGCTAAAGCATTTTATATGGGGGTGGGGTGGCTCAGTTGGTAGAGGTGCAGGCTGCAAGCCGAGAGGTCCTCGGTTCGAATCTCAACTGCGGCAACCGCGTTGTGTCCTTGGGCAAGGCACTTAACCCAAATTGTCCACATGGGGGCACGATGACGCCGTCTACTAAGGCGTGCTGCACGTCGACGGTGCGCATGTCGTCCACATGTCTAACCCTGCCTGTGCTGCAGTGCGGAGTTATGATGTTGGGGAGCTGGAAGCTGCTCGTCGTTGCTCGATGGTTCTGTCCGGGTACTCCGGCTTCCTCCACCCATAAAACTGTCACCCACACGATATGGCCTTAGCTGTTAAAGTGTCGTTAAACCCTAATAAATAAATAAATCCCTATCACTTTGAACGTTTCGGCTATTATTCTCATTTACAAATAAAACGGCGTTTCAACCGTCTTTTGAAGATCTGTAACTTTTTTCCTCCTCTTTATATCAACAGTGTGCGCGTCTTGTCATATAATACGGACACTGCCCTTAATATAAATATCTACCAGGTGAGATTTGTTATTTTTTCCTGGGAAGAATATTAACTTGTGTGGCTGTGTGTTAATTACACTTTAATTAAATCTTTTATAATTTATTTACAGGTTGGCTTTGATTATTGAAAGTAGATATTTATTTATTTATTTATTTATTTATTTATTTATTTATTTATTTATTTATTCATTCATCTAATATTACAGGATTAATTTCATTTGCTTGCGCTGCGTCTTTGCGACTTGGTTGTGCTTTGGGTTAAGGAGGTTTTGTGAGTTGTTCTCATCCGTGCTGTTTCAGTTTGGTTTGTTGGCGGGAAATTCTATTTTTGGTCACTCTGATCTTGGTTGTCGGTATGTCAGTACCTCTTGGTTTATGTGGAGGCTCTGTTTGAAATTTGAAGAGGACCTTTGTCAGTTCGATTTGGTAAGATGATTTATTTAATTGTTTATAAAACGAATATCAATAGTATGTACATCTGCAGTGTGATCGGCGTTTTAACCCCGATCAACCCGCAGATGATCATACATTGAAAAGTAGGAGAATTCTCCTTTTTGGCGATTCTAAATAACAAGCCTTTCATTTCATAAACTGGGTACTGATGTTTGTTTATCTTATTTTTCAGGGTCATTAACATTATTGTCATAATGTGATGTGAATGTGATGTAAATATAGATGATGACTTAAATGTTGTGTATATATAAAGAACTGTGATAACTGTGAATAAATATGTACATATAGACTTCAGCAGGAGTTCCACCCAGTATTTTTATCGGACCTAGGATGAACTCACCACCCACTCTGCGATACTTGCAAATTACTGTTATGAGACGTAATACTGATAGATATTCTTAAGGATGAACTTTCTCTGTGAACTGTTTGCTTCTAATTAGATTCCCATAAAACGCAAAGTTTTCTTTTGTTATTTTTAATAATCGAAAACAACAGACAGCTCTGAGAGCTGTCTGTTGTTTTCGTTTATTAAAAGTAACAAAAGGAACCTTGGCTTTATTTTTTACTGATGCCTTAGGTGTTTCTCAACAATTGCTTGCTTCTATTGGACCTTCCTCGTTCGTCTAATAATTTTAAGACAACTTTAACGAAATTCGATTTTCATGACGGTCTGAGACAGGGATGTTGAGTTTTTGAGTTTTAGATATCAAGTGATTAAATTCCGAAAATTCCATTCTATGGTGCCATCTGATACAATTAGACAATTTTTTCTTCATAATTATTTATTACAAATCTCATGTTCACGAGCAGATGCTTACAGTATTTGGTAGCAAACAGTTGGGTAACACTACCGTCAATATATAATGCCAGCTTTCGCCATCTGTTTGCAACTTCATATCCGCATTTCCATTTTTCGCTTTTTTTTTTGTTATTCAGGTTTCGTGATACTTTCAGCAGTCAAGGCCAGCTAAGTCACATCGTGTCGGATAATTTTAAGAGTGGAGGAAGGCTAGAGGGCCTGGAGAGAACCATCGGACAGCGGTGAGCAACTGTCATACTCTCCAACTTACTGACACCACACAAACAGATTTAGCAGTGGTTGAAGGCAAGTGCATCGTACGTGGAGAGTGTATTGTCATTAAATCACCCGCAGAGTGGCAATTCCACCCGCACAATAATAGCAAATTTGTCGCAAAGCATAACCATCACAAGCAATGTTCCAGCCAATGGACCTCCGGGTTAAACCCGGAGGTCCATTGGCTGAAACATTGCTTGTGTTTGTTGTTCATATGTACAGCATTTGAAAGTGATACTTTAGGTGATAACTCCACTCCGCGGGTGATTTAGTTACAATCCACTCTCCACGTACTATACAGTACGTCTTGGTACACAGCTTTACCGTGTCGATTACTCGGAGAGAACCACCTAACAACGGTGAACAACTATAAGATTTCCCAACTTATTAACTCAGCACAGACAAGATTGGCATTCGTTGAAGGTAGAGCAACATCGAAAAGCATTACACCTTAGTGTTCAGAGCCACCGTGCCTCCACGGGTGCAAACGGGATTAGGTGTCTTGCCCAAGGACACCACGCATTTACCAGTGGTTAGGATCGAACTGTCGACCTTTCCGTTTAGAGTTCAATGCGCCAAATTGAGCCAACCTTTTTCGCTTTCAATCAAGATTTACACAGACAGAACAGAACCACTCAAAAAATGGGTGGAGTTTCTATCCAAGATACAAATTGTTGTTTTAGGAAAGAGGACAAGAGGGGCAAGCAAACTTCAGTCGGTTATGTTTGATTGGCAATATATACCGTCCAAAATAAGTTAAGCACCCCCCCCCCCCCCCCCTATAATACCTGTAGGTATATGAATAGCTCGTATTGTGAGATTCTGCATTCCTCTATCGGATCGGGCATACATCCTTAAAACAGGTGAATATTTGCTGGCTATTGACCACTTCACTGCCGTGTGCTTATAGAGAAATGAGACATCACAGTGAGAGAAATTCGGAAGGTCATGGACAGCATGTCACGCCGATTAACCCTTTACCCAACGTAACGGTTAAAACCGGCCAGCGCTATTCTCAAAAATCGCCAATTGATTTTCATTATTTTTTCATTTTTTGTCTCAAAAATATAGGTTAAGACCCCTCGTTGGAACGAGCTCGTCGAGCTCGTTCCAACGAGGGGCATAACCTATGTTTTTTAAACAAAAAATGAAAAAAGTATTTATTCAAGAATTTTGTTTGCAAGTGCCGTCTGCTTTTCATGTTAGGTAAAGGGTTAAAGTGTGTTAGATATGCTCGAGGCTGTTCCATCAGGTACTGAACAACGTGACGTTTTTTAACGTTGTGATGACGTCGGCGGTGCCTAAATTCATTCAATAAAAAGAAAGCTCTAGAAACCCTTGCTTCACTAATAAGGCATATTCACCCTTCTGCAAATAGCAGGTTTTCTCAGGAGAATTTACCCATTTACTGGACACCCACTGGCTTTATAGGGAGGTGGCGGGGAAGGGGGCTTAACTTTTTTTGGACAGTATATTTTATAGATTACATTTTCCCACAACCATTGTCGACATACACAACTTAAAATTTCCTAAGGATCACTCATTCCCATTGACATATTTGTACATAATGGAGTAAATGTGTACATTTTTATGTTTGCGTTGGGGTTTTTGCGATACCTTCAACGAGTTAGACCATATCATGTTGAACAATTTAAGGGTGGATTAAGCTGGAGTACCCGAGAGGACCACTGAATAAACGTGGGTAACTGTCGGCCTCGTCAATATGCTATCCAGGCACAAGCTGAGTTAGAAATGGTTGAAGGAAAGTCTTCTTTAGACGTACAGCATGTTGACCATAGACGTACAGCATTACGAGGCAACAGTTGAAACTAGAAGTCCTGTCACGAATAGTGCGCTTATCTAGGCTTAATTGCGCGTTGGAATTGTGCGCAATTGCCATATCGAATGGCATCCAAAGCACGGCAGGTTCTCTTGGTTACTCATAGCAAACACATGCAATGTTTCTGCCAATGGACCTCCGGGTTACCCGGAGGTCCATTGGCTGAAGCATTGCTTGTGCACAGGCCATAAGAACAGAATTGTATAGCTTTACTTGGGTCATAACGCGTACATTAACGCGTATATCAACGTGCTATTTGTGCGCATTTCGTGACAGGACTTCTAGTTTTAACTGTACAATTGTCTTTTACCAATAAAAACCCTTTTGCGAGGATAGAAAAGTGGAGAATCTGACAGTTACTCCCTGTGGCTCAAATGTTCTTTTCCGGGCAATCCAGTTTCCTTCACCTGTAAAATTGTTCGAGATGATAATGACGTATATTGTTCTTAACCTTTTGAACACAAAGGACCAGTCTCGTGATGCACGTTGAAAATGTTGATTGGTCTTCCCCAAAGTATCGAAAATAGACTTTACCAGTTGTTTTTTTTTTACCTGGCGTGGAATATGCCATCATGGTCCAAAGGGTTAACCTCCACTGAACAGAAAACAAACAAAAAAAATGTACACATTTACCCTTTACGTGCAAATATGTAGATGGGTAAGAGCGATACTGAGCCAATTGTGAGTAGTATATATCACAGATGAGCACCTTAATATGCATCCTGTGTTTTTTCTCCGTTCATGACACCCTATCCGGTATAAATCAGAGAGAGGCTTCGAAGAGAATATGGGATGATGGTATCTTTTAAGAATTAATCCCAGAAGCTGGTATCTTCAAGAATCAATCTCAGAAGCTGGTATCTTCAGGAATCAATCTCAGAAGCTGGTATCTTCAGGAATCAATCTCAGAAGCTGGTATCTTCAGGAATCTATCTCAGAAGCTGGTGTCTTCAAAAATCAATCTCAGAAGCTGTTATCTTCAGTCTCAGAAGCTGGTATCTTCAATTATCAATCACAGAAGCTGGTGTCTTCAGGAATCAATCTCAGAAGCTGGTATCTTCAGGAATCAATCTCAGAAGCTGGAATCTTCCAGAATCAGTCTCAGAAGCTGAATTCTTCAGGAATCAATCTCAGAAGCTGGTATCTTCAAGAATCAATCTCCGAAGCTGGAATCTTCCAGAATCAGTCTCAGAAGCTGAATTCTTCAGGAATCAATCTCAGAAGCTGGTATCTTCAAGAATCAATCTCCGAGGCTGATATCTTCAGGAATCAGTCTCAGAAGCTGGTATCTTCAGGAATCAATCTCAGAAGCTGGTGTCTTCAGAAATTAATCTCAGAAGCTGTTATCTTCAGGAATTAATCTCAGAAGCTTGTATCTTCAAGAATTAATCACCAAGAATGGCATATTAAAGAATTAATCTCAGAAGCTGATATCCTTGAGAACTAATCTTAGATGCTGGTAACTTCAAGAAATATTCTTAGAAGATGGTATCATCCAGAATAAATGTCAGAAGTACCTTCAATAATTAATCTCAGAAGCTGCAATCCTCAAGAATTAATCTCAGAAGCTGCAATCTTCAAGAATTAATCTCAGAAACTGATATCCTCAAGAATTAATCTCAGAAGCTGATATCTTCAGGAATCAATCTCAGAAGCTGGTATATTCAGGAATTAATCTCAGAAGCTGCAATCTTCAAGAATTAATCTCAGAAGCTGCAATCTTCAAGAATTAATCTCAGAAACTGATATCCTAATGAATTAATCTCAGAAGCTGATATCTTCGAGTAAGAAATAACAAAAGAGTATTTTATTGCCTACATCATCCATACTATTTTACAGATACAGTGCTGTAATCAAAACCTTCCCAAAATGCACTGTAAAGAACTTCGAAAACAATAGACTTCCAGGTGCTATTTCCGTTCGTGTATTCCCTGACTGAGTCTTGATTTCGCAATATTTTATTTTTGAAATATTTATTTTCTTAAATCTCCATGCACTGGTGTATTTCGCGATTCGATCGAGATCTCACCGAGACATTGGCCGCGTTTGAAATTACAGTGACAATCTGTGGACGGATACAATTTTAGAATGTTACCTCTTCATCCAACGAACACAATGTAAAAAAATGTTATTTTAATTATTTTTTCATTCAGTTATTGGAAAAATGTTATCGAAACCATTGTTAACGAAACCATATCATTTGACCCCCTCATTAGAACGAGCTCGACGAGCTCGTTACAATGAGGGGGTCACATAATATGGTTTTGTTAATATTTTTTTTTAAACAAGTATTTTTTTCAATTGCTCATTTTGCAAATTGTGCGGACGGACATTGACGATTCGTTAGGTAACAGATTGTCCTTGCGAACACTGATTTCCTTAATGTCATCGCCCTACAAAATGTTAATTATAATAATATGGCCGAAATTATTTTATTGAGCATTGCAATGAGGTTCTATAATACTTTAAACCTACAGCCCAATACTGGAGTCAGCTATCACAGATCCTGGGAGTGCGGTGGTACAGTGGTTTCGGCATTGCACTTCAAACCGAAAGGTCCACGGTTCGATCCCCGCCAGGGGTAACTACACTGTGTCCTAGGGCAAGGCACTTAAAATCTTGATTGCCCGCGTGGGGGCACGGTGGCGCTGTGTAGTAATGCATACTGCACGCCGATGGTGCACTTGTCTATAACCGATGATAGACCTGCTTGCATGGAGTTAGTACGTTGGGTTAATCGATGTGGCACATCTGCCATCGCGGAAAGATAAAACTCGAGGCCTGTGGCCTCTCGTTTTATCCGTCCGCATTGGCACTCGTGTCATATCGATTAACCCGTTCACACGCGTGTATCGTTCTGTGTATATGCTGCAGAAAATAACTCAAATATTACACTCTAAAATCAGTTGGGTTACAAATCAACCCAAATCGACTGGGTTGAGTGAATATGAACCCAATGGGGTTCATATTCACTCAACCCGGTCGATTTGGGTTGATTTTTAACCCAACTGATTTTAGAGTGTATATGAAAGGTATTTATTTTCCAACAAGGGTGCATAAATATAACAAACAAACAAAATAAAACATGAAAGCATACATCCCTCATTGATTTGACAAATGAACTGCCCGTGAACTAAATATTTTAAAATAAAGCCGACATTTTCATTTTCCAATTAACAACACCATTCCAAAGCGATCTAAAAATGAATGTTAGTTCACAGAGAGCTACATTATTTTAGAGAAGTCAAACATTGATAATAAATAACCGTTTTGCCAGAATGTCGCCGAAAGGTGCCTGCTGGCACAACATATTCTAACCAAAAAAATTATATTAACACAAACGATTTTGATTTTGGGTGAATATGAAACATATGCTAAGAATCAAGCTCTCAAGTTATCAGGTTGTCAGTAAATTTCTGGAAGTCTATACCATTATGTTTAGATTCACACGTCTGGAATATGTCTTGATGTGAACGAATTTTTATTATATGTTAGCCTGTGAATTATCGCAAATTATCTAAAAGATATTTATCGATATCCATCGACTCGATGAATATCGAGGAATATCCCTCAGTTATTTCTTAAATGACGTCACGTTACGCCGCATAATGTCGCCTTGAAGGAACGATCAGCTGAACTTTGTTATGGTTTTTAAACGTACGCATTTGGGGTCGAATTGGGCTGAATATTGTGCAATAAATTGTTTTGTAGCATATAATAAAAAGAAAATCTACTCTACTTTAGTCAGTATCTGGAATTATCTCATGAGTGTGGACCTGAAAGTTTTTTCTAAATATAATCAGGTCCACACGATTAATTTTTCAGTAGTTTCCTAAATACGTTACGCTTCGGCGCATGATGTCGCCTTGAACGTCGCCTTGAAGGAATGATCAGCAGCTTTTTGTTATTGTCTTGAAACTCTTTGCAGTCGAATTAGGCTGAATATTGAACAGTAAAATGTCACGTAGCATATAATAAAAAGAAAATCTACGCTGTTTTAGTGAATATTGGGAATTATCTCATTTATTTGGACCTGAAAGTTTTATTTTTCACGAGCGCCGATATTTACTAAAACAGCATAGATATCCTCCATTTAATGGCTTTACCAATACTGTTGGACATTTTTGTTTACACAACAATTATGCATAAAGAATCATCACAGCTGTAGTTTTATGATTCGGTCGCGTAGGTCCATAAATTGTGCTAATATTTTGATGTTCAAAGCGAAGTAAATATTTATTGAATGGAATAGCGAGAAGGAGAACAAGAAAGAATATATCGTCAGCTGAGTGCTAGAACGTTCTATGTCCCATTGGGAACATAGAACATTCTAGCCTCAGGGGACGATATGTAGATCTTTGTGAGAAAAAGGAGGTAATATTACATCAATGGTAGCCTGTGCGCAAACTGCATGAAAAGTGGGTTAACAGTAGCCCTTAACAGCGTCGGGTTTCTTAGAGAATTTGACTCGTAGCCCGAGAACTTGGCGTAGAATGTGATAACTATATTGAGGAACCTGCACCTTTTACGACTCTCAAATGTCGACTTCCATCATCGAGACAATATTATGGTGGTATCATCAAAAAAAGAAAATAGAAGAGGGATTGTTTAGGTCACACTGACACGTATTTCGTCTGGCACAGCAATTATTTTTTAAATGATTAAAACAAACTAACACAGAGAAAAAAATAATGGGCAATCTCAACGTTTTCCAGAAGCCAATGTCAGAGGCTGTCATTTTTAAATTTTGAATGACGAGTACTGTATTATGATATTTAATTTTTCAGTCAGGGACGTGGCGACAGGGGGCAAAAATTTCCTACAGTTGGAAATTCGGAGTGCAAGTCATGAGTGGTTGGAAGTCCCATCTGTCTGGATTTTCGAGCTTCTTTGGTGACGCTGATGTCTCCTTTACTTCCCAAAATTCCAACTCGGATTCGAATTGGCAAACATTTTCTGTTCACAAATACAGTGTACGCAATATCGAGCTTCATAAGTATGCATGATGTCAATCGGTACGAGATTTCTATAGTAGGTTTACTTATCGTAATAAAAAAAATCCTCGAAATGTACTTCAAGAAAATCACATCATGTAAAACCGTTATCCTGAGTTAATTCCATCATTCACAGTGACAAAATGATGAAACATCGAAAATTGATCATTCCTGCATAAGATCTGATTTAATGTTAGGACAGTGTGAATTGCTCAAAGTTCATTTGTTTAGCACATATTCAATTCCCAGAAGAATGCCAAATAATAATGGCCTGATAATTCTATCATAAATGTGTTGGCATTGCAGTTACTAGAATCAATTTATGCCCCTTTCATAGCTTTTCTCAGTAGTGAAATTTCATCTAGGGGAGGGACTGGAAGGAGGTTTCACCCCTCCCGGTTCATCCCCTTAGTTGGAAATTAACTACCCTACACCCCCCCCCCCCCCCCAATCGGAAACCTCTGGCCACGTCCCTGTTTTCAGTTTAATAGCATTCATTTTGTTTACGTTTGGATTAGGTGTCATTGAGTTTTTCGATCCAGAGTTTGTCCAGTTACCGACAAAGTGAGATGTATTTTCGTTAGTTTATAATCTCTCACGACGCTGCACATGAAGACTTAGATACGCACACCTTGCACTAAATTTATACTGTACTGATTAGAAATCAGGAATATCCACTCGTGAAGGATTGCCTTTGAATAATTCAGCATCGGTTGCACACAGCATGGGCAAAAGTGATCGCTTCATCTCAACTCCACGTGTCCCGAAGCAAACTTCACAAATGTTATTGTGGCGTCAGATGTTAATCCTGTTACCACGCAAATGTCCAGAAATGGGAGCCGCTTTGTCTGGAGCTTCGTAATATGATGCTCTGCCGTCTTCAGTTTAACGTCAAATTTTGAATAATGGGAAGTTTTCTGTAATAGTATGTAAATTAACAAGTCCTGTTTGGTTGAATGATTTCTGATTCTATTTTGCGATATATTTCTCTGGTCTGGCATTTTACACTTGTGGAATTGAATGTGATAGTTTTAAGAGTAATTTTAATCAGGGACCGATCAGGACTATTTAAAATACGCTCTAGCCTCGGAGCCTATTTTTTCAATTCATGTGCCAGATTTCAATTTACGGAGTCACACTGCTGTTTGTAACACACCTGCAAGTATGTTATAGCTCTCACCATTTTCATTTAGTACCCTATAGCAAACATTAATCTTCACTGTGGTTTCTGATCAAGTCTTGGCTGCCTATTTAGGCAGCCAAGACTTGATCAGAAACCACAGTGAAGATTAATGCTTGGTAATTAAGACTTGAAGTATTAACTTAAGCACTCTACAACAATGATAAATGATAATTATATATATAATACACGTAAGAGTGTCTCTCTCGATTATTCATCGAAAGAATATCAAAATATGATCTGAGAAGTTACGCGCCAACTGAGAAGCCTATTTCTGAGATTTAAGAGCCAAGTCCTGATGTTTCAGAACCAAATACGCAATGGCGCATGTCCAGGTCGGTCCCTGTTTAATATTATTCTCACGTTCTAGTACCAGAGAATGGGGAAGGTGGGGGACATCTATTTCACAATCGCAGTATAATTCAGAATAACGACACATCCCTGCGTAAGCCCATTCAATGAAATCCATCTAATATTGACGAGGATCCTTAATTGATTTGCGTGTTCAGAATAGCAAAACGTGTGAGTGCAAATTAAGAGACTCGTGTGTCTGTGGGTCGGCATATTCATTTCGACCATCATCCACTCTCAGAAAACTAAGACTGACCACTTCCCTTTATTCTATATGAAGTAGCTTTTTCAGTTAATATTTTGCTTGAGAAACTCTTGATTGTACGAAAGCCCTTCAGGAAAATAAATTAAACCGAGCGTGTGACATACTAAGCCGTCCGCACGAGATACTATGCCACGAACACGGGATACTGTAACGTGCGCACGAGATATTATGTTATACACACAACATATTATGTAGTGGTGGCGAGATTGTATGTCTTGCGCACGATATACACCTAATCGTTTTTTTTTTCCGCTGTGCGCATGACTTATTGCAGAGAGTCCCCAAAATGCAAGGTGTCATTAAACGGGACATATTTGGGCAAGTGAAGCATCATCGAACCCCACAGTCTGAAGCAGGCTCCCTTTGCTCACCATGACCAACTGACTAATCAATCATAAGGACTTAAAAAACAGTGGTTGGACATGGAGAAATCTACTTAGTTTTGCTACTTCATACCAAGGCAACATTTTGACTTAAAATTGGTGTCTAGTAAATTCGTGGCTGCCCAATGTACAATAGCTTCCATCAGCAAGACAACCAAAAGTTTAATATGTTGGAATATGTTTTCCAAATGTAAGACAACAAACTCCCCAAAGTCGGAACTGCATCCTTAGACTCTTGTAAATATGCAAACAGGGTGTTTTCTTTTTACCATGGAATATGTATTGGTTCCACACACATCTGTATAACATTTCTCTCATATTCTAAATTATTTACGAACAACAAATAATTTCTCACAGCAGAGAATCAAAACCCATTCTCGGGAATCGGAACACATTTTACGTCCTGTTACCTCACATTCCCTGCACCTGGGATTTCAGAAAACAGTATTGGTTAGGCCTAAAAGAAGTGAAAGGTCTGTTTCTCAGGTCCTCCCGCATGGTCCTTTTGGCTGCCACATGCTCTCTTTTCATAATCAATGCAAAGTTACAAAAATAAAAATTAAATGGTTTATGTCTGATATTTTACCCAAGTTAATAAAATCGATAAATTTGTCCCCTGAGTGCAACAAGGCTTTGCAATGCTTTAGCATTGCAAAGCCGTCTTGCACACAAGAGACGAAATACACCACCATGCATGCTATTCTGTAGATTATGAGGCCTAACAGATTAAACATACCAAGAACATGAACTTTTCATGGCAAAAAAATAATTACAAAAATAAAAAATAAATTAAAAAAATACCCGCCCACCTGCAATTTTACACAAAAAATGGTTTGAGAATTGTACTTTCACCCTATAATCGGTATGTTCAAAGACCTCCACAAAGGCTTATAGCTGTTAGAGGTGGTATCTGGTTAAGAAATATGTGAATCTGACCAGACCTAGAAATTAGCCACAGCAATGGTGCTATACCTTACCACAGGCTATTTATCTTCATATTCATTAACATTCTACCAAGACAGACCACTCTACCATCTTATGTTTCGTTTTTGTGAGTTGTCATTCACTTGATTAAATCAATCAAAAAACAAATCTGTGTTATCACAGGGGGCCATACTTCCAAAAATCCTCTACGATGCCATTTGTTTGGGGTTTTTATTTGTGATTCACTGGCGATGGCCCGTAGACACTCTCCAACAAATCAGAAGACAACTGTATTTATTTATTTATTTATTGGTGTTTAAGGTCACATATTTCTGCACAATGGCTAACTATGACCGTGACAGTTTTACGGTTGGAGGAAGCCGGAGTACCCGGAGAGAACCGCCGAGCAACGGCGAGCAACTGTCAGCTCCCCAACATACCAACTCCACACAAGCAGGGTTAGCATTGTTGAAGAGAGGTGCACCATCGACGTGCAGTACGCCTTAGTACAAAGCGTCGCCGGGCCCCCACGTTGGCAATGGGGTGAAGTGACTTGCCCAAGGACAGAAGACAACTGTACCAATAAGAGACCACTCTTCGAGGAATGTGGTAATAATTAAACTTTTTTTCGGTTCATGCGTTTTCAGATAAAATGATTGGCTCACACGATTCTGCTTTTTCTTTTCATAACTCAATGAACCGAAAAAACACAACTAGGTCCGCCCCCCAGCCACGCCCCTGAAATTCCAGTCTTCGGAGTTGCAACATGGTGTTAAATCAATAGAAGTTAGAACACTGGCACGTTCTAAATCTGAAAAAGAAAAATAAATTTATATTACTAATTTATCACCATGAAATTATTTATAAAATATTTAAATGGCGCTTTTTCTTCACAACTGTATTTATTTCGCATTTCAATTTTTACGCACACTGGGTGATTGTCTGCGTTCATCGTTTTACCCAAATCGATTGTAAACAATGGCTGGTCACGACGAATACGGCAATTTTGTCATTGCTAAGTCAACTAATTTCATGTCATCTGGCTTTATATCTAACTCCACTTTTACAAACTGTGTTTTTCGGTTCTCGGGAAACGGTCAAAACCAAAATACAATGTAATACTGATGGCCTACTTCCACCTACCACGGAACGTAACTTTTACGTGAAGTGAACAGTTGAATGAAATTTGAGGAAGGCGTGGCTTATGGCGTTTTCTTTGCATTACGTAATTCATTGGTCAATAAAAAAAATTAATGACAAGAGTGCATTTGACTTGGAAAGTGGGTCAATTGCTACCTGCATTTCAATAATATGCGCCCTCTTTTATGCCAGAAAAATAATATGTCTACAAGTTTTAGTTTTTAAGTCTTTGTTCCCTGAAGTAGAGGACGACTAACACTATTTATTTATTTATTTGGGTCGCGAACGTTTAATTGTAAGGAATGATTGTTTCTTTTTGTCTATTTCTTGAGTTATGAACCCCAAAAAATAAAGTCCAAACATCGCGTAAATGGGCTACGCCCATTTACACAGTTTGGACTTTGTTTTTTGGGGTTCATAACTCAAGAAATAGACAAAAAGAAACGATCATTCCTTAAATATACCACTCAAAAGTAGCGAATACGTGCAACAATTGAACACGTAAATTAACCTAGTGCCAATGCTATAAAACTTTTACATTGTATTTTAGAATTGTATTTTCTACCTATTAATATAACTGACTAAATTGAATCATTAGCATTTTAAAAGATATGGCAATTTGCCAACTGGCAAATTGCCACATCTTTGAAAATGCTAATAGTTCATTTTAACGCATTTAAAGTTATAACTAGAAAATACAATTCTAGAAAATACAATTGTAAAAGTTTTATAGTATTTGCCCCTGGTCACAAAATCAAAGCAAAAGTTAATGCATTCAGGGTACTTTAACTGACCCACGTGTAGGAGGATTCCTTGACACTACATCTGCATTGCGATCATAGATGTAGCCCCACGATCTCAGCTTACCCAAATGTACGAAGAACCACTACAGCAAACAACCTATTCGACCTGATATGGCTTGAATTTATTTATTTACTGGTGTTTAAGGTAACTTTCGGCATCTTTGGCTATATCATGATCGTGAGATAGGTATGAAGTAAAGTGTGGCCAATCGTTCATACCTGTGCTATACACTTTAGATGACCCCCGAGGAGTTGCTTTCTGCATCCTCCAGTAATTTAATATTTATTTATTAGGGTTTAATGACTCATTAACAGCCAGGGTCATATCATATCGGTGAACGGTTTTACCGATGGAGGAAGCCGAAGTACCCGGAGAGAACCACCGAGAAACGAAGAGCAGCTGTCAGCTCTCCAACATCGTAACTCTGAACTCTGTACCGCGGCACAGGGAGGGTTAGATTGGTTGAAGACATGCGCACCATAGACGTGCAGTACGCCTTAGTACACACCGTCATCGTGCGTCCGTGTAGGCAATCGGGTTGAAGTGCCTTGTCCAAGGACACAACGCGGGAGCACGAATCAGTCTCTGAAATGGTCACCCATCCAGCTACTAACCGCGTTCGACGTTGCTTAACATCGGTGATCTGACGGGAACCGGTTTACCAGTAAAGCAGAACTTATTAACCACAGTAAAAACACAATGCTCCTCTTTCCGAGGCTTCCACGGGCTGACATAACATCAAACCCATCACTGGTGAATCGTTAGCTAACGTGTCTGGAATGTTGTCATCATCAATGATATTGCTTTAAACTTGCACCTTCAAAAAAGTAAACTAAATACCTACTACTGTTGAATAAAGCCAAAAGTGCAAATCAAGTCACGGGACTCCAATGACTCCCTATACAAAACACTGAAGTGTACAAACAAAGCTTTTAATCAGGGAATTATTCGATATTTAAAAAGTGCGAATTATTAATATAGATACGAATGTACCCGAGTTTATCATTAGTTTATTCACGAAATCCAAGATAAGGTTTAGAAAAAACAAGGGCTATATGAAAGCTCAAACAAACAAACTCTGACCAAATAAAGAGCGTCAAACCATTGTAGAAAAGCTTTAATCTGGAATCTCCTCGACGTTTCACTTTAAAATTGACACGAAAAACCCAACTTGGAGTTCTTTATGGAAATCCAAGAAGTCAGCGAAGCAGGGCAATATCGAAGTCGTACAGCTCAATTGAGAAGAGAAACTTGTCAATGACAGCAAGGTCAATGCTGAACTTCTGGCAAAGTGGTATAGGTGGCATTTCACGAAAGAAGAAGCTACTCTGGATGATAGCCACTTACTTTGACGTTTATCAGATCCACAAAATTCAACCTTTACTTCTCATGTAATTATCCCTTTTCACCTTTCGCTACCGCAGACGAATACATTATTTTAACTTTGAAGACATCCAATCCATCAGAAGTCGAATACAATACAATGAGTTGTATAGACCCATTTACCCAATGTAACGGCCAAACCGGCGAGCGCTATTCACAAAAATTGCCAATTAATTTTCATGAATTTTTCCTTTTTTGTTCCAAAAACATAGGTTATGACCCCTCATTGGAACGAGCTCGACGAGCTCGTTCCAATGAGGGGTCATAACCTATGTTTTTGAGACAAAAAAATAAAAAAAAATAGTTATTCAAGAATTTTGTTTGAAAGTGTTGTCTGCTTCTCATGTTAGGTAAGGGGTTAAATGAGGCATGCACAAACTAACACTAGTCCGAATCATCACACAAGGTTGGAATGATCTTGTCTTTGTCTTTATAAATATATTCTCAAATCACCATCAGTCGCCCGTAAATTTTTAACAAAACCGTATAGACCTGCCAGCGTTATATGTGGTCATTCCAGGAGCAGTGTTCGCGCTAGCCCGAAATGGTTTGGTGCCAAGTGGAATTTTTGTTCGGTGTTGAATGAATTGTTTGGATGCCAAATGAAAGATTTTAGGGTCAGCTGCAACTGATGGTATTATTACTTATTTATTGGTGTTTAAGGTCACATACTTATGTACAATGGCTAATCATGACTGTGACAGTTTTACGGGTGGAGCCGGAGTACCCGGAGAGAACCACCGAGCAACGACGAGCAGCTGCTAGCTCCCCATCATCGTAACTCCGCACTGCAGCACAGGCAGGGTTAGATTGGTTGAAGACATGCGCACCATCGACGTGCAGTACGCCTTAGTACACAGCGTCATCGTGCCCCCATGTGTACAATCGATGTTAAGTGCCTTGCCCAAGGACACAACGCGGGAGTCTGAATTGATCGCTCAGACGGTCACCCATCCAGTGATTAACCGGGCTCGACGTTACTTAACTTCGGTGATCTGACAAGAACCGGTTACCGCAACACCACCGCGCCCCCATCACGATGCACTGAAATAATAATAAAATACAAATCCTTTCAGATCAACCAAAAGGAGATTTTTGGTAACAACTGTTGATGCCAAATGCTGCTGTACCTTTGGTGGCAAACGAATTTTTAATGAAACTGGCACCATTTGCACTCGACAGCGTAAACACTGTGAAAGAAGGTGGAAATTGTGAAACAGACTAAATGAAGGAATAATATTATTTTAAATGAAGAAATTGTTTACAGGTTAATAATAAAGCTACATGGAGAGAGCGGAGAAAATGAGACAAGAGTGGTGCTTTTCTCTTTTTCTTTGGGATGTTTTTTAGGGATTGTTTTCGTCTCTTTGATGACTGCTGATCACGGATTTGTTCAGGCGAAGGTCGATTGTCTGTTCGGAAAACCAATGCCGTCCTGTTAACTGAGTTTCTGTATTTTCTGATATTTCTTAACACCTAAGCTGTTGCCATAATGTCCCACGGGATACAAACAGTCGTGATGTTAACATCAATATTACATCCATCGTTTCATATTACGTCTAACGCAATTATCAGAAATACAGTTCGGTGAGATAAATCAACTAAAACTATCAAGAATCCTGACTGGATACAATGTCGTTTGGATAATCAAATAAACCGACGATTTACGTCCGTCTGGGATGTTTGTCTTTTGTCAATTCGTAGTCTTGTATTCAAATTTTTGGAAGAAAAATCAGTATATTGTAGATAGTGCCTTCGTAAGCAAAATACATGCTTCGTCATTGAATTCTATGGTAACTTCTTCAACCCTTTCAACACTGGCGTCATGGAAGGTATCATTTCAGTTAATACTGCGAAATGGACGAAACCACTCTGGTTTGTTGGGAGGTTCAGTAATAATTTAATCCAGCAGCTCTATCGAGCTGCTGGATTAAATTATTACCGAGCCTCGCTTCGGATTTTTCAGTCTTTATATTGTCTGCTCGTCCACTACCATTTTTTTCTTCACGCAAACATTTATACACACCGGGTTGAAAGGATTAACCGTTTGTCCAACTCAACTAGAAGATGAGCTTTGCATTTGTTTTCATGAAATACTTAAATTGTTCTCGTGTTTACCTAAAACAACATGGCTTTTGGCCCCTCAATGAGAAAGGCTCAACGAGCTTCTTTCAACAAACTATGTTTGATGGCTAAAATGGAGAAAAATAATTACACAGCGTTGACTGAATTTGGCAGTTACACATCCCTGACTTTTATCGGCACGAAAATAGACTTTCGATAAAGTTATCTCCCTGGAATTATTAGACGAGCAACGACGGCCCAATTAAGAAGTAAGTTATTGTTGTTGAATACCTCCCGTGTACTGAGTATACCCGAGTCCGTGCTTTTTATCGATTGAACAAAAGACAAAGTGTAATTCAGTTACCACCCTGGCTGTCGGAATTCATGAATTTGAACAACATGCCTGCGTTCTGTAACACTTCGCCGCTACGCGGTTCGGCGTCACTCATCGCACGCTGTCAGGTTGTTCAAATCCATGAATACCTGGAGCAAGGTTGGTAACTATTACAGAAATCCCTTTGACATCAGTAGAAAAAAGATAAAAACTTTCTAAGCTGTCTGTTGTTTTTGTTTATCAAAAGTAACAAAGGAAACTTGGCTTTTTATGACAAGCTAATTAGGAGTAATTTGTTCCAGGGAAAGCCGCCATTAAGAAGATCTATCAGTATTACAACTACCAATACTAAAGTGTCCATTTTGGCTCCTTGTTAAACGAATGTGTTTTTAATTTTCAAGTTTTTATTCTTCTCAGGAGAAATATAACCAAATCCCACCTCCTAGATTTTTACATTAATGAAAAGGACATTATCTGTATTATGTGTCAAGATGCGCGAATTGTTGATATAATAATGAACAGAAACAAAATTACAAAATTACAGAACATCAAAACATGGTTTCTTATTTTTAAATGGGTTTCACCAGAGAATAATATTCAAACTGATCTGTAAAAGAACTGTAAAAAGTCTGTTTCTGTTTTTATACTACTCTACGAGAAAATGCCTTAACCCTTTGATACCGAGTGGCCGTTTTTCCGGCCCAGAAGCATCATTCGCCATAATTTCCTCATGTGGGATGGCTGCTGAGTGAATGTATTTGGTAGACCAATTAATATTTTCAACGTGCAGCCGTGGGGCTGCACGTTGAAAATATTAATTGGTCTACCCCATATAATGAATGTGGACTCTTCCAATTGCTGTCATTGAAATGACATGGAAGATACCACTAGTGTTCAAAGGGTTAGGTTTGTAAAATGATGCGCACATCGTTGATACAAATTCGTTAATATTTCGAAATAAACTTCAGTTTTTTAAAATGAAATTCTCATATCCTTAGTGTTAAATTTACTGGTAGCTTTAGAAAATTAAAGGGGCTAACTTTCTCATAAATCTCTTCCATTGACAAAAATTGCTACCCGTGTTTGGTAAAGGAGTCAAACAGAAGCGGCAGATAATGTTCAATTGTATCGAATGAAAACACGCGAGAGAGGTTTGAATTCTCCTCCGGGAATTTGTTATATTTCCATTGTAGCCCAAAAACATTGAAACACTTTCTTTCGCTGCAAACAGGACAATATAGAAAAAATACTTTCTCTGGGGTTCATTCGCAATATTCTAAAAGTCCCAAATGGACTTTCGACGAAATGACAAAAATGATATTATTACCTCCAGGCTGTCATTTGCGATAGTGTGATTTCTAATTTACCTCGAAAAGCGTGACTTGCAGAGCCTGTAGGGGAAGAATGTGTACACGACATTGTAGCAAAATCACATTTCCAAGGTCATTGAAGATCTTCGTGTATTTATTTATTTATTTATTTATTTATTTATTTATTTATTAAAGTTTAACGACACTTTAACAGCCAAGGTCATGTCGTGTCAGTTACAGTTTTACGGGTGGAGGGAGCCGGAGTAATCGGAAAGTACCACCGAGCAACGACATAGCAGCTGCCGGCTCCCCAACATCGTAACTCTGCATTGCAGCACAGGTAGGGTTAGATTGGTTAAAGACATGAGAACCATCGGCGTGCAGTACGCCTTAGTACACGGCGTCATAGTGCTCTCATGTGGACAATCGGGGTTAAGTGCCTTGCCCAAGGACACAACGCGGGAGACCGAATCGATCGCTCAGACGGCCACCCATCCAAGAACTAATCGGGCTCGACGTTGCTTAACTTCGATGATCTGACGAAAACCGGTTACCGCAACGCCACTGCGCCCCAGATCTTCGTGTAATGTCAGAGCGTATTTTGATATCACCACTCACAATTACCAATATATTAACAGTGAATCGGCTATAAGTATGATACCTAACAGAAATCTGTGTTTATACCAGACGTTTCTCTTAAAATGCGGTAAGCATTATAAGACGTCAATGTATGAATTTATTAAGTTGTTTGTTCATAGAATGTGGTTTTGATCACACTTTGTTGTGTATAAGTTTGAAATTGAACAGCAGATATACAATAAGAATTCGAGAATTGCAGTCATTATTTCTCCAAACTCATGTGAGGTAGTTCAAAATTTAAGGAAGGATAGATGAAAAAAGGCTGCCCTTCAAATAAGTCAGCTCAGCCTTCCACAATAATTGGTAACAGTTACACATTGGTAATAGCACCATTCTCGAGACGATATCGTATGTAACAGATATATGCGACTTAAACTTGATCAAATACAATTCTACAGCTTTGCAGATGTCCTATGAACTGGAAGGTGTCGGTTGGCTGTGGTGTGAACATGCATCCCTACGGCACAATGACGTAGCGGTGCGCATTCACATTACAGCCAAACGACGTCGCCATGTGTGTTGCCGCTGCTGAAAATGTTTTGGATAATGTTGATATACGTCAGTGGCGGATCTAGAATTCTGGGTTTGATGGGGTGCAACATTTCAGTTCTGGTACATTATGCGAACATGGAAGGTCAGTGCCCCCCCCCTCCCCCTCCCATGCATGACCGAAATGTTATCTAACCAAAATATTCCAGCATTCAGATTTTGAAGAAAAGAAGACAGTATATATCGGCTAACATGATACCAGGGTAAGAGTCAGGCATACAGCTGAATGCATGGGGTACGGTGTTATTGGCGAAAGATAGTGGATGTACTTCTTTTGTCGCCGATAATATTGTGTCCCTTGGTATGTATCGGTGCTGGTAAAAAAAACTTAAATACAAAAATTAGTAGCGCCTACCCCGCCCCTCTCCGAATCCGCCCATGGACATATGCAATTCTGTATAAAAAGGTGGGCTTTAAAATTACACATCCCATTGGTATTACAATCATGTGCAATGGTGATGACTAAAAATAATTATTGTTAAATGTATCATGGATGACTGGGACACCTACAAAGTAGATAGTAAACACTAAATGTGCGTTGAGAGTGAGATCTCCTACCTTTGCCGCCACTACCAGCACCATCATCATCATCCAGGAGTGCTCTTATCACAAACGTTTGGGCTGAAGATTAGGGGGCGAATAAAAGCTTTAATTTGACATTGGCTGTCCAGATTACGTAATTTTAAAGTTTTACCGCACATGGAATGTAGTTGAATGATTTTTCTCTTGTTTTTTTTCCTCCATTTCTCCTACTAGCTCTTGCAACTAGTTTTTGAAAAGTTCCCTACAGTGATTTCCAAGAAGTAATTTCCGAGACTAAGACAAAGGTGGAGCAAGATGGACAGGAATCAACGACCTGAGTTATAGTTTTCAGGTGTTTTACAAGTGTCGTAGATGTGAGTGAAATATTGGAAAAAAACTCCAACAAGGGTCGTTGATTCCTATCCCCCCGTACTCACCTCGGTTGTGTGCGGTATTTATATCATGATTAAATCTGCATTTAGTGAATGATGCTTAAATGTTTATCCCTTTTACTGCCACGCCCACTTTAGCCATATATGGAGGACCTCTATGAACAGCTATGTGCTAGGAAGTTTAATAAAATTCATGACATACTTGAAACTGTATCATCTGATTAATTGATGGAAAGGGTTTGATCTGCGCATACTAGAACATATCGACACTCATCATAAAATAGGTGACAATAGTCGCTTTCCGCAGCGTAAGTGTTAAGGAAAAGACATATCACCTTCGGCGGTCTGTTTACATTCTTGTGGATCTCTGTTGTTTTCTGTTGAAGTTTTTCCTTCATGTTATAACGTCCAAACTAAAGATGCGTACCGACCAATCAGATGCGTTCTTACATATTGGCCCGATTCAACGCGTGGTTTTCCTCACCCATTTTTTTCAATGCTGGTATTGTATTGGGAAACTGAGTCCACACAACAAAGGAGGTATAATAGTATGATCAATAAATTAAAGACGGGAGAGAAACGTTTCAGCAACTATCCTACACACAGCCAAATTGTCAAATCACTCCGTGGATTCAACATTGCCTGGAACCAGTCTCGCCCTTATATAAGTATTCATTCTTCCCCAGAACAGTGTATCATTGGAATAAACTCCCCCTGCATACCCCATCACTCCCCACCATTGAGCAATTCAATACGGCCATTAGTCGTATTGAATTAGACTCACCATAACTTGTATCCACCTGCTTTTACTTTTACTTTTTAACATGTACACTCTATTTTATTTTTGTTCTCCACTTTGGCATACTTCATTTTTACTTTTTACTAACAATCTTTGTGGCTGGCGTGCCGATTTGTTCATGTCTAAGTCCCCGCGAGGGGTTCGACATTAATGGAAGATAGATGTATAGTCCATCATTTATGTTTAGATTAATCGGCTTCAGTATTCCCGTTCATCAGAAAGCGAACCAGATGTTCGTTTTTCCGACCAACTGAAATATTCTAACCGATTGAATTTAAAAATGCATAAAAGATTCTTTGAATCAACGCAAAAAATCTTTTTTAATCGAGACTTAGTTTTCCAGAATATTTAATTACTTTACCAACAATATTTATTTATTGGTGTTTTAAGGTCACATACTTATGCACAATGGATAATCGTAACCGTGACAGTTTTACTTGAGTACCCGGAGAGAACCACCGAGCATCAACGAGCAACTGTGAGCTCCTCAACATTCTAACTCTGTTCAAGCTCCGCTCAAACAGGGTTACAGAGGTTGAAGACATGTGCACCATCGATGTGCAATTATTCTACGATAACGTTTTAATTGTTGTAATTTAATTCAAAATGTGATCTTTTATTATAACGTGCTCATATTTGTTATGGTTTTTTTTCCTGTTATGTGTTTCGTTGTGTGGGTCCATCCAAATTCGTAACATTATGTAACTTTGCAGTGTCTAAAGCAACATCTATGTTCAGCAAATACTACATACGCATTACAGAAAAACAGACCCGAGAAGATGCATCTGCTTTAATTGCATCATATATCTCTGGAGATCAGGCGCCAACCCTTTAAAAGAACAGTGGAATTCATTCACGTTCGAAAATACACGAGACGCTTCAAGTCGAACCAGGAGGGGTGCGAAGATGACGAATTGGTGATGGAGGGGGGGGGGGGTGTAAACCTGATTTGTCCCTACTGTGATGAATCAAGTCACGACTGACAAATATTCTAGCTGCATCATCAAGGCATGCCTTGATAATGTACAGTACGTGGAGAATGGATTGCAACTAAATCACCTGCGGGGTGGAGTTATCACCCAAGCTAAAACTTTCAAATTTTGTACATATCGAGAAAAAAAACACAAGCGATATTTCAGCCAATGGACCTCCGGGTTTAACCCGGAGGTCCATTGGCTGAAACTTTGCTGGTGCTGGTTATGCTTTACAACAAATTTGCAATTATTCCTCGGGCGGAATCTCCACTCTGCGGGTGATTTAGTGATAAAACACTCTCCATGTACTGTAGTTGCAATATTAGTCAGTTGAGACTACAGTTGAAAAACTCAAGAGTTCTTCGAAATTTGTTGTTTTTTTTGGGGGGGGGGGGGGTGGGAGGGTGTTCGTTTGTTTTTGTTTTTTATCGTTTTTTCCTATTATTTTTCAGCTTTGTCTGGACTCAATGTTATATAACATGTATCTTCATTGGGAGATGACAGGTAGACAGCCAGTATGACTATGTCCTCTCTCAGCAGTATTATGTGTCTTGTTTTCCTACATAAAAGTATCTCGCTCTCTGTAAAACGTACTGTTAGCTAAATAAATCTAAATTTAAATCTAAATCATATTCGACATCAATTTTGTGCATCCGACAGTTTTATTTTTTTCAACATAGTCTAATACACCCGGTCTCTAATACTGAAGAGAAAAAACAGTGTCAACAACTCTTGTGAATATTAATTAACTGCCCACCTACGGCAATTACAGTTCAGTTGCGCTGTTGAATACGCCCATAATTTTCAACTTGGCAAATTAGGGAAGCGCAGCAAGAACATTCATCCGATAGGAAAATTATTCGTCGAGTTATGAAAAATTCATCTCGACCAATGATATGCCTTGTCTCATTATACAGTATAGTCGCCGTGGATTGGTCGTGATCCACAGTGATGTTCACGGATGCGTTTACCAGGTAATAAAAATCATCAGCAGCAAAATTTTAATTAATGAAGCACCGGGTTGTACCCGGTGCTTCATTAATTAAATTTTTGATTATTGTTCCTATAATTAGTGTTTGGAGTCTAATATTATTGGGTCGGTGGCAATATTGCCCTCCCGTGGAAAATGACCAGTTCGCGGCGGCAGTACTGTACATAATGTATACCAGTGCATGTTTATATGCCCATCTCCACAATTTTCGACTGTTATTTATTTATTTATTTATTGGTGTTTAAGGCCACGTATTTCTGCACAATGGCTAACCATGACTGTGACAATTTTACGAGTGGAGGAAGCCGGAGTACCCGGAGAGAACCACCGAGCAACGGCGAGCAACTGTTAGCTCCCCAACATACCAACTCCACACAAGCAGGGTTAGCATTGGTTGAAGACAGGTGCACCATCGACGTGCAGTACGCCTTAGTACACAGCGTCACCGTGCTCCCACGTGGGCAATGGGGGTGAAGTGTCTTGCCCAAGGACACAACGCGGAATTTCGACTGTTCATTTTGCTATTATTAATTGTTTATATTGTTTGTAAGATTATGTATTGTTGAATACATTTCACTTCATTTCATTATGCAAGAACATTGGATATCAATAGAAAAAAAGTAGAGAAAACTAAATTATACATTGGTATTATAATGTTGTAATAAAATTACATCTCATGACGAACGTTATGTCATTTAGAAACTCCTGTCATGTGCTCCATCTATCATCAAATACTTTTGCACGTTTTAAACAGCCAATTCGAATAAAAATCTAGATAATTATGTCAGATGGCCTCCCAACACATGCTTCATGCAGTCGTGTGCTATAGTATCCACAAATGTAAACAGATTTCAGTGACTTTGGTCAATCTGTTCCCAGTGTTTATGTTATCGGTTTCCAATTTAGCAATTTAGCCAATTTCACTAAAAATGTTGATTTGGCACCCTTCGTTGGCTAAAATGTTGGAACCAAAAATGTTCCTTTCACTCGTAAAGGAAAGCCATTGCAGCATCGAAGAGTACGATGGATGATGAAATCAAAAATAAATAAATATTTTATTACTTCAAGGACAAGTAAATCATCTGCTGGCAATAAAGGCGGAAACAATACGAGATTGGTTTACGAAACACACCCAAAACCAGTGATTTCGTCAATAAGGTGTTAGAGGAGGAGTTTGGACAATCTTAATTGCCAGTGAGTGGTGAGGATGCATTATTCTTTCTTCAGTAAAACATAGCAGGTTTTCAACTTTACAACGTCAGCTTTTAATACGGCAAATACTTCAATACTTCATTTATTGGCGAGTGGTGGCCGAGTGGATAAGTGCGCTGGTTTCTCATGCCAGAGGTCCCGGGATCAATCCCCAGTTGGGAAAAGTTCTCGAGGTGCCCGAACACTCTTTGTCGGCATCAATTGTCCTATCGGGTGGGGACGTAAAATGGCTGGCCTCTGTACGTTAAGAGACACACTCCGTGCAGGCTAAAGATCCCTTCGTAGTATTCGAGAAGCGCAAGGCCACGAAGCGAAGGTCACCCCACACGCCTGCGCCATTGGGCCACGGAGAGGCGTTAATATAAGTTGCACAACTTGTTCGCCAATCCTTGTAAACCAAATAAACTTTTAAAAATACTAAGTAACTCGCGACGGTATGAAGTATTTAACTAATTAAATGTTGCCTTTTTGTAAGAACTAGCAACCCACTAAATCCAGTGGATTAGCAGTAATTGGTCGACTAATCTGTTATCCAAGTGCAACAACAGGTACACGTACCGACAGTATTTAGCCTGCCCTTTAATTGAATCAGTGGGATAGATATAACTTAGGTGACCGCTCTTTTCGCAAACGGAAGATTTCGTCAGGACTTTTATGGGGGGGGGGGGGCAGTGGCTCAGTAGGTAGAGCTGCAGGCTGCATGCCGAGAGGTCCTCGGTTCGAATCCCACCTGCGGCAACCGCGTTGTGTCCATGGGCAAGGCACTTAATACCGATTGCCCACATGGGAACACGATGACGCCGTGTACTAAGGCGTACTGCACGTCGATGGTACGCATGTCTTCAACCAATCTAACCCCGCCTGTGCGGTAGTGCGGAGTTACGATGTTGGGGAGCTGGCAGCTGCTCGTCGTTGCTCGGTGGTTCTCTCTGGGTATTGCGGCTTCCTCCACCCGTAAAACCGTCATGGTCATGATTAGCCATTGTGCATAAGTATATGACCTTAAACACCAATAAATAAATAAAGAAATCGTCAGGACTTTCGAATTCTGTCTGTTTTTTTCTGGGACCAATCGTCCGTTCACTCTCAAAATGATTTTCAGTTCATTTTCGAAACTCGATCAATCTATTTGGATCAGACTGCGAAACAACAGCCCTTCCCTCCTATCGCGTTTGGTCTACACAAAACTTTGTTTGGCACTAACACATCCAGAGTAGCTGAAAATTTGGACCAGACAGTTTCGGCCCAGCGGGAAGGCTGTCTTTTCCAAATTCGGCCGGTTCGTTTTATTTATGATGTAGTTGGAATATTCGTCAATCCAGATTATAATTAAATAACTTAAGACTTCTGTGAAATGTATTAGCCGTCACATACCAGTTATTAATTAACAAGTAGCGTACAGATACTCCAAATTGCCAGTAATCCGAATCAGGTTCTCCAGAACTCCGTTTGTATGGCTGACTGTGTGTGTGACATACATTTTTGCATCAAATGTTGTCTGTAAAATAGTATATGATTACGAGCACGGGCGAGTCGATATTTGGAGAGGGCGGAAGTAGAATTTTGAGTTCGGTATCGGTTTCGGTATTTTTTTTTTTTTGGGGGGGGGGGGGGGATACCGAGATATCGGTTCGGAATTCCGTATCTGACTTGACTGTGATTTTCTGATAGTACCAAAGATGAATTCACACCAGTTAATACAGAATAAGTTTTTTTGTATTATTCTACCACAGCGCCACAAATACTATTGCCAATAAGTTCAACATTGTCATTCTTTTGCCAACATAAATAATATCTATAGTATTTTGTGATTTGTTTCTAACACACCTTAATCCTCAAAGGTCAGGCTTTTGAGATCTCAGAACATGCCATCATTAGGAGTTCCCGCTGACAAAAGATAAATCATCTGAGCAGTGATTTCAAGTTAAGCCAAGGCAGCCAAGACTTGACTAGAAACCACCACTTAGCATTTGGACATTTACAGTTAAAACAAGAAGTCCTGTCTCGAAATGTGCGCTTATCCAGGTTTAATTGCGCGTAGGAACTGTGCGCAATTGCCATATCGAATGTCATCCAAAGCACGGCAGGTTCTCCTGGTTACTCATAGCAAAGGCAGGCAATGTTTCTGCCAATGGACCTCCGTGTTACCCGGAGGTCCATTGTCTGAAACATGGCTTGTGCACAGGCCATATGTACAGAATTTGATAGCCTTACTATGGCATAACGCGTATATTAACGCGCAGATCAACGTGCATATGTGCGCATTTCATGACAGGACTTCTAGTTTTAACTGTACTTGTTGTTCTTAAGTGGAAATTCAGGACAATTTCTCAGGAACTTAAGGTTCAACAAAGCTGAAAAGAAAATAAGTCACTTTTTTCATGAAAATTATACTTCAACTGCTATGAAACCTCAACAAGGCCTTATAAGTTGCAAATGTTGGAAAATATGAAAATTCAGAGAGTTTTGATATTCACTGATGGGTTCGGTTCGTTTTTTCAGTACGGCCATGATATCGGTATCGGTTTGGTTTTTAGGTATATTGCCTGTTTCTATCGGTATCAAATACTAAACCCTGACGAAAATTGGCCAACTGGAAAAATTATCGAGGAGAGGGGTGTCACAACCAGCCCCCCAACTCCCAAATCGATGTGCCTGGGTCCATACTATCCCATTTCGCCCGACGCCGAGGATCACTTATAATTTTCCTTTTGACTAGAGCTGTAGGTTTTTAAATTTCTTTTTCGGTTTCGGTTTTGGTTTTTCAGGTGGAATAAAACCTCGGTTCGGTTCGGTTTCCGGTTTGTTCATGAGGCCAAATAAAATTCAATAAAACTCATTATTTTGTCCGGAATCATAACTGAATGGCAGTGAAATTGGGTGAAACTCAACGAATGCCAGAATTAAGCTATAATACATGAAGAATCAGGAAGGCCAATATAATAAATTCAGAGATACAGCCTTCCCAGAGTAGTGAGTGTACCTAGACATTGCCAATCCTTCCCAGAGTAGTTGAGTGTACCCAGACACTGCCAATCCTTCCCAGAGTAGTGAGTGTACCCAGACACTGCCAATCCTTCCCAGAGTAGTGAGTGTACCCAGACACTGCCAATTCTTCCTAAAGTAGTGAGTGTACCCAGACACTGCCAATCCTTCCCAGAGTAGTGAGAGTACCCAGACACTGCCAATCCTTCCCAGAGTAGTGAGTGTACCCAGACACTGCCATTGGCAGTGTCTGGGTACTCTCACTACTCTGGGATGGCTACATTCTGTGAATTTCTGCAGCAAGAGGATATTTAATAAAAAACGAAAAACCTTAGATTACGGGATGTCGACGGTTTCGGTTTCGGTTTTTAAAAAAAACTAAAAACTTCGGTTCGGTTTCGGTTAACCTACAGCTCTACTTTGACGCTCCTATAAAGGAAGAAGTTGGTTTACATTTCGAACAAAAGAAAGAAATACAGCTTTCACGTCTCAGTTTCCTACTTGTGGTTGTTCCGTTCTGGAGGTTGGTGTAAGAGGTAGACGCGCATTAATTTCATGATACGAGAATAAACTAAACCAACTTTCTAATAAAACTCAGAAGAAATCGATTAACCAGTTAAAAGCGCCACCACCACATAAAACTGTTCTTTAATTGATTCATGGCACGCAACTTGAATGTTTTATTCGCTTTGTACTTGGAAATAATGTTTTGTTCTGCTTGTAAATCTTCTTTTTGTATTATCACATTTTGTAACGGTATAAGACTCAGACTTAACCTTGCAGATGGGGGCGCGGTGGCGTTGCGGTAAACGGTTCTCGTCAGATCACCAATGTTAAGCAACGTCGAGCCCTGTTCGTCCTTGGATGGGTGACCGTCTGGGTGATCGATTCGGACTTCCGCGTTGTGTCCTTGGGCAAGGCACTTCACCCCGATTGTCCACATGGGGGCATGATGACGCCGTGTACTAATGCACGTCGATGGTGCGCATGTATTCAACCAATCTAACCCTGCTTGTGCAGCAGTGCGGAGTTCCGATGTTGGGGAGCTGGCAGCTGCTCGTCGTTGCTCCGGCTTCCCCCACCCGTAAAACTGTCACCGACGCGATGAAATCTTTGGCTGTTAATGTGTCGTTAAACCCTAATAAATAAATAAATAAATAACCTTGAAGATTGCAGTGTATTCGCGTAAATAACGGAGACGCTTTCAGTGTTGAACATAATATAATTTGTTTGTAGCGGACTGATATTTTTTTTTTGGGGGGGGGGGGGTTGTGAGTTGTGTGGGGAGTAGTATTATCCCTGATGTGTGAGGGTGTGAGATGGGAAAATGTCACCCGAGGGCAAGGTATTTGGGCCAGACACGGGCTTGCCCAGTGTCTGGACCAAATGTCTTGTCCCGAGGGTGAGATTTCCTCATTTCACCCCTACCCCCACCAGGGATAGTTTTTTTCCTCCTACCAAAATACTCTGACGTCATCAAAAGTAATCCAAGGGCACGAGCAGCTGTATCGAACAATTTTGTCCATTTCTGAAAAAAAAACTCATTTCTTTATCGGAAAGAGCGCACAAACGTTCTATATATACCACAGGTATATACAACAAAATTAGGTCCCAACGCCGGCAAGACGGGGTTTAAAGATTTGTGGCGAAATGAACATTGAAATGGACTCTCTCCACTCATAATGGCGTTCAACCACAAATTCATATAAAAGAAGTGTCCTTTAATTTTGCGGTCTGTGTTTTTATTTCTATTTTCTTCGACAAACGTTCGTCTGCAAATATTTCCGAAACGCGACGTCAAGGTTGTTTGTTTACCGAAGAACGTGCGGTGATTAAATAGTCTGTGCGCTCATTAATATGCTAATAAGCCAGTCACGTGAGTCATGTGAGATAGGCATCTACATGTTTCTCACATAGCCTTCTCACATGACACCCGCATATCTTGGCAATCTTGCATAGGAAGTGGGGGAGAAAATGCACTGATATGAAAATGCAAGTAAATAAATTCAAGAGGCTTATTGCAATCGTTCAATGGCGGCGGTTTGCCCTACCCCCCTAACTTAGACTTTGACTCCTATTTGCCACTCACCGTCCACCACACACACACACATCCACCCACTCCCAACACACGTCACACGCACACACCCACACACTGTCTCTCTTCCCTTTAAAACCATAAATACCCAGCTGATGAACATATCCCGTAAAGAGTTACAAGCTCAGAGGCAGATAATTATGAGCTATGTGTGTTCATGTATCTTGTCTCAAAAATGTGGGTCATATTTTTTGCATTAAAACAGACTGTCATTATCTCCCTTCAATTTGAATTGTGACGTCTAATAAAGCCTTCTGGTGGCTTTTGGACTAAAAGCCACCAGAAGACATTTGAAAGCACAATTCAAATTTCTTCTCTGGGAAAATCGGAAAACCCTCAAACAAGCCTCCTATATTTTTACCCCCCCCCCCCCACCTCCCACACACACACACCTGCTGCTATGAAATGTTTTCTGGCGTCGACACTGTAATCGTTTACGCGGGAGATGTTTACAAACCTTCAATTTTTAATTTTTAATGTTGCCTACAATATTCACATAAACTACAAGTAAAATGGTGACATCGGAAGCGCTGCAGCAAATTCGGCAAGTTTCGGACAGTTTCGGACAAATATTCTTCAAATGTGTATTCTGTTATTGATTTTTACTTATTAGTCTTGGCCTCTTTCTGGACTGCGGCAGACGTAACCCTTTACCTAACATGAAAAGCAGACGACACTTGCAAAAAAAATTCTTGAATAACTATTTTTTTTCATTTTTTGTCTCAAAAACATAGGTTATGACACCTCGTTGGAACGAGCTCGACGAGCTCGTTCCAACGAGGGGTCATAACCTATGTTTTTGAGACAAAAAATGAAAAAATAAAGAAAATTAATTGGAGATTTTTGAGAATAGCGCTGGCCGGTTTTGGCCGTTACGTTGGGTAAGGGTTAATGGAATAATTTTAAAGTCACTGACATAAAATAGTGTGATGAAAATAACAGGTGAGGAACGTTGGAGTTAAAAAATATCGGTGGCGGAAATGTCGCGATGAAAATGGAAAAGAGCAGACAAACAATGATGTGATTAAATGCCTGGGATGAAATCGTTGTCGGTGTAACTATGAAGAAATAAGAAGTAAATGGAAATTTACGAACAGTTTTACCTTTTTGTCAGAAGAAAGTAAAATTTAAACTTTAAGTCATCGAACCTTTTGCGACATATAATGAGGCTAATGCCTTCCCCCATCCCCCACCCCCACCGTGACCCCGAGACATGTTTGGCCGACATTATGTTAACCTATACCTGACTGGAAACGACAGCCAGGCTGAGTTACAACTTCAGTTCCTGGACGTTATTTTGTTACATTTTTTTTAAATTGCTCTCATTTTTTTTCACCCATTCATATATTGGTTACTTCAGCCAAAGCCCCTTTCGTCACTGACACCTGTAATTGTCGTTGCAGCTTAGTTTCGTGGTTCACCTACATTTAGCATAGAGAGCTAGTAGGGAAATTCTCTCAGGCGAAATCTAGGTAGTGTAGTTACCCTGGCGAAACTCAAATTCAATGATACAAACAGTCATTGAAACGAACACAAGCTCAGCCAATGGATCTCCGGATTGTCAATTGTGTCATGTATCCGCGCGCGCAAAAGAAGACGCTTTGCCGTGGGTGTAATGGAGACTTCTTTGTTTTTTGTTTTTTTTAACCCTTCACCTAACATGAAAAGCAGAAGACACTTGCAAGAAAAATTCCTGAATAACTATTATTTTCATTTCTTGTCTCAAAAACAAAGGTTATGACCCCTCATTGGAACGAGCTCATCGAGCTCGTTCTAATGAGGGGGTCATAACCTACGTTTTTGGAACAAAAAGGAAACATTCATGAAAATTAATTGGCATTTTTTTGTGAATAGCGCTCGCCAGTTTTGGCCGTTACATTGGGTAAATGGGTCTATCTATACAACTTATTGTATTGTATTCGACTTCTGATGGATTGGATGTCTTCAAAGTTAAAATAATTTATTCGTCTGCGGTAGCGAAAGGTGGATAGGCATAATTACATGAGAATGTTCCAAAAACATAGGTTATGACCCCCTCATTGGAACGAGCTCGATGAGCTCGTTCCAATGAGGTGTAATAACCTATATTTTAGAGATACAGAATGAAAAAATAATGAAAATTAATTGACGATTTTTGAGAAAAGCGCTGACCGGTTTTGGCCGTTACGTTAGGTAAAGGATTAAATAATATAATTATCGTTAATAATGAAAAGTAATAAACAGAGTAATCGCTTGACTGAACTGGTTACGTGAAATAATTCATTCGAGGCGAGGGACTATATTGTAAAACACTTGTGCGCATTCGCGCTCGAGTGTTTAGACAACGTCCCTCACCTCTCATGAATTATTTCACGTAACCAGTCCAGTCAAGCGATTACTCTCTATTTATCTAACAACAAGAAAGTATTTTCCCCAATACAAGTAAAAACGTCTATAGAAAATATATAGAGGATATCTACGCTATTTTAGTGAATATCGGAAATTATCTCATTAGTGTGGACTGAAAGTTTTATTTTTCTCGAGCGCTTGCGTAGATTTTTTTTTTTTTATATTCTACGTCACATTTTACTGCGCAATATTCAACCCAATTCGAATGCAAAGAGTTACGTTTCAAAACAATAACAAAGACCAGTTGATCGTTCTTTCAAGCCTATACAAGCCAAATAACTCAAACATAATAAAATAGTCTCACGTTCCCACGATAATTTCATCTTTGTTCAATTCGCAGATAAAATTGGTGCGGAGTTCTCACTTTCACGGGTGGGCCGGATTGCTGCGGTGTTCAACTGTGGTAAAACCGGCGTGTTTTGGCCACTGTAGACAATTTTTACGGTGGCACTAAAGTGTGACTATGGATGTACTAAGGTTGTGTTAAAGAAGTAACAAGGAATAGCCAAGGATTATAACGCTTATGTGACGGTTTTCCTACGGTTATACTACGGCACCACCTGAAGCGCTACGGACAAGCCACGGCTGTCCTACGGTTTGTCTCTGTTGGTCATGGTCATGGTACGGGGTTGCTAATATGCTACGGTTCTGCAGCTGTTCTCCTACGGTCTCTACGGTCTTGTCACGGTCATGTCACGGTCTCCCGAGGTTTAGTCGGTCAAAACTATATATTTGACCAACCAAACCAACTTCTCTCACCGGAACACAGCAGTAGCATATCCGTAGTCTATCCGGCGCTTTCCGTGGCAACCGGGGCTCCAGTTCTGACCACGGTCAATGCCCGATCGGCTGCGAATATGCTACGGTTGTGTCCGGGTGTCTACGATTTTCTACGGTCCCTTACGGTTGGTGACGTTAAAAATGAAATTTTCAAACATTTTGAAAATCGCGCTACGGAAAGAACAAGAAGCGCTAGCGTTTATACCGGAACATCACAGTCATATCTACGGGACCGGAACTGATTTACTAGTAATATTCACGGATTAAAACCGTGGGCTTACAGCACCCCGAACCGTGAAAGTGAGACTCTCGCAAGTAGTAGATGTGGAGATCGGTCCACATTGGGCGGACCCCGGAAGTGACATCATAGTCACGTGACCTAGTGACGTGATGTTTAAGTGCCATGGTAGCCCGCGTAAGCTGCAATCTCGTGACGTCATATCCATAGTGATACTTGGTCTTAGTGTTGTTGTTAGGGTGATACTTGTTTCCATCGTCCATATTTTATACTGGAGGCCGCCATCCTGTTTTCAATGGTAGCACGTGGTTGCTAAGTTATCCAAAACCTGCTTATTGTACAGGAGAATGTTCGGAGGGTGTGTTCGTTTGAATGTGAGTAGTTGTCTGATTCAGAAAAATTACCCAAATAAATCCGACAAAATCCCCAAATCACCGATATTTATTTGATATGAAGTCCCCCATTTTGGGCTTTTTCCCCCAAAACAGGCTCCTTCCTTTCTATAAGTGTAGTTTTTTTCGTACAATTACCACAAACAACTCGATGATCCCCCAAATCGCCAAAAATGTGCCTCAAAACTACCGAAACGGACTAATGAAGATAGTTAGCAAACCTGTAGTTATGATACATGTCAGTTGTAATCTTACAAAGCTGTGAGGGGTTCAAAAGGTGAATACAGTTGAAGCTAATCATAGGACAGACAGCATAGGACATGGTGGAAGTTAATGGTAAGACTACCTGTATAGGAGCTATATAAGAGCTATATAGGAGCTTGGAATCCCACTTATGAAATCACACTTATTAAATATCTTTTTTTGGAATCCCTATAGAATCCCTTTTGGGAAACGTCGGTAGTTAGAGAATCCTCTTTTCCGAAATGGGTTGTAGAGTAGTATGTGGAGTTACTCGATCGAGCAATTGCTCTATAGCTCATTTGTTTGATGGGATTCGAGTAGTTCGAGCAATGACTATTCAGTAACTGCTCGATAGCTTATTATACGAACTCATCAACCCTGTTTCTAGATATCCCACTTAAGCGCCCCCTTCTTGAAAAATGTCTGACCTTCTGTGTCCCTTTTTCCGAAATGAGCTTAAGAGTCATTTGTGGAGTCACTCGAACAAGCAATTGCTCTAAAGCTTATTTGCTCGATAGGATTCGAGTCTTTCGAGGAATGACTTCAGTAAATGCTCGATTGTCTTTTAGGTTTGAGAATCATAAAGACTTTCGTTGAACAGAAGGGAGATAACTCAGTATGGTTAGGTGCAGATTATGGAAAATCAAACAATCTGATTTGTTAGTTAGCTGCAATAAAGTGAACTGATTGGATGAGCTTGATAAACGAAACAATATAATTACGTGGAATATGATTAGTCCTAGCCTGAACAGACCAGAAAAGATAAATATAGTAACAACTGTTCCAGCTGATAGACTCTTCTACTCTTCTACTGTACTGGAGTATATTGGAGGGATTGTCGAGTTGTTTGTGGTAATTCTATGAAGTGAAAACTACTCTTATAGGAAAGAACACTCCTGTGTTCAAATGAAGTCGTTTTTGATGATCTGGGGACTTTGTCAGGTTTATTTGGGTAATTCTGTGAATCTGGAAACTACTCCTATTCAATCGAACACACCCTCCGAACATACTCCTGTACTATGAGAAGATTTTGGGTAACATAGCAACCACATGCTATCATAGAAACCAAGATGGCGGCCTCCAGTATACAAAATGGACGACGGAAACACATATCACCCTAACAACACGCGCTGCGTATATGCACAAACCACGTATCACTATGGAGATGACGGAACAAGATGGCCGCTCACGCGGGTTATCATGACAACCAAATATGACGTCACTAGGTCACGTGACTATATTGTCACTTCCGCCCTCCGGCCAATGTGGGCCGATCTCCACATATCCTACTACTCTCACATTAATAATTATAATACTACAAATGAGATTATTTCCATATTTTTTTATTAAAGTTAATTTTTAAAACATTTTAAATGCCAATTCCCAACAAGGATATTGGAACAGCGTGCGCCGACTCATCAAATCAAAAATTCGTCCTGGGCGAATCGATCAACAAGATTGTTCGGAAAAGTTACCCAGTTCAAGGCTCAATATCACTCTCGGAGTCACTTTCCATACATCTAATCATTTTACTATATTTTTTTATTATTATTATATATCCAACTTTTCAGTCATACAATCACCAGAACGGCTTAGAATGGCATGAACTTCTGGCCCTGTCAGTAAAGCCGGCACTGAATCGCTTGTAAACGTATCGAAGACGAAGTGATGCGCCGAGCGTGATGTTATTTAGGAAGCTACAGCGAGATATTCCTCGTTATCCATCAAATAGATGGACATCCAGAAATATCTTTTTGATAATGTGCGATAATTCACAGCCTACCATATAATAAAACACTGTACCGAGGGTGCAACTGCACGTGCGGTCATTCGATCCAGAAAGAGAACGTTTTTTACCTAAACTAATCAAAAACCGATTACACATATCGAGGCCACCGTTTGGTAACAGTAATGAAATGATAAATAAATCACCAACTCAGCTAAATAATTTAGACTATATAATTGTATGCCATGATGCTATTTTTAGGGCCTACCATGCGTTAAACCTGAAAAATAAAACAAAGAAACGCACAGCTGAAACACTACTATAAACTTCGTACATTTGTCGTACAAGAGGAACAATGAATGGGGATTACGTCATGCACAGACAATGACGTAATACCGTGACGTCATAACCTCTATATTCTCGATAACACATAGACTTTCACTACCCGGACGTAGTGGATGTCCCGATGTTATCACGCACAATACCGTACCCCACGAATAAGTGGTGGGGGCTGATATTATAACAAGAATTTACTATAATATTGCCCAAACCTCAGGACTGACACTCTGGCCCTTAGATTTACTAGTAGAATTCCCACAGGAAACCCGGGTAATTATAGGCTCGAAAGTCAGGGGATGATAGTCACCAAACTTATAGCCCCAAGGAAGTACAGTGGGAATTTCTATAGTAAGTACTATAGGAATATGAACTTTGAAATAGACTGCTATGAGGAAAAACAAATGTAAAGACAAGGCAAACGAACTTCTACAGTAAATACTGTAGAATTCCCTACAGGGCTGACTTCGGGGTATAAGGTTGGGCTAAAATCCTCCGACTTTGGAGTCTTTAATTACGCGGGTTTACTATGGGAATTTCCATAATAAGTCTTGGTGGCCGAATTTCAGTCCTGTAGTATGGGGAATGCTATATTCTTGTTATTTTTTATCAATTGACAACAGGTGGGAGGACCAGGAGGTCCCTTTACCTAATATAACAGAAATAACCGGCCAGTGCTATTCACAAAATCGCCATTCAAGTTACATTATTTGTTTTTTATTTTTGCTTTAAAACATAGCACTTGAGCTTTTTCCAATCAGTTGCATTTCTGAGACATAAAGTGATAGATTTTATTTATTCGAGAAATTTGTTTGCAAGTGCCGTCCGCGGTTTGTGTTAGTAGTAAACGGTTGAAGACGCGTTCGAGTTACCGTCTGGGTAAAAATTTCACATCGCTGGCGAACAAACGCTCTCCCCTCTATACTGTATTTTTTGGCCTTCCTAAAACATTACCTTAATGATAACGTTTCACGAGTTATATTCTTGGTTAAAAAGAAGTATTGGGTGCATGAAATACAATATATGCCGTATTTAACACTGCCGTGTTGGTGTTTAAAGTGGCAAGAAATTAGGTTTGAACCATTACCATGTTTCTTAATGGAAAATATCCCGGATCCTATAGAAACCCATTCCGAAGTGACGCTGCCGGACCAGTCGCATAGCATAGGTGATTTTACTCCGCCAACCCTGCCATCATAGACACATCCCTACCACCACTCCATTGGACCTAGGTTAATGAACCCATTCCATTGGGTGATCCAAAGTAATGTTTTAGAAGAAAAACATGAAACGTTTGTGATGTTCAGTATTTTCTCTCCTTTTTTGTAGATTGTCGTCTTATGTTGGTGTCATGTCAATGGCGGATCCGGGGCGGATCCAGGGATTGGCACTTTCTGCAAACCCATCCCTACTGTTTGTAAGTTAAGCATGGAAATCAAGGGGCACGGTATTATCCGCGATAACACATGGGCATCCACTGTAGGCTGTAGTGAGTTTTAGGAGAGCGGTGGATCGATTCCGGTTGGGCGCCCTCGCAGATGATCCCAGAAGTGACGTCACAGTCACGTGACCCAGTTACGTCACATTTGGTTGTCATGGTAGTCCAAGCAATCGGCCACTTGTGACGCTATCGCTATAGTGATACGTGGTGTCAGCGCGCAGCGCGTGTTGATAGGATGACACGTGCTTTCGTCGTCCATTTTGTGTACTGAAGGCCGCAGTCTCGGTTTCTGTGGTAGTACGTGGTGCTATGAGAGCCAGTCATAGGTATCCTCCAATACCCAGATGAGCATAAGAGTTGTAAAATGAGTCTCTCGCTCGGGTAATTACTCGATGGCTCTATTAGATTCGAGTCGTTCGAGCAATGCCTGTTCAAGTCAATATTCGATAGTTTATTTGCTCGATAAGATTCGTGTCGCTAAAATAAGCAGTCTGTATTCAACTGCTAGTAGTAGTGGAAGCCACGTATAAAAGGGATATGGACCGGGATCAGTATGGGGTTGTAGTATAGAGATATAGGTGTTGATAGCCATTGTAGTCAGTAGTAAGTGTCGGAGACTGTAGCGCAGGGCATATAGCGTTAGATATTATAAGTTATCTCCGCCAACATGTATGGTATATGGAGATTTAATACCTGGATGTCGGTTTTTAAACACCAAGCCACAGGCGCGGTGTTTAAATCAGACATCCAGGTATTAAATCTCCATATACCATACATGTTGGCGGAGATAAAGGTTTTGTCCCGTTTGAAACACAATACAACTTTGAGGAAATAATTTGTGGACGCTATTTCTCAGCTCCACAATCATTTGGACCAAATTCGTGATAATAATTTTGTTTTTATAATCGCAGAAGACAACAGATAGAGTTACATCCCTTGGGTCGTTAAGGAAACTCGTATACAGTATTTTGTTGACATATAGTCGCCTGAGTTCCAATGTGTTCTATGTGACAACTGGCAAATAGAACAGATTGGTATTCAGGGGACGAATTATTTGCTCTTATTTTATTTTTTGATTGAACTGTCGGAAATCTGGTGATATTTGTGACTATTTTCGGGTTTTTTGGTTCGATTTTTATTTCGAGGCGAGCAAAAGCGGAAAGCTTTCGTTTAAATCATATACCCCTGATGTTTCGCGTGCGCTTATACCCTGGATGTTGCACGCTCTCATATACCTTGGGTGTTGGATGCATCCTTTGTCCAAGGCATTCTGACCAATCAAAAGACCGAATTTATCGGGATATAGGGACAATAGTAGTTTTACAGACAAGCAGAAGTGGAAGTAAAGAGTGGAAGCTAATCATAGGACAGAGGATGACGACAATGTACAAATCAGCAGTAACGTAAGAAGCCATAGCTATCCCCCGATAAGTATCCTTCGAATGAATCCTCAGAAGGTATCCCCCAGTAGTACGTCACGATATCATCGGTATCCTCCAATACCCAGAAGCGCATAAATCATAAAAGAGTCACTCGCTCGAGCAGTTATTGCTTTATAGCTCATTTGCTTGATTAGATTCGAGCCATTCAAGCAATGCATGTTCCTGCTCGACTGTCTTTCGGGTTTAAGGATATTAGAGGTCTTGGTTATACACATAAGGGATAATTCTGCATTGGTACAGTACAGTCGCCGTGGATTGGTCATAATCCACACGTGGGCAGTTATGTCCACGCATCTGTTTACCAGATAGTAGTAAAAACCATCATTAGCAAAATTTTAATTAATGAAGCACCGGGTTGTACCCGGTGCTTCATTAATTAAATTTTTGATGATTATTCCTGTAGTTAGTGTTTGGAATGTAATATTATTGCGTCCGTGGAAATATTGCCCACGCGTGGAAAGTGACCAGTCCACAGTGACTGTACATGTACAGATTACGGGAAATGAAGCAACCTGATTGTCGGAAAGCAAAGGTCGGAACCAGAGGACTAGATACCCCGTTGGGATTAGAGTAGTTGGAATAGCGTCTATAATAGTTAGAAACCGAGGATTTAGTGGGAAATCCGAGCCAAAAAAATAGTTGTAGAGTTGTTTGTGGTAATTCTAGAAAGTAACAGGTGATTTTGGGTAATTAGATTTACTCTTATACAAAGATACGCGCCTATTATCGGAACAAATCGAGGATTCTTTGGGGATAAAATCTGAAAATGGTATTTCTCGATCAGGGAATAGGGCGAATATATTTCTTTCACCTCTGAATATGGAAGTACCGACAGACGTTCGTAACAGAAATTGAGGATCCCGTTAACTATGTTAACTAGACCTATTTGAGAGTAGGCGTATTTCAGATACAGAAAGTGTTTTGTGAGCAAAGCTTTTGTACTTTATAGCGACAAATTAAAATTGTTCCAAGTTTGCTTATTTCTAAACTAATGTATTTGAAACCTTACTTTAATCAGAAATGTATGTAACAATATATGTAACTGGTGGGCAGACCCGTCCCAAGATAGGCTGCCCCGATCATGCGACGGAAAATGTCTAGTTGTTTCCATGTCAAGGGTGATAATCAAAGCTTGAATTTCTAGCTGGACTCGGGCACGGAAGGGATAACACACTCTAATTTATATAATAGATTAGGCATTCAATCCAATTGTGGTAGAGGAAATTGTGGAGGAGGAAATGACATCATAAGCCACGTGATCGATTTCGTCATATGGGTTTCATGATATTCGCGTTAACGGCCATTTTGCGACGCCATCGCGGCGATAAAATGTGAGTTACTGCGCCAAGACAGCGCGTATTGTTATGGTAATACATGTACGTGTTTCCATCGTCCATTTTTATGGATGCCCCCATCTTGGTTGCCGTGGTGGCCCACAATATAGTTAATGTATATTCAGGGATTGCGCTCGATTCAACAGGAGTATGACAAATTACACAAAACGAACCAACAGCGACTAAATTTGAAATCCGTCTTGAAGGCCAATAATTTGGTGTGAATTCTTCCCTTGTTTTCAGTTATATTAGTCATCCACTACCCATAAATACCATATTTTTCTGATTTCCGACACTACTCTTCCAATTCTAGACACTTGACACTGGCATTCAGATTCTAGATACCCATTACTTGCCTTTGCATGTCTTGTCTTGACAATGCTCGCTGTCTCCATCGCTGTTGAAAAATCTTTTATGTGTCCTCGATAGAGCAGGTAAGTTTTGATTTTTCGGAGCCAGTTTAGGTTCGGTTCGGTTCGGTTTCAGGAAAACACCTCGGTTCTGGTTCAGTTTTTCAACGTGTTAAGGGCATATAGAATACAAAACTTCGAGCCCCTTAACCCTTTACCCAACGCAGACGATTTCAAAATTTATTATTTTAAATATCATTTTTTAAATTTTTTAAAAAAATTTCAACAAAACCATATCATGTGACCCCCTCTTTGGAACGAGCTCGACGAGCTCGTTCCAAAGAGGAGTCACATGATATGGTTTTGTTGAAATTTTTCGAAAAATAATATTTTTTCAGCTGCTGAATTTGCATATTACGCGGGCGCACAGGGGCGATTCGTTGGGTAAAGGGTTAACTTGAAAAACATCCGCAATAGTTCGTACGACACAAATCACTACAACAAGCCATGTATTTCAGGTATCTCCATTGGGTTCAGTCTAATTTCCCTTTTATCATTCTTAGGAGTTCTAGAGGACAAGTTGCGAAACATATTGAGCCAAAAAAAACCCCATACATCAGGGGAAAATGAATAAAGTTCATCTACTGTATGTTGCGGTTACATTGTCACATTACCCCCTTATTCACTCACCCTGTGGACAGGTCAATAAGGGAGGAAATGTGGCAATGAGAACACGACCCATTGGCCAGACAGATGACGAGACGAGAGTGACGAGAGTCCATAGGGGCCCTCAGTCTATTTCCCTCCCAGTAAGGGAATTTGATCGGTTTATGCACAAAGACAGTAAAATCGTTCAACCGGTTTTGGCTGGGACTTACGATTCGGTTTCCGGGTTTGCCACAAAAACCGAACCGGAAAACCGAAAAAAAAGCTCTAGCCCTCGCCCCATTATTTTGCTCCATTCCGTTCATTGAACCCGTCGAATTACTTTATCCATTTTGTGCCCCGCCCACTAACAGTATACGAGTTTTCTCCTTAAAGGTATGTTTTGGGGACAGAAATGGTAACAAATAATATTTTAATGGTGTTTTTTTGCTATATTTGGAGTAGTTCTTGTTGGATATGGCCTTTAGGACAAGGTAAAGGGTTAATATTATATCTGGCCCCAATCTCTATATAACAAGACGCTTATTGGTCATGAATAGAAAAGTGTTTCACCTGGCGCAATCGGCTATTGCTATAAATAAAAAATGCTGAACAAAAACATTTTCTGGAGGTTTTTAATTTGGCGACTCCTTGCAATTGCTGACCGCTGATCGCGTTTTACCCCTTTACCTAACGAATCGCCCGCATCCACCCGTGTAATTTGCAATTTGAGCAGTTGAAAAAATTAAATTTTTCAAAATATTTCAACAAAACCATATCATTTGGCCCCCCTCATTGGAACGAGCTCATCGAGCTCGTTCCAATGAGGGGTCACATGTTATGGTTTTGTTGAAATTTGGGGGGAAATTAAAAAAATAGTAATTAAAATAATAAATTTTGATATTCTCTACGTTGGGTAAAGGGTTAAATTAAAGAATATACTTTGGTGTCTGTTTAAAATGAATATGTGGATGATGAACTGAGAGAGGAAAGCTGATACCGCTTCACTTGTTGCCCTGCAAGGCTTTCGTGTGATGATTGATGATGTAGGGAGTTACTGCGATGATTGACCTCCCATCATGTTGGTGCGGGTTGGGGGTAGTACATTGAGTTGCTATGTTCTTAGCTGAGGTTCAGGTACTCCATTTGTATAGAGACCAGTGCTGGATGGATGGTGAACAATAAGACATCACCATAAGTTTTTACCTATGAGAAAAAAAGCATAAGAAGGCAAGTGGTATGCGGGGATGTGGCTAGAGGGTTTCAGCTGTGTGTGTGTGTGGGGGGGGGGGGGGGGTGGGGGGGGGGGGGGCACCGATGTAAATTATTGCACTGCAGCGCTGGGTGATATCTTTTAACCCTTTACCCAACGAATCGCCCCCACCCGCCCGCGTAATAGGCAAATACAGCTGCTGAAAAAATATTATTTTTCGATAAATTTCAACAAAACTATATCATGTGACCCCTCTTTGGAACGAGCTCGTCGAGCTCGTTCCACAGAGGGGTCACATGATATGGTTTTGTTGAATTTTTTTTTTTTAATTTTAAAAAATGATATTTAAAATAATGAATTTTGAAATCGTCTGCGTTGGGTAAAGGGTTATGAACCCTTCTGAAAATTTTCACTAGTCCTGAAACGGAAAAAGCATCATTTATAATGTATCTGGGTCAGAAAATTTACCGGATTGATGTCAGAGTCGAAATTTTGAGGCCATGTCAATTTTAGAGTAGGAAATTTGAAACTCAAGTTTCTAGTTGGAAATAAAAGATCAAAATTTCTCATCATTTGTTGGAATTTTAATATTTTTCATGAACAATGTTAATTTATTGAATTTCCAACTATTTGATTTTTGACCTCGGAATTTAGAACTATTGAAAAAATATACTCCTAGATGTGGGTGGGGTGGGGGTGAGACTCCCCCCACCCCCCCCCCCCCCCTGTCGCCACATCCCTGGTGGTATGTGGAGGTATATTCTGCAACAATGTTTCCGCGGGTAACCCATCACTGCGCCTTTTCTTAAGATAATTTTTAAAGAAAATATACCCTAAATGATCCAATTTTGAGGCTCGAAAGAACGTGAAGAGTGGAATGTCATCTGTGATTTCATTAGATGACACCCCATGCAGATCGTAGAAGTCAAGACTTTTAGGGGGCAGTGGGGATTTGGGGTAGGAGACCAAGGTTCTCAACCCCCACCCCATCCGCTCCATGTCTACGCCACTGATATCATTGCATGAAGCGTGTTGGACTTTGAATGGAATAGCATTCTATTTTCTTTTCCTTTGATCAAAACAGATATATTAACGAGACCCGTCATGTATGTGATACAGAGAAACTCAATTGCGTGTCTAGGCATGGTAGAACAGCCCGTATCGACAACAACGTCACACAGCTACTATATAGATCAGATAAATAATAGCATTTGTAGCTTCAGGGTACGTACAGAAAGAAAAGGAAAGATGAATGTCATTGACTTAATCCTCCTTGAAAGGCGCCAGTGTCTGTATAATTCCATCATTACACGCAATTTCCCAATTTACTTTTCTTTTCATTTGGAAAGTGTTTTACTGGTTCTGTGTAAATCCTTTCTCGGCATTAAATCTTGTTTTTTCCAAACCTCTATGTCGACATGTTTAATTGTATTTCCTATCTTGGTGATAAATGATACACGCCCTAGGTGAAGAACATCTCGTCAGTAAGCGCCAAATGGTTCACACTTCAGACGTTCGTGTTTTCCATTTCTTTCCGCACTCCTGTTTATTGTGCTCCAGCACGATAAACAGGAGAGCAGAAACAAACGCGAAAATTGTGAGTACGTTGTAGTAGGCGGAACAGGGTTATGCGGGAATGTCTGAGCCGTGCCTGGTGAAGTCGCAGAAAAACGTCCCCCATCAATACACCCCCCCCCCTCCATCCCCACATACACAGTTAGCGTTAGGCCAATTAAAGAGGTCATCTGTCCAATAGCTGCACTGAAAAAAATATAGGTTCTCTTTAGAACCAAAACTGGTTCTAATCTTGTCTCTGAAATGGAACCAGTTCTGTTTAAACAGTATTTATTTCAAATCAAATAAATTTACCAAGATTAGAGCGTTCAATTTTAACAGAATATTACATGAACTGAAGTAGATTCAGCAGTAAACTTGGAGCTTATTCAACGCAGTCGCCAAACATTTTGAAACAAAGCAGATATGAACAGTTGGCATATCGAACCAGTTTTGGTTCTGTATAGAACCAAAACTGGTCCGATATGCCAACTGTTCATATCTCCTTTGCTTAATAATGATTTGAGACAACCTCGTATAAGCTCTAAACTTACGACTGAAACCCCCTCAATTTATGTTTAATTCTGTTAATATTTAATGTTAATCTTTATAAATTTATTTGATTTGAAATAAATACTGTTTAAACAGAACTGGTTCCATCTCAGGGACAAGATTAGAACCAGTTTTGGTTCTAAAGAGAACCTATATTTTTTGCAGTGTGGCGTTAGGTGACGTGAAAGCCGTTACGCTGTGATTACAGTAACAGCGTCACATCTTCTACACCATCAAACATCAAAGGAAAGCGTAGTACGAAACTTAGTAACACGGTATCAACATTCTGTGATCAGCATTTGTATTTTATCAGCAATAATTGAAATATGTGGTAAATATTCAATTTGTATGACTGTAAAAAATGTACACATCAACATATTATTTCTTTTTTGCAGGCATCAACATGTATCCTTTAAAAAACAATCAGCGATTGCGTGACGCCAGAAAACTACCGAGAAAACAGATATCTTTGATGATTGTCTATTTAGAGCAACAGTTAGTCCCCTACTCACCTACCACTACCTAAGATGGCGCAAGGATGACGTCTACAATTGTGGGCATCTATGTCCTAGAGCTTGTGAGAGGAGTCGTAAATGATTCCACCTTTATCCCATTTCCCTGCTCCATGTAGGTGACTGAGAAGCAGGAGAAAAGATCAAACTATTCTTGTCAGGACAAGTGGGATGGGCATTTCTCATATTTCCTTTTTTGGAAAATGTTGTGCTCGAAAATCATTTTAGAATCATTTTAAGACATCTTCAGGGTATAAGTTGCAGGTCAGTGGTATATCATCTACCCGAACAGCATTCATTTTTGGTCCCTTTTGCAGACCCGGCATGAAATATGTTTTTTTTGTTTTGTTTTGTTTTGTTTTCTTGTTTTTGTTTTCTGTTTGTTTTTTGTTTGGGGGGGGGGGGGGGGTATTTGCTCCATTCGCGTGGATGTGACGTGACTTATACGTAATACATGCATACTTTGGTATACTATGGTATGTATGTATGTGGACACCTTTAGGCATGCCGTGTTTTATTGAACACTAATAGAGAAATGTAAGATTGTCCTCAAAAACGTTGTCCTCCGCGTCTTCATAGAGACACGGGCCATGTTGATACCCACTGTGCAAACAAACCAAGGGAAGTGGTTCGGGACAGCCCCATCTTACCCCGCACGCAGCATGGTCTACTGAGTCTTTATCAATAAAGTGGAATAGTTTTTACATTTTCTCGTGATCAGTCTGTCGCACCATGACTGGAATTTCCAATCCTACCACTAACCCCATACGTCTATTGACTAGCAAAGTTTTCGATGCGAATAGTAGCCAATGGAACGACGGGACTGACAGAAATTTAGGTGGTAATCCAGTTAATTCTTTACTGCTTTGTCCTAGGAAAAATTTTGTATTTCCTCCTGAAATTCTTAGTAACATTTAATGACCAATGTCGGTTCAACAGTTAAGAGATATATCAGTCAAAAGATTACTATATCCCATGTCACTTGACTGTGGAATCGAAGATACACCCAGTGGTTCAGATCTGTGACGAATACAAAGATGGTCGGTTGGTTGGTTTTTAAAATGGGATTGGTGTACCTTGTTATATTTATATATCTGCTGAGGGGACCAAGATGATCGGTCGAGAAATAGTTTTCAAACACCATTTCATTTCCTACTTCTCAGCTCGTGCCGAGTACTTGTGCTCGCGCTATAAAATGTACCCTCAATCGACAGATCATTAATTGATAAAGATGTTTTTTTTTAGTTTCCTCGTCGTTGTACTCACGCATGATTTCTCAACGAATGTTATCGAAATGACATTAGATATGTGCTGTATACATCGCGACGATTAGGTAGGCTGAATCCATTCAGTCCATAATGGAGATAAAGAACACGCCGTAGCGAGAACTACAACTAAACATTTGCCGCCTATCGTCGTCTAAAGTGGATTTGACAGGTACCGAAAGGGCGACGTTTATTACTATAGGTAGACTGAATCCATCCAGTCCAGAATGGAGATAAAGAACACGCCGTAGCGAGAACTACAACTAAACATTTGTCGCCTATCGTCGTCTAAAGTGGATTTGACAGGTACCGAAAGGGCGACGTTTATTACTCTAGGTAGACGTTTATTACTCTAGGTAGACTGAATCCATCCAGTCCAGAATGGAGATAAAGAAAACGCCGTAGCGAGAACTACTACTAAACGTTCGTCGCTTGCCGTCGTCTAAAATGGATTTGACAGGTTCCGAAAGGGCGACGTTTATTACTACCTGGGCGGTATTATACAATAAAAAAAATCATCTGGTGTGCCGTATCGCATATCGTTGAGTTCCAGCACCAACTAGTATAACACTGGTCGGCTAGTTTCACAGTACTTTGTTGAAGTTCCTCAACTCGATCGATATGTCATACCAGAAAACTACAATGTAGTGATAATCTCTGTGAGTTAGATGTCCGAGAAGCCCGTTGTGGTACTATCAGTCATCCCTGATTTTTTTGCAATGGAAATCAAACTTTCGATTAAGTTGCCTCCTTTGAAATTATTTGATAAGTGAGAAAGGTCCAATTGAGAAGGAAATAATTGTTGAGGAATCACCTATGATATCAGTAGAACTTAAAGCCAAGTTTCCTTTTGTTATATTTAATAAACGAAAACAAAAGACAGCTCTCAGCGCTGTCTGATATGTTCGTTTGTTAACTCTTAGAAGCCGGGAGTCGAGTTTTCTTGTCTGTGATGTAATACGGCAGGTAATTTGGCTGTGACGGATCGGCTATCTTTGGGCTGGGGGAGAATTAAACACTGAGCAGATGCTTCTAGTCAAGTGTCGTCTGCCTGAATAGGCAGACGACACTTGACTAGAAGTGCCTGCTTTATTGTAAGTTTTCGCGGTATGTCATGTTCATTAAATTCATTCCCCAGCTTCTAAGAGTTAAAAGTAGCATGAATAAACTTTGCTTTTTATGGCAAGCCAAGTAGAAGCAACTATTTGGGAGCGCAGTGGCTCAGTAGGTAGAGGTGCAGGCTGCAAGCCGAGAGGTCCTCGGTTCGAATCCCACCTGCGGCAACCGCGTTGTGTCCTTGGGCAAGACACTTCATCTCCATTGCCCGCGTGGGGGCACTGTGGCGTTGTGTACTAAGGCGCACTGCACGTCGATGGTGCACTTGTCTTTAACCAATGCTAACCCTGCTTGTGTGGAGTTAGTATGTTGGGGAGCCGACAGTTGCTCGCCGTTGCTCAGTGGTTCTCTCCGGGTACTCCGGCTTCCTCCACCCGTAAAACTGCCACGGTCATGATTAGCCATTGTGCATAAATATGTGACCTTAAACACCAATAAATAAATAAATATATAATAAGCAACTATTTCACAGATACTATGTCATTAAGCATATCTATCATTATTTCTCCTACCAACAATAAAGTCTCCACTTTGCCTCTTTGTTAGGCTTTCCCACGCCCAGTTTGGGAAAGACTCTTGTTATTCCTCTTTTTCAAGAATGTTTCTTCACCATTTCTTTTCTCCCTCAATTTTGTCTTTTGCATAGCTCAAAAACAAGCAGTACGATTTCAACCAAAATGTGGCATACTTTTGTTATGTCATAAAATCTATTGAAATGAAATATTGTCATATCTTTGAAAACGCTTATTTTCAAACTTTTCTGCCAGAACCATCAAAATTTCACCATCTTTCAACATAGCTAAAAAAAAACAGGCTGTACGATTTCAACCAAATTTGACATACTTATGTAATGTCATAAAATCTAATAAAATGAGGTATCGGCATATTCGTAAAAAAAAATTATTGTAAAAATATTCTGCTAAAACCATCGAAATTTAAACATTTTTCAGAAGTCTCAAAATTGTTTACAGTAATTTAGCTCAAATTTTCCAAACATGTAGAGAATAATATGATACTCCAAAATCACCACACAAATATTTCAAGATTACCCCCTACTGGCCAAAAATCGACATGAAAAACAATTTTTTTTATTCAAAACTGACCAACTTCAAGGACAAATTTCTGTAATTGCAAGATTGTTGTAACAATTATTGTGGTAAGAATAGATGCAACAGTGATCGTTTTTGGAAAGGATTAATTTTAAACACTTTGCCTTTGATGGAAAGCCCTCCGTGAAAGCCGTCTGTTAATAAATAGCGAAGTTAGTAATGCAATGTAAGAAATATTGGCAAACAGTTCAACATCTCTTTCATAAACTCATTTTGACTTGAACTGTACTTATCACTCTGTATACTAGCTCTATAGATAAAATATTCAGCGACTGATTCGTGCTCCCGCATTGTGTCCTTGGGCAAGGCACTTAACCCCGATTGCCTACATGGGGGCACGGTGACGCTGTGTACAAAGGCGTACTACACGTCGATGGTGCGCCTGTCTTCAACCAATCTACCCCTGCCTGTGTAGCGGTGCAGAGTTCAGAGTTACGATGTTGGAGAGCTGACAGCTGCTCGTCGTTGCTTGGTGGTTCTCTCCCGGTACGCCGGCTTCCTCCACCCGTAAAACTGTTACGGTCACGATTAGCCATTGTGCATAAGTATGTGACCTTAAACACCAATAAATAAATAATAATAAATAAATAGATAAAATAAACAATGTCAGCAAATAAATAACCCAACACATTCCAACAATTTATGTGTGACAGTAATTTGTATTACATATATTTTATCTTATTTGAAACAGATATGTTGGAAAAATTGTGAAATTGTTGGAGTGGGAAGCTTACCCTCCTTTGTTGGCATGTTCCACGCATTCACAAACATACAGAATGGTAAGAGAATAAATTCATTATTGGTATTTAAGGTCACTTTCAGCATGTATGACTATATCATGTGGCCATAATACAGGTATTTATATAAGTTTAGATAGTCGTTGACACTTGAAGCACATCCTGTTTTGTTGGCATGCCCCACACATTCACAAAGCAACATAATGGTAGTGAATAAATTAATTATTGGTATTTATGGTCACTTTCAGCATCTATGGCTGTATCATGATCATAGCATTATAAGTTATTGTGATGAGTTGACGGTAACATGGTCTGAGGTTTGCGGCTCGGAGCTTATGTTCAACCGAGGCGCGAAGCGTCGAGGTTGAACATATGCTCCGAGCCGCAAACCTCAGACCATGTTACTGTCAACTCATCATAATAATGTATATGTTTCAATAACACACCACCTATAGCCTAAAACCTGCATCGTTGATACACGAGAGGCTTATTTACCAAACTTGAAAATTTGCCTTGTTCAAGGCAACTTTTAATTATCACAGGTTTAGTAAATAAATCTCTCGTATATCCACGACGGCATTTGCTAAATAATCAATAAACCAGATAAACTCATTCCATCTCAGTTTAAATCGTAAATCGGTTTGTAATTTAAACACCGTCTGATACACACGTGAAACATCCAGAAAAATGAAGCGGCTTGCTAGTCACTCCGTTGATGAAGCAGTTACGAAACGGGCGACGTCATTTCAAATATTTCGCGTTGTGACGTCAAACGGTAACATTTGCCACTTAAGCCGTAAACATAAAATATATTAATCGAGCTCTCGTCCAACCAGAGGAGAAATATTTTAGTCTTATTGGAACATTATAAGTTATTCTGCTTGTTGACAGGGGACATGGTCTCACGTTCCTTGCATGAAATTTATTATATTCAACCGAGGCGTTAGCCGAGGTTGAATATATGTTTCATGCAGGGAACGTGAGACCATGTCCCCTGTCAAAAAATAGAATAACGTATATGTCCCGTTCCTACACAAGTAAAATTTAATTAGAAAAAAATGATAAAAGTTAACAACTTACCGAAACAACGTCTGCTTTATAATATTCGCTGTACAACAACAAATTTTAAAATGATTCGAATGAAGCGGTTTCAGTTTATGTTACAGTAAAATAATGAAAAGAGACCTTATAATCTAATCGGTTTCATAAATAATTATTACCCATGTTTACATAGCTAATCTTTTTGTACGTAAGTACTTTTGTGTGTATTTTACTTCAGTTAAACGTATTTGTCTCAGTTCATTTCAAGTGAAAAAAAGACATTGTTATGAACCGTTGCTCATGGCAACGAGACGCTTTTCTTGACAGTAGACATAAGAATCGCTGACAGTAGACATATGAGCGTGCCCGGCGACAGAAACTAAAATCAACGAGGCATTGACCAATCACTGCAAGGTATTGCGGTTGGTATCGGGACATAGGTGTTTATTGAAGTTTAGCTAATTGTTGACACCTGAGCTGCATACCTTAGACGACATCCTCCACAGGCGTTGGCTGGTGAGTCCTATTTTACCACAATATAATCAAGAAGAATAAATTCAGTTTCGCGTTGGATTTGAAATTGGCTTCCAATCCATCTCACACTACTCTGTTCTCTCTAATTACTTGCTGGATCTCTGTTCCTATTGTCCGCCTGGAGCCTTTTAACTCAAGATTCTCCCTGTCAGTCTTCGAAGGCGCTGTCTCCTTAACAAAACTCTTGTAATCAGGTGTAAACATAGAAAAATTGATTGATTGTTTCGCGTTCAGTACAGTCTGCAAGTTCACATTAAAAGGTTCGGAAAGCCCTAATTTGTCCAACAAATTACAATTCTCTAGTTTAGCGAGTGTGTTTTACAGTAATTTGCATGTTTGTATTCTTCCCAGGAATAAAATAGCAAATCTCAACTCTTAGACTTCTATATTAACCCTTTACCCAACGAATCGCCCGCATCCGCCTGCGAAATATGCAGATTGAGCAGCTGAAAAAAATATTCGTTTTCGAAATATTTCAACAAAACCATATCATGTGACCCCTCTTTGGAACGAGCTCGTCGAGCTCGTTCCAATGAGCGGTCACATGCTATGATTTTGATGAAATTTTTCGAAAAAAAATAAAAAACGAAATTTAAATTAATAAATTTTGATATCGTCTCCGTTGAGTAAAGGGTTAATGGAAAGGACAGTGTCTGTATTATATGTCACGATGCGCATACTGTTGATATGTCCAGTCAGACAAAAATGCAGAACATCTAAAGATGGTGAAAATGCATTTTTCTTATTTTAAAGGGGTTTCAACTAAGAATAATAGTGAAGTGTTCAAACTGATTGGGAAAAATGCAAAAATTCCAGTTTCTGTATTTTTATTCTACAATTCAGGAAAATGCCTGAAGTTTGTGAAATGATGCGCAGATCGATGAAACAAATTCGCTAATATCTCGAAATTTCAATTATTGAATGAAATTGCCATACACTTAGAGTTAAATTAACTGACAGCTTTCGGAAATTAAAGGGAGGTAACTTTCCCTAAAGTCTCTTCCAATGACGAAAATTGTCAGCCACTGCTTCGCGGTGGAAGAATGTTTTTGGCAGACCGAGCGGAACGTGCCATCTGTAGTAGCGTCCAAAAACCAAAATACAGGGTGTAAGCAGAACGAGTAGAATGGAACGTGACATCTGTAGTAACGTCCAAAAACCAAAATACTGGGTGTAAACACAACGAGTAGAATGGAACGTGACATCTATAGTAACGTCCAAAAACCAAAATACTGGGTGTAAACAGAACGAGTAGAATGGAACGTGACATCTGTAGTAACGTCCAAAAACCAAAATACAGGGTGTAAGCAGAACGAGTAGAATGGAACGTGACATCTGTAGTAACGTCCAAAAACCAAAATACAGGGTGAGAGCAGAACGTGTAGAATGGAACGTGACATCTGTAGTAACGTCCAAAAACCAAAATACAGGGTGTAAGCAGAACGAGTAGAATGGAACGTGACATCTGTAGTAGCGTCCAAAAAACAAATGCTGGGTGTAAGCAGATCGAGTAGAATGGAACGTGACATCTGTAGTAGCGTCCAAAAAACAAATGCTGGGTGTAAGCAGATCGAGTAGAATGGAACGTGACATCTGTAGTAACGTCCAAAAAACAAATGCTGGGTGTAAACACAACGAGTAGAATGGAACGTGACATCTGTAGTAACGTCCAAAAACCAAAATACTGGGTGTAAACAGAACGAGTAGAATGGAACGTGACATCTGTAGTAACGTCCAAAAAACAAAATACAGGGTGTAAGCAGAACGAGTAGAATGGAACGTGACATCTGTAGTAGCGTCCAAAAAAGAAATGCTGGGTGTAAGCAGATCGAGTAGAATGGAACGAGACATCTGTAGTAGCGTCCAAAAAACAAATGCTGGGTGTAAGCAGATCGAGTAGAATGGAACGTGACATCTGTAGTAACGTCCAAAAACCAAAATACTGGGTGTAAGCAGAACGAGTAGAATGGAAAGTGACATCTGTAGTAACGTCCAAAAACCAAAATACTGGGTGTAAGCAGAACGAGTAGAATGGAACGTGACATCTGTAGTAACGTCCAAAAACCAAAATACAGGGTGTAAGCAGAACGAGTAGAATGGAACGTGACATCTGTAGTAGTGTCCAAAAACCAAAATACAGGGTGTAAGCAGAACGAGTAGAATGGAACGTGACATCTGTAGTAGCGTCCAAAAATCAAAATACTGGGTGTAAGCAGAACGAGTAGAATGGAACGTGACATCTGTAGTATCGTCCAAAAACTAAAATGCTGGGTGTAAACAGAACGAGTAGAATGGAACGTGACATCTGTAGTAACGTCCAAAAACCAAAATACAGGGTGTAAGCAGAACGGGTAGAATGGAACGTGACATCTGTAGTAACGTCCAAAAACCAAAATACAGGGTGTAAGCAGAACGAGTAGAATGGAACGTGACATCTGTAGTAGCGTCCAAAAACGAAAATACTGGGCGTAAACAGAACGAGTAGAATGGAACGTGACATCTGTAGTAGCGTCCAAAAAACAAATACTGGGTGTAAACAGAACGAGTAGAATGGAACGTGACATCTGTAGTAACGTCCAAAAACCAAAATACTGGGTGTAAGCAGAACGAGTAGAATGGAACGTGACATCTGTAGTAACGTCCAAAAACCAAAATACAGGGTGTAAGCAGAACGAGTAGAATGGAACGCGACATCTGCAGCAGCGTCCATAAACCAAAATACTGGTGTAAACAGAACGAGTAGAATGGAACGTGACATCTGTAGTTCGTTTGTTGTTTGTTTGTTGGTGATTAAAGTCACATATTTATGCACCATGGCTAATCGTGACACAACATGGAGATGAAGTCAAGTTTAGTCAATCGTTGATCAACATGTTGCCCATTTTAGAGGACTTTCACCCCAAGCATTGGTGACTGGGTCCTATTTTACTAGTAAAGCGGAACTGGTTTACCACAGTAAACAAGTGCTGCTTACTTCCCGGGGTTCCCACGGGGAGACATCTGTAGTAACGTCCAAAAACCAAAATACAGGGTGTAACCAGACCGAGTAGAATGGAACCTGACATCTGTAGTAGCGTCCAAAAACCAAAATACTGGGTGTAAGCAGAACGAGTAGAATGAAACGTGACATCTGTAGTAGCGTCCAAAAACCAAAATACGGGGTGTAAACAGAACGAGTAGAATGAAACGTGACATCTGTAGTAACGTCCAAAAACCAAAATACAGGGTGTAAGCAGAACGAGTAGAATGGAACGTGACATCTGTAGTAGTGTCCAAAAACCAAAATACTGGGTGTAACCAGAACGAGTAGAATGGAACGTGACATCTGTAGTAACATCCAAAAATCAAAATACTGGGTGTAAACAGAACGAGTAGAATGGAACGTGACATCTGTAGTAGCGTCCAAAAATCAAAATACAGGGCGTAAGCAGAATGAGTAGAATGCAACGTGACATATGTAGTAACGTCCAAAAACCAAAATACTGGGTGTAAACAGAACGAGTAGAATGGAACGTGACATCTGTAGTAACGTCCAAACACCAAAATACTGGGTGTAAGCAGAACGAGTAGAATGTTACTACAGATGTCACGTTCCATTCTACTTGTTCTGCTTACACCCTGTATTCTGCTGTTTGGACGTTACTACAGATGTCACGTTCAATTCTACTCGTTCTGCTTACACCCTGTATTTTGGTTTTTGGATGTTACTACAGATGTCACGTTCCATTCTACTCGTTCTGTTTACACCCAGAATTTGGTTTTGGTACATTACTACAGATGTCACGCTCCATTCTACTCGTTCTGTTTTCACCCAGTATTTTGGTTTTTGGACGCTACTGCAGATGTCACATTCTATTCTACTCGTTCTGTTTACACCCAGTATTTTGGTTTTTGGACGTTACTACAGATGTCACGTTCCATTCTACTCGTTCAGTTTACACCCAGTATTTTGGTTTTTTGGACGCTACTACAGATGTCACGTTCCATTCTACTCCTTCTGCTTACACACAGTATTTCTTTTTTGGACGCTACTACAGATGTCACGTTCCATTCTACTCGTTCTGCTTACACCCAGTATTTTGTTTTTTGGACGCTACTACAGATGTCACGTTCCATTCTACTCGTTCTGCTTACACCCTGTATTTTGGTTTTTGGGCGTTACTACAGATGTCACGTTCCATTCTACTCGTTCTGTTTACACCCAGTATTTCGGTTTTTGGACGTTACTGCAGATGTCACATTCTATTCTACTCGTTCTGTTTACACCCAGTATTTTGGTTTTTGGATGTTACTACAGATGTCACGTTCTATTCTACTCGTTCTGTTTACACCCAGTATTTTGGTTTTTGGACACCACTACAGATGTCACGTTCCATTCTACTCGTTCTGTTTTCACCCAGTATTTTGGTTTTTGGACGCTACTGCAGATGTCACATTCTATTCTACTCGTTCTGTTTACACCCAGTATTTTGGTTTTTGGACGTTACTACAGATGTCACGTTCCATTCTACTCGTTCTGCTTACACACAGTATTTGTTTTTTGGACGCTACAACAGATGTCACGCTCCATTCTACTCGTTCTGCTTACACACAGTATTTGTTTTTTGGACGCTACAACAAATGTCACGTTCCATTCTACTCGTTATGCTTACACCTAGTATTTTGTTTTTTGACGCTACTACAGATGTCACGTTCCATTCTACTCGTTCTGCTTACACCCAGTATTTTGGTTTTTGGGCGTTACTACAGATGTCACGTTCCATTCTACTCGTTCTGTTTACACCCAGTATTTTGGTTTTTGGACGCTACTACAGATGTCACGTTCCATTCTACCCGTTCTGCTTACACCCTGTATTTTGGTTTTTGGACGTTACAACAGATGTCACGTTCCATTCTACTCGTTCTGTTTACACCCAGTATTTTGGTTTTTGGACGTTACTACAGATGTCACGTTCCATTCTACTCGTTCTGTTTAGACCCAGTATTTTGGTTTTTGGACGTTACTACAGATGTCACGTTCCATTCTACTCGTTCTGCTTACACCCAGCATTTGTTTTTTGGATGTTACTAGAGATGTCACGTTCCATTTTACTCGTTCTGCTTACACCCAGTATTTTATTTTTTGGACGCCACTACAGATGTCAAGGTCCATTCTACTCGTTCTGCTTGCACCCTGTATTTTGGTTTTTGGATGCTACTACAGATGTCACGTTCCATTCTACTCGATCTGCTTCCACCCAGCATTTGTTTTTTGGACGTTACTACAGATGTCACGTTCTATTCTACTCGTTCTGTTTACACCCTGTATTTTGGTTTTTGGACGTTACTACAGATGTCACGTTCCATTCTACTCGTTCTGTTTACACCCTGTATTTTGGTTTTTGGACGTTACTACAGATGTCACGTTCCATTCTACTCGTTCTGTTTACACCCAGTATTTTGGTTTTTGGACGATACTACAGATGTCACGTTCCATTCTACTCGTTCTGTTAACACCCAGTATTTTGGTTTTTGGACGCTACTACAAATGTCACATTCCATTTTACTCGTTCTGCTTACACCCTGTATTTTGGTTTTTGGACGTTACTACAGATGTCACGTTCCATTCTACTCGTTCTGCTTACACCCTGTATTTTGGTTTTTGGACGCTACTACAGATGTCACGTTCCATTCTACTCGTTCTGTTTACACCCAGTATTTTGGTTTTTGGACGTTACTACAGATGTCACGTTCCATTCTACTCGTTCTGTTTACACCCGGTATTTTGGTTTTTGGACGCTACTACAGATGTCACGTTCCATTCTACTCGTTCTGCTTACACCCTGTATTTTGGTTTTTGGACGTTACTACAGATGTCACGTTCCATTCTACTCGTTCTGTTTACACCCAGTATTTTGGTTTTTGGATGCTACTACAGATGTCACGTTCCATTCTACTCGTCTGCTTACACCCTGTATTTCGTTTTTTGGACGTTACTACAGATGTCACGTTCCATTCTACTCGTTCTGGTTACACCCTGTATTTTGGTTTTTGGACGCTACTACAGATGTCAAGTTCCATTCTACTCGTTCTGTTTACACCCAGTATTTTGGTTTTTGGATGCTACTACAGATGTCACGTTCCATTCTACTCGTTCTGCTTACACCCTGTATTTCGTTTTTTGGACGTTACTACAGATGTCACGTTCCATTCTACTCGTTCTGGTTACACCCTGTATTGTGCTTTTTGGACGTTACTACAGATGTCACGTTCCATTCTACTCGTTCTGTTTACACCCAGTATTTTGGTTTTTGGACGCTACTACAGATGTCACGTTCCATTCTACTCGTTCTGCTTACACCCTGTGTTTTGGTTTTTGGACGTTACTACAGATGTCACGTTCCATTCTACTCGTTCTGCTTACACCCAGCATTTGTTTTTTGGACGCTACTACAGATGTCACGTTCCATTCTACTCGTTCTGCTTACACCCAGCATTTGTTTTTTGGACGCTACTACAGATGTCACGTTCCATTCTACTCGTTCTGCTTACACCCTGTATTTTGGTTTTAGGATGCTACTACAGATGTCACGTTTCATTCTACTCGATGTGATTACACCCAGCATTTGTTTTTTGGAAGTTACTACAGATAATATCACGTTCCATTCTACTCGTTCTGTTTACACCCTGTATTTTGGTTTTTGGACGTTACTACAGATGTCACGTTCCATTCTACTTGATCTGCTTACTCCCAGCATTTGTTTTTTGGACGTTACTACAGATGTCACGTTCCATTCTACTCGTTCTGCTTACACCCTGTATTTTGGTTTTTGGACGCTACTACAGATGTCACATTCCATTCTACTCGATCTGCTTACACCCAGCATTTGTTTTTTGGACGTTACTACAGATGTCACGTTCCATTCTACTCGTTCTGTTTACACCCTGTATTTTGGTTTTTGGACGCTACTACAGATGTCACGTTCCATTCTACTCGATCTGCTTACACCCAGCATTTGTTTTTTGGACGTTACTACAGATGTCACGTTCCATTCTACTCGTTCTGTTTACACCCTGTATTTTGGTTTTTGGACGTTACGACAGATGTCACGTTCCATTCTACTGGATCTGTTTACACCCTGTATTTTGGGTGTAAGCATAACGCGTAGAATGGAACGAGACATCTGTAGTAGTGTCCAAAAACCAAAATACAGGGTGTAAGCAGAACGAGTAGAATGGAATGTGACATCTGTAGTAGTGTCCAAAAACCAAAATACTGGGTGTGAGCAGAACGAGTAGAATGGAACGTGACATCTGTAGTAGCGTCCAAAAACAAATGCTGGGTGTAACAGATCGAGTAGAATGGAACGTGGCATCTGTAGTAACGTCCAAAAACCAAAATACTGGGTGTAAGCAGAACGAGTAGAATAGAACGTGACATCTGTAGTATCGCCCAAAAACCAAAATACTGGGTGTAAACAGAACGAGTAGGATGGAAAGTGACATCTGTAGTAACGTCCAAAAACCAAAATACTGGGTGTAAGCAGAACGAGTAGACTGGAACGTGACATCTGTAGTAACGTCCAAAAACCAAAATACTGGGTGTAGGCAGAACGAGTAGAATGGAACGTGACATCTGTAGTAGCGTCCAAAAAACAAATACTGGGTGTAAACAGAACGAGTAGATTGGAACCTGACATCTGTAGTAACGTCCAAATACCAAAATACTGGGTGTAAGCAGAACGAGTAGAATGGAACGTGACATCTGTAGTAACGTCCAAAAACCAAAATACAGGGTGTAAGCAGAACGAGTAGAATGGAACGTGACATCTGTAGTAGCGTCCAAAAACCAAAATACTGGGTGTAAACAGAACGAGTAGAATGGACCGTGACATCTGTAGTAGCGTCCAAAAAACAAATGCTGGGTGTAAGCAGAACAAGTAGAATGGAACGTGACATCTGTAGTAACGTCCAATAAACAAACGCTGGGTGTAAGCAGATCGAGTAGAATGGAACGTGAGATCTGTAGTAACGTCCAAAAACCAAAATACTGGGTGTAAACAGAACGAGTAGAATGGAACGTGACATCTGTAGTAGTGTCCAAAAAACCAAAATGTAGGGTGTAAGCAGAACGAGTAGAATGGTACGTGACATCTGTAGTATCGTCCAAAAACCAAAATACTGGGTGTAAACAGAACGAGTAGAATGGAACGTGACATCTGTAGTAATGTCCAAAAAACAAATGCTGGGTGTAAGCAGAACGAGTAGAATGGAACGTGACATCTGTAGTAGCGTTCAAAAACCAAAATACTGGGTGTAAACAGAACGAGTAGAATGGAACGTGACATCTGTGGTAACGTCCAAAAAACAAAATACTGGGTGTAATCAGAACGAGTAGAATGGAACGTGACATCTGTAGTAGTGTCCAAAAACCAAAATACAGGGTGTAAGCAGAACGCGTAGAATGGAACGTGACATCTGTAGTAGTGTCCAAAAACCAAAATACCTGGTGTAAGCAGAACGAGTAGAATGGAACGTGACATCTGCAGTAGTGTCCAAAAACCAAAATACTGGGTGTGAGCAGAACGAGTAGAATGGAACGTGACATCTGTAGTAGCATCCAAAAAACAAATGCTGGGTGTAAGCAGATCGAGTAGAATGGAACGTGGCATCTGTAGTAACGTCCAAAAACCAAAATACTGGGTGTAAGCAGAACGAGTAGAATAGAACGTGACATCTGTAGTATCGTCCAAAAACCAAAATACTGGGTGTAAACAGAACGAGTAGAATGGAACGTGACATCTGTAGTAACGTCCAAAAACCAAAATACTGGGTGTAAGCAGAACGAGTAGAATGGAATGTGACATCTGTAGTAGCGTCCAAAAAACAAATACTGGGTGTAAACAGAACGAGTAGAATGGAACCTGACTTCTGTAGTAACGTCCAAATACCAAAATACTGGGTGTAAGCAGAACGAGTAGAATGGAACGTGACATCTGTAGTAACGCAGTATTTTGGTTTTTGGACGCTACTACAGATGTCACGAACCATTCTACTCGTTCTGCTTTAACCCAGTATTTTGTTTTTTGGACGCTCCATGTCACGTTCCATTCTACTCGTTGTGTTTACACCCAGCATTTGTTTTTTGGACGTTCCTACAGATGTCACGTTCCATTCTACTCGATCTGCTTACACCCAGCATTAGTTTTTTGGACGCCACTACAGATGTCAAGTTCCATTCTACTCGTTCTGCTTACACCCTGTATTTTGGTTTTAGGATGCTACTACAGATGTCACGTTCCATTCTACTCGTTCTGCTTACACCCTGTATTTTGGTTTTTGGACGTTACTAGAGATGTCACGTTCCATTCTACTCGTTCTGTTTACACCCAATATTTTGGTTTTTGGACGCTACTACAGATGTCACGTTCCATTCTACTCGTTCTGCGTACACCCAGTATTTTGGTTTTTGGACGCTACTACAGATGTCACGTTCCATTCTACTCGTTCTGTTTACACCCAGTATTTTGGTTTTTGGACGATACTACAGATGTCACGATCCATTCTACTTGATCTGCTTACTCCCTGTATTTTGGTTTTTGGACGTTACTACAGATGTCACGTTCCATTCTACTCGTTCTGTTTACACCCAGTATTTTTATTTTGGACGCTACTACAGATGTCACGTTCCATTCTACTCGTTCTGCTTACACCCAGTATTTTGGTTTTGGACACTACTACATCTGTAGTAGCGTCCAAAATACAGGGTGTAAACAGAACGAGTAGAATGGAACGTGACATCTGTAGTAGCGTCCAAAAACCAAAATACAGGGTGTAAGCAGAACGAGTAGAATGGAACGTGTCATCTGTAGTAGCATCCAAAAACCAAAATACTGGGTGTAAACACAACAAGTAGAATGGAACGTGACATCTGTAGTAACGTCCAAAAACCAAAATACAGGGTGTAAGCAGATAAGCAGAACGAGTAGAATGGAACATGACATCTGTAGTAGCGTCCAAAAACCAAAATACTGGGTGTAAACAGAATGAGTAGAATGGAATGTGACATCTGTAGTAACGTTCAAAAACCAAAATACTGGGTGTAAACAGAACGAGTAGAATGGATCGTTACATCTGTCGTAGCATCCAAAAACCAAAATACAGGGTGTTAGCAGAACGAGTAGAATGGATCATGACATCTGTAGTAACGTCCAAAAAACAAAATACAGGGTGTAAGCAGAAGGAGTAGAATGGAACGTGACATCTGTTGTAGCGTCCAAAAACCAAAATACTGGGTGTAAACAGAACGAGTAGAATGGAACGTGACATCTGTAGTAGCGTCCAAAAACCAAAATACAGGGTCTAAGCAGAACGAGTAGAATGGAACGTGACATCTGTAGTAACGTCCAAAAACCAAAATACAGGGTGTAAACAGAACCAGTAGAATGGAACGTGACATCTGTCGTAACGTCCAAAAACCAAAATACAGGGTGTAAACAGAACGAGTAGAATGGAACGTGACATCTCTAGTAACGTCCAAAAAACAAATGCTGGGTGTAAGCAGATCGAGTAGAATGGAACGTGACATCTGTAGTAGCGTCCAAAAACCAAAATACAGGGTGTAAACAGAACGAGTAGAATGGAACGTGACATCTGTAGTAACGTCCAAAAAACAAATGCTGGGTGTAAGCAGATCGAGTAGAATGGAACGTGACATCTGTAGTAGCGTCCAAAAACCAAAATACAGGGTGTAAGCAGAACGAGTAGAATGGAACGTGACATCTGTAGTAACGTCCAAAAAACAAATGCTGGGAGTAAGCAGATCAAGTAGAATGGAACGTGACATCTGTAGTAACGTCCAAAAACCAAAATACAGGGTGTAAACAGAACGAGTAGAATGGAACGTGATATTATCTGTAGTAACTTCCAAAAAACAAATGCTGGGTGTAATCACATCGAGTAGAATGAAACGTGACATCTGTAGTAGCGTCCAAAAACCAAAATACTGGGTGTAAACAGAACGAGTAGAATGGAACGTGACATCTGTAGTAGCGTCCAAAAAACAAATGCTGGGTGTAAGCAGAACGAGTAGAATGGAACGTGACATCTGTAGTAGCGTCCAAAAAACAAATGCTGGGTGTAAGCAGAACGAGTAGAATGGAACGTGACATCTGTAGTAACGTCCAAAAACCAAAACACAGGGTGTAAGCAGAACGAGTAGAATGGAACGTGACATCTGTGGTAACATCCAAAAAACAAAATACTGGGTGTAATCAGAACGAGTAGAATGGAATCTGACATCTGTAGTAGTGTCCAAAAACCAAAATACAGGGTGTAAGCATAACGCGTAGAATGGAACGTGACATCTGTAGTAGTGTCCAAAAACCAAAATACAGGGTGTAAGCAGAACGAGTAGAATGGAACGTGACATCTGTAGTAGTGTCCAAAAACCAAAATACTGGGTGTGAGCAGAACGAGTAGAATGGAACGTGACATCTGTAGTAGCGTCCAAAAACAAATGCTGGGTGTAACAGATCGAGTAGAATGGAACGTGGCATCTGTAGTAACGTCCAAAAACCAAAATACTGGGTGTAAGCAGAACGAGTAGAATAGAACGTGACATCTGTAGTATCGCCCAAAAACCAAAATACTGGGTGTAAACAGAACGAGTAGGATGGAAAGTGACATCTGTAGTAACGTCCAAAAACCAAAATACTGGGTGTAAGCAGAACGAGTAGACTGGAACGTGACATCTGTAGTAACGTCCAAAAACCAAAATACTGGGTGTAGGCAGAACGAGTAGAATGGAACGTGACATCTGTAGTAGCGTCCAAAAAACAAATACTGGGTGTAAACAGAACGAGTACATTGGAACCTGACATCTGTAGTAACGTCCAAATACCAAAATACTGGGTGTAAGCAGAACGAGTAGAATGGAACGTGACATCTGTAGTAACGTCCAAAAACCAAAATACAGGGTGTAAGCAGAACGAGTAGAATGGAACGTGACATCTGTAGTAGCGTCCAAAAACCAAAATACTGGGTGTAAACAGAACGAGTAGAATGGAACGTGACATCTGTAGTAGCGTCCAAAAAACAAATGCTGGGTGTAAGCAGAACAAGTAGAATGGAACGTGACATCTGTAGTAACGTCCAATAAACAAATGCTGGGTGTAAGCAGATCGAGTAGAATGGAACGTGAGATCTGTAGTAACGTCCAAAAACCAAAATACTGGGTGTAAACAGAACGAGTAGAATGGAACGTGACATCTGTAGTAGTGTCCAAAAAACCAAAATGTAGGGTGTAAGCAGAACGAGTAGAATGGTACGTGACATCTGTAGTATCGTCCAAAAACCAAAATACTGGGTGTAAACAGAACGAGTAGAATGGAACGTGACATCTGTAGTAATGTCCAAAAAACAAATGCTGGGTGTAAGCAGAACGAGTAGAATGGAACGTGACATCTGTAGTAGCGTTCAAAAACCAAAATACTGGGTGTAAACAGAACGAGTAGAATGGAACGTGACATCTGTGGTAACGTCCAAAAAACAAAATACTGGGTGTAATCAGAACGAGTAGAATGGAACGTGACATCTGTAGTAGTGTCCAAAAACCAAAATACAGGGTGTTAGCAGAACGCGTAGAATGGAACGTGACATCTGTAGTAGTGTCCAAAAACCAAAATACCTGGTGTAAGCAGAACGAGTAGAATGGAACGTGACATCTGCAGTAGTGTCCAAAAACCAAAATACTGGGTGTGAGCAGAACGAGTAGAATGGAACGTGACATCTGTAGTAGCATCCAAAAAACAAATGCTGGGTGTAAGCAGATCGAGTAGAATGGAACGTGGCATCTGTAGTAACGTCCAAAAACCAAAATACTGGGTGTAAGCAGAACGAGTAGAATAGAACGTGACATCTGTAGTATCGTCCAAAAACCAAAATACTGGGTGTAAACAGAACGAGTAGAATGGAACGTGACATCTGTAGTAACGTCCAAAAACCAAAATACTGGGTGTAAGCAGAACGAGTAGAATGGAATGTGACATCTGTAGTAGCGTCCAAAAAACAAATACTGGGTGTAAACAGAACGAGTAGAATGGAACCTGACTTCTGTAGTAACGTCCAAATACCAAAATACTGGGTGTAAGCAGAACGAGTAGAATGGAACGTGACATCTGTAGTAACGTCCAAAAACCAAAATACAGGGTGTAAGCAGAACGAGTAGAATGGAACGTGACATCTGTAGTAGCGTCCAAAAACCAAAATACTGGGTGTAAACAGAACGAGTAGAATGGAACGTGACATCTGTAGTAACGTCCAAAAAGCACAATACAGGGTGTAAGCAGAACGAGTAGAATGGAACGTGACATCTGTAGTATCGTCCAAAAAACAAAATACTGGGTGTAAACAGAATGAGTAGAATGGAACGTGACATCTGTAGTAACGTCCAAAAAACAAATGCTGGGAGTAAGCAGAACGAGTAGAATGGAACGTGACATCTGTAGTAGCGTTCAAAAACCAAAATACTGGGTGTAAACAGAACGAGTAGAATGGAACGTGACATCTGTGGTAACGTCCAAAAAACAAAATACTGGGTGTAATCAGAACGAGTAGAATGGAACGTGACATCTGTAGTAGTGTCCAAAAACCAAAATACAGGGTGTAAGCATAACGCGTAGAATGGAACGTGACATCTGTAGTAGTGTCCAAAAACCAAAATACAGGGTGTAAGCAGAACGAGTAGAATGGAACGTGACATCTGTAGTAGTGTCCAAAAACCAAAATACTGGGTGTGAGCAGAACGAGTAGAATGGAACGTGACATCTGTAGTAGCGTCCAAAAACAAATGCTGGGTGTAAGCAGATCGAGTAGAATGGAACGTGGCATCTGTAGTAACGTCCAAAAACCAAAATACTGGGTGTAAGCAGAACGAGTAGAATAGAACGTGACATCTGTAGTATCGTCCAAAAACCAAAATACTGGGTGTAAACAGAACGAGTAGGATGGAACATGACATCTGTAGTAACGTCCAAAAACCAAAATACTGGATGGAAGCAGAACGAGTAGACTGGAACGTGACATCTGTAGTAACGTCCAAAAACCAAAATACTGGGTGTATGCAGAACGAGTAGAATGGAACGTGACATCTGTAGTAGCGTCCAAAAAAACAAATACTGGGTGTAAACAGAACGAGTAGATTGGAACCTAACATCTGTAGTAACGTCCAAATACCAAAATACTGGGTGTAAGCAGAACGAGTAGAATGGAACGTGACATCTGTAGTAACGTCCAAAAACCAAAATACAGGGTGTAAGCAGAACGAGTAGAATGGAACGTGACATCTGTAGTAGCGTCCAAAAACCAAAATACTGGGTGTAAGCAGAACGAGTAGAATAGAACGTGACATCTGTAGTATCGTCCAAAAACCAAAATACTGGGTGTAAACAGAACGAGTAGAATGGAACGTGACATCTGTAGTAACGTCCAAAAACCAAAATACTGGGTGTAAGCAGAACGAGTAGAATGGAATGTGACATCTGTAGTAGCGTCCAAAAAACAAATACTGGGTGTAAACAGAACGAGTAGAATGGAACCTGACTTCTGTAGTAACGTCCAAATACCAAAATACTGGGTGTAAGCAGAACGAGTAGAATGGAACGTGACATCTGTAGTAACGCAGTATTTTGGTTTTTGGACGCTACTACAGATGTCACGAACCATTCTACTCGTTCTGCTTTAACCCAGTATTTTGTTTTTTGGACGCTCCATGTCACGTTCCATTCTACTCGTTGTGTTTACACCCAGCATTTGTTTTTTGGACGTTCCTACAGATGTCACGTTCCATTCTACTCGATCTGCTTACACCCAGCATTAGTTTTTTGGACGCCACTACAGATGTCAAGTTCCATTCTACTCGTTCTGCTTACACCCTGTATTTTGGTTTTAGGATGCTACTACAGATGTCACGTTCCATTCTACTCGTTCTGCTTACACCCTGTATTTTGGTTTTTGGACGTTACTAGAGATGTCACGTTCCATTCTACTCGTTCTGTTTACACCCAATATTTTGGTTTTTGGACGCTACTACAGATGTCACGTTCCATTCTACTCGTTCTGCGTACACCCAGTATTTTGGTTTTTGGACGCTACTACAGATGTCACGTTCCATTCTACTCGTTCTGTTTACACCCAGTATTTTGGTTTTTGGACGATACTACAGATGTCACGATCCATTCTACTTGATCTGCTTACTCCCTGTATTTTGGTTTTTGGACGTTACTACAGATGTCACGTTCCATTCTACTCGTTCTGTTTACACCCAGTATTTTTATTTTGGACGCTACTACAGATGTCACGTTCCATTCTACTCGTTCTGCTTACACCCAGTATTTTGGTTTTGGACACTACTACATCTGTAGTAGCGTCCAAAATACAGGGTGTAAACAGAACGAGTAGAATGGAACGTGACATCTGTAGTAGCGTCCAAAAACCAAAATACAGGGTGTAAGCAGAACGAGTAGAATGGAACGTGTCATCTGTAGTAGCATCCAAAAACCAAAATACTGGGTGTAAACACAACAAGTAGAATGGAACGTGACATCTGTAGTAACGTCCAAAAACCAAAATACAGGGTGTAAGCAGATAAGCAGAACGAGTAGAATGGAACATGACATCTGTAGTAGCGTCCAAAAACCAAAATACTGGGTGTAAACAGAATGAGTAGAATGGAATGTGACATCTGTAGTAACGTTCAAAAACCAAAATACTGGGTGTAAACAGAACGAGTAGAATGGATCGTTACATCTGTCGTAGCATCCAAAAACCAAAATACAGGGTGTTAGCAGAACGAGTAGAATGGATCATGACATCTGTAGTAACGTCCAAAAAACAAAATACAGGGTGTAAGCAGAAGGAGTAGAATGGAACGTGACATCTGTTGTAGCGTCCAAAAACCAAAATACTGGGTGTAAACAGAACGAGTAGAATGGAACGTGACATCTGTAGTAGCGTCCAAAAACCAAAATACAGGGTCTAAGCAGAACGAGTAGAATGGAACGTGACATCTGTAGTAACGTCCAAAAACCAAAATACAGGGTGTAAACAGAACCAGTAGAATGGAACGTGACATCTGTCGTAACGTCCAAAAACCAAAATACAGGGTGTAAACAGAACGAGTAGAATGGAACGTGACATCTCTAGTAACGTCCAAAAAACAAATGCTGGGTGTAAGCAGATCGAGTAGAATGGAACGTGACATCTGTAGTAGCGTCCAAAAACCAAAATACAGGGTGTAAACAGAACGAGTAGAATGGAACGTGACATCTGTAGTAACGTCCAAAAAACAAATGCTGGGTGTAAGCAGATCGAGTAGAATGGAACGTGACATCTGTAGTAGCGTCCAAAAACCAAAATACAGGGTGTAAGCAGAACGAGTAGAATGGAACGTGACATCTGTAGTAACGTCCAAAAAACAAATGCTGGGAGTAAGCAGATCAAGTAGAATGGAACGTGACATCTGTAGTAACGTCCAAAAACCAAAATACAGGGTGTAAACAGAACGAGTAGAATGGAACGTGATATTATCTGTAGTAACTTCCAAAAAACAAATGCTGGGTGTAATCACATCGAGTAGAATGAAACGTGACATCTGTAGTAGCGTCCAAAAACCAAAATACTGGGTGTAAACAGAACGAGTAGAATGGAACGTGACATCTGTAGTAGCGTCCAAAAAACAAATGCTGGGTGTAAGCAGAACGAGTAGAATGGAACGTGACATCTGTAGTAGCGTCCAAAAAACAAATGCTGGGTGTAAGCAGAACGAGTAGAATGGAACGTGACATCTGTAGTAACGTCCAAAAACCAAAACACAGGGTGTAAGCAGAACGAGTAGAATGGAACGTGACATCTGTGGTAACATCCAAAAAACAAAATACTGGGTGTAATCAGAACGAGTAGAATGGAATCTGACATCTGTAGTAGTGTCCAAAAACCAAAATACAGGGTGTAAGCATAACGCGTAGAATGGAACGTGACATCTGTAGTAGTGTCCAAAAACCAAAATACAGGGTGTAAGCAGAACGAGTAGAATGGAACGTGACATCTGTAGTAGTGTCCAAAAACCAAAATACTGGGTGTGAGCAGAACGAGTAGAATGGAACGTGACATCTGTAGTAGCGTCCAAAAACAAATGCTGGGTGTAACAGATCGAGTAGAATGGAACGTGGCATCTGTAGTAACGTCCAAAAACCAAAATACTGGGTGTAAGCAGAACGAGTAGAATAGAACGTGACATCTGTAGTATCGCCCAAAAACCAAAATACTGGGTGTAAACAGAACGAGTAGGATGGAAAGTGACATCTGTAGTAACGTCCAAAAACCAAAATACTGGGTGTAAGCAGAACGAGTAGACTGGAACGTGACATCTGTAGTAACGTCCAAAAACCAAAATACTGGGTGTAGGCAGAACGAGTAGAATGGAACGTGACATCTGTAGTAGCGTCCAAAAAACAAATACTGGGTGTAAACAGAACGAGTACATTGGAACCTGACATCTGTAGTAACGTCCAAATACCAAAATACTGGGTGTAAGCAGAACGAGTAGAATGGAACGTGACATCTGTAGTAACGTCCAAAAACCAAAATACAGGGTGTAAGCAGAACGAGTAGAATGGAACGTGACATCTGTAGTAGCGTCCAAAAACCAAAATACTGGGTGTAAACAGAACGAGTAGAATGGAACGTGACATCTGTAGTAGCGTCCAAAAAACAAATGCTGGGTGTAAGCAGAACAAGTAGAATGGAACGTGACATCTGTAGTAACGTCCAATAAACAAATGCTGGGTGTAAGCAGATCGAGTAGAATGGAACGTGAGATCTGTAGTAACGTCCAAAAACCAAAATACTGGGTGTAAACAGAACGAGTAGAATGGAACGTGACATCTGTAGTAGTGTCCAAAAAACCAAAATGTAGGGTGTAAGCAGAACGAGTAGAATGGTACGTGACATCTGTAGTATCGTCCAAAAACCAAAATACTGGGTGTAAACAGAACGAGTAGAATGGAACGTGACATCTGTAGTAATGTCCAAAAAACAAATGCTGGGTGTAAGCAGAACGAGTAGAATGGAACGTGACATCTGTAGTAGCGTTCAAAAACCAAAATACTGGGTGTAAACAGAACGAGTAGAATGGAACGTGACATCTGTGGTAACGTCCAAAAAACAAAATACTGGGTGTAATCAGAACGAGTAGAATGGAACGTGACATCTGTAGTAGTGTCCAAAAACCAAAATACAGGGTGTTAGCAGAACGCGTAGAATGGAACGTGACATCTGTAGTAGTGTCCAAAAACCAAAATACCTGGTGTAAGCAGAACGAGTAGAATGGAACGTGACATCTGCAGTAGTGTCCAAAAACCAAAATACTGGGTGTGAGCAGAACGAGTAGAATGGAACGTGACATCTGTAGTAGCATCCAAAAAACAAATGCTGGGTGTAAGCAGATCGAGTAGAATGGAACGTGGCATCTGTAGTAACGTCCAAAAACCAAAATACTGGGTGTAAGCAGAACGAGTAGAATAGAACGTGACATCTGTAGTATCGTCCAAAAACCAAAATACTGGGTGTAAACAGAACGAGTAGAATGGAACGTGACATCTGTAGTAACGTCCAAAAACCAAAATACTGGGTGTAAGCAGAACGAGTAGAATGGAATGTGACATCTGTAGTAGCGTCCAAAAAACAAATACTGGGTGTAAACAGAACGAGTAGAATGGAACCTGACTTCTGTAGTAACGTCCAAATACCAAAATACTGGGTGTAAGCAGAACGAGTAGAATGGAACGTGACATCTGTAGTAACGTCCAAAAACCAAAATACAGGGTGTAAGCAGAACGAGTAGAATGGAACGTGACATCTGTAGTAGCGTCCAAAAACCAAAATACTGGGTGTAAACAGAACGAGTAGAATGGAACGTGACATCTGTAGTAACGTCCAAAAAGCACAATACAGGGTGTAAGCAGAACGAGTAGAATGGAACGTGACATCTGTAGTATCGTCCAAAAAACAAAATACTGGGTGTAAACAGAATGAGTAGAATGGAACGTGACATCTGTAGTAACGTCCAAAAAACAAATGCTGGGAGTAAGCAGAACGAGTAGAATGGAACGTGACATCTGTAGTAGCGTTCAAAAACCAAAATACTGGGTGTAAACAGAACGAGTAGAATGGAACGTGACATCTGTGGTAACGTCCAAAAAACAAAATACTGGGTGTAATCAGAACGAGTAGAATGGAACGTGACATCTGTAGTAGTGTCCAAAAACCAAAATACAGGGTGTAAGCATAACGCGTAGAATGGAACGTGACATCTGTAGTAGTGTCCAAAAACCAAAATACAGGGTGTAAGCAGAACGAGTAGAATGGAACGTGACATCTGTAGTAGTGTCCAAAAACCAAAATACTGGGTGTGAGCAGAACGAGTAGAATGGAACGTGACATCTGTAGTAGCGTCCAAAAACAAATGCTGGGTGTAAGCAGATCGAGTAGAATGGAACGTGGCATCTGTAGTAACGTCCAAAAACCAAAATACTGGGTGTAAGCAGAACGAGTAGAATAGAACGTGACATCTGTAGTATCGTCCAAAAACCAAAATACTGGGTGTAAACAGAACGAGTAGGATGGAACATGACATCTGTAGTAACGTCCAAAAACCAAAATACTGGATGGAAGCAGAACGAGTAGACTGGAACGTGACATCTGTAGTAACGTCCAAAAACCAAAATACTGGGTGTATGCAGAACGAGTAGAATGGAACGTGACATCTGTAGTAGCGTCCAAAAAAACAAATACTGGGTGTAAACAGAACGAGTAGATTGGAACCTAACATCTGTAGTAACGTCCAAATACCAAAATACTGGGTGTAAGCAGAACGAGTAGAATGGAACGTGACATCTGTAGTAACGTCCAAAAACCAAAATACAGGGTGTAAGCAGAACGAGTAGAATGGAACGTGACATCTGTAGTAGCGTCCAAAAACCAAAATACTGGGTGTAAACAGAACGAGTAGAATGGAACGTGACATCTGTAGTAACGTCCAAAAAGCACAATACAGGGTGTAAGCAGAACGAGTAGAATGGAACGTGACATCTGTAGTAGCGTCCAAAAAACAAAATACTGGGTGTAAACAGAACGAGTAGAATGGAACGTGACATATGTAGTAACGTCCAAAAACCAGATGACATCTGTTGTATCGTCCAAACAACTATTAGGTTTTAGCAAAGACCTCTTCCATGGAACGAGTAGAATGGAACGTAGTAATGGTAACACAGTCATAGTGCCACAGTGGCCCGTGGTAGTAACATTAATTATGATAACAACAGGGATGGATTTCATGGTGAAACCTTCAAATGAGAAGTGATAAACTAACTTAGTAATTACTGAGGTGTACAGTGGTTGTAATGCAACGTTGAATCTAGGGTACAACTCACAAGGGAGCCCATTCAAACCGATATATCTCAATTTAATAACCCCATTGATAGAATATTCCTTTCTAACACCAAACTAGCATCTCATCATGTCCCACTCCTCCCACCCATCTCGCGATTTATGCGATGAACGACGCCAATTGATAGTATTCCAAATGAATAGAGAGAAGAAAGAGGCAACTTAACCCCCGTTTAACCCACAATTTCAAAGGGGAAGAACACAGTCCCCACAGCCCCACATCTTTAACCCTTTGATACTTTTGTATGTCTTATGACGTACGAAATCAAACAGCGCGTTCATACTTTGTGGTCATTTGTTTTGTGATTATTTTTCGATTTTTTTAAATTTTCACCTCAATTCCTATTTGTAGTTAGTTATTAACAGTGCTCAGTGACAACTGTTGAGCCAAATGTTATCGCAGCTTAAAATACTAATATACTCCTGCTGTCAAGACTTCTTAACTGGTTTGGGTGCTAGAAGCCACTATCAGGGCTTTCAAAAGATGAGGATACCAGAGCAAAAGCCAACACTTCCCTTGTTTATATTTCATATACAGTCAAACACAAATAATATTTTCTTTATATAAATTTGTTTTATTACAAATTATTGGAGAGTGCCGGTGGGCACTCTCCAATAATTTGAAATAAAACAAGTTCTAAATAACAAATTCAGACCACCAAAAATAATCTAACCCTCAACCAGATAATCACTAAGGTTCCGCTCCACAGTTTCGCACTATTGCACAGGGGTGAAATTCTAAACTTAGGGCATATGTTGAAACTAAGGCCATGTAAAATAGAAATATATTTTTAGTATCAGACATATGATTACATTAGATTTTTTGTTGGACAAGAGAATTTGTAGTTTTGGTCCCACAGTTGGAGTCTGATACATGGGGGTAAATTACCAGACGAATTATGGGAAACAGTGGCTTCGAAAAGTTGGCTATTTTTTAAAATGTAATTTTTACACGGGTTTGTTACCGGACAGGTAACTAAAAAATGAGATGGAAACATAAAAAAAAAAATTGGCATTTTAGAAACAGGGGATGCCCTGTTCCAGGGGTGGGTAGGTGGGGTTGGTGGGAAAATTCTGCTTTTGAGGCTGCTGGGTGGCTGAAAGTGGCTGGTTTCGGCATTTTTTCATGCAATTTTTCAGGTTGAAGTCCTGCCTTTGACAATAAATTATTCCACCCACATTCAGATTGTTTATTTCTACTTTGTCAGATAGTGTTATATGTTTCTTGTGGATTTCGGAAATGTAATACATGTTATGAGTTAGATAACTAAGCTACAGAATATTTGCATTGGAAATGCCAGGAAAACTGTGGAGCGGAACCAAATGTGGAAAATATCTTGTTATTTCTTTTTTTCGACGTATGACGTCGCATTTTGAGAAACGTTGAAGAGAGTGAATTCCTAGTGACGTTTGAACGTTAGGATAATTGAAGTCTCAAAGGTTTAAACTCATTCATGAGCACCATCGCGCCTGACAAGAGATAGGCTCAGTTTATATTCTGTTTCAGACAACTATTAGGTTTTAGCAAAGACCTCTTCAAAAGTCACAATGTTGCAGGTTGAAAATTTTTATTCATTTGTCAAATTTAAGACTATATTGTTACAATGTGTATGGTACGCTGTGTTGTGGCAGGTGTGAAAAATTCAATTATTTGGGCTTCTGGATCTGTGCGAGTTTTATTTGTGTGCGAGAAGAAGAGGACTGGTCAACGGTGACCTGACAGAAAAATGTGACTTTCACGGTTCCACTTTATGGTACCATGCTGTCCTTCAGTGTTGCAAGAAAGAAAGAAATTGTCTCCTGCCTGGACAATTCACGACGGTGCCTGTGGATTTTGAGACGACCAAGATTCTGTACAATGTGAGAAATTTGGGGATTTCAACGGCGGTTGGCGCATATTTCTTACATTTTATAGAGTACTTGAAGCTCTGAGATGGGTCTGTGAATGTGCAGGAATTATAACTTTAAGTACTTTCGCAGATGTTTTTAATCAAACACATGATACCCTTGAATACCATGGAATTTGATTACCATTATCGTCCTGCATAAGGGATGCTATGAAGGCCAAATAATTTACAAAAAGCATTTCAAAACGGCAGTGTACCCTCAAGACTTCTTTCCACTATGACATCAAAAGCGCTTCACTGTAAGTGTTATTTTTTAATGCCGATGAGAACAGCTTGGTGGTTTTTCGGTTTTCCTATTCGAGCCCGGTGTTTAGCAAACCGAACTTCAGGACCCAGCAAAACCGACCGAATGGTGGTACTGTGTTTGTGTCTAAACTGATCAAACTCCCTTTCATGGGGGTGGGGGGGGGGGGGGTGGGTGGACTAGTGATCCCTCTGGACTCTACTCACTTAGTCTATCCGGTCAATGGACGAATACGTCGTGGTCTCATTGCCACATGTTCCCCGTTATTGACTCGTTCAACGGACGAGTCAATAACAGAGAAAAATATGATAATGAGAACACAACACAGTCTGGGTAATTTCATGTCAATAAAGTCAGCCCCAGTTATATAATATATTTTTCGTGAAATTTCTCTCGATTACCCTTCAGTGGGCCCCACCTAAAGCCACAGACTCCCTTGAAGACGACTTCTGAATTTCCAAAAAATGCACTATGTGGATGGGGGTACGGAAAAAAAACGTGAACAGAAAGCACAAAGAAAAAGACCCTCTGGAAAAAACACCTTTGGAAAAAACCTTTCACATGATATAGCACACAATATACAGAATTAAATGTGCATGCGAATTGGCTTATTCCAATGATAGTCATATTTGTACGGTTTGAACAATAATAATCCATATTTGCTGCATAGTAAAGAAATCAAATATAAATTTTCTTTCTTTTTATTGAAGGTATTATGGTGTCATTTTTGAGGTCTTGGTATTCTTATATCAGTTAGTTAAAAATTAAAAATATATAATGAAACCGAGATATTGCAGGTCCGGTTAACCTTATACCATTTGAGTCTAATAAAACCTCACTTTAGGGGCGCACAGTTAAAAAAAATAGGGTGTTTTCCAACTCATGCATTCATCGTTAGATTTTAGCCGTGGTGTTTTTTTCCTTGTTTTTTTTTCCTTTACGGTTCTTTGCCTACACGTCAGTTGATGAAACACACGTTCCCACCTGGATTCAGTGTTTCAGACGGCATTTTACAGTTAAAACTAGAAGTCCATTCATGAAATGCGCACAAATAACACGTCGATCTGCGCGTTAATCTACGCATTATGATCATAGTAAGACTATTAAATGCTGTACTTATGGCCCGAGTACAAGCAATGTTTCCGCCAATGGACCTCCCGGTAACCCGGAGATCCATTGGCAGAAACATTTTCTGTGTTTGTTATGAGTAACCAGGAGAACCTGCCGTGCTTTGGATGCAATTCGATATGGCAATTGCGCGCAATTCCTACGCGCAATTAAGCCTAGATTAGCGCACAGTTCATGATAGGACTTCTAGTTTTAACTGTACTTCGAAAGCCACCTCATTTATTAAAATGCCTCCAAAATATTTGCACTTATTTGCCAATTCCTACAGATCTGCTCTCATATCCTCAGAGTTAGACGAAGTGCGAAAATAATCTGTCAGAAATATTCAGAAGCGAAGATATTTCAATTCCCATTTCCAGCGTATTATTTTACAACGATACCCATGAGAATCCATTGGAAACTCTATCATTCATTTTTGTTATTTAATATGAAAATAGATAGATAATTCTTGTTGTTTAAGTTTATAGGAGATATCCCATAACACTCCTGTAATTACATAATTCCATCAAAGTATTCCTCTTGGGATATTCTGATGAAACACTGACGGAATAGCATTAAACCACCTCTCATATTAAAGAATTGCATAGCCCGTAACAAACAGATATGAACACTGCAAGCAAAGTGAGTAGCCTTTCATTTCTTTAGAAGTTAAGAATTTATTGTAAGCGCCTTATCATTAAGCATGCAAGATCTAAAGACTGGTAAGGATATTCTATAATCACGCGCCATCGGCAAGGGTAGAGAAGACAACTTTTGTAGCGCTTTTATACACTTGCACCAGGTCTGCTGGTCATCTGAAGCGTTTTCGTAAAGTAAAAGGAAATACAACTCTCTTCCTCACTACTTTGAAAGAATGAAACTCCTCTGCAGAGTGGCACTTCTAGTACTGAAATGGATAACCGGTTTGAAGCCAGTTACCTACCTAACCGATTAGGAAAACCGTCAACCGGTTATCCGAAATATCGATAGTGATCATCGTTCCATTGTCAAAACGTAGTATATCTGCCGCTTCTCATTTCTGATAGATTACATCTAGAAGCGACGATGTATATATAGAGAAATAATCGACTTTGGCGTTCGAGTCTTCTTTAATGATCGGCAATTTCGGTAAGAACTGAGTAATCGCAGAAACTATTCCGTAGTATGTATACAAACGAACGTTGTCGAGTACTCGACAACGTTCGTTTGTATACACACTACGGAATAGTTTCTGAGAATACTGCTTTCCAATTCCTATAGTTTTCATCCCATATTCAGTGCAATAATGGCCACGGATAACTGGATATTCTCCGTTTATAGCTTTCCGTTAGTCGGTTGCAAAATGGAGCCAACCGTTTCAGCCCTAGGCACTTCCCCGCAGGCGTATGACATATCTTCTATAAACCTTACAGCACACCTGCGAACTGAATGAAAGTTTCAGCTGAAAACAAACCACTCAAATGCAAAACTTCAGCCACAGCCCCCTCGGGTTCAGTCTGAAAGCCCATTAGATAAGGCTTCGTATGGCTTAAGCATTTATGCTTCTTCGCAGCGTGTGAGTAATATGATCGGAATGTTGCTGAGGCGGATTCAATCTATCCACCATGTGAACGTTTTTATAGTATATTACACAAGAGAAATCGCACTCCAAGCCTCACACAATTAGATACAAGCATACTATTTCTTCTTGAAAAAAGCATACTATTTCTTCTTGAAACGGGTCTTCGTGTTATTCGAAGGACTGAGATTTGCTGATAGTAGCAAAGGAGAATTCACACCAAGAAGATTCAGAATAAGTTGCTCTTGTATCATTCTACCACAATGAACTCCACGATGGCATTCTTTTGCAAACACAAATCATATCTACAGTAATTTTGTGACTTGTTCCAAACACAAGTTATTTATTTATTTATTTATTTATTCATTTATTTATTTATTTATTTGGGTTTAACAGCACTTTTAACAGCCAGGGTCACCTAGTGTCGGACATTTTTGCGGGTGGAGGAAGCCGGAGTGCCCGGAGAGAACCACTGGGTAGCGGCGAGTAATGTCAGAGTCCTCGCTTACCTACTTCGCACAAGCAGGGGGTTAGCATTAGTTGAATGCAAGTGCACCGTCGACGTACAGTACGCCTTAGTACTCAGCGTCACCATGCCCACAAAGTTAACATCTGAAGGCTTATTTCAGGCTTTTTCGATCACAGAGAATGTGTCCTTAACACGCCATCATTAGGATGTTCTTAAGACAATAAACAAATCACTTTGACAGTGATTTCTTGACAGGTCTCATCTGCTTTGACAGGCAGCCAAGACTAAACTAGAAATCACTGTCACGAAACTGGGCATGTACAGGTTGTAGTCTAGTGGAGATTGAGGACAGTTGTCTAAGCCATCAAGGATTAACAAACCGTCCCTCTAGTTCAACTGTGTTCTATGTGCAAGTAGGCTCATAGAACACATTGGAACTCAGGGGACGAAACCTGAAAAGACTACCGTTCACTTCATTCATGAAAGTGAACACCTCTGCGGCAGTTCCGCCGCCATCAAGCCTCAACAAGGCCCTATAACTAGTAAATGTGGGACAATTTGAAAATACAGAGGGTATTGGTATTCAATGATTGGTTCGGTACGGATTTGATATCCTTATGGTATCACTTTTGGTTCGGTTTTTTCGGTATATTGCATATCTGTAATGCATGATGGGTAATCACTCACGTGGAATGGTCAATAAACACAGAAATCAGGTAGTAAAGGTATAATATGGTCTATTTTAGATTCAGTGTTTTCCCTTTCGTCCCGTAAGTTCCAATGTGTTCTATGTGCCAACTGGCACATAGAATACATTGGAACTCACGGGATGATTTGTCAGCACAGAAAAAATAAATTAAACACGGCAATTACATGCATTTTCGCTATCGTACTGGCAATATACTCAACGAGTTCAGACTATATAGATCTGATCAGATTCTTTATTCACAGTATACGTACATGTAATGTGGCTTCAATGAAACATATTGCACAAATATAATAAGTAGTACAGTACGCGGCGAGTGGATTGTAACTAGATCACCCGCGGAGTGGAGTTATCACCCAACCTATAACTTTCAAATTTTGTACATATGGACAAAAAACATAAGCAATGTTTCAGGGTTTAACACGGAGGTCCATTGGCTGAAACGTTGCTTGTACTGGTTATGCTTTGCAACAAATTTGCAACTATTGCCTTGGTGGAATCTCCACTCTGCGGGTGATTAGTGACAATGCACTCTCCACGTACTGTATACCATGGGAAGAGGCATAGCCAAATTGGCTGTAAACCTGTCACCCCCTGGAAGATAGAGTAATTGCTAAACTGAATGTAACCATATGAATAAACCCGAACAGTTTATGTGGCGCATAATGAGTAATGAGGATCGAGTTATTTTATTCCCGGGGCCAAAGATACGGTCCATGTTTGAGAGTGGAGTCTATGTCAGTTGGCACATCCTAGGGCGTAAGTAATGAATTATCCCACACCAATAAGAGCGAATGCTCTCGTGACAGATCAACTGCTCAGATATGTGTGACAGATTTTATTCATCTATTTGTCAAGATTATTGTTAACAGATTCTTAATTGTGTACAGATAGCATTTTATACCATGATTACCTATTCTACTATATATGAAAAGCCAATGACATAAATTTTGGCTTTACACACCAACCGTGGTGAACACGCCAGCAATGGGATTTCAATAGTTAAAATTTACACCTACAGTGTAACTTCATCCATTGACATTTGGTGACATCGACCTGAATGCGAACTTGTCTAAATTTATCGCACGTCGCCACGCGAAGAGTGAAATGAAAGTGGCAATTATTTATTACGTTTTTAAATGAGAGTAACCCAAAAGACACCACACATTAACAAACATGCATTGTCTTATATTAATAAAGCATTTACAATGCGAAATTATTATTATTAGAATGACAAAAGGCTCCGTCTCTTTTTCCATTTCGTTTCGGTGATTAAATAGACAGCGAAAGTACCGCCTACCGATGCTCGTGTAAACAAAAACAGATTCGCACGTATGTACGTCTGGTGCTCAGTAAAATCGAGAAAAAATAATAGCGACTCTTAATAATCTGACGATCATGGTATAAATAAAATATACCCAAAGTAGCTTGGTATACCAAATGTTCACTACTCGTGGTGAAGTGGTGTTAACCGAGCGCCAAAGGCTCGCGGCTAACACCACTTCACCACTCGTGGTGAACATTTGGCACACCAAGCTACTTTGGGTGTATTCTATATTTACGCGATGTTTGCAGAACAATTGGAGAGAAGAAGCGCAACAGGTTGCACAGGACGAAGACTCCATATTAGGACACAAAGCATGACTATTAAGTGAATTGAGTGTCTGTTGAGATACTTGATGTTCGATTATCATTGATGATTTTCAAATTTACGAAGTGCAATCATGGCAGTAGGGATTACCGTAACGGGCATAATTGGAATATGGCGAAATGAATATGGAAGTTAAATTGTTTCTAAACTGGGTTATATTACTAATATTACGAGTTGTGTTGTCCAAAGCGTTTCATAGTTTCGGGACGTCAGGCCTGGCAATCTAGAAAAGCAAGGAGTGCAAAACAATTGCCCTCCTCAGGGGGTTGATATGTTTTCGTAATAACTTTAGTGAATGCGAACTCGCGAGTGTGTATAAAGAATTTTATCATATGACTCGTCCGTTTTGTTCACTTTAAAACATTTGATATTTTGCTTTCATGTTAATCAGTGATAAATAAAGCCTTCCGTCGATTTCATTGGTCAATTTCAAAACTAGACAATTTGATTGGCTGAACAAAATACAACTGGGCCACATTTTCATAATTTGCATAATTGGGGCGGAAAGATTTCATTGGTCAATTTCAAATATTAACAGTTTGATTGGCTAAACAAAATACGACTGTGTCACATTTGCATAATTTAAGTAAGGAGAATTTACGTTATCTGTCCTATTTAGGTTGGGTTATATTGCATTAACCCTTTACCTAACATAACGACCAAAACCGGCCAGTGCTATGTCCGAAAAATTCTCATTTTTTTGCTTCCAAAACATAGGTTATGACCCCTCAACGGGACGAGCGCATGGCTTTTGGCTTTACACACCAACCGTGGTGAACACGCCAGCAATGGGATTTCAATAGTTAAAATTTACACCTACAGTGTAACTTCATCCATTGACATTTGGTGACATCGACCTGAATGCGAACTTGTCTAAATTTATCGCACGTCGCCACGCGAAGAGTGAAATGAAAGTGGCAATTATTTATTACGTTTTTAAATGAGAGTAACCCAAAAGACACCACACATTAACAAACATGCATTGTCTTATGTTAATAAAGCATTTACAATGCGAAATTATTATTATTAGAATGACAAAAGGCTCCGTCTCTTTTTCCATTTCGTTTCGGTGATTAAATAGACAGCGAAAGTACCGCCTACCGATGCTCGTGTAAACAAAAACAGATTCGCACGTATGTACGTCTGGTGCTCAGTAAAATCGAGAAAAAATAATAGCGACTCTTAATAATCTGACGATCATGGTATAAATAAAATATACCCAAAGTAGCTTGGTATACCAAATGTTCACTACTCGTGGTGAAGTGGTGTTAACCGAGCGCCAAAGGCTCGCGGCTAACACCACTTCACCACTCGTGGTGAACATTTGGCACACCAAGCTACTTTGGGTGTATTCTATATTTACGCGATGTTTGCAGAACAATTGGAGAGAAGAAGCGCAACAGGTTGCACAGGACGAAGACTCCATATTAGGACACAAAGCATGACTATTAAGTGAATTGAGTGTCTCTTGAGATACTTGATGTTCGATTATCATTGATGATTTTCAAATTTACGAAGTGCAATCATGGCAGTAGGGATTACCGTAACGGGCATAATTGGAATATGGCGAAATGAATATGGAAGTTAAATTGTTTCTAAACTGGGTTATATTACTAATATTACGAGTTGTGTTGTCCAAAGCGTTTCATAGTTTCGGGACGTCAGGCCTGGCAATCTAGAAAAGCAAGGAGTGCAAAACAATTGCCCTCCTCAGGTTGCTTGGGAGTGCAATTGCACCTGACATTTTCAATACAAAACCCTGTAAGCTATTTTGGTTATATTCACTTCAAGGTATTAATATTGTGACTGAAAAATTCTACTATATTCATCTCCATAGTGGAACAATTGACACACACATCTTCTCGTTACTCAAAATGTTGCATTCAATTCTTATGTGACTGTCTTCTATACTCAAAATGTAACAAAATAGGGCATGAATTGTTGCGAAGCAATGCAACAATGACAAATCGTCCCATGAGTTGAAATGTGTTCTCTGTGCCAGTAGGCACAGAGAACACATTGAAACTCAGGGGACGAAATGATAATAGATTTTAAAGGCAGTCCCAAACAGGTCTGGCATTCCTGAAAATCAAGGGGTGCAAACAATTGCCCTCCTCAATTTTTTCTAGGCGTGCAGTAGGCGTGCAGCACTCTTGCGCTCCTAAAAAAGAATGCCAGGCCCGGGAAGGTGTGTAAAGGTGTAACGAAAGTTTAACTAGAGTTCGGGAACGTGTTTTTTATGTATAGGAGGTCAGACTGTTTGTTATCTGCCATTTTGCCAGTCAAACACGAAAGCAGTACACGTAGTTTAAACAAATCATCAGCTTTTGTAAACTTTTTTGTAACAATGACTAGACAGAGTTAATTTCAGTCACTCCCAGTGGCAAACAGTCCTTTAAAACGGTCTGTTCATCATTCGGGTCCACTTTGTTGGCACGCTTTGATAATAATCTACCGAAGACACGTTTTTAATGGCAAAATGTTGCCTTTCGTGCGAGGTGTAACTACTGACAAAAAGATATGGCGCCTGGCGGACGTTTGACTTATTGTCGTTTCAGTTAGGGGTTGTAAGCTACGTTTCGGAGGAAAAATCATAAAATTTAATCGGCGATTTTTCTGAGGGAGGCTCAACTGATCCGGTTACGTTAAGAGAGGGGGTTGATATGTTTTCGTAATAACTTTAGTGAATGCGAACTCGCGAGTGTGTATAAAGAATTTTATCATATGACTCGTCCGTTTTGTTCACTTTAAAACATTTGATATTTTGCTTTCATGTTAATCAGTGATAAATAAAGCCTTCCGTCGATTTCATTGGTCAATTTCAAAACTAGACAATTTGATTGGCTGAACAAAATACAACTGGGCCACATTTTCATAATTTGCATAATTGGGGCGGAAAGATTTCATTGGTCAATTTCAAATATTAACAGTTTGATTGGCTAAACAAAATACGACTGTGTCACATTTGCATAATTTAAGTAAGGAGAATTTACGTTATCTGTCCTATTTAGGTTGGGTTATATTGCATTAACCCTTTACCTAACATAACGACCAAAACCGGCCAGTGCTATGTCCGAAAAATTCTCATTTTTTTGCTTCCAAAACATAGGTTATGACCCCTCAACGGGACGAGCGCATGGCGCTCGTTCCATTGAGGGGTCATAACCTATGTTTTGGAAGGAAAAAATGAAAATATTTAGTTATATGATGATGTTTTTTCCCAAGTGTCGTCTGCAACACATGTCAGGTAAAGGGTTAAAAAGTCATACTAAGTCGTCAATTTGTGCATATTTGTGTCAAATGATAAATAGAATATGAAATAAGTGTTTTTCTCATATGATAGTTATGAAACTCGTCCGAGGTTCGCCCAAACGGAAAATTCTTAAACTCGTTTCATAAATATCATATGAGAAAAACACTAATTTCATATCCTCTATTTATTGCACACCTGTGCTTTTATTTTCATAAAATACACGCTCCTTCTGCAAAAAAGGAGGCAAACAATAATTTTTTTTGGTATTGTCCTCGAACAATACGGATCACGTGCGCGAACTATTTAACTATTTCTTTTTTTACATTTTGGTTATTTTTGGCAATAATTTGTGTTTTTAATATTTTTTAGTAAACTGCAGGCGTGCAATAAATATAGAACAACATACGCGTTCGAACTGTGATTTTTCGCTGGACAAGATTGATTTCGGCGGAGGGATAATATTGAACAAGAAGCCGAACGCTTCGGGTTCAATATTATCCCTCCGCCAAAATCGATTAATATTTTTTTTTAGTAAACTGTAGGCGTGCAATAAATACAGAACAGCATACGCGTTCGAACTGTCATTTCTTACCGCACTCGATCGATTTCGGCGGAGGGATAATATTGAACTCGAGAAGGCTTCGAGTTCAATATTATCCCACCGCCAAATTCGATCTCGTGCGGTAAAAAAATACATTTCGAACGGGAATGCCGTTCTGTCTATATGTAAGGTGCTATACAAGTAATGGGAATTTAGCTTGAAATATACTATTAAAAAAAGTGGGGGATATCCAAACTGATGTTGATATTTTCGGAAAATGGTATTGGATACGCGTGTTTGGACACATCAATATCTTACCAAGTTTAGTGTGGAACATGAGCGTCACCGGCTCACGAAAACTTCGTGCAGGTTTTTCGCACGAGCGCCGCGTTAATTGTCTGTGGAGTACGTTTTGAAATTTTCATTTGTACTGGACGGGCTTTTTCGGAGGTCTCCTCATTCTTTTCTTGGTATAAACTCGTTCATCAATAGTTTCTGGTCGAAACGAAACTTTTGAGATATGCGAAAACTGACACGTGACGAACTTTTACGCGCCGTTGGCATGTTGGAAGCTGGCAAAAGACAGACTGCAGTGTCTCAAACTCTCAACGTTAATCAGTCGGTGATTAGCAGGTTGTGATCACGCTACCGTCAGACAGGCAATGTTGATGACAGACGTCCAAGTGCGACAACTGCTAATCAGGATCGTTTCATCCGAACCATAGCATTATTGTAACCGCCAGCAAAGTACCTCAGAATTGGACAGCAGCTGCACCGAGCGACAGATGTGAGAGTCAGTGGTCAGACTATCTGAAATTGCCAACATAGCTGGAATTTGTACGCTCGATGACCTCGAATAATTCCACGTTTGATTGAACGTAACATCTCAGCAAGGCGTAATTGGTGTAGAGCACAATCGTCGGTGGAGCAACGTCATGTTTTCCGATGAATCAAGGTTCACTCTCGACTTCCACAACAGGCGAAACAGAGTGTGGCGGCGGCGGAACGAACGATACCATGACGTAAGCGTTAGGCAGCACGATCGTTTTGGTGGTGGATCGGTTATGGTGTGGGGAGGCATAACTTTGACAAGCAGAACAGCATTACATGTCATCCAAGGGCGTGTCACAGGGCAGAACTACCGTGACAAAATGTTAGCAGCTCATGTGCTAGTCCTCGGTTCGAATCCCACCTGCGGCAACCGCGTTGTGTCCTTGGGCAAGACACTTCACCCCGCTTGCCTACACGGGGGCACGATGACGCTGTGTACTAAGGCGTACTGCACGTCGATGGTGCACATGTCTTCAACCAATCTAACCCTGCCTGTGCCGCGGTGCAGTGTTCAGAGTTACGATGTTGGGGAGCTGACAGCTGCTCGTCGTTGCTCGGTGGTTCTCTCCGGGTACTCCGGCGTCCTCCACCCGTAAAACTGTCGCCGACATGATATGACCCTGGCTGTTAATGTGTCGTTAAACCCAAATAAAGCTCATGTGCTGCCATTTGCGCGACGTCACGGCCGTCGATTCATTTTCCAAGATGACAATGCAACAGCACACAGGGCCAGTGTCGCTACAGAGTTCCTCCAGGAGCAAAACATCACTACACTGCCTTGGCGTGCACTAAGTACAGACCTTTCACCGATCGAGCAAGTCTTGGATATGCTTGGCAGGCGCCTACGACAACGCCAACAGCCCTCTACCAATGTCCAGCAACTCGCCGCTGCACTGCAGGAAGAATGGAATAACACCAGTCAAGCTGATATTGGATGTTTGGTGATGAGTATGCGAGGTCGGATCCGCGCTTGTCTCGCGAAAAGAGAAGAATTTACAAGGTATTGAGGACTGAATGTGGTAAATTCTCTTACTGATCGTCAATGTCTTCTGCAGTTCAGTGCGTGGAATGTGTACTTGTCAGACACCCAACTATCGCTGAAATCATTCACCAGATGTCACAGTGCAATGCCGCAACAGTCTTTTTGATGAAAATATAAATACATTTCTTCATATATCTCACTTTTATTAAATATCCCCTACTTGTTTTGAATGGTATAGGTAACATGTTAATTTCGATGACGTCAAATATCTAAAAACTGTTATACTTCTTCATTTTACATGTTCAAAAATGCGAATCATTGTTCATAAATACGGATGGACACCATAAATAGTAACACATTATTACTTTCCAAAGTGTGATTTACTGGGAATTCCGTGTTTGATTATAAACGATAACTTCACAAGTGAATTATGCAATCAACAATTATGTCATGTATCCGTGCGCGCAAACGAACTTCATTGTTTGTTTTTTTTTGTTTTTTTTTTTAACCCTTTACCTAACATGAAAAGCAGACGACACTTGCAAAACAAAATTCTTGAATAACTATTATTTTTATTTTTGTCTCAAAAACATAGGTTATGACCCCTCATTGGAACGAGCTCGACGAGGGGTCATAACCTATGTTTTAGAGACAAAAAATGAAAAAATAATGAAAATTAATTGGCGATTTTTGAGAATAGGGTTGGCCGCCTTTGACCGTTACGTTAGGTAAAGGGTTAAATAATATAATTATCGTTAATAATCAAAAGTAATAAACAGAGTAATCGTTTGACTGGACTGGTTACGTGAAATAATTCATGAGAGGTGAGGGACCTTGTACAAACATGAGTGAGCGAATGCGCACGAGTGTTTTACAATATAGTCCCTCGCCTCGAATGAATTATTTCACGTAACCAGTCCAGTCAAGCGATTACTCTCTATTTATTATTATGACGGCATCGATATTAATTTATCGCCAATTTTCAAGCTAACGTCCTATTACTTCTATTCGTCTTATTAAATCCCTGTGCTTATTTTTCGCAGCACCCTGTGTGAACCCCACATCATCAGAATCATCTCAAATGTTTTTTATGAAATCTCTCCGTTGACTTTTCGAAGCACCCTAAGTCACTAATACATTGTCTTTTACATGTAATGGAGTACACTATATACCAGGGGTCGGGTAATTTTGCCGAGCTGCAGCTCCATTGTCACAGTAGGGTTATTTAACGTGCCCCATAATTACAGCACACGGGACAGCCATTTCACGTCCTGACCGGATAGGACGAGCATAGCACGATCCCGGAACATGGCACTATGGAGGAGCAGTGTAGGTTTGATTCCACATCGGTGTTGCACAACGTCATGTTTCTCCGAGTGGGTCTCGAACCTGCAGCACTTGGGCTCCGAGCGCAACGCGTTACGCTCTAGGCTACTACATCACTTAGATAGCACCTTAAACAGACAAAAAGCCTCTAATTTGACAAAAATATCGATTTTCAAATTTTGCTTGTATGTGGACGAGCAACTGAAAAACAGGAAGCGTGGTGCGTCTCAGTGATGAGGGCTGCACTACAAACCGGGTGGTCGACGAGTTGATCTTGAGTTGCGGTAACAGCGTTGTGGCCTTGAAAAGAAACTTATTCCCGATTGCCCACGTTGAGTGGGGCATGGTGGGGTTGTGCACTAAGGCTTACTGTACGTCGACTGTGCACTTAACTTTAACACTTTACACAACGTAACAACCAAAAGTCATCAATTAATTTTCATTATTGTTTTCATTTTTTGTCTCAAAAACATAGGTTATGGCCCCTCTTTGGAACGGGCTCATCGAGCTCGTTCCAATGAGGGGTCATAACCTATGTTTTTGAGATAAAAAAATGAAAAAATTAGTTGTTCAAGAATTTTGTTTGCATGTGTCGTCTGCTGTTCGTGTTATGTAAAGAGTTAACCGATGCTAACTCTTCCTGTGCATACTTAGTACAGTTAAAACTAAAAGTCCTGTCACGAATAGTGCGCTTATCTAGGCTTAATTGCGCGTTGGAATTGCGCGCAATTGCCATATCGAATGGCATCCAAAGCACGGCAGATTCTCCTGGTTACTCATAGCAAACACATGCAATGTTTCTGCCAATGGACCTCCGGGTTACCCGGAGGTCCTTTGGCTGAAACATTGCTTGTGCACAGGCCATATGTAAAGAATTTGATAGCTTTACTATGGCCGTAGCGCGTACATTAACGCGCAGATCAACGTGCTATGTGTGCGCATTTCATGACAGGACTTCTAGTTTTAACTGTAAGTTGGAGCGTCTACCAGTTGCTCTCCACAGATTGGTGGTTCCTTCCGGACTCTTCAGCTTCCTACGCTCCTAAAACCATATGAGATGAAGTGACCGTCTGTTAAATGTGCCGCTAAACCCCAATCAACAAACAAAATACTGTACGTGACAATCTCATCCGGAAACTCAGCATTTAAAGAGATAAAGTCGCCAGAAATGATGATTTCTGAATAAATGTTCATTCGAACAAATCTACAGTGATTATCCGATAAGATGTGTTGAACAGAAGTCTTCGTAATCAGTTCTGATCGACTCAACAAAACCATATTTGTCTTCACTAGACAACATTAAACCTGTGGATTAATTCCATCGTGTTTCGAAAATTGATATTGGACGATGGGAGACAAGATTAAGAGTGTGACTGGAATTATAAACACAAGTCTTCTTAATAAGTGAACATAGATTCAGACGAATAAAAGGGGAGTATCTACAAAGATAGGCCCAAAATATAAAAAGAACTGATTAACTTCAATAGATGACTTTCCATGCGGCCCCACAAAGTACACGTAGATTTTTTGTTTCTCATGCCATTGTTTGTAACATTGCATGTGGGCGGGCGGTTTTTATTTTATTTTTGTAATTATTTCTTTGATAGCAAAAGTTCATATTCTAGGTTTGTTTTTTGTTTTAGGCCTCATAATCTACAGAATAGCATGGCTGATTGTGTATTCCGTCCCCTGTGTGCAAGAAGGCTTTGCAATGCTAATGCATTGCAAAGCCTTCTTGCACGCAAGGTACAAATTTATTAATTGTAATAACTTGGGTAAAATATCAGACATGAACCATTTAACTTTTTTTCTGTAGTTTGCATTGGTTACAAAAAGAGAGCATGTGGTAGCCAAACGGACCATGCGGGAGGGCCGGAGAAACAGATTTTTTACTTTTCTAGGCACAACCAATACTATTTTCTGAAATTTTAGAATGTGAACGTGAGGTAACATGACTTAAAATTTGTTCCGATTCCCAAGAATGAGTTTTGATTCTCTGCTGTGAGAAATTATTTGTCGTTCGTAAATAATTTAGAATATGAGAGGAATGTTATACGGATGTGAGTGGAACCAATACATATTCCATGGTAAAAAGAAAACACCCTGTTTGCATATTTACTAGAGCCTAATGGTGTTATTCCGCTTTTAGGGAGTTTATTTTCTTACATGTGGAACACATATCCCAACATATTAAACTTGAATTTAAGCACTAGGCAAAGAGGGCTGCGTTCCTCCGCGACTACATTTCTAGTGACCAACGGTTTCGAGCAACTGTTAGATCGATTCTGAAAACGAACATGTCAGGAAATCTCTCTTTGAATCAGTATATTACATCAGAGGGCATGAAAGTCGGATTTCTCTAGGTAATGAACACCAGTTGAGATATTTTCTTCTGTGCTGACAGTGTCTGATTCTCTCTAGTCCACACTTGAGAGGCTGGGACAGTAGGTTAATTTTTGTCTTGGAACGTCCACGGGGGCGAACTACACCACAAACGAACCAACGGCCTTACCGTGTAGACGTGGAATGGATTCACACATCACAAGATGTTTCGAGCTGCTGGCTTACGCACATATAAACCTCCTCGGGACTCTCACACCTGTGCCTCAAATAATTTCAGAAAATGACTGTCTATTCTAAGACATAGTCCACAATGCTAAAAACCACTTCTTCAAAGAAGAGAGATTGAAAAGTTGGAAAGGAACACTGGGGAGTGTCTGTAAATGCATGATGATCAAGTTCGAGAATTTTCTTCTTCGTTGTATTAGTATTTTACGACACGTATAAACAAGCGTCCCATTACTGGGGGCAGTATAGGGGAATACAAAGAACCCGGAGAGTGCCACAACCCGATAGCTATTGTTCCAGAGACAAGTGAGATAATTGCCCAAATCAAGCATTTACATAATAAAGTAGGAGAAACGTTTTCAGCTCACCATAGCCATTCTTCAACATGCCTGAACCCTGTTAACCCTTTACCCAACGCAGAGAATATCAAAATTTATTATTTTAATTACTATTTGTTTAATTATTTTTTTTAATTTTTCAAGAAAATTTCAACAAAACCATATCATGTGACCCCTCATTGGAACGTTCCAATGAGGGGTCACATGATATGGTTTTGTTGAAATATTTTAAAAAATTCATTTTTTTGACCTGCTCAAATCTATAAATTACGCGGGCGGGTGCGGGCGGGTGCGGGCGGGTGCGGGCGATTCGTTAGGTAAAGGGTTAATAGAAAAGACACTTTGATCATGAATAGTTGTCAGGAAACAGGAGTATTCAATTAACAGGAATGTTGTGACTTTTCTGTATTCCATTGATCAAGCGAACATTTATTCTATTTTATCACCTATTACTGTAAAACACGGGATTTCCATTGTTCTGCCTGTGTGATAAAAATAAAGTTGTATCGCACATGTGGTGATACATTACGCGTTCGATTTCGTTTCCAACGTAAACAGAGAAGGAACCCGTCTAAATAAATCACGTCAATCATTGGTCGAATACACCGGAGGCGAGATCGCTTGGAAATTCTAAGTTCCTCATTTAGATTTGTTTACCCGGTATATTTAAACAACCTGATTCGACTCAAAAATTTACAAAATAAAAATAAAATTCTGACTGCTTGTTCCTTGACGAAATTCTGGTCATATAATGGAGGAGGGTGCTAAATTTATTAGCTATTTAAAAACATTTTGTTGCGTTGTTCCCTGTTGTTTAGTCAATATTTGAAGTTCGATCATCGTGACTGTGACATTGATCTGTGTCAACTGGTTTCCACCAATTGAATGCTGTAAAAAAAATTAGTGATGTCTTGTTGGTAACGAAGGAAACACAGCAATTATCCAGGTAAAAAGTGCTTTCAGTTCAATTTTCGTGTAGACTGGTTGTTACATGGGTGGTGTGTGATAAATACAGAACCGTACATACGTTTGAATGGGTTACGAATTGTCGCAGTCGATTGATTTGTCTCGGGATATCACTCGAGCTTTAAGTGATATCCTGGGCCAAAGCAATCGAGTGCGATAATTTGTAACCCACTCAAACTTATGTGCGGTTTTGTATATAAATCCTTTTACGAATCAGAGGTCTTGCAGCTCTGTTAAACAAGATGTGAGGGACTAAATGCCTGTATTCGATGTACTAAGGCCTAGGACCAGGGGCGGCGGAACGATTTTCAAAGTGTGTGTGTGTGGGGGGAGGGGTGGCTGGATCGGGCGATGCATGCATCTGAGTGTATGAAAAATTTAAATTCCAGGTCCAAAAACACCCATTTTTCATGCATCTGAGTGGATCTTTTGAGATTTATTTGAAAAACTTCACACGTTAAAAAACGGTAAAGCATACATGTGAGGTCTTTTTATCAGCTTTGGTCGTAACGACCAAAGCTGATAAATAGACTTCACCTGTATGCTTTACCAGACATCAAAAGCAATTATACTGTCTGTGGATTATCTTATCTAGGGGTGGATTTGGTACTTGTATGTCTGTAAGATTACTATCTATTTCAGTTAACCGATTTGTTAACAGACTGTACACATTTTAGCGTTTGCTGCCACTTACTGCAAAAAATTATCCGAAATCCATCGAAACTGAACCAGTACGAGAGAAACATAGCTGGTGAAATTGTGTGGGGGAGGCTCTGGATCAGCCCCTTGTTTCACCAGTCATTTGTTGTGTTAAAATATATGCATACAAAAAAAACATGGCCCGGCAAAAAAAGTGGAGGGTTGAAGCCCCCAAGCCCCCCCCCCCCCCCTCCCCGCGGTTCCACCGCCCCTGAGAACTGTGGGCATGGATGATTCTGTGGTTACCAGAGTCAATTATTCGATACATTACACGATTTCCTATTCAATTAACACCCGATTGTCCACATGGGGGCACGATGACGCCGTGTACTAAGGCGTACTGCACGTTGGTGGTGCGCATGTCTTCAACAAATCTAACCCTGCCTGTGCTGCAGTGCGGAGTTACGATGTTGGGGAGCTGGCAGCTGCTCGTCGTTGCTCGGTGATTCTCTCCGGGTACTCCGGCTTCCTCCACCCGTAAAACTGTCACGGTCACGATATGCCATTCTGCATCAGTATGTGACCTTAAAAACCAATAAATAAATAATTCAATTAACAGGAGTTTACTTTGTTCTCCATATGCATTTAACAAACTTTTACTGAAGGAGTGGTGGATGATTTATCGATTCAGAGTTTGTCAAGAGTTTGCCAATAGTTTGAGAGTTTGTAAATCGTTTCTCAATCAAGTTCTAGAAGTTTGTCCCACAGAAGTACATTCAGCAGCGTTCTAAAATCAGTTAGGTTGCAAATCAACCCAGTCGACTGAATTGAGTGAATATGAACCCAGTTGGTTCATATTCACTCAACCCAGTTAATTTTTTTTTTTTTTTATTTGATCTTATTTGTTTTACAAGGATTGGCCAACAAGTTATGCAACTTATATTAACGCCTCTCCTTGGCCCAGTGGCGTAGGTTTGTGGGATGACCTTCATGGCGGCAACTTCGTGGCCTAGCTCTTCTCGAATACTACGAAGGGATCTTTAGCCTGCACGGAGTGTGTCTCTCTCCGCACAGAGGACAGCCATTTTACGTCCCCCACCCGATAGGAAGGTACGCTGTGACAGCATCAACCCACAATTGATGCTGACAGAGAGTGTTCGGACACCTCGAGAACTTTCCCCGACCGGGGATCGATCCCGGGACCTCTGGCATGAGAGACCAGCGCATTTATTCACTCGGCCACCACTCTGTTAGAACAGGTGTGTTGATTTGGATTCGTTTTTAACCCACCTGCCTCTTGAGTAACAGAAGTTCGTATCGACGGTTTATTACACATCTGTTCTATGTAATCCCCCATCTACAGCAATACTAAACCATGCGGACAATGAAAATCTGTTCCGCACATATGTGCCGAACGGAGATCGTTGACAGACTTTTTTTTAAATAGAAGCGAAATTTGACTGGAATTTTCTAAAAAAAAAAAAACGTGCAACGCAATTAAAATTTGAATTGCCAGCGATAGCTGAAAATCGTCCCCTGAGTTGCAATGTGTTCTATGTGCCAATAGGCACATAGAACACATTGCAACTCAGGGGACGAAATAGCTACACGGGTTCCCCTCGCAAATTTGGTTGGTGATAAAATGTGTTGTTTTTGTTGATAGTTGTCAAATTCATTGCTGAGCGTCCTTCGAATAATTGTTTTACAGACACGAAGGCGTGTAATAAATATAGAACGACACACGCGTATGAGTGGGTTAATCGATATGGCACGAGTGCCAGCACGGAAGAATAAAACGAGAACCCTGTCGAAAAAATTTACTTCCCAACCCACCATATCGGGAAATGTCGAGATCCTAGCTTCGGGCCTGGCCTTAAATGTCTCATTCTCACAGTCCAGATGCCAAGGAAAGATTTAACACCTCTCCCGCAAGCCCACATTTCCCCTACATGGAAGACCTATATAAATGCGTGTACACTCCAAAATCAGTTAAACATCGACCCAAATCAAATGGGTTTAGTGAATATGAACTCAGTTGGGTTCACTCAACCCAAAAGATTTGGATTAACTTTTAGACCAACTGATTTTCGGGAGTATGTGGGCGTCTTTTTTAAAGTGGATATTTGGAGACTCAAAAATCTCAGAAATAATTTTCAATTGTTTACGCCTTTTGTGTGGTTATTTTGATTAAGGATATGGTATAGAACAGCAAAAGCTAAAATTCAATTTAAGTCTCCCATAGATCCGACCAAATCAGTACCAAGGCTGCTGTATTCTTGTTAGGTGTTCCTTCTGTTAATGCACACTTTTGCTGTCGGTACGGGGGGGGGGTGGGGGGGGGGCAAAGATTTTGTTCCCAGGAACATATTATGTGGTGGTTGGGTGGGTGGGTGGGTCGGGGTGTCCAGAAATCATTTTTTTCCATGGTCTAATTTTTTTTGGCTTTCATTCTTTAATGATTCTATAAGCTTTTTAACATCCATGTAAATGCGTATTTGGGCATTTTTATGTATTTGCAGCAATCACTCAATGAGTCGTTAGTCACATTTTTCAACCATTTTCAACTTTTTTAGCTTTTTACTCAACAATGATAGTAGAAGCGACATGTTTGTTTTAGCGATGTATACGTATAAACTGGTGTTTGCACAACAAATCCATCCTCCCATACAGTCAAGCGGACATTTGTGCATTTATTTCACGGAATTGTGCTAATATCCGTGAAAAATCGCGACATCGACGCCGTAGATGCGACGGGTGGTGCAATCTGCAAGTCCAAAAAATTTTCTCAGGGGCAATTTACAGGTGATGGTGAAAAAAAACAAGAGAAATATTTGGAACAACATTTGCATCGGACATGGGCTAGACATGAATGAGATACACTTGCATATCAAATATGAAGTCATTCCACCAAGTAGTTTGAAAGTTATTCTTTTAGAAACTCGTTAGTCACAAAATTCTAAGTTCATCAAGGGCCATAACACCAAGAAAAATATGTGGAACAACACATGCATTGAACAGTGGCTAGACATCAATAAGATACACGTACATGCCAAATATAAAGTCATTCCATCAAGTATTTCAAAAGTTATTGAGTTTTGAAACTCGTTGGTCACAGACAGACCGACAGACCGACCGACCGACCGACAGACCGACAGACAGACCGACAGACATACCGACAGACCGACATTGCCACTTACAGAGCTGCTAGTCGCAGCTAAAAATTATGAAATTTACCCGATTTTGGTGATATGGTTTTCTCAGACTGGAAAAATTGATTCTTCCCTTTGAATCTCAATGAAATTGTGTAGAATAAAGCGGTGAATATAACGTATAGTATAGATCATTAACCCTTTACATAACACGAAAAGCAGGCGACGCCTGTAAAAGAATTCTCGAATAACTAATTTTTTTCATTTTTGTCTCAAAAACATAGGTTATGACCCCTCGTTGGAACGAGCTCGACGAGCTCGTTCCAACGAGGGGTATAACTTATGTTTTTGAGACAAAAAATGAAAAAATAATTTACATTAATAGCGCTGGCCGGTTTTGACCGTTACGTTGTTAAAGGGTTAAACCTTCTAAATGATTTGAAGTAATACATATTGCCATGTAAACCATCGAATGATTATGCTTCTTAAAGTTTTGAAATCTGAATTTGTTAGCAAATTAACAAATTTAACCCGACTGTAATATTGCTTCACTCCTATTGGGGGCGCGGTGGCGTTGCGGTAACCGGTTCTCGTCAGATCACCGAAGTTAATTAACGTCGAGCCCGATTGATCATTGGATGGGTGACCATCTGGGCGATCAATTCGGACTCCCGCGTTGTGTCCTTGGGCAAGGCACTTAATCTCGATTGACCACGTGGGGACACGATGACGCCGTGTACTAAGGCGTACTGCACGTCTATTGTGTTTATTTTTTCAACCAATCTAACCCTGCCTGTGCTGCAGTGCGGAGTTACGATACTGGGGAGCTGGAAATGCTCGTCGTTGCTCGGTGGTTCTCTTCGGGTACTCCGGCTTCCTACACCCGTAGTACTTATGCACCAATTACACTTCCTTATTCGTTCAAGTCAAATCGAATGCATTATATGGTGTACTCTTGCGGTAACATTATGGACACTGCCTCGTAGGACAAAACATTTCAGCCCATCGTAGACGCTGAACTTGTATTCCGCATCTCCGGCTGAGAAACACCATGCTTGGTGCAAAGTCGAAAAAGTCGATAGTGTCATGCCTTTTCTTCTGAAAGTCGAAAATTGGGACATGCTCATTTTGCCAATACCATCATATAACGAGCCTATAAACGACTGGAATAGCATGAAGGCGTAGATCTGCGACTTCTACCGAGTCACCTGTTCTTGAGGTATGATTGAAAGCTTATAATTTCCATTGATTTGGGTTTATCTTGAGAAAAGGTGATCACCAATAATAAAATATCCACTTTTTCCTGAATAAAACTCATGAAAATTTGTCTCAGGGTTGTAACTGTATCATGGGATTAATTGTTGAAAGGGTCCTTAGAGTACTGCCAGACAGTTAATTCTGGCCTCCAATGAAAAAATGACGAATTAAACACACGGACAGGGACGCAGCAAGGCAAGAAGGGCTGGGGAAGAGGAGGAAGCCCACTTGAGAGTGCCATCTGGACAGAGGATCAGGTGGTTCCAGCTGGATGCGTGCAGTGCCGATGCTCACAGGTGACGTTCGCTAGGCTAATTTTCACGAATCTGTGCCTCACCAAATTTCTTCGTCGATTTTATATTAAGACTTCAAAGTGTTACGTATAAAGTTGATACTTTGAGAGTCGGTTAGAGGGTCACTCAACAAAACGGTTGACATGTTTTTTAAATTTTCACCGACTGTTTCTCGTAGGTGGTCATGCGCTGCATGTGATGTGTACATATTGTCACAGATTGTATACTAGCACACAGACACATATGGAATAATCGGAATAGGTAGTCCAAAGCAGACAGGAGTTATAACATAGATAGAACAGGTTCGGGAATGCTGGAGTAAGAGCAGTAAGAATAGATCCCGGGACAGGTAATGGTCACTAGTGGTCGAGAAGAACTGGATGTAGCACTGCTCGGAATGAAAGGTTCCTCCCACTCTACCAGAGCACGCCAGACTCATAGAATAGAAGTAAAACCATGTTCAGAAAAGACCAGAAAACCTACAAAATGGTAACAATAAGCTAAAACTGTTTCACATAAGAGTCTGTTCTACTCTACTGGAGAACAAACAAATAGAGTTGGGTAGACAGAAGCAACAACATAGGTCATAGATACATAGACAGAATCGGAGGATTCCAAAATAGTAGAATAAAAAAATTGTCGGGTTATTTGTGGTCATTGGATATACTCTTGTTCAATCGTACACATCCTACTCCTATTAGATGCTTTCACATTTCAACCATGTTCTCCAGCACAGAAACCAAGTTGGCAAACTCCAGTAAACAAAATGGACTACGAAAACACGTGTCACTCTAACAGCACGCGATACATGGGCACTGGCTCAACGTATCACATCGTTAACAAGCCACGTGATGTCCGCAATACACGGCAACATAACGTCACTTCCTCTCCGGCTCTCCGACCGGCACATGTGTGTCGTCCCGGTACGTGATATACTACTTGTAAACATTCACAGCAACAGAATTATTCCATAGACAAAGTAATAACTGCGAGATAAAGCGTTGAATTACCAAGATGACTCTGAAAACTCGATAAATGTTTCAGCAACGTATCACTGCGCCGCCGATTCGGACTATTATAATCTGGTTGTTGATATGCAAAACATAAAACTGGATAATTAGGTTTCAAAACAACAATATGCCTGTATTTGCATCAAAATACATTGCAGTCTTCATAATTGTGCATTTACGAAAATAGCATTTGACTGAAGACCGATCTATATTTGTGACGGAAGTTACCGATGGATAAACCATCTTGATGTCTGCATGCCAATAACATGGCAAACTTCCTTAAACAGTTCTTATCAGTTCTTCAGTTGCAATGAGACTACGTTCAGTAACATCGTAAATTTAATTTCTTTGTGAAAGAGGGATCAATGACGATTTTAATCACTATTGGCCCAAAAAGCCTTTATGGTATTGTTGTTGTCTCAAATAGCATCAGAACAGCAACGCAGCTCGAGGACAAGAGCTCGTGCGCGCAAATTACCGAAATGAGGCCGCAACTCCTCAAGCAATATATTTCACCGGAGATAGATCGGTCCCGATGGCCCTCGCTTTACTTCAAAAGGCCTCTGTGGGGATACTACGTCTCTCGTAAATAAAATCTCCGATTCGCCCCAAGATATGTACATGCCTTTGTTGGCACAATGAGCCATTTAAGAAAGCCAGATGTTATGAAAATTCATTCATCCATAAAAGGATTTCAGAACTATTATCATTTTGGGTTCAGAATTGGATGAGTTGCTGCTAATTGCTAATTGATCGAAATAATTGAATGATATTAAACTGAAAACTTATATATAAATTTTAATGTTCATAAAGATGTCAGCATTGCCAGATTCATGTCTTTCAGTGAATTGCAAAGTTTTGAAACAGGTACAGTTAAGAATAGAAGTCCTGTCATGAAATGCGCACAAATAGCACGTCGGCCAGCGCGTTAATTTACGCGTTATGACCATAGTAGGGCTATCAAATTCTGTACATATGCCCTGTGCACAAGCTATTTTTCAGCCATTGGACATCCGGGTAACCCGGAGGTCCATTGGCAGAAACATTGCTTGTGTTTGCTATGAGTAACCAGGCCAATCTGCCGTGCTTTGGATGCCATTCGATATGGCAATTGCGCGCAATTCCTACTCGCAATTAAGCCTAGATAAGCGCACAATTCACGACAGGCCTTCTAGTTTTAAATGTACATAAATAATGATTCCTGAAACACTATAAAAAGTATAATCAGTTATATGAGGATGTTTTCCTTTGTATGTGTGTGGGGGGAGGGGGATGTATGACGGCAAAAATAGAATGTCTTATTACGTTAATAGAAAACAGAGCTGATTTACCACAATAAGCAAGCACAGCTTCACTTTCCAGTGTTCTCACGGGGGTTTTGTTTGAAATGCAAGCTACGCTGTCTCTAGACCCATTGGAGGATGATCCCTCTAACTATTACATGCACAACTGTTGACACAACACATTCTGTACTGACTTTGTGCAAGATTACCGAACATATAAAGGTCGGTTTCATTCATCACAATTCCGCGATTTGCAGACCGTCTAACTGACTGCACAGAGTCCGCAGACTGCAGCCAGTCGTTTGGTCAATTTGGCAATTGCTCCAAAAAGGGCCCAACCTAGTAATCAGCATTCAACATCATCAATATGCATGTATCAGTCGGTTCCCGTGCCAACGCTACCCGTAAGACAATCACACAAAACACAAAATTCTGTACCCAGTTGCGAAGAAATCAACATTTCGAGCTTCTGAACATGGTTGAAATTCTGCCTCAACTCAAACGCATAAAGCAGGACAATTCAATCGTCTGAGTTTTTCATATATATTTCTCCTTTCCTGCCAGACCCTCTTTCTGTATACCTTTTCCCCGTTTGTCGTGGACCCCTGGAATAGATAGCTAATGCAAGGGAACCGGGCCATTACGTTTTGTTGTCTTGGTATCATTCTCCGTCACATTTGTCTTTCGTTTCTTCCCTTTTCACACCTTCCTTTAGCTAAAATGTATTCATATCTGATCTTCCAAATCTTAAGATAGAGGGCACCCATAGGGCAGTGGTTCTCTAGATTCCCAATGGGCAAACCATCACTACTTTTCTTCATTATTTCATTTTTTTAAAAATCCAAAACAATCGGGAGTAAATTACATTATTAGTTGTCACTGTCACTACCATCGAACAGACCCGAAACAAGTGGGTGACAAGGGGGGGGGGGGGGGGGGGAGGGGGTCGTTTGTCGGAAATTTATGTTGACTGTCGGGTGAAAATGGTGGTCGCTGAACGCCAACATTTTCTCTGAAAACCGCAAATTTTTAAAAAAAGGAAGTGTCAGTGACACTGTAGCTTTACTTTACATGGACTCTGTGTAGTGTTTGATGAAAAGGATAATGGACAATGTTTATGAAAGGATTGTGAAATAAGACAATAATTGTGATAATTAAGAATATGTTAATTTCTGTTCCCGATATGCTATGTTTTCAATGGGATTAATTTGAGGTGTAGACTGTCCTAAAGAATTAAGGCCTGGGTTAATGTGGCCCTCACAGATAATGTATGTCAACCAAAGTTAACAAGTTATAGTAAGATAATTCCAAAACAACTCATCCTACCAAGTTACGATGAAACCCCTTCATAAATACAAGTCGTAGACTTTGTTAAAGGAATCTAAGTCACGTGACGGTTCGGCGGTCACGGTTGACCGACCATGACCAAAATAGGAGAGTCTATTCTGAATATCTTATCAAGTTATTCTACCAAGTTACAATGGAATCCCTTCATCAAAACAACCTGTAGACAGGGCGAAACGATCGTGACCAAAAAGGATAGTCTGATGTCGACATCATACCGAGTTAACCGTCGAAGTTACCATGAAATCGCTACATAAACATGAACTGTAGATTGTGCTAAACAAATCTTGCTGACGTGCCTGTGCGGCCTTCACGGTTGACCGATCACAACCAAAATGGGACGTTCTGATCCAGACACCATACAGTAATACTACCAAGTTACAATGAAATCCCTTCATAAATACGACACGTAGACTGTGCTAAATTTTTTAGGTTTCGGGCCTCGCAGCCGTCACGGGTGCCCGATCACGACCAAAATGGGACGTTCTCATCTAGACGTTATACGGAGCATCCTACCAGGTTACAATGAAATCCCTTCATAAGTGCGCTCTGTAGATCGTGCTAAAGGGTTTCGGGGTTTCGGCTCGCGTAGCAGTCACCGTTGACTTATCGCGGCCAAAAGGGGACGTTCTCATCTAGTCATGAGCTCGAATCTACAGATGAAATTTCATAAAGATCGGACAAGAATTAGCCTGTGCTAAAGAAAATCGTCCTCTTAGTTCCAATGTGTTCTATATGCCTACTGGGGACGAAATGTGAACAGACTCAGTCAGACTCACTGACTTTCACAGCGTGATGGCAATAGATTATTTTGACTTTGTCAAGTTAAGCTAAAAATGACCATTGGACGAAACCACAATTTTCATTATGTCAGATGACTCTTGTGTTTCAAATATCTCTTGCATGAAAGCGCTCGTTGGAAGTATATGACAAACGAGTAGTCTTGGACGTGAAGAAATTTCGTGTATCATTATTGTCGTTAAACGAAAGGAATTCTTGCTTGGCAGAATCGACGATGGTGTTCAGAAAAGAACTGAGTTCACGTTAGAGTCGCGTGCATTCATGTACATGTGAATGACAAGCATGTGTTTGTAGGTACCGATGAAGCGACAAACAAAATATCCATTAAAATATTGACGATATAGTTGTGAAATATGGTTTGGTGTCCAAGGATGTGAAATGACAGACGTGACCTTTCACCTGGTTCCCCAAGATGCAAGTTGTGACGTCATAACCCACCAATTTGTGACAGCTGAATTATTCAACTAGACTTCTTCCAGATTCCAACGCTTGAATCACATTCACACGCATACATTTCATCTCTTTGCATTTCACTTGTGCAATTTCTCAACGCAATCGGTAAGTACTCTTGTAGTAAATATCTCATGTAGCATCTATAAATACAAATGTAATTTTGCTACATTTGGCGTCGCTGCGAAAAAAAAAATTATTTTTTGATCGTCTTGTGCGTCTATGCAGATTGGAGCCAGCTTGATGAATTTTTGTTTATTTTTTCTCTCACTTCAAGTTTTTAACGTCAGTTTTTCGTTAATTATATAATCTGATGTTATTTTGGTATTAAACATTGATACAAATTACTTGCAAGCGATGTTTTGAAGTCTAGTATAGTCGATTTAATTTCATTTCTGGGCATAATTTAATTCGATTTTCACGAAAATTAAAATTTAATTCCATGCAGTCGACCACTAAATGAAGGTCGATTAACACTACTTTCGGTTTCAATTGTGTCACGTCGCTGCAACAGAAATAAAACCGGTGTTACTGCGATGATCCGCAATTGGAGTTGAACCGTCCGGACATATTTTAAACGTGACAAATTTCAACATTTCTACAAACACGCAATGTTTTCTTCAATTAAAACATTGTGATTTCATTACATCCAACATAACAAGTCTGGTATTCGCTTTATCCAGTGATAAAGGGTTCTAAGCTTTAATTTTCAGTGAAAAGGGAGGAGATTGGTAGATTTATTTTTGGTTGATTTTGATTTTGGTTATAAGTCTCTCCTTTAGTAGAAAATAAACAAAACTATAAACATTATGTCAAAGAAAGTTTTTATAAATTCTGCTTCTTATGAAGAGCTGGCACAAATAAATCAAATAGGCTCTTTTCCCGCTGCACAAATTGTTAACCGTCGCCGTGATGTGGGTAATGTCACATGTAAACGAGATCTTGATGAAATAGCATTGTTTCGTGGCATCCGAGGTTTATCGGCGATGATCGATCTCAGCACACCATTGGTGGAACAGGTGGTAAATAATAACGTTCCACTAGGGAATGGATCATTTAGTCCACCACTGACAGAGGATCAGCTATTCGCCTCGGCACTCACTCCACCTGCTACGGTTGATAAAAGTGACAGACCAAAAAATATAACGGGAACAGATCCACCTTTGATTTTAGCGAAAGTAAAATACAGTCGCCGGACAGGAGAACTTCGATCTGTGCGGATTCGACTTTCGTTCTAGCAACTGTTCCAATTACAACATCACCTATTGCGCAGTTAACAACTGTGACCACTTTGGTGCAGCCACGGACTAGTACTGTGGTTAGAAGTTCCTTGGGATCAGACACTAATCGATCTAAGGAACATGATTCTTTTGCCATGAGTGATGAGCGCAGTAGGTTTTTCGAAACTGTGAGGGTGATGAATACTTCTTTACAGACACATTTTAATGATACGCCTTCCGTTCAAATAACTCAAGCAGGGGTGACCCAACCTATATCTACTTGTGAATCTTTTACTGGAATGCCAACTAACTCTGCTCATCTGTCTTTTACTCCACATTTTCCAACTCATTGTTACTCTGTGACTCAGCCCCTACTTCATCAACAGACAAATTTTACCCCCGCCTCTCATCCATACAATTCTAGTATGGGAGGTGATGCTACTAGGTATCCTAACCCAACTTATTCTGGTTACCCTTCTGTAACTCAAACCCAAGGATTTACAGAACAGCCCAGATATCCTAGCCAGACTTTCTCTGGTTACCCCCCCCCCACCACCTAGCCATGATTTTGGACAACCTTCAGGATTCCCTAGCCAGGGTGGACCTGGCTATCCTGGTTCAACTTATCCTAGTTCTGGTTACCCTCCTGCATCCCATAGTCTGGTTTAGGCAGATCACTACAGATTTTCAAGCCAGATGAATTCTGGTTACCAGCCTTATTTAGGTCACATGGGCCAACCTTTGTATGATGCCTATTGAAATGTGGTGTACCCCCCCCCCCCCCCCCTATTTTGGACATTCGGCTCCCCCTGCGCCACATTTTAGGCCTCCACCTTTTTCTCAGCCAGCCTATAGGTCTGGTTCCGAATGGGGTAGAGAAAGGAGGACACTTTGGTTGCCCCGTGGCTTCCGTTATGATGGATCTGAGGTTTGGCAGCCTTTTCAATTGAAATTCAAAAAATATGCAGAGTATCAACAGTGGAATCCTGAAGAACAAAAACAAGTTCTTTGTTGGTCTTTGTCCGGGTGCGCCAGCGAATATTTCATCCTAATGATGAGCGTGACTCTAATATGTCAATAGACACTTTGTTAAAAGCGTTGGAAAATCGGTTAGGGTATCATGACTTACCCGAAACCACTCAATTATGGTTCCAGCAGTCTAGACAGAAACCAAACCAGCCCCTAGAGGAGTGGGCAGAAACTGTTTTAACTTTTTAACTTAAGCAACACGTGCTTTCAAAGATTGTTCGCCTGATTTGATTTTTCGGCAAGCCATTCTTAGGTTTTGTCAGGGCTGTAACGATCCACATGCTGCGATGGCTGTAGCTATGGAAGCGCCGCAGACAATGGAACAAGCCATAAATAGAATCGGGTGGCACCAACATAACTATGCGGCTATTTTCCCTCATGAATCAAGAAAAGACATACATGCTTCCTCAGACACTGAACAGGAAAGCGATGACGAATATGATATCCGAGCTGTGGCACATAAGTCACGTGATAAAGAAACAAATCCACGTGATTCTTATAAGAGTAATAAGACAAAAACAGATACGACTGATATCGCTGCTCTCAAAAGTCGGACGTTGAACATTGAAACGACACTCGACAAAGTTGTGTCGCAGATGGATCAGTTGACAAAATTGGACACCAAATTGGCTAGCAATCCATCAAAAACTTTTACAAAACGTGAGTCGTCCCCACAGTCGAGGTCGCCTTTACCATCAAGAACATTTACAATTGAGTGTTTTACTTGTCATGGTCCACTCAATCCAAAAGATTGTCCAACAAAACATCCTTCAAATAGACCAAATAAGGACAATCGAGTGAAATTTGGAAAGTTAAACGAGAAAGGGTCAGATCATCGCCAGGTCTGATTCTGGCCCTTTCTCTCTCCAACGACCTCGATTTTCAATCAGACTCACCGCCCATGATTACTCGGGGTGAAATCTACGTCATCGATCGCAGTACCTATATAACTTTCTGGAAATCAAATAAATGCTATAACAGATACTGCGGCTGATGTTTCTTTGATCTCGGATAAATTGTTTAATAACCTGAATCCCACACCACAGTGTATTAAGACAATACGTTTTAATACCGCAGCTCGTGATAGTCATATGTTTGGTAAACTGATAGGGCCAGTTTCTATCTCAATTGGTACAGTAAAACCTGTCTTGAGAGACCACTGTCTTGAGAGTCCACCTGTCTTGAGAGACCACATCTACCAGGCACCGATTGGTTTTACTCTATAATGGACCTGGTATGGGAAACCACCTGTCTTGGGAGACCACCTGTCTTGAGAGACCACTGTGACCTGGTACCAACTTGTATTTTTATGCCATAATAGACCTCTCTTGAGAGACCACCCCTTTGAAGATTGAAACCACGGCAAAAACTTTCTACCTGTTCTGGAATTGGAAAATCCATTGTGGTTATACTAACATAATTAAAAGTATTAAAAGTCTTAATTGGGTTTCAATTGCAAACTCATTACAGACTGAGATGTTTTTATAAGACCCCTGTGAAAAGATTAGGATTATTGCTGAATAAACAATTTCATACATACCTGAAATGTGACAGATAGAAATAAAAATAAATTTGTGTTGAAAATCTTTTTGTGACAAATTGAAATGGACTGTTATAAAAATTATAAAAATAAATTAGTGTTGAAAATCTTCATTTGTTATAAAAATTATAAAAATAAATTAGTGTTGAAAATCTTCAATGAAGATTTTCAACACTAATTTATTTTTATAATTTTTATAACAGTCCATTTCAATTTGTTACAAAAACTTCATAAAAAAGAACTACAAAGTAATTACAAAAATCCATTCTTCTCCACTTCTGAATTTTGTGGTTGATTATTCACTGACTTGAGAAAACCTGAAACCTGTTATGAGAGACCACCTGTCTTGAGAGACCACTTTTGTGTGGCCCAAAGGGCGGTCTCTCAAGACAGGTTCTACTGTAGTTTACAGTTTGAAGCAAACATTTATGTAGCTCCAATTGAAGATGATATACTGTTAGGTGTGGATTTTCTGAAAAAGTATAAAGCTTAAACTGACATTTTGACAGATTCTATCACTTTATGTTATCATGTTTTTTCGACTGTGTCAACTGACATTGTCACAAAAATTGCTATGGTTTTTGTGCATCACGAAACATTGGTTTCTCCCAACATAGTTGTTCTTCTCGAATGTACCATCAATCCGCCATTGAATGATTATGTTATTGAACCTCTTCATACAGTACGTGGAGAGTGGATTGTAACTAAATCACCCGCAGAGTGGAGTTAACACCCAAGCTATAACTTTCAAATTTTGTACATATCGACAAAAAACACAAGCAATGTTTCAGCCAATGGACCTCCGGGTTTAACCCGGAGGTCCATTGGCTGAAACTTTGCTGGTGCTGGTTATGCCTTGCAACAAATTTGCAATTATTCCTCGGGTGGAATCTCCACTCTGTGGGTGATTTAGTGATAATACACTCTCCACGTACTGTAGTGTAGAATCTGTGTTGCCAACTCTCCATGAAGGTTATACGACACCTCACGTCTGTTTTATAAACTCAGATGATCGACCAGTATTGATAAATAAAAATAAATATATCGCAGATGCCTATGAAGTGTCCGAAATATACTGTCAGTCAAATCGGCAGTGATGATTCAGAAATTGATTCGTCTGAAATACCAAAACATTTGAAAAAATTATTTGAGCGGTCCTCCAAACTAATTTCAGACAAATATGTTTCTCGTCTTGGTAAACTCTTAATTGAATATCAAGATGTTTTTGCAAAAGATGAGTTTGATTTGGCAATTTTGAACAAATCGAACACACTATACCGCCAATAGAAGGTGCTCGTCCAATCAAACAGCCAATGCGCAGAACAACGGCTTGTTTTGTGGACCAAGAGGAAGCCCACTTGAAAAAAATATTGGCAGCTAAAATTATTCAACCCTCTACGTCTGAATGGGCTAGCGCACCCGTATTAGTGAAAAAACGTGACACAGATAACAAACATTCAATGCGCTGGTGAATTGGTTATCGTCGTGTAAACGATGTAACTCGAAAAGAAGTCTACCCATTACCACGAATCGACGATTGTCTTGACACGTTGAGTGGTAATTCTTGGTTTGGCAAAGCTGACTGTCTTTCGGCTTATCATCAAGTTTCAGTGAAAAATTCAGACCACCCTATCACAGCCTTTTTAACCAAATATGGGATTTTCGAGGATTTGAAAATTCCATTTGGGTCACAAGGCTCGTCATTTACTTGGTGTAGGGTGATAAATCTAGTACTACAAGGATTAAATTGGGACATACAGTACGTGGAGAGTGTATTATCACTAAATCACCCGCAGAGTGGAGATTCCACCCGAGGAATAATTGCAAATTTGTTGCAAGGCATAACCAGCACCAGCAAAGTTTCAGCCAATGGACCTCCGGGTTAAACCCGGAGGTCCATTGGCTGAAACATTGCTTGTGTTTTTTGTCGATATGTACAAAATTTGAAAGTTATAGCTTGGGTGTTAACTCCACTCCGCGGGTGATTTAGTTACAATCCACTCTCCACGTACTGTATGCCTTGGGTACATAGACGATGTAGTTCTGTTGGGTAGTTCTGAAGATAACCACTTGGAAAATATACGCAAAGTGCTTGATAGGTTTCCATTACACAATCTGAAGTTGAAACCAAGCAAATGTGATTTTTTTTCAAACGGAAATTGAGTTCCTTGATCGAAACATTAGTGAAAAAGGAGTGAAAATGTTAGATTCATCAGTTGATGTTGTATTAAACTGGCCGGTTCCCACAAATACAAATAAAGTTGGACGTTTTTGTGGCCTCGTCAATTATCACCGCTTCTTTATTAAAAAAATCGCCGAGATGGCTTGTCCTTTATATGAAATAACTGGAAAAAACCTTTCAAGTGGGAAGCTGCCCAACAAGAAGCATTTGATAATTTAAAACAACAATTAACTTCTCCACCTGTTTTGGCTCTTCCAAATTCAACTGATTTATTTATCCTTGATACTGACGCCAGTGCTTATTCTGTAGGTGGCGAACTGCTTCAAATTCAAAATGGTGAAGAAAAAGTAATAGCATATGGTAGCTACGTTTTGTCCCGTCAACAAAAAAGATATTGTACCACTCGTTTGGAATTAATAATAATAATTGATTTTGTAAAAGCGTAAAACCACGAAGAGTGCCCTAAAACGCTTCACAGAAATAAAACACACTTTTCTGAAAATAAAGAGTCATATGTTTCAGTTTCCTCTAGGAAGGTTCAGGAGAATGCTCCAGTTAATAGGAAAGTTTTAAGATTTCTTTTGAAGATATTGATAGTTTCTGAATTTCTGACACTAATAGGCAACGCATTCCACAATCTTGGACCCACGATGGAGAACACACGATCATTAGCCAGATTAGATCTGCTAAAAGGTATGACTAGTTGAATTTGATCTTTAGATCTCAGACTGCGTGATGGAGTGTATACAGTGATGAGCTCTTGTAGGTAAACTGGGGCCAGTTTGTGGATACATTTGAATACTAAGATCAATATTTTGAAATTAATTCTCTGTTTAACTGGAAGCCAATGTAATTGTCTTAAAACAGGTGTTATGTGTTCAGAGCATTTGGTACCAGTAATTATCCTAGCAGCAATATTCTGAACTTACTCGCCATGGTAAGATTTGTTCGTCAGTTCCGTCACTATCTGCTTGGTCGAAAATTCATTTTAAGAACCGATCATAGTAGTCTGCGCTGATTGTTAAATTTCAAGGAACCTCAAAAACAACTTGCTACATGGTTAGAAGAACTTAGTCAATATGACATGGTGATAGAACACCGTAAGGGTATCCATCATACAAACGCCGACGCTCTATCAAGAATTCCGGTGAACGCTTCCTGTGAAAATTATTTCCCATGTTGTGATTTAACTGAACTCCCTTGTCGTAGTTGTAAATATTGTTCTAGAGTTCATAACAGTTGGACCAAATTTGAACAAGAGGTCGATGATGTCGTGCCTTTATCTCAAGGTGTAATTGAATTTAGAAAAGTTGACTTTCCTGGTGAATCCTCAGTGAAACAAGCCACGCTGGTGGATATACTGCTAGAAATAGAACCCGACCCAGTCAAAATTGATCATATTTCTTAAGAAACTGGTTGGCTAAATACTAGTCTGAATTTGGAGTATGCACCCGAGTCGTCTCCAAATTACAGAAATTCTTAAAATTTCTGATCCTGAACAAATTAATCCATCCGACGTCTGCTCTGCAGATGAAATGGTTGAAGTTCAGAGAGCTGATCCTGATCTCAAGCCAGTTATTGAATGGTTCGGATCTGGAGAAACTCCAGCTGAAGAAGAACTTTTCCGGTGTAGTCCAGCAACAAAATATTTTTGGATAAATCGGAAACGATTTTTGATAAAAAATAATCTTCTCTATAAAATCTGTAGAGATGATAGTCAAGTTCTGGTAGTGCCAAGCATATCCCCACCAGATCTTTTGCATATCGCTCACGACGTACCGTCCTCTGGTCATTTATAGGTGTTCCGAACTCGTGAACGACTTCGAAAACAGTTTTATTGGTACGGCATCACTGATGACATCGACAGTTATGTTGCTTCATGTTCTCGGTGTGTCAGGAGCAAAACCGGACGCAAACACGCTTAGTGGGAACAAATAATATACCAGTCAGGTGCACCAATGGAAAGAGTGCATATGATTTTATCGGACCTTTACCACTTAGTGATAATGGAAGTAAATATATTTTGGTTTTAACATGTCAATTGACAAAGTGGGTTGAATTTATCGCCTTACCTGATCAAACCGCCGAAACAGCAGCATGTGCCACTGTAAATGAATTCTTTTCCCGGTTCGGTTGTCCTTTACAAATATTTCCGAATCATGGTTCATGCTTTGAATCAAATCTTTTTCAAGAGATGTGTAAAGTGTTACAAATCCATAAATCTATGACAACTCTGTACCGACCGTTAGGTAATGGTTCGGCGGAACGCCAGAACCGAACACTGATGAATATTGTACGGTGCTATGTGGATAAAAATCAGAAAAATTGGGACAAATTTTTGCCTCAGTTAGCTGGAGCAATTCGATCCTCAGTGCATCGAATGACCTGTTTTACGTCAAATAAAATGATGTTGGGTAGGGAAGTAAATCATCCCAGCGACATCATGTACAAATTCATCTTGGTGAAACTGAGCATAAAAAATACTTGCGAATTTGTCCCAAAATTGGTAGAAAAATCTAAAGAATGTCACCAGTTAGCCAGGTCAAGATTAAAAATGGCATGTCAAAAGATGAAACGAGATTACGATGTGAAAACTCGTAAATATGAATACAAGGTGGGAGATCTGGTCTTCTTATTAGACGATTCATCCAAGAAGGGCAAGTGCAGAAAATTATGTCTTTCTGGAAGGGACCGGGAATCGTTTCGGAGGTCTTGACCCCATACTTGTACAAAGTGCTTTTCAAGAACTCCCTGAACGTCGTTAATCATGACCGTCTCAAGAAATGTTTTGATAAGTCTTTACCTGTTTGGCTAACTAAAACGCTTGAACTTTTCCATCAGACTGGTGAAGTGAAAGTGAAATCTCAAAAAGGAATATTTTGTATATGCCGTCAGTTGCCGATAAAAGATTCATGATACAATGTGATTATTGTTTTGAATGGTATCATGGAGATTGTATTGGTGTTACACCACAAGATGCTGATGCTATAGATTTATATAGATGTTCCAAATGCTAAATGATACTTTTCTTTCTCATTTCAGATAAACATGTCTGACAAAACATTTATCCCAGTCGCTGTAACCGAATCATCAATCACAGTGCCCATTACTAGTGCTACACAGGTAACATCTACGCCTGGTGCCCTCTCGTCAGGTGATCTAATGTCGTTTACTTCTCCTTCGCATGATGTTATTTCGTCATCTGTTTCCTCTGCTTCTATGTCTGATGTCTCTGCGTTAGGTGCTTCTTTGCCTACCTTCTCGCTTGATGCTATTACGTCAAGTGCTATGTCTCTTACATCCTCTCCCATGCCTGTTTTCACCTTGGCTTATATACCACTGAATCCTGTCAGTTCAGTTCCGGAAACTGTTACCATGCCAGCACCAATAGCTACTACTACTACTACTACTACTACTACTACTACTACTACTGTGATTTCAACAACCCTTGAACTATCTGTCGCTCCACCGCCTGATGTTTTTTTCGTCATGTGTATCCCCATCACTCTCTGTGACACCGATGGAATTGGACCCACCAAAAACATCAGACACTGCAAGCACCATACATACCACACATCCTTCTGGATTGTCTTGCACTGAAAGACGGCGCTTGAGATTTAAAAACATGTTGGCTGGAAGGAAAGCGTCAGACAATACAAATGGAAGCACTGCTGCTCCAAAACCTTATGACAAACAGCCAGTATTATCCACGCCAACTGTAACACCATTAATGGCTGAAGCAGTGACTTCTAAGGTCAAGGCAAAACCAGAAACATCAACATATATACCATCCAAAGACTGCAAACAAGAAGTAACACAAAGTACAGGTAAAGGTCAGGGTGCAAACACCAAAACAAAGCCCCAAAAACAAAGGTCTTTGACAAACAAACTATACGACACGCATTTTCACTTGGATCGGCTACACAAAAAATTCATCATTAAGTCACAACAAACTGCAGCACGTGCCTTCCAAGCCGTCAACCTCAAGGTTGATGTTCCTACTTCTGCTGTGGGCGGCGTTCAAGTTTTCTGTGACCCTGAAACGTGGCCATCTCCCGCAGAGCTTGTGTGGCACCCACAGTGGAAAGTAGCAGTAGGCTGCCATCCTAAAAAATATAACTGTTTATCTAACCCTGAGGTCAGAAACAAATTAGAGTCCTTAGTCCGACATTCTAATGTTGTTGCATTTGGGGAAATAGGCTTGTACAGTTCTACGCATTCACCTGTCGAAACCATGCCACAGCATGACGAAACATTTCGCCGGCTTCTGGGACTGTCCAGGCTGGTGTCTAAACCACGATTTTTGCACATTAGGGGACACACAGGGGATTCACTTTCCCACGACGTAAGTTGTACCACCCTAGAACACATAAGGTCCCAAACTCACGTTGAACAAATCATACACTTGCATTTATTCATGGGGTCCAGATATCAGGTTCGTGCCTGGAGTTTGACCAGACCCAATACCTATTTTGGTTTTACTGGCGCACTCCACAACTTCACAGAGAACCAGAGGGAGGGTGTTCGCGCTATCCGACTCGACCGGATTCTTTTGGAATCTGATGCTCCCTATTTTGGCAGACAGGATCGTCCTTGGACGACCCCGTCTGTAGTCGGAGAGAATGCTAGGGAACTGTCCCGTATTCTCTGCATGAACCTCAGGGTTCTCAGTGACCAACTAAACGCCAATGCAACACGTGTCTATGGTTTTCAGTAAATTGACCATAGACACACTTTTTGTGTTTTTGGCAAATAATTTCTTTGAACCTTTTTTCATATTATTTATTTAAACTAGTTTTGTTGCATTGGTGACATTAATCCATATACTATTTCTCAATCGTTTACTCCTTTAAGAGTAAACTTGGCTATTGTCTTACTGATAGCAATATATTTATTGCTACATGTTTTCTCAAGAACAAGTAGTTTGAACATTCAATTCTTTTTAATTCAGCCTGCTTCCTTGAGAAAACTAGTTATATTCTTCATTCATAGTGTGAAGTAATTTGAACCAACATCACACAAAATTATAGTTCAAATTACTGAATTTCATTTACAAAATGTATGTATTGCTTTTCCTTCTTCAAACAGTCTGAACCATTTTGTCCAGACTGTTTCCACTTATCAATCATTCTAAAGCAGTTTGAACAATGTTCAGACTGTTTCCATATGTTATTTATTCTTCTTTTAAGCAGTTTGAGCCTTGTGTTCAAACTGTTTCCGTTTATACCATGCCTAGGGTGATTACTCGAGAAAAAAAAACTCCACAGCTTGGAACCAATTCTTCAAAAGAAGGGAACAGTGATGTGAAATGACAGACATGACCTTTCACCTGGTTCCCAAGATGCAAGTTGTGACGTCATAACCCGCCAATTTGTGACCGCTCCATTATTCAACTAGACTTCTTCCAGATTCCAACGCTTGAAACACGCGCATACATTTCATCTCTTTGCATTTCACTTATGCAATTTCTCAACGCAATCGGTAAGTACTCTTGCAGTAAATATCTCATGTAGCATCTATAAATACAAATGCAATATTGCTACACAAAGGATGTATCAAATTTAAAATTATTTATGGATTTGGAGTCCATGATGAGGCCAGTATGATTGAGTAATTTTATACAAGATTATTTTAGAACTTACATGATGAGCATGGATACTCTGCTTGTAAATAATTCAGTGGCAGAGAAAGGCAATATCTGTTCTTTTTTGTTTTATTTATTTATTTATTTTTTCGGGGGGGGGGGGGGGGTAAACATTCTCCGTCGGCCATCGCTGCGCGATCACATGCATGTGATCGCACAGCAATGGCCGACGGGGAATGCGTCGCGATGGGGGTTACACGAGAGAGTTCGGGATGTTTTGTTTCGGGTGGAGAGGGAGAAAATACCACCCTTACACACTAGTTTCTTTCCCACTGATGTAATAATTAGTTGTTTTTTGTTTGTTTTTTTTTTTTGGGGGGGGGGGGTTGTTATTAGGGTTTAACGACACATTAACAGCCAGGGTTACATCATGTCGGTGACAGTTTCACGGTACGGGTGGAGGAAGCTGGAGTACCCGGAGAGGACCACCGAGCAACGACGAGCAGCTGTCAGCTCCAACATCGTAACTCAGAACTCTGCACCGCGGCACAGGCAGGGTTAGATAGGTTGAAGACATGCGCACCATCGACGTGCAGTACGCCTTAGTACACAGCGTCATCGTGCCCCCATGTGGGCAATCGGGGTGAAGTGCCTTGCCCAAGGACACAACGCGGGAGCACGAATCAGTCGCTGAAATGGTCACCCATCCAACTACTAACCGCGCTCGACGTTGCTTTAACTTCGGTGATCTGACGAGAACCGGTTACCGCGACGCCACCGCGCCACCGTAATATTTTTTTTATTAGGGTTTAACGACACAATAACAGCCAGGGTCATATCATGTCGGTGACAGTTTTGCGGGTGGAGGAAGCCGGAGTACCCGGAGAGAGAACCACCGAGCAACGACGAGCAGCTGTCAACTCTCCAACATCGTAACTCTGAACTCTGCACCGCGGCACAGGCAGGGTTAGATTGGCTGAAGACATGCGTACCTTCGACGTGCAGTACGCCTTAGTATACACATCGTCATCGTGCCCCCATGTAGGCAATCGGGGTGAAGTGCCTTGCCCAAGGACACAACGCGGGAGTGCGAATCAGTCGCTGAAATGGTCACCCATCCAACTACTAACCGCGCTCGACGTTGCTTTAACTTCGGTGATCTGACGATAACCGGTTGCCGCGACGCTACCGCGCCCCCGTAATAATTAGTAAATTTCGCACCTGTCTGTCTGTATCAGGGATTGGCATAAAAAGAAGAGTTTACTAACAACGGTCTCTGATAAAAAATAAACAATTCTGGTGAGGTGTTGAAGGGGGGCGCGGTGCTCCAGTAGGTAGAGGTGCAGGCTGCAAGCCGAGAGATCCTCGGTTCGAATCCCACCTGCGGCAACCGCGTCGTGTCCTTGGGCAAGACACTTCACCCCCATTGCCCACGTGGGGGCACGGTGGCGCTGTGTACTAAGGCGTACTGCACGTCGAGGGATCACTTGTCTTCAACCAAGGCTAACCCTGCTTGTGTGGAGTTAGTATGTTGGGAGTTAGTATGTTGGGGAGCTGACAGTTGAACGCCTTTGCTCGGTGGTTCTCTCCGGGTACTCCGGTTTCCTCCACCCGTAAAACTGTCGTGGTCATGATTAGCCATTGTGCAGAAATATGTGACCTTAAACACCAATAAATAAATAAATAAATAGAGGTGTTGAAGCGGACCCATTCTGCATCATGTCAAAACAACAACAGAAAGAGAGATGCTATAGTTATTGTGTGGCACATAGTTTTTGATGAGGACTGTATGTTGGCACGAGCAATTTTAAGATTTTCTAATTTTCTTGTCAAGGCTTCTTGAATCAGACAATCCGCATTAGAGGGATATTAAATGTGAGTGGTATTTAGATCCGTTTTCCAAAGTCTATTACAATATACGGCGACCTTTTTCAATTCAGGAACATGCAAATTAATTGAATTCGCTCTGGGATGAAAAAGAGTACATTAAGACTGTAACCCTTTACCAAACACAACTAGTGGAAAACCCGGGTAAAAAATTCTAGACTAACTAAATATTTCCATTGATTTGCATCAAAACGTAGCTTATGACAAGAGCTGGGTGTGTGTGTGTGGGGGGGGGGGGGGGGGGGTCAGATTCGGTTTCGATTCAGTTTCAGGAAAAACCTCGGCTTCGGCTCGGTTTCACTACTTGTTAAGAACATAGAGAGTAATCTCTTGACTGGACTGGTTACGTGAAATAATTCATGAGAGGTGAGGGATGTTGTACAAACACGAGTGCGCGAATGCGCACAAGTGTTTTACAATATAGTCCATCCACAGGTACTCGGCACAAGCTGAGAACTCGAAAAAATGACATTTAATAAGGATTTTTGGATCGACTCTCTTCACCCCCCTTAATAGACTAATATATAGAACAAGGTAAACAACATTGAAATCCTCGTCAAACCAACCGACCTTCGTTTCATTCGCCTCAAATCTTAACTACGTGGAGTTTTACCAAATACTCGGTGTCATTTGAAAGGTGAGACAATAAGCTTTACGCTGATGTATAACTTGGCCGTTGGGTGTTCTGGGCTTTTTCATAATTACTTGGAATTTCGGGATAAAACACGAAAATCATCAGGTCGACATCGATTGCGTTCAAGTGAATAAGTAGGACATCACCTGAACTGCCTGATTTACGATCAAACCTGAAGGTTTCATGTTCCGATTGAAGCATATTCTTAAATGGCATGTTTCGTGGTGCTCAGTTTTGATCGTGAATTGAATTTAATTCACACACCATGGTCGCAAGTCTCAGATTTTCATTATTCTCCGAATAACATTGACAGAGATTTTTCCAAGCCAGCCATGAATAAAGCCTAGAACGCACTCATACATCAACGCTCTCCCATTGGCTACTATTTTAGGCAACACAAAAGCGTTGATAAACTAAGTATAAATACAAGTTAATTTTTACCCTGGGCGAATAGTAGCCAATGGGAGAGCGTTGATGTATGAGTGCGTTCTAGGCTTTATTCATGGCTGGCCTGGAAAAATCTCTGTCAATGTTATTCGGAGAATAATGTAAATCTGAGACTTGCGACCATGGTGTGTGAATTAAATTCAATTCACGATCAAAACTGAGCACCACGAAACATGCCATTTAAGAATATGCTTCAATCGGAACATGAAACCTTCAGGTTTGATCGTAAACCAGGCAGTTCAGGTGATGTCCTACTTATTCACATGAACGCAATCGATGTCGACCTGATGATTTTCGTGTTTTATCCCGAAATTCCAAGTAATTATGAATAAGCCCAGAACACCCAACGGCCAAGTTATACATCAGCGTAAAGCTTATTGTCTCACCTTTCAAACGACACCGGGTATTTGGTAAAACACCACGTAGTTAAGATTTGAGACGAATGAAACGAAGGTCGGTTGGTTTGTCGAGGATTTCAATGTTGTTTACCTTGTTCTATATATTAGTCTATTAAGGGGGGTGAAGAGAGTCGATCCAAAAATCCTTATTAAATGTCATTTTTTCGAGTTCTCAGCTTGTGCCGAGTACCTGTGAGTCCATCGCCTCGAATGAATTATTTCACGTAACCAGTCCAGTCAAGCGATTACTCTGTTTATTACTTTTCATTATTAACGATAATTATATTTTTGAACCCTTTACCTAACGTAACGACCAAAACCGGCCAGCGCTATTCTCAAAAATCGCCAATTAATTTTCATTATTTTTTCATTTTTTTGTCTCTAAAACATAGGTTGTGACCCCTCATTGGAACGGCTCGTTCCAATGAGGGGTCATAACCTATGTTTTTAAGACAAAAATGAAAATAATAGTTATTCAAGAATTTTTTTGCAAGTGTCGTCTGCTTTTCATGTTAGGTGAAGGGTTAAAAACAAAAACAAAAAAAAAACAATGAAGTTCCCATTACATCCACGACAAAGCGTCTTCGTTTGCGCGCACGGATACATGGCCCAATTGTTGATTGCATAATTCGCTTGTGAAGTTATCGTTTATAATCAAACTCGGAAATCCCAATAAATCACACTTTGGAAAGTAATAAAGTAATAACTTCGGGGGCGCAGTGGTGTTGCGGTAACCGATTCTCGTCAGATGACCGAAGTTAAGCAACGTCGAGCCCAGTTAGTTATTGGATGGGTGAACGTCTGAGCGATCGATTCGGACTCCGGCGTTGTGTCCTTGGGCATGGCACTTAACCCCGATTGTCCACATGGGGGCACGATGACGTCGTGTACTAAGGCGTACTGCACCTTGATGGTGCGCATGTCTTCAACCAATCTAACCCTGCCTGTGCTGCAGTGCGGAGTTACCATGTTGGAGAGCTGGCAGCTGCTCGTCGTTGCTCGGTGGTTCTCTCCGGGTACTCAGGTTCCTCCACCCGCAAAACTGTCACCGGCACGATATGTTCTTGGCTGTTAAAATGTCGTTACACCTTAATAAATAAATAAATAAATAAATAAATAAATTAATTAATTAATTAATTAATTAAATTAAGATGAGTCAATAAGGGAGACAATGGTCTCCTTTTTTTACTCATCTTAATTAATTTAATTAATTAATTAATACTTCAGGCTCCTTAACTCTGAAAAAAAATCCGCAATAGTTTGTATGAAAGCACTCAGCAGAAAAGCCCCGTCCGTAAGTATCTCCATTTGGTTTAGCCTAACTTCTCTGTGGTCATTCTTACGGTTTCTAGGATATAAGCTGCTAAGCCTGTTCATTCAGAAAAACAAACAAACAAAAACAGAACAAAACCCAGAAATCATGGTAACAAATGAATACAAGTCATAAAATCCATGTCCGGGTCTCATTGTCACATTTTCCCCCTTTTTGACTCATCTGGTGGACCGAGTCAATAAGGGAGACAATGTAACGATGACAACACAATGTATTCGCCCCTACGCCGGATAGTAGAGTAAGTGAAGAGATTCAATAGATGCCTCTAGTCCCATTCTCTCTCAGTAGGATAGTTTCACCAGTTTATGCACAAACACAGCAAAACTGTACGGCCTATTTTTGGTGGATCTTGTGGTTTGGTTTTTCGGATTGTCGCAAAAACCGGAGTCGAACTGGAAAATCGAAAAACCGCCCAGCTCTATACTTATAACCTTCACTGCACCGAGCTCGTTCCGATGCGGTATCATAAACTGTGTTTCAGAGATCAAAACTGAAAAAATATAAAATGTGAAAGACCTTTTGGGGAACAACGCCGGTAGGTCAAACGTTAAAAATGAATCCCAGTACGAAATGGTCTGTGTATGTGTGTGAACATGTGTGTGTGAGAGAGACAGGGTGAGTGCGTGCGTGTGCGTCAGTGGCGTACAAGTACGTATATTTTTCATCAAAGGAGACCATTTTAATTTCCGACAAATGTCAGAGATGACAAGCGAGGGAAGTATCAAAAATGTCTGGATACTCTCTTTCTTAACTTTTTACCGTCACCAACGAAGGATGAGCGGGGGTTCAACAGCCGGAGATTTGTCTGTCGGTGCAATATCTTAGCAACTGTTGGGACCTGGAGGTCACACTCGGCATGTAAGTTCAACCTTGGGTAAACTGGTCAGTATGTAATTAAAATATCATTCGGGAAGCCAAGACCATTTTCACCTTTCGTGATGTTTTCCTGTCTGAATATATCTGTGCCACCTCGATTTCTCAGAAACCTGCAATGCAACAGTTGCGAAGCTTGGCGCACAAGTTGATCAAAAGCTACTTTGCTGAATGTTGTATTCACCTGTTGATAAGATCACTCTCACGCGGCCTATAACGTAAATTATAAGTTCTATACCATTTACTGCAGTGTTCGCCATATACCTTCAATATTTTAAATGGAGGGTAAAACCGCACAAAATAATCGAAATCAATATCAAATGGGCGATAGAAAGGTTATGCGTGTTATCTGTATTTTTGCTCGCCTGTTTTTTGTACATTTGTAAATGTAGATGTAATATATTCTCAAGATATCCCAGCAAATTTCATATCTACAGTAGTAGAGCTCGGAGGTTTTCCGGTTCAGTTTTGGGTTTTGTGGTAACCGAAAAACCGAACAGTAAGGCCCACCTAAAACCAGCTGAACGGGTTTACTCTGTTTGTGCATAAACTGATCAAACTCTCTTACTGGGAGGGGACTGGGTGTCCCCCATGGACTCTCGTCAGTTAGTTTTTACCGCGATGGGGCGACTATGTTCTCCAGTGGCGTAGATAGCTTTTCGCTGGCGGAGAGGCAAGCCCAAAATTTTCCGACAGACCGAAAATTTTCCGACAGTGTAACAACAACAACAAAAACCCAAACAAACAGAAAGAATCTGTTGTGTACTGCAAATGTACTGAAAAGTGGTCTTTTTTACCCAAAATTTACCCAAAAATGGCATGTTTTTATCCCCAAAGCCAGCATTTTAATGTTATTAGGCATAAATTCGCCTAAAAATGGTCCCAAAAAATTTCCGACAAAACTTTAGATAAAGGGGGGGGGGGGGGGGGGGCTCCGTCCCCCCCCCCCCTTATCTACGCCACTGATGTTCTCATTGTCATATTTTCTCCCTCAATGACTCAACCGAACAAGTCAATAAGGGAGTAAACGTAACAATGAGAATACAGAATAGATTAGATAACTTTACTAATTTGTTACCTTAATTTATGTTTTTTTCTTACTCAATAGGCTCCGCATGTGATCCCCTAGAACCCCTGAGAATGATTAAAGGGAAGTTAGACTGAACCCAATAGAGATACTTACAGACAGGACTCTTTGTGATGAGTGGTGTCATACATACACAGAACGACACACGCGTGTGCCGTTCTGTGATTATTACACGCCTTCACGTCTATGAAAACAAAAATATTTTTTAAAAGACACTCAGCAAATCATTCGACAAATATCAACAAAAAGAACACATTTTATCGCCGATCAAATTTGCGAGGGGAACCCGTGTTACTATTTCGTCCACTGAGTTCCAATGTGTTCTATGTGCCTACTGGCACATAGAACACATTGGAACTCAGGGGACGATTTTCAGCTATCGCAAGGAAGTCAAATTGTAATTGCGTTGCACGATTTGTAGAAAAGTCCGCTTCTATTTTTAAAATAGTCGATCAACGATTTCCATTTTTCATTTTTCGCATGGTTTAGAGTTGCCGTAGATGGGAATTTCAAAGAACAGGCGTGTATTATAAACTGTTGCAGATATTCCCAACTTAAGAAGCGAACTATGCTGCATGTTCTTACCATATAGTTACAAGAGAACCGCATGGCATTGCTTAATACGCCCGTGGAGAGCTGTAAATGTACCATGGTTTTGTGTTTGTGTAGTAAGAGAAACGTTTTTGCTAAAATTCGATGAAATAAACAGACATCAATAACTCCACATTTCGGTATGCATTTTGTGTTCATAAGGCGAACACCAACAGAAGATAATTATTTTTGGATGTAAAATAGGGATTTCTGAATCAAAAAGTAGAACAACCACGCGCAGGAGGGTTCAAGGAAGGTGAACACTGTTTAACATGAAACAAGCTGCATAGACATGGATAAGTAATAAACGGAAATAAATAAAGCATTGAATGGTAAGATAAATTGCCAAATCCAGATTTGGTGTGTTGTATATATGGAAGTTATCATCCGAAACCTTGAAATATATGATATTCTGTTTCAATAAAGAGAAAAAAACACCACAACGGAATATCGAATAAAAAGTTTCTTTTCATAAGGCCATGCAGAAAATTCAGATTAGGTGTGTTGAGTATAAGGAATTTATCATCCGGAAACTTGAAATATAAGAAATTCGCAGTCAATAAAGGCCAGTAACTCCACATAAGAATATCGAACAAATGTCATCATCGAACCTGGTCTGTATTGTCTATTGATAAGAACATATACATAAAATGAAATGGATTTCACGTGTATAACCAATGTTATCATCAGGAAACCAAAAATGAACGGACAGAAATATATGAAATTCTGTGTCAATCAAGAGAAATAACTCTGTAGCAGAATATAAAAAAAACGTCGAAAATGAAGTTTACCTGCATATTCTGTTCATAATGCTAAATGCCAAAGCACTATTATCTGGAGTGAACATTACGGAAGTTATCCAAAAACTTGAAAAATATGAAATTCTACGTCAGTGAAGGGCAATAACTCCGCATAACAATTTCTAACAGATGTCATAATCGAACATAATCTGTATTTTCTGTTGATAAGAACATATACCAAAAATGAAATCGATATCACATGTGTAGCCAAAGTTATCACCTGGAAATCAAAAGCGAATGGATAGAAATACATGAAATTCTATGTCAATCAAGAGAAATAACTTTGTAGCTTAATATCAATTAAACGTCAAAATTGAACTTGACCTGTATATTCTGTTCACAGGGTTAAATACCAAACCACTATTCGCTGGAGTGAACACTACGGAAGTTATCATAAAACTTGGAAAATATGAAATTCTAAGTCATTGAAGGGCAATAACTCCGCCTAAGCATTTCTAACAAAATTAATGTCAAAATCGAATATAATTTGTATTTTCTGTTGATAAGAACATTTATCTAACAATCATACACTACTCAAATTTTGCCAAGCACCAAGTATATCCAACTACCTGTTTTACGTTTTAGTTGAAATATTGTAATGAAAAGTGTATATATTTTTTATTTAATTATATCTTTAATGATTTAAGTACAGAAATTAAGATTTTATTTGTGTTTGACATTATTTTGTAGCTTTTGAAAGCGATAACCATGGAAAATGGATATTATTGGTAAAAGAGGAAATTTTTCAATATGCCAAAAAATTGACGGAGCGAACTGGTATGGGTTCAATATCGAGTATGAGACCCATTACTGTTAAAATTACAGCTTGACAACGCCTTCTCACGCTCCCAATCAGGTTCCTGGTGGTCCTTTGTGAGATGTTGTTGCATTCTTGGACCAGCATGGCACCAAGCTCCTGGACACTTCTTGGCTGGACTGGACGGGCTGAAATTGCAAGCTGCAACTCATTCCAGACATGTTCGATTGGATTGAGATCAGGGGATCTTGCTGGCCAGTCCATACGCTCAATCCCCTCCCTCTGTCGGTACTCCCCGACAGCATGGGCAACATGAGGGTGGGCATTATCGTCCATCAGAATGAATCTATCAATCCTCTGCACCTGCATACAATCTGACGTGGACATCCAGGATCTCATCAATATACCGTTGTGCCGTCAATGTACCACAATCAAGGACACAGAGCTCTGTACGTCCATCCCAGCTGATGCCGCCCAGACCATGATTTACCCTCCACCATAGCGGTCATGCTCAGCAATGTTGGCTGCATGGAATCGCTCTCCTGGTCTTCTCCATACCCTAGAACGCCTATCTGTGTGGTCTAGGCAGTACCTTGACTTATATGTAAAAAGGACAGGTTGCCAATCTTCTCTGGTCCATCCAACGTGGTCCATGACCCATTCATATCGTGCCTGGCGGTGCTTCCGGGACAGCGGAATGCGAATACATGGTCTTCTCGATCGGAGACCACCTTCGTGCAACCTTGCCCGGATAGTGTGCGTCGAAACATTTATCCCGGATGCATTCTGAAGGTCACTGCGAAGCTGGGTTGCTGTGGCAAAGCGGTTCCCACGGGTCTGAATGATCAAAAAGCGGTCTTCAGCTGCAGATGTTGCCCTGTCTCTGCCACCACCCTGCCGTCTTACTGGTGTGCCGAACTACTGAAATCTTGCCCAGGCTCTGTTGATCACAGTGTGGTGCACACCAAGGACTTCACCAACCTGATGATGGTCAGACAAACGGCTTCTTACATTTGCATTTGCTATATTTAATCATTAAATCACAAGGGTTTGTGTTGAATTGAAGATTGAATACCATACACATGTCATGTACATGTAAACAGTACACGAAAACATCGTGAAAATCAATGGGTACATGTTTTCCATGACTGTCACGAAAAGTCTTCCTGTCAAGAGAGCTAATGTAAACACTGGGACCATCTCAATACATTCCTCAATCATATCCACCAAAAATATCGCAAATATGTCACATGCAAATTTCACAATAATGTGTCAAATATTTGGTGCTTAGCAAACTTTGAGTAGTACATAATTTTTGGCCTGAAAACCACGAGAAACGGTACGTATCACATAATGTGTTCCGATTCCGTATCAAATAGGCGACTCATTCTGATTCCGTATCATATAGGCCTAGACGACTCGTTTCCGGTAACGCGGCGGGCTATCATAATAGACGCGTGAATACGTTCTATGTGCGTTTCAATGATCGACTCTGCTGATCGCTTACAAAACAAAACAAAATTCCTTACAGGTAGTGATACCCTCCCCCCCCCCCCCCATAACAAAACACTGATTAAATGAAATAAAAGCAACCCTTGACTAGTTAAATGGTTGGAATGGACAAACTATTTAAAAATGAAGTGACACTGACAGTGAATAATTTGACAACACAACTTTGAAAATTGCGCTGACCGTGTTACTCATTGTTTGTTAAAGTGCACAACAATATAGTCCAATAAAATACGTTTTTTTTACTTTTTCTCGCCCAACATTATGTCCCAAAACTGTATTAATAATTTAAGATTTAATCTTGTTATATGACAGAATTGTTAGATAAATGAATTATCATGATAATTTGCATATCCTGTGATTTGCCTCAGATTCTCGGTGGTTTCCAAAAAGGGATCAAAACTCGCCGCAAAGCCGGTTCATTGAGATCCCATTCTGGACACCACCTCGAATTTGATACAAATCACACGACATGCACATTATCATGATAATCTGTATATACCAAAAATGAAATAGATATCACCTGTATAGCCAAAGTTATCACCTGGAAACCAAAAGTGAATGGACAGAAATACATGAAATTTTATGTTGTTGTGGACATTAGATATAATCGCATTCAATAAAACATACCCTACAGACAGACCCTTCTCCAATTAGAAGCTTTAGGGTCACATTGCAACCACGTACCCAGGCCTTTAGATTACCCCATTCACAGGTGTGCCCAAATTAGAGAAGGGGTCAAGACAAAAAGAAAAATATATATGTTTCTTCTATTTGAGAATAATTTCCATCTTAATATGAACATAGAAACACAAATGAAGGCATGGCAATAAAACAAAAAGATTGGATAAGACTGTTATTACTGGTTTTAATGTGCCCAAATTAGGGCAAAACAGTGTGCCCAAAATAAATGAATTTAAAGGTCTGTGCGCTCCACCATAGAAACCAAGATGACGGCCTCCAGTAAACAAAATGGATGACGGAAGCACGTGTCACCCTAACAAGCGATACATGCGCACTGACACCACGTATTACCATGATTATGATGCCACAACATGTCTGTTACCATAACTGCCCACGTGACACCCACAATGCACCGCAACATGACGTCACTTGCCGACACTCCCTCCAGCATCTCTGGATTGTCCGCGTAAGTGATAATTTACTAACATTCACAGGAACATAATTATTCTATTGTTAATGTAATAACTGCGAGTTAAAGTGTTGAATTACCAATATCACTCTGAAAACTCGATTCCGCTTTACAAAAGTTTCAGTAACGTATCACTGCGCCGCTGATTTGGACTATTGTAATTTGGTTGTTGTTGGTATGCAAAGCGTACAACTAGATAATTAGGTTTGAATACATTAATATATTTGCATCAAAATACACTGCAATCTTCACAATTGTGTATTCACGAAAATATCATTTGATTGAAGACCGAACCATATTTATGACGTAAGGTCCCGCTAGGCAAGCTATTTGATGTCTGGTTCCGAATAACATGTCAAAATTCCTTAACAGAGCTTTGTCAGTTTTCCAAATGCAATAAAACTACTTAGTAAATTTAATTTCTTTCTCATGCAACCGAGATGAGTATAAGATTTCTATCGCTGTTGGCTCAGAAAGCATTCTCATTGTCATATTGGTATGGCTGCAAATAGCAAAAGAAGACCATACCAACTCGTTGGCAAGAGCCATGCTCACGCAAATTACCGAAAGAAAGCCACAACGAGAGGCAACTATTTGATAGATGATTTCAATACCCGAATTACTAAATTTGTTGAGGCTTGTCATAGTTAGTGTTCAACCGATGATCGGAACCGGCGACCACAGTCGTCCAATTGTGGGCAATCGGATGACAACTGCAACGGCTTCTGGAATATCGGCCCAACCGATTGTTGCCAAGCATTTTGGGACGATTCATTAACCGCATTTTATTATCCTCTGCAATTGTTCAATTGTTTATGTAAAATGATGTCAATTCAATAAAGTTGAGAAACAACCACAATGTGTATTCTTAATCTCTCTAGATGCCCCTTTATGGGATATATAGGTTAAACGACATGTAAAGCTTACAGTTGAGCATACTTGCGGCAATCGCCAGTTCATACTGGAAAAAGTGGTGGTTGCACTCCATTGACTCAGGTCTCAGTAAAATTACCCGTCTGTCATATAGCCCCATATTATATTGAGATTGATATATCCTTAGTGGATAATTATACTGAGATTGATATTTTTCTGCATTTTCTGACTGGTCTCACTCATTTGCACTCAGTGACCTTGTTTACATCTTTGTTACACTGAGCTATTGTACAAATAGCTGTTGATTGTTTAAGTAGGTCAAGGAACTTGTTTACTTGAACTGTGACAGAACCACCTAGAAACTGTTAGAACTTTGTAGAATTTTCATCTTCTGGAACATTCTATCTGGTTACTATATAAAGGTTTGTCAACAGAAATCAAGAAACTCATTTTTAGAATGCCATTTCAGAAGAACTTATTTTCAGAAAGATTTATTCTATAAAACAGCAGTTGTTTCCATTGGGGATTATTATTGTTTCAGAACAGTGCATTTATTATAGAAGCAGTGCTTCTTTGTGAATTTGGAAGATTGACTCCAAACAGAGAATTTTTAAGAGAATTTATTCGTCTTGGAAAAGAGAATTTATACTTTCTGTAAAATAGAATAATATTATTTTGTGAAAAGCCAGGATTCTTCTGGATTATTTGGAAATTACCCGTGGCGCCAATACTTCTTGGATTTTTATTCCATTTGAATTTTGCGGAGCATTTTATTATATTTTCTTGGAGACTGCTGAAATTTCTAAGTGAAAATTTTATTACAAATCTACGGGATACTGTTTCTAAAGAGACATTCTTGGATTTAATACTACCAGCTGAAAAATTTCTTCACGAGATACTTCACCACTGGATTACTGGATTCGGACTAATTCAATAATTGATAATTATCACTGTTTTTATTTTCTGTAAAACAATTAGTGTAAAAGATCTTTGTACCATTTTTTAGCTCACCTGAGCAAAGCTGAAGGTGAGCTTTACTAATCGCTTTCTGCCCGCCGTCCGTCCGTCGTCGTCCGGCGTAAACTTTACAAAACCAACTTCTCCGAAGAAACCACTGGCCCAATATTTTTCAAATGTTGGGTAAATGTTTATTACCTAATGTCAATTCAGATTTGTTAAAATGAAGTTGCCCCTCCTCCTGGGTGGGGCAACGCCCCCAAAGGGCACCAAAATCTTTGAAAATCTTCTTCTCATGAACCAGCAGTAGCAGAGACTTGATATTTGGTATGCAGCTTCCTTTTGAGGTGTAGAATCAAATTTGTTCAAGAGAAGTTTGTCGAGCATTATTTGCCTTCGTTATGGGAGGGGCAAAAATTTTGGCCACGCCTAAAATTTCTATTTTCTGAACCGTGAGGTCGATTTGAACCAAATTTGATATGAGATGATAATGGGTCATAAGTAGTTGATTGATGCAAACAAAAAAATTCTCATTGCCCCGTGGGAAACTCGGGAGCTAAAAATAGGAAAAACCTTAAAACTGCCATATCTCCAAAACTACACGGCACAGAGAATTCTTATTTTGTATAGAGCTTACTTTTATCCAGTAGAATAGAATGGTTAAAAAATCCCTATCGGTTTGATCACAAGGTACTTTTTTCAGGACTTTGAAAAAGTGCTGAGTCAGCACTTTTTAACACTGTAGGCAATGGGAAAAACATTAAAACATCTTCTCCAGATCCCGTAGGCAGAATCTTTTGATATTTGGTATGCAACATTGTAGGGTGGATCTGATTCAAGTTTGTTCAAATCGGCCCCCTGTGTTCATATTTGGGCTCAGTATAGGAGCCCGATTTCGAACTTAGTGCATTTCAGGCAAATTTCTTAAAAAATCTTCTTCTCCAGATCCAGCAGGCAGAATCTTTTCATATTTGGTATGCAACATTGTGGGGTGGATCTGATTCAAGTTTGTTCAAATCGGCCCCCTGGATTCATATTTGGGCTCACTATAGAAGCCCGAATTCGAACTTAGTGCATTTCAGGCAAATTTCTTGAAAAATCTTCTTCTCCAGATCCAGCAGGCAGAATCTTTTGATATTTGGTATGCAACATTATGGGGTGGATCTGATTCAAGTTTGTTCAAATCGGCTCCCTAGATTCATATTTGGGCTCACTATAGAAGCTCGAATTCGAACTTAGTGCATTTCAGGCAAATGTCTTCAAAAATCTTCTCCAGATCCAGCAGGCAGAATCTTTTCATATTTGGTATGCAACATTGCGGGGTGGATCCGATTCAAGTTTGTTCAAATCGGCCCCCTGGATTCATATTTGGGCTTACTATAGAAGCCCGAATTCGAACTTAGTGCATTTCAGGCAAATTTATTAAAAAATCTTCTTCTCCAGATCCAGCAGGCAGAATCTTTTGATATTTGGTATGCAACATTGTGGGGTGGATCTGATTCAAGTTTGTTCAAATCGGCTTCCTAGATTCATATTTGGGCTCACTATAGAAGCCCGAATTCGAACTTAGTGCATTTCAGGCAAATTTCTTAAAAAATCTTCTTCTCCAGATCCAGCAGGCAGAATCTTTTCATATTTGGCAAGCAACATTGTGGGGTGGATCTGATTCACGTTTGTTCAAATCGCCCCCTGGGTTTATATTTGGGCTCAGTATAGGAGCCCAAATTTGAACTTAGTGCATTTCAGGCAAATTTCTTAAAAAATCTTCTTCTCCAGATCCAGCAGGCAGAATCTTTTCATATTTGGTATGCAACATTGTGGGGTGAATCTGATGCAAATTTCTTCAAATCGGCTCCCTAGATTCATATTTGGGCTCACTATAGAAGCTCGAATTCGAACTTAGTGCATTTCAGGCAAATTTCTTTAAAAATCTTCTTCTCCAGATCCAGCAGGCAGAATCTTTTCATATTTGGTATGCAACATTGTGGGGTGGATCTGATTCAAGTTTTGTTCAAATCGCCCCCCCCCCCCCTGGGTTTATATTTGGGCTTAGTATAGGAGCCCAAATTTGAACTTAGTGCATTTCAGGCAAATTTCTTAAAAAATATTCTTCTCCAGATCCAGCAGGCAGAATCTTTTGATATTTGTTGTTCAAATTCGCTCCCTACATTCATATTTGGGTTCACTATAGAAGCTCGAATTCGAACTTAGTGCATTTCAGGCAAATTTCTTCAAAAATCTTCTCCAGATCCAGCCGACAGAATCTTTTGATATTTGGTATGCAACATTGTGGGGTGGATCTGATTCAAGGTTGTTCAAATCGGGCCCCCTGGATTCAAATTTCTTAAAAAATCTTCTTCTCCAGATCCAGCAGGCAGAATCTTTTCATATTTGGCAAGCAACATTGTGGGGTGGATCTGATTCAAGTTTGTTCAAATCGCCCCCTGGGTTTATATTTGGACTCAGTATAGGAGCCCAAATTTGAACTTAGTGCATTTCAGGCAAATTTCTTAAAAAATCTTCTTCTCCAGATCCAGCAGGCAGAATCTTTTCATATTTGGTATGCAACATTGTGGGGTGAATCTGATGCAAATTTGTTCAAATCGGCTCCCTAGATTCATATTTGGGCTCACTATAGAAGCTCGAATTCGAACTTAGTGCATTTCAGGCAAATTTCTTTAAAAATCTTCTTCTCCAGATCCAGCAGGCAGAATCTTTTCATATTTGGTATGCAACATTGTGGGGTGGATCTGATTCAAGTTTTGTTCAAATCGCCCCCCCCCCCCCCCCCCTGGGTTTATATTTGGGCTTAGTATAGGAGCCCAAATTTGAACTTAGTGCATTTCAGGCAAATTTCTTAAAAAATATTCTTCTCCAGATCCAGCAGGCAGAATCTTTTGATATTTGGTATGCAACATTGTGGGGGTGGATCTGATTCAAACTTGTTCAAATTCGCTCCCTACATTCATATTTGGGTTCACTATAGAAGCTCGAATTCGAACTTAGTGCATTTCAGGCAACATTTCTTCAAAAATCTTCTCCAGATCCAGCCGACAGAATCTTTTGATATTTGGTATGCAACATTGTGGGGTGGATCTGATTCAAGGTTGTTCAAATCGGCCCCCCTGGATTCATATTTGGGCTCACTATAGAAGCCCGAATTCGAACTTAGTGTATTTCAGGCAAATTTCTTAAAAATTCTTCTTCTCCAGATCCAGCAGGTAGAATCTTTTCATATTTGGTATGCAACATTGTGGGGTGGATCTGATTCAAGTTTGTTCAAATCGGCCCCCTGGGTTTATACTTGGGCTCAGTATAGGAGCCCAAATTTGAACTTAGTGCATTTCAGGCAAATTTCTTTGAAAATCATCTCAGGATCCAGCAGGAAGAATCTTTTGATATTGGGTATGCACCATGCTTAGGGGGGGGGGGGGGGAGAGATTCAAGTTTGTTCAAGCCAAGTCCCTGGGTTCATATTTGGGCTCAATGTGGTAGCCCGAATTATAGCTTTGTTCAAAATGAGGAATTTTCTTTAAAAATCTTCTTCAGATCCATCAGTCGGAATGTTTTGATATTTGGTATGCAGCATCCTTAGGGGGGTGAGATTTAAGTTTGTTCAAGCCATGTCCCTAGGTCCATATTTTGACTCACTGTGGGAGCCCGAATGATAACTTAGTTCAAAATGAGGAATTTTCTTTAAAAATCTTCTTCAGATCCATCAGTCGGAATGTTTTGATATTTGGTATGCAGCATCCTTAGGGGGTGAGATTCAAGTTTGTTCAAGCCATGTCCCTAGGTCCATATTTGGTCTCACTGTGGGAGCTCGAATTGTAACTTAGTTCAAAATGAGGAATTTTCTTTAAAAATCTTCTTCTTCAGATCCAGCAGTCGGAATGTTTTGATATTTGGTGTGCAGCATCCTTAGGGGGTGAGATTCAAGTTTGTTAAAGCCAAGTCCCTGGGTTCATATATGGGCTCCCTGTGGGAATCTTTGGATATTTGGTATAAGCTTTTCTTAGGAGGAGCAGATGCAACTTGTTGAAATCAGTTCTCTGGGTTGATATTTAGGCTACCATGTCAGGTGAGCGCCCTCAGGCCCCTTGGCGCCTCTTGTTTATATTAATTTTTTTTAATTAAATTTTAGAATAGTAAAAATTCATAGTTATTGTTGCTGATTCTCAAATTTCTTTCTGCTACCAATATCAATAATATTTCCACACCGTAACACCGTCACACGCACTTGGGTGGTAAACGTGGCTCTGAGAGCCACATTTACCGCCCAAGTGTGCGCGACTGATAATTTTAACGCGAGCCTAGTCAACGAAGTTTTAACACTGTGAAAAATGTTCAGTTTAATGTAGTTCTTTCGAACCTCGATTTGTCTTGTAGTGCATGGTATTAGAATCGGAATCGGCATCAGAATCAGCCGATTGTGAGCTCAAATAACCTATAATCGGTCAGCGACCATTTTTGGTAATCGGTTGAACACTAGTCATGGTAATCTTATCAGTTATGATTGCACTTGTGTATTCTGTTATTGTCAATGGTCAAGTCTCCCCAGACAGGATGATAGTTTCAAAACATCAATACATACAAAAACATGTCAAACAGACCATTAAAACAAATCACGCTCTCTAAATGAAATAATGAGATTGATTCAAATCTTCAGCATGTGGGCGGGTACTTTTTCTGCTAAACACCAAAACCTGTCACACGATATACCAAAAAAAGGAAGTTAGGATAGTTTTCTTTTTTGGTGTATCAGTCTCATAATTTATGTCAAGATTAATGAAACAGGAAAACAACTGTCTCAGAATTATTGTAGGATATAATCACTGTAAAATGAAAGAAGTCACATCAGGAATTCTTCGTTTTTTTGATGACTCCATATTTGTTGTCATGAACTGTATGTATTTGACCCGTGATGAACTTCATCCAATACATCAACAATACATCAACCCTGATGATTCACAAAAAATATTTCTCTGAGGTTGCACTAGAAGGATTGCATAAATAGCTATTTACACATTTTAAGATTTTTTGTAATACCTTTAGGCCTAAAAACAGTTTCCCATTTTTTCCACAGCAGACTTCCAGGAAGCGCTTCCTAGCACAACGAGGTAGTTCCACGGACAATTTAGTTTCCCTCTGACCTTGTTTCCTTACAAAGAAGTTGGTGTAAAATTAATTGAGTTTGTTTATGTCTGTCCTTTTGTGGACTTTGAAGAAAGTGGCCTGAAATTGACTGGAGGTTGGTTGGGTGACCCCGTTTAAACAAGGACTATTTTGAATGACGCTAAACCTTGTTCGCTTGAACACTTCGCGGACGGTGCGAGCGCTATCAATAACTCATGAAATGGACGGACCACCATCGAGTGTCAAGCACATCCCACCGCTACTCTGCCGTCTGCGTTAAGGCACCTTTGTCAGCATTTTAGAACGTGCCGTGCTATAAATATAATTTTCAATTTATTCATACTTAATTGAGACATATATTCGTAACTTATCCAATTAAGTTGGTCGGAACCGAGCTGTGAAACCCACTTTACCGAACTGTTTTCGTGGATGTCATTTTAACCCTTTGAACCCTAGCGGCCGCTAATCCCGCCTGAAACATGATACGTCATGACGTCATTATATTTATTTATTGGTGTTTAAGGTCACATACTTATGCACAATGGATAATCGTGGCCGTGACAGTTTTACGGCTGGAGGAAGCCGGAGTACCCGGAGAGAACCACCGACCATCGACGACCAACTGTCAGCTCCTCAACATTCTAACTCTTTTCAAGCTCCGCTCAAGCAGTGGTTGAAGACATGTGCACCAGCGACGTGCAGTACGCCCTCGTACACGGCGCAATCGTGCCGCCATGTAGGCAACCGGGATAAAGTGCCTTGCCCAAGGACAGAATGCGGGTCGTCCCGGACGGGGATCGAACTCTGGACCTCTAGCATAGAAGTCCAACAGCCTATCACTAAGCCACCGCGCTCCCGACGTCATTATATGGGATGGTTGTTCAGTAAATGTGTGGAGTAGACCAATCAATATTTTCAACGTGCAGCCACAAGGCTGCACGTTGAAAATATTGGTTGGTATACCCCCAAATAATGAATATGGACTCTTCTAATTGCATCCATTGAACTGGCATGGAAGAATCTCCTAGTGTTCAAAGGGTTAAACCGGGGATTTGTTGGTCTAATTTTCAAAAAGGAATAATCGGTTTGTAATTCTAGGTTAAATTAATTTTCATAACATCTGACGATCTTAGGTGGCTGATTGAGCCAAGAAAGGCGAATCGGGCATTGAACGTACGGGAGACGGAATCTCCTCTAAGAGACCTTTTGAAGTGAAATGAAGGCCCTCGGGGCCGATCTATGTGTGGAATACCAAGTGAAGAAATTTAAAGAAAGGATATCCATCTTTCAAAGGCGTATTTTTGAAACAATGAACTAAGGGATATTATTCTCAAATTGTTTCCACTGACAAAAAAATTGTGACTTGATGATATGGCTGCATGATGACACATTAAGAGTTAACAGGTATTTTGCGGTTACCAGTGGAAATTAGTTCCATTACAAAATAAGAACAGCGCTTTCAGTAATTTGGTCTTCTAAGATTTGGTTTTATAGAGCTCTGCTGGGGTGCTTTCCAAATTCGATGTCAGATAATGCTGCGTAAATGGATTCACGAATTGTGAAACAATTTGAATCAGTCACTCAACAGGGGGCAGGTGCATGTGTGTGGGAGACCAATAAATCTTTCCACAAGGCTGCACGTTGCAAATATTAATTGGTTTATCCCCAAATAATGAATATGGAGTCTTCCTATTGCTGCCATTGAACTGATATGGAAGATACCTCCAAAATTAAAACAACTAACGATTGAGTTTGACGTCGCCAAAACCTGATTCTTCGTGACTTTAAAACGTCACGATAACCGTAATCGGAAAGGGTAAATGCAACCTCAAATTTTTAGAGTCGAAAGTACATCCAGTGGCAGCCACTGGAAGGGGTGGGGGGGGGGGGGGGTGGTGGTGATAGTTTCTGTCACTATGACGGGAAAATGTGAACCTTAAATACATTGCTGCCTACATTTCCAAACTGGATCATACTTGTACTCTCATCCCGACATTATTTCTTGGATCTTTTTGTCCAAGTTAGTAGCGTGTCTCGTACTGTCTACTTCATAGTTGAATGACATAGTATTTGATCAAGAAATGCCGACATAATCAAGGGATCAGTTATGTCGAGTATCAGCGTCATTACCATGGTGATACCTGGTGTCAGTGTTCTTCGATTTTGTCGTCGATTTTGTTTACTGGAGGCTGGCGGCTACCATCTTAGTTTCTACTGTAACAGGCGGTTGCCATAGGCCTGGGAAGTCTCCAATAGGAAGAGGGGGTATTCGATTTTGAACTGGAATATAACTACCCAAAATAACTCAACTATCGAAAATCGCCGAAATGGGCATTGTTTGACTCAGATTTTTCCAGAACCCGAAAGGAATGAGTAGCACCCTGTGCTATACGACTTTGTGGGGATGTTGTTCGACTCAAGGGAATATACTTAATTACCACAACAACCCGACGACTATATCCAGATCGGATTTATTCGGAATCTTCGATTCTGCGTACCCCAGACCCCATTCCACCAATACTGGACATGCTCTACTAATGTTACGATATGAACCTGGTCTATTCTGACTTCCCCAAATGTGGTTGGATGCTGGAGCACAATGTGTATGTATCACATAGACAGGCGCTAGAGATTGTATTGGCTTCGGCAAACCAGAGAAGGCCTTTCTTCAGGAGGGGGTGTTTGATGGAATGTGCATGTTCGCTAGTGCACACTGTGTGCAGAGCACATACCTCACATTGGCACACGCTGGATAGGAGGCAGGGTGGTACCGAGTACTAAGGCGTACTGCACGACGATGGTGCACTTGTATTCAACCAATGCCAACTCTGCTTGTACGACGCTAGTATGGCGAGTCGGGCAGTTGCTCATTGCTGCTCGATGGTTCTCTCCGGGTACTCCGGCTTCCATTGCTCAAAAACTGTCAGACATGAGGTGAACCTGATTGTCGAAGATTTCGTTAAACCCCAATACAAAAAAAACCATCCTGGATACATATGTTGATATGTACTTATGTGAAAATGCACAATGTGCGCACAACACATCCAGCACATGCTGGATGTGCTGATATGTTGTGTGCTGGGGAAAAATGCACTCACAATACACGCAGCTCGGAGGCACACACGGGTTTTTGATTTATAGCACGGCGATGTACTATTAAAGTCAACTTTTTGGAGGATGGCTATCTGATGATAATCATCTTCACAAAGAAGTGATATCATAGTCGCAGTGCATATTGGTTGTCAAAGTGAACATTGCAGGACGGCATGTTGTCATACGGGATGTGAGATCACTTGTGACGTCACATCGCAATGCATCATTGGAAATAGTATGTTGTCAGAGTAGCGCCTGATATGGGTCATAGCTATAGTTCAAGGTCGTTGCCTTGAATTCGTGAAGCCACGAGTCGTGACAATGACGCCATTCAATATACTGAAGAACTATATTTGTAATTACTTGTGTATCCACGTTTCATCAGTTTCTTCACATTCTGGGCGAACTGTTATTTGAGAACACGGTGATGTAGTATATATTCCAACTACATTATCAAGGCATGTCTTCGTTCAGTCGACTGCCGGCTTCTCTGTGTAATCGGGCCTCTCCCTTTGCAGTCAATCAGACTCTGTGCAAATCTAGGAATTCAGATAATGAGGAATTATGATCTTCAAAGGAAGTGGAGCACAAAGTTAAAATGGAGAGATAAAAATCAACTGTTTTGCATTGATCAGTTAGAAGGATTATCCTCCGATGTGCAGTTTGTTTGGGGGTAGCGTAGCTTGTGACTTGAGCAGCAGCAGAGGCCTAGAAGTACTGGTCACTTCTCTAAGGTGGACAATATTTCCACGGACGCAATAATAATAGATTCTTAACACCAATTATAGGAATACTCATCAAACATTTTATTAATGTAGCACCGGATATAATCCGGTGCTTCAGTAATTAAAATTTTGCTAATGATGATTTTTATTACCTGGTAAACGGCGACTGCACTGTACCTTTGGACTAGATGTTTGAAACACTACAGTTCTTCGTGAATGACGAAAAGTTGAGTTCGCATACAATCTGCAGATTCGTTGAATTAGCAAATGCTTCAGATTATTTCATTAGGAGCCTTCATGCTCATACCGATCGTCACACTGACATATGAATCGTTCGATTTTCGATACAGACTTCATTCCATGGAGATCAAACGCACTTGTAGATATGATGTCTTGTTGAACATTCATTAATATTACCCCTTTGTGACGATTAAGGTCAGTAATAGTTAATAGACTTATTAAAGGTGATTCCAGTAATGTAAATGCCTTGGTGCCAAGGGATTTGCAATATCAACTCTCAAAGCAATGTGAGAATTGCAGGCGAAGAGTAATGGAAACTAGGTCAGAACAGTTCTTGAAACAGATAGGGGCTTGATTGTCGCACTCAGAATGCCCTCGCGGCACGTGTTTTAGTTCGCCATGTGTTGTTTGGATAATGTTTGTCCTTCGTCCGCAATTTTGGATTTCAGTGTCTGCATGTGGTCTCTATGAATACAACTGGCTTTGGACAGAGTGCGTGTGTCTACTATTTAACAGAAATAATTTCGTACACACATGGATGCGACATGGCGACAATTTATTTATTGCTGTTCAAGTTCCTCATCTGGCGATATCATGCCTGCAAAATAGATAAAAACAAGTTTTGCCACTTGCTAATATCTATTTTAGAGGACATCCGACCAAGGCGTGATTAACGGGTCCTATTTTACCGCAGTAAACAAGCACTGCTCCACATCCCGGGGTACCCACAGGACGACGACAATTGAGGTTTGTAATCATCAAGTTGATCCGAAATACTGTAGGATTGTGTTTATTAGGTATACAATTGTCATCTGGTGTTTGGATACCCTGGATGGAACCACAGAGCACGTAAAGCGCTTCTGATGTAGTCAAATTGTCACGGATGAGGCTTTTCTCCAATGCCAGAATCGAGTACTAGTAGAGCACATCTTCATTTTGATTACACGCCTGTTCTGTGTTATCCCCATCTAAAGCAACACTAAACCATGCGGAAAATGAAAATCTATTCCCCACATATGTTCGGAACGGAAAACGTTCACGGACTATTTTTAAATAAAAGCGAAATTTCACTGGAATTTTCTACAAATCATCCTCCGCAGTTATAATATGAATCGATAACAAGCAAATTCAGTGAATTCATGTCTCCCTCTGGGCAGCAGTTTCAAGGGGAATTAATGCATCCAGTGGAATATAGTTGAGTTGCAAGTGGAAGTTATTTAGAAGAGACAGAACAGACAGTGCTTTAGACAGTGGTTATCAGATATATTTTCACGGAGGTCACTGTCAAAGCAAGTGAAGTGATGTGGAGTATAGCTGTGAGAATCACTAAAAATTAAGACTGTATAAGACATATTACATTAAACTGATGTGAAAAGTAATCCATATATGAAATTTCATTAAAATCGGTTGACTCTAAGGAAAGTTAAGAGTCTGGAAACCATCAACCAATAAAATTTAAGCAACGTAATTAAATATGCGCGGAAAATGCCCATATTCGACCTTGGACCCACAATTGATGAAAGTGATCTACTACCCAATTTTCATCGAAATCGACTGACTGTGAGGAACGTTAGAGTCTGGAAACGAAAAACACGGAAGGTGTACACTTACTGTGTATTAGTTTGTTGTTTGTTTGTTTGTTGGTGGTTAACGTCACATATTTATGCACCATGGCTAATCGTGACACAACATGGAGATGAAGTCAAGTTTAGTCAATCGTTGATCAACATGTTGCCCATTTTAGAGGACTTTCACCCCAAGCACTGGTGACTGGGTCCTATTTTACTAGTAAAGCGGAACTGGTTTACCACAGTAAACAAGTGCTGCTTACTTCCCGGGGTTCCCACGGGGACTGCGTATTAGTAGTAGCACTGAATAAATCAAAGTTTCCCTAATTTGCATAATTTTTGCACGAGAACAACACCCGTATTATGTGTGATGTATTGCATGTTACTAAACACCTTTACAACAATTTATTCAAATCCGAACTATATAGAAGTTCTATACAAAAAACTGATTGCACCCAATTTCGGAACAAAATGGCCACTAGCGGCCAAACCCCAAAACTAATATTCTGGTCTCAAAATGATACCCAAGAAGTTTCGTGAAGATCGGTTCATAAATACGGCTTTTAGTCCGAGGTGCGTTGACGCACGGGGCAGACGGACAGATTTTCGGTACAATATTTCCCACATTCGAACTTGAACTAGGTATTGATAAAAGTAATCCATATATGAAATTTCATCGAAATCGATTGATTTTAAGGAAAGTTAGAGTCTGGAAACCGTCAGCCAATCAAATTTCCGCAACCTAATTAAATACGCGCGGAAAATGCCCTTATTCGAACTTGGACCCACAATTTATTTATTTATTTATTGATGTTTAAGGTCACATATTTATGCACAATGGCTAATCATGACCGTGACAGTTTTACGGGTGCAGCTGCCAGCTCCCCAACATCGTAACTCCGCACTGCAGCACAGGCAGGGTTAGATTGGTTGAAGACATGCGTACCATCGACGTGCAGTACGCCTTAGTACACGGCGTCATCGTTGTCAGGGCAAAGCCAGCCTAAATATAGGGGCAAGGGGCCTCATATTTAAAGATATTGTAAGTTCAAAATATATTCCGCATCAAGGCGAAAAACCCACGTGAATTTCACTTCTCTGTAAAGCTGGACATAGAAAAAACACACGTGGTGTATATCCAGCTTTAGCGCAGGGACCCAGGGGAGAAACGGTATGTTAGATAAGGTCTAATCATCTCGTTTAATTTATACAGTAGTCGGAGTCTTACGAGACGTAATCGGTTGATGTCAAGATGTCGTCACGGTAAATTGAGAAACGAGATTCTAAAAGATAGAAATGTCGTGTCATCATAAGTTATAACAATCATGGCAAGAACGAATCGGTTTTCTCGACAAGTGAAGTCACGCGTGAGATGACTTGTATTGATTCTGCCTCGATATACGTCATCTCCCACCGTTTTGACAGGTGGACAGATGAGCGTCGGTCCACCTGACGGTTTAGGGTAAAAAGTATATATACCTGGAAGAGCAGAGCATTAGACACACACTTGGGGTCACACACGCGTTGGTGAAGTCCAGGACAGGCGGACTCTGTTTCCTGGCATAAGGGTACCTTCGATCACAGGACCCTGAAACGGCTGGAATCGCCAGAGAGGGCATTCCATGATTGATTTAGCTTAACGTTGATAGGCGGCTACGGGGCCGAATTCGTGGGAAGGAACACCCCAGGTGGAACGTTAAAGTTTAGATTGTCGAGTAGCAGGTATCGTCCTGCAATAGTCAGAAGTGTAGGTTAATTGTATTGTGCGTATTAACCCTTTGAAGCGTCAGCCTGATTGCGTTCTGAGTAGTTTATTTTGCTGTCGGAACATCGTAATACCGACTGAAGATCGGTGTGAGTGACAATTTCGCCCTAGCACAAAAGGGGCATTTGTGAATCGTGAATTCAACCAGGAACGGTGGATATTTCAATAGGACTTTCACGGAGGACTTTCAAAAGGCGCATAAGGTATGAGTAGACAATATCTGACCCAAATCAGAAGTACGGTGGTTTATAGATGACGAACATTGCTGGTCGGAACCCTCCGACAGCCAGAGGTACAGTTGCGCGCAGACGTTGACATTTGAGCCTAAGCGGGTGAAGCTCTTATGGCGAGCTCACAGTAATAACATTTCAGATTTGTGAAGCTCTTATGGCGAGCTCACGGTAGTAACATTTCCAGTATGTAGACTATAGTGCCAGTACAGGGCTATAGAATGACTATATGATTGTTTAGAATTATTTAACCGTAGTGACCCATTTTCTGTGAAAAGAATTGAATTGTTGATTGTTGAAATATTGAAACGGATTTATTTTTATGTGTAAATAAAAGAATCGTTGTTACTTTAAATCATTCTTTCCATTATACAGCCTGAAGTGATTAGGAATCACACCTAACGGAAATCGAACCTATTTCAGGCCAATTTGGCAGAGAAGGAATCACGGTGTCGGTCTAACTCAGCTCCCTGCGCCGAGTTCGCGACACTTGGATTCCGACCCCCCACGTTGGTCTAATTTTCCCGCAACTTCATCAGCGGGACTAAATAACCCCACGTCAGCCCCAGGCCTTACGGGGCCTTAGGTGTTCCCTGACATTGATTGGCGAGCGCTACCAGGATATTTCTAAAAGGTAAAAAAATGGCTATATGGAAATTTTGTTTTATTTTAACGGCGGTTCTGTTTAGGTTTTGACGCGTTCGGTCAGTTGATGCCGTTCAAGGGTTTAATATCGCAATACAGTAGTCCCCAAGAGGATACTTAATAGCCATTATAACTGCGGTAGGCTTCAGAGTATTGGGGCGTTTAACTACGTTAAATTACAGAGGTAAATTAGGATTAATTGCCATATTTTTTTTTTCTTTCTTTCTTTTCCTTCTTCATTCTTTCTGACGAGTGTTGAAGATAGAAAGAAAAAATCAAAATGGATGTTGTTACACCCCTCGCCCAACTGGTATCATTAGGCAAGGAAATGGGCCTTGAGGGAGCCGAACTTCAGAAGTTCGTTAAAGATGAGCAGAAACGTGAGGCCAAGGAGATTGCCTTACGTAATGACGCAAAAGAGCGAGAGATTCAATTAGAACGAGAGCGTGAGAAAGACGCAAGAGAGGCGAGGGAGAGAGAAGCCCGATTAGAACGAGAGCGTGAGAAAGACGCAAGAGAGGCGAGGGAGAGAGAAGCCCAATTAGAACGAGAGCGTGAGAAAGACGCAAGAGAGGCGAAAGAGAGAGAGATTCAATTAGCAAATGAGGCGAGAGAGAGGGAAGCCCAATTAGCAAGGGAGGCAAGGGAGGCAGAGCGAGAGCTCGAACAACAGAGGCACGAGAGAGAATTAGAGCTCCTCAGAGCAAGGGCCGATGTGGAGAATGAAAGTCGGCGCTCAGGGGATGGGAGTGCAGGGGTAGCAATTCATGCCCCACGCCCCCATCTCGCTCATTTCAATGAAAACACAGATGACTTGGACTCGTACTTGGAGAGGTTCGAGCGTTTTGCCTCCAGTCAAATGTGGCCAGAAGACACATGGGCTATGTGCTTGAGCCCTTTGTTGTCAGGTAAAGCCCTCGAGGCTTATACCAGTATGCCTCCTGCACTTCTTAACGACTACAGTGAGCTGAAGAATGCCATCCTTCGGAGATACCAGCTCACTGAAGAAGGATTCCGGACCAAGTTCCGAGAGATTAAGCAGGAGAAGGGAGAAACAGTACCTCAGTATTTTGCCCGAGCTAGGCGGTACTTTGACCGCTGGACTGATCTCGCAGAAGTGAATGAGTCATATGGAGCCCTGCGAGATCTATTTCTCCGGGAGCAGTTTTTAACTACATGCTCCAAGGAGTTGGGCCTGTTCATCAAGGAAAGGGGTCCGCCCACCTATAATGAGATGGCAACTGTGGCAGAACGCTACATCGAGGCCCACGGTGGGAGTGTAAACGCACCCAAATCGGCTAGGGGTGGGGCAAACGGGTTGGCAATGGCACCCGTAAGGCAACACCACCCCGATCCTCCTGCGTCGCAGACCAGCCGGAAGGGTGGCGCTCCCAAGGACACCACTTGTTTTATCTGCAACAAGCGGGGTCATATTGCCAGGGACTGCTGGCAGAAGCAGGTAAGGACCACTGGGAACATTAGACCACCTCAGCAGGGGGCCGGGAACGCAGCGCCAAGGGGTTGGAAGCAAGGTGACCGCGTAGATCCAGGGCCCAGTAGGCAGACGGCAGCGTTCTGTCAAACTATCGGTCCAGAACACAGTCCCCTCCGGGAATGTATACAAGAGGGAGAATTAAGGCTGGAAGGCGGGAAGGTTGTCCCGATGATAAGTGGCATGTGTGAGAGGCTCACAACTTCGCAGGAGAAGGTTGATATGCCAGTGTACCCAGGGTATGTGGGACAAAGGGAGATCCGTCTGCTCCGGGATTCTGGGTGCTCCTCTGCAGCGGTTAGAAGGCAACTGGTTGACGACAAGCAATTGTTGGGGCGCGACCATTTGTGTATTTTGATAGATGGGACCGTTAGAAGGTTCCCCATCGCGAGGATAACGGTGGATACCCCATTTTATCGTGGCGAAGTGGAAGCCATGTGCATTGAATCACCTGTGTATGACTTGGTCATAGGTAATATCCCAGGGGTGAGGGCAAGCCCTGATGAGTTATGGTCCAGGGGTAGGGGGCCAAGTTATGGCCCAACGAGGGCAAAGGAAGTTCAAGTCGGTGGGCAAGGACTCCCGGCGGTTGCACTCGGTAACGTACCGAGTAAGGAAGGGAAGGTTCCCAGGGGGAACCAATCCGATGGCCCAGGGGATGGCCCCTACACGAAGAAATGTCGGGAAGTTTCAGGAGGGACGACTCCTGTCGTATTAGGGAGAAGGGGCCGCAGGCGGTCCAGGCGAAACGCCAAACAGCGAGGCAACCCAATGGGATCATTGGGGAAAGACCCTCAAGCAAATTTATGTGGGGGAGCTGAGCGCTCCAAGAAGTCGGTGTCACCCGTGTTGAGAGGGGAGGCCAGACCCACGCAAATGGCTGGGCAAACTTCCCCAGAATTGAGAGGGCACGGGTCAACACAAGTTGAGTATGTTAAAGTGGATGGGACCGTTAAGGTGGGCGCCCAGGGGACCGAGAAAAGGGTCCACAAATCAAAGGAGAAGCATCCTAGGTGGCGGAGACCACGTAGAGAGTGCCGGGGGCGCACAGCGCCCAATGTGCGCAAGAAGTCGTCGCAATGGACCGGGGGGTCGCGGGCACAAGGGCCAAGGACGGCCAGTGTCGTTCGAACGACGGTAATCGCCGAGACGAGTGAGCCTGGGGGATATAGCGCCAAGGGAAGCTCTTGGGAATGCGACAACGACAGGGTATGGGGACCCTGGTGGAATACCCGTAGAAATAACGGGGCGAGAAGTAGGGGTGTGTCAAGGGTTACCCAAGGGGATACTGGGAACCGGGCCCCTACCAATGGTCGGTGGTTATAAAGAAGCAATAGTTGGGTGGCTGTGGGCCTGGTGTCTGGGACGGGGGCTCCAGTCGCAAATATTTTTGTTGGTGAGGTGATGGGCTTCGTAAACTCGGTGTTAAGGCCCGGAGGAACTTTCTTATTTTAGTATTATTATTGCTCTGACTGCTGACTAGAGTTGGTTGTGAGTGCGAATGTGAGATACACTGCCCTGTCTGTCGCGTGTGCGTGGACGGGGAGCCTGTGTGTCGAGTTTTGTAAGTATGGGATGCACAAACCCGGTGTTAAGGCCCGGGGAAACCGCGCTTGTTTTTATTGACGAGAGTTTGTTGTGAGTGTGAGGCACACTAACCCCGTCTGTCGCAAAGGCGCGGTCGGGAAATCTGTGTGTTGAATGTGTGAGTGTGTGAGGCACAATTTTAATCCTCTGGTTGAGCTTTGCGAGGGTGAGGCTCAACATAATGCAGGGGTCGTTTGCCCCTTCACAAGACATAGGGGAACGGGAGGCGAAGTTACACTCCGTTGGAATTAACCCGTCTGACGCAAAGGCGCGGACGGTGTTACTCGTCGGAGTGAGTGCCAAGTGAACCGTTTGCAAAATGGGCGAACGTGTATAAAAATGTGTATGTTTGGGTGTAAATATATAGTATTACACAGAGAGAGAGAGTGCTGCAAATCTGAGGATAAGGCTACTCCCCATATCATATGTAAACCCGCAAGACGGGAGCATGTGGTAGCGTGTGTGTCGTGGGAATCGACATGGCCGACGCATGAGCCCGGTCATGACCCCCCACGACCACTAGGGTACAGTTTTGTAGTCTTGAACATGATGGTAGATTGTAAAAGGGTGTGAGAGGCGAGCGTGCGTGGCTTTGCCCCTTGCGTTTTAAGAGATACACAGGGTGTTTCTCTCGGGAAGGGAGTTGTCAGGGCAAAGCCAGCCTAAATATAGGGGCAAGGGGCCTCATATTTAAAGATATTGTAAGTTCAAAATATATTCCGCATCAAGGCGAAAAACCCACGTGAATTTCACTTCTCTGTAAAGCTGGACATAGAAAAAACACACGTGGTGTATATCCAGCTTTAGCGCAGGGACCCAGGGGAGAAACGGTATGTTAGATAAGGTCTAATCATCTCGTTTAATTTATACAGTAGTCGGAGTCTTACGAGACGTAATCGGTTGATGTCAAGATGTCGTCACGGTAAATTGAGAAACGAGATTCTAAAAGATAGAAATGTCGTGTCATCATAAGTTATAACAATCATGGCAAGAACGAATCGGTTTTCTCGACAAGTGAAGTCACGCGTGAGATGACTTGTATTGATTCTGCCTCGATATACGTCATCTCCCACCGTTTTGACAGGTGGACAGATGAGCGTCGGTCCACCTGACGGTTTAGGGTAAAAAGTATATATACCTGGAAGAGCAGAGCATTAGACACACACTTGGGGTCACACACGCGTTGGTGAAGTCCAGGACAGGCGGACTCTGTTTCCTGGCATAAGGGTACCTTCGATCACAGGACCCTGAAACGGCTGGAATCGCCAGAGAGGGCATTCCATGATTGATTTAGCTTAACGTTGATAGGCGGCTACGGGGCCGAATTCGTGGGAAGGAACACCCCAGGTGGAACGTTAAAGTTTAGATTGTCGAGTAGCAGGTATCGTCCTGCAATAGTCAGAAGTGTAGGTTAATTGTATTGTGCGTATTAACCCTTTGAAGCGTCAGCCTGATTGCGTTCTGAGTAGTTTATTTTGCTGTCGGAACATCGTAATACCGACTGAAGATCGGTGTGAGTGACAATTTCGCCCTAGCACAAAAGGGGCATTTGTGAATCGTGAATTCAACCAGGAACGGTGGATATTTCAATAGGACTTTCACGGAGGACTTTCAAAAGGCGCATAAGGTATGAGTAGACAATATCTGACCCAAATCAGAAGTACGGTGGTTTATAGATGACGAACATTGCTGGTCGGAACCCTCCGACAGCCAGAGGTACAGTTGCGCGCAGACGTTGACATTTGAGCCTAAGCGGGTGAAGCTCTTATGGCGAGCTCACAGTAATAACATTTCAGATTTGTGAAGCTCTTATGGCGAGCTCACGGTAGTAACATTTCCAGTATGTAGACTATAGTGCCAGTACAGGGCTATAGAATGACTATATGATTGTTTAGAATTATTTAACCGTAGTGACCCATTTTCTGTGAAAAGAATTGAATTGTTGATTGTTGAAATATTGAAACGGATTTATTTTTATGTGTAAATAAAAGAATCGTTGTTACTTTAAATCATTCTTTCCATTATACAGCCTGAAGTGATTAGGAATCACACCTAACGGAAATCGAACCTATTTCAGGCCAATTTGGCAGAGAAGGAATCACGGTGTCGGTCTAACTCAGCTCCCTGCGCCGAGTTCGCGACACTTGGATTCCGACCCCCCACGTTGGTCTAATTTTCCCGCAACTTCATCAGCGGGACTAAATAACCCCACGTCAGCCCCAGGCCTTACGGGGCCTTAGGTGTTCCCTGACAATCGTGCCCCCACGCGGGCAATGGAGATGAAGTGTCTTGCCCAAGGACACAACGCGGTTGCCGCAGGTGGGATTCGAACCGAGGACCTCTCGGCTTGCAGCCTGCATCTCTACCTACTGAGCCACCGCGCTCCCTTGGACCCACAATTGATGAAAGTGATCTACTACCCAAATTTAATCGAAATCCGGCCACTGTAAAGGAAGTTAGAGTCTGGAAACGAAAAACACGGAAGGACGGAAGGATGAAAGGATGGAAGGACACCCCGAATTTAATATCTCCCTTTTTTTCAAAAAGCAGGAGACAAAAATAGTAGCACGGTTCCTCTCGCAAATTTGGTTGGCGATAAAATGTGTTGACAGTTCGCCCCCGGGGTTCCAATGTGTTCTGTGTGCCTACTGGCACACAGAACACATTGGAACTCGGGGGACGAGTTGTCAAATGAATTGCTGGGCGTCCTGAGTGTTGTTTTTTAGACGTGAAGGCCTGTAATAAACACAGAATGACACACGCGTGTGAATGGGTGGGTTAATCGATATGGCACTCGTGCCATATCGATTAACTCATTCACACGCGCGTGTCGTTCTGTGTATGTATGTCCAACTGTGGTTGTGACACAAGTCCAAGTATCAAATCTAGTCTTTTAAGAAAGTACATGATTACTGGCAAGAAAGAAAGAATTGATATCTTAGACCCCAACCCCAACGGGAAGATTACTACCGCGGGGGAGGGGGGGGGGCACCCACCTACACACCCATAATTATACACATGTGTGTGCACTTCTCCTCCTACATAGATTCATTCACCTTCTTAAAAGTTCAGGAAACAGTGCGCTAACAAGCTCAACTAGAATACTCTGTGAGGACCCTCAGATGGGTCTTCCATGGGCCAGGGGAAGTCAATCCCTGTCAAGAAATAAAGCTGCCATCCATATGTGTGACGTTTCATAGCAATCCAGGCTGGTAGCCATGAACGTTGTCGGGGAAGTTATGTTAATTAGCGAATGACAATCACCGGCCCCGCCAGGACGATCATGCTTTCCCCGACTGAGAACATTTTGAATGAAAGTGTCAATGACACTGCAGCTCAACTTGACAAACTTGAATTTGGTAAATTATAAGTGAAATGGCAAAACTGAAGATCATTGGTTCCAATGTTATTTGGTTAAACATCAACATAACAGCATTGTGGGTGCACGTCAGAGCAATCCATGCATTTTTAAATATACACTGCAGGGCTGGCTAAAGGAAGAATGTTGATACACAAATGCAGTTAGTTTATTTATTTATTTATTGGTGTTTAAGGTCACATAACTTTGCACAATGGCTAATCATGTCCACAACATAGAGATAAAGTCAAGGTCAGTCAATCGTTTATACCCCATGCTGCCTATTTTAGAGGACCCGCACTCCAAGTATTAGTGGCTGTGTCCTATTTTACCAGTGAAAAAAGAGCTTGTTTACCACAGTAAACAAGCACTGCTTCACTTCCCGGGGCTCACGCGGGGGATGCAGTTGGGTTAAAGGTCAGTGAAAACAGCAACGTTTTACACACAAATGAATGCTAATCGATAGATCTTATCTGGGGGATCTGACTAATGAACACTCCCAAGTTAAAAAAAACAATCCTGTGATAACTGCAGCCTGCAGGCCATGTCAAAGAAGAGTGCTGATGCACAAATGCACTAAATTCAAAGGTTATTGCTAACAGCGAGTTTTGGGGGGAAATGAAAAGAAAATAGATAGCTCTCATCGTGGTCAAATTTCAAAACAACCCACTAAGGAATGAGCCCTGTGAGACGTCCCAAAGGAAGATGTTAATGCACAAATGTACCATGTTTGAAGGTTGTTGCTAGTGGCAATGTTTTGTTTTTTATGGGGATTCATAAATATACCGTGTGCGGCGTGCAAAGGAATATATTGATGCACAACTGCACTAAGTTTCTCAAAGGGCATTGCCAACGGCAACTAGTTTTGACGGAAATAGAAGAAACGCAGCTAGAGGTCACCCCAAACAAGCATATCAAGTTTCAAAGCGATCCGATCATAAGTGTGCCCTGTAGGACATACCAAAGGAAACGTTTTTTTGACGGAAACGGAAGAAAAGCAATAACTCCCATCTCACCTCAAACAAGCATACCAGGTTACCTAGCGATCTGATCATAAATGTGCCCTGCAGGGTGTGCCAAAGGAATATATTGATGCCTGGCTAAACTAAGTTCAAAGTTCGTTGCCATTGGCAACAATTTTTGACGGAAATGGAGGAAAATCGATATCGCCCATCTAGAGGTCATCCCAAACAAGCATACCAAGTTTCAAAGTGATCCGATCATAAATGTGCCCTGTATGGTGTGCCAAAGGGATATATTGATGTCCAACTAAACAAAGTCCAAAGGTCGTTGTCAACCGCAACATTTTTTGGAGGAAATGGAATAAAATCAACAACTCCCATCTAGAGGTCACCCCAAACAAGCATACCAAGTTTCAAAGCGAACCTATCAAAAATATGCCCTACAGAGTGTGCCAGAGAGAAGTATTGATGCATAACTGAACTAAGCGCTTCAAAGGTCGATGCCAAAGGCAACTTTTTTGATGGAAATGGATCCGATTACAAGCGTGCCCTGCAGGGTGTGACATAACTGCATTGAGTTCATCAAAGGTCATTGCCAACGGCAATGTTTTTTGACTGAAATGGAAGAAAATCAATAGCTCCCATCTAGAGGTCACAGCTCCCATCTGGAGGTCACCCCAAACAAGCATAACACGTTTCAAAGCGATCCGATCATAAATGTGTCCTGCGGGGTGTGCCAAAGGAATATATCGATGCATAGCTGAACGAAGTTCATCAAACGTAGATGCCAACAGCAACTGTTTGACGGATATGGATCCGATTATAAGCGTGCCCTACAGGGTGTGCCAGAGGGAAGTATTGATTTATAACTGCTTCAAAGGTCGATGCCAAAAGCAACTTTTTGATGGATCCCATTATAAACGTGATCTGCAGGGTGTGCCAAAAGGAAATATTGATGCAAAACTGATGCAAAACTGCACTAAGTTCATCAAAGGTCATTGCCAACGGCAACGTTTTTTGACAGAAATGGACATTAGGAAATAAACATTTACCCAACATTTGAAAAATATTGGGCCAGTGGTTTCTTCTGAGAAGTTGGTTTTGTAAAGTTTACGCCGGACGACGGACATTGGACGGACGGAAAGCGATTAGTAAAGCTCACCTTGAGCTTCGCTCAGGTGAGCTAAAAATAATGAAAGCAAAACCTCACTAAACGTTAGCAAAAGGCGCCATGGAGTCTGAGGCGTTCACCTGACCAAAGTTGCTTAAAGAATTTAATTACCATCTATGGCAAGTTAACACTACAGAGGGATTAAGTCATTTAATTATTTATACCTCTGTTGGCCATGTCAGATGATTTTTTTCTAGTATCGGGATGCTACCACAGAAATAATGCCCATATTCCCGGTTATGCAAAACAAGGGAGCCTAATATCAACCTAGGGACTTAAACTGAACAAACTTGAATCTGACCACTCCCCGTTCGTCCTCAGAATGCCTTATATTAAATATCAATAAATTCTGAATGGTGGAGCTGATGAATATCAACACTAAGTTGAAATTCGGGCCCTCATAGGGAACCCAAACATAAACCCAGGGACTTGATTTGAACATCTAAGCCTGGCTAGAGTGCTGAAAAACAAATATCAAAACATTCTGAATGGTGGTTCTCAAAAGGATTTTAAAGAATATTCCTCCTTTGCACCCTAATTTCGTAGTTCCACAGGGAACACAAATGTTTATTTGAACAAACTCAAAATTGTCCCTCCCCCACGATCTGAATGAAGAATGTTGTATATCTAATATCAAAAGATTTTGACTGGTGTTTCGGTGCAAGACGATTTGAAAATATTCCCAAAATAACACTAAGTTAAAGATTTGCGCTCCCCTCCTCCCACAGGGACTTTATTTGAACAAATTTAATCTGATCCCTCTAAAGATGCAGTATAATAGTATATTATTGGTTCTGACAAGTGAATCTCAAGAAGCATTGTTTTTCAAGATTATTCCTCATATTGGACAAAGCTAAAATTCTGGCCCCAATGAGGAACCAATGCTTTGAACAAACTTGAATCTGACTTCCTTAACCCTTTACCCAATGTAACGTTCAAAACCGGCCAGCGCTATTCTCAAAAATCGCCAATTAATTTTCATTATTTTTTTCATTTTTCTCTCAAAACATAGGTTATGACCCCTCTTTGGAACGAGCTCGTCGAGCTCGTTCCAAAGAGGGGTCATAACCTATGTTTTTGAGACAAAAAAAAAATGAAAAAAATGCCGCTCAGGATCACCGATCCAATGTCGAGTTGTGACAACAGTTCCTCGCACCAAGGCCAACACACCTATGAAGTTTCATGACTCTAGGTTGAACCACTATCAAGTTATCATCCAGAAACCAATTGTTGCGATATACTATGTTCAAGGTCACTGTGACCTTGACCTTTGACCTGGTGAGTCCAAGATCAATAGGGTTCTTCCTCGCACCAAGGCCAACACACCTATGAAGTTTCATGACTCTAGGTTGAACCACTATCAAGTTATCATCCGGAAACCAATTGTTGCGATATACTATGTTAAAGGTCACTGTGACCTTGACCTTTGATCTGGTGAGTCCAAGATCAATAGACTTCTTCCTCGCACCAAGGCCAACCCACCTATGAAGTTTCATGAATGTAGGTTGAACTACTATCAAGTTATCATCCGGAAAGGAATTGTTGTGATTTACTATGTTCAAGGTCACGTTGACCTTGACCTTTGACGTAGCGAGTCCAAAATCAATAGGGTTCTTCCCCTCACCACGGCCAATCTACCTATGAAGTTTCAAGAATGTGAGTTGAACCATTATCAAGTTATCATCCGGAAACCAATTGTTTAAGATTTACTACGTTCAAGGTCACTGTGACCTTGACCTTCGACGTAGCATGTCCAAAATCAATAGGGTTCTTCCTCCCACCAAGACCAACCTACGTATGAAGTTTAATGAATGTGAGTTGAACCACTATCAAGTTATCATCCGGAAACCAATTGTTTACGCCCGCCCGCCCGCCATTCACCAAACTATAAGTCGAGTTTGACTTCGTCACAACTCGACTAAAAAGTTATTCGAGAATTTGTTTTGCAAGTGTCATCTGCTTTTCATGTTAGGTAAAGGGTTAATGATGGTGTATACCATGTATCAAAAGATTCTGATTGGGGGTTCATGAGAATAATATATTTAAAGAATATCCCTCATATTGCACCCAGTAAAAAGTCCGACTCTAACAGAGAGCCCATATATTGCAATCAAGGGACTTGATTTGAACAAACTGTAATCTGGCCCCTTTAAAGATGCCGTATAGCAAATATCAAAAGATTCTTACCAGTGTATCTCAAGAAGCAGATTTTTAATATTATTCCTCATATTCAACTGTCAGCTCCTCAACATTCTAACGTCGTTCATGCTCTGCTCAAGCAGGGTTACAGCAGTTGAAGACATGGGCACCATCGACGTGCAGTTCACCTTAGCACACGGCGTCATCGTGCTCCCATGTAGGCGACCGGGATAAAGTGCCTCGCCCAAGGATACAATGCGGTTCATCCCGGACGGGGATCGAACTCGGGACTCGGGACCTCTACATAGAAGTCAAACAGTCTAGATGGAGGCATGAACTTTTGAACTATACATCAGTTCACATTTGTTAACTGGTCGAGAGCCAAATTATTTTTGATCACTAAAATTTGTTCACATGTCTTTGCCTTGTTACAATTTATGGCCAATAGGCAAATTATAATGAGGCAAATCCATACAAAAAAAAAAATTTCGCTTGAAAGATATGAAGCGTATCCACTGAATATGTAGCCTTTATGTTATGGCACCTACACTTCAGAGTAAAGCCAAAATATGGGCTTCCGGCACTATACCAGTTAAATATTCCAAATTATTTATTTTATTGGTGTTTAAGGTCACATACTTCTTCACAATGGCTAACCATGACCACAACACGGAGATAAAGTCAACGTCAGTCAATCGTTTATACCCCATGTTGCCTATTTTAGAGGACTCGCACCCCAAGCTTTAGTGACTGGGTCCTATTTTACCAGTGAAACTGAGCTTATTTACCACAGCAAGCAAGCACTGCTTACCATCCCGGGGTTCCCATGGGAGAAATAATATTTCAAATACAAAAATACAAAATCACTGAGGGATGACAGATGATATGCAAGAATTCATAATATAAACAAATTTAAAACAAACTAAGACAAGAAGAATGTTACTAAGGTAACACATGCCCCCCCCCCCCCCCCTTGTGTCCTTCACCTTGCAGATGCGGCGGAAACTATTATACACGACACACCTTCTGACTGTCCTTAACATTTGTAAAAAGTTTAACAATTGTACCATGATTCGTTTCTGAGTTATGGCTGTGACACGAATATTGACCGATTTTTAGTGTGACCTTGAAATGTCACCTTGACCTTGAAGGTACGAACCCGGCTATGGTGTGTGACACATCCTCCCGTTGTCCTTTATAATTGTGTGAAGTTTGATGACTGTAGCCCTAATAGTATTGGAGTTATGCTTAAGACATGATTTGTGACCCTGAACATATGATGGTCAATTGTGACCTTCACACTGCAGATGCGGCGGAAACTATTATACGTGACACACCTTCTGACGGTCCTTACATTTGTAAAAAGTTTAACAATTGTACTATGATGCGTTTCAGAGTTATGGCTGAGACACGAATATTGACCGATTTTTAGGGTGACCTTTCAATGTGACCTTAATGTTTAAGGTACGAACCCGGCTATAGTGTGTGACACATCCTCCCATGGTCCTTTATAATTGTATGAAGTTTGATGACTGTGGCCCTAACAGTTTTCAAGTTATTGGCTCTAACACACACACACACGGACGGACACACGCATGCACACTTCAATCACTATATGCCACCCGACTTAAGTCGGGGGGCATAAAGATGCTTTATCTTGATGGTTCATGGATAGTTGTATAGTCTGTAAAGAAATGTACACACATGCAAGCACATACCATCTACAAGTATACATAAGTTTGGATGGTTTCCAAAGATGCAACTAGAGCCAACCCTCAAGATCTTATGATTCATACAACAAACAATTTCATTTCATTTGACATAAAGTTTAATCAACATAAGAAATAAAATAACAGTGTATGTGTTTTCATACATCAAACTTTTGAAAACTCAAGTGTACTATCATTTTGGTAGTTGGTCATGTTTATTCAGAAAATCTCTTCTGAAACGAGTCTGAAATGTTTAACTGGTTGAGTTCTGATTATTTTTCGTAGTATTAAGGCTATTGAAAAAATCATGTTTCTCAAATATTGAGACAAAACTACAGGCAAGGGAAAACATTTTAAAACAACTTATCCCAATACATCAAACTCTCTGTGGCTAAGCGCTAGGTGTGAGATTGCCCATTTTATCAAAACTTTCAAATCACAAATGAAAGATAGTCCCCAACCTCCTCTCCAATTTTGTAAGGAGGTGCATTTGCACCCACCGCATCCCACTTAGCTACACACCAGCAATCGACCCAAGGGACATTTGAGTTCTCGTCTCGAAATTGAGACTGAAATGTTTAACTGGTTGCCTGCTGAATTATTTTTCGTCGTATTAAGGCAACTGAAAAAAAATCTTGTTTCGCAAATATTCAGAGATAAAACTACAGGCAATGAAAAAACATTTTAAAACAACTTATCCCAAAACATCAAACTCTCTGTGGCTAAGCGCTAGGTGTGAGGTTGCTCATTTTATCAAAACTTTCAAATCACAAATGAGAGATAGTCCCCTCTCCAATTTTGTAAGGCGGTGCATTTGCACCCACTGTATCTCACTCAGCTACGCACCAGCAATCGACCCAAGGACATTTGAGTCCTCGTCCAGAAATTGAAGTTTTCATTATTTATTTATTGGTGTCTAGGGTCAGTTTCAGCATCTATGTCTATTAGTGATTAACCGATAAGGATTTGAGAAGGTCATCTTGTCGATTAGTTGAGCGCACAAACTACCGGTTGTGAGTGCCGATGTCAGATAGTAACACAAAAGGAGTATGTTTAAGAATGCATAGAACAGGGTTTATTTTACAGTAGAGTCAGTACAGTAGTCAGGTTGACTGGTTTGACTTCAAGAGTATGTCAGAATGTGTATTAAAATAACAACACGGCATCAGTGGAAACAAGTTAACAGAGCAGCATCTTTGATCAAAGTTCAAAGAGGCTGCGCTGTTAACTTGTTTCTGCTGATGTCTCATTTCATCGAGTAATCACACAGAATGTGGGGTGTGTATCATGAGCAGCAATCAAGGGGAAGATCAGACCAATCAATGAGATTAGGTCAATCTTGGAATCCTGCCAATCATTGTGGCAACTAATTAAGTTTGTTACTGCTTGTATGAGATTGTTAATCAAACGTAAATACAAACAATTTTGATCAAGTGGTATTCCATGTAACCATCGGCATGGGCCGATGTTCAAACAGCTCTACCGATGGTCAACCAATGGCTTAAAATCGGCTGATGTCAGATGCGATTGCTGAACATTGGTTAATCATTAACCCCTTACCTAACGAATCGCCCACATCCGGCCGCGTAATATGCAAACTGAGCAGTTGGAAAAATTAATTTTTTCAAAAGATTTCAACAAAACCATATCATGTGACCCCTCATTGGAATGAGCTCATTGAGCTCATTCCAATGGGGGATCACATGATATGGTTTTGTTGAATTTTTTTGAAAAATTAAAAAAAATGATATTTAAAATAATAAATGTTGATATCGTCTGCGATGGGTAAAGGGTTTATGGCTATCTCATTACCACTACATAGGAATGACATCATATTTTGCCAATCATTTATACCTATGCTGCCCATTTTCAAGATGTTGATTCTGGGTCCAGTTTTACCAGTAAAGCAGGATTTTACAGCAGAAAACAAGCCCTGCTCCACTTCCCAGGGTCACCATGGGGCCGGGGGAAAATCATTTTTAGTAACAGCAATGGGATTGTGAGAGAGTTATTATATTGCAAGTGAACGTTTTTCCATTTTATATCAATTTCAGAGCATTCCAAAACTTTGGAAAAAAGAACTGAATTGGGAGAAGATGGGTTGTCATTAAATAAAAGGTGGGCCATGAATCTTTTAGTTTTCATGTTTTTAGCAAAACAACTGTCAGAATATCTGACTGAAAATACAGAGATTGGATATTAGCTGTCAAGTGAATAAAGTACATGGTTCCTGCAGGCATTTCAAGGCTGTTTCTCGATATATTTCAGCATTTTCATGGCCCTGCCTTCACTCGTCCGGGGTTCATACACTCAAGGACATAAAAAATTCAAGGATATTTCAAGGACATATTACAATTTTTCAAGGTGCAGTTTTCTGACGGAATGTCAGTTTTACAAAACATCCTACCTTCTTAACTCTTAAGCCACGAAGTGTCTTTACAATATTTTTCATCAAATCTAGTCATGGCTGCTGTGAAGCAGCCATGACAAAATTTGATGAAATATTCATTTGAATTTAAGAAAACCTTTGGTAAAAAAAATCCATTCAATTTTCAGAGAAATGAAAGTGTCAATGACACTGTAGCTCAACTTGTTAAGACATGTACATGTATAGTATGTGACACAGCAATGACAAACATCTAGGTAATGACCTGATAACAACGGTACGTATAAAGTATTGTAATGGTCTGTACATAAATACTGACCGTAGCCTGTAACAAATGTATAGGTAAAGTATTGTAAAGGTGGGTGACAGTCTGATGCTAAACTAGAAAAGAAATCTTTGAGTCCCAGAGTGGGTCTGACTGAACCCCAAAATATTTGTTCTCATAGTACAGTGATAACAAAGGCACCCCAAAACACACTCGTTCCTGTCCCAAGGTGAAAACAAGGGTACCCAAGAAGTTTCATGAAGATCAGTTCATAAATACGAGCTGTATAGAAGTTGTGACAAAAAACTGATTGGACCTAATTTTGGTACAAAATGGCCACTGGCAGCCAACTTGAATTTTGGACCACACCCAGAAAAACTCGTTCTCGTCCCAAGGTGACAACAAAGGTACCCAAGAAGTTTCGTGAAAATCGGTTGTTAAATACAGCCTCTAGCCCGAGCCGTATTGACATGTGCACTTACAGTGTATAAGTAGCACTGAGTAAATCAAAGTTCATCTAATTTGCATAATTTCTGCACGAGAAAAAAACCTGTACTATATGTTATGTATTCCATTTTACTAAACATTCCTACAAAAATTTATTCAAATCAGAACTTTCATACAGAAGTTCTGAACAAAAGACTGATTGCACTAATTTTGGTACAAAATGGCTGCTGGTGGCCATCTTGAATTTTGGACCACACCTAAAAACACTCGTTCTCATCCCACGGTGATAACAAAGGTCCCCAAGAAGTTTCGTAAAGATCGGTTCATAAATACGGCCTCTAGCCTGAGCCGTATAGAAGTTGTGTACAAAAAACTGATTAGACCTAATTTCGGTATGAAATGGCCACTGGCAGCCATCTTGAATTTTGGACCGCACTCAGAAACACTCGTTCTCATCCCAAGGTGATAACAGAGGTACCCAAGAAGTTTTGTGAAGATCGGTTGATAAATACAGCCTCTAGCCCGAGCCGTATTGACATGTGCACTTACTGTGTGTAAGTAGCACTGAAAAAATCAAAGTTCATCTAATTTGCATAATTTCTGCACGAGAAAAAACCCGTATTATATGTGATGTATCCCATGGTACTAAACATTCACACAAAAAATTATTCAAGTCAGCACTTTCATATGGAAGTTCTGTGCAAAAATCTGATTGCACCTAATTTTGTACAAAATAACTGCCATCGGCCATCTTGAATTTCGAACCGCACCCAAAAACACTCGTTCTTGTCCCACGGTGATACCAAAAGTACCCAAGAAGTTTCGTAAAGATCGGTTCATAAATGCGGCCTCTAGCCCGAGCTGTATTGGCATTTGCACTTACAGTGCTGAAAGTAACACGAAATACATCAAAGTTAGTCTAATTTGCATAATTTACGTACGAGAAAAAAAACCCGTATTATATGTGATGTATCCCATGGTACTAAACATTCATACAAAAAATTATTCAAATCAGCGCTTTCATATGGAAATTCTGTACAAAAAACAGATTTCTACATCGTCGGTACAAAATGGCGGCTGGCGGCCAACTTGAATTTCGGATAGGACCCCAAAACACTCGTTCTCGTCCCACAGTCATAACAAAGGTACCCAAGAAGTTTCGTAAACACCGGTTAATAAATACGGCCTCTAGCCCGAGCCGTATCGAATTGTTGAGGGACAGACGGACAACTGACCATGGCATAAGCTCAAATTTGGCTTCGCCAAAGTTGAGTTAAAAATCAAGGTCAGTCAATCCTTTATACCCCATGTTGCCTATTTTAGAGGACTCGCACCCCAAGCATATTAGTGACTGGGTCCTATTTTACCAGTGAAACAGAGCTTATTTACCGCAGTAAACAAGCATTGCTTCACTTACTGTGGGGATCCCATGGGGGAAATAATATTTCAAATACAAAATCACTGAGGGATGACAGATGATATGCAAGAATTCATAATATAAACAAATATAAAACAAATTAAGAAAATGCTTTATCTTGAAGTTTCATGGATAGTTGTATAGTCTGTAAAGAAATAAACACACATGCAAGCACATACCATCCACAAGTATACATAAGTTTGGATGGTTTCCAAAGATGCAACTAGAGCCAACCCTCAAGATCTTATGATTCATACAACAAACAATTTCATTTCATTTGACATAAAGTTTAATCAACATAAGAAATAAAATAACAGTGTATGTGTTTTCATACATCAAACTTTTGAAAACTCAAGTGTACTATCATTTTGGTAGTTGGTCATGTTTATTCAGAAAATCTCTTCTGAAACGAGTCTGAAATGTTTAACTGGTTGAGTTCTGATTATTTTTCGTAGTATTAAGGCTATTGAAAAAATCATGTTTCTCAAATATTGAGACAAAACTACAGGCAAGGGAAAACATTTTAAAACAACTTATCCCAATACATCAAACTCTCTGTGGCTAAGCGCTAGGTGTGAGATTGCCCATTTTATCAAAACTTTCAAATCACAAATGAAAGATAGTCCCCAACCTCCTCTCCAATTTTGTAAGGAGGTGCATTTGCACCCACCGCATCCCACTTAGCTACACACCAGCAATCGACCCAAGGGACATTTGAGTTCTCTCGTCTCGAAATTGAGACTGAAATGTTTAACTGGTTGCCTGCTGAATTATTTTTCGTCGTATTAAGGCAACTGAAAAAAAATCTTGTTTCGCAAATATTCAGAGATAAAACTACAGGCAATGAAAAAACATTTTAAAACAACTTATCCCAAAACATCAAACTCTCTGTGGCTAAGCGCTAGGTGTGAGGCTGCTCATTTTATCAAAACTTTCAAATCACAAATGAGAGATAGTCCCCTCTCCAATTTTGTAAGGAGGTGCATTTGCTGCACACAATGCATCTCACTTACATACACACCAGCAATCGACCCAAGGATATTTGAGTTCTCGTCCAGAAATTGAAATTTTCATTATTTATTTATTGGTGTCTAGGGTCAGTTTCAGTATCTATGGCTATTAGTGATTAACCAATAAGGATTTGAGACTGTCATCTCCTTGTCGATTAGTTGAGCGCACAATCAACCAGTTGTGAGTCCGATGTCAGATAGTAACAACCAAAAGGAGTATGTTTAAGAATGCATAGAACAGGGTTTATTTTACAGTAGAGTCAGTACAGTAGTCAGATTGACTGGTTTGACTTCAAGAGTATGTCAGAATGTGTATTAAAATAAAAACACGGCATCAGTGGAATCAAGTTAACAGAGCAGTGGCTTTTGAGCAAAGATGCTGCACTGTTAATTTGTTTCTGCTGATGTCACATTCATCAAGTAATCACACAACATGTGGGGTGTGTATCATGAGCAGCAATCAACGGGAAGATTAGACCAATCAATGAGATTAGGTCAATCTTGGAATCCTGCCAATCATTGTGGCAACTTATTAAGTTTGTTACTGCTTGTATGAGATTGTTAATCAAACGTAAATACAAACAATTTTGATTGAGTGTTGTTTCATGTAACCTTCGGCATGGACCGATGTTCAAACACCTCTACCGATCGTCAACTGAAGTCTTAAAATCGGCCGATGTCAGATGCGATTGCAAAACATCAGTTAATCATTAATGGCTATCTCATTACCACTACATAGGAATGACATCATATTTTGCCAATCATTTATACCTATGCTGCCCATTTTCAAGGTGTTCATTCTGGGTCCTGTTTTACCAGTAAAGCAGGATTTTACAGCAGAAAACAAGACCTGCTCCACTTCCCAGGGTCACCATGGGCCGGGGGAAAATCATTTTTATTAACAGCAATGGGATAGTGAGAGAGTTATTATATTGCAGGTGAACGTTTTTCTATTTTACAATACATGAATTTCAGAGCATTCCAAAACTTTGGAAAAAAGAACTTAATTGGGAGAAGATGGGTTGTCATAAAATAAAAGGTGGGCCATGAATCTTTTAGTTTTCATGTTTTTAGCAAAATAGCTGTCAGAATATCTGACTGAAAATACAGAGATGGGATATTAGCTGTCAAGTGTAAAAGAACAGGGTTCCTGCAGGCATTTCAAGGCTGTTTCTCTATTTATTTCAGCATTTTCATGGCCCTACCTTCACTAGTTCAGGGTTCATACACTCAAGGACATAAAAAATTCCAAGGATATTTCAAACACATAATACAATTTTTCAAGGTGCAGTTTTCTGATGGAATGTCAGTTTTACAAAACATCCTACCTACTTAACTCTTAAGCCACGATGTGTCTTTACGATATTTTTCATCATATCTAGTCATGGCTGCTGTGAAGCAGCCATGACAAAATTTGATGAAATGTTCATTTAAATTTAACTTAAGAAAACCTTTAGTAAAAAAAAATCCATTCAATTTTCAGAGAAATGAAAGTGTCAATGACACTGTAGCTCAACTTGTTAAGACATGTACATGTATAGTATGTGACACAGCAATGACAAACATCTAGGTAATGACCTGCTAACAAAGGTACATATAAAGTATTGTAACGGTCTGTACATAAATACTGACTGTACCCTGTAAAAATGTATAGGTAAAGTATTGTAAAGGGGGGTGACAGTCTGATGCTAAATTAAAAAGAAATATTGAGTCCCAAAGTGGTCTGACTGAACCCCAAAATATTTGTTCTCATAGCACAGTGATAACAAAGGCACCCCGAAACACACTCGTTCCTGTCCCAAGGTGAAAACAAAGGTATCCAAGAAGTTTTGTGGAAGATCAATTCATAAATTTATACAAGCTGTATAAAAGTTGTGACAAAAAACTGATTGGACCTAATTTCGGTACAAAATGGCAACTGGCAGCCATCTTGAATTTTGGACCACACTCAGAAACCCTCCTTCTCGTCCCAAGGTGATAACAAAGGTACCCAAGAAGTTTCGTGATGATCAGTTGATAAATACTGCCTCTAGCCTGAGCCGTATCATGTGCACTTACAGTGTATACGTAGCACTGAATAAATCAAAGTTCATCTAATTTGCAAAATTTCTGCACGAGAAAAAAACCTGTACTATATGTGATGTATTCCATGTTACTAAACATTCATACAAAAAATAGAAGTTGTGTACAAAAAACTGATTAGACCTAATTTCGGTACAAAATGGCCACTGGCAGCCATCTTGAATTTTGGACCGCACCTAGAAACACTCGTTCTCGTCCCAAGGTGATAACAAAGGTACCCAAGACATTTCGTGAAGATCGGTTCATAAATACAGACTCTAGCCCGAACCGTATTGACATTTGTACTTACTGTGTGTGAGTAGCACTGAAAAAATCAAAGTTCATCTAATTTGCATAATTTCTGCACGAGAAAAAAACCTGTATTATTTGTGATGTATCCCATGGTACTAAACATTCACACAAAAAATTATTCAAATCGGCGCTTTCATATGGAAGTTCTGTGCAAAAATCTGATTGCACCTAATTTTGTACAAAATGTCTGTCATCGGCCATATTGAATTTCGGACTGGACCCAAAAACACTCGTTCTCATCCCACGGTGATACCAAAGGTACCAAAGAAGTTTTGTAAAGATTGGTTCATAAATACGGCCTCTAGCCCGAGCTGTATTGGCATTTGCAGCTACAGTGCTGAAAGTAACACTAAATAATTCAAAGTTAGTCTAATTTGCATAATTTACGCACGAGAAAAAATGTGATGTATCCCATGGTACTAAACATTCATACAAAAAATTATTGAAATCAGAGCTGTCATATGGAAGTTCTGCGCAAAAATCGGATTGCACCTAATTTTGTACAAAATGGCTGCCAGCGTCCTTGAATTTCAGACCGGACCCCAAAACACTCGTTCTCGTCCCACGGTGATAATAAAGGTACCCAAGAAGTTTTGTAAAGATCGGTTCATAAATACGGCCTCTAGCACTAGCTGTATTGGCATTTGCATTTACAGTGCTGAAAGTAACACTAAATAAATCAAAGTTAGTCTAATTTGAATAATTTACGCACGAGAAAAAATGTGATGTATCCCATGGTACTAAACATTCATACAAAAAATAATTCAAATCAGCGCTTTCATATGGAAGTTCTGGGCAAAAGTCTGATTGCACCTAATTTTGTACAAAATGGCTGCCAGCGGCCAACTTGAATTTCAGATCGGACCCCAAAACACTTGTTCTCATCCCACGGTCATAACAAAGGTACCCAAGAAGTTTCGTAAAGATCGGTTCATAAATACGGCCTCTAGCTCGAGCCGTATTGAATTGTTGGCAGACAGGCGGCCAGACGGGTGAATGGCCATGGCATAAGCTCAAATTTGGCTTTGCCAAAGTTGAGCTAAAAATTGGATTAAATGTGTCCAAATTATACTTATTGCAGGAACAGCATAAATCTTGTCTTGGGTGGGAAAAACCCGCCACAGCATGTAAGGAGTCTGTGAACTTTCACCCATGGATGAAACACCCAATATCGTTATTACCAAAAATAACACTACTTTGTACTTGTCCAGTTTACCCAGTCTTGTATGAATCACCCATTTCCCATACATCATAAATTTATTTATATTATTTTTTATATCAAATAACATAAGTTTATAATTAACGCTAATCACAGAGGCTACAGCACTGTGAAGAGAAATTGAAGGACTTTCAAGGAGTCTATTTGATTTTCAAGGACTTTCCAAGGACATTTTCGGTATTTTCAAAATTCAAAGAGTATTACTATTAATTTACTAAAATTCAAGGCCTTTTCAAGGATGTATGAACTCTGTAGTCCTAACTAGGACCTGTGGTCATTATGCCCTTGTCCCACTTCCCTTGTGGAGGGAGTAATGACCAGGTATTTGTCAGGACTGCCTTCATGAACGCTGGCACGATATTCCCACCTTTCATTTCCATTTATTTATTTATTGGTGTTTAAGGTCATATACTTACACACAATGGCTAATCGTGACCGAGACAGTTTTACGGGTGGAGGAAGCCGGAGTAGCCAGAGAGAACCACCGAACATCTACGAGCAACTGTCAGCTCCTCAACATTCTAATGCCGTTCATGCTCCGCTCAAGCAGGGTTACAGCAGTTGAAGACATGAGCACCATCGACGTGCAGTATGCCTTAGTACACGGCATCATTGTTCTCCCATGTAGGCGACTGGGATAAAGTGCCTTGCCCAAGGACACAATGTGGGTTATCCTTGACAGGGATCGAACTCGGGACCTCTAGCATATTAGTCCAACAGTCTAGATGGAGGCATGAACTTTTGCACTTTGCAAACTATTCATCAGTTCACATTTGTTAATTGGTCGAGTGCTAAATTGTTTTTGATCACTAAAATTTGTTCAAGTCTTTGCCTTGTTACAATTTAAGGCAGAGTGCCAATACTCTCCCATCAATTATAATGAGGCAAATCCATACAAATAATTTCACTTGAAAAATATGAAGCATATCCACTGAATATGTAGCCTTCATGTTATGGTACCTACAATTCAGAGTAAAGCCCAAATATGGGCTTCCGGCACTATACCAGTTAAATATTCCAAATTATTTATTTTATTGGTGTTTAAGGTCACATACTTCTTCACAATGGCTAACCATGACAACACGGAGATCAAGTCAAGGTCAGTCAATCGTTTATACCCCATGTTGCCTATTTTAGAGGACTCGCACCCCAAGCATTAGTGACTGGGTCCTATTTTACAAGTGAAACAGAGCTTATTTACCACTGTAAGCAAGCACTGCTTCACATCCGTGGGTTCCCATGGGAGAAATAATATTTCAAATACAAAAATACAAAATCACTGAGGGATGACAGATGATATGCAAGAATTCATAAGATAAACAAATTTGAAACAAATTAAGAAAATGCTTTATCTTGAAGTTTCATGGATAGTTGTATAGTCTGTAAAGAAATGTACACACATGCAAGCACATACCATCCACAAGTATAGTTTGGCTGCTTTCCAAAGATGCCAACTAGAGCCAACCCTCAAAATCTTATGATTCACACAACAATTTCATTTCATTTGACATATTTATTTATTTATTGATGGTTACGGTCACATATTTCTGCACAATGGCTAATCATGACCACGACAGTTTTACAGGTGGAGGATGCCGGAGTACCCAGAGAGAACCACCGAGCAACTGTCAGCTCCCCAACATACTAACTCCACACAAGCAGGGTTAGCATTGGTTGAAGACAAGGTGCACCATTGACGTGCAGTACGTCTTAGTACACAGCGTCACCATGCCCCCACATGGGCAAAGGGGGTGACGTGTCTTGCCCAAGGACACAACGATTTCATTTGACATAAATTTTAATCAACATAAGAAATAAAATAACAGTGTATGTGTTTTCATACATCAAACTTTCAAAAACTCAAGCGTACTGATCATTTTGGTAGTTGGTCATGTTTATTCAGAAAATCTCTTTTGAAACAAGTCTGCAATGCTTAACTGGTTGAGTGCTGAATTATTTTTCGTCATATTACGGCAACTGAAAAAAAAATCTTGTTTCTCAAATATTCAGAGATAAAACTACAGGCAATGAAAAACATTTTAAAACAACATATCCCGAAACATGAAACTCTCTGTGGCTAAGCGCTAGGTGTGAGGTTGCCCATTTTATCAAAACTTTCAAATCACAAATGAGAGATAGTCCCCTCTCCAATTTTGTAAGGAGGTGCATTTGCACTCGTCCAGAAATTGAAATTTTCATTATTTATTTATTGGTGTCTAGGGTCAGTTTCAGCATCCATGGCTATTAGTGATTAACCGATAAGGATTTGAGACCATCATCTCCTTGTCGATTAGTTGAGCACACAATCTACCGGGTGTGAGTGCTGGTGTCAGATAGTAACAACCAAAAGGAGTATGTTTAAGAATGCATAGAACAGGGTTTATTTTACAGTAGAGTCAGTACAGTAGTCAGGTTGACTAGTTTGACTTCAAGAGTATGTCAGAATGTGTATTAAAATAACAACACGGCATCAGTGGAAACAAGTTAACAGAGCAGCGTCTTTGATCAAACTTAACTTGTTTTTGCTGATGTCTCATTGCATTGAGTAATCACACAGCATGTGGGGTGTGTATCATGAGCAGCAATCAAGGGGAAGATCAGACCAATCAATGAGATTAGGTCAATCTTGGAATCCTGCCAATCATTGTGGCAACTAATTAAGTTTGTTACTGCTTGTATGAGATTGTTAATCAAACGTAAATACAAACAATTTTGATTGAGTGGTGTTCCATGTAACCATCGGCATGGACCGATGTTCAAACACCTCTACCGATCACCAACAGATGGCTTAAAATCGGCCGATGTCAGATGCGATTGCCAAACATCAGTTAATCATTAATGGCTATCTCATTACCACTACATAGGAATGACATCATATTTTGCCAATCATTTATACCTATGCTGCCCATTTTCAAGGTGTTCATTCTGGGTCCTGTTTTACCAGTAAAGCAGGATTTTACAGCAGAAAACAAGCCCTGCTCCACTTCACAGGTTCACCATGGGGCCAGGGGAAAATCATTTTTAGTAACAGCAATGGGATTGTGAGAGAGTTATTACATTACAGGTGAACGTTTTTCTATTTTATATGAATTTCAGAGCATTTCAAAACTTTGGAAAAAATAGGCCGATGAAATTGTCAGATGTGTACCCATACGCACAACTAGTAGAAAGCTGTATGACGGAGGACCACCACGGATGCCGACATTATGTACACCATACATGGTATGGGTACATATAGAAATGGATTGGAGTCTTGAGTGTCTAATTTGATGGATAAAGGGTTAATATCTCCGGATCAAATTATCAGATTTACATAACAAACTATACAGCACAGCACATCAGTAACCTAAATACATATATAAAGTAACATGACAATCGGATTGATATTTTTTGAGTTATCTCATGCCAAAGGAATTGGAGGAATTTTCAATTTGAAGGATAAAGGGTTAATATCTCAGGATTAAATTATCAGATTTACACCAAAAACTATACAGCTCGGCACATAAGTAACCTGAACACAAATATAAAGTAACTTGACAATCTAAGCAATATATTTCAAGTTATCGAATGCCAAAGGGATTGGAGGAATTTTCAATTTGAAGGATAAAGGGTTAATATCTCAGGATTAAATATCAGATTTACAAAACTATACAGCTCGGCACATAAGTAACCTGAACACAAATATAAAGTAACTTAACAATCCAAGCAATATTTTTCAAGTTATCGAATGCCAAAGAAATGGATACTGACGCTGGATGGAGAGAGAGACAGACAGACGGACGGACAGACGGACGGACGGACAGACAGACAGACAGACGGACAAAGGATGGACGAACGACGGATGGCAACCCCAGATGCCGGCATTATGTGTATCATACATAGTATGGGTACACGTAAAAAGAACTGAATTGGGAGAAGATGAGTTGTCAATAAATAAAAGGTGGGCCATGAATCTTTTAGTTTTCATGTTTTTAGCAAAACAACTGTCAGAAAATCTGACTGAAAATACCGAGATGGGATATTAGCTGTCAAGTGTATAAAGTACAGGGTTCCTGTAGGCATTTCAAGGCTGTTTCTCTATTTATTTCAGCATTTTCATGGCCCTACCTTCACTAGTTCAGGGTTCATACACTCAAGGACATAAAAAATTCAAGGATATTTCAAGGACATATTACAATTTTTCAGGGTGCAGTTTTCTGATGGAATATCAGTTTTACAAAACATCCTACCTACTTAACTCTTAAGCCATGAAGTGTCTTTACGATATTTTTCATCAAATCTAGTCATGGCTGCTGTGAAGTAGCCATGACTAGATTTGATGAAATATTCATTTAAATTTAACTTAAGAAACCTTTGGTAAAAAAATCCATTCAATTTTCAGAGAAGAAATTAGATAAAATGTGCCAAAATTATACTTATTTCAGGAGCAGGTAAATCTTGTCTTGGGCGGGGAAAACCTGCCAGAAGAATGTAAGGAATCTATGCACTTTCCACCATGGATGAAACAATATCGTTATTGCCAAAAATAACACTACATTGTACTTGACCAGTTTACCCAGTCTTGTATGAATCACCCATTTCCCATTTATTATACATCATAAATTTATTTATATTATTTTTTATATCAAATAACATAAGTTTATAATTAACACTAATCACAGGGGCTACAGCACTGTGAAGAGAAATTCAAGGACTTTCAAGGAGTCTATTTGATTTTCAAGGACTTTCCAAGGACATTTTCTGTATTTTCAAAATTCAAAGAGTATTACTATTAATCTACTAAAATTCAAGGCCTTTTCAAGGATGTATGAACTCTGCAGTCCTAACTAGGACCTGTGGTCATTATGCCCTTGACCCACTTCCCTTGTGGAGTGAGTAATGACCATGTATTTGTTAGGACTGCCTTCATGAACTCTGGCACATAAAACTATATAGTTATGATTACAAGCCTTGTCAGGATTTTCAAGGTCCTGCCTTCACTAGTCCTAACTAGAACATTTGATCATTGTCTCCTCCTCCTACATCCACACAAGGGAAGTGGGATGAGGTGGTAATGACTGGAAGGTCCTTGCTAGGACAGCCTTCACAAACTCTGGCATAGAAATAGACAGAATGTGATGTGTGTTTGAATCGGTGGGTGCTTTATATACGGCTCTCGCAAAATATGACTACGCCATTCCAACTAGTTATGTAACACACCCACCAATTCAAACACACATCACATTCTGTGTTTAGTACACATCCCAGGCATTAAAATTCAGTTAAATAAACAAATTTCAATACTGGTGTTTAAACCCAAAGGTGAAGAGTTGGTTTGTTTTGCTTGAAGGTTTAGTGATGAAATGGGTCAGTAAAAAATCCAAACAACCTTGTTTGGGGAACAGTCTAAATTACGTTTGTTATCTTTTATATTGGGCGTGTTTGTCGAAATTCGTATCGCTGTTTCTCTTCAGCCGGTGTCCATTCATGCCTAACAATTTGGTGGCTATTACCGATAGTAAAAATAGAAGTACAAATTTGGGCAAATTTGCAAATCAACTGAGAGAAACCTTTTCAAAACAAGTTCGAAGCATGACAGGATGTTCGAGGGTTCACCGAAATAAACTTGACCAATTTAGATACATGAGGATCCACAGACGAGACAACCATGGGACTAGGTTAATATGGCTGGAAATGATTGCTTTTTAATATTATCTCATTTTTGATTAACTAATTTTTTGTGAACCTACTTTATTTAACTTTGGACGTTTCGCTTTCATACTACATGACAATCAAAAACTGTATAACGAAATTTGGAAATTTCTCGAAGCGTAACTAATGACTGGACAGCAAAGGATCTGGTATAAACAATGCTGGAAAAAAAGTCCCGGCTTCTATATCACCAGTAGAATACAGAAACATTTATATCATAGCAGCAATTCCATTAAATACAAGGGTTTAAAGTTTAATGGATGCGTAATAAAACTATTTATTACACCCCTAACGTCTAATTATAATAGGAATCAGTAAAAAATAAATTGCGTTCTCCCCTCACTAGTGAGATCAAACACCTCGGTGATTAACATTCCGTGTGAAATTGAAATTTACAAATGAATTTTCACAAGCGCAAAACAAAAGTTGTTCTCGCTCCACTAGTCTCCACTAGTGAGTGTAACAAGACGCAGCAGATCATGATGGAATGCCAAAATGTATTAATGCGCGATCGAAATTTTTCGGGTTAAAGCGCTGATAGAGTTATCTAAACTTTTCGGTGTTTCACTGTTTCAGAATTAAATTGTTGAATTATTTCAATTCAATGTTGAAGAATTATTACTGAAGTGAAAATGAAGTAGAAATTTCATTTTATTGAATTTGTTTGTGGCTAAAAATTACGTCAATTCATCAACAATCCCGAAAACTATTTTGTGTGGATGTACACAACATCCAATGTGATCTGTGTCAGCGTAAACAGCGATCAGCTGATTGTGTAAACAGATTTCTTGCGTGGTTTGGGCGTCGGTTTGGATCGTTTCAGTTGAAGCTTCAAATGAAAGGGGTATAATAAAAAGAAAATCTAATGTTTTCTTGTGAATAGCGGGATTAAACTCATTCGTGAGTGAGAGAATTTGTATTTTCACCTGCAGCAAGCTGCTCGTGAAAATACGAATTCTCTCACTCACTCATGAGATAAATTCCGGTATTCACAAGAAAACATTAGTTATCATCTATATAGTTATGATTATGTGCATCATCAGTGTTTTTATTTTGTGAATATTCAGGGCTTTTCAAGGCCTCTTGACACATTTTCCAGGACTCCAAGGCACTGGATGACCCTTAAGTCAAATTTAAGGCTATTCCGCGAATCCAATACCCCACAGAAACCCTGAAGTAACCATAACATTCAAAAATAGTTTGGGGATACTCAAAAAATAACCTGATACAAATCTTTAATTTCGACTAGTACAGCTAGGGTGGAGCCCAAAATGAGCATGCCCCTAAAGAGAACCCCAAAATTGACCTACAAATGTCCCTTAACTTGAACAAACTTTAATCTTCACCACCAAGTTCCATACCAAATATCAAGGCATTCTCTCGGGTGGTTCATGAGAAGGTTTTCAATGATTTTTAGGCTCGTTGGGCATTAACCCTTTACCCAACGAATCGGTCGCATCCGCCTGCGTAATATGCAAATTCAGCCGTTGAAAAAATATCATTTTTCAACAAAACCATATCATGTGACCCCTCGTTGGAACGATTTAAAATAATAAATTTTGATATCGTCTGCGTTGGGTAAAGGGTTAAAGGGTATACTCCAAAGATGGTCTGTGTCAGATGTGTTTGAATTTGGTCAAGTGGTTATGAAGACAAGTTTCAAGAATTAACGGATGTCACATGACTGATATCAAGTGATGGCAATAGCTCCCGCTAACTTTTAGTTACGTGAGCTAAAAATGAACTCCTTTATAAACAATGAACTGGTTCAAAATTTCCTTTTGGATGTTGGTCTTCAAACATTATTATTATTATTCACCATATATATTTCTTGCCAGCATACTAAAATTGTTTTGATTCATTGAAAAAACAAAAAATAACATAACAGTGGAGCTCACTTTATTGGATATCTCTTAATTTAATAACCCTGTTAATTGAATATAATTTCAAAACACAAAACCATTTACCATACAATCAGTGCAAATTTGACTTGTTAACCCTTTACCCAACGAATCGCCCGCATCCACCCGCATAATATGCAAATTCAGCAGTTGAAAAAATATTATATTTCAAAACGTTTCAACAAAACCATATCATGTGACCCCTCGTTGGAACGAGCTCGTGGAGCTCGTTCCAACGAGAGGTCACATGATATGGTTTTGTATAAATTTTTTGAAAAATTAAAAAAAATATTTAAAATAATAAATTTTGATATCGTCTGCGTTGGGTAAAGGGTTAATTGAATATAGATTATTGAGTAAACTCCTGTTAATTGAATAAAAAATCTTGTAATATCTCGAGAATTTACCCTGACAATCACTGACTTCTCCTTGTTTACTGACCTATTTGGCTTCAGGACATCCAGTACAGGTATTTAATTATTATATCTTGTTTAACTGAGCTCCATGAGCTGTGTCAAACAAGATATGACAGACTAAAAGCACAGATTAATCCACGAATACAGCTAAGTGTCCACATCCATGTTAATTGAACACTTGAATAATTTTAACTGGCATAAAAGCTATTCAATTAACAGGGTTCCACTGTATAAGGTTTAATTTACATGATACAGATAAAACCAAGAGAGAGAGAGAGAGAGAAGAATGAGAGGAGCAAGGGAACATACCTGGCAGACAACACCACATTTGAGGTTTGCAGAAAAGAACCAAGAAAACTTTGAACTTTTCCTGTAATTTCCAAAAAGAAAGTGGCTGTCAAGCTTATATGAGAGAAGTACACAGAAATTGTTCAGTTTGTAGAAAAGCACCAATAAAACTTTGCACTTTTCCTGTAATTTCCATAAAGAAAGTGGCTGTAAAATTTGCATTAGAGAAACTCACAGTAATTGTTCAGTTTGTAGAAATGCACCAAGAAAACTTTGAACTTTTCCTGTAATTTCAAAGTGGCTGTCAAATTTGCATTAGAGAAACTCACAGTAATTGTTCAGTTTGTAGAAATGCACCAAGAAAACTTTGAACTTTTCCTGCAATTTCAAAGTGGCTGTAAAATTTGCATTAAGAGAAACTCACAGTAATTGTTCAGTTTGTAGAAATACACCAAGAAAACTTTGAACTTTTCCTGTAATTTCCATAAAGAAAGTGGCTGTAAAACATTTATGAAAAAAACACAGAAATTGTTTCGATTGATCGTGATGGTTGCTAAAAAAAAAGATTTTAATTCTTATATGAAACAAGTCTAATGGCTTCAAACAGACAGAGATGACGGAGAAGAATTGAAAAATCATTTGGACAAAGTTAACTTCCTTTGGACTATGTTAACTTCCTTCTGGAGTTGCACAAAATAAAAACTGAAAATATTTTCAAGGAAATCAAGTTGTTAAAGCTGAGAAAAAATGTCTTGTAAAACTTCAAAATATTAGTAAAGATGAACTGTCTCGAATTCATTCTTCATTTGACAAATATCTTGCTCTGAAGGAAAAAGTAAGAAATGTTACATATGACTGCTGTATATAATTAAGAAACTTGGGCCTTAACCTCTAAGGGCCTAATTCCGACATAGATAACTTTTGGATGCCATGGAACAGGTGCCCAAACTTGCTTTATTTGGGTAAACTGAAAGTTAAAAAATTTATAGTAATTTATATATTTTTTATACTTACCAATGACCCAGACATAGCTGGTGCTAACTCTTAAAATATAGGGCCAAACACAAATTTTGCCCCCCAATCCCCAAAATTTGCATCTAAAACCAAAGAAAACATGTCCTGAATGGCCCTCCACACTTCACCTCCACTGCACATGCGCAGTGTCAAGGACGTTCCGAAATTGGCGCCATTAATCATTCTAATAACCAGTGCCTGGTAAGCGCTATGTACTCAGCGGGGAGGTAAGAGTTCCCAACTCCTGGGAGGGCCATACCCGTCTGAGTCATTAGTAAGTATAAAAAATATATAAATTACTATAAATTTTTTAACATTTTTATACTGTACCAATGACCCAGACATAGCTGAATAGTAAAAAGGCTGGAGGGCCAAGGACATAGAGCAAGATGGAATACGCTCAATTATATAAAATAGAGTCATCCCCTCTAGGGAAAAAGAAGTATTAGGCCTTACATGTATCTTTCTTATTTATGATAATTTAGAAAGATACAACACCTTCCAAAATTGAGCATCATACATCCATGTACTCCATTAATATCTAGTATAATCCTTATACTAATAATTTTTAAAGTAAGCCAATAAATAAAGTAAGTCTAGAGAATAGAGACTCTTTATACTCCTTAAAAGTGTCTGAGGATTGCATAATCATGTCCGTTGACACGTGCTATATTCAAAAGCTGTACTTTAAAAACTAAGACTTGAATGAATTTTTAAAACATAAACTTCTCACTAAACAACCATCCCAATAACAGCTCAGAATTACTAACTCCGGAGGAGGTATCCCCTTGTTTTCATAGTAAAACAGGTGACCCAAGGGAACACCCTCCCCCCCCCCCCCCCTTTTTCTTGCCCTGGGTCAAATAGCCCAGAGCGAAGAGGGCAGCAGAACGGAGTCACTGCCGAAACAGACAGCCTACCTAGCTATAGTAGCAACTGTTAAGTGAATGACATTCTGAGCAGTAGATAATAGACCTAACAATAGAGGCCTCCAGAAATGGACTCAATATTTCTGAGAAAAAAAATTCATGAATGTGGATGGCTGAGCACAATGAGCAGCCTTCAAAAATCTATAATAGCGACACTATTAATGTAAGCCCAAGATGTAGAAGAGCTCTTACTTCATGAGCCGAAATCTCAAACACAACTGCTGAGTCAAAGATATACCATAAGCAGTATCGATAGTTAATTGAATCCATTAGCAATAGAATGGAGCGTAACGTCCTTCTAATAGGCATCAAAGACAGAAGAAGTTTACGCCCGTAGTAATAAACAGATATCTGTTTATAAATACATAAACTCTAACCGGACAGAGTAAAGGCCTATGCCCGTACGAAGACGGAAGGACCTTAATAACAATAGGTTCCGGATATTAGGAGCCTAACTCTTATGTAAAAATCCAACCTAAATAGTAAAGGAAGTAGTGATTCCGAAACTACGAAAGTGAAAATCATCCACCGATAGTGCATGAAACTCACTGACTCTTCAGTAAAACAGAAGCCAACAGAATTACTGTCTAAAAGGTCAGAATTTGAAAACTACTGTTTCCAGAGGCTCAAATGATTACTTAGCTAAATAAGAACCGAAGTTAAATTCCATATAGGAATTTAATCTAATGATTCTAAGTCTATTTATCAAAAAGTTACTAACTGACTTAGATAAAGAGACATAAGACTCAATTGTAAACTATCATAGAGTGCATAGGTATGAGGTAACATAAACCTATAACCTTAATAATAACAGGCTGCAGTAGATCTTGTCAAACAAGTATACTAAAAAGTTGCAATGAGTAGTATGGAGGGATCAACAATATGAACATAGTGATCCCTACACCAACGACAGAAGAGCCTCCACTTTAGCCGCATAGAATAGCGAAGAAGAGGATCTCCTATAGTAAGAAATCGCGTCCAAAGCTCGTCCAGTACAATGCTTACAATGCAATACGGACCACACAACAGAATACGTGAAGGTTGCGACCTTGCGGGTTGTGATAAAGATGACACGATTTTACCCAGCGAAAAAAGATCCTCTCATTGAGGAAGATTTCACGTTAAGTCCCACAGTAGACATCAGAGTAAATTTACCCACGGTCTCTGTGAAGACAGAGATGCTATCAACAGAAATGTATTATGGTTGTTTATCTTAGCAATACCTGCTGAAACAACAGCGCCGGAGGATACGCATATCCTATCATTCCGTCCTATTAGATCAATAGAGCGTTAACAACATTAGCTCAGAGATCCGGACAAGCAAACACATACGTCTGCAATTGATTAGCAAGCTGTGTCGTAAATAAATTATCATTGGGCGCTCCCATTGATAGCAAATCTGATTGAATACTTGTTTGTTGAGAGTCCATTCTGACAGCAACAAGCGACCCATAAGTGAACGGGAGTCCGGTAAAACAATCAGACGACCCAGAATATGACGGACCGAAACAGAACTTGGTGTACTATAACAAACAGAAGGATTCTTTCCATTAAATTGAATAACGGAAACGAATGAGTGCCTCCCTGGTTCCGGAGATACGCCACTACTGTCGAATTAACGGACAGGATTTGAAAATGCGTTTCTGAATAATGTTCATCCAATGACATAAAGCAAGCCTAAAAAAACATTATTCCGCGGAAGATAAGTGCTTGCTTAGAGACTGCGGAACCCAAAGACCTTGGCACTTCGAATCCGTTGGGATCAATATTATATCCCAACCTGTTTGACTGGCAACCGTCATAATTATAAAACTCGAATCCGGCAACTGCAGTGGCACTCTCTGAGTCAACCACCGAATGTTTGCCCCAGTCTGAATCTCTTGCAACACTAGATAGACAAGAGAACGTGTAAATCGAGCAATTCATGGATTGCTGAAAAGTTGCCGTCGAAGAGAAGCTTCTCCGAGAACGAAGCGACTCTGAGAGAGTTCTTCACCTTACTATCCACGCGCGTGAATGTAGCTAGGGCTGCGTCACGTCTAACCAACTCCAATCAGCCACTGAAGGGCAGAGTTATACGTGAACAAACTACTGCCCTCAAAAGAAATTACATTGAGGATAATATCCCGTAATTCTTTTCTTGAAGACATAATGATAACGCCTCAGTAAGGTGGATTACGTATGATAAAGCATCTAAGTTAAGTCTACTAGACATCATTGTCGTTTCCAACATTGTGGTTGGAAAAGACAAAGACGGCGAAAAAGAATATTTCCAGTCTTTAACCACGCCGTCTAGACGCATATGAACTCTCGGTATGCCCTGCTCTGCCAAAATAAATTATTCGTATAAATGATAAAAAGGCAGAAATGAGCATTGCGGACAAGAAACTAAACTATCATGCTTGGTAGCAGGCTTATATGCATATATAGCGTCGATAAATAATACACATGTTCTAATGACATTATTGGACTGTGTCGGTAAGTCAGGGACAATGTCCCTGAACCGATCCAAAACTCCGTGCCCAATGACGCTATAAGTCTCTTATCCAACATCGCAGCAATGTAGTCCGAAATAACAATCACTGGAAGATAATGCCAGAAGATATGAATGGCAACTTCCGATGCTACGAAAGGGAAAACTCGAAATCTATCGAATCCCTTTCGCCATCCTGTCGGACCCTATAAAGCGTTCGGTCGTCCGTACCTGATGCAACCGCGGACCGCACCGACCCAGCGCCGTCAGATAATTCCTGATTCGACTAAGAAACTGTCGATTGCTGGGATGCTGCGAAAAAACTGTGCTAACTCGGATAGCACGTCCGTCACTGAGGCCTGTGGAGAAGCGGTCCTACAATGCATTGCCGCTGGAAGCTCCGTGATCGTTACCCCGTGCATACTACTAATATGCGAGCGAACGGAGTGTATAGGCCTCGCGTCCCTTGGCTACCGGATGGCGTGACCTATTCGCCGTGGAATCACTGAATGACGAAACTGATCGGATACTCGAGGTCACGTAGCCAATGTGCGGTCGTGTGCCCTGCTGTGAGGATGAGGAAGCATTATCGACAGTCTCTCGGACTGTCAATATAACGGAGCGTCCTGACCGACAGACATATGCTCCGAATGTAAAATATCTGAACCACAACATGCGGTCCCCTATGTTGTTGGACGAGAGAGGGACCTCTCTCGCTCACAGCCCGGACGGACCTGGACAAGCCAGGAACCGGACTAACAGGCTTCCTCCGATCTGTCCTCAATCCGCCGTCACTGGGTGAGTTCTAAAGTAATTACAGTGCTCGCATCACCCAAATCTCCTTCCTAGACCGCAACGGATGAACCCGGCAGCCGAACCATTCGATGAATGTACGCTACACCGGGTGAGCTAGCGAATGTCACTCCGTCAATCCTACAAGGGACCTCTTAGGCGATAGACATATTCCATGAGCACTTATTGCCGCTAGCTCTTCATTAACTATGACGACAGAGGCACACTTTTGAAAGACATCTCCGTAACTTTGCGAACAAGAAACCAGAAATGCTTGGTAATAGCAAGCATATAATAATAATATATATAGCGTCGTTCAATAATTCGAAAGTTTGTGTGACATTATTGGACTATGTCGGAACTGAGGGACGATGTCCCTGAACCGAACCAAAAATTTCTAAGTCCACCGACGCTATCAGTTTCTTATCCGGCATCGCAGCATTCTGGTCCGACGAAAGAACCTGTAGAAGATCAAGTCAGATGACATACACAACAGCATATGTTGTTCCGAAAGGGAAAGCTCGAAATCCTCCGAATCCCTTTCGGTATCCCGTCGGACCGGATGAAATTTTCGGACGTCCGTACCCGCTTCCGCGGAGAGTCCCGACCCAGCATCGTCGGATAAAAAATATGCGACAGATTCAGTTGATTCTGGGATGCTGCGATAAGCTGTGCTATTTAGGAAAGCACGTCCGTCCCCGAGGCCTGTGCAGTAGCGGTCTTACGATGCATTGCCGCCGGAAGCTCCGTGAACGTTGACTCCCGCACACTTTCCTATGCGAACGTCCGGAGTCTGCAAGCCTCGTGTCCTTGGCTACCGGATGGTGTGACCTGGTCGCCGATGATTCTCTGACTGGCGAAGCTGACTGGATATCCGAGGTCACGTAGCCAAGAGCGGTCGTGTGCGCTACCATGAGAATGAGGAAGCCTTATTGACAGTCTACTCCGGACTGACTATATGTCGAAGCGTCCCGAGCGACGGATGTATGCTCTGAATGCGAAACATTTTGTACCACAACATCTGGGGCCAGATGTTGTTGTACGAGAGAGAGGGGCCTCTCTCACTCGCCGTCCGGATGGACCAGAACGAGCTATGAACCGGACTAAAAGGCTTCCTCCGTTCTTCCTCTAATCCGCCGTCACTGGGTGTGCATTTGGTTGATTTATAGTGCTCGCATCACCCCAAAACTCCTTCTAGACCGCAACGGACGAACCCGGCTGCCGAACCATTCGATGAATGGACGCTACACCGGGCGAGCTAGCGGAAGTCAAAGGCCGTCGAACCTACTAGGGTCCTCTTAGGCAATTGGCGTATTTACATGAGCACTCTTCCGCTAGCCCTTCATTAATTGTGACGACGGAGGCACACTGTTGGAAGACATCACAGATACATCACCCTAATCTTGATCGTCTGAAATAGAAATTGATAAAGTAGAGTGACCCTGCGGGGAAAGGACCGGAGTGTCCAATTCCCCACTAACATACCATGACATACGCTTCCCATGTTGTCATCGAAATCATACGATACAGAACAGGAGTTAATGCGAGTACACTGACCACATATAGAATGATTATAAAAGTCAGAGGAAGACTTCCTCTTATTACAATTGATCAAAATCCTTTCAATGTGAAAAGAAAACAAAGTCCTGGTACTCGCACCAACCCCTGGCAATCAAAATACATAATAATAATATGATCCATTAATATAGAAAAAATAATTGAAATCAAAATATTTTGAAAAAATATTTTTTCAGAACAGCCCAAGTTTCTGAAAAGTAACGTTGAGCCCCAATGGAGCCCAAGCCTAAGTGTGGACAAAAATTTTTAAAATATTTTAAACAATTTATTCAACACTTACGAACAATAATAATGTATCTAGTTATGATTAAAATAACATCAAGATGTTATTTTCAAGAAATCCCCCCCTCACACAGAGGGTTGTTGTAAATGTAAACAATGAGTGTAAAAACACTAAAATAAGACTCCAGGCACCCAGGCCCGGAATCAGTTACCAAAAATACACTATCTGATGCAAAACAGAGACTTCCAGGGAAGAAACTACAGAACATCAGATGGTAGATGCAGAACACAATGCCTAACCACCCGTAGGTGAAGACGTAAACATGGGGAAAAAACAGAATTCATTCTGTTATTCAGCTAAAACTCCCAAGAAATTTTAGTAATAATAATTACAGAAACTATGCCAAAAGCATGGGAGAATAGCAAGATGGGACTTAAAGGAAAGGGAGAGAGGAAAACACTGAAAAATCAGTGTAACTAAATAATCAGAATGACAACAAAATGGCTGCTGCCTTGAAAATAGGTAACTTAACATAATTTCATTAAAAAATTTTAAGTTACAGCCCTGATAATATTCTGTCACAAATTTTTCCTCTCCTCCTTCTCTATCCTCCTTAGAATCACCATTTCACTAATATTTATGTGTCTGGCATCATTTAAACTGAGATTTACAAGCACAAAGATCAGTCAGATGTTAACTGATGAAGGGCCAAACTTAGAATGATTAATGGCGCCAATTTCGGAACGTCCTTGACACTGCGCATGCGCAGTGGAGGTGAAGTGTGGAGGGCCATTCAGGACATGTTTTCTTTGGTTTTAGATGCAAATTTTGGGGATTGGGGGGCAAAATTTGTGTTTGGCCCTATATTTTAAGAGTTAGCACCAGCTATGTCTGGGTCATTGGTACAGTATAAAAATACTTGTTTTCTTAGTACCTTGTCAGTTGGTTCTAGGCAAGTCTTGGCTGCCTCTGTAGGCAGCCAAGACTTGACTAGAAACAACTGTTAAGCCACAGGAGGTAGACTTTCAAAGTATAGCGAAACTGTATAAAAATCTACAGACCCTTAAGGGTTTAGGCAGAACAAAGAAGAACCCCAATGAGTATACTCACCTACTTTTCTCAAACAGCAGATGACGATGTCCAAATGCCTTAAGTCTGGTAAAATGTGAACAAAACACGCAATATGCGCACATCATGCATATCCTGTCCCAGCATTGGTCTCTGATTATACCCATAAATATCAAAGCGTGACATATGGTGTTGAAGAATGCGTGTACAAAACACACGATATGTGCACATCCTTTTCTCCAAGCTTTGCTATCGCCTTACCAAAGGAAATAAAAATCTAACAACCACACTGTGGGGGAACTACTCCTTCACTTTGCGTGTTCTCTGGAGCGATGTTTATGTGTACTACGAGCAAAATATGCCGGTGCTCTTGTCAAAATTTCCTCAAAACACAACAGTAGTCGGAACCACAGCTTGTATGGACATGAACATCAAAAAACAAGACCACCATAAACGTCACAATCAAGGTTAGTGATATATATATACCATTAAGAAGCTGTTTATAACACATGATTTTCCAATACTGTCAGCAAGTTGATAAGAGTTTAGATGTGAATACAGGGAATCTATCGCTTCACTAGCATTTTTCCGATTGAAAACTGCAACTCTGAGCTGCAACATTGAATATAAACTCCTTGTTCAATTTTTCAAAATTTCTGACAAAAAAATGTATGATTGTTGTGTGAAAGCAGGGAATTGGGGAAATAAAAAAAAGGATATTCTGGTGCTCAAAAGAACTCAAAGATCAAGTTGTTAAAGCTGAGAAAAAATGTCTTGTAAAACTTCAAAATATTAGTAAAGATGAACTGTCTCGAATTCATTCCTCATTTGACAAATATCTCACACTGAAGAAAAAAGTAGGTAATGTTACATATGACTACTGTATATAATTAAGAAACTTGGGCCTTAACCTCTAAGGACCTAATTCCGACATAAATAACTTTTGGATGCAAAGGAACAACAGGTGCCCCAACTTGTTTTGTTTGGGTAAACTGAAAACTTGTTTTCTAAGTACCTTGTCAGTTGGTTCTAGGCAAGTCTTGGCTGCCTCTGTAGGCAGCCAAGACTTGACCAGAAACTGCAAAGCCACAGGAGGTAGACTTTCAAAGTATAGCGAAAAAGTATAAAAAATCTACAGACCCTAAAGGGTTTAGGCAGAACAAAGAAGAACCCCAATGAGTATACTCACCTACTTTTCTCAAACAGCAGATGACGATGTCCAAATGCCATCAGTCTGGTAAAATGTGAACAAAACACGCAATATGCGCACATCATGCATATCCTGTCCCAGCTTTGGTCTCTGATTATACCCATAAACATCAAAACGTGACATATGGTGTTGAAGAATGCGTGTACAAAACACACGATATGTGCACATCCTTTTCTCCAAGCTTTGCTATTGCCTTACCAAAGGAAATGAAAATCTAACAACCACACTGTGGGGGAACTACTCTTTGACTTTTCATGCTCTATGGAGCGATGTTTATGTGTACTATGAGCAAAATATGCCGGTGCTCGGTCAAAATTTCCTCAAAACACAACAGTAGTCAGAACCACAGATTGTATGGACATGAACACCAAACAAGAGGCCCCAAGGGGCCTTAATCGCTCACCGGGCAAAGTGATTCAAACAAAGTGGTTCGAAGAAGTATTTGGGGTCACATTCAGTTAGACATGGTTCATCAACACTACAAAGGAATGAAGTCATGAGAGACAAATTTTATGGAACTAGGGACATGGCTTGAACAAACTTGAATCTTACCCCCCTAAGGATGCTGCATAACAAATATCAAAAGCATTCATCTGCTGGATCTGAAGAAGAAGATTTTTAAAGAAAATTCCTCATTTTGAACTAAGTTATCATTCAGGCTACCACAGTGAGCCCAAATATGAACCCAGGGACTTGGCCTGAACAAACTTGAATCTCACCTCCTAAGGATGCTGCATGCCAAATATCAAAACATTCCGACTGCTGAATCTGAAGAAGAAGATTTTTAAAGAAAAATTCCTCATATTGACTAAGTTATAATTCGGGTTCCCACAGGGAGCCCAAATATGGACCCAGGGACTTGGCTTTAACAAACTTGAATCTCACCTCCCCCTAAGGATGCTACACACCACATATCAAAACATTCCGACTGCTGGGTTTGAAGAAGGTTTTTTAAGAAAATTCCTCATTTCGAACTAAGTTACAATTCAATCTCCCACAGTGAGCAGAAATATGGACCTAGGGACATGGGTTGAACAAACTTGAATCTCACCCCCACATAAAGATGTTGCATACCAAATATCAAAACATTCCGACTGCTGGATCTGAAGAAGATTTTTTTTAGAAATTTGCCTGAAATGCACTAAGTTCCAATTCGAGCTTCTATAGTGACCCCAAATATGAATCCAGGGGGCCGATTTGAACAAACTTGAATCAGATCCACCCCATAATGCTGTATACCAAATATCAAATGATTCTGCCCACTGGTTCTGGAGAAGATTTTTTAATAATTTTTCTACAATTCATACGGTGCTATCAGAGTTATGCCCCATACATAGCCCCCCAAGGGACATGGCCATTTCATTTGAACAAACCTCAATTGCCATATAGTAATGAACATCCACATGAAGTTTCGTGAAAATCGGACCAGTGGTTTCAGAGGGGAAGTCGTTTGAAAAATGTTCACGATGATGGACGATGATGGACGGCAGACAACGGACTACAAGTGATAAGTTGAGCTCCCTTCAGTGAGCTAAAAACAAGACCACCATAAACGTCACAATCAAGGTTAGTGATATTTATATACCATTAAGAAGCTGTTTATAACACATGATTTTCCAATACTGTCCGCAAATTGATAAGAGTTTAGATGTGAATACAGGGAATCTATCGCTTCACTATCATTTTTTCGATTGAAAACTGCAACATTGAAAATAAACTCCTTGTTCAATTTTTCAAAATTTCTGACAAAAAAAAATGTATGATTGTTGCGTGAAAACAGGGAATTGGGGAAATCAAAAAAAAGGATATTCTGGTGTTCGATAGAACTCAAAGATCAAGTTGTTAAAGCTGAGAAAAAATGTCTTGTAAAACTTCAAAATATTCGTAAAGATGAACTGTCTAGAATTCACTCTTCATTTGACAAATATCTCACGCTGAAGAAAAAAGTAGGGAATGTTACATATGACTGCTGTATATAATTATGAAACTTGGGCCTTAACTTCTAAGAGCCTAATTCCGACATAGATAACTTTTGGATGCACCCGGACCCCAAATTTTCAGTGTAAAAGAAATAAAACAAATTTTGTCTTAAAATTGACCGAAACGCATAAAAAACAAAAAAAAATTTTTGTTCCAAGTCCCACCAGGCCCCCAAATTTTCAGTGTAAAAAAAAAAAAAAATTTCTCTTAAAATTGACCGAAACGCATAAAAAAAACAAAAAAAAATTCCGGATTTTGGTTCAAAATTTCTAAGTCCAGAACGGGGCCCCAAATTTTCAGCCTAAATATGAACCCAGGGACTTGGCTTAAACAAACTTGAATCTCACCCTCCTAAGGATGCTGCATACCAAATATCAAAAGATTCTTATTGGTAGATCTGAAGAAGAAGATTTTTAAAGAATATTCCTCATACTGCACTAATTTAAACATTTGGGCTCCCATAGAGAGCCCAAATATGGACCCAGGGAACTGATTTCAATAAACCTGTGAAACAATCTTCCAAAGATGTTATATATGAAATTTGAAAGCTTTTGGGGCAGTGGTTTGGGAGAAAAGTAGTCTTACATGTTTTTCCCATTACCCACAGTGTTAAAAAATGCTGACTCAGCACTTTTTCAAAGTCCCCAAAAGGTACCCCATGATAAAACTGATGGCAATTTTTTTTTACCATTCCATTCTGTTGGTCCTAAGGAAGCTTCACATCAAATAAGAATTCTCAGTGCTGTGTAGTTTTGGAGATATGGGCGTTTTAATTTTTTTCTATTTTTAGCTCCTGCGGTTCCCATGGGGCAACGGGGAAAAAAATTTGGGCTTAAATTAAGTACTTATGACCCAATAAGTCATCATATCAAATTTGGTTCAAATCTGCCTCTCGGTTTGGAAAATAGAAATTTTGGGAGTGGCAAAAATTTTTGCCCCTCTCATAATGAAGGCAAATAATGCCCGACAAACTTCTCTTGAACAAACTTGATTCTAAACCTCAAAAGGACTCTGTATACCACATATCAAGTCTCTGCTACTGGTGGTTGATTAGAAGAAGATTTTCAAAAAATTTGGCCATTTTTTCCCCCACACCTCTACTCAATATGAGCTGAAACCTAATTTGCATAAAAATCAAAATGCCCCTATATAACCACTACTTACATGAAATTTAATTAAAATGTGGCAGAGGTTTAGGAGAAAGAGGCTCAAACACAACCTTCACGCAGGACGACGGATGGAGAGTGATAAGAAAAGCTCACCCTGACTTTCAGTCAGGTGAGCTAACAAGCTGCAACGATAGCAGGAAAAATCCAAGGACGTTCAAGAAGTCGGACTAGTTTTCAAGTACTTTTCAAGGGCATGTTCCGAATATTCCAAATTCAAGGAGCGTGGCTAAAATTCAAGGACTTTTCAAGGCTGTGCGAACCCTGTAATCACTGATTATTTTGAATATCAAAATCTACATGATGTTCGATCGTGCAGATCAATTTGACTGTTTGTTGGTAAAGCTCTTGGCTTCCTTTCTGGAACAGTTTCAGATATCAGATTTAGACAACATTAACAGTGATCTGCATAAACTTTTCAAGTAATCAGGTCAAGATTCAGCATGCCTTGAGGCAAACTTTCTCTTTTAATATTACACCGACTCAAGCTAGAGAAAATAGGCAGAGTAGATTAGGTAAATACGATTAATATTTTAACTTAATGATATTTTTGATGATTATCAAAGATGAATGACTTTTTTAAAGTTATACGTTCCAGCTTACCAGTGGATTGAGCCTATGATAGCACGGTACAGTTGATGTTGGGAGAAGCATGACACTTCCGCCAACAATTACATTCCCAAATAAATACCTCATCCAGTTTGAAATTAACTGAGCGATTCTTTGGGAAGAGAGACATTAACTGGTAAAGTGCTGAGTTTTTTCTGACAACAAATCAAAGCTCATCATATACTGCTCTATTACATTTAATTGGATAGTGCCTTATAGGACCTATCCAATTAAATGTCAGAGAGCAAGGTATTGTATAAAAAATTTGATTCATATAAGGGACAATAAAGGCTTCCTCAGGCATAATGTAGCTACAGACAGTTATTGCCTGTAACTTTTAGTAAAGCCCAAAATAGGGCTTCAAGCACTCTACCAGTTGTGAGAAAAATGAAAATGACCCGAAGCTTTAGCTTCTGTGTTGTTTTTCAAGCTTTGGTATTCAATTTTTGGTTTCTATTACTTATCAGGCCTAAATTGACTTATCTCCTGAAAATTACTGACGGAAGTATGGTGGTTGGTTTTATCTCACAAAATCAGTATTTGATATTTCCCAATTGAACAGTTTTTCAGAAATGGCAACATAGAAACAGGTTACAATGACATTTGTTGCATTGTTTGCGCCATGTGAGCAGGTAGATAAAATTTGATAACTAAATACCATTGACTCTTTTGAATGTCAAGTCAATTTTGATCTGTTATACACCCACCCCTACCCAATGCCCCATGCAACACTTTTATATACAAAAGTTGATGTACAAAGTGATACCCCCCCCCCCCCACGCCTGAAATGTATAAGTTAGATTATCTCCCCTTGGAAATGTCAGAATGGAATTATACTGCTTCATGCACATCTTCATATGGAGTTCTTCCATTGTGTAAAGTTTCATGAAAATTCTTCAAACGGTTTAGGAGGAGTTGTGCTTACAAGGATGGACAGACAGTACAAGTTAGATTATCTCCCCTTGGAAATGTCAGAACGGAATTATATTGCTTCATGCACATCTTCATATGGAGTTCTTCTATTGTGTAAAGTTTCATGAAAATTCTTCAAACGGTTTTGGAGGAGTTGCGCTTACAAGGATGGACAGACGGACAGACGGACATATGGACAGACGGACAGACGGACGGACAGGGTGATTCCTATATACCCCACAAAACTTTCGGTTTGCTTGAAGCGAATTGATATTTTCTTACTACATAATGGGGCGAATGAAATGATGAGAATGAAACCTGTATTGGGCTAAATATTATTTTTTCTCCAGGGATCATTTTGAAATGTCGCGTACAACACTGGAAATTAGTCAGGCTCCATACCAATAATAGTTGATTTTGACCTCCTATGATTTGTTGCATGAAAAACCCAAAGAAATGGTTTATTTTGCATTAACAATCAGTCATGACCAGTTTGATTTTGACAGTGAGATGGTTACCTGGTACAGTGGAGCCCACTTAATTGGATATTTCTTAATTGTATATCCCTGTTAACTGAATATAATTTCTCAATACAAAACCATTTTCCATACCTCCAGTACAAATTTGACCTGTTTATTGAATATAGGTTAAATGTAGGTTATAGAGTAAACTCCTGTTAACCCTTTACTGAACGAATCGGCCACATCCGCCCTCATAATATGCAAATTCAGCGGTTGAAAAAATATTATTTTTCGTACTATTTCAACAAAGCCAGATTGATAAGGGATTAAAATTCAGATAGACATGGAAAATTCTCTAGTACTGTAGAATCCTCTTAACTGAATATCCATTTTGCCAGTGAAAATTATTCAATTAACAGGAGTATACAATTAACAGGAATTTGGTCAGTTGCCTGTATTCTGGAGGTAAACTGAGCATTTATTCTATTATATCTTGTTTGACAGAGCTCATAGAGCTCTGTCAAACAAGATATAATAGAATAAATGCCTGTATTGGATGTAGTGAGGCCAAAAAGGTTGATAAATAAGGGGAATTTGGTGTGTGTCACAGTAATTTTTTCACCATATTACAAAAATTTATATACAATTACCAGGAGTTTACTCTACAACCCATATGCAATTAACAGATCAAATTTGTACTGAAGGTATGGTAAATGGATTTGTGTTTGAAAATTATATTCAATTAACAGTGATATACAATTAAGAGATATCCAATTAAGTGGGCTCCACTGTAATTGATGAAAAGACATCTAGTATCCTTGATAAAGCCATAAAGCAATTATATTTTAGACCTGATATTTCATGTACTGTGCAAGGAATGAAGGATGAAATAGCTCTCTGGATCGATGGCAAAAACACAACTAAAGAAAGAATTTTCTCACACTTTTCATCAACACAAAACATATTTCTGCAGACATATCCCGATTCAAATTGCAGCTATTCTAAATTTGCTAGTTTGCATCCCAATAATGTACTTTTACTGCATGTCACACCTGCTGATCAGTATCGTCCTACAATGCATAAGAACTTGTTTCAACACCTCAAAGGTATCAAAATTCAATATGCCTCGCAATCATTTTTTTTTTATTAGGGTTTAACGACACATTAACAGCCAGGGTCATATCATGTCGGTGACAGTTTTACGGGTGGAGGAAGCCGGCGTACCCGGAGAGAACCACCGAGCAATGACGAGCAGCTGTCAGCTCTCCAACATCATAACTCTAAACTCTGCACCGTGGCACAGGCAGGGTTAGATTGGTTGAAGACATGCGCACCTTTGATGTACAGTACGCCTTAGTACACAGCGTCATCGTGCCCCCATGTAGGCAATCGGGGTTACGTGCCTTGCCCAAGGACACAACGCGGGAGCAAGAATCAGTCGCTGAAATGGTCACCCATCCAACTACTAACCGAGCTCGAAGTTGCTTAACTTCGGTGATCTGACGAGAACCGGTTACCACGACGCCACCGCTGCCCCCTCCCCCTCGCAATCATTATGGGAAACTGTTCTATGTGAGAGTGATAGAACACCCAATACAAAGTGTTGGAATTCGCAGCGTGATGATTGCAAAAAGAAATTCTCAGTTAACCCTTTACCCAACGTAACGGCCAAAACCGGCCAGTGCTATTCTCGAAAATCGCCTATTAATTTTAATTATTTTTTCATTTTTTGTCTCAAAAACATAGGTTATGACTCCTCATTGGAACGAGCTCGTCAAGCTCATTCCAATGAGGGGTCATAACCTATGTTTTGAGACAAAAAATGAAAAAAAAATGGTTATACAAGAATTTTTTTTGCAAGTGTCATCTGCTTTTCATGTTAGGTAAAAGGTTAACACTGACTATGAAAAAAGAGGTAAGAGGTAAAGAGGTAGTGTGATTTACTTTTGTTGGGAAGTGAGCCCACAGGGGTTAATTACGCTTGTCAGCTCGGGTAAGAGCTCGAGCACTTGGGTTTTTTTATTTGGGACTTCAGTAGACTCAAGTGTATTTCACTTTTTAACTTATCTCCATAGTTTTGGAACAGATTGAAACATGATAACTAAATTACATGGAATTGTATGAATCTGGCGACCAGAGTACAGGCGTACTCTGTGGGTACATGCACGCCAGATGTTCTGTTGACAATATCAGGCATACCTTTGCAAGCCAATATTGTCAACATGCGATAACATTTTAGGATTTGTTGACAGATGGGACAATAACATTCAGCAGTATTACTGGGATGTTGGTGTTCGAACTGTCTAACAAATCATAACTTGTACCTGGTGAAACTCCCCATTGAACTGGGGATGCTGCGTTGCATTTTAGCACCAGTCACCGGGACATTCTGCCGGTTAACTGGCGCCTGGCAGAATACTATTTTAGAGCCGAGATTCCATGGACTGCATGCAGACTGACCGACAGTCTGCATGGCAGTATAAGAGTCTACAAAATGGCGACCGCCACGTCAGGGGACTTTCCCTTAGTTTCCCTGAGGTCAGGGAGAAATTGCTGACGGTCGTCACGTACCCTAAGTATTGCATCAGAAATTTGGTGTGTATAAGCACCAATTTCTGACTACTAAGACAAGTTGTCTCTGGGCTCCTGATGAATGAGGGAGTCTTTCCGCTGAATATGAAACATGCCCTCATATCCCCTTTACTCAAGAAACCTGGACTAGATCCTAAGGGCCTGAAAAATTACTGTCCTGTCTCCAACCTCTCGTTCATTTCCAAGATTGTGGAACGGGCGGTGGCTTTTAAGTTAAACGAACACTTGGCAAAGTATGGACTATCCGAGGTTTTCCAGTCTGCATACAAATCAAACTGCAGCACGGAAACAGCTCTCCTCCGGGTACAGAACGACCTACTCATGTCCATTAATAGGCATCAAATTTCCTGCCTTGTTCTACTGGATCTGATCGCGGCCTTTGATACCATTGATCACCACACTCTTCTTAACAGACTGGAAGGTAGGATTGGTATCTCTGGCACGGCTCTCCAGTAGTTTTCGTCATATCTAACTGACCGCACCCAAAGTATTTGCATTAACGGTTCATCCTCCACTAAACATACACTGAAATATGGAGTTCCCCAAGGATCTGTACTGGAGCCTCTGCTCTATGTTATGTATGCCTCCCATTAGGCGACGTCATCCGTCGACATGGTCTCCTGTACCATCTCTACGCCGATGACACACAATTGTACATTCATTTTAAATCGGACTCAGGTCCTGTGTCTCGCAGTAAGCTAGAGAAATGTGCCTCTGATATTAAAGATTGGATGAAAAGTAAATATCTGAAATTAAATGCAGAGAAGACCAAAGTTATATACATATGTCTCCCCCACCAGCTGTCGGCCTTCACCAAAACACCACTAGTCATCGAGGGTAATGAAATTACACCAAACAGTGTCGTGTGCAATCTGGGATATTTCATGGATTAAAACCTGACCACCGACAAACATGTCACACAAGTCTGTCGCGCAGCCTTTTTCCATCTGAGAAATATCAGCAAGATACATCCAATCATCGATTCGCAAACAGCTGAAAAGCTTGTTCATGCATTCGTCGCATAGACTACTGAAACTCGTTACTTTTCGGCTGCAAAAAAGCTCTCATTCATAAAATCCAGAATATACAAAATTGTGCAGCTAGAATTATCACACGAAATCGGAAATACTGCCGAATTACCCCAATCCTTATGAGCCTTCACTGGCTTCCTATCGAGCAAAGAATAAGGTACAAAAAAATCCTGATTACCAACAAATGCATAAATGGAATATCCCTGTCGTACCTCTCCGAGCTGATCTCCCAACGAGAAACTAACAATAGTAATGTTTAAGCCTAAAATCCACATAGTGGTCTTTGGCTTTACATGCTACACTGTAGTGACGTAGTGTATGGGGTTCATCTCTATGTGGTCAAACAAAATGCTTGTCCAAATAGATATGTTTTCAAGAGGGACTTAAATTGTTTGATGGTCAGTTCCGTTTTTATATGACTTGTTAAGGAATTCCAGAGAACAGGTGCAGCAATTGAGAAAGCCCTATTGCCGACTGAGGCCAATTTTGCATTCTGTGTGACAAGGTTGTTAGATGACCAAGGCGCACATTTTACAAAAGACTGTACCCAAATTTTACCAGAAAAACATATCAGTCCAAAAGAACTTGCAAATATGAAGAATGAAAGTGTCAATGACACTGTAGCTCAACTTGTCAAGACAATGACATGTACATGTATAGTATGTGACACAGCAATGACAAACATCTAGGTAATGACCTGATAACAAAGGTACATATAAAGTATTGTAACGGTCTGTACATAAATACTGACCGTTGTCTGTAACAAATGTATAGGTCAAGTTTTGTAAAGGTGGGTGACAGTCAGATGCTAAACTAGAAAAAAATCTTTGAGTCCCAGAGTGGGTCTGACTGAATCCCAAAATATTTGTTCTCATAGCACAGTGATAACAAAGGCACCCCAAAACACACTCGTTCATGTCCCAAGGTAAAAACAAAGGTACCCAAGAAGTTTTGTGAAGATCAGTTCATAAATACGAGCTGTATAGAACTTGTGACAAAAAACTGATTGGACCTAATTTCGGTACAAAATGGCCACTGGCAGCCATCTTGAATTTTGGACCGTACCCAGAAACACTCGTTCTCGTCCCAAGGTGATAACAAAGGTACCCAAGAAGTTTTGTGAAGATCGGTTCATAAATACAGCCTCTAGCCCGAGCCATATTGACATGTGCACTTACAGTGTATAAGTAGCATTGAATAAATCAAAGTTCATCTAATTTGCATAATTTCTGCACAAGAAAAGAACCCATACTATATGTGATGTATTCCATGTTACTAAACATTCATACAAAAATTTATTCAAATCAGAACTTTCATACAGAAGTTCTGTACAAAAGACTGATTGCACTAATTTTGGTACAAAATGGTTGCTGGTGGCCATCTTGAATTTTGGACCACACCCCAAAACACTCGTTCTCATCCCATGGTGATAACAAAGGTACCCAAGAAGTTTTGTAAAGATCGGTTCTTAAATACGGCCTCTAGCCTGAGCCGTATAGAAGTTGTGTACAAAAAACTGATTAGACATAATTTCGGTACAAAATGGCCACTGGCAGCCATCTTGAATTTTGGACCACACTCAGAAACACTCGTTCTCGTCCCAAGGTGATAACAAAGGTACCCAAGACGTTTCGTGAAGATCGGTTCATAAATACAGACTCTAGCCCGAGCCGTATTGACATGTGTACTTACTTACTGTGTGTAAGTAGCACTGAGAAAATCAAAGTTCATCTAATTTGCATAATTTCTGCACGAGAAAAAAACCCGTATTATATGTGATGTATCCCATGGTACTAAACATTCACACAAAAAATTATTCAAATCAGCACTTTCATATGGAAGTTCTGTGAAGAATCTGATTGCACCAAATTTTGTACAAAATGGCTGCCATCGGCCATCTTGAATTTCGGACCGGACCCCAAAACACTCGTTCTCGTCCCACTGTGATAACAAAGGTACCCAAGGAGTTTCGTAAAGATCGGTTCATAAATACGGCCTCTAGCCCAAGCCGTATTGGCATTTGCACTTACAGTGCTGAAAGTAACACCAAAAAACATCAAAGTTAGTCTAATTTGCATAATTTCTGCACAAGAAAAAAACCTGTACTATATGTGATGTATTCCAGGTTACTAAACATTCATACAAAAATTTATTCAAATCAGAACTTTCATACAGAAGTTCTGTACAAAAGACTGATTGCACTAATTTTGGTACAAAATGGCTGCTGGTGGCCATCTTGAATTTCGGACCACACCCAAAAACACTCGTTCTCATCCCACGGTGATAACAAAGGTGCCCAAGTAGTTTCGTAAAGATCGGTTCATAAATACGGCCTCTAGCCTGAGCCACATAGAAGTTGTGTACAAAAAACTGATTAGACCTAATTTCGGTACAAAATGGCCACTGGCCGCCATCTTGAATTTTGGACCGCACCCAGAAACACTTGTTCTCGTCCCAAGGTGATAACAAAGGTACCCAAGACATTTCGTGAAATCTTTGAGTCCCAGAGTGGGTCTGACTGAACCCCAAAATATTTGTTCTCATAGCACAGTGATAACAAAGGCACCCCAAAACACACTCATTCCTGTCCCAAGGTGAAAACAAGGGTACCCAAGAAGTTTCGTGAAGATCAATTCACAAATATGAGCTGTGTAGAAGTTGTGACAAAAAACTGATTGGACCTGATTTCGGTACAAAATGGCCACTGGCAGCCATCTTGAATTTTGGACCACGCCCAGAAACACTCGTTCTCGTCCCAAGGTGATAACAAAGGTACCCAAGAAGTTTTGTGAAGATCGGTTCATAAATACAGACTCTAGCCCGAGCCGTATTGACATGTGTACTTACTTACTGTGTGCAAGTAGCACTGAAAAAATCAAAGTTCATCTAATTTGCATAATTTCTGCACGAGAAAAAAACCCGTATTATATGTGATGTATCCCATGGTACTAAACATTCACACAAAAAATTATTCAAATCAGCGCTTTCATATGGAAGTTCTGTGCAAAAATCTGATTGCACCAAATTTTGTACAAAATGGCTGCCATCGGTCATCTTGAATTTTGGACCGGACGCAAAAACACTCTTTCTCGTCCCACAGTGATAACAAAGGTACCCAAGGAGTTTCGTAAAGATCGGTTCATAAATACGGCCTCTAGCCCGAGCCATATTGGCATTTGCACTTACAGTGCTGAAAGTAACACCAAAAAACATCAAAGTTAGTCTAATTTGCATAATTTACGCACGAGAAGAAACCCAGTATTATATGTGATGTATCCCATGGTACTAAACATTCATACAAAAAATTATTCAAATCAGAGCTTTCATATGGAAGTTCTGTACAAAAAACAGATTTCTGCATCGTCGGTACAAAGTGGCGGCTGGTAGTCATCTTAAATTTCGGACCGCACCCCAAAACACTCGTTCTCGTCCCACGGTCATAACAAAGGTACCCAAGAAGTTTCGTAAAGATCGGTTCATAAATACGGCCTCTAGCCCGAGCCGTATCCAATTGTTGACGGACAGAAGGACAGATGGACAGACGGCCGTCGGGCCATGGCATAAGCTCAAATTTGGCTTCGCCAAAGTTGAGCTAAAAATGGAACAGGAAGTCAACCAAAACAACTTCCTACTGTAACAGGAAGTAAAACTAAACACCCAAAACACATTTCACAAACAGTAAATGTTAATTATGGACCAGCTTCTTTGGATAGGGTCATGATTAACATAGGAAAGCAATGAGTGAGAGCTTTATTAGATTCAGGAGCTCAAGCTTCGTGCATTAGCACAAAATTTTGGAAAAATTTGAGGCATAGGCCAAGGTTATTGGGAGGTAGAAATACTTTACCTCGAATTAAGGGAGTAACTGGAAATGATGTTAGACCGAGGGGTCTAGTGAAACTTTATTTTTTGATCAATGGAATTTCTCAGGTGCATGAATTCTTAGTCTTAGATAAACTTAATTGAAGTGTATTACTTGGTTTAGATTGGATCAATGATAATGGAGTAAACATTTACTTTGAACTTAGAAAATTGAAATTACAGGGACAGCTTATACTCATAGTGAAAGATTTACATGTTAGTTGTTTGACTCGATTTGTAAATCAAACTTAAACCTCAGACCACTTGTGTCTGTACAGCGAAGGCCATAGGGGCCCACTCAACTTTTGAATCTGATTATTTAGAACATTATGGTTTAAAACAAGGTTACATAGCTGAATAACCAGGTTTACTTGTTAGTTATAGTGTAGTGAGTAACAATGAAGGATATATTCCTGTTATGTTAGTGAATAGCACTAACAAACACTATACTTTAAAGAGGGGCTGTATTGTGGGAAAGGTAAAACCTGTAGTACAGGATAAAAACTTAATAGAAATGGAAAAAGTTTTGAAAAAATTAAATGCTGATGGGCCAAAACAAAAGATTGAACTTGATGAAAAAGATATTAACGTACTGGCTGATAAAAGTGACATAACTATGAAATTAATTAATAAGAATAAATTATAAACACAGGAGCACCCTGGAGTTATTAATTATGAAGAAACATTTAAAATTCTGTATGACTACGATGGGGGATAGGATAGGCATCGTGAGAGACTAAAGTATATATTGACTTATAATTTGACAAGAAATGTAACATGGCGAAGTCATCTGCTGGCCTGCGCAACCAGTTTGGCGATTTTTCTGTGTTGGAAAAATTTCTTGAGTTTTACCGACCAGCCGTAAAATGATAGAGTAAACTGGAACTCAGTTTTGAGAATCACTCATGATGCTAATCCGTGTCTTCCTTCTCGTTGTAGAAGCAAGATGTTATTGATTTGGTTTATGGGCAGTTTATTGAGATTGACATTAACAGTTAGTGGGAATACCATAATCCGAAATAATGTCATCTCTACAAATGTAAAAGAAATTCATATGGTTAACAGTGAATGGACAACCATGTTTGTGGCGGAAGTGGCGCCATTTATCCAATACATGCAGTGAGTGGACATTAACATATGCTTTGTGAACCCATTTTATCAGGAACTCGATGTAAATTTCAGAAAAATTTATGAACAAAATAGAAACATGACTGGAAACAGTACTTTTAATCTTGCGTTACATTCGATACTTGTGGATATGTACCAAGAGGTCAGGTTTATAAATAATCGTTTTGAACGAGTAAAAGGGGACCTAGACGATTATCGCAAGTTAAAAGGGCATTCACCCTCATCTCGAAATAAGCGAGATTTAGCAAATTTCATAGGTGAAGGAATGAGTTTCCTATTTGGCACAGGTACTGAATCTGATTAAAAGAGATAATTTAAGACGTTTGTCTGTAAATCAGGCAATGATACAAGATGTTCAGAAACTAAGTTCAAGTTTAATAAAATTAACGTATCATGCCGTACAAGAAAATAGAGAATTTATGGTAAATTTATCAAGAGTAGTATCGCTTTTTCATGACCACGTGGAATTGGTATTACAAGGGCTCAAAAATTGATTAACTCTTTTAGAGCATTTCGTACAGTCCTCTCATCAACTGGAAACAGTATTAACTCAACTGAATTAATAATGTTAATCACCGCAGAAATGGATGTGCTTGCAGATGAAAAATTATGGCCAAGGGTCGTCAATCCTACCTTATTGACTTCCGTATTAACGAGCATTCAGGATAGGCTTGACGAACACACCCAACTTCCGTTGAAACTTCAGAAGGTGTTATGGCAAAACAGTAGAATCCTCTTAATTGAATATCCATTTTGCCAGTGAAAATTATTCAATTAACAGGAGTATACAATGAACAGGGATTTGGTCAGTTTCCTGTGTTCTGGAGGTAAACTGAGCATTTATTCTATTAATATCTTGTTTGACAGAGCTCATAGAGCTCTGTCAAACAAAATATAATAGAATAAATGCCTGTATTGGATGTAGTGAGGCCAAAACGTTGATAAATAAGGGGAATTTGGTGCGTGTCACAGTAATTTTTTCGACATATTATAAAAAATTATATACAATTAACAGGAGTTTACTCTACAACCCATATGCAATTAACAGATCAAATTTGTACTGAAGGTATGATAAATGGTTTTGTATTTGAAAATTATATTCAATTAACAGGGATATACAATTAAGAGTTATCCAATTGAGTGGGCTCCACTGTATTATCATTTATTGACAACGGCGACAGTGTTTGTCGATGAAAAATTAGTCATTCTAGTGAAAATTACGTTGACACCAATTTTAAATTTGAAATTTTCAAAGTACAAGCCTTGCCCATCCCATTCATGAATGTAAGTAAAAAAAACATCCCATAGTGCAAATAAAATGGAAGCTATTTATCGACTTGAAGCTGATACTTGTTGACAAACAAAGAACCTGATATATACCGGAATTAGGTCATGATGATTGTATAGATGATAAGAAATTGTTCTGCCCATTGCGAGGTGCAGTCAGAACTATACATACAACTTTTAGTTGTTTGTTGGCATTATTTCTGAATATGAAACCCGAGATGAAGAAATTATGTACAACTGATGTTAAATTAAATATGGATTAACCTTTTGCGAAACGTATTGAGGAAGGTGTTTGGTACATCACTACTGACGTGCCATTGCGATTTTCAATTACGTGTCCAAGACGTAAGAATCCAAAACCACGTTGAATCATGCCGCCAATTGGTATCTTAGAATTGAATCTGTTATGTATTGCCACAAGTGGACAACTATTGCTGAATAGTTATTTGCATCGCCACGATAATATCACATATCGTTTAGTATCGAAGACAGTCTTGCCCAATTTCTCGTTCACTCAAGTTTGGCAACCTGTGTTCAACAAAATGAACATAACAAATTTTGCGATTCCGAAATCTATGAAACATTTAGATGAATTAAAAATGGATGACCTATTAAGCGAACTAGATAAACTACAGTTAACCCTGATAGAACTATTTGAAGTACCAAAGTGGGCTTATTTTGTGGGATGTATGTTTCTAAACTTGGGGATATACTTATTGATGCTATATTAAGTTGCGTAACATTATCTTACGTTATAAGAATAAATGGAAGCAAAATTCTAATTTTTCTGCTGATGTATGTGGAATGTCTAATGTTGCATTTTATGATGATGATGATCCTTTATATACGCCTATGAGACAACAACCACTACACGACCTATGACACCATCTTCAGATGAGCTAGTGACAATCATGAAACAATTAGTGAAAGATTGAGACTCAAAGACAAAAGTGAAACAGGACCAACCTCAAATGTCCTCATCTCCTTCTCAGTTATACCCGACAGTGAACTATGACGTAAATACTGGAGAAGCATGTGCGAACTAAAGAACGCGAGACAATACTCTGACAACTATTAATTTAACCCTTAAGCCCCCATATAGCCCCAAACCGCCACTTTTATATTGCATTGAAGCAGGTGCTCTCTTGTGTAATCTTTTTTATTACTCTTGTGTGTAGACTGAATTTTCCCTGGCAGTGGTTCTACATCACTGCTGGCTGCCTGTATAGGCAGCCAGCAGTGATGTAGAACCACTGCCAAGTCATCAATAACTATGTAAACAGAAAAAGTTCATAAATACTTTAAAATTAATCTGAGGACTTAAGGGTTAACTTAACGAGCTAACATTGAACAATATTATTCGTGTTTTCAGTGATTACAATGAGTGACTCAAGTAGTAGTGACACAGTAGATACTGACGAATCAATTGGTACAGAGCATTATTGTAGGGGTCAAACGGATGAGGAGGCAGAACATCAACAGAGTGATCAGGAAGAAATTTCTGTCACTCCCTTTGTAGACACTATGCACTCATTACCCTGGGAATATGCTGCTTATGAATATGTGAATAATGGTGAACCTCCCCCTGCCATTTGCCCTCGAACTGGCCGAAGACCTGCAGTTATAAATAGTGTGGTTCAACCAAATACTTATGAACTAAGATATTTTCAAACTCATCATGCTTTCACATCCGAGGATACCTTCGGATGTGTTTACTATGATTTTCAAAATGTTGCAGTCATAATTGAAATTGAACGAGATATAGTTTATTGGTATGATTCTGCTTGTTCAACCCACATTCTGTTTAAAAGCCGCTCGCATGTTTTGCGCATTTTAAATTGTCTGGATTTGTTACATTCAAGAATCGATTTTGCAAGACATTATCATAGTCACAGAATAACGGTAAACCGTTTAATTCATGAGATGTGGTCTTAAGAAGACATATAGAAAAATGTAACCCATGGGGAAGATTTCTTAATTGGAGAGCTCGACAACGAGCTCGTTTTAGGTCCAATGGACTCCCAGGACATAACCAGTATTATGTTTTGTACAAAGTTACCCATCCTGAATTTGATGGTGGTATTTTTAATTTTAGGACGGGACCTAATACCATTTACTGAGCATACATCGTGCTATTTCAAATGCGAGAGTTGTAAATAGAACCAGTTACAGACCTTTGACGGTGAAATCCTAACAGTTAAGGGTTTTTGTTCATTGAGATTCTTATTCTTATTTTGATTCTTATTTTTGAGTACATTGTGTTCAATTTCTTTAGTTATACAATGACAGAAGCAGAGAATAGTGAAGACAGTAACGCCCAAGCAAGGTAAGCTCGACAATCATATGCATGAACAATGGCTACAGACCTTTCAGGCAGCTTAACCAAAGCAGAGGTCGAGGGAATGTTAGGGCATAACCTTTGTGACGCCAGGGACTATTCCGAGCAAGTAGTCTCTGGATGTTGATGCCTATTTTATGGCGAAACCATTCCAGACAGAGTTAAATGGCTCATGGAACATCAAGTGTTTCAAATGCATTACCCCCAGATGAATAAGAAGTATATTTTGGAAGAAGTAAAATTTCTCGAACTCTTATATAATCAGTATTATAGTGAGGTTTTTCTTACCCACAGTGAGTACGTCGATAGTACATCGACGGGAAGAAGACGCTTCTTACTGGGGTGTGCCGACGTTCACACTTCTGTATAAATGGAAACATCCTTGCTGGACGGGACGAGAATACATGAATCCTCTTCTCCAGTTAACCATAATTCCCGGAATCGATAATTGGTGGATCTGGAGACATTTTAGAGAATTTGGTAGTGCCCTCGATGGAGAGGGGGAAGAAGAATAATGATAGCCCTTGTGAATATTTCTGTAACAAGCCCTAAAATACTCATTATCGGCAGTTGAAGTGTCACTGGGTAATTCGACTTTCGGTTACAGGTGAGTGTTCAATTGTTTATCCACGAGTTTTTATTATTATTTTCTTCATGACGCAAGACGTATACCCACCACACTGACTGGCTACTGCTGACTGACAACTCACTGCACTTACATGCTTCTACTAACAACAGCTCACTTTTACACATCAAAACATATTCATTCATCTGTAGATCCTCAATCCATTCGGAATGAAAATATATTTGTTTATTTGTTATTTGCTTATCTGTAAAGATTTGTAATATACTTTTTACATCACATATCTGGTGAGTTGGATCAACATTTACTATTTGTCGATTTTTCGTACTGTTGAATATTTGTATTTTCGATATTTTGATGTCCTATGATTCAATATGTATTCTGTCTGTGATAAATTTCAATTATAACGTAAATTATATATATATTTGTAGGCTTTTCTGTATAGTTTGAGTTGAAGATGTCATGATAATTTAATAAATCTTCATGAACCCAATCTCAATGCTCGTCTTTTCTAGTTTTGAGAAACCCAAGTGATATACGGCGCCCAACGTTCATCATCATCAGAACCAGATATGATGTTGATGTGATTCAGCTGCTGTCTTCATTGCAACGACGTACCGTACATGACCTGTATATTATGTTCTTTCCATTCATCATTGTGATGGATAGTGTGTGAGGTACCGTTCGTACCTACAGTGAATGTAAAATCATTGCAACAACGATGTGCAGTACTTCACCTGTATATTGTATTGTTTACGTTCGTCATTGTGATGGATAGAGTGTGAGGTACCTTCGTACCTCCAGTGAATATAAAATTATGGCCTTTTAAAAATCTAGTTAGCCAGTGTTACTTTTATTTCATTTCCACCGGTGGAAATTATTATATGCAGGGTGCAATGTGTGAACACAACTTGCAAACTTCTTCAACATTTCAACGGATCAGCTGTTTACAACACTCAACAGTAAATCATCATCTGGAACTCACGCGTGCATGATGAATTGTCTGCTCTGATCTCCACTTCAGTGACTGTGTCATTTGTTATTTCTTTCAAACTGTGTTTCAGTTTCTCGGACTTAGAAATTTAATTTTTTTTCTGGATAATGGATATTTGTTTTATTCTTTTAAAATAAGGAAAGGTAATTATTTATATGTGTAAATCTATGGATGTCGTGTTGATTTGAAGAGAATTTGTTTTCATCAGGAAGAAATAATTAACTGTAGGTGACATGTTATTTTGAATGAACTGTACAGAATTTCCCCAGTTTTAAGTTCAGAGGTCAAACTTTGTTTTGATTGGGTCGACACAATCAATGCATTCTTGACCTATCTCTCAGCTGTAGTTTCATTTTTTTCTCTTAATTGCCAATGCGTTACACGGCTACCCCGAATTTATTTTTCTGCTAGGAGAGGTAGTATTTCTTGTCTGCTACAGTTGACAGGGAATTATTTCACTATAGTAAGCTCTCATAACAGCATTTCTTTTCTCCATTTGTTACATTCTAATTTTGTGTTTACAATCTGCAGTCAAGGGAAGCATGAATGATTGGTCAGTCATGAATTCATATTTCTATTGATAGATGATTTGTTTACATTATTTTCAGCCTTACTACTGCCAATTGAAGCATAAATGATTTCTCGCTCATGAGTTCATTCTGCTATCGCTAGATAATTTATTTAAATATTTTAGACTTACTGCAGCTGATTGAAGCATGAATGATTGGTCAGTCATGAATTCAGACTTCTATTGGTAAACAGTTTGTTTACAAAGTTTCAGTTAATGGACCAATGAGTGATTGGCTAATCATGAATTCATTTTTCCATTTGTGACAACAGAAGATTGTTTGCTGTAATTAAATCCATCTGTAATTGTAGTATTAATATGTTATTCTAGCCATACACTAGTACTGTAGTTGCTAGTGTCAATAGATTTATAGTAGTACAAGGCTACAAGCAATTATTTACATGTAGTGAATTTATTTTTTTTTTAGATAAATACCAATCTTATTGTAGTTCAGGCATAGTTAATTGTGTAGGTGTGCAGGCTGCCAACGGTACAAGGCACTCAGCATTTATTGCAAGGATACTAGTAAGTACTATTTTTGATAGGATGCTAGTAAGCACTAAGCATTTAATACAGTAGAATCCTCTTAATTGAATAGCCATTTTGCCAATGAAAATTATTCAATTAACAGGAGTATACAATTAATAGGGATTTGGTCAGTTTCCTGTGTTTTGGAGGTAAACTGAGCATTTATTCTATTATATCTTGTTTGACAGAGCTCTGTGAGCTCTGTCAAACAAGATATAATAGAATAAATGCCTGTATTGGATGTAGTGAGGCCAAAAAGGTTGATAAATAAGGGGAATTTGGTGCGTGTCACAGCAATTTTTTTGACATATAACAATAATTTATATACAATTAACAGGAGTTTACTCTACAACCCATATGCAATTAACAGATCAAATTTGTACTGAAGGTATTTTAAATGGTTTTGTGTTTGAAAATTATATTCAATTAACAGGGATATACAATTAAGAGATATCCAATTAAGTGGGCTCTACTGTACAAGGCTACAAGCAATTATTTACATGTAGCGAATTTATTTACTTTTTTTTAGATAAATACCAATCTTATTGTAGTTCAGGCATAGTTAATTGTGTAGGTGGTGCAGGCTGCCAATGGTACAAGGCACTTACCATTTATTGCAAGGATACTAGTAAGTACTATTTTTGATAGGATGCTAGTAAGCACTTAGCATTTAATACTAGGAAATTTTTTTTTATATATTATTGACTTGAGACTCTGAGTTTTGAACGATTGGTTAAACATGACTCCATAACTTTCTTAGTTTCAGTCTACTTCAGTAAAGGATCATTTTTGTTGTAACTTAGGAGTTTCCTTTTTTTTAGTGTAAACAATACAGATTATGGAATGAACTTGTTTATTGCATTCTGGATTGTTTGTCAATTTGGGCAAATAGTTATTGATTGTTTACATGTCCAGATAGGTTGAGCTCAAATATCCCCACCCCATCCCCACTTTGCCACACCCTACTCCACCCCATCAAGGGAGGTAATCAAAACAATTTGAGTAATAAAATGAATTTATTCATTTTATTCTAAATTGTTTTACTTGTCCACTACATATAAGTTTTCAACATTATTAACCATTCTAGTTCTGCACTATGACTCTTTAAAAAAAAAGGCTTTGAAACTGACTATTGAATGACTTTGTAGATATTTGGTGTATTATAGGTTTTCATTACAGACATGAACTTCAAATAATTTCGGGTGTTTGTGTTGACATTTATTTCGGGTTGTTGAAGTTCAAGGTCATATATAATATTGCAGGGTGATAGATAGGTTTCGATATTTTTTTTTTTCTCAGGCATCACAATTTAAGATTGACTTTGATTTTTTTTTGTTAATACATTTGAGGCCTTAAACAACACTGCGGATTTGGACTTGGTGAAATGTTGTTCTAATATTTTTCTTGGTGGACAGATTCAATAATATACTTAGTAAAATATATTTTTATCCTGTACCAATGACTCAGACTTAGCTGGTGCTAAACTCCTTAATTCAGGGGCCAAACACAAATTTTGCCCCCCCCCCCCCCCCCCCCCCCAATCCCCAAAATTTGCATTAAAAACCGAAAAATACATGTCCTATATGGTCCTCCATACATTTACTCCTCTGCGCATGCGCAGTGTCAAGGAGGTCCCGAAATTGGCACAAATTATCATTCTTTGTTTGGCCCTCAAAACAGTTACACTTCACTGTTATTTGTGCTTCCAAATCTCAGTTTTCATGATGCCAGCCAGACACATTTTGATGAGAGAAATGGTGGAAATAAAAAGGATATATAAGGAGGGGAGGAAAAAATAGTGCAAGAAAATGTTCAGGGCTGTAACTTATAATTATTTTATGAAATTATTTCAAGTTGCCTTTTTTCAAGGCATAGCCCTGATGTTGTCATTCTTGCTATGAAGTACCATTGTTTGATCAGTGTTTCCTCTCTACCTTCCTTATTCCCCCTAGCTATTCTCCCATGTTTTGGCTTATTTTTTGTAATGTTTATTACTAAAATTTCTTGGGAGTTTTGGCTTGGTAACAGCATTATTTCTGTTTTTTCCGTATGTTTACGTCCTCACCCAAGGGGTGTTTAGGCGTTTTGGTCTGCATCTACCATCTGATGTTCTACAATTTCTTCTCTGGAAGCCTCTGTTTTGCATCAGATAGTGTTTTAATTGGTGACTGATTTCGGGCCATGTTTGTTTCAGTGCCTGGAGTCATGTTTCCGGTTTGTTGACACTTTTGCTTAGGTTGACAACAGTTACTGCTGATAGTGATTATTTGTCTTCTGCATCTCTTCTTCATAGCAAGATACATTAATATTGTCCGTTAAGTGTCCCATTAATTTTTTCAAAATGAATTTAAATTTTTGTCCACACTTAGGCTTTTTGGGGATCCATTGGGCTCAGGGCTCCCTTTGGGAACTTGGGCTCTTCTGAAAAAAATTTCTTTTGAAAAAAATTTTTTCTTTTCGAATCATTATTTCTTAATGACTATAATGGATTGTTGTATTATGTATCTTTATTTTCAAGGATCAGTGCGAGTACTATGATTGTTTACCTTTCACAATGAATGATTATTGTTCAAATTGTAATAGGAGGAAATCTTCCTATGATTCACATGATCTCTGTATTAATTGTACTCTCTACTCGCACTGATCTTTGTTCTGTGTGTTTCAAATGGGATGACAAATGTTGGAAACGTGTGTCACAGTATGTTGTTACTGGAGAAAGGCCATGCCGGTTCTCTCTCCGCAGAGTCACTCTAGTCTTTCACTCTCTTTTTCAGAGGAACAAGAACAGTGTGATATTTCTGTGATGTCGTCCAGAAGTGTGCCTCCGTCGTTACATACAAGCGGAGAGCTAGCGGCAAAAGTGCTCACTGAGATTCATCAATTACCCGAAAGGAACCTGAAGGGATTGACGTCGGCTAGCTCGACCGGGGTTGCGTCCATTCACCGAATGGGGCAGCACCCGGGTTCATCCGTTGCGGTCCAGCAGAGAGAGTCGGGTGTTGCAAGCACTATAAAACATCCACATGCACACCCAGCGATGACGGAAAGGAGGATGGATCGGAGGAAGCCTGATAGTCCGGTGTTTAGCTTGTCCAGCTCAGCATGAGCTGCGAGAGAGGTCCCTCTCTGATACAGCAGCATCTGGGACCAGATGTTGTAGTCCGTAGCGTTACGCAGTTGGAGCATACGTCTGCCGCTCGGGGTGCTCCGGTATATAGGCAGTCCAGTGAGGCTACCTATAAGGCTTCCTCATCCTCACAGCAGCACACTCGACCGCACCTTGGCTACGTGACCAGTGAATTACAGTCAGCTTCGCCGACCAGGGATTCCATGGCGACCAGGTCAGGGATACGAGGCCTTCTACATCCGGATGTTCGCATAAAAGATGTATGCAGGATGCAACGTCCAGGGAGCTTTCGGAAGCTAAATCCAGTAAGACCGCGGCTCCCCAGGCCTCCGTAACAGATGTGCTATCACAGATAGCAAAGATAATAGCAGCATCCCAGCAACCGGCAGAGCCTCTGTCGGAACATGAAATATCAGACGATGCTGGGTCGGTAGGTTCTGCTGCTGGATCGGGTGCAGACGACCAAGATTTCCATGAGGTCCAGCAGGATGGCGAAAGGAATTCCGATGAATTAGATATTTCCCTTTTGGAACAACATAAAATAGCCGTATAATTCATCCGGCATTACCTTCCAGAAGTTGTTCTGCCGGACCAGAATGCTGCGCAACCAGATAGGAGGGTGATAGCGCCACTGGACACCGATTTTTTTAATCGGTTTAGGGACATTGTCCCGGAATTTTGGTCACAATCCAAGAATGTCTCTCGGATTTTTGAATTATTGAATGATGCTATTGATAAACTTGTCAACAAGGCGGGCGGGTCAGCCTTCCTACCGGCATCTGCCGTTTATTAATCAAAGGAACAAGTTTTGATACGGCAGGTCAGGGCATCCAGAGAGTTCCTCTGTGTTTAGACGACCAGGCTGAAGACCTTGATATATCCATGCCGTCATCTATGTCACTTCCATCGTTAACGATGGAAACGACGATATCGTCTAACAGAGCTAGTTTAGATGCTCTTTCCTACGCAGATCAACTTACTAGAGCATTGTCATTACGCTTTGAAGGACCAGAATTTCAAGACGTACAAAAGTCATTAAGAGTTCTGTCCAGGGCCATAGCTTTTTCCACGTATAACTCCGCCCTTTCAGTGGCAAATCTGGAGTTAGCTAGATGTGATGCGGCCCTGGCTACTTCCACACGCGTGGACAGTAGGGTGAAAAACTCTCTTAGAGTCGCTCCGGTCTCTGGAGAGTTTCTCTTCAGTGGCAAGCTTTCTGATATATATGATAAATTAACAAAGAAAGCTTAGGACTCTCTGCTGTTTAAGTCTACTTCCAAGAAATCGGAACCAGCAGACAGGAGTAGGCCAGGCACTTCCGGGATGAGTTTGTCCAGGGAAAGTTCCTATAGAGGCTCCTATGCGTCCACTAGGTCTTACTCTAGAGACCGGCAGAGTAGCGACTCGAGTAGGGGCCGTTACGCTGGCCGAAATAACCAGTCAGACACCCCTAGGCCGACGGGGCAAGGTGCGGGTCGTGTAGTTTCTCCTTCCGCAAGCCTCGCGGATCCAGGAGGTGATGAGACCTCTGTCGCATTCCGGTGGGTGGAAGACTGTCGAGTTTCTCAAGCAACTGGGAATCAATTACGGAGGACCCTTGGGTTCGAGGGGTTATTTTGGAAGGACTAAAACTGTCCTTCAAAGGCAAACCTCCATTAACTCGAAGTCCAAGATGGACTCAGCTTCCGTCAAGTTGTCAGAAAAGAACGGCACTTCTATCAGAAGTCCAGTCTCTTTTAACGAAGAACGCGATAGAGGTCGTAGAAAACCAGGAATCTCCAGGTTTCTACAGCCATCTCTTTCTGGTTCCAAAGCCAGACGGCTCGTTCCGTTCCAGTGATCGACTTAAGCTGGATAAACAAGCTGATTGTGGCTCCAAAGTTTTATATGGAGACCATTCGATCAGTCAGAGCGAGCATTCGAGTGAACGACTATGCCGCGAGCATAGACCTCAAGGATGCGTCCTTTCATGTCATGGTACATCTGGCGTTCAGAAAGTATCTTCGCTTCGCTGTCCTAGGTGTTGTTTATCAGTTCCAAGCGATGTGCTTTGGTCTGAATCTAGCACCTTGGGCTTTCACTCGAAAAATGAACTCGGTAATGACTCATTTCCGCGCTCATTCGTCTGCGGTAACGTCGGTTTACCTGGACATTATTCTTCAGATACGGCAATGAGTTAACGCTTCAGAACGACATGCAGAATCTGTTTCTATTGCTCCGACGTCTCGGTTTCATAGTAAATGAAGAGAAGTAGGATCTGGTGCCGTCCAAGTCATTCACCCACCTGGGGATGAGCTTCGAGACGCACAACAATCTCGTTCGTCTGCCGTTAACCAGAGCAAAATTAGTCAGTTGTTACGCTCGCTACTGTCTTCCCTCAGACAAAGTTTCAGCGAGGGAATTCATGAGACTAATAGGTCTGCGCCGAGCTGCGGCGGATCTCATTCCAATGGGGCGGCTGCACACTCGTCCTCTCCAGGTCTATCTGACTCAGAATTGGAGAGTGAAGATTCATTCGCTCGAGATGGACATCCTCTTGTCAAGCCAAGTGATTCAGACTTGGGCAGACATACAGTGGTTAACTCAGGGAGTTCCACTGCAGTTGCCAGATCCGAGTTTTACGATTATGACGCATGCCAGTCAAACAGGCTGGGGCGCGAAACTGAGCCCATCGGATTTGAAGTGCCAGGGTCTTTGGGATCCGCAGTTTCTAAGCAAGCACATAAACATCAAAGAGATGATGTCTATTTGGCTTGCTCTACATCATTGGATAGACGTTATTCAGAATGCACACGTGCAGATTATGTCTGACAATACGACAGTAGTTGTGTATATTCAGAACCAAGGTGGCACTCATTCCATTCCGCTGCTCAATCTAACGGAAAGAATTCTTCTGTTTGTACTAGAACATCAGATTCTTCTCTCCGTCCGTCATATTCCGGGTCGTCTGAACGTCTTAGCAGACTCCCTTTCACAGAGAGGTCGCCTGTTGCCGTCAGAATGGACTCTCAACAAGCAAGTATCCAATCAGATTTGCTACCAATGGGAACGGCCAATGATAGATTTATTTGCGACACATCTCAACAATCAGTTGCAGATGTATGTGTCACCTTGTCCGGATCCTCGAGCGTTTGCAGTAGACGCTCTCTCGATCTCTTGGGACGGAATGATAGGATATGCGTATCCTCCAGCGCCGTTGATTCAGCAGATATTGCTCAAGATAAAACAATCGCAATGCAAGATTCTGTTGGTAGCATCTCTGTCTCCACAGAGACAGTGGATAAATCTACTCAGGTGTCTGTTGTGGGACATGCCGAGGAAGCTTCCTCAATGGGAAGATCTTCTTTCGCAAGGGAAATCGCGCATCCTCCATCACAATCCGCAAGGTCTAAACCTTCACGTATTTCCGTTGTGCGGTCCTTCTTGCACGGAAAACATTTTACAGGACGAGCAGTGGATGCAATTTCTAACTGTAGGAGGACTATGCTGCTAAGTGGAGGGTCTTTTGTCAGTGGTGTGGGGATCATTCCGTAGATATTTATGATCCTTCCATTCCAGACATTGCAAACTTTCTGTATACTTGTTTGATGAGATTAATCTGCAGCCTATCACCATTAAGGGTTATAGGTCTATGCTATCCGATACCTATGCACATCATGATAGCTTGATGATTGGAACTAATGTCTCTTTATTTAAGTTAGTTAGAAATTTTTCGATAAATAGACCTAGAACCCTTAGATTAATTCCGAAGTGGAATTTGGCCTGGGTTCTTCTTAAGCTAAAAGAAGCGCCTTTTGAGCCTCTTGACACAGTGGACTTCAAATTCTTAACATATAAGACAGCTTTTCTCTTAGCTTTCTCTTCTGCTAGAAGAGTTAGTGAGCTTCATGCACTATCTGTGGAGGATTCTCACTACCGTAGTGTTGGTAATACTATTACCTTTACCACCAATGTTGGATTTTTGGCTAAGAATCAGCTCCTAATAAGTATCCTGAACCTATTGTTATTAAGGTCCTTCCATCATCTGATGGGCATAGGCCTTTACTGTGTCCTGTTAAGGCAATACGCATTTACAAACGTAGATCTGAGTTCATCAGAAAGGGATGTATGCATTTCTTTCTGTCTTTGATGCCTAATAGAAAGGATATTATGGTTCATTCTATTGCTAGATGGATTCAATTAACTATTCGTACTGCTTATGAAAAATTATCTTCTTCTCAGCAGTCGGCACTCAAGATCTCAGCTCATGAAGTAAGAGCTCTTTCTACTTGTTGGGCCTATGCTAATTGTATTGCTATTACTGATCTAATGAAGGCTGCATATTGGTCTCAACCTTCCACATTCACTAATTTTTATCTCAGAAATATTGAGTCCATTTCTGGAGACCTCCATTATTTAGGTCCGTTATCAGTTGCTCAGAATATCGTCCACTAAACAGCTGCAACTATAGTTATGTAGGCTTTCAGTTCTGGCATTGACTCTGTCCTGCTGCCCTCTTCGCCCTGGGGTATTTGACCCAGGGCAAGGGGAAGGGGTTCCCTTAGGTCACCTGCTTTATAGTGAAATGCAAGGGAATACCTCCCCTAGAGTCAGTATTTCCGAATCGGTACCGGGATGGTTTTAAAGTGTAAAGCAAATGTTTACTCATCCATGTAATATTTTTAAAGTGTAGCTCGGTGTGAAGCATTTGTATATGTCAGGTGTCAAACGAGCGTTAATATACAATCCTCGGACACTTTTAATCAATATAAAGAGTCTCATTTCTCTGGACTTCCTTTATTTATTGGCTTACCTTTAAAAATATTAGTATAAAGGGTTATACTGGATGTTAATAGAGATCATTGATTATTATTATGCTCAATTACTGATTGGTATTGTGTCTTTCTTATTTATTATAAATAAGAAAGATACATGTAAAGCCTGTCTCTACTTTTCTCCTTGAGAGGATATTCTATTACACATAATTGAGCTTATTGGATTTTCCTTTATGTCCTAGGCCCTCCAGCCTATTTACTATTCAGCTAAGTCTGGGTCATTGGACAGTATAAAAATGTTAAAAAATTTATAGTAATTTATATATTTTTTATACTTACCAATGACCCAGACGGGGATGGCCCTCCCAGGAGTTGGGAACTCATACCTCCCCGCTGAGTACATAATGCTTACCAGGCACTGGTTGTAAGAATGATAATTGGGTCAATTTCGGGACCTCCTTGACACTGCACATGCGCAGAGGAGTAAATGTATGAAGGACCATATAGGACATTATTTTTCAGTTTTTGATGCAAATCTTGGGGATTGGGGGGGCAAAATTTGTGTTTGGCCCTGAATTAAGGAGTTTAGAACCAGCTAAGTCTGGGTCATTGGTAAGTATAAAAAATACATAAATTACTATAAATTTTTTAACTTCAGGATTATTTTTCCACCAATGCACACAAACCGAATTTGTTTTTGATTTTAGCCGAGAATTTGTTTTTTTTCTCGACTGGGAATTTCAAGTGTAATTTGGAATTTGAATATTTTCAGGATCTGCTGAAATAAATTTCAGTAATTCAACATTTAAGATATAGTTTATACAAAAAAAATATTGTTTGACAGCAGTTAACCCTTCACTTGCTACTATAAGTTAAGTGTACACTGCTGTATCAAAAAAAAATATTAAGGCCTAGTCGATGAAACTTTTGTTGTTATAATATGAATTGACTTTAGTAATTATGGCAACCGAATGCTTATATTAACCCTCATTGAGGAAAATTTGTTGATATATGAAATTGAACATATTCAGTTTGGACTTAAAACTTGTACTTGTCACTTGTGAATAGTTATTATATTTAATACAGTGGAGCCCACTTAATTGGATATCTCTTAATTGTATATCCCTGTTAATTGAAGATACTTTTCAAACACGAAACCATTTACCATACCTTCAGTACAAATTTGATCTGTTAATTGCATATGGGTTGTCGAGTACACTCCTGTTAACTGTATATAAATTTTTGTAATATGTCGAAAAAATTACTGTGACACACACCAAATGCCCCTTATTTATCAATCTTTTTGGCCTCACTACATCCAATACAGCATTTATTCTATTATATCTTGTTTGACAGAGCTCTATGAGCTCTGTCAAACAAGATATAATAGAATAAATCCTCAGTTTACCTCCAGAACACAGAAAACTGATCAAATCCCTGTTAATTGTATACTCCTGTTAAATGAATAAGAGGATTCTACTGTACTACTGTACAGTGGTAAATGCAATTACAACTAAATACATGTACAACGGCTTCAATGACTGAAGAAGAAATGCTAAAAGCCTTAAAGGCTACTGGAAAATATAAAATTAGTCTAGAAGCTGAAACAAAGACTGATCAGTTACATTCAGTAGATGTTACACCAAAACAATTGTATACATTGGATGAAAATGTTGGTGCAAAATCAAAGATTTTTGCGTCCACCCCATTACCACTTATAGATGCTAATAAGACACAGCATATTATTGCATCTCATAATATACCAAACATTCCACAGTTTTCTGGTGATGACCCACCTCAAAAAGGTGATGTCACCAGGAGTGGAGGTTTGAGGTACAATGTTTGATGAGTGATTCTGAGATGTCAGAAAATATTTTACTGAGGGCTCTGTGAAAGTCTTTGAGGGGAACTGCTAGAAGTATGTTGATACCCCTTGGAGAGCGAGCAACCGTGGCTGACATTTTACAAAAATTAGACATACTCTTTGCAGAAATTGCAACAAATGAAATGATTATGCAGGAGTTTTTCAATGCATATCAGAAAAAAGATGAGTCAGTCACAGCTTTTGGTTGTAGTCTTGAGTCTATGCTCCAGAGAGCAACTGACAGTGGCTATTTACAAAAGCATTCAAAGAATTAACTTTTGCGCCACAAATTTTGGACATCTCTTAGTTCTGACGCAATAAAAAGCTAAATTCATCATAAATATGACCCTTTGCAAAATTATGAAGAACTCGAGAGAAATTCGGAAAGAGTGGAAAAAGAAATCACCGTGAGTGTTCATCAGCCTTCAGCAAAGAGGGTTGTGCACCAGTCACTGGTCTCTGATAGTTCAGTAAATAGCTCTGTAGAAACTCTTAATAACAAAATGGAAAAAAGATTTACCGATCTTGAAAAGAAATTGCAATATCAAATTAATGATAAATTTGATAGTATTCTGCAGAGACTTGACAGTGTACAAGGCACAACCAGAGGTAAATGTAACAACCTTCATAGTCATAATAATTCTGGAAATTATATAAGGGGTGCTGGGAATAGCCAGAATTATCAACAGAGAAATCATTCGTGGAATAACCCAAACGCTTAGCGGTTTCTGCAGATGGTCAAACAGGAATCGATAATTTTAACGGCCAACAGTTACATAAAAGACTGGTTGGGTTTTCCAATGAAAGTTATATACTAATCAATAACAAACACTTGAATGCCTTAATTGACAGTGGATCAAAGGTGACCACCATATCAAAGTCAGGATTTGAGAGTTAACCAAGTAAACCGACTTTGCATTCACTCGATACTCTGGGTTTGACTGTATCTGTTGCTGATGGATCCAAATTAAAATACTTGGGTTACATCGAGTGTGCACTCAAAATTCCTTCAGTCGAAGAAATTTCAATATCTGTTCCAGTGTTGGTTGTTCCAGACACTGAATTTAATTGGTCTTGCCCAGTTATCATTGGTACAAATGTAATTCGATTCTTCAAAAATGTTTTGAAATCAGATGAGTGTCATGCTGATTTATCAGAAGAATGGAATACAACCATGTACTGTATTGAAAATAGTAGCAATAAAATGAAGTCGCTTAACAATAAGCCTTTAAAAATAGCTCCATACCCGTCTGTTATTGTGGATGGCTTGGCACGAACTGTTGGGACTGATGTAATGGAAGTAGTTACAGAGAATCTAGGTGATGGATTAAGTTTTATGGTATGCCCTAGGGTGGTAAAGCTCAATCACTCGTCTCGAAATATTAGGTTACCAGTGAAAATATGCAACATATCTGCAAGGGAGTTGATCATAAAACCAAGGAAGGTCATATGCAAGATTTATGAAGTGAAGGTAGTAGATACTTTAGCTTCGGATACTGAAGCCAGATTTTCTAGTTTGGAATCAGATAATTTTGCAGATGACCCACCTGTTATTCCCATACTGAAGACAGATTTTCTAGTTTGGAATCAGTTAGTTTTGCAGATTACCCACTTGTTAATTCCCATACTGAAGCCAGATTTTCTAGTTTGGAATCAGTTAGTTTTGCAGATGACACACCTGTTAATTCCCATACTGAAGCCAGATTTTCTAGTTTGGAATCAGTTAGTTTTGCAGATGACCCACCTGTTAATTCCCATACTGAAGCCAGATTTTCTAGTTTGGAATCAGTTAGTTTTGCAGATTACCCACCTGTTAATTCCCATACTGAAGCCAGATTTTCTAGTTTGGAATCAGTTAGTTTTGCAGATGACCCACCTGTTAATTCCCAAACTGAAGCCAGATTTTCTAGTTTGGAATCAGTTAGTTTTGCAGATGACCCACCTGTTGATTCCCATACTGAAGCCAGATTTTCTATTTTGGAATCAGTTAGTTTTGCAGATGACCCACCTGTTAATTCCCATACTGAAGCCAGATTTTCTATTTTGGAATCAGTTAGTTTTGCAGATGACCCACCTGTTAATTCCCATACTGAAGCCAGATTTTTTAGTTTGGAATCAGTTAGTTTTGCAGATGACCCACCTGTTAATTCCCATACTGAAGCCAGATTTTCTAGTTTGGAATCAGTTAGTTTTGCAGATGACCCACCTGTTAATTCCCATACTGAAGCCAGATTTTCTAGTTTGGAATCAGTTAGTTTTGCAGATGACCCACCTGTTAATTCCCATACTGAAGCCAGATTTTCTAGTTTGGAATCAGTTAGTTTTGCAGATGACCCACCTGTTAATTCTCATACTGAAGCCAGATTTTCTAGTTTGGAATCAGTCAGTTTTGCAGATGCCCCACCTGTTAATTCCCATACTGAAGCCAGATTTTCTAGTTTGGAATCAGTTAGTTTTGCAGATGACCCACCTGTTAATTCCCATACTGAAGCCAGATTTTCTAGTTTGGAATCAGTTAGTTTTGCAGATGACCCACCTGTTAATTCCCATACTGAAGCCAGATTTTCTAGTTTGGAATCAGTTAGTTTTGCAGATTACCCACTTGTTAATTTTACATCAGATGGTTTGACTGATAACCAGGTTTCCATTGTGAAAAATGTTTTATCAAAGTGGAAACATGTGTTTCGAGTAGTTTACTGGACCTGTGGCATACAGATCTTGTAAAGCACCAGATTGGCCTTGAAGATGCAAAGCCTTTTAAGCAACCTTACCGAAAGATTCCACCTGGTGTGTATGATGAAGTAAGGCAGCACATAAGAGAAATGTTAGGTGCCGGTGTCATCAGGGAATCGAAGAGTCTTTATTCATCTAACATAGTGTTGGTGCGTAAAAAAGATGGCTCCTTGCACTTCTGTATTGACTACAGAATGCTGAATTCTAAGACCAGAAAAGATAGTTATATACTTCCACGATTTGATGATGTTATAGAGCCACTTAGTGGATCGAAGTATTTTTCCAAGCTCGATTTAAAGTCTGGATATTGGCAAGTGGAGATGGAAGAGAAAGATAAGACCAAAACAGCCCTTTCTGTTGGCAATCTGGGTTTTTATGAATGCAATCGAATGGGCTTTGGGTTAACCAATGCCCCGGCTACCTTTCAAAGACTAATGGAGAAATGTATGGGAGAGTCGCACTTGAGGGAGTGTTTAATATTTCTCGACGATGTCTTGGTATTTTCCAAAACATTTGAAGAGCATATCAGACATTTGGAATCTACCTTTAGTAGACTTGCTCAGCATGGGTTAAAGCTGAAACCCTCAAAGTGTGAATTTTTTAAGATGTCTGTCTCCTATCTTGGACACACTGTATCGGAATCTGGAATTTCCACAGATCCCGATAAAGTTTCTGCAGTACAGAATTGGCCCAGACCAACAAATATCAAAGAACTATGCCAATTTTGGGGATTTGTTGGGTATTACCGCCGATTCATAAAAAATTATGCAAAAATAGTAGAACCACTAAATGGTTTACTTAAAGGACATGGTAATACTCAACCTAAGACAGCAAGAAAGAAGAAAAATGCTAAGAAGAAAGGTGAGAAAGCCCAATGGATTTGGGGGGATTTACAGGAAAATGCTTTTGAGTCTGCGAAAAACAAGCTCCTCCAACCACCAATATTAGCCTATGCAGACTATAAAAGTCCATTTATTTTACACACAGATGCGAGTGTTTCAGGTTCGGGAGGAATTTGTACCAGAAGCAAGATGGAGTGGAAAGGGTAATTGCATATGCAAGACGAGGGCTTCGACCTAATGAGCGCAATTATCCTGCACACAAATTAGAGTTTTTAGCTTTAAAGTGGGCTGTGACAGACAAATTTCATGATTACTTGTACGGTAATAAATTTCAAGTTGTCACAGATAACAACCCACTTACATATGTTCTAGAAAAAACTAAGCTGGATGTTACAAGTCATCGCTGGGTAGCTGCATTAGCAGCTTATGATTTTACCATCTCCTACCGTGCTGGTAAGAACCGTGCAGATGCTGATGGTCTTTCTCGCAGGCCAGAGTTGTTTGCTGATGTTGTTAAAGCTGTCTGTCAAGCAGTAACAACACCACTTCCATTTGTTGAAAGTTTGTCACAGGTAAGTGATCTTTATTCGGCCGGTAAAGATTCCTTTTCATGTGATAGACTAAACAACCTTGACTGGAAAAAAGAAGAAGAAAATGATCCTGCCATTTCTAGAGTTATTCACCTCATGAGGAGCAGTTCTCTTCCCAGGCAGGGAGGAAGAAGCTCAGGTGAAACACCTTAAGTTCAAAAATTCTTGCGTGAACTTCGAAAGTTTTCTTTTGAAAATGGTGTGTTGTATCGAACTGCTTCTCTTGAGGGTGAACAAGTACATCAGCTGTTTTTGTCATAATCATATAAGCAGTTGGCACTGAAAGGGATTCATGATGACGTGGGACACCAAGGGAAAGATAAGACTATTTGGCTGGCGAAGCAACATTTTTACTGGCCAAGTATGGAGAAAGATATTGTCAATAAAATTGAGCATTGTGGCAGATGTATTCAGCAAAAAAACACCAGTCCGTTGGTGCCCATAAAAACTAGCGGACCAATGGAATTAGTTTGTATGGATTTTCTGTCAGTTGAGCGATCAAAGGGTGGTCATGAGAATATCTTGGTTATTACAGACCATTTTACTAGATATGCACAAGCTGTGCCTTGTCGAAACCAGATTGCTCATACCACTGCTAGGGCTCTATATGAAAAATTTATTGTATTTTTCAGATTTCCTGAACGATTACATAGCGATCAAGGTCGACACTTTGAAAGCCATGTGATCAAGGAACCGTACCATCCGATGGGCAATGGTTCTGCAGAACGATTTAACCAGACTTTGCTCAAGATGTTGGCAATATTGGAGGAACAGAAGAAATCTGATTGGAAATCTTATGTTGCACCAATGGTACAAGCATACAATGCTACAAGGAGTGATGCAACAGGCTTTTCTCCACATTATTTGATGTTTGGATGGCATCCAAGTCTGTCGGTGGATGCGTTTCTTGGTATAGATGCAACGAAAGAGCCAGAAGATAGAAAAGCTGACTATGCTAAGAAACTCAAGACGCCGAATGGAGTTTGCATACAAAGCCACAGCAGAAGCCAGTGCCAAAAACGCCCAGTGGAATAAAAAGAATTATGACCAGAAATTCAAAGTTCAAGAATCCAAACTTGAATTGGGTGATTGAGTTTTGGTCAGGAAAGTCAGTTTTGATGGTAAGCACAAGCTTGCTGACAGATGGGAGGAGACAGTGTATTTGGTGTCTGAGATACCTAACACTGATATTCCGGTGTATCGCATTGTGCCAGAAACTGGAAAGGGAAAACCCCGAACTTTGCATCGGAATATGCTTTTGCCTTTCAACACTCTTCCATCTGTAATCCCTGCTGAGAAGGAACACTGCAAAGTAGATAACACTCCGCAAGATTGTGCTCAAAATCGGCGTGATTCTTCAGGATCCAGTTCTAGTCATAATTCTGATGAATCCGAGAGAATGCAGTACCTTCAATATATAATTCCTCAGCGGAGGCAGCCAGCCACCATTACACATGTATCTCCAGAGATTAGTGAGATTGTTCCAGCCCCCACCATTTCTGAAGATCAAGAAAATTCAGTGTCACGATCCCAAGAAACTGTTGTGGATAGTGAGAGTGATGCAGAAACTGGACCTACTGCTTCGGCTGAGGAAAACACAGAGATTGGACCAAGAAGATCAGAGCGAGCTCGTAAACCACCTGATCGTTATGGTCAGTGGGTTTATGGGCAGACAGTCAATACAGGTTCTGCAGATGAAATTTTTGTATAGGTATGTATAATACTTTTAAGTAAGCTTTTAAAAAAATACAGTTGAACTTTTAATATTACACTTTCAAGTGTGAAAACACTTTTCAAGAATTATGAGACAGAATCGAAGTAAGTTTTCTGTTGTTACCACTTCAACAGTTTATGGTATCCATTTGGTAAATTGCTGTTAAATTTCTGAACAGCACTGTTATGCTCCATTTAAGTATGGACTTGGCAGTAGTAAAAATTGTCAAGAGACAATTTCTTCGACCAGGGGGAATATGTAACAAGCCCTAAAATACTCATTATCAGCAGCTGAAGTGTCGCTGGGTAATTCGACTTTCGGTTACGGGTGGTTGTTAATTGTTTATCCACATGTTTTTCTCATATAATATTTATGAAACGAGTCTAAAAATTTTCTGTTTTGGCGAGCCCAAACGGAAAATTCGGAGGAGTTTCTTAAATATTATATGAGAAAAACACTCATTTCATATTCTATTTATCATATGATGCACACACGCGCAAATTAGCTACTTAGTAGGACTTTTTAACCCATCACCTAACTTGAGTTGCAGATGGCACTTGGAAAAAACATCCCTGTATACCTAACAATTTTCATTTTTGCTTCCAAAACATAGGTTATGACCCCTCATTGGAACGAGCTCGTTGAGCTCGTTCCAATGAGGGGTCATAACCTATGTTTTGGAAGCAAAAAGTGAAAATATAAAAAAAAATGAATGGCATTTTTCTTGTAGGTAAAAGATTAATACAATATAACCCATCCTAAATGGGACAGATAACGTAAATTCTCCCTGCTGAAATTATGCAAATGTCGCCCAGTTGTATTTTGTTTAGCCAATCAAAGTGACCAGTTTTGAAATTGACCAATGAAAGCTCCCAACTCTAATTATGCAAATTATGAAACTGTGGCACAGTTTTATTTTGTTCAGCCAATCAAATTGTCTAATTTTGAAACTGACCAATGAAATTGAGGGAAAGCTTTATTTATAAGTGATTAATATGAAAACAAAATATCAAATGTTTTAAAGTGAACAAAATGGATGAGTTATATGATAAATTTGTTTAACCACTTGAGAGAATGGCATTGGTACCCTCTCTATATGTAAAGGAAAGTGAAAATATTGATGAGGAACAGAATTTCTATTTCGACCAACAACAGCATGTCCCTAAGGGCCCACATGAAATAAAATCATTGTTTCGAATGGGGCGCATGGGACAGCGTTTGCTCCGGCTCTGGGATGAGATGTACTTCGAGGGAGCACTAAATAGTGTTAGCGTACGAAGCTATGAAGTACATCTCCGGTATTTGATAACGGGAAATGACTATGTCTTTCCACATTTGCATGTGAGCCAAACCAATGGCCGCGATGCAAAAGAGGCCAAGTGTTTGTGGTTGATTGGTGACCGACGTGTAGGTCAGCCAGCCGGCTGCCCAGAAAAGGTGATCAGGTACTGGAATAACCAGTCCTGGACTGGCCACTACTATATGGATGGAGATATCCATATACGGCCATTCCGAAGCATTGAACTACACGAGGTAACGAAGTTCACTGCTGATTACCCAACGTACGTGGAGTTGAGCTCAGAACATTGGAATGTTTTTTAAACATTGGAGTGGGAGAGAGCTCAGCCCCAATACCAATTGTTAAAAGAGGCACTCGACGACCACAAAATTCGTTGACAATAGTTGACATTCAAAACATGAAAGCTGACATGGACAACTTACAGGAAAGATCCGAACTAGCTACCACATTACCGTACAAGCTAACACACTTAACTGCAAATCCGAAATCACCGGATAGTACCAGCGAAAATATGACAACATGCAATAATTATACCAAACCAGAACAAAAATCACTGAGCAAAGCACACCTACTGCACTCGAATTAAGCGATTCAACCATATCTACTCCACCTGAGATATGGCTTACGCAGAATGAACCCCAACTGGATTCTCCTCAACCTATCGACTCTAACAGTGGTTGGAGCAGAAGGGTTAATACAGCCGCCAAGGCTTTCTCCCCAAATAGCGGAAAAGACTCCATTCACTTCTCATATGAATCACCACTTGATTTAATTATGGACTGTGGGGCACATGATGTGTAACGAAATGCCCTCCACGGAGCACGTCGGGTTAACCTCCATGGAGCGCGTCAGATTCATATTATTGCACTTGGGAATCTCGGCTCCCAAAGTGTTAATCAGAGTGGCCAAGTTATACTTGGTAATAATTCTCTGTTGAATAAACTTTAATAAGTATAAACGCTGTTCTCAGGCACAAGTTATGTAATTTTATTCATATTCCTAGTATATTGGCATTGCATAACATCAGTGCAACTGCCCTAAAAGTACTCTGCACACTTGCTACAGAAGTGGAGCACGAGACACGAAACTAGACAATAGTCTGACCTAAAGTAACCTTACTAAGGTGTTTTCGACAGAATTTGATATTATGATTGGCATATTAGCTAGTATAAACCTAACCTAGGATAACCCCATCAGAATGCTTCTGACAGATTTTAGCATTGTATACTGACCCGGCCTAACCTTAACACACTCAGTATCACTTTCAGCTCTGAGAATTGTGCAAGATAGCACGTTCGATGGGCGTTACTAACAGTTTTTAAATTGTACACCTACCAAATTCCAGTGTCCTTTTAAATGCGAGAACGCATACTATTAGCACAGGATACCCACAGGATGCCCTACTATCCCGGAATGGAAGTAAGGGGTTAAGAAATACCTCTCCGCCATCTTGGGGTATAAGTGGTGTTCTGTGGTGTTTTATGACGTCAATTGAAATAAGATCTGCACGAATAAGCATGAATCAAACTGTATATAAACCAACGGAATCACCCGACTACTCCACTTCTCTCTGGGTCTTCCGTCGTGTAAGAAGTCACTCTCCTATTTTCGTGGAAGAACGCTGCCAAACGCTGCCAGGCCAGACAACAGTTCCAGACACAGGACGCGATGAGAGCGATGCGATAATTTCGACTTAGTCTCATTTCGTATCTGATATATTTTATAAATTTACCAGAGAGAATATTTCTTAACAGTTTAAATTGTAGGAACTTTATTTAGGGCTTTGAATAAAACGTAGAAAACAGTAAGTAACTTTTATGTGTTTTGAATTCACCCTTTCGCTGCGGCTGCAGTATCAAGAATTGTTGCAGACTCCACAGAAACTGGTTGCCTCCTAGACTGAACATTTAAATTGTCCTGTGGCCACTTGCCACGATTGAAGTCCTAACCCAAATCCACTAGACGATCATTTTTCCGGGGTACTCAACCCTGCCATGCCACAGGCCAGTTTATATGGTGCCGTTCGTCAGGATGTAGACTCTGACTTCTAACTCTCTTGAAACGATCGGGTGAACATTCTAGAAACATCTATTAACCCTAACGGACCCAGTAAAGCCGAAACTGACTCAAAATGTTGCCGCTGGGGAGCTCAGTGAACTTGTGAGAACTTTTTGATGTTATTTATAGGGGACAGACATCCCTTAATTTTACTGGTGAATTGAACGCCTGGCAGCTGAAATTTCTAAGGCAGCAAACGCAGAAAGCGCCCTCTGAATCCAATACTGGTACAACTTCATGGTGGAACTGGTTGCATGTCCAACGTGCCATTATTTACACTGACGCCGACCGCCAATTGCTATCACATCCAAACCACGCTCGACTGGTCACACCGAGCGTTGCTCATCAGATATATCGAACTTTTGACTGAACATCAGAGAAAAATGGAAACTCAGGGAACTGTGAAAAATCTCGAGGAATTCCAGGAAATTCTGAAAAGACAACCGCGTGTGTTTCAACAGTTGTACTGCTAGCAAGGTAGGTGCAATTTTCTTCATTTTACGTTCATTAACAGCAGAAAAATTCAATTGTAAATTTTGCTTCATAGTAATAAAACTCATTAAAAATGACTACGCCGTTGACAGACAGAGAGCAACGGTTAATCGATGAAATTACTCAAGTGAAACAGGAAAGGGAAGGACTTGTGGGTCAGTATGAGCTGCAAATTGCTGAAATGAGCACTCAAGCTCAGAGCTTGTCGCAGCAGCATGCTGCCTCACAACAAACCCTTCAACAAACGCAGACAGTCCTCGCCCAAGTTAAGGCGGAACTAACACAGCAGAAAGCCGATTTAGAATTGCAGTTGGCTAATGAGAAAGGTACTGCACAAGCGAAACTGCGGAGAGTAAAAAGTCAATTGGCAGACGCTGAAAAACGAGCCAACGACCCCACGTCTTCTGCCATAATCGACCTGCATGAAACTGTGCGCCAAAGTGAAAAGAGTAATGCAAAGACTGCTAACGCTACTCAGGCCCAGTCTATTCATTCCCATATTAAAAAATTTGACGGAACCCCCTGAATTTTCGGGGTTGGATAAAATCTCTTGACCTTTTCTGTGAGACAAATCATGTAGAAGAGAAGCGACGACCTAAAATCACCGCTCAAACCAGTGACTTTGTAGTTGCTGATTTTATTTTAAGAACAATGAAGAAAAATCCTGAAATGCCTTGGTCCGAACTGTATGGCGAATTGAAAAGTCGCTATAGCGCCACTATGGATAACTCCATGGCTACCAATCAGTTGCGCCATATGCGACAGGGGAAAAATCAAACTCTTGTCTCATATGCTGAGCAACTGCTTGATCTTGCAAAAGACGCCTTTGATCAGGAGATTGATAACCCCACCATCCAGAAAAACCTCTCAGATTACTTTTGTGACGGGTTGTATGACAACGATGTTCGGATGAAACTAATCCGTCGCATGCCCAAGATGCTAGAAAATGCTGTTAGTCAAGCATTATTTGAAAACGCCGCGAAAATCAAATTTCGCGCCCGCTCTGAAGCCGCCAAAGGAAAAGCGCCCTTTGGGAAGGCATTTGACCGACAATATGAAGAATATGAGTGCTATCGGGTCCCTGTATTTCGCGATCCCGTGGACGAACAGGAAGAACATGTAGATCTCCCTTTGGAGACGAGAGACAAGACTCCCATGGACATAGGTGTGGCGCGCCGACGCCATAAGGTGAATATCTTAACGAAAAACTATAGTGGAGGTTATGCGCGATCTCCATATCAGAATCAGAACAAAAATCAGTACAATAGTCAATACCGAAATAGGGGAGGACAAAATTACAACAGATATCAGAAACCGACACGATTTTCACGACTGGTTTGCAATCGTTGTAACCGCGTTGGTCACGTGAAACGTGATTGCCACATTAACTTGACCAAGCAAGTGAGAACACTTGATATTCAGCCAGCAGGTGAAAGGTCACCAGGGGCGACCTTTTGCTGCTTTCGCTGTGGGAAGCCAAACCACTTCGCTCGCGATTGCCGAGTCAATTTAAACGAAGGGAACTCTGCCCATATGGGGCAATGAGCAGAGTTAATGAGAAGTCACATGCTCCCAACAGAAGTGAAAATGGAAATCACCAGGGAGACGTGATAAATAATGTACAAAATGAATGTATGAATAATTGTAAGAATAAAAATGTAAATAATAAGACAGGTGGAAATACGGGTAATAAAACATGTAATATAAAGCCAAGTACTCAGTCTCAAACAAGGAGAACCAAAAATGATTCTCCTCCAGTGAAAAGTAAAGCCATTCAATGCACAAGGTGTGGTCAGCCCACACATAACAGGAAAAATTGTACAGTAAAATTCACAACCATTCCTCTGACTGGTAGGCCTAGGAAACTCAAGGCCAACTCACAAAATGGCTGCCCTGCAATGGACAGTCAGCATGCAAAATGTACTTCACAAAATTGTTTCAGTTATCAGACCACCAGTGGTCTGGAAGTAAAAGTATATAGGACTGGAATAACTCAGGTAGCTACTGACGCTATGGTGAATGCGGCTAATAGCCAATTGACCCATGGCAGAGGTGTTGCCAGAGCTATAGCTCTTGGAGCTGGTCCAGCCCTTGAACAAGAATGTCAACAATATATTCAACAGCATGGAAATCTTCCAGTAGGTGAGAATATGACTACCACTTGTGGAATGTTGCCATATTTAGAAGTGATACATGCTGTGGGGCCATGCTGGAATGATTACAGTGATAAAAATAAATGTCTCAATGTCTTATACAAAACTGTACAAAAAGTATTGCAGGTATGTGACAACAAAAATTTTGTAAACATAGCCATCCCACTCATCAGTAGCGGGATATATGGTGTACCTAAACAGAAGTGTGCAGATGTTTATGTGAGAGTTCTACAAAACTTCACTCCTAAACAATTAAAAGAGATACACATTGTAGATGTAGACCCTGATATTATGATTTATATGAAAAATGCTTATGAAAATCAAACTATGAAAAAGTCTTGTGATTATAATCAACCAGGTAAGCAGGGTTGTATTGAAATAAATCAACAGAAACAGGAAGCATTTGAATCAGGAGATAGGAGTCCAAGAATAAGGAGCCAAGAGAAATCACTTGGGAAAAACCCAAAACTACAAAATAGGAAAAACCCAAGGAAAAAAAACCCATGTCAACAGGAAGTGAAACACTCTATGGAAACCAAGGGAAATAACTTAGTAAACAATGATGATTACCCAAATGGGGAACAACAGCAACAAAAACTTAGAAATTCTCAACCGGAAACCGTAACCATAAATTATGGGGCTGCTTCTTTGAATAGTGTCTTAGTGAACATCAAAGGACAGCGAGTACGTGCCTTATTAGATAGAGGGGCACAGACAAGTTGTATTAGTACAAAATTTTGGAAAAATCTTAAACACCGACCAAAATTAGTTGGTGATAAAAATTCTTTGCCTCGCATTGCAGGTATTACTGGGAATGACACTCTCCCTCGAGGAAAAGTTAGACTTGAATTTTATATTCAAGGAATTTATCAGGTGCATGAGTTCTTAGTAATAAATGAATTGAATCGAAGCATGTTATTAGGAATGGATTGGATTAGGGGCAATCGAGTTAATTTATACTGGGAATTTCATAAATTGAGATTAGATGGTCACTATATACCTACTGTTCAAGATATACAGGTGAGTTGTCTTACTCGGCTGATCAATCAGGTGGAACTTAAACCACAGTCCGCTTGTTTGTGTACAGCAAAAGCTTCCGGTGCAAAATCTGTCTTTGACACAAAATACTTAGAACATCATGGACTGACTAAAGGTCACGTGGCTGAACAGCCTGGCCTCTTAGTTAGTAACAGTATAGTTACTAATGGAAATGAAACCATACCTGTACTGTTGGTGAACAGTACCAACAAACATTACACCTTAAAGAGGGGATGTTTGATTGGAAAACTTGAGCCAATAGAACAGGAAGAAAAAGTCTTAGAAGTTAATCAGATCTTAACTCAAAATACACCTGAAGACCAGATCACAGATGCTGACATACAGGTGCCTGAAGACAAACGGCACCTGTTGATGCCAGTCATCAATAATAATAAAGACTTGTTTGCAAAAACTGATAAAGAATTAACTCAGACAGATACAGTGAAGATGCGCATCGACACAGGGAATGCGCCACCAATAAAAAGTAGAGCATATAGAGTTCCATTACTTAAGAGAAAAATTATGGACGAAGCACTTGAAGAAATGCTTCAATCCGGAATTATCCGAAGATCAAATAGTGCATGGAGTTTTCCGTGCTTGCTCGTGGACAAGAAAGACGGCTCGAAACGCTTCTGCGTTGATTTCCGCAAGCTCAATAAGTCACGAAAGTTACGAACTGGCCACTTCCATTGATTGACGACATCTTTACTTTGTTGAATGGATGTCAATACTTCACCACCCTTGACATGAAGTCAGGTTACTGGCAAGTCAAGATGGATGAAGAAGACAGACCTAAAACGGCCTTTGTTTGTCATAAGGGCCTTTATGAGTTCAATGTAATGGCCTTTCGACTCGTTAATGCGTCCTCGGTGTATCAATCCCTCATGACAAGCGTCTTGGAGGGCCTAGAGGATTTTTCTCTGGCTTACCTTGACGATATTTTGATTTTCAGCCGTGACATAAAATCTCATATTGACCACATTAAACAAGTATTTGGTCGACTAAGAAAACATAAATTGAAGCTAAAAGCTAAGAAGTGTTCCTTCTTTCAATCTGAAACATCTTATCTTGGTTTTGTAATTAGTAAAGATGGAATTAAACCTGAGACTTCGAAGGTCGAGGTCATTCGAAAAATTAAGTCCGCCGAAAACGGTGACAGAAGTGCGATCTTTTATGGGCATGACTTCATACTACCGTAGATTTATTCCTCGGTTCAGCGAAATTGCTCAACCACTCTTAGAACTGACAAAGAAATATGCAAGATTTCATTGGCGTCATACACATCAAAAAGCCTTTCAAGAGTTGAAAGATCGTTTAACTCAAGTTGCTCATTTGTCATATCCAAATCCCAGAAAGCCTTACGTGCTTTACACAGATTCCAGTGGCCGCTGTGTCGGTGCGGTTTTGGCACAACCATGTGATGACGAAACAGGTCAACTACCTGGAGTACCTGATGAAAAACCCATTGTCTTCCTATCTCATAAATTGGGTGAAACCCAACAGAAATGGTCGACATTTGAGAAAGAAGCTTTCGCTATCTCATATGCTTTGGATAAATTCAATAGCTACTTACAGGGAGCAGAGTTTGTTATTAAGACAGACCATGCCCCCTTGCAGTATTTATTGAAAAGTCTGCAAAACAATGCCAAAGTACAACGCTGGGCATTGAAGATAGCAAGTTACAATTGTAAGATTGAATATTTACCAGGTAGAGGCATTGAAGATAGCAAGTTACAATTGTAAGATTGAATATTTACCAGGTAGAAAGAATACATGTGCTGACCTACTTTCTCGATTACCTGAGGGAATTGCAAACGCTGACCCCGGGTACGAGAGGGATAATGTGGAAAATCAGAAAGCATTACAAATTGGAATTATAAATAGTAACAAAATTGATCCTCAAAGATATGTACATGTCATCACAGATGAACCTCAGGTTCCGCTCGAACCACAAGCAATTAATTACAAAGATTTGGACATGAAGGTAGAGCAACAGAAAGATGAAAAGATTGTAGAAATCATTAAGAAGTATCAAGGTAACAATACCCCTGCACACATTAGTAGTAGATACCTCATGATTGAGGGAGTATCATACTACATCAGTACAGTTGATGATAATCCGCGAGTGCGTTTGTGCATACCTGAACAATTACATGCAGATGTGTTGAAACAATACCATGACGAATTAGGTCACCTTGGCATAGACAAAGTGTACAATAATATCAGTAGAAAATATTATTGGAAAGATTTATATAAACATATTTATAAACATGTAGAAAATTGTCTTGTGTGTCGAGCTCGTAACACCAGAGCTCACACTTTGCCATTGCAAGAAACTGATAGACCTCCATACCCCTTTGCTAAAATAGCATTGGATATGAGTGGTCCACACCCTGAAACTTTATCAGGAAATAAATACATTGTGACCTTCATAGATATTTATTCTGGCTGGCCTGAAGCGTTTCCAGTGCCTGATAAAAAGGCGGAAACAATTGCTAATTTGATAATAGATCAAATTTTTCCAAGATTTGGATGTCTTTTAGAAATATTAACAGACAATGGATCTGAAAATGTAAATGCAGTGATGAAATACTTAACTGATTATTTCAAGATACATCATGTAACCACTTCCTACTTCCATCCACAATCTAATGGGAAGGTAGAGAGGCTACACAGAACGCTGAATGACATCTTAGCAAAACTAGCTTGAGAAGAATTAGAAACATGGGATTTATTCCTAAATCAAGCGATGGCAGCCATCAGATTTAATGGCAGCGAATCTTCTGGATTTTATCTGGTGTATGGCAGAGATGTGGTTTTACCACTCGACAACATACTTAAACCTCGAGAAAAATATGTAGGTGAAGAACCTCATAAGATAGCCATTCAGGAACAACATAAAGCATTTAGAAAACAACAAGCTGCACAAAAGAAACGAGTATTAAAACAACAAAGATTACATGACATTACAGCAAAGGATATCACCTTTGAAGTAGGTGATCCTGTTTTATACTCTTCAGGTAAATCTAAAGGAAAATTAGAATCGAAATGGGACTACCCATTTCGAGTCATTGAGAGAACAGGTCCAGTGAGTTACAAGATACAAGATCAATTAACTCGCAGAATAATTAAATGTCATGGAGAAAGACTTAGTAAAGCGCCTCAAGAATGGGAGGTGCCTCAACCTGTCCAACCTGTTAGAGCGCGACGAATGCAACATTACGCTGCCCCGTTAGAACAGTTGACTACTGAAGACAGTAGCAGTAATGATAGTGATGAAGGTGACGATACGCAAGGGATTCAAGAAAAACACCCCTTAACATCATTCATTAAGAATAAAAGACAGAGACGAGAACATTCTTCTCCAGAAGAAGATGGTGTTCCATTAGCAGAATTAAGACAACAAGTACAACAGGTACGAGATTACAAGAAACGTATGAAAGAGCTACAAGCTCCTTCAGCTGATCAACTACCATCACGGTTCATTGCTGATGATCGAAACGATCGATTAAATGATTCAACGATGGAGGTTGATCAATTGCAAATAACTGAAACAAAAGGCCAAAGTAATGAGCCTCAACCAAAACAACCAAGTAAAGATATAACTGAGATGATCTCTTGCATACAAGCTGTGTTAAGAGATCATAATAAGATTAAAGAACCAGGTGAGAAATTAGAATTAGGAGCGGTTATGATACCTCCTACTACCTGAAGTACTAGTGATTAAATGTTACCATAAGACTAATGATAACTATACGTAACACATAATGGCAGGCCTCTCCTTAAGTTTGAGAGAGACGAGAGAAAGTGTAAAATGAGTAAAATTATATTGAGTTATGATTTGTTCGGAACGAAACTACAAGTCTTGTCAGCCTCGCGAACTGACTGAGACTTCTTGTAGTTAGATTAACTTTCTGACCTTTTACACCCGGGAAGTGAATCGTCAGAGTGAAAGAAATTGAATCGTGTATTACTCATTGCGCTAACTCTTGCTTCCTTTCTCATTGTAGGAGCAAGATGTTGTGTTGGATGTTATTAGTTGGTCTTTTGACTACAATAATAGATAGACATACTATTATTAGAAACAATGTGATTTTTAAGAAAGTGAAAGAAGTAAATATGGTAACTAGTGATTGGAGTACAATGTTTGTTTATGAGCTTCAGCCATTTTTACAATATGTGCGCAAACTTGATCGAAGTATGAAATATACCAATGGGTTGTATACTGCTACAACCACCGCTTTCCGACAAACTTTTGTAGAAATAAATGGTGAAAACTCTACTCTTGCCGTTGCGTTAAAATCGATCATAACGGATGTACACCAGGAGATCAGATACCTAGATAATCGTGTTACACAAGTAAAAGAGGATCTGAACGATTACCGCAGATTACATGGACATAAATCATCTCGTCTCAGAAGAAACGAGGTTTGTTCGACTTTGTAGGTGAAGGATTGAGTTTTCTCTTCGGAACTGTATCCCAGTCAGATTTAAATGGGATAGCAGATAATTTAAGACGACTAAGTAGTAATCAAGCAATGATTCAACATATTCAAAAACAAAGTTTAACCTTCATTAAGATGAATCATGAAGCGATTCTGAAAAACAGAGAATTTATGTTAAATATATCGCGCGAATTGATGTTATTTCAAGGTCGAGTAAATCAAGTAGTTCAGAATCATGAAGATCGAATATTATATCTTGAACATTTCACTCATGCTTATCATCAGCTTGAGTTTGTAATGAGTCGATTGGAATCAATGATAATTGCCGCAGAAACCACTCTGCGGGGATTACATGATCAAATGGATATCCTAGCCGATAAAAAGATATCACCAAAAATAGTGGATCCTTCACTATTGACCTCAGTATTAATGAGTATTAAAGTTCAATTAGATGATAAGTCAATGTTGCCGCTAGATCTGACGACAGAATTATGGCAATATTATCATTTGCTTACGACGGCTGCCATTTATGATGGCGATAAACTGGTGATCTTTATGAAGATCCCCTTACGTAATTCGAACTTACAATTCGAAGTGTTCAAGGTGCAGGCTTTGCCTGTACCCTTTGTCAATGTAACTAAGAATGCGTCGCGAGTCACAAATAAATTAGTAACAATATATACTCTTGAATCTGACATATTAATTATTAATAAAGAAAGGACGAAGTATGTCCCAGAAATAGGACATGACCAATGTGTAGATAACAATAAGTTGTTTTGTCCTTTAGTAGGTGCCGTACGAACGATACATACAACGACAAGTTGTATGTTAGCCTTGTTTCTAAACATGAAATCAGAGATTCCGAACTTATGTCAAACGGAAGTTCAATTGAATATCGACCTCCCGTTTAGTACTAGAATCGATGAAGGAATGTGGTACATCACGACAGATGTCCCACTACGATTCTCAATTACGTGTCCGAAACGAAGAAATCCGAAACCGAAACGGATTCTTCCACCAATTGGAATTTTGGAATTAAAACCATTATGTATGGCATCGAGCGGTCAATTAATGTTACCGAGTTATTTCCATAAAAGGGATAATTCTACTTTTCGGATTGTCACAAAGACGGTGTTACCAAATTTCTCGTTGTTACAACGACAGATGTGGAAACCTGTCATAGAGAGAGTGAACATATCGACGTTTACGATACCGAAAGAAATAAAACATTTAGATGACTTACCCATGGATGACTTAATTCATGAACTTGACTCGCTAAATTTACAAATGACGGAATCATTTGAAGTCCCTAAGTGGGCTTATGCTCTCGCGACTGTTGCATTAATAGTAGGATTATATCTGCTTTGGAAGTGCTATCGAACCGATAGACACAAACAGATATACAAGTGGTTAAGAAACCGTAAAAGTAAACCGACTTTTTCTGCTGTTGATGATAGTGAAATGTCTAATTTTGCATTTGCTGATGATAAAATCTATACTAGTATGGGACCTAGACCACAGCCTTCAGCTCCTGCTAATCCAACTGGAGCACAACAACAACAACCACAACAACCTCCTAAGAGTATTAGAGACATGATGAGAAAAGCTGTTCAAAACTTTAGACCTTCTCCTCAACCTAATAGGAAATCAATCTATCCCCGTGTACAACATGATGTGGATTCTGCCAATGTCCACATAGCTATGTTTGATATTGACAAAAAAACTGAAAAACAGTAGTTCACACACTGTGTGTTTTTGTTTCAGTGATCAGTGTACAAATGGCAGAATCTGATTCTAGTGTTGATAGTGGGATCGATGATTTCCCTGATTACCAGAGTTACTATAATGATCGTGACAATTTACATGATGATGAAACTTCAAGTATAGTTAGTACTGGAACTGACAGTAATAGTACCGTTTCACGAGAACTTTTTCAAGACACTCATTCATCTAGTATGGACGTAAATATACATAGCAATTCATCTGATAATTGTGTATCTCTGTTAGCATCAATAGAAGCATTACCATCACCTTCTATAGCATCTTCCGACCTTTTGTCGACCCCTCCAAGTAGTGTTCAAACCCCTACTGATTCTATTTTACTATATTCACCTGAACGACTTCAACGACTTCCACCTTATTCGCCTATGGATACCGTGGAAACGTTAGTTCTTCCTCCAAGATTACCTGTTAGAACCCATGATGCAATTATTCATCGAGACCCTGAGAACCAAGATGGACTCGGTGGGTTTGTTTATGATATTACAGTGAGATCACATACTTCTTCCAGTATGACCACACCGACAAGTGATTCTATGCCTAGTGATTCTACCACTGTTCTGGACTCTGATGCAGCAGAGTCCGGTATCAGTGTGATACAGAAACTTGCACGAGCTGATCTTGAATTAGAAGTACACACCCCTCCTTTAAGTGATGTAGAAGCAAGACAATTTACTCCATTACCTACTAATGTTGTCTCGCAGCCTATAATCAATATTCGACCGAGACCGTGGGAGTGGGCAAGGAGCGAGTTTTTCGGGACACCTCGCCCGTTGGCCTCTCCTCATGAATTTGATCGAGATATCATACGACCCAATACATATGAATAAGATTTTATGAGAGATACAGATCTCTTAGGCCTTGAGGATGAATTTGGATGTCAATATTTTGATTTTGATTTGAATATACTATATATAGAGGTTGAGCGAGAGTTAATATATTATTATGACAGTGCTATCGATACTCATTTAACTTTTGCAAATAGGTCTAGATATTTAGTGATATACAATTGCCCTGATTTACAATATCCAAAAATTAACGAGCAGGGTGAGATAAGTGAACCTTTGCGGTATTATAGTCACCGGGTGGCCACTACCAGCAGTGTACATCATAGATTTCACATGCCAAGAAATGTAGCAGAATTTACTCCCTTCTGTGCAAGATATCGTGACTATAGTCGTCGAAAACGAGCACGATATCACTCAGATGGACGACCAAGGAGTTTTCAACCCTTTGTTGTCTATCGTCAGTACCACCCAGATTATGTTGGACATTTCACAGGGTCAACGTTTGATTACCGAACAGGCCCAAATACTGTGTATCGGCATTACGAGTTGCCAACATGAAATGAAAACCTTCAGAGTGGAGATTGAGAAATGTATTATTATTATTATTATTATAAGCGGAAACAAGCAGAAAGTCTAAGCAGACTAATATATGTACATAAGATTTTCATGGATCTGGTTTCCCAATTTATGATTAACTCTTGATTGGAAACCTGATACATGACAATCACGGGTCGTCTGTGTTTGTCTTGATTATTAGTCAAAATTCTACAAGAAGTTAGTAATTCTGTTCTAACAGTGTAACAATTTATTATAAATTCGGAGTTCCTGGAGTGTATTAGATAAGTTACACACAGGACTCCAATAATCAAGTCATTCAAAATTGAAAGTTGGTGGAAAGAGTGTTGATTGAGTGCACCAAGTTGCAGACGAACCCAGGGGAGCGTATTGTCAAGTGTAAATTTTAGTGTAATATACGTAATTCTATTTTTACATAGTGGTTTCTTTTGTTTTGAATTTTATTTGTATTGATTACTTAGCTTGTTGGAATGGCTTCGGTAAATACATTAGAGTTCGAGGAATTCGCGGAGGAACAGGCGATGTTTAATTCGCATAAACGCGAGGCCTTCCAACATGCTTGTAATGACCACTGTTTATTTTTTCCAAAGGATTTATGGAGATGTCGCAGCCTAAGGTACATTCGTAGATGGAATACGAGACATTATAATCCTGCCACTGGTCAAACAGAGATAATGCAACATCAGCTTGGCTATCATTTTTATCTCTCCGAGGAAAAAAAAGTAATATTTCCTCATCTTCTGTACCTCCCGGAGTTACCAGTAGTAGTTGAACCCCATGAGGTCACTGGTCCCGGTCCTGACGAGGTCATTCATTATGTCAATGACCCCTGTTGGAATGGCCGATATTATGACCATCGACGAAATCAATTGGATGCTGAATTGGACCTGATAGCCTATTCTGGCTTGGTTAGACCATTCAGGAGTCATGAGATCTTCCCTGGTAGTACGTATTCCGCTAGTGAAGATGCTGATGATTCATTTGGATTCTATCAGCACCAAATGCAACCTGCACGATTCTTTCCTCCTGGTAACGTACAGAAAACTTATGAATTGGAGAGACAACAGAAACAATATCGCCTCCTTCGTGAAGCTTTAATCCGACACGAAGGAAGACGATTACAACGTTTTAGTCTAAATTATCAAATACAATGAGATGACGGAGGTACAAACTCATTATAAGGGTCTTGGAGACCCTTGCTGTATTTGTCTAACGGAAATTTCTAAAACTTGGCAGGATTTATTTGTGTGTGGCCAATGTAAACAACAAATCCACTACTCTTGTGGTATTGCATGGGCCAGGTCAAAAGCAAGTGCCCATGCAAGCTGCTTGCCTGCACTGCCGTGCACCCATGAGGTGGGGCATTGGTAACGAGCCGAAACTTCCCGTACCATCTGAAATGGACCCTCATGAGTTTTAATTACAGAAGCTGAGAAGGCGACCCCTACAGCTGCGCGCCGTCGGGCACTGTTGTCATCTTTGGACGTCCTTATATAATTTTCTTATTTTCTCAAGCAAAAGAAAGTACTCCAAGTAACCGAAAAGTTATTTTCAATCAAAATTACATAGTGACATTCTAGACGTGACTCCTAGTTTCGTCACTATCGACAACAGACTAAAAACTAACGAAGAACCGTTAACGGGGAAAGTAGAATTGTTCATACGGCACAGCTGTAGAATAGTGTAAAATAGTTTTTGAGATTTGCAATTATTTTCCAATTAGTGAGTATAGTCAGTCACATTTATTTTGTTTTATTGCACTTGATATATAATTGTTTACAGTCAGTTTTAAGTTTTCATAGTTGAAATAGTTTGTAGTCATAAAAGTAATATTAAATCCTTGAAAAATGGCCACTGCATATGCATACCGTATAGTTAATCCAACTTCAGAAGATTTTCTTCCGGAGCAATTAGAGTACTGGACACAGAGATTTCGTATCCCTGTACCCATGATCTTTCACCACGGAGCTTCCGCTTTTCAGCGTAAAATCCGTGTGTGGGATGTGGTACAGTTAAACGAAGTCACCGGTCACTTGGAATTGATTCGAACTCAAGTTTTGTACCGGTATTGTCTCCATACAACGGAAGTAGGACGCGAACTGGTGATGCCTCACATAGTGGTAATCGAACATGACGCTCGATTAGCAACCCCTCTGGAGGCAGCACGATCAAGCCGTACAAGTGTCATTCGTTATTGGAATGACCAACGGTGGGACGGAACATATTATGATCAACGAATTCCTTATGAATCGGAGAATGGGATCGATACATTCATCACATCTACTCCAGTCCGTCCATTTCGCCCTAGTGAATATAGTCAAATCTCCGTACCTGATTTACCCCGCGAATATCGGATGATAATTGGTGAAACATTCCATCATGTGCAGGTGGAACATACCTATGAATGGGAAAATGCACAATACAGTCATCAAGTCTTGCAAACCTTGCTTGAATTGTATGCAAGCCTTAGAATCTTTCAAGCCAGACAAAATTTAGTTGATGGAGATGGGAGACAATGCGCGATATGCTTGTTGGACATCGTTGGGCCTCGTGCAGCATATCATTGTCCTCGCTGTACTCAGATAGTGCATCTCTACTGTGGGTTAACTTGGATGCAGCAAAAGCGAAGTTGTCCTCTGTGTCGTTTTGACCTTCTATGGGGAACCCCTTTGAAGAAGCATAGCTTCGATTATACGGCCTTCTATTATCAGTTTTTCCCCACCAATAGAATAATGATGTAGGAAACGTAAAAGTATAGATATTGTTATCAATATCAGGTAAATTTGATTTTGTTTGCTTACTTATGAATGTAATTCCTTAAGAGAAAAAGGTGATTTCTGTTGTCTGGAGGCGTTCCGCTAGTATCAACTGTTTAACCGTTAATAAGATAGAATCCACGTAGCGCATTTCTTATCTCTTAACCTGGTAGTGTCTGATCCTGGTTACGGAATCCCGTCACGATGTTCTGACCGTGATGTTATACATCCTGGATAGCATCCTGGTCACCACATGTGATTGGTCATCCTGGTTCCATGGGTCGGGTCATCCAGATCACTTTCATAAATTCTGGAGTTCATCTGATCCAGACTCGAGCTCCGATAAATTTACCGGACCTCGCGTCTTGGTTGGGAGGATTGTAACGAAATGCCCTCCACGGAGCGCGTCGGGTTAACCTCCATGGAGCGCGTCGGATTCATATTATTGCACTTGGGAATCTCGGTTCCCAAAGTGTTAATCAGAGTGGCCAAGTTATACTTGGTAATAATTCTCTGTTGAATAAACTTTAATAAGTATAAACGCTGTTCTCAGGCACAAGTTATGTAATTTTATTCATATTCCTAGTATATTGGCATTGCATAACATCAGTGCAACTGCCCTAAAAGTATTCTGCACACTTGCTACAGAAGTGGAGCACGAGACACGAAACTAGACAATAGTCTGACCTAAAGTAACCTTACTAAGGTGTTTTCGACAGAATTTGATATTATGATTGGCATATTAGCTAGTATAAACCTAACCTAGGATAACCCCATCAGAATGCTTTTGACAGATTTTAGCATTGTATACTGACCCGGCCTAACCTTAACACACCCAGTATCACTTTCAGCTCTGAGAATTGTGCAAGATAGCACGTTCGATGGGCGTTACTAACGGTGTTGAAATTGTACACCTACCAAATGCCAGTGTCCTTTTAAATGCGAGAACGCATACTATTAGCACAGGATACCCACAGGATGCCCTACTATCCCGGAATGGAAGTAAGGGGTTAAGAAATACCTCTCCGCCATCTTGGGGTATAAGTGGTGTTCTGTGGTGTTTTATGACGTCAATTGAAACAAGATCTGCACGAATAAGTACGAATCAAACTGTATATAAACCAACGGAATCACCCGACTACTCCACTTCTCTCTGGGTCTTCCGTCTTGTAAGAAGTCACTCTCCTATTTTCGTGGAAGAACGCTGCCAAACGCTGCCAGGCCAGACAACAGTTCCAGACACAGGACGCGATGAGAGCGATGTGATAATTTCGACTTAGTCTCATTTCGTATCTGATATATTTTATAAATTTACCAGAGAGAATATTTCTTAACAGTTTAAATTGTAGGAACTTTATTTAGGGCTTTGAATAAAACGTAGAAAACAGTAAGTAACTTTTATGTGTTTTGAATTCACCCTTTCGCTGCGGCTGCAGTATCAAGAACTGTTGCAGACTCCACAGAAACTGGTTGCCTCCTAGACTGAACATTTAAATTGTCCTGTGGCCACTTGCCATGATTGAAGTCCTAACCCAAATCCTCTAGACGATCATTTTTCCGGGGTACTTAACCCTGCTATGCCACAGATGTAAGACCCCACATCATTGACCCTATCGGAGCCCGATCTCCAGGTGAATTTATTTACGGTTCGAATCCACAAGCTCAGTGGGCTGTAAATCATAATCAGGCAACCCAACCCCCGAGAAGATATCTCGGTGATGAGTAAATACACTCCGGTTACACAACATGGCTTGCCACTGCCTCAACGGGTGCCGCGAATACGCTCTACCCGTCGCTCGGTTAACCCTCAGACAAGACACAGGTAATGGGAATGAAACTTCCCCAAACTCACAGGATCATGTGATTTATAACTCGCCATTAGTGCAGAACACCGAGTCAGGAGGTCGTTTTTATCCAACAGCGCGTAGCACTATAAAATTGGCTGGAGCGACTGAAACACTCTAGATGACTAGTGTCGGACTTAGCTCTCAATCAAGATACGCACGATGCAAAGCTTCTAGAACCTCCTGAACAGAAACACAAAAAGATGCGCCAGAGAACAACTAGAACTCTCGAATGCAAATGAAGTGTGAAAGGCAAGAAACATTTACACTTAACTAGACAATATAACACAATGTCCAAACTCAAGACACAGATTGCATATTGCTCAGCAAGCTGAAGCAGCTGAACAATACATAACTGACATGTCGACTCATGATTTGACAGACTATGAGAAAATAGTACTTGGCAAGGGGTTAAAATTCATACCCACACCCGACAAGCCATCCACAAGTCATTTCAACCATGACATCCAACTTTTATACAATCAAAGAAATACACAGTGGTAAAGAGGGCAAATTTATTAACCCTTTCCACGACAAGCTACACACATCTCCTTCTTCATGTAACAGTGTACATTAACGTATCTATCAAAAACAAGGGCAGAATTACATGGTCTTGTGAAATTGGCTTCAATAGAAGTCCACCTGTGACAAATTGGCTTCAACGGATTAAGCCACTAACAAGAGATCTGTCAAAACATGTTTATACAATCATAACGTGTAAAAACAAATGTGTAAAAACTCTAACGGCCCTTTTCAGGGTACTCATACTATTCCAAAAAGTAACTTAATATATACACACACTGTGTACGAGATACGGAGGATTATTCCTCCCCAATCACTCAAAAATAAAATCAAATGTAATTAGTGGAAGCTTCCACAATGGGTGTAGGACGGTGCACACACACTGCACCCCCAAGCCATTATATAGTGGCATACTGACATTTATAATTATAATCTTATTACAAAACCTATTTTATTCTAGCAACGGATCTGGGTTAAAAACACCTGGAAATTGTCTCATCAGCCACTTTCCGAATTGGCTACGTCCTTACATATATTGGTCTTTTCCAAACAAACTTAAATACACAATGAGGACCACCTACATAACTCCAGTCATTGGGATATAATTGTTGACTGGAATGATACAGGAACTAGTCCTATGTGGATTACACTTCCATGACCATTGACTCCATGGGTTAACATAACAACTCCCACGGTTGCTTCCATTGACTCTGTGGTGCCTGCCCTCATCTTTACTCACGTTAGTTCATATTTTAGGGTATCAACTATTCACTTATTAGAGATGGTCAGTACTGAAGCTTTAGTTTTGCCTTGTTTTACTGACCGTCATGGATTTTTTCTCAATTATTCTTTAGTTATATCTTTGAAGTACAAAATTACCCCTCCATACAAAAGGACAGGTGTGGAAACAATTCGAATTTCATACTTTATTGACACAATTTTTGAGCCATGAAATATAGATACTACTGAAACTGGCACACAGCCAACTCCACTAGTATCCATATTTACATGTTTGTGTCCATGCACCTCCTAGACATTATGGGTAATAGGTTTACTGTGGTTCATTCTGAACCAATGTGCCTTGTTGTCGTGAAAAGCAGTTCAGCTATTTGTGTTTATTCTATTCGGATTCCGTACTTTTGCAAAAAGCAACAAAGTTATTTGTGTACTCAAATGAAAGTGCCATTAAGTGTTTGACATGTTCAATCAGTACTTTACTTTTACTTGTCAATAGCAGATTAACCATTATAGTTTTTGTTAAGAAAAAACTATGCACTTACGTATTAAAATTCTAGAAGCAGTTCTTTTATGTAATGGAATCATCATTCAAAACCTATCTCTACACTGATGAATGAACAAAAAACACGTAACTCCAATAATTAGTTAATTAACAGCAGTAAGGCCATAAAAAAGAACCTCCGCTTCTCAGGCCCGCACGCATGGTCATTCTTGGTGCGCATGCAACCTTTTTATGACACCAAAAAATCTTTAAAAATTTTTTTAGATATTGTGCTCATTTCGGTAAATCGATATTGATGCATTCGCAAATTTTAAATTAACACACTTCAAGCTTTTTCTACATCATACTTTAATAAAGTGAGTGGGTTTTAGCAATATTCACGACAGAAAGTGTTTTATTCTGTAAAAGGTAAGTCATAATGACAGCAAGAAGGAAGGTGTCTTTCAGTCTGACAACAAACAGTCACAAAGGGGAATGGTCGATTCGCACCACGTTTGATTCGCACCAACCCTCAGAAAGTCTGCAAAGTCAGGTGCTATGTTGAATGGAACACAGTCTCCTGGCATTTATTTTTAGTAACATTTGTATTGTAAATGGCCGTCATTGGGAATTTGTGTACTGTTATTTGAAACCATTACGAGTTTCCCAGTTAATTTAAATAAACGCATTTGAGATGCAGGATAATTGGATAACTAATAGCAACCGTTGATTGATATAAAAGTAACAGTCATAGTTGAAAATAAATCGCATATAGACAGGTATGTGTGGTCGAATTGGTTAATAAAAACACACAAACATTCGTTTTGTATTTCATTTTCAGATTTCCGAAAAATATGATTGATGGATGAACTGCCCGTTCAAATGGGTTGTGATAATTTTGAATATAATGGGGAAAAATTGCGATTCACAATTTTATTAGGCAGGTTGTGAAAGGATTTTTTTTTTTTTTTTGGTAAAATAAATCTGTGAAAGTTGGCACTTCAACATCTGATTTGTCCCAGAGACGTTTCATCCACGAGACGTTTCACCCACGAGGCGTTTCGTCCTGTGTCATAATTTTCATGTTTCACTGAAAAAACAAACATTCAAACCCCACTTCATTTATGACCCAACACTCCTACGGTGAATAACCAATATATTTGCGAAATTTTGCGTGGTCTACCAGGCGTTTGGGTGAGGGTCGAATTACCACAAACAACCTCTCAGGGAGAAAAGAAAAAGAAAAAAAAAAGACCGCCTGCCTTCATGCTTTTTTGGAAAAAATGGCCTGAGAAACAGACAATCAACTTTGTATGGCCTAATTAAAATTTCTTAATATGTTATTAAAACACCAACAAGTTAATGCTAATATAGCACAAAACTACTTCCAGCCAGTTAAAATGGAGAGCAAAAATAATCAGTTTTTACTCTCTCCTGAAAAATTGGTAAAATAGAGTTACAAGGTTTTGACTCTTAGCCAACGATATACAGAAATTATTTAACCCTTTACCCAATGAATCGGCTGCATCCGCCCGCGTAATATGCAAATTCAGCAGTTGAAATAATATTATTTTTCAAAAAATTTCAACAAAACCATATCATGTGACTCCTCGTTGGGGGGGGGGGGGAGGGAGGGGGTCATAACCTATGTTTTTGAGACAAAAATTGAAAAAATAATGAAAATTAATTGGCGATTTTTTGAGAATAGCGCTGGCCAGTTTTGGCTGTTATGTTGTGTAAAGGGTTAAGTAATGTTACCAGCAGGCAAGACAAGTTAACCCTTTTGGGGCATAGGATGGTAAATTTTTGAACTGGCTCTGCATAAATTTATCTCCGAGTTCTACATGCTATAAGTAATACCTGATTGACTTGCTGACTTTAAGATGTTTACTTAACCCTAAGGCTGTGGAAATAAAGATCACTATCCGCTGTTCTTAAAAGCAATATTATTTATAAGATATCTTTAAAGTATTCTGACCACAACATTGTTTATTAATGGACACCTTTCTTGGCTATTAGTCAAGCATTTTCTTAAGATTATAATTAATCATTAAAATAATATTCTTTCTATTTCATAAAGTCATGCAGCCTTTAACTGGTAGAGTGTTAAATTATTTTTGGTCATCAAAATTTGTTCACATCTATTTGCCCATACAGACTGAATAATTTCACTTCAAACATAATGTAACACATATCAACACAATCTGAAACCTCTAACTTGCATCACCTGCCCTTCAGTGTAAAGCCCAAATCTGGGCTTCCAGCACTCTACCAGTTAAGAGTCTGATCTTTCTTGGGTTATCAAAAATAATCACAACATGAAATTTGAGTTACTCATCTCAAACCTAGACCCAAGGCCAATCCTTAATCACTGACCGATCTTGACCATGGAGAGATGTTAACCCACTGTGGTACATATGAGATTTCATCAACAAAATATTCCAAATTCAAGGCTGAATCAAGACTAGTAACCTGATCAATGTTCTCATCCTCTTTTTGAGAAGAGATATTCCCAGTATTGAGGGGAGGAAAGTGGACAAAGAATTTCAAAAAGATCTGCAAAGCATTAAAAATTTTCTTGTCCACTTTTGCAAACTGTCAGGGTCATAGGCAGGTTAAATGAAGTGGGAGGGGCAGCAAAATATCCCCTCCCATGATTTCATCACCTGCTGGGTTAACCTGTAAGTTAAAATATTATTTATTGGTGTTAAGGTCACATATTTTTGCACAATACCTAATCATGACCACAACATAAGTATCTACTCAAGTTAATAAGCCATGTTGCCCATTTTAGAGAGGGTTTGCACCTCACAAGCACTGTTGACTGGGTCCTATTTTACCAGTAAAACAGAGCCTGTTTACCACAGTGAACAGCACTGCTTCACTTCCTGGGGGGCCCGCGGGGTCGCAAGTTAAAAGAGTGCGATAAAATGTCCCTTTGCATTACAAAAGTTGCACCAAGTGTATTCTTCTTTTTTAAGAACTCATCTGGTAGGGTGCATTATCTTGACATTGTCTTTACATCATTGTTGTCTGCCTACACAGCGATGTAGAAATACTGTTAAGTCATCTGCAGCTGTGTGCAAGTATATACAGTCAGGGTTTCCGCTAGACCGGCTGCTGGTCCGTCGACCGGACCCATTCCCCCTGCCGATCATACTATGATCAGTCAGTAAAGCTGGTGGTTAAAATGTTGAATACAATGCTGTATCGTAATGACACTCAGGATCCTTTGTTTCCACATAATATAGGCATAATTATGTTGTATACTATGCCTACTATTACTGACGACAACTGATACTTTATAACCCCCAGACGAGAGGGGGAAACAAAGTTCAAATCCTAAAAGTCGCCTATAAAATTTTGGACTGAAATTGTCGTGTTTCTTCCGAATTCACTGGCTTTTATTTCGAGCGATAAATGATGTAATTGCACGTGCATGCCGTCACACGTCCGCATCATGGTTCTTTTCGAATATTTCATTCTCTCTGTATTTCCAATTATTTACGTTGGCACCTATCGGGTTGTATAAAAAAATTGAGGTCAAATGTCGCAGTCATTGTCAGGATTCGTGGATTTTGTGTTGTTTTGGGTTTGTATTTTTATGAAACCTCCAACCAGATGTAGTATTGTGTGCCCCGTGGGAATTTAGAGAATTGTAGGAGGAAAAAATACATATTTTCCACTTCAATTATTCAGCATTTTAGTGACCAGAATGCCCCCAGAGGCCACCTTTGGCATGTGCAGCGTCTGAGTTTCACTTTCTTTAAACTACCAGACCCACAAATTTTCCTGAAGGGAAATGGGAAAACATGAACTTTTCATGCCAATGAGAGAAGCCCGAGTGTGAAAGAATAACTATTGCAAAATGACCAAAAAAAAATGATAGGGTGAGAGTACATGAAACAGTTTTAGGGATTTTGAAGTTATGCAAGATTGACAGTTTTCAGAACTGGGAAGCAGACCCCTACCTCTGGCTACACTACAGATCACAGTGCTGTTTGGTACACAGAGAGTGGATCACTATGTCAACACTCATGAAAGTATGCAACCAAAACACCATCTCATATTCTACAAAAAGAGAATAAAAAAATCTTGAAGCTTAAAAGTAGAAATCCAGTTGCTGAAAAACTCTTTGGCTGGGTTTATGCTTGTTTAAGAAGGTAAGTTTTCTTGACCAAGTGAAAATTCAACAAGGCAGATCCATCCATTCCTTCATAAATTAAATCTTCTCAGTTAATATGCTGCTTTTCAGGTGATATGTCACCTCTCTATATTACAGTTACGTGTGAAATCCATCTCTAAATCATATCCCTGTAAGACATCGGACAAATGTTCATCACATAATCTGTTCTCTATTAAATACCAATGACTCTGCAATTTCTGTAAAAGAAAACATAATAGTGGTATTATAAAGCAAGGACTGTGATAAATATGCTAATAATATTAACCCTTTGATAATTCTGTACGCCTTATGACGTACGAAATCAAACAGCACGTTGATACTTTGCAGGCATTTGTAGTGAAATTATTTTTCGATTTTTTAATGTTTAAACCTCAATTCCTATTTTCTCCCGAATAGTGCTCAGTGACAACTGTTGAGACAAATGTTATCGCAGTTTAAAATACTAATATAATACTGTTTTCAGGACTTCTTAACTGGTTGAATGCTTGAAGCCACTACCAAAAAATGAGGATACCAGAGCAAAAGCCAGCACTTTCCTTGCTTAAATTTTATATTCAGTCAAACACAAATAATATTTTGTTTATATAAATTTGTTTAATTACAAATTATTGGAGAGTGCCTGTGGGTACTCTCCAATAATTTGTAATAAAATGAGTTTTGAATAACAAATTCAGAGCACCAAGAATAATCTACAGTTAAAACTAGAAGTCCTGTCATGAAATGTGTGCTTATCTAGGCTTAATTGCACATAGGAATTGTGTGCAATTGCCACATCGAATGGCATCCAACACACGGCAGATTCTCCTGGTTACTCATAGCAAACACAGGCAGTGTTTCTGCCAATGGACATCCGAGTTCCCCGGAGGTCCATTGGCTGAAACATTGCTTGTGCACAGGCCATATGTACATAATTTGATAGCCTTACCATGGTCCTAACGCGTAGATTAACGCACAGATCGACGTGCTATTTGCACACATTTCATGACAGGACTTCTAGTTTTAACTGTAGCCCTCAACAAGATAATCACTAATGTGAAACATATCTTGTTATTTGTACTTTCCGACGTTTGACGTTGCATTTTCAAAAACGTCAGAGAAAATGAATTCCCAGTTACATTTGAACGTCAGGATAATTCAAGTCTCAAAGGGTTAAATTCTGAAGCAATGTTTTTCTTCAATTTTCAATAAATTCTACCTCTTGGGTCTTTTGGAAGCAAATAGTACATAACCAGTTATAAATTGAAAATAGAATGTTTTCATTTGTGGAACTCACTTCAAAATTTTTTCACAATTCAGCATACATGTAAGTATTTCCATTTTATCCTTGAAGCCAGCACCCTATCTATGTATGAGGGTGCAGGAATTAACCCTGTTTAGTTTTATAGCCTTAGTCAGTGTATATTTTCATGCAGTTTGTGATATGGCAGTCTGACATCTGTTATTTGGTTTTGAGCTGAGAGTATTTTTTTCTCAGAAAAAATGTTACAGTTTTCAGAAGTCCCTTTTTAGCCATTTTATTTCTGATAGGAGTAACGCAATTTCTGACACCATCAGTGGAAGGTTTCTTATAAGGGCCTTACTAATGCTGGTTTTCTAAGATTTAAATGAAAGTGTCAATGACACTGTAGCTCAACTTGACAAACTTGAACTTGGTAAGTTATAAATGAAATGGCAAAATTGAAGATCATTGGTACCAATGTTATTTGATGAAATTCCAACATAACAGCATTGTGTGTGCACAACGTCAGAGTAATCCATTTATTTTTAAATGTAAACTGTAAGACTGGCTAAAGGAAGAATGTTGATACACAAATGCAGTATGTTCAGAGGTTATGGTAAATGGGAACTTTTTTCGCAGAAATGAATGCTAATCAACAGCTCTTATCTAGAGTTCTTGACTAATGAGCACACCAAGTTCAAAAACAATCCTATGATAAATGTGGCCTGTAGGCCATGTCAAAGAATGTTGATGCACAAATGCAATAAATTCAAAGATTGTTGCTAACAGCAACAGTTTTTGATGGAAATGAAAAGAAAATCAATAGCTCCTATCTTTGTCGCCCTGCATAAGGATACAAAGTTTCAAAACCACCTGAAAATGAATGTGCCATCTGATGCATGCCAAAGGAAGATGTTGATGCACAAATGCACTAAGAGGAAGGTTATTGCTTTGTGGCAATGGTTTTTTTTTTTGGGGGGGGGGAGGGGGAGGGTTATGGAAATTCATAAATATACCCCACAGAGAGTGCAAAAGGGATAAGTTGATGCACAAATACAGTAAGTTCAAAGGCTGGTAATAACGACAATAATTTTTATGGAAATTAAAAAATAGCTCACATCTAGAGGTCACCCCAAACACACATACCAAGTTTCAAAGTGATCCGATCATAAATGTGCCCTGAAGTGTGTGTTAAAGGGAAATATTGAGGTCTGACTAAACTAAGTTCAAAGGTCAGCGGCAACATTTGTTGACAGAAATGGAAGAAAATCGACAGCTCCCATATAGATGTCACCCCACACAAGCACACCAAGTTTGCAAGTGATCCAATCTTAAATGTGCCCTGCAGGGTGTGTCAAATGGAAATACTGATGCTTAACTGCACTTAGTTTAGTTTTTACTAAGTACATCGAAGGTCATTGCTAGTGGCATTATTTTTTGATGGAAATCGAAGAAAATCAATAGCTCCCATCTAGAGGTAACTCAAACAAGCATACAAAGTTTCAAACCAATCTGATCATAAATGTGCCCTGTAGGGCATGCCAAAGGAATATATTGATGCCTGACTAAACTCAGATCAAAGATTGTTGACAGTGGCAACATTTTTTGACGGACAGAATTGGATGAAAATCGATAGCTCCAATCTAGAGGTCACCCCAAACAAGCATGCCAGGTTTCAAAGCAATCCGAACATAAATGTGCCCTGTAGGGTGTGCCAAAGGGAAATATTGAGGTCTGACTAAACTAAGTTCTAAGAACGTTGGCCGCGGCAACATGTTTTGACGGAAATTGAAGCAAATCGATAACTCCCATCTAGAGGTCACCCCGTACAAGCATACCAAGTTTCAAAGCAATCTGATCATAAATGCGACCTGTGAGGTGTGCCAAAGGTAATTGTGGACGTACGTACGTACGTACATACGTACATATGCCGACGGACGAGAAGTGATGGCAATAGCTCAGCTTGACTTTGTCAAGTTGAACTAAAAATGAAAGCAGGGATATGTTTCCCATGCTTTGGATATCCCTCCTCCTAACAATATGCCTATACGGAATGTTTCCTAGTGACATCAAGCCAGTTTTTAAGTGGAATAGTATTCTCGTTAAACATATCGTTCCACTGGTATTATTAAACCACAGTTTAGGTTTACATGGAGCAGAAAATCAAGTAAACTGGAATAGTTCACTGAAGTATACCCAGGCTAAGTCTCTCTTTCTTTCAGGTTATGAACAAGATCGTCTCTGTCAGGGTTTCGCAAATATATTGTTTGCGTGACCCATTTTTTGGTCCTGCAAATATTTTTTGCGGGACCCATTTCCAAAATGTGTCTTAATCACATGAATTATGCTTATTTATCTTCAAATACATATTTTGTTAGATTGTTCAACCTCCACATCAAAGGCTATTGCAGTAATCATGTTTATAGAAATTAATTAGAGCGGATATGGTTAACCGATTAACCAACTAACTAATGATCAATGTCTTGATCGATAAAAAAACTAATTGATCAGTTATCCATTACTTTTGAACTACGGTATTATATGGGTTAACAAAGGAACAAACTTGCTCCAAAACAGGAAAACATTGTCACACTGGCTCAAATCAATTATATGAGACAGAGTAACGCATGCCAGTTACATGCTGACATACTTGTTCACTTGCATGATCATTATACTGTATCAGTAGCTGGAAATGGTCATTCTCAACCCCTTCACCAAATGCAGGTAGCAGATGATACTTGCTCAAGAAATTCTTGAATTACTAAAGCTTTTCAATGTTTGTCTCAAAAACATAGCATATGACCCCTCACTGGAATGAGCTCAATGAGCTCGTTCCAATGAGGGGGTCATAAGCTATGTTTTGAGACAAAAATTGAAAACATAATAAAATTTGAATGGACATTTTTGTATATGATGCTGGCCAGTTTTGTCCATTACGTTGAGTAAAGTTGAAATTCTATAAATCATAAACCATACGGCAATTATTCAGCAACTTGTTAAGCCAAGTGATTAATTGGTTAACCGAGGTTAATCCATGCGATTAATCAATCAAGAAAACCCTTTAATCGTTTCAGCTCTAAAATTAATTTAATTTTATTAAATTTTATCTGATTATTTAATTTATTTATTTATTGGTATTTAAGGTCACATAATTCTGCACAATGGCTAATCATGACCTCGACAGTTTGACGGGTGGAGCAAGCCGAAGTACCTGGAAAGAACCACCAAGCAACAGCGAGCAACTGTAAGCTCCCCAACATACTAACTCCACACAAGCAGGCTTAGCATTGGTTGAAGACAGGCGCACCATCGACGTGCAGTACGCCTTAGTACAGAGCGTCATCGTGCCCCCACATGGGCAATGGGGGGGTGAAGTGTCTTGCCCAAGGACACAACGCGATTGCCGCAGGTGGGATTCAAACCGAGGACCTGCAGCCTGCACCTCTACCTACGGAGCCACCGCACCCCCAAATTTTATCTGATGAAAAAATGCTTATATTTTTGCGGGAACGGTAAATGGGTCTCCTTAACAAGCATTTGCAAGAACGTCATGGGAACGAAACGACCGTTCTCGGAATTTGCGAAACCCTGTCTATTATGCGACTAACCAAAATACATTGTAATTGATATGAAAAGGAAGTATAAAGATACAACACATGACACCAAGTCTGGCATTCCAGAAACTCTGGGAGTAGAAATAATTACCCTTTTCAGTTTGCCAAGGAGTGCAACTGCCTTCTTAAATCTCAATGCAGCTATTATTAGACTTTTGACCACCTCAGGTCCAAACCTGAGCCTAGGCTCATGTTTTGGTTTCAGGTGGACAGGAGTCTGAATATTTTCTTGGACAGCAGCAGGTGTGCAGCATGCCTGCATGCCTGAAGAATGTATTCCTGAGGAACAAATGACCAAAAATATTTGTGAACTCTCTACAGGGCTTGACAATTCAGAATTTTCATGGACCCATTTGAAGGTTGCCCCATCACATGTTCATTAACCTTTTGATCTTTTGCCCCAATTTTGGGGGTTAACCCTTTACTTCACATAGCTTTCCCCCAAATATCCTGAACTTCATGATTAAAACCTTTGTCTCAAATTTTCAATAGAAGCATACAAATATGGATATCATTGGAACCAGCTGATTCAGCTGGTTCCAATGATATCCATATTGGTATGAATTTATTGAGAAATTGCCATGATGTGAGGTTGTGTAAGCCACACTTAGGCTAATTTTCTGGGCATTTTTGCCATTTTGTTAGATAAAGGCTTAACCTCTTGGTTAACCATTATAATTGGCAGATTTGGGGATGTGAATTTTGTTCAGAAATAAAAGTCATTACAATTTATAATAATTTATCTTTTATCATTCTTACGTGTCTTCTTATGTCATTACCTTCCAATCAAATCTCCAATTATGAAACTATTTTTTGGTTAACCTATAAAGAGGTCTCCCAAAAATCATTTTGCGCAACCTATAGGCAACCTATCCTATAGGATGTCCCAATTGTCAAGCCCTGCTCTATATAGTTGTTTCTAGAGATCACAGAGTACAATTAGTCGATTGTAATCAATTATTCTTCTTCAAAAGTCGATCATGAAATTTCAGAATTGTGCAAGCCCTAATTCTAATGAAAAACTGAAGATTTATTCTATTAGATCTTGTTTAACAGAGCTCAATGAAAGATATAATAGATTAAATGCCTGTAATTGAAGTACTGGGGTCAAATAAGGTTATAGACAAGGGGATTTCTGAGGTTATCTTAATTGAATTACCTCGTTAACACAAAACCATTTACCATACATGTACCTTCAATACAAATTTTACCTGCTAATTGCATAGAGTGTAAAGTAATTCCTGATTATTGAAAAAAAAATCCAGCAAGAGGATTACAGATCCAGAAGTCGAGTTTTGACATTAAATTCTGAAGAAATAAGCTATTTATAGTAACAGTGACCTTGACCTTGGAGTCCCAGACTCCGAAATCAATAGGTGTCTTCCCTTCCTATAAGGTAACCTCTGGTATAAGTTTGGTAAATGTGCGTCAAATAGAACTAAAGTTAATGCCCGGAAACCAATTTGTCACAAAAAATTCTATTGATAGTAACAGTGACCTTGACCTTGAGGCCCCAGACTCCGAAATCGATAGGTGTCTTCCCTTCCTATAGGGTAACCTGTGGTATAAGTTTGGTGAAGATACACGGAATAGAACTAAAGTTACTGCATGGAAACCAATTTGTCACAAAAAAGTCTATTTATAGTAACAGTGACTTTGATCTTGGGGCGCGAGACTCTGAAATCGATAGGTGTCTTCCTTTCCTATAGGGTAACCTCTGGTATAATTTTGGTGAAGGTGCATCAAATAGAACTAAAGTTATTGCCCGGAAACCAATTTGTCATAAAATATTCTATTTACAGTAAGAGTGACCTTGACCTTGGAGTCCCAGACTCTGAAATCAATAGGTGTCTTCCCTTCCTACAGGGTAACCTCTGGTATAAGTTTGGTAAAGGTGCGTCACATAGAACTAAACTTATTGCCCGGAAACCAATTTGTCACAAAATATTCTATTTATAGTAACAGTGACCTTGATCTTGGGGTGCGAGACTCTGAAATCGATAGGCGTCTTCCTTTCCTATAGGGTAACCTCTGGTATAATTTTGGTAAAGGTGCATCAAATAGAACTAAAGTTATTGCCCGGAAACCAATTGTTTACGCCCGCTGTCCTCCACCCGCTGCCCTCCCCCCAAACGTCACTTCATCAAACTATAAGTCGAGTTTGACGAAGTCAAAACTCAACTAACTAAAGGGTGGCTGATTCCCCCGAAAAAAGCCTTGATAGCCATTCCATCCTTATTTGCGACACATCCTCTGGTTGTGGGCAATAATAATACCAAGTATCATTAATATCCTTGAAGGCTGTAAGAAGTTATGGAGCGGACACGAATTCCGTCTACGCCCGGACGGACAGGCGGACAGACAGACGGACGATGTCACGGCTAGATTCCCCCGAATTTTTTTCGGGGGAATAATAAAAATGGAGATTATGCAAATGGCATCTTAACCCTAAGGGCCGGGCCAGTTGTCCTGAATTCATAACTGTACATGTCCAGTGGCTTAACAGTGATTTCTAGTCAAGTCTTGGCTGCCTTAACAGGCAGTCAAGACTTAAGTAGAAACCATTGCCAATGTAAGGGCATAAGTATTTGTATACTAAGACATTTGGTGATTGCATCAGTAGTTTCCGAGTTATGGATGGGACAAGATCATACACAGACACACATGCATATTATTTATTTATTGGTGTTTATTATTTATTTATTGGTGTTTAAGGTCACATATTTTTGCACAATGGCTAATCATGACCACAACATGATTATCAACTCAAGATCAGGGTTGAGTGTTAATTTGCCATGTTGTCCATTTTAGAGAGGGTTTGCACCTCCCAAGCATTGGTGACTGGGTCCTATTTTACCAGTAAAACAGGGCCTGTTTACCGCAAAAAACAGGCACTACTTCACTTACCGGGGTTCCTGCAGGGAGACATGCATGCATGAATGCAGAAACACACACACACACAAACAACAAGCATGAACATGTGCAAAAGTCACAAACTAAAAACTCCCAACCTAAATTGCAAAAAGGCCATAATAATATTCATGGCTCCTGACCAACTATATCATCTTGACATGCATGACATTTTCTGGCAGGCAGATTCACATTGGGCAAAAATCTGGTCATCACTCCTTCTGTGCTAACCTTTCTCTCCCCAGATTTATCTGTATACAGCCAAAGTTATGTATTAACCCTTTACCCAACAAATCGCCCGCATCTGCCTGCGTAATATGCAACTTCAGCAGCTGAAAAAACCTTTTTCGAAAAATTTCAACAAACCATATCATGTGACCCCTCTTTGGAACGAGCTTGTTCCAAAAAGGGGTCACATGATATGGTTTTGCTGAAATTGTTTGAAAAAATTAAATGAAAGTGTCAATGACACTGTAGCTCAACTTGTTAAGACATGTACATGTATAGTATGTGACACAGCAATGACAAACAGCTAGGTAATGACCTGATAACAAAGGTACATACAAAGTATTGTAACGGTCTGTACATAAATACTGACCGTAGCCTGAAACAAATGTATAGGTAAAGTATTGTAAAGGTGGGTGACAGTCAGATGCTAAACTAGAAAAAAATCTTTCAGTCCCAGAGTGGGTCTGACTGAACCCCAAAATATTTGTTCTCATAGCACAGTGATAACAAAGGCACCCCAAAACACACTTGTTTCTGTCCCAAGGTGAAAACAAAGGGACACAAGAAGTTTCGTGAAGATCAGTTCATAAATACGAGCTGTATAGAAGTTGTGACAAAAAACTGATTGGTCCCAATTTCGGTACAAAATGGCCACTGGCAGCCATCTTGAATTTTGGACCGCACCCAGAAACACTCGTTCTCGACCCAAGGTGAAAACAAAGGTACCCAAGAAGTTTTGTGAAGATCGGCTCATAAATACAGCCTCTAGCCCGAGCCGTATTGACATGTGCACTTACAGTGTTTAAGTAGTATTGAATAAATCAAAGTTCATCTAATTTGCATAATTTCTGCACGAGAAAAAAACCCCGTATTACATGTGATGTAGTCCATGTTACTAAACATTCATACGAAAAAAATTTATTCAAATCAGAACTTTCCACTAACTTTGGTACAAAATGGCTGTGGTGGCCATCTTGAATTTTGGACCACACCCAAAAACACTCGTTCTCATCCCACGGTGATAACAAAGGTACCCAAGAAGTTTCGTAAAGATCAGTTCATAAATACGGCCTCTAGCATGAGCCATATAGAAGTTGTGTACAAAAACTGATTAGACCTAATTTCGGTACAAAATGGCCACTGGCTGCCATTTTGAATTTTAGACCGCATCCAGAAACACTCCTTCTCGTCCCAAGGTGATAACAAAGGTACCCAAGACGTTTCGTGAAGATCGGTTCATAAATACAGTAGCACTGAAAAACTCAAAAGTTCATCTAATTTGCATAATTTCTGCACGAGAAAAAAAAAACCTATATTATATGTGATGTATCCCACTAAACACTCACACAAAAAATTATTCAAATCAGCGCTTTCATATGGAAGTTCTGTGCAAAAATCTAATTGCACCTAATTTTGTACAAAATGGCTGCCAGCGGCCATCTTGAATTTTGACCGGACCCAAAAACACTCGTTCTCGTCCCACGGTGATACCAAAGGTACCCAAGAAGTTTCGTAAAGATCAGTTCATAAATACGGTCTCTAGCCTGAGCCGTATTGGCATTTGCACTTATAGTGCTGAAAGTAACACCAAAAAACAACAAAGTTAGTCTAATTTGCATAATTTCTGCACGAGAAAAAAACCTGTACTATATGTGATGTATCCCATGGTACTAAACATTCATACAAAAAATTATTCAAATCAGCGCTTTCATATGGAAGTTCTGTGCAAAAATCTGATTGCACCTAATTTTGTACAAAATGGCTGCCAGCGGCCATCTTGAATTTTGACCGGACCCAAAAACACTTGTTCTCGTCCCACGATGATACCAAAGGTACCCAAGAAGTTTCGTAAAGATCAGTTCATAAATACAGTCTCTAGCCCGAGCCGTATTGGCATTTGCACTTATAGTGCTGAAAGTAACACCAAAAAACATCAAAGTTAGTCTAATTTGCATAATTTCTGCACGAGAAAAAAACCTGTATTATATGTGATGTATCCCATGGTACTAAACATTCATACAAAAAATTATTCAAATCAGCGCTTTCATATGGAAGTTCTGCACAAAAAACTGATTGCACCTAATTTTGTACAATATGGCTGCCAGCGGCCAACTTGAATTTCGGATCGGACCCCAAAACACTCGTTCTCGTCCCACGGTCTTAAGAATGGTACCCAAGAAGTTTCGTAAATATCGATTAATAAATGCGGCCTCTAGCCCTATTGAATTGTTGATGGACAGACAGACGACTGGCAATGGCACAAGCTCAAATTTGGCTTCGCCAAAGTTGAGCTAAAAAATGATATTTAAAATAATAAATTTTGAAATCGTCTGCGTTGGGTAAAGGGCAAATTTTATGACATTATCATCAAGATATACCAGTGTTCTGGAAGTAAAAGTAACTTTAATTAAGACAAGCTAGGTTGTATATATTGATTAAATTACGAGAAATCAATGATTCCTCTTGTTCCTTTTTTTTTTAAAGCAAACCTTCTTTGTCATCAGCTTTTAATAACAAAATGTTCTACCTGACAATTCTCTTTGATGTTTAATAAATTGTAGGATGAAAAGATGTCTGTTAAGATGAAAAGAACAGCAATTTAATCTTCATTAAAGACTTTGATGTTGTCAGATACAACAAGTCTGAAAAAATACAGCTTCCAATAAAACACCCAACACGACATATTCTGTGTGATAAACAGTTCCAATTCTTATTAACAACTGACTGAACTACACATTCATCAAAGGATGAATAATGAAAGTCACCCTTCCCTTTCAAGCGTGGTGTAGAAATTTATCTTTCCTACCCGTGTCTCCCCATACCAGGGTTCGAGGGGATATAGCCTTGTTTATTTCCACTCTGAGTATACACCCTCCTCCCACTCTTGCCGAGAAGGTTCATGCTGGTGCCATTTTTTTTTTCATGTAGAATTTTTGTTTGGTTCCAAATAAAAGATTATGGTGATAAATTTATTTATTTATTGGGTGGAGGAAGCCGGAGTACCCGGAGAGAAACCACCGCGCAATGACAAGCAGCTGCCAGCTCCCCAACATCGTGACTCCACACTGCAGCACAGGCAGGGTTAGATTGGTTGAAGACATGTGCACCACCATTGTGCAGTATGCCTTAGTACACGGCATCATCGTGCCCCCATGTGGACTATCAGGGTTGCCTTGCCCAAGGACACAACGCGGGAGTCCGAATCGAATGCTCAGACGGTCACCCATTCAAGGACTAACCGGCTTGATGTTGCTTAACTTCGGTGATCTGATGAGAACTGATTACCGCAATGCCACCGCACCCCCTTATAGTGATAAATAGAATCTGATTGTAAATGAGAACAAATTAACCATGTACTACCCTTTGAGTGCACCAAAGTGCCATCTGCAATGCTCAAGCATTGCAGATGGAACCCTGTTGAACTCAAGTAGATATTTTATTTGCCTGAATCTTTTAAGTATTTTAACTGCAATAAATAAATAAATAAATAAATAAATAAATAAATATTTTATTTGCCTGAATCTTTTAAGTATTTTAACTGCAATAAATAAATAAATAAATAAATAAATGAGGCCATCATTAACGTTTATAAAATGAAATGACGATTATTTTCTCACTGTTTATTCACCTGATGGGGGGGTGGTGGCTCAGTAGGTAGAAGTGCAGGCTGCAAGCCGAGAGGTTCTCAGTTTGAATTCCACCTGCGGCAACCGCGTTGTGTCCTTGGGCAAGACACTTCACCCCCATTGCCCATATGGGGGCACAGTGGCATTGAGTACTAGGCATACTGTGCATCGATGGTGCACCTGTCTTCAACCAATGCTGACCATGCTTGTGTCGAGTTGGTATGTTGGGGAGCTGACAGTTGCTTGCTGTTGCTTGGTGGTTCTCTCTCCAGATACTCCGGCTTCCTTCACCCTTAAAACTGTCATGGTCATGATTAGTCATTGTGCAGAAATATGTGACCTTAAAACGCCAATAAATAAATAAATTATTCACCTGATATAAACTTGTAGCAAATAATTTGTCGATGGGCATGCAAAACCTTGTATCGTCATTTGTGGCGGGAATTTTTGTTGTAAAATCAGAAACTAGGGGTCGAAGTACAAGTTATAAACCTTATCTGGACTCTATTATCCAATGGGAAATCAATGTTTTGGTAATGTGAAATAAGGTGCGCAATTCCTTGGGCGATATTTTAATATCAAAACATTGTGTCATACTTATACAATATTTTGCAATAAGAAGTTCTGCGGGAGTGATATTTTCAAGTTGCTTTGTCTCATCTTTAACAGAAATTTTCATTATTCTTGTTGATAAAGTTAGTAATATTGCGTTTATGAGTCTCATAATAATATATTATGCAGTAACAAATCTTTCAGGATGTCTGATATCACATTCTGACCATTGGAATCAGTTCAATCGGTAATTCTCCCTTCGGTCACTGGTTGGCGAGGTATAATTCTCATGAAAATATTTCTGTCAGATACATTTAGGTTTTCAGGTTTCAATTTCCCCAACAATTGTCCCGTCTTCATCATTTTAAGACAATTAGTGTTAATTCTAATCACTATTGAGTCATTGTTTCAATTTTGTACAAGCTTTTGAAGCTGAAGTTTTTAGAATCAACGCAGACCAAAGTTCTTATTTGACATTTTGAAATTAGTGTATTCTCCCGATATGGGCGAGAAATACTTTTTATACCAAACACATTAATGTCTTTTTGGCACTGTGTAGACAGGGAGTTGTCTCGCTTGCTAGCTATGATAAACAAGAGTGATGTCACGCATGCAGCCCGACTGTCCCAGGAATGGCAATGCTTAGACACAAAATAGTCAGAGCCATTACGTGAGTTTAAAAAAAAAGTTCCACATGAAGTGACTGTAAAGAGTTAAAAATGCATATTGGAGGAAAGAAAGAAAAAAAAATGCCTAATTGGCGGGGCTGGGCAGGGCAATAACTTCAATTTTCATTGGATGATTGTGATCATCAAACTTGACCTAGGGGCATGTACTGAAAAGAATTGAAATCAGTTAACTTTTGTTTAAGTTATGGCATAAAGAAAGTTCGGACAGACAGATGGACTGACTAATGGACGGATGGACTGACGGATGGACTGACAGACAGACGGTGCAAGGTCTGTGCTATATCCCTCTCTTGTGGGAGGGGATAATGAAAGTGTCAATGACACTGCAGCTTAACTTGTCTGTGTGTTGTGTTTGATGAAAAGGATAATGTTCAATGTTTATGAAAGGATTATGAAATAAGACAAGAATTGTGATAACAGGGAATATGTTAATTTCTGTTCCCTGTATGCTATGTTTTTAATAAAAATAATATGAGGTGTACACGGTACTAAAGAGCTGAGGGGTGGGTTAATATGACCTCACAGTTAATGTATGTGGCCCTCACAGTCAAAGTATGTCAATGAAAGTTACCAAGTTACAGTGAAATTATTTCAAAATGAGTCATCCTATCAAGTTACACTGAAATCCCTTCATAAATATGGCCTGTAGACTGTGATAAAGGTTTTCAGGCTTCAGGCCTGTGTAGCCACGACGGTAGATCGATTGCAACTGAAAGGGAACGTCCTCATCTCGACATTATACTGAATCATTCTACTAAGTTACAATGAAATCCCTTCACAAATACGACCTGTAGTCTGTACTTAAGTTTTTTGGGTTTTGGGCTCGGGAAGCCATCATGGTTGAATGATCGGGACCAAAAGTGGGCGTTGTCATCTGGGCATAATCTGGAGTGATGCTACGAAGTTACAATGAAACCCCTTCATATTTATGACCTGTAAACTGTGCTCAAGGTTTTGGGGCTTCGAGCCCCTGAAGCAATCACAGTTGACCAAACACGAACAAAAGGGGATGTAATCATCTAGGCATTATATGGAGTCAACCTAACAAGTTACAATGAAATCCTTAAATAAATATGACCTATAGACTATGCTAAAGGTTTTGGGGTTTTGGGCACGGGCAGCCATCAAGGCTAAATGATCGCGACCAATAGGGGATGTTCTCATCTAGACATTATTTGGAGTCATCCTACCAAGTTACATTGAAATCCCTTCATAAATATGACCTCTGGACTGTGATTAAGGTTTTCAGGCTTTGGGCCCCTGTAGCCATCACAGTTGGCCAATTGCGTCCAAAAGGAGTCGTTTTCATCTAGACATTATATGAAGTCAACCTACCAAGTTACAATAAAATCCCTTCATAAATATGACCTGTAGACTGTGCTATAGGTTTTTGGGCTTCAGGCTCAGGCAGCCATCATGGTTGAATGAGCACAACCAAAAGGGGACATTCTCATCTGGGCATCATCTGGAGTGATCCTATGAAGTTACAATGAAATCCATTCATAAATATGACCTGTAGACTGTGCTCAAGGTTTTCGGGCTTCAGGCCCCTGTAGCAGTCATAGTTGACCAATCATGACCAAAAGGGGATGCCATGATGTAGGCATTATATGGAGTCAACCTAACAAGTTACAATGAAATCCTTCCATAAATATGACTTATAGCATATGCTAATGATTTTGGGGCTCAGGCAACCATCAAGGCTGAATGATCACGACCAAAAGGGGACATTCTCATCTAGACATTATTTGGAGTCATCCTACCAAGGTACAATGAAATCCCTTCATAAATGTGACTTGTAGAGCATGTTAAAGGTTTTTGGGCTTCGGGCCCCTGTAGCCATCACACTTGCCCAATCGTGTCCAAAAAGGGCAGTTCTCATCTAGACATTATATGAAGTCAACCTACCGAGTTACAATGAAATCCCTTCATAAATATGGCCTGAAGACTGTGCTACAGGTTTTCGGGCTTTGGGCTCAGGCAGTCATCATGGGTGAATGATCGCAATCAAAAGGGCACATTCTCATCGGGGCATCATCTGGAGTGATCCTACGGAGTTACAATGAAATCCCTTCATAAATATGACCTGTAGACTGTGCTAAAGGTTTTCGGGCTTCCAGCCCCTGTAGCCATCACAGTTGAACAATCATGACCAAAAGGGGAGGTCATCATCTAGGCATTATATGGAGTGAACCTAACAAGTAACAATGAAATCCTTCCATAAATACGACCTATAGACTATGTTAAAGGTTTTTGGGCTCGGGCAGCCATCAAGGCTGAATGATCATGATCAAAAGGGGACGTTATCATCTACACATTATTTGGAGTCATCCTACCACGCTACAATGAAATCCCTTCATAATTATGGCCTGTAGACTGTTCTAAAGGTTTTCGGGCTTCGGGCCCCTGTTGCTGTCACAGTTGCTCAAAAGGGGACGTTCTCATCTAGACATTATATGAAGTCAACCTATCAAGTTACAATGAAATCCCTCCATAAATATGACCTGTAGACTGTGGTAAAGGTTTTTGGGCTTCGGGCTCGGGCAGCCATCATGGTTGAATGATCGCAACCAAAAGGGGACATTCTCATCTGGGCATCATTTGGAAATGTAGCCGTCACAGTTGCCCAATCATGTCCAAAAGGGGACTTTCTCATCTAGACATTATATGAAGTCAACCTACCAAGTTACAATGAAATCCCTCCATAAATACGATCTGTAGACTGTGCTAAAGGCTTTTGGGTTTTGGGCTCGGACAGTCGTCACGGTTGACAGATTGCGACCAAATGGGGAAGTTCTCATCTAGACATCATACTGAGTCATCGTACCAAGTTACAATGAAACCCCTCCATATTAAATATGAACTGCAGACTAGGCTAAAAGTTTTTGGGTTTCGGGCTGGGCAGCCATCACGGTTGATAGATCATGACCAAAAGGGATGTTCTCATCTAGATATCATACAGAGGCATCCTACCAGGTTAGAATGAAATCCATTCATAGATACAGCCTGTAGACTGTGCTAAAGGTTTTCAGGTTTTGGGCTCGGGCAGCCATCCCAGTTGACCGATCATGACCAAAATAGGACGTTTTCATCTAGACATGACCCGAAATGTGCATATGAAATTTCATGACGATCGGACAAGAACTACAGGGTGCAGCCTGTGCTAAAGGAAAATGTGAACAGACTCAGACTTCCGCACGCATGATGGCAATAGCTTATCTTGACTTTGTCAAGTTAAGCTAAATGAAAGTGTCAATGACACTGAAGCTCAACTTGTTAAGACATGTACATGTATAGTATGTGACACAGCAATGACAAACATCTAGGTAATGACCTGATAACAAAGGTACATGTAAAGCATTGTAACGGAATGTACATAAATACTGACCGTAGCCTGTAACAAATGTATAGGTAAAGTATTGTAAAGGTAGGCGACAGTTAAATGCTAAACTAGAAAAGAAATCTTTGAGTCCCAGAGTGGGTCTGACTGAACCCCAAAATATTTGTTCTCACAGCACAATGATATAACAAAGGCACCCCAAAACACTCGTTCCTGTCCCAAGGTGATAACAAAGGTACCCAAGAAGTTTCGTGAAGATCGGTTCACAAATACAGCCTCTAGCCTGAGCCGTATAGAAGTTGTGTACAAAAAACTGATTGGACCTAATTTTGGTACAAAATGGCCACTGGCAGCCATCCTGAATCTTGTACCGTACCCAGAAACACTCGTTCATGTCCCAAGGTCACAACAAAGGTACCCAAGAAGTTTCGTGAAGATCGGTTCATAAATACAGCCTCTATCCCGAGCCGTATTGACATGTGCACTTTACTGTCCATAAGTAGCACTGAATAAATCAAAGTTCATGTAATTTGCATAATTTCTGCACGAGAAAAACACCCGTATTATATGTGATGTATTCCATGTTACTAAACATTAATTTAAAAATTTATTCAAATCAGAACCTTCACATAGAAGTTCTGGACCAAAAACTGATTGTACCTAATTTTGGTACAAAATGGCCACCAGCAGCCATCTTGAATTTTGGACCGCATCCAAAAACACTCCCTCTCGTCCCAAGGTGATAACAAAGGCACCCAAGAAGTTTCATGAAGATCGGTTCATAAATACAGCCTCCAGCCCTAGCCGTATTGACATGTGAACTTACTGTGTATAAGTAGCACTGAATAAATCAACGTTCATCTAATTTGCATAATTTCTGCACAAGAAAAACCAGTATTATATGTGATGTATTCCATGTTACTGAACATTCATACAAAAATTTATTCAAATCAGAACTTTCATACAGATGTTCTGTACAAAAAACTGATTGCACCCCAAAACACTCGTTCTCGTCTCACGGTTATAACAAAGATACTCAAGAAGTTTCGTAAAGATCGGTTCATAAATACGGCTTCAAGCCCAAGTCATATTGAATTGTTGAAAGACGGACAGAAGGACAGATGGACGGCAGAAAACTGGCCATGATATAACCTCAAATTTGACTTACGTCAAAGTTGAGCTAAAAATGAAAGTCAATGACACTGTAGCTCAACTTGGTTAAGACATGTACATGTATAGTATGTGACACAGCAATGACACACATCTAGGTAATGACCTGATAACAAAGGTATATGTAAAGTACTGTAAAGGTTTGTACATGAATACTGACCATAGCCTGCAACAAATGTATAGGTAAATTCTTGTAAATGTGGGTGACCGTTAGATGCTAAACTAGAAAAGAAATCTTCATGGGGTTAATGTTACAATGGGGATCCTTGTACGGTACACCATAAGCCAAATGTTTTCAATTGTTTCGGTCTGTTTGATTCAAACCATTCTGAGGTTGATTCATACTAATTAATAAATATTTGTCCGATTCTTCTTAAAATATAGGTATTTGAATGTTTTATCTTTAGCTCATAGGGTTCCCGTGGGTGAGGGTTTTTTTTCTCTTTGTAAATAAAAAATTGGGTTGTTCCAATAATGTTTACCCTCCCCAAATACCACCAAATATTAACACACGAACTTGGCTTCAACACATTTGAATATACACATCCTATGGATGCTGAATTCAAGAAACATTATTTTGTCTGGTGTTTTTGGAAAAGATTTTCAATTATCTCCTTTTTTGAGCCCCCGGGTGGGTCTAACTGAACCCCAAAATATTTGTTATCATAGCACAGTAATAACAAAGGCACCCAATAAATTTATAACAAACATTACCGACATAAAAAATCTTCTTTACAGGTTCTGTACAAAAAATGTAATACACAGAATTCCTGTAAAATATGACTGCCAATAGGCATTTTGAATTTTTGGCTGAGCCCCAAAGCACTCATTACCATCCCATGATGATAACAAACGTAGTCCTAGAAGTTCTGTACAAAAAACCGACTGTGCCTAATTTCCATATAAAATGGCCGTCGGCAGCCATCTTGAATTTTGGACTGCACCCAAAAACACTTGTTCGCGTCCCAAGGTGATAACAAAGGTACCCAAGATGTTTCGTGAAAATCTGTTCATAAATACAGCCTCTAGCCCAAGCCGTATTGACATGAAATCAAAGTTCATCTAAATTGCATACTTTTTGCAAGAGAAAAAATCCTGTATTATATGTGATGTATTATTTATTATTTATTGGTGTTTAAGGTCACATATTTCTGCACAATGGCTAATCATGACCACGACAGTTTTATGGGTGGAGGAAGCCGGAGTACCCGGAGAGAACCACCGAGCAACGGCGAGCAACTGTCAGCTCCCCAACCTACTAACTCCACACAAGCAGGGTTAGCACTGGTTTAAGACAGGTGCACCATCGACGTGCAGTACGCCTTAGTACACAGCACCGTGCCCCCACGTGGGCAATGGGGGTGAAGTGTCTTGCCCAAGGACACAACGCGGTTGCCGCAGGTGGGATTCGAACCAAGGACCTCTCGGCTTTCAGCCTGCACCTCTACCAACTGAGCCACATGTGATGTATTCCATGTTACTAAACATTCATACAAAAATTCATTCAAATCAGAACTTTCATACAGAAGTTCTGTACAAAAAACTGATTGCACTAATTTCGGTACAAAATGGCTGCCGGCAGCCATCTTGAATTTCAGACTGCACCCATAAACACTTGTTCTCGAGTTGTCCCAAGGTGATAACAAAGGTACCCAAGAAGTTTTGTGAAGATCGGTTCATAAATACAGCCCCTAGCCTGAGCCCTATTGACATGCGAACTTTCTGCGTATAAGTAGCGCTGAATAAATCAAAGTCCATCTAATTTGCATAATTTCTGCACGAGAAAAAAACCTGTATTAGGCCATACAAAGTTGATTGTCTGTTTCACCCCCATCCAAACGCCTGGTGGACCACGCAAAATTTCGCAAATATACTGGTTATTCACCACAGGGGTGTTGGGTCGTAAATGAAGTGGGGTTTGAATGTTTGTTTTTTCAGTGAAATGTTAAAATTATAACACAAGACGAAAGTCACGAAACGCCTCGTGGGTGAAACGTCTCGGGTTGAAACGTCTCTGGGACAAATCAAATGTCGAAGTGCCAACTTTCAGAGATTTATTTTACAAAAAAAAAAAAATCCTTTCACAACCTGCCTAATAAAATCGAGAGTCGCAATTTTTCCCCATTATATTCAAAATTATCACAACCCATTTGAACGGGCAGTTCATCCATAAATCATATTTTTTTTAAATCTGAAAATGAAATACAAAACGAATGTTTGCGTGTTTTTATTAACCAATTCGACCGCACATACCTGCCTATATGCAATTTATTTTCAACTATGACTGTTACTTTTATATCAAGCAACGGTTACTATTAGTTATCCAATTATCCTGCATCTCAAATGCATTTATTTAAATTAACTGGGAAACTCGTAACGGTTTCAAATAACAGTACACAAATTCCCAATGACGGCCATTTACAATACAAATGTTACTAAAAATAAATGCCAGGAGACTGTGTTCCATTCAACATAGCACCTGACTTTGCAGACTTTCTGAGGTTTGGTGCGAATCAAACATGGTGCGAATCGACCATTCCCCTTTGTGACTGTTTGTTGTCAGACTGAAAGACACCTTCCTTCTTGCTGTCATTATGACTTACCTTTTACAGAATAAAACACTTTCTGTCGTGAATATTGCTAAAACCCACTCACTTTATTAAGGTATGATGTAGAAAAAGCTTGAAGTGTGTTAATTTAAAATTTGCGAACGCATCGATATCGATTTACCGAAATGAGCACAATATCTCAAATTTTTTTGGGAAGATTTTTTTGGTGTCATAAAAAGGTTGCATGCGCACCAAAAATGACCATGCACGCGGGCCTGAGAAACAGAGGTTCTTTTTTTTATAGCCTTATATGTGATGTATTCCATGTTACTAAGCATTCATACAAAAATTTATTCAAATCAGAACTTTCATACAGAAGTTCTGTATAAAAAAACTGATTGCACGAATTTCGGTACAAAATGGCTGCTGGTGGCCATCTTGAATTTTGGATCGCACCCAAAAACACTCATTCTCAAAGGTACCCAAGAAGTTTCTTAAGGATCGGTTCATAAATACGGCCTCTAGTCTGAGCCGTATTGAATAGATGACGGTCGGACAGACAGATAACGGGCCATGGCATAACCTCAAATTTGACTATGTCAAAGTTGAGTTAATGATAAATTTAAAGTAATTTGTATATTTTTATTACTTACCAATGGCCCAGACTTAGTTGGTGCAACTTCAATATTATTAAGGGTCAAACACAAATTTTGAACCCCCCCCCATTCCAAACATTTCCATACAACACCGAAAATTAAAAGTCCTATCTGGCCCGCCATATGCAACAAAGGCCCAGAGTCAGTAACCGATCAACAACCACCTGATGCAAAGCTAGATCTTCATATGAAGAACAAACAATGCATCTTGTAGATTACTTTAACCACAAACTTTAGCTAAAACTCTAAATGTTAACAGACTATCCATCCACAGGTATTCATCTATATATAATCACTTGATCTCTGAAATCATGCACAGTGTGGATTTTAGCAGTATCAAAACTTAATCTATGCATTTCGATTTTCTGAAGTAGTAGCCCTAATAATCTTATTTGCAAAGGACTGGGGCACTTGAACCCTTCAGGCCTTGACAGGTTGAGTGTTAAATTAATTTTCAAAGGTGATCTGAAACGTGAGTATTTTTATCCACAGAAGCAATGCAACGTGCAAGAGAAGTCTGAGTTCAGCAAGATTGTGTTCATGAACAATTGTTTTGTCATAATTTATTGGAGAGTGCCTATTGGCACTCTCCAATAAATTGTAACAAAATAATATTGCCACAATATAATTTTATATAAACATTTATTTTCTACTGCTCAGAAAACAACCCAATGAAAACCGTGTAAATCCACTAAAGTGGCTTTCAGCATGTTTCAACAGAGCCATGATGAGGGATGAAAGTGGGTATGGGCACAAAATCTAAAATGTCATCGCTGAGTGCAGCAAGGCAAGCATGACCAAATAAGGTCAGGGGGCTTAAATGCTCTGAGAATGATTCTTGCCATTTTCTGAGAGCTTTTTCTGGCCTTTGAAATCCTCAAAAATATATTTTCAGCACCAAGTTTGTTTATTCTCCTATATATTTTGGAAATGGGGAAATAATGTGAATTTTTTTACATTAGTTTTACATCACACTGTATACATAGTTGGGCTCTGTGCTTAAAGTATTCAGAGTGATAGTTTTAAAACACACACATAATATTCTCCCAAACTTGCATACCAAATATTTTCATTACACGAACATGGCAACACAACAATGGTAGACCTGTGCTATACAACTTGCATATATAATCTGAGAGAAAGTCTCCATTATCATCCTTCTCGGGAGCGCGGTGGCTCAGTTGGTAGAGGTGCAGGCTACAAGCCGAGAGGTCCTCAGTTTGAATCCCACCTGCGGCAACCACGTTGTGTCCATGGGCAAGACACTTCATCTCCATTGCCCGCGTGGGGGCACGAGGACGCCGTGTACTTAGGCGTACTGCACGTCGATGGTACACATGTCTTCAACCAATCTAACCCTGCCTGTGCTGCAGTGCGGAGTTACTATGTTGGGGAGCTGGCAGCTGCTCATCGTTGCTCGGTGGTTCTCTCCGGGTACTCCGGTTTCCTCCACCCATAAAACTGTCACTGTCATGATTAGCCATTGTGCATAAATATGTGACCTTAAAAACATCAATAAATAAATCATCCTTCTCTTCTAACCTCTGCTATCTGAACTTAATTTTCATTCCACAGTCAATATTATTTATATCACAACTCCTATCCACTATTTTGATCACTTTTTATTTCACTTGCGATTACTTTTCAAAGCGAAACGGCTTTGTTCTCTTTGTTAAAATGTGAAGTGAAATCAAAGATGGCGCTTTCAGAAGAGTATGAAAAAAGTGGAATGCTTAATGGAACACTAAAGACTGGAATTGAAACAACAACAACAAGAGGCCCCAGGGGGCCTTAGGCGCTCACCGAATGTTTCATACTGTTAAGACACAAATTTTATCAAAAGCTATTCTTAAGGTTCTACAGAGTAAATCTATACTCTCTGTGGAGCTAAAACATCAACAGGACTGAATGGGACAATGCTGCTGATCAAATATCAAAAGATTCTGCATGATGGTCCTGAAGAAGATTTTTAAAGAATTTTCCTTGAATTGCACAAAGTAAACATTCATGCCACCATAGTGAGCCCCAATATTGATCAAAAGACTCAATTTGAACAAACGTGAATCCAACCCATACCAAGAAGCTGCATGCCAAATATCTAAGATTCTGCCCACTGGTTCTGGTGAAGAAGATTGTTAAAGATTTTTTCTTAAAGTGCACTAAGTAAAAATTCACACCCCCATAGTGATCCCCAATATTGAACAGGGGATTCAATTTGAACAAACTTGAATCAGACCCATACCAAAATGCTGTATACCAAATATCAAAAGATTCTGCCCATCGGTTCCGGAAAAGAAGATTTTTAAAGAAATTTTCTTAAATTGCACTAAGTAAAAATTCACACCCCTTTAGTGAGCCCCAATACTGATCGAGGAACTCAATTTGAACAAACTTGAATCAGACCCATACCAAGATGTTGTATACCAAATATCAAAAGATCCTGCCCATTGGTTCTGGAGAAGAAGATTTTTAAATTTTTTTTCTTAAATTGTACTAAGTAAAAATTCAGATCCCCACAGTGAGCCCCAAAATTGATCAAGGGACTCCATTTGAACAAACTGGAATCAGACCCATACCAAGATGCTGTATACCAAATATCAAAAGATTCTGCCCACTGGTTCGGGAGAAGAAGATTTTTCCTTAAATTGCACTAAGGAAAAATTCATGCCCCTATAGGGAGCCCAATATTGATCAAGGGACTCGATTTGAACAACTTGAATCAGACCCATACCAAGATGCTGCATACCAAATATCAAAAGATTCTGCCCATTGGTTCTGGAGAAGAAGATTTTTAAAGAATTTTTCTCAAATTGCACTAAGTAAATATTCAAGCCCCCATAGTGAGCCCCATTATTGGTTGAGGGACTCAATTTGAACAAACTTGAATCAGACCCTTACCAAGATGCTGCATACCAAGTACCAAAAGATTCTGCCCACTGGTTCTGGAGAAGATGTTTTAATAATTTTTCTATAATTCATACGGTGCTATCAGAGTTATGCCCCATACAGAGCCCCCAAAGGACGTGGCCATTTCATTTGAACAAACATGAATTGCCACATAGTAATGAACATCCACATGAAGTTTCATGAAAATCGGACCAGTGGTTTCAGAGGAGAAGTCGTTTGAAAAATGTTCACGACGACAGACGGAAATCTAAATTTTATAGTAAATTTCCTTTCTTATTATACCTACCACAATTGTTTACTACAGGCTTGCACTACAGTGGAAGTCCCTAACTCGGATAAAATACTCTCTATTTTTGTCTTTCCCAAGCAAGTTGGGAAAGAAAAGTGGTGCAAAAGCACCAATAAAAATAAGCCAAAACTGGGTTGAGTGCAACCGGCGCAGACCCAGTACGGGACGCTCTCTCCCAAGTACAACTCCACGACTTCCGTTGCCAGTGCGCATATACCGTCTCTAAAGACTCATTCTTTTTGAATCCGTAAACGTTAGAGTTATGTGATCAGCGGGGAGGAAAGATTCTTTACCCGTAAAGAAGACGGGAGGGCCTCCATGTAAACAATTGTGGTAGGTATAATAAGAAAGGAAATTTACTATAAAATTTAGATTTCTTATCAACCTACTCACAATTGTTTACTACAGGCTGAATAGACAAAAGGCTGGAGGGAATCGCATAACCAACCCCCACATAACCCTAGTGCACTGGAACCGTGAAGCAGAAGGAAGAGGTCCCGAGGCTTATCAACCATAATGTCGCAATCATTGGTAAAGGACAATGAAAAGAGACATATGAGCCTGTGTGACACACAGACAGAAAAAAGGGCAGTAACAGCACAAGGCTGAAACTGACCTTCAAGAAGCCTCATGGCTATGGCAGACAACAGCCTGAGCAGAAGAAAGAGGACCCAAGGCAAAAAGGTCCTCCGACTGCTCCTGCAACTGGCGTAAATAAAAGGTGGAGAAAGTAGAAGCATTTCTCCAGTAGGCTGCCTGCATAACATCCGACAACTTGACGGAGTTAGAATAAGCCCAAGAGGTAGACAGTGCCCACACCTCGTGGGCAGAAATACGATTGGTAATACAATCGCCAGCTGCTAAACGACTATAAGCCGTACGAATAGCAAGACAAATCCATCGAGAAATGGATTGAGGAGAGATCTTCTGTCGACCCGGAATGAGAGACAGAAAAAAAACGTTTTCTGCCCTTCCGAATGAAGCGTGTCCGATCAAGATAAATGCGAATAGCACGGACCGGACAGAGCAAAGGGCGAGTACCCTCAACAGAGGGAAGAGCCCTGATACAGATAGGAGGAGGAGTAGTATCTGGTAACTGATTCTTAGCCAAAAAGGAGCAATCAGTGGTAAAAGTAACACTGTTGGGAGAACTCCTAAAAAAGGCCGGGTCAACCGAGAGGGCGTGAAGCTCACTAACCCGTCTGGCCGAAGCAAATGCCATCAGAAAAGCCGTCTTGTATGTGAGAAATTGCATATCCACCTGGGATAAAGGTTCGAACGCCCCCCCCACCCCCCAAGCAAAGCAGCACCCACGAAAGATTCCATCGTGGAGTAAGCTGCAAAGTCCGAGGCCTTTTCAAAGAAAAGTGCCGAACAAGCTTGGAGAGGTAAGGATTAGTGCCGATACGACGCTTCCCCACATAAGAAAAAGTCTCTGAAAGCATAGACCTGTAACCCTTGATGGTAACAGGCTGGAGACCCCGAGAATCAAACAGATATACCAGAAACTCCGCAATCTGTGAAATCGAAGGATTGGCATAATCAACAGAGTGATCAGCACACCATCGACAGAAGACCTTCCATTTAGCTGCATAAGCTAAACCAGTGGAGTGCCTCCTTGAAGAAGAAATGCACTCCACTGCTCGTCTCGAAAAACCTCTACGGAGGAGACAGGACCTGACAAAAGATATGCGTGAAGGCACAATGAAGTCGGGTCGACGTGAAACCTCCTCGGGCGACCTTGACAAAGAAGGTCGCGATGTAGCGGGAGACATGCCGGAACCGCCGCCATCAGCGTGCGGAGCTGATTGATCCACACCCGCTGAGGCGACAGGGCAGCGATCAGAATGATTCGACAACTGCAGGTTCGAATTTTGGCGAGAACCTGAGGAAGAATCGGAACCGGCGGGAAGGCGTAGCCGACTAGACCGTTCCAATCGAGTGACAGAGCATCCACGGCAAAAGCCAGAGGATCTGGACACGGGGACACGAAAGTGTCCACCTGATGGTTCCAACGAGTCGCAAAGAGATCGATGTGGGGACGTCCCCAGAGATCGCAAAGCGACTGGAACACTGCCCTGTGAAGCATCCACTCGGTGGAAATAACCCTGCCCTGTCGGGACAGGGAGTCGGCTAGGACGTTCAGACGACCGGGAATGTGACGAACAACCACTCCGGCGTGAACCTCCTGAGCGAGCAGTAAAAGATCCCGAGCTAACTCGTACATCGGAAGCGAGTGCGTGCCGCCCTGGTTCCGAATGTAAGCAACCACTGTCGAATTGTCGGAAAGTAGAAGGACCTGGCGATTCGACAGGTGAGGGATCCACTGCCTGAAACTCAGAAGAAGAGCAAGAAGCTCCTTCTGGTTGATGTGTAGAGCTGCTTGATCCTGGTCCCACATCCCGTGTAGGGAAAGACCGAGAGGGTCCAACGTCGCACCCCATCCGAGATCGCTGGCATCTGCCGTCAGAACGCGATCGGACGTGGGTAAGTCCAGTGGAACACCCTGCGTAATCCACTGAACATCTGTCCAGGGAAGAAGGTGAGGATACAGAGAGTCCGGAAACGGAAGCACCTGATCCAGAGAATCTACATTCGGTCTCCAACTAATGAGCAGAAAGTGTTGGAGAGGTCTGACACGCAGCCGACCTAGAGGAATGAGATCCGTCACCGAACCGCAGAGACCGATCAGCCAGAGAAAACTCCGAGCGGTCGCGGACCTGGACTGGGACAGAGTCAGAGCAAAAGCTGAGAGAATCACAGCCTTGGCCTGGGGAACAGCCACCAAATTGAATTTGGTTTGGAAAGACATCCCCAGATGACAAAACGACTGAGAAGGGACCAGGTCCGACTTCTCCTCGTTGACTCTGAATCCTAGCGACGTGAGCAAGCTCAACAGAGTGGCGACATCCGATTCCAGTAAGGCAGCATTGGAATGCCTCTGGAGGATATCGTCCAGATATGCCGAAGTAGTCACCCTGGACTGTGTGCGATGGAACGCTATCACATGCGACATCAGTCTGGTGAACGCCCAAGGAGCCAGGTTGAGGCCGAAAGGCATGGCCTTGAACTGGTAAACTCGCCCCAGAAAAGCGAACCTGAGATACTTCCGTGACGCCCGATGCATCGGAACGTGGAAGTAAGCGTCTCGCAGGTCGATGCTGGCTGCGAAATCTCCCTGGTGAATTGATTGGCGGACCGACCTGAAAGTCTCCATGCTGAACGTGGGAGCAATGATAGACTGGTTCAGGATGCTCAGATCGATAACCAGTCGGAGTCGGCCGTCCTTCTTCGGCACCAAGAACAGGCGGGAATAGAAACCCACTGACTGAACGTTCTTGACGACCTCGATCGCCCCCTTTGCCAGGAGATTGGCAATCTCCGTGGACAAAAGTTCCCGACGTAAAACGTCTGAAGGAACTGTGGTTGGAAGAGGCACCCTTGACAGAGTGGGGTGCCGTCGGAAGGATATGCGCAGCCCGGACCGAACAACATCTAACACCCATGGATCGGATGTGATGGTGGTCCAATGGTCTGCGAACTCTGCTATCCTTCCTCCAACCTGGGATGAGTCGAGGTGAGGACCTTCACTTCGAGCCTCGACGAGGCCCGCGAGAGGAGAAACCACCTCCTCTGCTAAATGAAGAATCCTGAGACTTCCCTCGATTCTGCCGACCCCTACCTTTACCCCGTGAGTAAGAAGTAGAGGCGGCGGCAGAAGGACCAGCCTTTTGCTTCACAGAGGAAGCAGAAGGGTACTTGTTAGGCTTGGAACGGCCCTTGCCTCCCCGAGAAGGCTGATCAAGCTGACGAAACAGCAGCTGATCTTTGGAATGACGTAGGACGTCATCCCGGACCGTCGACACGGAACCATGGAAAAGTTGCAGACCTGCCAAAGAAGCAGATCGAAGAGTAGCACGCTGCTCCTCGGGAAGGGATCGTCCTGTGTCCAGCACAGCGTCCCTTTGAACTAATTCCAAATTGGCCGTGTTACAGGCATGGGTGTGAGTAAGGTGCATAAGCGCCTTGGACAGCACACGCAAAGGAGCCTGTACCTCGTCAAACTTATCTGGAGGCAGATAAGCAGCCAAAGCTGAGACGACGTGATCTGAGAGAGAAAGCATGCCAAGCATCTCTCTAGATAAGCCCAACGTGGACTCCAGAGTCGTCATTGGAATGACGGCAGACTTTGGCTTGGAAAGCCCGAGGGAAGTGGAGTCCTGATCCAGAACCGTCAAAGTCTGGCAGACTGACGGATTGGCGGAATCGTAGGAACGATAACGCACAGGAGGCAAAAAGGTGTCAACCCTGGTGAAAACGAAGTCTTCAAAGCCTTGGAATTCAGCTTGGCATCCAAAGCTGAAAAAGCCTCAACCACCTGTACCGACTGGCATGGTCGAAGGTGCCCAGAAGCAGGTTGCTCCATAGGCTGTTGGCGCGCGACCGATGATCGCGGCCAGGCTGACACTGTCGGCTGGTTAGCAGGTTTGAGCTCAGGCAGAAACCCAAACACAAAGTCAAGAGCCGCCCCCAAGTCCGAAGACTGCTGGCCCTCGACTCAAGCATGTCGGACTCCTCCCCAGAGTCGGAAGTCACATAGCCCATCGTGGGCAAACCAGCCGACGCCTCCCATGGTGTCGGGACACCAGAGGAATCGGAAACCGGCCTGTTTCCAATCCCGGGAGGCGGCGCCATAGGAGGCGCCTGGAAACCACCCATAGCCTCGCTGGAAGCAACAGGAAGGCTCTTAGAGAGAACCTGAGTGAGTAAGGAGAGGGCCTCCCTAAGCTCACTGCCTGAACCGACCGGTTCGACAGGGGAGCGAACCGGCAAAGTGGCTTCACCTCTGACCCTCTTAACCAGCAAAGGGTCACGATCCTCCAAAACACCCGACGCGGGACGACGGGCGGCAGCCAAAACATCTGAAGGCAGACGTGTATAGGGGTACGATGCACCCCGAGGATCAATATTGCGAGAACTCATGAGAGTCACCGCAGACCTCTGCGGAGCAGAAGGTCCAGGCTGCACAAAAAGCGTTGGTCCCCCAAAACTGGTCGTGTGACCAGAGTGAGTGGATGGAAACGCCACGGAGTTCATAGTGTTTCCACTACGAACATACGAAACCAAAGACACAACTGTGGTACTCGACGGCGACGAGACCACAGCGATGGGCTCTGCCGGCAGCCCCTTCCGACTTCGCCGAGTTGAAGCCAGGGAAGGCTGGGGCCGATATCCCACGTCTACAGTATCGGACAGTTCTGCAGTCCCCTGCAGCGAAAAGCCGAGGCCGGCTGAAACAGACAACGAAGCAGACGGACCAGCAGCAGTAGTAGATACGTCGAGAGTCGTTGAGGCTGGTGAAATAGTGGAGAGAGCACACCGGCTCGGCTCCGAAGGAGGAGTCACAACCCTAGTGACAGCCTCAGATGTCGACTGGAGGGGGACCGTAGTCCCGGAACCAGGCATCTCTACACCAGAACACTCAACGGCTCCCGCAGTATCCACCACAGGAAAAGACTGCACATCCCCCACGGAAGAGGAATAACTCTCACCAGACAAAGTCGGCTCGGGAGGCCCCGAACGACCACGTTCTCCTTTCCCGCGGGAGCGGGAGGCACGGCCACGAGAACGAACGACACGATTTACAGACGCCCAAAAGGTGGAAGACCATGTTCCACAGACACCACACGGCCGCTCGGCCGAACACCCATTACAGGAGGAACACGACGAATGTACATCGTCCACATGCTTAGGCAGCAGACACTGCCCACAAGGAATTGACCTAGGCATGAAAGAGGTGAGAGGAGCAGAGAAGGTGAGATCAGAAAACAGAACACCCCCAAAGAGAGAAAGGTGACAGAAACAAAGACCCCAGACGGTCGACCGGGAAACACCCAACAGGAAGACTACTCTCAACAGAAAGAAGAAACACTGTAGGAGTGGTACCCCGCTGACACCTAACTCTAACACAATTAGAAAATTTTGCAAAAAAAGCATTAACAATAATTGTGAAATAATCTAAGTCCGAACCGCGTGGCCCGCGAAATTCGCGCGCGACTCGAGAGAGAGCAAATAAATATACATTATGGACATATAATAGAAAAAAGAGAATATAAAACACTGTTCCTGAGAATACAAAGGATACACTGTGGTATAATGAATCAGGAATCATCAAACATCGAGCTGGTGGAACACTGATAAGCGTGCGAAAACATCTCGACACGAAGCGGATTTCAAAAAGAATGAGTCTTTAGAGACGGTATATGCGCACTGGCAACGGAAGTCGTGGAGTTGTACTTGGGAGAGACCGTCCCGTACTGGGTCTGCGCCGGTTGCACTCGACCCAGTTTTGGCTTATTTTTATTGGTGCTTTTGCACCACTTTTCTTTCCCAACTTGCTTGGGAAAGACAAAAATAGAGAGTATTTTATCCGAGTTAGGGACTTCCACTGTAGTGCAAGCCTGTAGTAAACAATTGTGAGTAAGTTGATAAGAAAGTGATAAGTTGAGCTTCCTTCGGTGAGCTAAAAATTCCTGATATTGACTAAGTTATAATTCGGGCTCCCACAGGAAGCCCAAATATGGACCCAGGGACTTGGCTTTAACAAACTTGAATCTCCCCCCCCCCCCCCCCTAAGGATGCTACACACCACATATCAAAACATTCTGACTGCTGGATCTGAAGAAGATTTTTTAAGAAAATTCCTCATTTCGAACTAATCTACAATTCAAGCACCCACAGTGAGCCCAAATATGGACCTAGGGACATGGCTTGAACCTAAAAATGCTGCATACCAAATATCAAAACATTCCAACTGCTGGATCTCAAGAAGAAGATTTTTAAAGAAAATTCCTCATTTTGAACTAAGTTATAATTCGGGCTACCATAGTGAGCCCAAATATGAATCCAGGGACTTGGCTTGAACAAACTTGAATCTCACCCCCTAAGCATGCTGCACACCCAATATCAAAAGATTCTGCCTGCTGGATCTGGAGAAGAAGATTTTTAAAGAAATTTGCCTGAAGTGCACTAAGTTCAAATTGGGCTCCTATACTGAGCCCAAATATGAACCCAGGGGGCCGATTTGAACAAACTTGAATCAGATCCACCCCACAATGTTGCATACCAAATATCAAAAGATTCTGCCTTCTGGATCTGGAGAAGAAGATTTTTTTAAGAAATTTGCCTGAAATGCACTAAGTTCGAATTTGGGCTTCTATATATAGGTGAGCCCAAATATGAATCCAGGGGGCCGTTTTGAACAAACTTGAATCAGACCCATACCAAGATGCTGCATACCAAGTATCATAAGATTCTGCCCACTGGTTCTGGAGAAGAAGATTTTTTAATAATTTTTCTATAATTCATACGGTGCTATCAGAGTTATGCCCCATACAGAGCCCCTAAGGACATGACCATTTCATTTGAACAAACCTGAATTGCCATATAGTAATGAACATCCACATGAAGTTTCGTGAAAATCGGACCAGTGGTTTCAGAGGAGAAGTCGTTTGAAAAATGTTCACGACGACGGACGGCAAGTGGTAAGTTAAGCTCACTTCGGTGAGCTAAAAATCCGGAACAAAAAAACAGACCAACAAAAATACAAAAACCCGGAAATCCAGGTATTCCGGGAAAACTTTCATCCCTGGATGATTGTTGCTTCTGGTACTCAACCAGTTAAAATTTCTTCCAATTGACAAGAATTGTTTCGGATCTCTCAAACTCATGCAGTGAGAATTAATTTTCAGTGCCTAAATAATTTAGAATTTGAAGGTATACTGTTAGACACTTATCAGTGTAAGCAGTGAATTTTCCATACTAAACAACAAACCTCATATTTATATTTAATCCTTATGGGCACAGTTCCAAGTTTGGTGAACTTTCTTTTCTAATATGTAGAATAGGTTCCTACATGGAGGCTTTCAGTCTTATTGAAGTTAATTTTACTTTGGCAGTGGTTTCTAGTGATGTTTTATCTGCATTTTGGGGCAGCCAAGACTTCACAAAACAAGAGGCCCCACGGGGCCTGAAGCGCTCATCTTGAACAGGACACGATATAAACAGAGTCCAAGAATGAGTACATTAAGCAAGCCATCTCCATAGGCTACACTGTCAATCCTTGAGTCCCTCAGGAGTGACAAAAATAATCCGGGCATCATGCCTTTTCTTCAGTTGATCATAAAGTAAAATGTAGAGCTCCCCTATGAAACTCTGTGAAACAACCTATGTGGATTAATCTTAGTTACACACCTCTATAGGGTACTGAATACAAAATTTTAAATTCTTCAGCAAAATGGCCAATTCCGGCTCCCACAGGGAGCCCAAATATTAACCCAGACTCTCGATTTGAACATAGTTGAATCTGACTTCCCTAGAGATGTTGTGTACCAAATATGAAAGCATTCTGACTGTTGGATCTGAAGAAGAGAAATTTTAAAGAAATTTCTTCGAATTGCACTTAATTAAAATTTGGGCTACCATAGCGAGCCCAAATATTAACCTATGGGTCCGATTTGAACAAACTCGAATCTGACCCCCCTAGAGATGTTGCATACCAAATATGAAAGCATTCTGACTGGTGGATCTGAAGAAGAAGATTTTTTTAAATTACCCCCATACTGAACAAAGTTCAAATTTGGGCTTCTGTTGGAAGCCCAAATATTAACCTAGGGACTTGGTTTGAACAATCTTGAATCTGACCCTCATAACAATGATGTATACCAAACATTAAAAGATTCTGAGTGGTGGTTCTGAAGAAGATTTTTAAAGAATATTCCCCATATTACCCCATGTTAAAAAGTTCGGGCTCCTGTAGAAAGCCCAAATATGAACCAATGAGCTTTATTTCAACAAACTTGAATCTGACCCCCCTTTGAATGCTGTATACCAAATATCAAAAGTTTCTGATGATTGGTTCTGGAGAAAATATTTTTAAACTTTTTGCAAACATGCTGACTCAGCATTTTTTCGATGCCCATTACAGAACACCCTAACAAAACCGATGGCATTTTTTTTACCATTCAATTCTACTGGTCCTAAGGATACTTCATACCAAACAAGTGTTTGACCACCGAGGTGGTATTAGTCCCCTATGGCACCTTTGTGACATAAGGTGTTTTTGTCACATAAGACACTAGAGTATATAAACATCTCTGCAATTCAGGTTAGTAGTTTAAGTAGTACAAACACCGCCAGTAATGGGCTGATCCAGTGAAAAGAAGGTCGAGTCCAGCTCTCGGTGGTGCAGTACTTTTGCCTGGACCGGTCCAATCATTATAATAACCTTAAATGAAGGGAAAGGTGATGAAATCTTACTTTTGGTAATACCAAAAAAGGAAGATATTAAAACATTTTCCTTCATTTAACGTATTTTATATTAATTGAATTGGAAAACGCATTTGTGTTACAGAAAGCATCAAGTTACTGACGTCTGCTGGGGAAACTTGGTAACTCGGGGCATGTTATATAATACACTGTATGCACATTGTGGAAATGTTCTGCAGGACAACTGAATACTCTAAACATGGAAACTTTCAATATATTTAGAGTCAAAAGTTTGATTTAATGCTGCAAAAATGGCCGCCATTCCGCCATCTTGGATTTTGAAAAAAAGATTTTGAGCGTGCATCATCCCCTCAGAACCATTTATCCACGTACCAAATATGAAAGATGTAGCTTAAAGCATGTTGGAGGGAGAGGTGGTAACATAAAAACAGACAGACAGACAGACGGACAGACAGACAGATCTTAGATTTTGAAAAAAAATATTGAACGTGTATAATCCCCTCACAACCCTTTATCCATGTACCATATATGAAAGGTCTAGCTTGAACCATGTTGGAGTGAGGGGTGGTAACATAAAATAGAGAAAAAGCTTCAAAAACACAACAAAAATGGCCACCATGCCGCCATCTTGGATTTTGAAACAAAAATATTGAACGTGCATCATTCCCTCCCAACCCTCTATCCATGTGACAAATATGCAAAGTGTAGCTTGAACCATGTTGGAGGGAGGGGTGGTAACATGAATATGGAGAAAAAAAGCTTATAAAACACAACAAAAATGGCTGCCATTCCGCCATCTTGGATTTTGAAAAAAAAATTTTGAGCGTGCATCATCCCCTCAGAACCATGTATCCATGTACCAAATATGAAAGGTGTAGCTTAAAGCATGTTGGAGGGAGAAGTGGTAACATAAAAACAGACAGAAAGACAGACGGACAGAGACAGATCTTAGATTTTGAAAAACAAATATTGAGCGTGCATAATCCCCTCACAACCCTTTATCCATGTACCATATATGAAAGGTGTAGCTTGAACCATGTTGGAGGGAGGGGTGGTAACATAAAATAGAGAAAATGGCTTAACCCTTTACCCAACGTAACGGCCAAAACCGGCCAGCGCTATTCTCAAAAATCGCCAATAAATTTTCATTATATTTTCATTTTTTGTCTCAAAAACATAGGTTATGACCCCTCGTTGGAACGAGCTCGTCGAGCTCGTTCCAACGAGGGGTCATAACCTATGTTTTTGAGACAAAAAATGAAAAAAATTAGTTATTCAAGAATTTTTTTTGCAAGTGTCGTCTGCTTTTCATGTTAGGTAAAGGGTTAAAAAACACAACAAAAATGGCTGCGATGACGCCATCTTGAATTGTGAAAACAAAATATTGACCGTGCATCATCCCATTACAACCCTCTATCCACGTGCCAAATATGAAAAGTGTAGCTTGAACCATGTTGGAGTGAGGGGTGGTGACATAAAATAGAGAAAAAAGCTTCAAAAACACAACAAAAATGGCCGCCATGCCACCATCTTGGATTTTGAATAAAGAAATGTTGAACGTGCATCATTCCCTCCCAGCCCTCTATCCACATGCCAAATATGCAAAGTGTAGCTTGAACCATGTTGGAGGGAGGGGTGGTAACATGAATACAGAGAAAAAAAAGCTTAAAAAACACAACAAAAATGGCCGCCATTCCGTCATCTTGGATTTTGAAAAAAAAATTTTTACCGTGCATCATCCCCTCAGAACCATGTATCCATGTGCCAAATATGAAAGGTGTAGCTTAAAGCATGTTGGAGGGAGAGGTGGTAACATAAAAACAGACAGACAGACGGATGGACGGACGGACAGATGGACAGATGGATGGACGGACAGACAGACGGACAGACAGATGGAGTCCAATCCTATAGTCCCCTTATGGTTTCCGTAGGGGACTAATAACAACTCTCTGTTCTGGGTGGTTTGGGAAATATGGGCGTTTGAAAATATTTCTATTTTTTAGCTCCCAGGGTTCCCATGGGGATGCAGGATTTTTTTTTTGCATGGGTCAAGTACTTATGACCCAATAATACCACATACCAAATCTGGTTTATACCGGACTATTGGTTCAGAAAATAGAAATTTTGGGCGGAGCCAAAAATCTTACCCCTCCCATTACAAAGCCTAATAATGCTTCATGAACTTTGTTTGAACAAATTTGATTCAACCCCTCAAAAGGAAGCTCCATAGCAAATACCAGAGGTACTGTGAGCAAACTCACAAAGTGATACCCCCCGCACCTGAAATGTATAAGTTAGATTATCTCCCCTTGGAAATGTCAGAATGGAATTATATTGCTTCATGCACATCTTCATATGGAGTTCTTCCATTGTGCAAAGTTTCATGAAAATTCTTCAAATGGTTTAGGAGTTGCGCTTCAAGGATGGACAGACGGTATAAGTTAGATTATCTCCCCTTGGAAATGTCAGAACGGAATTATATTGCTTCATGCACATGTTCATAAGGAGTTCTTCCATTGTGTAAAGTTTCACGAAAATTCTTCAAACGGTTTAGGAAGAGTTGCGCTTACAAGGATGGACAGACGGTATAAGTTAGATTATCTCCCCTTGGAAATGTCAGAACAGAATTATATTGCTTCATGCACATCTTCATATGGAGTTCTTCCATTGTGTAAAGTTTCATGAAAATTGTTCAAACGGTTTAGGAGGAGTTGCGCTTACAAAGATGGTCAGACGGACAGATTATCTCCGCTTGGAAATGTCAGAACGGAATTATATTGCTTCCTGCACATTCCCATATGGTGTTCTTCCATTGTGTAAAGTTTCATGAAAATTCTTCAAACGGTTTAGGAGGAGTTGCGCTTACGATGGATGGACAGACGGACAGATGGACAGATGGACAGACGGATGGACAAGGTGATTCCTATATAACCCCCCCCCCCCCCCCCCAAACTTTGTTTGCGGGGGTATAATCAAGTCATTGTACACACTGGTTCTTGAGAAGAAGATTTTAAAAATATTTTGGAGCATTTTCCCCCACTCCCTCCCTATGAGGCTGGGCATGATGAGTTGAACAAAATGCAATGTCCCTTTGGGACCATCCCTCGCACAAACTTTCACTTGAATTGGCCCAGTGGCTTTGGAGGAGAAGACAAAACATGGTGTTGACGGACAACGGACAGAGAGCGATGAGATTAGCTCAGCTTGACTTTGTCAAGATGAGCTAAAAACAATGCTAAATCAAGGAAGCCAAGAAATAAGAACTAGACCAGTTTGAAATCGCAAAGGAAATTTCCTGAAGTCATTCAGCAAGGCACAGCCAACCCTAAGTCGCCCAACAATGTGGTGGAGATGTCTTGTCACCTTTTGCAATACAAAGCTCCTCGATAATGCTTCTGGTGCTACTCACTGCTGCTTCAAAGCAGCACATATCTCACACTGGGATACAGTACTGTGCACTGAGAGCAGAGTTTGGCACAACCACTTGAAGCAGCTACTCCAAATTTTTGTTTTTAAAAATCAAGGAACCATGCCGAACATCATCATTGCATTCAGAAACCATGTGTGTGTGCCCTGTGGAAACCATGCAAGCCTGTTCCATTTTTCCTATCTGATTCAACATGATAACATACTGATCTCGGGCCACCTCAAAAACAAAATATGCAGCAACTATTCTGTCATCCACAGTAAAAATGTCATGAAAATCTGTTGAAAACTGACTGAGATATGACATTTTGATGAAAGGAGGTAACATTATGAATTTGGTCCTTTTCAACCAGGTGTAAAAATGTGTGAGGAGGCAAGAGTGCAAAAATGTTGGGGAATTAACTGCTTTCATGCCATAACAGTGTGAAATTCCTTGCAGAATTTGACTGATGGCTAGAGAGCTTGAAGTTGACCATGAGCTCACCTTTCAAGTGAGCTAATAAGTTTATGTTTATAAGAAGTGCTGGCTTCAAGCTTACCTTTTCTGGAAATTTGAATGCTGTTTTATTAAAACAAGCTTGTTCGTTGTTGACAGTAATACCATGATTCTGACATGTCAACACTGCTTCATTCTGGTTATTAAACATTAATATGTCTGCAATCTGTTTAACTGGATACTTCAATGTTTTACTGTTGTATGCTGAAGACATCACCTTCAAAGCATTTCTAAAAAATAAACAATAACTATAGGATACAGGCCTCGATTTATATGAGGAGGTCCTGCTGACGAGACAAATTAGGTGGAGAGTTATTTCTAGTCAAGTCTTGGCTGCCTGTTGACTAGAAATCACCTCTAAGCCATGGACATATAAAGGCTGTGAGCTGGATGGAATTCAGGACCCCTGTCCAGGCCCTCAAGGGTTAACCAATTTTGGCATGAACGTGCATATACTTTAAGCTTCAGGAAAATCACAAACAAAAGTGGTGGTGAGTTGGTTTTCTTTTTAATTCATAATTACTACTATATAAAACTTTTCATGGAGAATGTTATCTCAATTTTTTTGAAAATTGAATTCACTGGAATTCACCCTAAGAAATGTAACTTTTTGTATACTACTACTGTCCAGGAAAGGAAGTCTACTGCCCCTAAGATAAGTAAAATTGGAGCACATTTAACAAAAATTGTCCCTGCAAATTGTAGCAATATTCTGACCAGTGACTTCTTGAGTCAAACTTTGATGAATTTTCCATCAATTCAAGTCATGGCTGCTTCAATGCAAACAGGTCAAATTTGTATAAGATCTTTGTAATTATGAAATTTTATGTTTCCAACAATTGGGAGACTTTATAACTAGACGGAGAGCTTTCACCAGACATTCTCACCCAGCATTTACCAGTTCAAGGGAGATAACTGCAATAAATAATGACAGTTTTGTTATTGCCAACTGATCAAACTGAACTTATGTGCTGATAACACACCTCTTCATGGTGTGATTAATAAAAAAAAACATGCAGTTTCAACAAAGGCAAATGTAGAGTGGATTAAAACTATATATAAAGTACCCTTTAGAGCTGAGAATCCACCCAGACAATAGCTCTCAAAATGTGTGGCACTGCCTAAAAATCACAAGAAAAAGATCAACATGGAAGTCTGAAGACTTTAGCAAATCTCTATCAGCAGGATACAATATTTAGAGGGTATATTGCTAGCAAAACACCTGCAGAGTGAAATATCCACCCAGATCATAAATCAGATGAGGTAACTGACTGCTGGGCTGAATCTGGAGGATCACATGCCAGAACTTTGCTTGCACTTTTCATGCTTTTACTAAGGATTTGAGAGTTACTGTGCATGTACTTGTTGAGTGTTTTGGTGGTAAACCTCTCGCTATGTATAGTATGTGGAAAGTAGTCAAACAAGAGGCTCCAGGGGGCCTGAGGGTGCTCCCCTAACATGGCAGCCTAAATATCAACCCAGAGAATTGATTTCAACAAGTTGCATCTGCTCCTCCTAAGAAAAGCTTATACCATATATCCAAAGATTCTGACCAGTGGATCTAAAAAAAAGAAAGATTTTTAAAGAATATTCCTCATATTGAACTAAGTTATAATTCGGGCTCCCACAGGGAGCCCATATATGAACCCAGGGACTTGGCTTTAACAAACTTGAATCTCAGCCCCCTAAGGATGCTGCACACCAAATATCAAAACATTCCGACTGCTGGATCTGAAGAAGATTTTTAAAGAAAATTCCTCATTTTGAACTAAGTTACAATTTGAGCTCCCACAGTGAGTCCAAATATGGACCTAGGGACATGGCTTGAATAAACTTGAATCTCACCCCCCTAAGGACACTGCATACCAAATACCAAAATATTCTGACCGCTGGATCTGAAGAAGAAGATTTTTAAGGAAAGTTCCTCATTTTGAACTAAGTTATCCTTCAGGCTCCCACAGTGAGCCTAAATATGGACCTAGGGACATGGCTTGAACAAACTTGAATCTCACCCCCCCCCCCCCCCCCCCCCCCCCCCCCCCCCTAAGGATGCTGCATACCAAATACCAAAACATTCCGACTGCTGGATCTGAAGAAGATTTTTAAAGACATTTGCCTGAAATGCACTAAGTTCAAATTTGGGCTCCTATACTGAGCCCAAATATAAACCCAGGAGGCCGATTTGAACAAACTTGAATCAGTTCCACCACACAATGTTGCATACCAAATATCAAAAGATTCTGCCTGCTGGATCTGGAGAAGAAGATTTTTGAAGAAATTTGCCTGAAATGCACTAAGTTCAAATTCGAGCTTCTATAGTGAGCCCAAATATGAATCTAGGGAGCCGATTTGAACAAACTTGAATCAGATCCACCCACAATGTTGCATACCAAATATCAAAAGATTCTGCCTGCTGGATCTGGAGAAGAAGACTTTTGAAGAAATTTGCCTGAAATGCAATAAGTTCGAAATCGGGCTCCTATACTGAGCCCAAATATGAACCCAGGGGGCCGATTTGAACAAACTTGAATCAGATCCACCCTACAATGTTGCATACCAAATATCAAAAGATTCTGCCTGCTGGATCTGGAGAAGATTTTTTAATGTTTTTCCCATTGCCTACAGTGTTAAAAAGTGCTGACTCAGCACTTTTTCAAAGTCCTGAAAAAAGTACCTTGTGATCAAACTGATAGGGATTTTTTTTAACCATTCTATTCTACTGGATAAAAGTAAGCTTTATACAAAATAAGAATTCTCTGTGCCGTGTAGTTTTGGAGATATCTAAATTTTATAGCAAATTTCCTTTCTTATTATACCTACCACAATTGTTTTCTACAGGCTTGCACTACAGTGGAAGTCCCTAACTCGGATAAAATACTCTCTATTTTTGTCTTTCCCAAGCAATTTGGGAAAGAAAAGTGGTGCAAAAGCACCAAGAAAAAATAAGCCAAAACTGGGTCAAGTGCAACCGGCGCAGACCCAGTACGGGATGCTCTCTCCCAAGTACAACTCCACAACTTCCGTTGCCAGTGCACATATACCGTCGCTAAAGACTCATTCTTTTTGAATCCGTCAACGTTAGAGTTATGTGATCAGCGGGGAGGAAAGATTCTTTACCCATAAAGAAGATGGGAGGGCCTCCATGTAAACAATTGTGGTAGGTATAATAAGAAAGGAAATTTACTATAAAATTTAGATTTCTTATCAACCTACTCACAATTGTTTACTACAGGCTGAATAGACAATAGGCTGGAGGGAATCGCATAACCAACCCACACATAACCCCAGTGCACTGGAACCGTGAAGCAGAAGGAAGAGGTCCCGAGGTTTATCAACCATAACGTTGCAATCATTGGTAAAGGACAATGAAAGGAGACATATGGGCCTGTGTGACACACAGACAGAAAAAGGGCAGCAACAGCACAAGACTGAAACTGACCTTCAAGAAGCCTAATGGCTATGGCAGACAACAGCCTGAGCAGGAGAAAGAGGACCCAGGGCAAAAAGGTCCTCCGACTGCTCCTGCAACTGGCGCAGATAAAAGGTGGAGAAAGTAGAGGCATTTCTCCAGTAGGCTGCCTGCATAACATCCGACAACTTGATGGAGTTAAAATAAGCCCAAGAGGTGGATAGTGCCCGCACCTCGCGGGCAGAAATACGATTGGTAATACAATCGCCAGCTGCTAAACGACCGTAAGCCGTACGAATAGCAAGACAAATCCATCGAGAAATGGATTGAGGAGAGATCTTCTGTCGACCCGGAATAAGAGACAGAAAAAAACGTTTCCTGCCTTTCCGTATGAAACGTGTCCGATCGAGATAAATGCGAATAGCACGGACTGGATAGAGCTAAGGGCGATTACCCTCAACAGAAGGAAGAGCCCTGATACAGATAGGAAGAGGAGTAGCATCTGGTAACTGATTCTTGGCCAGAAAAGAGCAATCAGTGGTAAAAGTAACACTGTTGGGAGAGCTCCTAAAAAAGGCCGAGTCAACCGAGAGGGCGTGAAGCTCACTAACCCGTCTGGCCGAAGCAAACGCCATCAGATAAGCCATCTTATATGTGAGAAAATGCATATCCACCTGGGATAAAGGTTCGAATGGCACCCCCCCCCCCCCCAAGCAAAGCAGCACCCACGAAAGATTCCATCGTGGGGTAAGCTGCAAAGGCCGAGGCCTTTTCAAAGAAAAGTGCCCAACAAGCTTGGAGAGGTAAGGATTAGTGCCGATACGACACTTCTCCACATAAGAAAAAGTCTCTGAAAGCATGGACCTGTAACCCTTGATGGTAACAGGCTGGAGACCCCGAGAATCAAACAGATATACCAGAAACTCCGCAATCTGTGAAATCGAAGGATTTTCATAATCAACAGAGTGATCAGCACACCATCGACAGAAGACCTTCCATTTAGCTGCATAAGCTAAACCAGTGGAGTGCCTCCTTGAAGAAATGCACTCCACTGCTCGTCTCGAAAAAAACCTCTACGGAGGAGACAGGACCTGACAAAAGATATGCGTGAAGGCACAATGAAGTCGGGTCGACGTGAAACCTCCTTGGGCGACCTTGACAAAGAAGGTCGCGACGTAGCGGGAGACGTACCGGAACCGCCGCCTTCAGCGAGCGGAGCTGATTGATCCACACCCGCTGAGGCGACAGGGCAGCGATCAGAATGATTCGACAACTGCAGGTTCGAATTTTGGCTAGAACCTGAGGCAGAATCGGAACCGGCGGGAAGGAGTAGCTGACTAGACCGTTCCAATCGAGTGACAGAGCGTCCACAGCAAAAGCCAGAGGATCTGGACACGGGGACACGAAAGTGTCCACCTGATGGTTCCAACGAGTCGCAAAGAGGTTGATGTGGGGACGTCCCCAGAGAATGCAAAGCAACTGGAACACTGCCTTGTGGAGCATCCACTCGGTGGAAATAACCCTGCCCTGTCGGGACAGGGAGTCGGCTAGGACGTTCAGATGACCGGGAATGTGACGAACAACCACTCCGGCGTGAACATCCTGAGCGAGCAGCAGAAGATCCCGAGCTAATTCGTACATCGGAACCGAGTGCGTGCCGCCCTGGTTCCGAATGTAAGCAACCACTGTCGAATTGTCGGACAGCAGAAGGACCTGGTGATTGGACAGGTGAGGGATCCACTGCCTGAAACTCAGAAGAAGAGCAAGAAGCTCCTTCTGGTTGATGTGTAGAGCTGCTTGATCCTGGTCCCACATCCCGTGTAGGGAAAGACCGAGAGGATCCAACGTCGCACCCCATCCGAGATCGCTGGCATCTGCCGTCAGAAAGCGATCGGACGTGGGTAAGTCCAATGGAACACCCCGCGTAATCCACTGAACATCTGTCCAGGGAAGAAGGTGAGGATAAAGAGATTCCGGAAACGGAAGCACCTGATCCAGAGAATCTACATTCGGCCTCCAACGACTGAGCAGAAAGTGTTGGAGAGGTCTGACACGCAGCCGACCTAGAGGAATGAGATCCGTCACCGAACTGCAGAGACCGATCAGCCGGAGAAAACTCCAAGCGGACGCGGACGTGGACTGGGACAGAGTCAGAGCAAAAGCTGAGAGAATCACAGCCTTGGCCTGGGGAACCGCTACCAAATTGAATTGGGTTTGGAAAGCCATCCCCAGATGACAAAACGACGGAGAAGAGACCAGGTCCAACGTCTCCTCGTTGACTCTGAATCCTAGCGACGTGAGCAAGCTCAACAGACGGCATCCGACTCCAGTAAGGCAGCATTGGAATGCCTCTGGAGGATATCGTCCAGATATGCTGAAGTAGTCACCCTGGACTGTGTGCGATGGAACGCTATCACATGCGACATCAGTCTGGTGAAGGCCCAAGGAGCCAGGTTGAGGCCGAAAGGCATGGCCTTGAACTGGTAAACTCGCCCCAGAAAAGCGAACCTGAGATACTTCCGTGACGCCCGATGCATCGGAACGTGGAAGTAAGCGTCTCGCAGGTCGATGCTGGCAGCGAAATCTCCCTGGTGAATTGACTGGCGGACCGACCTGAAAGTCTCCATGCTGAACTTGGGAGCAGGGAGCAATGAGAGACTGGTTCAGGATACTCAGATCGATAAACGGTCAGAGTCGGCCGTCCAACTTCGGCACCAAGAACAGGCGGGAATAGAAACCCACTGACTGAATGTTCTTGACGACCTCGATCGCCCCCCTTTGCCAGGAGATTGCCAATCTCCATGGACAAAAGTTCCCGACGTAAAACGTCTGAAGGAACTGTGGTTGGAAGAGGCACCCTTGACAGAGTGGGGTGCCGTCGGAAGGATATTCGCAGCCCGGACCGAACAACATCTAACACCCACGGATCGGATGTGATGGTGGCCCAATGGTCTGCAAACTCTGCTATCCTTCCTCCAACCTGGGACGAGTCGAGGTGAGGACCTTCATTTCGAGCCCCGACGAGGCCCGCGAGAGGAGAAACCACCTCCTCTACTAAATGAAGAATCCTGAGACTTCCCTCGATTCTGCCGACCTTTACCCTTTCCCCTTGAGAAAGAAGTAGAGGCGGTGGCAGAAGGACCAGCCTTTTGCTTCACAGAGGAAGCAGAAGGGTACTTGTTAGGCTTGGAACGGCCCTTGCCTCCCCTAGAAGGCTGATCAAGCTGACGAAACAGCAGCTGATCTTTGGAATGACTAGGACGTCATCCCGGACCGTCGACACGGAACCATGTTAAAGTTGCGGACCTGCCAAAGCAGATCGAAGAGCAGCATGCTGCTCCTCGGGAAGGGATCGTACTGTGTCCAGCACAGCATCCCTTCGAACTAATTCCAGATTAGCCGTGTTACAGGCATGCGTGTGAGTAAGATGCATAAGTGCCTTGGACAGCACACGCAAAGGAGCCTGTACCTCGTCAAACTTATCTGGAGGCAGATAAGCAGCCAAAGCTGAGATGACATGATCTGAGAGAGAAAGCATGCCAAGCATCTCTCTAGATAAGCCCAACGTGGACTCCAGAGTCGTCATTGGAATGACGGCAGACTTGGGCTTGGAAAGCCCGAGGGAAGTGGAGTCCTGATCCAGAACCGTCAAAGTCTGGCAGACTGACGGATTGGCGGAATCGTAGGATCGATAACGCACAGGAGGCAAAAAGGTGTCAACCCTGGTGAAGAACGAAGACTTCAGAGCCTTGGAATTCAGCTTGGAGTCCAATGCTGAAAAAGCTTCAACCACCTGTACCGACTGGCACGGTCGAAGGCGCCCAGAAGCAGGTTGCTCCCTAGGCTGTAGGCACGCGACCGATGATCGCGGCCTGGCTGACACTGTCGGCTGGTTAGTAGGTTTGAGATCAGGCAGAAACCCAAACATAAAGTCAAGAGCTGCCCCCAAGTCCGAAGACTGCTGGCCCTCGACATCAAGCATGTCGGACTGCTCCCCAGAGTCGAAAGACACATAGCCCATCGTGGGCAAACCAGCCGACGCCTCCCATGGTGTCGGGATACCAGGGGAATCAGAAACCGGCCTGTTTTCAATCCCGGGAGGCGGCGCCATAGGAGGTGCCTGGAAACCACTCGTTGCCTCGCTGGAAGCAACAGGAAGGCTCTTTGATAGAACCTGAGTGAGTAAGGAGAGGGCCTCCCTAAGCTCACTGCCCGTACTGGCCGGTTCAACAGGGGAGCGAATCGGCAAAATGGGTTCACCTCTGACCCACTTAACCAGCGAAGGGTCACGATCCTCCAAAACACCCGACGCGGGACAATGGGTGGCAGCTGAAACATCTGAAGGCAGACGTGTATAGGGGTACGACACACCCAGAGGATCAATATAGCGAGAACTCATGAGAGTCTCCGCAGACGTCTGCGGGGCAGAAGGTCCAGGCTGCACAAAAGGCGCACAAAAGGTCCCCCAAAACTGGTCGTGTGGCCAGAATGAGTGGACGGAAATGCCCCGGAGTTCATAGTGTCTCCACTAAGAACATCCGAATCCAAAGACACAACTGTGGTGCTCGACGGCGTAGAGACCACAGAGATGGGTTCGGCCGGCAGCCCCTTCCAACTTCCCCGAGTTGAAGTCGGGGAAGGCTGAGGCCGATATCCCACGTCTACAGTACCCGACATTCCTGCAGTCCCCTGCAGCAAAAAGCCGAGGCCGGCTGAAACTGACGACGAAGCAGACGGACCAGCAGTAGTAGTAGATACGTCGGATAGTGGAGAGAGCACACCTGCCCGGCTCCGAAGGAGGAGTCACAACCCTAGTGACAGCCTCAGATGTCGACTGGAGGGGGACCGTAGTCCCGGAACCAGGCACCTCTTCACCAGAACACTCAACGGCTCCTGCAGTATCCACTACAGGAAAAGACTGCACATCCCCCACAGAGGAGGAATAACTCTCACCAGACAAGGTCAGCTCAAGATCCCCCAAACGACCACGTTCTCCTTTCCCGCGGGAGCAGGAGGCACGGCCACGAGAACGAACGACACGGTTAACTGACGCTCAGAAAGTGGATGACCATGATCCACAGACACCACATGGCCGCTCGGCCGAACACCCATTACAGGAGGAACAAGAAGAATGTAAATCGTCCACATGCATTGGCAGCAGACATTGCCCACAAGGAATTGTCCTGGGCATGATAGAGGTGAGAGGAGCAAAGAAGGTGAAATCAGAAAACAGAAGAACACCCCCAAAGAAGAGAGAATGGTGACAGAAAGAAAGACCCCAGACGGTCGACCGGGAACCACACAACAGGATGACTACTCTCAAAAGAGAGAAGAAAAACTGTAGGAGTGGTACCCCGCTGACACCTAACTCTAACACAATTAGATAATTTAGCAATTTAAGCATTAACAATAATTGTGAAAAATAATAAGTCCGAACCGCATGGCACACGAAATTCGCGCGCAACTCGAGAGAGACCAATTAAAATACATTATGGATATATAATATTGAAGAGAATATAAAGAAAACTGTTCCTGAGAATACAAAGGATACACTGATGCACTATGAATCAGGAATCATCAAACAACGAGCTGGATAAACACTGATAAGCGTGCAGAAACATCTCGACACAAGGTGGATGACAAAAAGAATGAGTCTTTAGCGACGGTATATGTCCACTGGCAACGGAAGTCGTGGAGTTGTACTTGGGAGAGAGCGTCCCGTACTGGGTCTGCACCGGTTGCACTCGACCCAGTTTTGGCTTATTTTTTCTTGGTGCTTTTGCACCACTTTTCTTTCCCAAATTGCTTGGGAAAGACAAAAAAAGAGAGTATTTTATCCGAGTTAGGGACTTCCACTGTAGTGCAAGCCTGTAGTAAACAATTGTGAGTAGGTTGATAAGAAATGGCAGTTTTAAGGTTTTTCTTATTTTTAGCTCCCGAGGTTCCCACGGGGCAATGAGAAACAAATTTTTTGCATCAATCAACTACTTATGACCCATTATCATCTCATATCAAATTTGGTTCAAATCGACCTCACGGTTCTGAAAATAGAAATTTTAGGTGTGGACAAAATTTGTGACCCTCCCATAACGAAGGCAAATAATGTCCGACAAACTTCTTTTGAACACACTTGATTCTAAACCTCAAAAGGACTCTGTATACCACATATCAAGTCTCTAGTGATGAGCCAATTATCAGTACAGGTTATCGGTATCGGCCGATAAATGGCTTATCAGCCGGGTATCGGTATTGGCAAAAAATACCAATTCTGCCGATATTGGCAGCCGATATGTCTTCTTTTTCCAAATCAAGTTCTCAGGCAAATCACTGATAATCTCAACTAAATAGTACTAGTTACTCAGATTAGGGCTTTTTAGAAGACATATTTTGGGGGTATCACCCAAAATAAGCCCACCCCATATTTCTCTGAATAAAAGTTTTGACTACCGGTACCGGTGAAGCATTCTTCTATTATTGTCAGCCCTCGTGTTTATCAACTTTATGTTGAAGACAAATGGAAAATTCCCAGTTCCTTAATTATTAATGACAGCGTGTTCAGTGACCCAAATTGTTCATGTTATTACTTTAGAAAATGAGTTGAGAAATTACCTGATGTCATCTCTGCAAAAATAGCTACCCCAAAATAAATATGAATTAATACCCTGAGTTGTAATATCCAGTTTGATCCATGCTACTTGAAAGGCTGTTTTGAAAACAAAACAAGGGAAAGTCAAAGCCATATTGTTTACAACAATGGGGACACATAATGTACATCAGGGCATTCAGTTTAAATATAGATTTTCTATTTATGAAACGTGCCCACGTGTTTTTAGCAATGCATTGCAGAATTCAGTAACCCCCTCCCCCCATTTCTACAGGCAGCAGATCACAGACAAGTGACAATGATTCATGATTTTTTTTTTGGTAAATGCAGTACCACTATGGCATTACCACTACGGGTGCTGGTCAAAACATCCCCAGACCAAAACGTCCCCAAGAGTTGGTCAAAATGTCCCCAACAATTGGTCAAAACGTCCCCAAGAGTTGGTCAAAACGTCCCCAACAATTGGTCAATTCACTACCAGTGAAAATACAAATACGTTGCATGATACCACAAGGAAATTTGCTCCGGACTTTCTATCACTGATGCTTTTTGATAGAATCAATGATGAAAAAATGTGAGAAAATTTATTGCGACTATCTTGCAACGTATTGGCCTGTCTGAACCCCCCCTACCCCCCGCCAATTTTTTTCTTCTCTGGCAATAACAGCCAGGTTCAGTGTCGATACGTCAATAACTGGGAAATGGATAGTGCAGATAGTTATCCGGTGCCAACAATGTTGGCTGTGAACTGCCCCCTGTTAATCTTGCACTTAGAGAAAGTGAACGCAACAGAATTTACTGAGAAGTGGTCCACCAATGCATGTACATGTAAACGCTCACACGTGAATGGATTATTTTGTTCGTTTTTTTCACAATGGTTGGGAGTTTTGAATACTGAGCACACCTTCTCTTGCATGAGTAATACAAAACACAGTTCAAATACTTTTTAATAAACACAATTCAAAATGGAAATGTAATGACTAAACGAACATGTTTCAGGTTAAAACAAATTGACCACGTGCGTTTTTGACCTCATTTGTTAACATTGATGTTTTGTTGATATTTTGTGCTGATTTTGTTGATGTTTTTCTACTGAAATGTATTTTCGAATGATTGATGATTCCGATGGAAATGAAAGTGTCAATGACACTGTAGTTCAACTTGTCAAGACATGTACATGTATAGTATGTGACACAGCAATGACAAACATCTAGGTAATGACCTGATAACAAAGGTACATATGGGCCGTGAGCTGCGAAAAGGGGCCTTAGGGGTCAAAAATTCGAAATTGAGTTAGAGTTACATCTCTGCTCTCCTGAAATCGAGGATTCCAACAAAGTTTACTTTAGATTCATCTGACATTTATAAATGGGTCAACGCGACGTGTAAAGTGGGATGTCCAAGAGCCCCATAACTTGAATCGACCGTTTGACGTTTCAACGTAATACTTATATGATGCATATGTGCAACGTTATCTCTCGTGAAAATGAGAACGTTTAGCGAAGTGTAAGAAGTTATTTCTTTTTCGAAAAAATGCAATATTTAAGAGTGAAGGAAGATAACAAACTACCATCTGGGCTTTAATTCACTGTGGATATAGTTTAATTCATGGTGTGAGAGGAGCAATATGCAAAGAAAGTTTTGAAAAAGATTTCTTTTCCTGAGCTGTCAGGTTTTTCATTTTCGTTTATTTCTTGTTCGTTTTTCTTTTTTTTATAAGGGGGGGGGGGGGGGGGGGGAGGGGGTGATGCTTTTTGCACGTTTTTGGCTGCTTTCCATGCATCGGCAAATTGAATAAAGAAAATCCATTAAGACACGACCCTCCTCACCAATATAACTAGTAGGCTGAAAACAGACAATAATAACAACAACAACAAAAAGCAGAAGAAGAAACGGGACCAACAGAAATTTTACAGTGCCATCTCCAATAATGGCAATATGGGCCAACGTGCACAACGTCGCAAAGTCAGAGCACGGATGACAATTTTTTCTCGAGAGAACTAACACCGAATCTCTAACCAACGGCAGTGCGTACTCACTCCCACCGCTAAATATTAATGTGTTGCCCATTAATTAATTAATTTGAAATTATTATTTTCTTTTATTTTTTGTCCCCTAACAAGCTTTGGATTAATTGATATTCACAAGACAAAGGCATGATTTCTGAGTGTCATTTATGCAAAGCACGTATTTCGGTTTGGAATTTAAACACCAAAATGCTTACAAAAATTTAAAATCTCGTATTCAATTTCTAAGCGCCTCTGAAGTGCAAGGATTACGTACAAAAGTGTTTTTTCTCGTCTGTTTGTGACCAATTCCGGAACGTGTTAAGATGTTCAGTTGCTCCAAAACACAACTTAGTGTGGAATTTCTAAACACATTTAGTTGTGGAGAAGCATAACTCTAAAATGCGTCTCAATTTTAAACATAACATTGAAACAACACGTTTGGGTCTGAACATGTATAGGCCCCTATATAATTCGTGGAGCGGGCCATCAAACTGAACAGTTTCAATTTTAAAACATCAAATCAAATGTAGATTCAGCCAAGACCTATGTGAGTTTCCTTCGAAAGTTGCCTGATTGTCATTAGTCTCAATTTTTGCCGGGAGGGGTTATCAAGCTCAATGTGGGGTATGGTGTGTTGGTGATATCAAACTCATCAATATCAATCTCAAAACTTCTTCCCGTGGGGACGCCCAGGGTATAAAAGTCTGCATGTCCACTGATATAGATTGTTCTCCTATACCTGTCTCCATTGGTAAAATAGGACTTGGTAAACCAACGCCGCTGGGTGCCATCCCTCAGTAAATGGGAAACATAGGCATAAATGATTGGCAAGAAAATTGGAGGCGTTATGATTTTTCAGTAAGCATATTTGTCGGAGGCTCTAAACACGAATCTGGAAGTGGATCGAGGGGTCAGGATCAACCACTACATGCATACATGCACATAGAGGTATCTGTAATATTTTGTTGCCTAGGTAAAACGTTGGCTGACAAACGCCATCATTTTCTTTGAAATGAAATGGTGTGAAAAGAAATCTTGAAGACAACATAATTTTAGGCACATCACAAAGACTGATTTATTTATTTGAGCTTCCATTAACAAGTTATCTTGAAGTACAATGTACTGCAAGATTGTCTTCCCAATTCTAAATTTTGTTGCCATTCAGTACTTTGATTAACAAGTTTTGCAGAATCACAATTCACATGTACAGTCGAAACTTGAAGTTTACGGGACTGACCGATAACTTCGACTTATCCCGGTCTTCGAGTTATGCACTTCAGATGTATTTGAGGGATTTGGAATCCTTGAACATAAGAACACAGAAACTTGTAATCTGGACAAAGGAACCACCTCCACACCAACCAGAAAATATAGAACAGTGACGGTCTATATTTCCTGGGAGGGGTTGGGGGGGGGGGGGGGGAATTGCTAGTCACTGTCTACTAGGAGCGATAGCCAACTTCTAGTTATCTCATATATTCGAATCATCCGATTTCGAGTTTTTATCGATTGCCGACTGTAGTTTTTAGTTTTTCAAGACAACTCCCATTCCCAACCACCTCTCGCTCCTGCCAGGAGAAAAGGGATCAGTTAACAAGACACGCAAAAAACCCAAAACAAGCAAACAAAAAACACTACTGCATGTGTAAAATAAGTTATTTTAAACGATAACGTGGTAAGTATTGTTTTTTGTCTCTCGGTATTCCCGGGGGTGGTGTGGAGGGAGGGAGGGAGTGCTTCAGTTGTAAAAATAAATAAATAAATAAAAACACGATTTCTTGGGGGAGGTGGGCGGATAAAAACTGCAAGACACAGGGTCCTGGGAGAGGGGGCCCGCCGAGGCCGAAGCATTTTTTTCAAATCTACTTTTCTTACATTCAGTAATAGAAGACTTTTGAGCATTGTCATGCATGTCATTAAAGGCCACTTAAGAACATGACGGTTTCATTTGCCTTGAAAGATATTTTTTTAAAGGTTGGCGTACATCAAAATCAAAAAAAAAATTGCCCCCCTCCCCCAAAAAAGACAATTTTTTATGCTTAAATTGTTTTTCTGGATAGCCCAAGGCAGAACATTGCTTTTCGAACCCAGTGTATTATTTTTACAGCACCCCCCCCCCCCCCCCACCCCCACAGGTATTCCCTTCTGTGTTGTTGTGTATGCGTGTTTGTGATATTGGCATCATGTTGCAGTGAAATTACATCATCTAATTATTTCAGGCTTACATGCAGTCTACCTTACCACCCAACCAATCATTCGAACAAGATTATTCTTTCATGTTTCATCAGAAAAAAGAACTCAATTGTCATCAAGGGACTTCAGTTCTTGAGGACTAGTGGGAGGTCAGCTGTTAAAAAAAAAAATACACGAGGCTGAAAAAGCAACATTCCGCCCCTGAACTACCTAAAAACAAAATTTGAGCCATTTGTGTGTGTGTGTGTGCAAAAATCCAATTGTGATGAGAAATATGAAAACAGAAGAAGTAACTTTCAAAGCAAATAAAACCTATATCTTTTACCTATCATGTTCTTAAGTGACCACCAAAGATATTACAATGCTGAAAGGTCTTTTATCAGCGAAATAAATGTGGAAAAAGTGGATTTGAAAAAAATGGTTCGGCTTCGGAAGGGGGGGGGGGGGGGGCACACCCCATGGGGGCCTAGTGTCTGGCAAATGTTTTTCTGACCCCCACCAGAGGTTATTCCAAGGGCTAAATTTTGGGCCTCGTGTATTTTTGTTTACAGCTGACACCCTCCCCCCCCTCCTATGAGGACTGGAATAAAATTGAAGGTTTTTTTTTTTTTTTTAAACTTTCTACTTCTCTGAAACGCAAGTCCCTTCTTAAAATGAGTTTAGGAAAAGAAAATGGTATACATTATTGGTCCCAGTAACAATTACCAGAACCGAGAAATGTTTCTCGAATAACTTCGAAGGAAAGTTTTGAAAGATACTTGAATTTTCTCATTTTTAAAAATTTTTTAAAATAAATATGATTGAGTTGCATCACGGTCACAAAATTAATAAGGCTCCAATTGAAAGAAAAACTGACAATATTATTTATTGTGAGCTACCTAAGCTGACCAGTAGCAAGGGCGGCGCTAGAAAATCTTGCATGGAAGGGGGGGGGGGGCAAGTAGGGGACATGATATGCTCCCCATGGGGGAGGGGGGTTGGGGGGGGTAGAGGTGCATATCAATAATTTTTAAGGCAGGAGCAATCCTTGAAGATTTATTGGAGGGTTTTATTTATTTATTTATTTTTTAATTTATTTATTTATTTTATTATTTTTTGGGGGGTGGGGAGGGTGAGGTGATTCAATTTTTCTTAAGCTCCCAGACCTCTCCTCCCAGATAAAAAACCAGACAAAAAATTGTGCTTTCGGACTATTCTGGTGGCTTTTAAAGGTTTACACAGTTTTTGAACGTTGAAAATAATGAGGTAGGGCCTACGACCTATATTTTGAGGGCAAGATTCACAAACTGTGTAGGCTAACTGCATTCGAACTTGTAATTCTTTACTGGATAAGTTCATCGGCTGGGTGTGTATGGAAATAACAAAAAAGCAGAGTCAATGTTTGTGTGAGAGAGGGTGTGTGAATATGTTTGTGATGAATGGGAGAAAGGGGATGGCTGGCAAAATCTATGACTGGGGACGGGGTAAATGCCCTTCACCTCACCCACAACCGTAGCATCGACACTGGTCACAAGTTACTGCGCTTGACATTGGATGTTGCGGCTTTTGAGGTTGTAAAGAATGTTGGCTGTGGACATGCTGTATCCAGGGCTACAGAAAATAAATCCAACTGTGCTGTTAGAAAATAGAACACCGCAAGGCTTTGTCAGTGTGATCTATGTGTATTGTAATGACTAGTAATGCCGTAGAGCAGAGCTTAAAATTGAATACAGAACAGACAACTTCAGTTATTTTTACACCACAGCAGAACTTCAAATAAAAACAGAAACAGCAAGAAAAACCCAAAACGTTCCAACGTTAAAAATCTTTTTATTCCAGGCACATAAAATTTGTAACTTGTAACTGGTTTTCAGAAGGTATTACTGCATGAACATGATGAATTCATGTTAGAACAAGTGACGGAAACAAAGATGATTTTGAAACCTGAGTTCTCGGCAACTTTCTTTTTGATGTTACACAGTGATTTAAAAATAGAAACACTCGTTGATGTAAACAATTCAGCGAGTGCGAAACGTCATTTAAACAGGTCAAACAGAGTGAAGCAAAAAATCAGTCGTTTCACGTCTGCTGACAGCCCATCAAACTCTTTTGTAAAACAATGAAATAGGCGTGTTTTTGTCAATATATCTTTCGTGTGTGTTAATTTTCATCAGAAAATGCTGTGTGCCTCGAAGTTTTATGACATTAATGTCATCGATTAATAGATAACATGTAAAGTCATATGGAAACAACCAAACAATTGGATACGCCTGAAGCTGGTTTGGTACACAGTAGACAACACGTCTTCTTGAAACTCAAGAACGAGTATTGCACTGTCGCCTCGGCTATTTCGTTGGCAAAGAACTGTTCAATTCATCAGAATTCAAGAGAATGTTTTGAGAGTCTGATTCTATCTCTGACATTAAACATTTATTTAGTTTTGGTAACCAGTTTTAATTTATTAAATACATTAAATCAGTGCGTTCCTCGTATGGAAAAAAAAAAATAAAAAGCTGCGTGTGTTTATAAAACTTATTTGATCACGCCCACAATTTTTACGTCGTTCATTTTTGACGTCTTTCTCTGTTTTCATTGGATATCCTGTAAGGTCCCTTTTCGCAGCTCACGGCCCATATAAAGTATTGTAACGATCTGTACATAAATACTGACCGTAGCCTGTAACAAATGTATAGGTAAAGTATTGTAAAGGTGGGTGACAGTCAGATGCTAAACTAGAAAAGAAATCTTTGAGTCCCAGAGTGGGTCTGACCGAACCCCGAAATATTTGTTCTCATAGCACAGTGATAACAAAGGCACCCCAAAACACACTCATTCCTGTCCCAAGGTGAAAACAAAGGTACCCAAGAAGTTTCGTGAAGATCAGTTCATAAATACGAGCTGTGTAGAAGTTGTGACAAAAAACTGATTGGACCTAATTTCGGTACAAAATGGACACTGGCAGCCATCTTGAATTTTGGACCGCACTCAGAAACACTTGTTCTCGTCCCAAGGTGATAACAAAGGTACCCAAGAAGTTTCGTGAAGATCGGTTGATAAATACAGCCTCCAGCCTGAGCCGTATTGATATGTGCACTTACAGTGTATAAGTAGCACTAAATAAATCAAAATTCATCTAATTTGCATAATTTCTGCACGAGAAAAAAAACCCTTACTGTATGTGATGTATTCCATTTTACTAAACATTCATACAAAAATTTATTCAAATCAGAACTTTCATACAGATTAAAAAAATAGGCCGATGAAATCGTCAGATGTGTACCCATACGCGCAACTAGTAGAAAGCTGTATGACGGGAGGGCCACCACAGATGCCAACATTATGTACACCATACAAGGTAAGGGTACATATAGAAATGGATTGGAGGAGTGTCTAATTTGATGGATAAAGGGTTAATATCTCCGGAGCAAATTATCAGATTTACATAAAAATTATACAGCACAGCACATCAGTAACCTGAATAAATATATAAAGTAACATGACAATCGGATTGATATTTTTGGAGTTATCTCATGCCAAAGAGATTGGAGGAATTTTCAATTTGAAGGATAAAGGGTTAATATCTCAGGATCAAATTATCAGATTTACACCAAAAACTATACAGCTCGGCACATTAGTAACCAGAACACAATTATAAAGTAACTTGACAATCCAAGCAATATTTTTCAAGTTATCAAATGCCAAAGGGATTGGAGGAATTTTCAATTTGAAGGATAAAGGGTTAATATCTCAGGATCAAAATAACAGATTTACACCAAAAACTATACAGCTCGGTACATCAGTAACCTGAACACAAATATAAAGTAACTTGACAATCCAAGCAATATTTTTCAAGTTATCGAATGCCAAAGGGATTGGAGGAATTTTCAATTTGAAGGATAAAGGGTTAATATCTCAGGATTAAATTATCAGATTTACACCAAAAACTATACAGCTCGGCACACCAGTAACCTGAACACAGATGTAAAGTAACTTGACAATCCAAGCAATATTTTTCAAGTTATCATATGCCAAAGGGATTGGAGGAATTTTCAATTTGAAGGATAAAGGGTTAATATCTCAGGATCAAAATAACAGATTTACACCAAAAACTATACAGCTCGGCACATCAGTAACCTGAACACAAATATAAAGTAACTTGACAATCCAAGTAATATTTTTCAGGTTATCGAATGCCAAAGGGATTGGAGGAATTTTCAATTTGAAGGATAAAGGGTTAATATCTCGGGATCAAATCATCAGATTTACACCAAAAACTATACAGCTTGGCACATCAGTAACCTGAACACAAATATAAAGTAACTTGACAATCCAAGCAATATTTTTCAAGTTATCGAATGCCAAATAAATGGATACGGATGCCGGACGGACAGATGGATGGATGGACAGATGGATGGATGGACAAAGGATGGACGAACGACGGATGGTCACCCTGGATGCCAGCATTATGTGTACCATACATAGTATGGGTACACATAAAAACTGATTAGACCTAATTTTGGTACAAAATGGCCACTGGCAGCCATCTTGAATTTTGGACCACACTCAGAAACACTCGTTCTCGTCCCAAGGTGATAACAGAGGTACCCAAGAAGTTTCGTGCAGATCGGTTGATAAATACAGCCTCTAGCCCGAGCCGTATTGACATGTGTACTTACTGTGTGTAAGAAGCACTGAAAAAATCAAAGTTCATCTAATTTACATAATTTCTGCACAAGAAAAAAACCCGTATTATATGTGATGTATTCCATGTTACTAAACATTCACACAAAATGTTTTTAAAATCAGCGCTTTCATATGGAAGTTCTGTACAAAAATCTCGATTGCACCTAATTTTGTACAAAATGGCTGCCATTGGCCATCTTGAATTTCTGACCGCACCCAAAAACACTCGTTCTCGTCCCACGGTGATACCAAAGGTACCCAAGAAGTTTCATAAAGATCGGTTTATAAATACGGCCTCTAGCCCGAGCCGTATTGGCATTTGCACTTACAGCGCTGAAAGTAACACTAAATACATCAAAGTTAGTCTAATTTGCATAATTTACACACAAGAAGAAAAACCCGTATTATATGTGATGTATCCCATGGTACTAAACATTCAAACAAAAAATTATTCAACATGCGCACCATCGACGTGCAGTACGCCTCAGTACACAGCGTCATCGTGCCCCCATGTAGGCATTCGGGGTGAAGTGTCTTGCCCAAGGACACAACGCGGTTGCCGCAGGTGAGATTCGAACCGAGAACCTCTCGGCTTGCAGCCTGCACCTCTACCAACTGAGCCACCGCGCCCCCCAAAAGAAAATTAAATATAATATAAAATGTCCAAGAAGTTGAACGGACAATTTCTTTAAATATTAGCCTGACCGGTTTCTTCCTTAGTAGGATTCATCAGAGGCGTTAGCGCCGCTCTGTTTGAGGCACCCATATTTATAGTGTTTTTTGCGTGACGTCATAATGGATGTACCCGTCGGGTATATTTTTTGTATACCCGTCGGGTATATCTTGACACCCGTCGGGTATCTTTTTTGTATACCCGTCGGGAATATCTGTATACCCATCGGGTATACTTTTTTGTATACCCGTCGGATATATTTTAATACCCGTCGGGTATACTGTTTTTTGTATACCCGTCGGGTACATTTTAGTACCTGTCGGGTACCTATTTTTAGCTACCCGTTAGTAATTTTTTAGGGGGGTAACCACTTTTTTTGCGCCACGTTTTGTTTTGGTGCCGTTTAAAGTACCCATTTGGATAATAAAAAGGCAAGAGGGAAAACTGCCGAACTGAGTTTTTCTTCTAAAATATTTTTTTAGACAATTTTTGAAATGTGTTGCAGCCTGGTTTCTGCAAACTTTAAAACTTTGTCTGAGTTATAAAGCCGCTTAATGTCATCGGGGTTACTGTTTGGGGGCGTGTTGCCCCTGTGGCTGTAGATTGTTGGAAGATAAATTTCACTTTCACGGACTGTCTGTATTTCGATATCGTCCATTGAATTTCCAACAGTTCTTTGGATGAGCGAGTCAATTAAGGTTCCAGTGTCTGGTGTCGTATTGGTTTGACTGTTTGTTCTGTTCGCTGGTTCCGCATATTGGACCGTTTCGCTCCCAAAAGTCACTTCCGTTGAACTGTCCATATTTTCGGTTTGAGTGAGCGCATCTTTAGTTTTGCTCGCATTGTTTGCGTTATGACTTTTTAAATGTTTGTTTAAATATTCTTTTCTTTTGAAGATTGAATCACATATTTCACTTTTCGCGAAATTGAATTTGCGGTGAGTGACACGAATATGGCTATAAAGTCCTGAGCGATATTTATACTCATTACCACACTGTTGACATTCGTGGTTCATCTTTTTATAACTTTGTTTTTGCAGTACACAATTACGCCTCGTCCCTTCTATACCAGATTGTGGCGTAATTTGTATTGTGACGTCAAGTGTCATTATAGTCTTTCCCTCTAGATAGAAGTTGGCTGATGCATAACAGAAATAAATGAAAAAGAACTCAAGTATGATAATAGATTAAAAATCCTTTCTGTTGATACCAAAGGGGTGCAATGTCCTAAGTCGATGTATCCAGTTGATTTCATATTCCCGTCTTTTGGACGTGGATAGGTTGGAGTCGGGATTTGATTTGAGGATGAAAATGATGTGATAACCCAGATCATTTATATTGTGGTCTGGTTGGGTGAAGTGAAGAGCTATGGTGGTGTCTCTGCCGTGTTTTATATCTGCTTGATGTTCCTGTAGGCGTGTGGCGAAATGCCGTTTACTTTCACCTACGTATTGTTTTTTGCATACTTTACACGTGAGCAGATATATGCTGTTTCGTGTTTGGCAAGAGTATTTTTTAGGGCCTTGAAATCTTTCTTTTGTTTGGTAACTTTTGAACCATAGACTATTTTCTTTTAGATTTTTGCATATGCCGCAGTTCGGGCGAGGGCATACTATAAATGGATTTTCTATTATGAAGCCACTGATGTGTTTAAGTGGCGGTAATTTGGCCCTAGTGATTAGGTCCTTTAAGTTTTTGTTTCTCCTGTATGCTGTTAAGGGTACTTCACTGAATAAGTTCCGTAATTTGTAAGAGAAATGAAGAATATGCCAGAACTTTCTAATGATCGATCCCATTGTTATGCTATCGGGATTGTATGTGCCCGTTCCTGAGTTTTCGGTACGGTGCTAAATTCTGTGGTCTAATATTGATCCTCTTGGGTGCTGGTTCGTCACCAGATCTCTTCCGTATTTTATATGGGCGTTCCACATCTTTCTCCACCACTGTTTGGTTGGAGACACTGTTCTGTAGGTCTACGGTTGACTCACTTTCGACAGACATGCTTTCCGATTGGTGGGTTGCATTAGCCATTGTCCGTATTTAGAATTAAAAATACAATTAAATATAATATAAAATGTCCAAGAAGTTGAACGGACAATTTCTTTAAATATTAGCCTGACCGGTTTCTTCCTTAGTAGGATTCATCAGAGGCGTTAGCGCCGCTCTGTTTGAGGCACCCATATTTATAGTGTTTTTTGCGTGACGTCATAATGGATGTACCCGTCGGGTATATTTTTTGTATACCCGTCGGGTATATCTTGACACCCGTCGGGTATCTTTTTTGTATACCCGTCGGGAATATCTGTATACCCGTCGGGTATACTTTTTTGTATACCCGTCGGATATATTTTAATACCCGTCGGGTATACTGTTTTTTGTATACCCGTCGGGTACATTTTAGTACCTGTCGGGTACCTATTTTTAGCTACCCGTTAGTAATTTTTTAGGGGGGTAACCACTTTTTTTGCACCACGTTTTGTTTTGGTGCCGTTTAAAGTACCCATTTGGATAATAAAAAGGCAAGAGGGAAAACTGCCGAACTGAGTTTTTCTTCTAAAATATTTTTTTAGACAATTTTTGAAATGTGTTGCAGCCTGGTTTCTGCCGCATGTGGTCTAATATTGATCCTCTTGGGTGCTGGTTCGTCACCAGATCTCTTCTCTGCTCAATATGATGAGATTTTGGGACAAACTACTTTACACAACTCACATTATGTGTCGCATCCTCATTTGGTTTTTAAATGATCGCAACACTATTTGATCATTGTTTGTATTTTGTTAAAAAATATGGTGTTCTGCTTCCCTTCAACTGACACCCAATACAGGGATGAGTTTTTTTCTTCCCACCACACGTGACCTGACATCATCCAAATCAATAAGATAGCTGTTTTACCTCGCTTCAATATGATAACCCATCACAACCACTAATTTTTATGGCATGTGCATTTAGTGTATATACAACTTTTCAATGCTCTTTACGAACCTACAATTTATTTTTCTCAATGATCGCGAGAACACTAAGTTTTCATCCCACATATAGTACAGTGGAGCCCACTTAATTGGATATCTCTTAATTGTATATCCCTGTTAATTGAATATAATTTTCAAACACAAAACTATTTACCATACCTTCAGTACAAATTTGATCTGTTAATTGCATATGGGTTGTAGAGTAAACTCCTGTTAATTGTATATACATTTTTGTAATATTTCGAAAAAATTACTGTGGCATGCACCAAATTCCCTTTATCAACCTTTTTGTCCTCTCTACATCCAATACAGGCATTTATTCTATTATATCTTGTTTGACAGAGCTCTATTGTCAAACAAGATATAATAGAGTAAATGCTCAAATTATCTCCAAAACATTGGAAACTGATCAAATCCCTGTTAATTGTATACTCCTGTTAATTGAATAATTTTCACTGGCAAAATGGATATTCAATTAAGAGGATTCTACTGTATTTTGATTTCAATGACATCATAGGATGGTGGAAGAAAAATTATCAGAGGACAAATTTATCAATTTCATTAACTTAGGTAAAAAATATTAGACATAAACCATATTTTTTAATTTTTATGTTTTTAAATTTGCATTGGTTATAAAAAGAGAGCATGCAGCAGCCAAAATGAGCATATGGGTGAGCCTTTTAAAGTCTATTCTTGTATTAATTCAACATACCCACGGATCTCTTCAATATTCTTGTGTACAGCACATAGATATAAAGTTGATGGTAAAATTTTTAGAAGTCTGAAGAATTTAATATAATTTCCTAGAATGTATGCAATGTTGATTCTGTAACATAACAGTACTTCTCTATTCTTCCTGGAAATAGAAATTTAAAAAAAGGAAGATGAGGAGAAGAGCTGACAGATGCTTTCTCTTGAATGCAGTTTTCAAAAGCTCTCTGCATGACTGATCTTGCACTTCGATACTAAGCAGCATGCAGTACAGTGAAACCCTGTTAATTGAATAGCCACTTTGTCAATAAAAATTATTCAATTAACAGGAGTATTGAATTAACAGGGATTGTGTCACTTTCCTGTATTCTAGAGATAAACTTAGCATTTATTCTATTATATCTTATTTGACAGAGCTCCATGAGCTTTGCCAAACAAGATATCTAAATTTTATAGTAAATTTCCTTTCTTATTATACCTACCACAATTGTTTACTACAGGCTTGCACTACAGTGGAAGTCCCTAACTCGGATAAAATACTCTCTATTTTTGTCTTTCCCAAGCAATTTGGGAAAGAAAAGTGGTGCGAGTGCAACCGGCGCAGACCCAGTATGGGATGCTCTCTCCCAAGTACAACTCCACGACTTCCGTTGCCAGTGCGCATATACCGTCGCTAAAGACTCGTTCTTTTTGAATCCGACAACGTTAGAGTTATGTGATCAGCGGGGAGGAAAGATTCTTTACCTGAAAAGAAGACGGGAGGGCCTCCATGTAAACAATTGTGGTAGGTATAATAAGAAAGAAAATTTACTATAAAATTTAGATTTCTCATCAACCTACTCACAATTGTTTACTACAGGCTGAATAGACAATAAGCTGGAGGGAATCGCATAACCAACCCACACATAACCCCAGTGCACTGGAACCGTGAAGCAGAAGAAAGAGGTCCTGAGGCTTATCAACCATAACGTCGCAATCATTGGTAAAGGACAATGAAAGGAGACATATGGGCCTGTGTGACACACAGACAGAAAAAGGGCAGTAACAGCACAAGGCTGAAACTGACCTTCAAGAAGCCTAATGGCTATGGCAGACAACAGCCTGAGCAGAAGAAAGAGGACCCAGGGCAAAAAGGTCCTCCGACTGCTCCTGCAACTGGCGCAGATAAAAGGTGGAGAAAGTAGAGGCATTTCTCCAGTAGGCTGCCTACATAACATCTGACAACTTGACGGAGTTAGAATAAGCCCAAGAGGTGGATAGTGCCCACACCTCGTGGGCAGAAATACGATTGGTAATACAATCGCCAGCTGCTAATCGACCGTAAGCCGTACGAATAGCAAGACAAATCCATCGAGAAATGGATTGAGGAGAGATCTTCTGTCGACCTGGAATAAGAGACACAAAAAAACGTTTTCTGCCTCTCCGTATGAAACGTGTCCGATCGAGATAAATGCGAATAGCACAGACCAGACAGAGCAAAGGGCGATTACCCTCAACAGAAGGAAGAGCCCTGATACAGATTGGAGGAGGAGTAGCATCTGGTAACTGATTCTTGGCCAAAAAAGAGCAATCAGTGGTAAAAGTAACACTGTTGGGAGAGCTCCTAAAAAAGGCTGGGTCAACCGAGAGGGCGTGAAGCTCACTAACCCGTCTGGCCGAAGCAAATGGCATCAGAAAAGCCGTCTTATATGTGAGAAAATATGCATATCCACCTGGGATAAAGGTTTGAACGGCCCCCACCCCCCCCCCCTCCCCCCCCCCCCCCCCCTAAGCAAAGCAGCACCCATGAAAGATCCCATCGTGGGGTAAGCTGCAAAGTCCGAGGCCTTTTCAAAGAAAAGTGCCGAACAAGCTGGGAGAGGTAAGGATTAGTGCCGATACGACGCTTCCCCACATAAGAAATAGTCTCTGAAAGCATGGGCCTGTAACCCTTGATGGTAACAGGATGGAGACCCCGAGAATCAAACAGATATACCAGAAACTCCACAATCTGTGAAATCGAAGGATTTGCATAATCAACAGAGTGATCAGCACACCATCGACAGAAGACCTTCCATTTAGCTGCATAAGCTAAACCAGTGGAGTGCCTCCTTGAAGAAGAAATGCGCTCCACTGCTCGTCTCGAAAAACCTCTACAGATGAGACAGGACCTGACAAAAGATTGTTTGTTTGTTTGTTTGTTGGTGAATAACGTCACATATTTATGCACCATGGCTAATCGTGACACAACATGGAGATGAAGTCAAGTTTAGTCAATCGTTGATCAACATGTTGCCCATTTTAGAGGACTTTCACCCCAAGCATTGGTGACTGGGTCCTACTTTACTAGTAAAGCGGAACTGGTTTACCACAGTAAACAAGTGCTGCTTTCTTCCCGGGGTTCCCACGGGGAACCTGACAAAAGATATGCGTGAAGGCACAATGAAGTCGGGTCGACGTGAAACCTCCTCGGGCGACCTTGACAAAAAAGGTCGCGATGTAGCGGGAGACGTGCCGGAACCGCCACCATCAGCGAGCGGAGCTGATTGATCCACACCCGCTGAGGCGACAGGGGAGTGATCAGAATGATTCGACAACTGCAGGTTCGAATTTTGGCTAGAACCTGAGGCAGAATCAGAACCGGCGGGAAGGCGTAGCTGACTAGACCGTTCCAATCGAGTGACAGAGCGTCCACAGCAAAAGCCAGAGGATCTGGACACGGGGACACGAAAGTGTCCACCTGATGGTTCCAACGAGTCGCAAAGAGGTCGATGTGGGGACGTCCCCAGAGATCGCAAAGCGACTGGAACACTGCCCTGTGGAGCATCCACTCGGTGGAAATAACCCTGCCCTATCGGGACAGGGAGTCAGCTTGGACGTTCAGACGACCAGGAATGTGACGAACAACCACTCCGGCGTGAACATCCTGAGCGAGCAGTAGAAGATCCCAAGCTAATTCGTACATCGGAACCGAGTGCGTGCCACCCTGGTTCCGAATGTAAGCAACCACTGTCGAATTGTCGGACAGCAGAAGGACCTGGCGATTCGACAGGTGAGGGATCCACTGCCTGAAACTCAGAAGAAGAGCAAGAAGCTCCTTTTGGTTGATGTGTAGAGCTGCTTGATCCTGGTCCCACATCCCGTGCAGGGAAAGACCGAGGGGATCCAACGTCGCACCCCATCCGAGATCGCTGGCATCTGCCATCAGAACACGATCGGACGTGGGTAAGTCCAATGGAACACCCTGCGTAATCCACTGAACATCTGTCCAGTGAAGAAGGTGAGGATAAAGAGATTCCGGAAACGGAAGCACCTGATCCAGAGAATCTACATTCGGCCTCCAACGACTGAGCAGAAAGTGTTGGAGAGGTCTGACACGCAGCCAACCTAGAGGAATGAGATCCGTCACAGAACCGCAGAGACCGATCAGCCGGAGAGAACTCCGAGCGGTCGCGGACGTGGACTGGGACAGAGTCAGAGCAAAAGCTGTGAGAATCACAGCCTTGGCCTGGGGAACCGCTACCAAATTGAATTGGGTTTGGAAAGCCATCCCCAGATGACTGAGAAGAGACCAGGTCCGACTTCTCCTCGTTGACTCTGAATCCTAGAGACGTGAGCAAGCTCAACAGAGTGGCGACATCCGACTCCAGTAAGGCAGCATTGGAATGCCTCTGGAGGATATCGTCCAGATATGCGGAAGTAGTCACTCTGGACTGTGTGCGATGGAATGCTATCACATGTGACATCAGTCTGGTGAAGGCCCAAGGAGCCAGGTTGAGGCCAAAAGGCATGGCCTTGAACTGGTAAACTCGCCCCAGAAAAGCACTTGGGAGCAATGATAGACTGGTTCAGGATACTCAGATAGACAACCGGTCGGAGTTGGCCATCCTTCTTCGGCACCAAGAACAGGCAGGAATAGAAACCCACTGACTGAATGTTCTTGACGACCTCGATCGCCCCCTTTGCCAGGAGATTGCCAATCTCCGTGGACAAAAGTTCCCAACGTAAAACTTCTGAAGGAACTGTGGTTGGAAGAGGCACCCTTGACAGAGTGGGGTGCCGTCGGAAGGATATTCGCAGCCCGGACCGAACAACATCTGACACCCACGGATCGGATATGATGGTGGCCCAATGGTCTGCGAACTCTGCTATCCTTCCTCCAACCTGGGACGAGTCGAGGTGAGAACCTTCATTTAGAGCCCGACGAGGCCCGCGAGAGGAGTAACCACCTCCTCTACTAAATGAAGAATCCTGAGACTTCCCTCGATTCTGCCGACCTTTACCCTTACCCCTTGAGTAAGAAGTAGAGGCGGCGGCAGAAGGACCAGCCTTTTGCTTCACAGAGGAAGCAGAAGGGTACCTGTTTGGCTTGGAACGGCCCTTGCCTCCCCTAGAAGGCTGATCAAGCTGACGAAACAGCAGCTGATCTTTGGAATGACGTAGGACGTCATCCTGGACCGTCGACACGGAACCATGGAAAAGTTGCGGACTTGCCAAAGAAGCAGATCGAAGAGCAGCACGCTGCTCCTCGGGAAGGGATCGTCCTGTGTCCAGCACAGCGTCCCTTCGAACTAATTCCAGATTAGCCGTGTTACAGGCATGCGTGTGAGTAAGATGCATAAGCGCCTTGGACAGCACACGCAAAGGAACCTGTACCTCGTCAAACTTATCTGGAGGCAGATAAGCAGCCAAAGCTGAGACGACGTGATCTGAGAGAGAAAGCATGCCAAGCATCTCTCTAGATAAGCCCAACGTGGACTCCAGAGTCGTCATTGGAATGACGGCAGACTTGGGCTTGGAAAGCCCGAGGGAAGTGGAGTCCTGATCCAGAACCTTCAAAGTCTGGCAGACCGATTGAATGGCGTAATCGTAGGAACGATAACGCACAGGAGGCAAAAAGGTGTCAACCCTGGTGAAGAATGAAGTCTTCAGAGCCTTGGAATTCAGCTTGGAGTCCAATGCTGAAAAAGCTTCAACCACCTGTACCAACTGGCACGGTCGAAGGCGCCCAGAAGCAGGTTGCTCCATAGGCTGTAGGTGCGTGACCGATGATCGCAGCCTGGCTGACACTGTCGGCTGTTTAGTAGGTTTGAGATCAGGCAGAAACCCAAACACAAAGTCAAGAGCTGCCCCCAAGTCCGAAGACTGCTGGCCCTCGACATCAAGCATGTCGGACTCCTCCCCAGAGTCAGAAGACACATAGCCCATCGTGGCAAACCAGCCGACGCCTCCCATGGTGTCGGGACACCAGCGGAATCAGAAACCGGCCTGTTTCCAATCCTGGGAGGCGGCGCCATAGGAGGCACCCGGAAACCACTCGTTGCCTCGCTGGAAGCAACAGGAAGGCTCTTTGATAGAACCTGAGTGAGTAAGGAGAGGGCCTCCCTAAGCTCACTGCCCGTTCGATAGGGGAGCGAACCGGCAAAGTGGCTTCACCTCTGACCCTCTTAACCAGCGAAGGGTCACGATCCTCCAAAACACCCGATGCGGGACAACGGACGGCAGCCAAAACATCTGAAGGCAGACGTGTATAGGGGTAAGAGGCACCCCGAGGATCAATATAGCGAGAACTCATGAGAGTCACCGCGGACCTCTGCGGGGCAGAAGGTCCGGGCTGCACAAAAGGCGTTGGTCCCCCAAAACTGGTCGTGTGGCCAGAATGAGTGGACGGAAACGCTACGGAGTTCATAGTGTCTCCACTAAGAACATTCAAATCCAAAGACACAACTGTGGTGCTCGACGGCGTAGAGACCACAGAGATGGGTTCGGCCGGCAGCCCCTTCCAACTTCGCCGAGTTCAAGTCAGGGAAGGCCGAGGCCGATATCCCACATCTACAGTACCAGACATTCCTGCAGTCCCCTGCAGCGAAAAGCCGAGGCCGTCTGAAACTGACGACGAAGCAGACGGACCAGCAGTAGTAGTAGTACATACGTCGGGAGTCGTTGAGGCTGGTGGAATAGTGGAGAGAGCACACCTGCTCGGCTCCGAAGGAGGAGTCACAACCCTAGTGACAGCCTCAGATGTTGACTGGAGGGGGACCGTAGTCCCGGAACCAGGCACCTCTTCACCAGAACACTCAACGGCTCCCGCAGTATCCACTACAGGAAAAGACTGCACATCCCCCGCGGAGGAGGAATAACTCTCACCAGACAAGGTCGGCTCGGGAGCCCCCGAACGACCACGTTCTCCTTTCCCACGAGAGCGGGAGGCACGGCCATGAGAACGAACGACACAGTTAACTGACGCCCAGAAAGTGGATGACCATGATCCACAGACACCACATGGCCGCTCGGCCGAACACCCAATAAAGGAGGAACAAGAAGAATGTAAATTGTCCACATGCTTTGGCAGCAGAAATTGCCCACAAGGAATTGTCCTGGGCATGATAGAGGTGAGAGGAGCAAAGAAGGTGAAATCAGAAAACAGAAGAACACCCCCAAAGAAGAGAGAAAGGTGACAGAAACAAAGACCCCAGACGGACGACCGGGAACCACACAACAGGATGACTACTCTCAAAAGAGAGAAGAAAAATTGTAGGAGTGGTACCCCGCTGACACCTAACTCTAACACAATTAGATAATTTAGCAAATTAAGCATTAACAATAATTGTGAAAAATGATAAGTCCGAACCGCATGGCACACGAAATTCGCGCGCGACTCGAGAGAGAACAATTAAAATACATTATGGATATATAATATTGAAGAGAATATAAAGAAAACTGTTCCTGAGAATACAAAGGATACACTGATGCACTATGAATCAGGAATCATCAAACAACGAGCTGGATAAACAAGGCAGATGACAAAAAGAATGAGTCTTTAGCAACGGTATATGCGCACTGGCAACGGAAGTCGTGGAGTTGTACTTGGGAGAGAGCGTCCCGTACTGGGTCTGCGCCGGTTGCACTCGACCCAGTTTTGGCTTATTTTTTCTTGGTGCTTTTGCACCACTTTTCTTTCCCAAATTGCTTGGGAAAGACAAAAATAGAAAGTATTTTATCTGAGTTAGGGACTTCCACTGTAGTGCAAGCCTGTAGTAAACAACTGTGAGTAGGTTGATAAGAAATAATAGATTAAATAACTGTATTGGATGTACTGAGGCCAAATAGGTTTACAAACAAAGAAAAACTCAGGAGAGTCAAAGAAATTTCTCAACAGGACACAAGATTTTTTTTTCAATTAACAAGAGTTTACTCTAAAACATATATTCAACAAGCAAATTCAGTGAATTCATGACTCCCGCTGGGCAGTAGTATCAAGGGGAATTAATGCATCCAGTGGAATATAGTTGAGTTGCAAGTGGAAGTTATTTAGAAGAGACAGAACAGACAGTGCTTCAGACAGTGGTTATCAGATTTATTTTCATGGAGGTCACTGTCAAAGCAAGTGAAGTGAAGTGGAGTATAACTGCGAGAATCACTAAAAATTAAGACTGTATGATAAGACATATTACATTAAACTGATGTGAAAAATAATCCATATATAAAATTTCATTGAAATCGGTTGACTCTAAGGAAAGTTTGAGTCTGGAAACCATCAGCCAATCAAATTTAAGCAACCTAATTGAATATGCGTGGAAAATGCCCATGTTCGAACTTGGACCCACAACTGATGAAAGTGATCTACTACCCAAATTTCATCGAAATCGACTGACTGTTAGGAAAGTTAGAGTCTGGAAACAAAAAACACGGAAGGTGTGCACTTACTGTGTATTAGTAGTAGCACTGAATAAATCAAAGTTTCCCGTATTATATGTGATGTATTGCATGTTACTAAACATTCATACAAAAACTTATTCAAATCCGAACTTTCATATAGAAGTTCTGTACAAAAAACTGATTACACTCAATTTTGGAATAAAATGGCCGCTGGAGGCCATCTTGAATTTTGGACCAAACCCCAAAACACATATTCTGGGCTCACAATGATAACAAAGATACCCAAGAAGTTTTGTGAAGATCGGTTCATAAATACGGCTTTTAGTCAGAGGTGCGTTGATGCACTGGGCAGACGGACAGATTTTCGGTACAAAATTTCCCACATTCAAACTTGACCAAGGTATTGCTAAAAGTAATCCATATATGAAATTTCATCGAAATTGGTTGATTTTAAGGAAAGTTAGAGTCTGGAAACTGTCAGCCAATCAAATTTCAGCAACCTTATTAAATATGCACGGAAAATGCCCATATTCGAACTTGGACCCACAATTGATGAAAGTGATTTACAACCCAAATTTCATCAAAATCGACTGACTGTAAGGAAAGTTAGAGTCTGGAAACAAAAAACATGGAAGGTGTGCACTTGCTGTGTATTAGTTGTTGCACTGAATAAATCAAAGTTTCCATAATTTGCATAATTTTTGCATGAGAACAAAACCTGTATTATATTTGATGTATTGCATGTTACTAAACATTCATACAAAATTTTATTCAAATCCGAACTTTCATATAGAAGTTCGGTACAAAAAACTGATTACACCCAATTTCAGAACAAAATGGCTGCTGGCAGCCATCTTGAATTTTGGACCAAAACACATTCTGGTCTCACAATAATAACAAAGATACTCAAGAAGGTTCGTGAAGATTGGTTCATAAATACAGCTTTTAGTCAGAATTGTGTTGACGCATGGGGCAGATGGACAGGCAGACGGACAGATTTTCGGTACAAAATTTCCCACATTTGAACTTGACCTAGGTATTGATAAAAGTAATCCATATATGAAATTTCATCGAAATCGGTTGATTTTACGGAAAGTTAGAGTCTGGAAACCATCAGCCAATCAAATTTCAGCAACCTAATTAAATATGTGCGGAAAATGCCCATATTCGAACTTGGATCCACAATTGATGAAAGTGATCTACTACCCAAATTTCATTGAAATCTGGTCACTGTAAGGAAAGTTAGAGTCAGGAAACGAAAAACACGGAAGGACACCCCCAATTTAATATCTCCCGCTTTTTTTAAAAAAGCGGGAGACAATTAACAGGCAAAATTTATACTGGGGGTATGGTAAATGCTTTTGAGGTGGAAAATAATATTCAATTAACAGGGTTATTCAACAAAGAGACATCTAATTAAGTGGACTCTACTGTACAATTGCATGATTCCCCCCCCCCCCTCCACTTCTTCCCCCCACCCCCATAAGTATGAAAATGATTGATCAATAATGACCCCAATGACTCATGGTCAAAAGCATACAAGTCAGGCTTTCAAATTGGTATAATTTGGGGGCATCATGGACATGCCAAGTCAGCATCTCTTCTGTCCCATTCACAAAACTTTTTTGCAACACTGACCATCTCAAATGCCATTTCCTGGGGCCCGGTTGATTCACTCTCGGCACAGCACAAACTGTGACGGAACAGGGGATTCCCAACAATCAACCACGAACAGAACATGTGACGGGACTGTGCCGACCGGCACAAATTTACACCTCCTCGCGAGGAGGAGCAAGATTTGTGCCGTGACATCATTCGACAAAATTTCTGACAGACAGACGATGTTTCAATGCGAAGAACTCTCTCCCGCCTTTGCGACTCCATCATTTTTTGTTTACTTTCGCTTACAACTGAGCTGTCCTGGTTGATTCACTGGTACAAGTGACGTCATAACTTTGTTACAATTTGTGCTGTGCCGAGAGTGAATCAACCAGGCCCCTGGCTTCTACGGGCTGTACTGGTGCCAACAGAATATCTTACCTGTAACTCTATGGGATCTTATTCAAATTCTGATTACTTTCTACTGCAAGAGAACAGGAGCCAGCTCTTGCAGTCTCTGGGTACCTATGAGCAGTTGTTTCTAGAGAAGACACAAGTTTTGTCTTTATATGCAGACAAAACTTGTCCAGAAACAACCGCAAAGCTATGGAATATAGACTGTCATTGAGTAGTAAAAAAACGTATACACTTATCGAAGCCTTTGCAGATTAAAGCAGACTAAAAAATGAACAAGAAAGCAAAAAAAACAAAAACAAACCGTACTTTACTATTCCCAAAAAGTAGGAGATATTTGATAAAAGTGAGATATATGAAGAAATTTATTTATATTTTCAACAAAAAGACAGTTGAGGAATTGCACTGTGGCATCTGGTGAATAATTTCAGCGATAGTTGGGTGTCTGACAAGCACACATTCCATGCACTGAGCTGAGGAAGACATGGACGGTCAGTCAGAGAATTTACCACATTCAGTCCAAGACCTCAATACCTTGTAGATCCTCCTTGGTTCGCGAGACAAGTGCGGATCCGACGTGGCATACTCCTTTGTGTTGGGATGTTATGAAATTTTTCCATGGTTTTGGTTTCTACTCAGTTTTTTTTTTAAAAAGAGTTGACTCCGGTTTTGGTTTTTTAGAGAAAAATATTCAAGTATTGAACACTAGGGTTTTTCCCAAATATTAGGTTTAATAAAAGTTCAATGTGCAAGTGTACCTTCCCCTCTCTCTAAATTATGAGATTATATATAGCGCAGCACATGTACAGTGAACCATTAATCCAGAAGACAATGAAGATTGTTCAGATATACAGCTGAATAGCATTGGGAAGCCTCCCCCCCCCACCCCCACCACCACACACAAGATAAGAGGAAAATGTTGTGGTAGCAAAGCACAACTTGGGGGAAAAAATGTTGAAGGTGTAATGATGTGAAATGTTAGGCCAAAAAAAAAAGTCCCTTTGTTTAGGGTAACCAGACCGACCCTAAACAAGTATGCAGACTCTAAAAATTTTACAAAGTAAAAGTTGCTTATTTAGGTCGTTGTAACCCTAATTTTTTATTGGACCTCACTGTGAATTTGAAATCTATTTTCGGTTCAAACATTTTAAATGTAAAAATAAATATGTCAGACAATATTGATGCGGAGCAAGTGGTAAGTTCCAGTTCAGCAAAGGAAACTGCATTTGATAAAATGATCACTTTACAGATAGTCTTTTTAACGGTTGTTGTTGAAGATCATGAAAATTAATGAATATCATGTTGAGTTTCGTATTATAATACTGAAAGCTCCGGATCCTGGACTGCAGTCTTGAAAATGTTATTGGAACAAGCGAAGCATCTGTTTTTTTTTAATTCCATTCAAACAGATATGTAGAAATTACTGACAGTGGCTAGCAGATGCATGGATATTGCATTCAAGTGACGTGCATAGTTATCTTGGTAATTCGATGTTTCTTTTATTTTTTGTTCAAAACCAGGTGGCGCTTTCAATCTCACACTTAATGGGGGGATTTTTATCATTTCATACATTTGTCATTCGAAAGAAAGTTTATTTAATATGTAAATACGATTATATTAGTGGACCAAAAAAGTTATTTATTAGGAATACTTGGCCCTGATTTTTTTCTGTGAGTTTCCCACTTTTATTTAAAAATAAACACAGTACACGAAGTGACAGCATTCAAGATTGTGCTGCAGAATAACCTTGTGTGTCCCGACTGACGGTTGTCCCACGTTCAGGTTGGTCGGTGTTTTTAAATAACCGACACAGAGTTGTATTTTCGGTTAACCTCCCAACACTAATACTCCTGACCAAATGTCCAATATCAGCTTGACTGATGTTATTCCATTCTTCCTGCAGTGCAGCGGCGAGTTCCTGGACATTGCTAGGGGGCTGTTGGCGTTGTCGTAGGTGCCTGCCAAGCATATCCCAGACAGGCTCGATTGGTGAAAGGTCTGGACTTAGTGCTGGCCATGGCAGTGTAGTGATGTTCTGCTTCTGGAGGAACTCTGTGGCGACACAGGCCCTGAGTGCTCTTGCAATGTTATCTTGAAAAATGAATCAATGGTAGTGACGTCGCGCAAATGGCACCACATGAGCTGCTAACATGGTGTCACAGTAGTACTGCCCTGTGAACCGCCTTGGATGATGTAATGCTGTTCTGCTTGTTATGGTTATACCTCCCCACACCATAACAGATCCACCACCAAAATGATCGTGCTGCCTATCGGTTACGTCATGGTATCATTCGTTCCTCCACCGCCACACTCTGTTTCACATGTCGTGGAAGTAGAGTGTGAACCTCAATTCATCAGAAAACATGATGTTGCTCCACCAAGGATTGTCCCAGTGCTGTCGTGCTCCACACCAATTCTGTATTGCAGCGATGTGACGTTCAGTCAAATGTGGAATTATTCGAGGTCTTATTTTGCAAGTATCGTATGCTGTCCACAACAGGCAAAGAGTTAAGAATGACCATTTCCAGCTACTGATACAGTACAATGATCATGCAAGTGAACAAGTATGTCTGCACATAACTTGCAAGCTTTAATCTGTCTCATAATAACTGATGCCAGTAAGTGTGACAATGTTTGGATATTTTAGAGAAAGTTTGTTCCTTTAACCCATATAATACAGTAGTTTAAGAAAACGGTTAATCGATCAATTACTTTTTTTGATCATGATGTTGATCACTGGTTAATCAATTAATCGGTTAACCGTTTCAGCTCTAATTGGCAGCAGCTGGGGAGAGCCTGAGAGGAGCCACAGGAGAGAACTTGTCATATGTGCAGGGATTAAGTGTATAATGACAAAGTGCTTTGAAACTCTCATGTGTGGCAACTCTTCACTGAAAATCAAAATCCCAAATTGGTCAAATCTTTCAGATAAATCCCTAAATTCCCCACTGATAGTTACCAAATTCCTCATTTATATATCTACTTGGCGTCAGTACATTCAGTACAGATATTTAAACCTTTACCCAACGCAGACGATATCAAAATTTATTATTTTTAATATCATGTTTTCAAATTTTTCCAAAAATTTCCACAAAACCATATCATGTGACCCCTCGTTGGAACGAGCTCGTCGAGCTCGTTCCAACGAGGGGTCACATGATATGGTTTTGTGGCAATTTTTGGAAAAATAATATTTTTTTCATCTGCTGAATTTGCATATTACGAGGGCGGACACGGGCTATTCGTTGGGTAAAGGGTTAATATATTATATCTTAGTTGATAGAGCTCAAATAAATAAATAAATAAATAAATAATTAAGTAAGTAAGTAAATAAATAAATAAATAAGGCCATAAAAAAAAGAACCTCTGTTTCTCAGGCCCACGCGCATGGTCATTTTTGGTGCGCATGCAACCTTTTTATGACACCAAAAAATCTTTAAAAAAATTTTTGAGATATTGTGCTCATTTCGGTAAATCGATATCGATGCGTTCGCAAATTTTAAATTAACACATTTCAAGCTTTTTCTACATCATAGTTTAATAATGTGGGTGGCTTTTAGCAATATTCATGACAGAAAGTGTTTTATTCTGTAAAAGGTAAGTCATAATGACAGCAAGAAGGAAGGGGTCTTTCAGTCTGACAACAAACAGTCACAAAGGGGAATGGTCGATTCGCACCACGTTTGATTCGCACCAACCCTCAGAAAGTCTGCAAAGTCAGGTGCTATGTTGAATGGAACACAGTGGCCTGGCATTTATTTTTAGTAACATTTGTACTGTAAATGGCCGTCATTGGGAATTTATGTACTGTTATTTGAAACTGTTATGAGTTTCCCAGTTAATTTTAAATAAATGCAGTTGAGATGCAGGATAATTGGATAACTAATAGTAACCGTTGCTTGATATAAAAGTAATAGTCGTAGTTGAAAATAAATCGCATATAGGCAGGTATGTGCAGTTGAATTGGTTAATAAAAACATGCAAACATTCGTTTTGTATTTCATTTTAAGATTTCCGAAAAATATGATTTATGGATGAACTGCCCGTTCAAATGGGTTGTGATAATTTTGAATATAATGGGGAAAAATTGCGATTCACGATTTTATTAGGCAGGTCGTGAAAGGATTTTTTTTTTTTGTAAAATAAATCTGTGAAAGTTGGCACTTCGACATTTGATTTGTCCCAGAAACGTTTCATCCCAAGACGTTTCACCAACGTGGCGTTTCATCCTGTGTCATAATTTTCACGTTTCACTGAAAAAACAAACATTCAAACCCCACTTCATTTATGACCCAACACCCCTACGGTGAATAACCAATATATTTGCGAAATTTTGCGTGGTCCACCAGGCGTTTGGGTGGGGGTTGAATTACCACAAACAACCTCTCGAGAAAATAGAAAGAAAAAAAAAAAGACCGCCCACATGCTTTTTTGGAAAAAAATGGCCTGAGAAACAGACAATCAACTTTGTATGGCCTAAGTCTTTGTTAACTGAATACACCTGTTAATAGAATAATTTTAAAAGAAAAAGTGGCTATTCAATTAACAGAGTTTCACTGTATCGACCAGCTCTCTGTTGTAGTCATATACTGACTTACCTAATTCTATATGGCAACTTATAGTATCGAGACAGTACATTTGTGTTTCCAAGGTTATACAATAAACACAAACATTCTATGTCAACCTGTCTTGAGTAGATTTCTTGGAAAGTTTCCAACATTCCAAATAGTCTCTGAAATACAACTTCACAGTCCTGGTGATTCAGTCCAGGATCATATGTTCCAAGGGGTTCTGTACACAACCTGAGAATGAAATAAAGATGTTTTAGAATGCAGTCAAAATACATTAGAATAGAGTTGCATGGTATTTCAATATACTGAATATTTTTGGTATTGATAACCATACCTTACCATTAACATGAGAAAATCTGGTATTACCCGATATTGCATATGATTAAACACAACAAAGGGTATATTTTATGCTCTTATGGTATTACATCATAACTTCTAAGATACACATGCATATGGCTTACTAACACGGCCAATTTGACTCATGAGAAACGTCCAGTTTATTACCAGGGAACTTGCCCAGAAAGTAAATATATATCGAAGTTGGAACTTGGGGAATATAACAGGCGATATGGTAGTATTGAGCAAAACAGCACTGCAGCTCTCATTTTTATTTTCCATTAATTTACTCACATTCAAAAATTATATGCTGTTTCTGCATGTGTTTCAATTAACCAACAACCACAACCAAAACAGAGGAAAGAAATGAAAATACTCCAATGTATTACGTCAACAAAAAGTACACAAATTAATATTCAATTAATATTCATCAGATAGTTGCATCTAAGTACTTAATTCTACGAACTGCACCTTAGAAGAAATCATCAACATTTGTCTTTTTCAAATTTCCCGGAAGCCATAGAATTAAGAAAGGACGCTGGTTTTGTTTACAATTGCATGGCGGGGTGTCGAACCCACGCCATGAGAGTTTCCATTGGCACCAACCGCCTAGTGAAACTATACTAAACCATGCACGTCACTCGGCCACCGTCAGACCCCAAAAGGGAATGCTAGTTAACCATGTATGTACAAGGCCAGTACAGAACACACGGAATACTCAATTATTTAATTATTCATCAGATAGTTGCATCTAAGTACTTAATTCTACGAACTGCAGCTCAGAAGAAATCAGCGACACTCGTCTTTTTCAAATTTCTCAGATGCCATAGAATTAAGAAAGGATGCTGGTTTTGTTTACATTGGCATGGCGGGGATTTGAACCCACGCTGAGAGAGTTTCCTTCATGCACCAACCGCCTAGCGAAACTATACTGAACCACACACATCACTCTGCCACATTTGTAACAAAATTCAGAAATATTCGATAGATCCCATTTAAACATCACACCAAAGCCACATATGAAAGAGACAAGCCAAGTTTGAATTACAGTTAAAAGATCAATGAACCATTGACCAATAGATTCTGTTATTGAATTTCTTTATTTTTGCATGGTTCAGTATAATTTCGCTCGGCAGTTGGTGCCGAAGGAAACTCTCTTGGCGTGGGTTCGAACCCCCACCATGCGATTGTAAACAAAACCAGCATCTAATTAACTGAGTTTGTGAGAGATCACATCTTTCTGACCCCCAGCTAATTAATATTCATGATGAAAGGTCACAAATGAGAATTGTGGAATATTGTTGACATTTCATTCAACTGTGCTGTTCTTTGTTTGTTTTGGAAGTTACACAAACAATAAAACCCAATTTTATTCCACAAAAGTTATTTAGTGTTTTATTGATAATAAATATGTAAGTTATAACTGTTTATTTGTAAAAAAAAAAATAAGAACATAAATTATCAAATTATTTGAATGCCAATAACCACAAAAGAACTACATTCCTCTGCCACTTCGATGGCTAAATCAAATTATTCAATAATTCGGTATACCACAGTATATTTTCTTTCATACCGCGTTACATTTTTATCCTAATACCGTGCAAATCTGCATTAGAACTGGACATTTTTTTGGTTTTCCGGTTTGGTCCTGATTTTTGTGGCAAACTGGAAAACCGAACTGATCAAACTACCTCACTGGAAATGAACTGGATTAGAGCCCAATATAGTCTAGTCATTTGGTCCATCGGGCAAAGGGGCAAATACGTTGTGTTCCCATTTTCTCCTTTTTTGACTCATCCCCGGATGAGTCAATAAGGGAGAAAATTTACAATGAGAACATCGATTAACCCTTACCCAATGAATCGCCCACATCCGCCCACGTAATATCCAAATTCAGCAGTTGAAAAAATATTACTTTTCAAAAAATTTCAACAAAACCATATCATGTGACCCCTCGTTGGAACAAGCTCATTGAGCTCATTCCAACAAGGGGTCACATGATATGGTTTTGTTGAAATTTTTTGAAAAATTTAAAAAAATTATATTTAAAATAATAAATTTTGGTATCATCTGCATTGGGTAAAGGGTTAGATAAACTTTATTCACTAACGTATGTGTTTTTTACGGTCTGAAAAGGCTTCGCATCCGATCTGCTTGAAGCCCAAAGAATGATTAAATGGGAAAATTGGTTGATCCCAGTGGAGATATTTACAGACAGGTTTTTTTTTTGGGTGAGTGGTGTCGTACAAACTGTTGCTGTGTTTTTGCGGGTTAAGGAACCTAACATGTTGTTTGCTACAGTACAGTTGCCATGGATTGTCACTTTTTCACGGGTGTAATTACTTGATATCGCCTCGCATCTACAACGTATAATGAATACAGGGAACATTCACAAGACAGATTTAGTCATGTAAAAATTGCGTGGAATCCATGTTATGAAAGGGATTACAGAGTAATTAAAAATTCACTGTCCTTCAAATTTGTCGTATTTACTTCTGGTCAAGTTCCCTGTGACTGGGTAATTTGGGTAAATAGATACTTTGTAAGCGACGAGAACGATGAATAAAAGTATCATTTAAATTCTCTAACTTTGTTCCCAACAAGAAACGATGTTTATCCGACTTTATTTTTCCAAAAATTTTTTTACAACAAATAACAAATATATGTCAAATGTACAAATATGGAAACAGCAGTTTCATTTCTTCCAGGAGAAAACAACCTGTGCAAGTATTACAAGTTATACAGCCCTATGATAACAGGACTCCCTCATGCAAACTCCTTCGTGGAAAATAGGCACATTTTAAATTCCTATTGTTTTAACTATTTTTGCGCACTTTGTGACAATAAAATGACCTGTACAAATTCACCAATTTACTGCAAATCCCATAGACATATAATATAACAGTTATAGTAATATAACAAGAGGCCCCACGGGGCCTGAAGCGCTCATCTTGAACAGAACACAATATAAACAGAGTCCAAGAATGAATCAACGTTAAGCAATCCATCTCCATAGGCTACACTGTCAATCCTTGAGTTCCTCAGGAGTGACAAATATAATCCGGGCATCATGCCTTTTCTTCAGTTGATCATAATGTAAAATCTAGAGCACCCCTATGAAGCCATTTGATACAACCTATGTAGATTAATCTTAGTTACACACCTCGTAGAGGGTACTGAATACAAAATTTTTAAATCTTCAGCAAAATGGCCAATTCTGGCAACCCATATGGAGCCCAAATATTAACCCAGGCTCTCAATTTGAACACAGTTGAATCTGACCTCCCTAGAGATGTTGTGTACCAAATATGAAAGCATTCTGACTGTTGGATCTAAAGAAGAGAAAGTTTAAAGAAATTTCTTCATATTGCACTAAGTTAAAATTTGGGCTACAATAGCGAGCCCAAATATTACCCTATGGATCCGATTGGAACAAACTTGAATCTGATCCCCCTAGAGATGCTGTATACCAAATATGAGAGCATTCTGACTAGTGGATCTGAAGACGAGGATTTTTGAAGAAATTCCATCATATTGTACTAAGTTAAATTTCAAGTTCCCATATGGGGCCCAAATATTAACCCAAGCTCTTGAATTGAACAAGCTGGAATCTGACCCCCCTAGAGATGTTGTATACCAAATATGAAAGCATTCCAACTGGTGGATCTGAAGAAGAAGATTTTTAAAGAAATTTCCTCATATCGCACTCAGTAAAAATTTGTCTACCATAGCGAGCCCAAATATATACCTAGGGATCTGATTTGAACAAACTTGAATCTGACCCTCCTAGAAATGTTGCATACCAAATACGAAAGCATGGTGGATCTGAAGAAGACGACTTTTAAAAATGATCCCCTATATTGAACAAAGTTAAAATTTGGGCTTCCGTAGGGACTTGGTTTGGACAATCTTGAATCTGAACCTCATACCAATGATGTATGTCAAACATTAAAAGATTCTGACTGGTGGTTCTGAAGAAGATTTTTAAAGAATATTCCCCATATTACCCTAAGTAAAATATTCGGGCTCCTATATTGGGCTCAAATATGACCCAATGGGCTTTATTTTAACAGACTTGTATCTGACACCCCTATGAATGCTGTATACCGAATATCAAAAGATTCTGATGATTGGTTCTGGAGAAAAGATTTTTTTAAATTTTTGCAAATATGCTGACTCAGCATTTTTTTCGATGCCCATTACAGAACACCTTAATATAACCAATGGCAATTTTTTTTACCATTCAATTCTACTGGTCCTAAGGATACTGCATACCAAATAACAGCTCTCTGTTCCGTGTGGTTTTAGAAATATGGGCATTTGAAAATATTTCTATTTTTAGCTCCCAGGGTTCCCATGGGGATGTGGGAATTATTTTTTTTGCATGTGTCAAGTACTTATGACCCAATAATACCACATACCAAATTTGGTTCAAACCGGACCATCGATTCAGAAAATTGAAATTTTTGGTGGGGCCAAAAATCTTACCCCTCCCATTACAAAGCCAAATATTGCTTCACGAACTTCGTTTGAACAAACTTGATTCTACACCTCAAAAGGAAGCTCCATAGCATATATCAAGTCATTGTACACACTGGTTCATGAGAAGATGATTTTTAAAAATATTTTTGGAGCATTTTTCCCCCACTCCCACCCTATGGGGTTGAGCATGTTGAGTTGAACAAAAATGCAATGCCCCTTCGGGACCATCACTCACACAAACTTTCAATTGAATTGGTCCAGTGGCTTTTGAGGAGAAGACCCAAAACACGGTATTGACGGACAACAGATGGAGAGCGATGAGATTAGTTCAGCTTGACGTCAAGATGAGCTAAAAATCTTTGGAACTCCCGGATACAGACCTGCAGTCTTGAGAGGGTTAAATTAAAGACATGCACATAGGAATCAGTTAAATGTTTTCCAGCACAGAAAGGGTTCATTCAACATGAAATCAGTAGAGAAAGAGTCCATCATGAGAGAAAAAAATCTTTGGGAAAAAACACACTGAAGTCATGAGAGGGTTAAATTAAAGATATTCAGACAGGAATCAGAGAATATATTTTCCAAGGAACCAGAAATGAAAGTGTCAATGACACTGTAGCTCAACTTGTTAAGACATGTACATGTATAGTATGTGACACAGCAATGACAAACATCTAGGTAATGACCTGATAACAAAGGTACATTTAAAGTATTGTAACGGTCTGTACATAAATACTGACCGTAGCCTGTAACAAATGTATAGGTAAAGTATTATAAAGGTGGGTGACAGTCTGATGCTAAACTAGAAAAGAAGTCTGAGTCCCATAGTGGGTCTGACTGAACACCAAAATATTTGTTCTCATAGCACATTCTGGACCGCTCCCAGAAACGCACGTTCTCGTTCCAAGGTGATAACAAAGGTACCCAAGAAGTTTCGTGAAGATCAGTTGATAAATACAGCCTCTAGCCCGAGCCATATTGACATGTGCACTTACAGTGTATAAGTAGCACAGAATAAATCAAACTTCATCTAATTTGCATAATTTCTGCAAGAGGAAAAAAAAAATACTATATGTGATGTATTCCATGTTACTAAACATTCATACAAAAATTTATTCAAATCAGAACTTTTATACAGAAGTTCTGTACAAAAGACTGATTGCACTAATTTTGGTACAAAATGGCTGCTGGTGGCCATCTTGAATTTTGGACCAAACCCCAAAACACTCGTTCTCATCCCAGGGTGATAACAAAGGTACCCAAGAAGTTTCGTAAAGATCGGTTCATAAATACGGCCTCTAGCCTGAGCCGTATAGAAGTTGCGTACAAAAAATTGATTAGACCTAATTTTGGTACAAAATGGCCACTGGCAGCCATCTTGAATTTTGGACCGCACCCAGAAACACTCGTTCTTGTCCCATGGTGATAACAAAGGCACCCAAGAAGTTTCATGAAGATCAGTTGATAAATACAGCCTCTAGCCCAAGCCGTATTGACATGTGCACTTACAGTGTATAAGTAGCACAGAATAGATCAAAGTTCATCTAATTTGCATAATTTCTGCAAGAGAAAAAAACCCATACTATATGTGATGTATTCCATGTTACTAAACATTCATACAAAAATTTATTCAAATCAGAACTTTTATACAGAAGTTCTGTACAAAAGACTGATTGCACTAATTTTGGTACAAAATGGCTGCTGGTGGCCATCTTGAATTTCGGACCGGACCCTAAAACACTCGTTCTCGTACCACGAGATACCAAAGGTACCCAAGAAGTTTCGTAAAGATCGGTTCATAAATACGGCCTCTAGCCCGAGGCGTATTAGCATTTGCACTTACAGTGCTGAAAGTAACACTAAATACATCAAAGTTAGTCTAATTTGCATAATTTACGCACGAGAAAAAATCCTGCATTATATGTGATGTATCCCATGTTACTAAACATTCATACAAAAAATTATTCAAATCAGTACTTTCATATGGAAGTTCTGCGCAAAAATCTGATTGCACCTAATTATGTACAAAATGGCTGCCAGTGGCCAACTTGAATTTCGGATCGGACCCCAAAACACTCGTTCTCGTCCTACGGTCATAACAAAGGTACCCAAGAAGTTTCGTAAAGATCGGTTCATAAATACGGCCTCTAGCCCAAACCGTATTGAATTGCTGACAGACAGATGGACGACTGGCCATGGCATAAGCTCAAATTTGGCTTTGCCAAAGTTGAGCTAAAAACAGTATTGAAAGGGTTTTTTGTTTGTTCATGGCATCAATAATGAAAGTGTCAATTTGACCTTATGGTATATTTTGGGGATTAATGTCATAATTACTCAACTTTTATGTTACATTCAAGTAAATTGTGCCATAATTATTGACTTTTTGTTGTCTATCAGAAACTACAGATTTTTTGGCTTTAAAATGTGTTTTGGATATTTTCAGTGATTTTATGCCCCAGAAAAAATCCACTCCATGGACCCTTATTCAAAGTGACTGGTTCCATAAGGTGAATATTTTTTTACTTTAAAAAGCATTTTGGAGGATTTTGAGTAATTTAATGGAAAAAACAATTCACGACTGCCTGCCCAGGGCATCTTATATGGCCAACTGGGTGAATTTGGGGTTTTTTCTTGCATCAAATCACTTTCATCCACTAGGACCCCACACCCACCCCATGGGGTTAACAAGGAAAAAATATTGCACCTAATTGTGTTTTGAGGGATTTTTTAGAGATTTTATTAAAAATAGTTCACCCCATCAACCTATCACCCCAAGCCCAACTGTATGGGGGCCCGTCAATTGGGTGATTTTTATTTTTTTCATGAAATCACTCAAAATCCCCCAAAACACATTTTAAAATGAAGGTAAAAAAAGAAACCATCCCCCCCTTCATGTTGTGAACTGGGTGAACAATTTTTTTTCCTTGGCCTTAAAATGTGTTTTGGGGCATTTTTAGTGATTTCATGCAGAAAAAAAAAAAAATTGAATCACTCCGTGGATGAATTTTTTTTGTCATGAAATTACTCAAAATCCCCCAAAAGAAACTCTAAAGCCAAAGAAAATTCACCCATGGGACCCCCAATCCTATATAAAAATAATTATGTAATGTAACTATGTAATGTAATATAATAAGTAATTTTCGTCATGGTATTTTCGTGAGGATGACAATAATCTGCTGTCCCCAAGAAATTTACGCTTCAACGTATTGTCATTAGGACTAATTTATACCACATTACAGTCAAATTTGATTCTATCAGACACCATGATCTGCATGAATCCCGATTTAGGAAGGTTCTATTGAGTTTTCTATGCCTTTGGAGCATTACAAAAATGTTACAACAACGTTGTTTTAGCTGGGTATTTATTTATTTATTTATTGGAGTTTGAGGTAACATATATGTACTTCTGCACAATGGCTAATCATGACCACAACATGGCGATAAAGTCAAGGTCAGTCAATCATTTATACTTCATGTTGCCTATTTAAGAGGACTCGCACCCCAAGCATCAGTGACTGGGTCCTATTTTACCGGTGAAACCAAGCTTGTTTACCACAGTAAACAAGCACTACTTCACTTCCCGGGGTTCCCGCGGGGGATTATTAGCTCAGTATATTAGGATTTAATGTCCCAGGAAAGGTTAGCCCTCAATCAGGGAAATCAATCGAATTCGTCGGGTAAATAAATATATACCCGACCGATTTCCCCAACTGGAGAGATAAATGAAAACGGTCAATGACACTGTAGCTCCACTTGAGTAAAACATGTACATGTATAGTATGTGACACAGCAATGACACCCATCTAGGCAATGACCTGATAACAAAGGTACATGTAAAGTATTGTAAAGGTCTGTACATAAATACTGACCGTAGCCTGTGACAAATGTACAGGTAAAGTATTGTAAAGGTGGTCGACAGATGTCTCTAGCCAGAGCCATATTAAAATTTGCACTTACTGTGTATAGAGCAGCTGTCACATCCACCTAGCGCTTCAACTATTTTCTCTAATAATTACTTTGAGACGCAGAAGACTCGGCTTACATTGGATACCAAAAATCAGCCACCAAAGAAACGTAAAGACAACAAACCAGGCTTGTCAATTGGTACCAGTACCAGTATCGGTACTGTCAGTACTCTGCCCTTTTAAGGGTATTGGTACCACAAAGCAAGTACTGATGGTACTCAGTACCATATCGGAACTCCCCGAATTAGGTTAGATTCGCCAGGCGGCTGATACAGTGTATCAAAATCCCCATAATCCATCGCAAAAAAATGCAAGATTCTGGTCAACAGTGTATTTTCAGACGCAGGCCTCGCAAATAAAAGCTGAATGTATGACAGAGTGAGGTCATGGTATCATAACCAGTAACCTTGTTAATTGGGAAGAAAAAACATTTCTCTTCGCATTGAGTTCCAATCCGACAGACAATCGAGTAATAGAAAGCTATGATCCCAAGTCATGAGGTTCAGCAAAGGTGAAAAATTCTGCTTATAAAATATAAGACTACAAGACTCTGAAATTGCTAAAGCAGCTACAAAAAGAACTCAATTATGTTACCAAATCTGCTGCCTGTCCCCCATTGGGTTCAGGTGATTATGTCGATTTGAGCAGGGACTTCAAAACATGGGAAGGCACTGTAACCCTGGAACTCTTATACAGAGATTTGTCGACAATACAGCCAACAACCTGTGAAGCGAAACGTGCATTCACAGCGTGTTCTTTGTATTGTACTAAGATATGCGCTCGAATGAGTGAGGAGTTATTAGATGCCCTCACGTTCATCAGAGGCCACTATCTAGTGGAGACGACAAGCAAATGAATGTTGAATTATGGTTAAAAGATCGATGAACCATTGACCTATAGATTTGGTTATTGTATTTCTTTATTTTATTGTTCTTCAAATAATAGAAGCCTGAGGAGCGCCACTATTGTACTATCATCTTCGTTGTTTTTTTTTGTTTTGGAAATCATGATTGATTAAATTAATCTAGAGTTTATTGACTTTATTCCTGTATGACAAACGTTCTTACTGTAGTAAAATCAAGCTATTACAGGGGCTCATTTTACTATCTTTCAGAATGGTAGTAAAGTGAGCCCCTGTTATAGCTTGATAGTAAGCTATTGCATAAATTGAAAAGACACAATACTGAAGTTCATTGTCGGTGTTAATTGTTTCCCGTCCGGTTCTGACATGAACCCGGTGATTTACTGTCAACGTGATTAGAGCATTTTCGTCGAGTTTCATTGCTTCACATATCAGGGCAAATATTTTCCAGATACAGATTCATTCGCAATTCAATAATGTTTTGATGATGAAATGCTTTTATCACATTGAAAATAATTCACCGGGTTCATGTCGGAACAGGACAGGAAACAATTAACTCCGACAACGATCTTGATCCAGTCGCTTACTATTGTTTCACTGATTGGTACCGGTACCGGTACAGAGTACGGTATTGTGATCCTCAGTACCGTACTGGTACCGAGTTTATTGGTACCGACGGTACTTTGACAGGACTGCAACAAACCAAATGATGAAAATCAGCAACCTAAAAATAGGCCAATGAAATCAGATGTGTACAGCATACACGCAACTAGTAGAGAGCTGTATGACGGAGGGCCGCCCCGGATTCCGATATTATGTACACCATACATGGTATGGGTACATATAGAAATGGATTGGAGGAGTGCCTAATTTGATGGATAAAGGGTTAATATCTCCGAATCAAATTATTTGATTTACATAAAAAACTATACAGCACAGCACATCAGTAACCTGAATACATATATAAAGTAACCTGATAATCGGATTAATATTTTTTGAGTTATCGCATGCCGAAGAAATGGATTGGAGGAGTTCTCAATTTGAAGGATAAAGGGTTAATATCACAGGATCAAATTATCTTTTTTACACCAAAAACTATACATCTCGGCACATCAGTAACCTGAACACATATATGAAGTAACATGACAATCGGATTGATATTTTTTTAGTTATCTCATGCCAAAGGGATTGGAAGCATTCTCAATTTGAAAGATAAAGAGTTAATATCTCGGGAACAAATGATCAGATTCACACCAAAAACTATACAGCTCGGCACATCAGTAACCTGAACACAAATATAAAGTAACTTGACAATCCAAGCAATATTTTTCAAGTTATGGAATGCCAAAGAAATGGATACAGAAGTGAGACGGATGGACGGACAGACGGATGGATGAACATTCTTACATGTTCATACTCGTAGGGTTTTTCCCATGTTAAACTCTAACCCCACAAGATCAAAAAATTAACCCCACAGGGCAAAAAATCACCCCACAAGTGGCCACTGTACTAACTCAACCCCACAACTACCACTGACCCTAAATTGTAAACCCCACAATGTACCTCTAGCCTGGATGGACAGACAAAGGATGGACGAACGACGGATGGCCTCCCCGGATGCCGGCATTATGTGTACCATACACAGTATGGGTACACATAAAAAGGTGAGCATTCTAGTCAGACATCATATACACATGTAATGCTCATTCCCTTCACCATTTCGTGAAATGTTTAGCGATTTTTCTATAAAAAGTTTATTGGGTACATCACCCGAAGCAAAGCCTTTCAGGCGCAAAACAACTCGCACCACTTTGTACAAATGTTCAATTAACTTACTGCATAGTTCCTCATTAATTTCAGTGGCCCAACACTTAATGTCTGTTAGTTCCTGCTCAGTTGTGGGGTCCAGTGTTTTAACACGGTCTTTCACAAACATTTCATGGGGATTCAAGTCTGGACTCTCAGGGGTCAATTCACTCCATTTTCTGTTAAGAAATTCAAAGCCATATTTGAACAGTGTTTCGGGTTGTGGTCTTGTTGAAACCTATGTCCATTTGGGAATGTTCTTTGAATAAATGGCACCTGAAAACTCTTTCCTCATGATGTCCTTGAATATTAAGACTTTTGTCGCGTCCTTTTTACAAATTCCGGCCCACACGTGAAGCTTGTGGGTGTGTTTACGTTTCGGAACATGGGGTGACACACAGTTACTCGGTCGATAGCATGACTGTTTATTTGAGTTCAACGTAGAGTAGTTTCATTACTAAATATAACATCATCAAACAAATCATTATTTTTTATAAGTATTTAGCAGAAGTGCTCTCTTTTGGCTTTATTAACATCTCTCACCATCTGACAATATCGAGGCTTAGCAACTGTAAATCCAGCAGCAGTGATTGCCTTTTTTGTGGTTGTAATCTCTACAGATGTCCCTCTTTCAGAAAGAAAACAATTCATATCTCTAGCTGTTTGAAATGGATTTGAATCAAGTGATGTTTTAATTGATGAAATGTCATCGTCGGTCACTTTTTTAAAGCAAAACTGTTCATCAGATGAGCTGTTCATCTCATTATTATCAGCATATTTTCCTTTCCTATATTGGTCGATAGCACCGCCGTATCTGTCTCAAAGAGAGATAGTCACATTCCAGCCTTCTCAATTTCTCGCACATTATGCCCACGCCTGTAAAGCCTTATGACTTCAGCTTTGTGTGACTGTTTCATTACAATGTTCAATACAGAAGTACACTCATTGAATAAAACGTAATTTAAAATACTTCACTTTGAATAAAAGCTGCAGTTTAAATTACTGAACTTAATTCATGCAAAAGTGCAAATAAATCCTGATGGCTTTTTTATTAACCCTTTACCCAACGCAGACGATTTAAAAATTTATTATTTTAAATATCATTTTTTAATTTTTTTCAAAAAATTTCAACAAAACCATATCATGTGACCCCTCTTTGGAACGAGCTCGACGAGCTCGTTCCAAAGAGGTGTCGCATGATACGGTTTTGTTGAAATTTTTCCAAAAAAAAAAAAATTTTCAGCTGCTGAATTTGCATATTACGCGGGTGGATGCGGGCGATTCGTTGGGTAAAGGGTTAATGTGAATCCAGTTTAAATGCTAATTACATAACGGAGAGCAAAACAATCGGGTAATTACAAATGCTCAGCTTGTCCTAGTGTCTGTAGTGTATAGCTTGCAATATATTGTTATTTAATATTTTAGTGTATCATGATTTATTTGTCGAAGCGACTGTTAGGCCTAACAGCATTCTTAAGTGACATGCTCCATCGTCCATGCTGAATAATGACTTTTTCTCAACAGTTTCTCATGTAAGTTTATCGTTGTAAAGTACAAATAGTCAACCAAAGTTTTGACAATCCTGTGGTCAAATACTTGTACATTACAGCGACATATGGAATTTGGTAATAATCGTATATTGCATTGTTAATATCTCGAAATGTCCCAAAATTTTTTAAGAAACTGGTCAAATATCTGGATGTTCCAGCAATATTCGATATTCAGTCATACCGCGGTATTTTTAAAACACCAGAACTTGGTATCAAAAATTGAATAAAGTGAAGGCATATGTACGGTATTTGGAAAAGGGGCGAGTCTGTTGAACGCAAGATTTATGCACGAAGCGCATTAATGCATGCCACCTGTAGTTCACAAAATCTCTTTACCCTCTGACCTCCCCCCAACCACGGACCCCCTCCCCCCATCTCTATCTGTTTTCATTTTGTTTTTCTCTCTGTGTTTTTATTTTTTAACATTTTTTTTTTACAGAAAAAGGTTCACGTGGATAAAAAAACAAGAGGCCCCACGGGGCCTGAAGCGCTCATCTTGTACAGAACACAATTTGAACAGAGTCCAAGAATGAGTCTACATTAAGCAAGCCATCTCCATAGGCTACACTGTCAATCCTTGAGTCCCTCAGGAGTGACAAAAATAATCTGGGCATCATGCCTTTTCTTCAGTTGATCATAAGTAAAATGTAGAGCTCCCCTATGAAGCCCCTTGATACAACCTATGTGGATTAATCTTAGTACCTCCAAAGGGTACTGAATACAAAATTTTTAATTCTTCAGCAAAATGGCCAATTCCGGCTCCCATAGAGAGCCCAAATATTAACCCAGGCTCTTGATTTGAACACAGTTAAATCTGACTTCCCTAGAGATGTTGTTTACCGAATATGAAAGCATTCTGACTGTTGGATCTGAAGAAGAGAAATTGTAAAGAAATTTCTTCGAATTGCACTATGTTCAAATTTGGGCTACCATAGCAAGCCCAAATATTGACCTATGGATCCGATTTGAACAAACTTGAATCTCACCCCCCTAGAGATGTTGTATACCAAATGTGAAAGCATTCTGACAAGTGAATCTGAAGAAGATTTTTGAAGAAATTCCCTCACATTGTACTAAGTTAAATTTCATGTTCCCATATGGAGCCCAAATATTAACCTAGGCACTCGAATTGAACAACCTGGAATCTGACACCCCTCCCCCCCCCCCCCCCCCCCCCCCCGCCCCCTAGAGATGTTGTATACCAAATATAAAAGCATTCCGACTGGTGGATCTGAAGAAGAAGATTTTTAAAGAAATTTTCTCATATTGCACTAAGTAAAAATTTGGGCTACCATAGTGAGCCCAAATATATACCTAGGAATTTGATTTGAACAAACTTGAATCTGACCCCCATAGAGATGTTGCATACCAAATATCAAAGCATTCTGACTGATGGATCTGAAGAAGAAGATTTTTTTAAATTACCCTCCATATTGAACAAAGATAAAATTTGGGCTTCCATAGGAAGCCCAAATATTAACATAGGGACTTGGTTTGAACCATCTAGAATCTGACCCTCATAACAATGATGTATACCAAATATTAAAAGATTCTGACTGGTGGTTCTGAAGAAGAAGATTTTTAAAGAATATTCCCCATATTACCCTATGTTAAAACTTCGGGCTCCTGTAGAGAGCCCAAATATGAACCAATGAACTTTATTTCTACAAAATTTTATCTGACCCCCCTATGAATGCTGTATACCAAATATCAAAAAAGATTCTGATGATTGGTTCTGGAGAAAAGATTTTTTAAAATTTTTGCAAATATGCTGACTCAGCATTTTTTCGATGCCCATTACAGAACACCCTAACATAACCGATGGCAATTTTTTTTTACCATTCAATTCTACTGGTCGTAAGGATACTTCATACCAAATAAAAGCTCTCTGTTCCTTGGGGTTTGGGAAATATGGGCGTTTTAAAATATTTCTATTTTTAGCTCCCAGGGTTCCCATGGGGATGCGGGAATTTTTTTTTTTGCATGGGTCAAGTACTTATGACCCAATACTACCACAAACCAAATTTGGTTCATACCGGACCATCGGTTCAGAAAACAGAAATTTTGGGCGGGGCCAAAAATCTTACCCCTCCTATTACAAAGCCAAATATTACTTTACGAACTTCGTTTGAACAAACTTGATTCTACACCTCATATGGAAGCTCCATAGCAAGTATCAAGTCATTGTACACACTGGTTCTTGAGAAGAAGATTTTTAAAATATTTTGGAGCATTTTCCCCCACTCCCTCCCTATGGGGCTGGGCATGCTGAGTTGAACAAAAATGAAATGCCCCTTCGGGACCATCACTCATACAAACTTTCACTTGAATTGGCCCAGTGGCTTTGGAGGAAAAGACCAAAACATGGTGTTGACGGACGCCGGACGACGGACGACAGACGACGGACGACGGACGCCGGACGACGGACGGGAAGCGATTAGATTAGCTCAGCTTGACTTTGTCAAGATGAGCTAAAAAACTTGCTACTGTCGTGGCAAGGGTATCTCCGGAAAATTAAAGGTGCCCCTGATGCAGGGATCTTTTTCACGAGAGCCACAGGCACAGCCTGGGACACCTGTGATGCAAGAATCAACACCTCCAACTATTCCAGAACCTGTTTATAATTATGTTTCTCCCATATCAAGGGAACCTAGATTATTTATTGATGTTTAAGGTCACATATTTATGCACAATGGCTAATCATGACCGTGACAGTTTTACGGGTGGAGGAAGCCGGAGTACCCGGAGAGAACCACCGAGCAACGACGAGCAGCTGCCAGCTCCCCAACATCGTAACTCCGCACTGCAGCACAGGCAGGGTTAGATTGGTTGAAGACAGGCGTACCATCGACGTGCAGTACGCCTTAGTACACGGCGTCATCGTGCCCCCACATGGGCAATGGGGGTGAAGTGTCTTGCCCAAGGACACAACGCGGTTGCCGCAGGTGGGATTCGAACCGAGGACCTCTCGGCTTGCAGCCTGCACCTCTACCAACTGAGCCACCGCGCCCCAAAGGGAACCTAGATCTCCGACTCCACAACCATCCACCCCAACAATAGCACATAATGTTTCTCCCATATCAAGGGAACCTAGATCTCCGACTCTACCATCCACCCCAACAATAGCACAATGTTTCTCCCATGTCAAGGGAACCTAGATTTCTGACTCCACCACCATCCCCCCCAACAAAAGCACATAATCAAATCTGTCCAGAGCATCAAACATCCACACCAAGCGCTCACGTAGCCACACCTACTTCTCGGATGATCAAATGACACTACCACAGAACGTAATCTGAAAAGAATGGACTTAATACAAAAAACAATGATAAGACAGGAAGCAAAAATGGATGCGATACTCGCTATGAACAGTTCTGTGACTGTGACATCAAACACAGTAATGGAAAATGAGGAGTCACCCTATAGTATAGCTCAGGAGACAAGACACTTACTTCATAGAACTACAAGTGGTGCTGGAAATTTTGCTGAAAGACTTTCAGAAAAACTTCTTCCTGAATTATTTGGACCAGATGCCTTGTGAAAAGGTATAGCTACAATTGTGGTGGTGCTCAGGACAAAATAGAGCTTGACCCCTAAGAAAGCAGTTGATAAAAACATATATTCTGAAATACCATCCAGAATATGGATCAAAGCATCTGTGGAGAACGGTTGTGGATTCAATAAATGAAGGTCTGAGGTGCCCTGTGAAAAGAAAGTCTCCCGTGCCTCCAGAAGTACCACCGATATACGATGCAGTAACATGGATGCTGTTCAACATCTCTTTAAACTTTTAACTGGCCTAAATATTATTGATAATTTGAGAATATAAAAAAAAGACTATGATCTACGATAGATCTGCATGTGGCTTCAGCTAATGCAAGTACAGATGACATCCATGCACCACGCTTAACAATCTTTCAAGCTTCAAAAATAGCACCATCTGGGGAATATTTTTTTCAAACTGTCCCCTGGAAAGTCCATCCCTGGGCTTCCCTCTGAGAATTTTTAAAAAAAATATACACCCAGCCCCACCACATGACCCCCCCCCCCTCCCACCCCTAACATGGATACCTGGCTACGTACCTGCCCTAAATACCTGCCTATATGTTCCTATTCAGTTAACAAGGTTCTACTGTATCACATGTTCAGTACACTACAGCTATTTTTTTTTAATCTTGGCCTTGAATTTGGTGTTTGTAACCTGACTGACATGTTTTGGGATTAGGCTAAACATGTTATTGTTAATATTGTGCTACCTCATTTGTTATTCTCATTAAATTGTTTCTGGTTTTGTATCATTTGCTTTGTTTATTGTCATTTCACTATTACAGTGGACCAAGTTGTCCCAACATCACCTGGGGTGTGATAATCCCCTGCTTGTGTGGTATTAGTATGTTGGGGAGTCTGACAGTTACGCGCCATTGTTCTCTCCAGGTACTCCAGTTTTCTCCACCCGTAAGACTGTCCGACATGTAGAGACCATGGCTGTCGAAAGTGTCGTTAAAACCCCAGTAAATAAATAAGTGGGAGTAGTTGTTTGCTCTACCAGACAAGTTGGTTGATTGGGGTGGGTTTCGTAATGTTTCAAATTTAATGTGGACCACGTATTTTTTTTTCATCTCATTGATGACACAGGCACTTGAGGTATTATCAGATTTTATCAATTTTATTAAAATATATATTATATTATCAGGACTGAAAAACCCTGTTTTTTTAGGACTGATAACATATTTTATTAAAATTGATAAAATCTGATAAAATGTTGGATGCCTGTGACTGATGGCACGTTTTGTAAAGGACAAGTTTTTTTTTAATACATATATTAAAATAATACATAAATAGGCAACATTTACATACTGGTATGCAGTCACAGTTGCCAGGGACAGACCTGGGCATGCGCCAGTGCGTACTTGGTTCTGAAACATCAGGACCTGGCTCTTAAATCTCAGAAATAGGCTTCTCAGTTGGTGCGTAACTTCTCAGATCATATTTTGATATTCTTTCGATGGATAATCGAGAGAGACACTCTTACATGTATTATATATATGATTATCATTAATCATTGTTGTAGAGTGCTTAAGTTAATACTTCAAGTCTTAATTGCCAAGCATTAATCTTCACTGTGGTTTCTGATCAAGTCTTGGCTGCCTAAATAGGCAGCCAAGACTTGATCAGAAACCACACTGAAGATTAATGTTTGCTATAGTGAACTAAATGAAAATGATGAGAGCTATTACATACTTGCAGTGTGTGTTACAAACAGCAGTGTGACTCCGTAAATTGAAATCTGGCGCATGAATTGAAAAAATAGGCTCCGAGGCAGGAGCGTATTTTAAATAGTCCTGATCGGTCCCTGAGTTGCATTACACTTTTTTCAAGTTTAAGAATTAAATTTATGACACAGGTTTTTGGTGGGGTTAAATATCTATTTGATATTTGTTGCACAGGAATGTTCGCTTGTATGGATCGAACAGATACTGAAAATGTTGTGATTAAATAATTTTAACTCTGGGTATTTTGGGGTTTTAATGTCAGGAAAAAAATGCTGATAGGCTCACCAATCTAATGTTGAGTTGTGACAGCACAAAAGTGGGTTTAATCACTATCAACTTATAGTCCGGAAACCAATTGTTTACAATTTACTATGTGAAGGGTCACTGTGACCTTGACCTTTGACCTAGTGATTCCAAAATAAATAGGGATCTTTCTTGCACCAATGCCAACCTACCTATGACGTTTCATGAACGTAGGTGGAAACATTGTCAAATTATCATCTGGAAACCAATTGTTAACGGTTTATTATGTTCAAGGTCACTGTGACTGCCTTTGACCTAGTGAATCCAAAATAAATAGGGGTCTTCCACTCACCCAAGCCAACCTTCCTATGAAGTTTCATGGATGTGGGTCAAACCATTATCAAGTTATCGTCCGGAAACCAATTGTTTATGATTTACTATGTTGAAGGTCACTGTGACCTTGACCTTTTACCTAGCAAGTTCAAAATAAATAGGGTTCTTCCTCTCACTGATGCCAACCTAACTATGAAGTTTCATGAACATGGATCATCTGGAAACCAATTGTTTTGATTTACTCTGTTCAGGGTCACTGTGAGCTTGACCTTTGACCTAGTGAGTCCAAAATAAATAGGGATCTTCCTCTCACAAAGGCCAATCTACATATGAAGTTTCATGAATGTGGGTTGAACTGTAGTCAAGTTATCATATGGAAACCAATTGTTTACAATTTACTATGTTCAAGGTCACTGTGACCTTGACCTTTGACCAAGCAAGTCCAAAATTAATAGGGTTCTTCCTCTCACCGATACCAACCTACCTATGAAGTTTCATGAACATAGGTTGAACCATTATCAAGTTATCATCCGGAAACCAATTGTTTATGCCCGCCCACCCAACTGCCTGCTTGCCAGTCATTCATCAAACTATAAGTCGAGTTTGACTTCGTCACAAATCGACTAATAATAAGGCCAATGGGGTACAATTATAAACATGAACGGCATGCTCACAATACACCTGATTAGCACTAATCCTTTTCACACGAATCACGCAAAGTATACATGGAAAGGATTAAAGCCTTGAAGCACAATGATTGTAAATTAAATATGAAACACGCTTTGGTTTTCACGGACTTTCCGTGATCTTATTCTGTCCATGAAAACACGTAACTTCACTCATCATGCAAGAATAGTGACAATCCAGGGTGGCTGTACTGTATGTGTTCATGTTTTTAACACAAAGAGAAACCAAACCGAACCGAAACCAAAATTTTTTTCTGGAAACTGAACTGAAACCAAACTGAATCTGAAAATTCAAAACCTCCCAGGTCTAAAATACATCAAATGAGAGTGCAGGCCTCGAAATTCACTACGGCATAATGCCGCAGAAAATTGATTTTGAGATGGCATATATTTGCCGTAGTACAGAAAAAAAGACGAGCCAAGAAAAAATTTAAAATCGCCGAAGTCATAAGGCATTGTTTAGTAACAGTTATGGCAAAAAAATCAAAATAAAAGAAAAGCAGTTACCCCCCCCCCCCCCCCTGCCAAAAACACAAGAAAAATGTTACTATGGTAACACATGCCCCCCCCCCCCCCCCCCCCCCCCACTTGTGACCTTCATCTTGCAGATGCGGAGGAAACTATTATACATGACACACCTTCTGACTGTCCTTAACATTTGTAAAAAGTTTAACAATTGTACTATGATTCGTTTCTGAGTTATGGCCGAGACACGAATGTTGACCGATTTTTAGTGTGACCTTGAAATGTGACCTTGACCTTGAAGGTGCAAACCCGGCTATGGCGTGTGACACATCCTCCCATGGCTCTTAATAATTGTGTGAAGTTTGACTGTGGCCCTAACCGTTTTCAGTGTGACCTTGAAATGTGACCTTGACCTTATTTATTTATTGATGTTCAAGGTCACATATTTATGCACAATGGCTAATCACGACCGTGACAGTTTTACGGGTGGAGGAAGCCGGAGTACCTGGAGAGAACCACCGAGCAACGAGTAGCTGCCAGCTCCCCAACATCGTAACTCGCGTTAGATTGGTTGGAGACATGCGCACCATCGACGTGCAGTACGCCTTTGTACACGACGTCATCGTGCCCCCACGCGGGCAATGGAGATGAAGTGTCTTGCCCAAGGACACAACGCGGTTGCTTCAGGTGGGATTCGAACCGAGGACCTCACGGTTTGCAGACCTTGACCTTACAAACCTGGCTGTGGTGTGTGACACATCCACCAGTTGTCCTATATAATTGAGCGATGTTAGATGATTGTAGCCCTAATAGTTTTGGAGTTATGCTTTTGACATAATTTGTGACCCTGAACATATGAAGGTCAATTGTGACCTCCACCTTGCAGATGTGGCGGAAACTATTATACGCGACACACCTTCTGACTGTCCTTAACATTTGTAAAAAGTTTAACAATTGTACTATGATTTGTTTCTGAGTTATATATACACAAATATTGACCGATTTTTAGTGTGACCTTGAAATGTGACCTTGACCTTGAAGGTACGAACCCGGCTATGGGGTGTGACACATCCTCCCATGGTCCTTTATAATTGTGAGGAGTTTGATGACTGTGGCCCTAACCATTTTCGAGTTATTGGCTTGGACACACACACACACGGATGGACACACGCACAATTCAATCACTATATGCCACCCGACTTAAGTCGGGGGGGGGGGGGGGGCATAAAAAAGTTAAATTGATAAAGCTTTTGAATGCAAATGCAGTGTGAAGTTTGCTTTCAGTAATTAGAAATTGCTGTTGTTAAAGACGCTTCTCGTTGTTGCTTCGAATGCCACGTGCTATTACTGCCCTTGATTTGCTCAGTAAGAGAAAAAATTGAAATGCTTTGTCAGTGACGCAGCCACCCATTGAAACCAACTTGAACAAATTGACTTTGAACACATTCGGCCCCCTTTGTGGATTCCGCAGATTTTTCGGAGTCAATTCCAGGGTTTTTCGTTACAAATTTACCCAGGACTAAACCTCTTTGCAGATAACGCTGAAAACGTTGTCTTTCAACTGTTGTGTAGTTACCCCGGCATCGCATGATGTGTACGCATTAATTTTCAATCAATACCAATGACGTATAAATTTAGTTAAAAATGGAAACAAGTTTTCCCCAGAAAACACTAGATGATGATGAGTAAGCACAGAATCTCCCTCAATATCTGTGACATGTTTGGTTCAAAACAGAAATGAGTTTGCCCCACAAACAAAATGGAAGTGGAATGTAATTATTGTTAACTGTGCTGATTGTTTCGGATTTTCTTCTGCAATCGGAATGCATATGTTTGGGAATGATTTCAACAACATAAAAAGTCATGGCAAAAATACACTTGTCGCCCAGGACAAGTGAATTTATTTTTTGGTTGCCGCTGGTAGAAATTACTTGTCGGCGCCAAGTAGACAAGCGTTATTTCGATCCCTGTAACATGGTAGATAGTGCCAGAATAAATGCCGTAGTAACTACCGTAGCAGTGGAATTTTACTACGGCAAAATGGTGCCGTAGTAAAATATTCTCAATTTCGAGGGCCGAGAGTCTAACACCATAGACAGCATCTATTTATTTATTGGGGTTTAATGACACTTTTGGCAGCTAGGGTCATCTTGTGTCAAACATACTGTGTCACACAGACCAAAGACACTCCTCGGATATTACACAGCTTTGCTTCCCTTTTGAATTTCTGTCCATTTTTGGCTACATGTTATAAGGCAATGTAAATTGGTCAGCTTTTCATCCATGTCGACCTCATAGCTGAAATAACTCGATTTTAGCCATTTTTTTTTAAGTTTTTCCACTGAGAGAATCTGTCATTTGATTTGTTTTGAGTTTGCGAGACATGGTTTATTAACAATTTCAAAAAGAAAGAGGTTGATTTAAGATCGCACTGGTGTAGACATGCTAACTTCAGTCAGCTGTTTTCAGTTTGTTTAAAAAGACGATTTCCTTATGACTGATACTGTACTACCACAGTGTGCAAAATTTCAAAAATGACTCTAACTGACTGACCGTTCATGTGGTTCGGAGATGGCGAACCGAAAGCTTGGGTACATAAAAATTCTTGGGAAATTGCCTTTTATCATTAATATATATAGCCTCTCAAGGCAAAAGTCTAAAAACTAGAGATGGTCTGTCACCCGGTATACCCCCACTGTGACATATCGCCTAGTGTGGGTGACTGAAAAGGGGCATTTAATTTTTCCAAGGAAAAAAAAAATCCAATATAGTCACCAGTCGGCCATTTTGAAACCAAGCGGGAAACAAATTATGTCACGCTCTTCCCCTCACCATGTTGATCATTTTTGTGATTGACAGACAAGTTCACACCTATATACCCTCCCCCCTTAAACTTCATTTTGTGGGTGTATAACTATAAAGACACAAGAAAGGCTAGTTAACTGGGTGTGCTAGAAGCCCATTTTTGGTTTTTATTCTGAACTGCAGGTATCTCAAGTTAAAGGCTTTATATTCTGTGGATGTCTTTCATATTATCTTGAAAGTAAAATTACTTCATCTCAATCGATTTGCATTGTTACTATTAATGGGAGTGCCTATAGGCCCTCTCCCATTAACTGTAGCAAGACAGATAATGTGTGAACAAATCTTGAGGCTGAGAAAAAATTTAGCACTCTACCAGTTAAGTTACTCAGACTTTACCAAGATGCAACTTTTCACTTTTGGCTAACTGGTCATCCATTTGCGTAGATTTAAATTTGTGTTAACCCTTTACCCAACGAATCGGCTACATCCGTCCGCGTAATATGCAAATTCAGCAGCTGAAAAAATATTTTTCGAAAATTTTCAACAAAATCATATCATGTGACCCCTCTTTGGAACGAGCTCGTTGAGCTCGTTCCAAAAGGGGGATCACATGATATGGTTTTGTTGAAATTTTTCGAAAAAATTTCAAAAATGATATTTAAAATAATAAATTTTGAAATCGTCTGCGTTCGGTAAAGGGTTAAGCACCACGCAAACGAAACCAGCGTCCTCGTCAAATTTTGCACACTGCACCAGATAAATTGAAATTTTGAATATTGTGATTGAGTGCAGCATGAAAAGTCTATTCTTTTGAGCTGGAAGAAATTATTCTTTTAAATAAATATATTTACAACATGGTTTCAATAACCTGAAAACATCACTTGCACCATTTTATTTTGATAACATTATCAATCAGTTTAGCCTACTACTTGGGAAGAATCATCGCCGTCATGCGTGATCATCTGGAGAACTGGAAGGTCAAGGTAAGTTGCAACAAAAATGAAACTTTCAATGATGAATGCGCAGTCTCTACAGTTATTTATTATACAAGCTCTTTCAACAGTAAATGTCACATATATGATCTCAAACATATGTTGGGAATTTTTCACACACGCTGTACAACCGTATTTTGGCATGTAATTGAGTAATTAAATTAGCATTGACCGGTCTCCATGTATTAACATAAGAAGCCGAGTGGCTTTCAAGTTTGTCTTCAGTCGGATACGTCAGAAACACAGCTGAAAATTTGCGTGAACAGAAAACAGCTAGTCATAAAAAAAATTGGGGCAACCTTTAGGCAAACGAAACGATCATTCGCCCAATTTGTGCAGGCCTGTAGAACCACCAAACCATGGAAAGCAACTGTCAAATTCCCCAATATACTAACTCAGCACAACCAGGGTTACCACTGGTTGAAGGCAAGTGCACCATCGATGTTCTTTAGGCCTCAGTACACATCACCACTGTGCCCTCATGTGGGCAATGGGGGTGAAGTGTCTTGCTCAAGGACACACCGTGGTTGCCACAGCAAGATAAATCCATGGCAACAAAATAATTTTGCTCAAAAGATAATATGAAGCATATCCACAGAATATGAAGCCTTTAAATTGTGGTAACTGGAGTTGGGTGGTATTGAAATTTTAAGTTCGGTTTTGGCACTTTTACAGGGTTCCTGCACCAAATTGAGAAGTGAATTCCAGGAGTTTCCAGGAGGTTCAGATCAATTTTTAAAGGAGTTTCCAGGAGACAGATGGGTGAAATTCAAGGGTTTTCAAGGTGTATAAAGCGACCATGTGTTGGGAAGAAGGAAATATGTTAGGAGTTGAATTAATCCAGTGAGCAACCGACTCAATTTTTCCAAAATTCCAGGAGTTTCCAGGAGGTGCTTCAAAATTCAATAAGTTTCCAGGTCCTTGGGAGGGGGGTTTGAAATTCAAGGACTTTCAAGGAATTCAAGGAGGCGCGAGAACCCTGTTTTAGAATGATTTACCTCATTTTCGGTATGGTATTCATTGAGAACAAAATACATGTACTCACACCGATAACAATATTAAATGATATTTTTGCAGGGTTCTTACAGTCAAGGACCAAAAGAATTCAAGGACTTTTCTAGGACTTTTCAAGGACATATCAGCATTTTTCAAGGATGTTTTTTTAAAATGTACATTTGGAATATAACCATTTTTAGAAGCCTTACCTACTTTAACCCTTTACCTTACGTGAAAAGCAGACGACACTTGCAAAAAAATTCTTGAGTAACTAATTTTTTGTCTCAAAAACATAGGTTACGACCCCTCACTGGAACGAGCTTGATGAGCTCATTTCAACGAGGGGTCATAACCTATGTTTTTGAGACAAAATGAAAAAAATAATTGAAATTAATTGGCCATTTTTGAGAATAGCACTGGCCGGTTTTGGACATTACACTGGGTAAATGGTTAAAAATGTCTTCTACCTCATCCTTCTAAATTCCAGAAAAACGGTGCTTCTAAAATGCTCTGCAACAAAATTATGGTACTTGCAGAATGACACCCAGTTAAATAATGCCTGCCCATTGCCCGCGTGGGGGCACGATGACGCCGTGTAATAAGGCGTACTGCACGCCGATGGTACGCATGTCTTCAACCAATCTAACCCTGCCTGTGCTGCAGTGCGGAGTTACGATGTTGGGGAGCTGGCAGCTGCTCGTCGTTGCTCGGTGGTTCTCTCCGGGTACTCCGGCTTCCTCCACCCGTACAACTGTCACGGTCATGGTTAGCCATTGTGCATAAATATGTGACCTTAAACATAAATAAATAAATAAATAAATAAATAAATAAATAAATAAATAAATAATGCCTGAACTTTAAATCCTCATTTATCAATTATCCATTATTTATGTTCAAAAGAGATGTTTCAATTGTCCACTATTACACAGGTAATGAAAGTGTCAAGGACACTGTAGCTTAACTTGTGTGTTGTGTTTGATGAAAAGGATAATGTTCAATGTTTATGAAAGGATTATGAAATAAGACAAGAATTGTGATAATTGGGAATATGTTCATTTCTGTTCCCTGTATGCTATGTTTTTGATAAAAAAATAATATGAGGTGTACACTGTACTAAAGAGATGAGGGGTGGGTTAATATGACCTCACATTTAATGTATGTGGTCCTCAAAGTTAACGTATATCAACAAAAGTTACCAAGTTACAGTGAAATTATTCCAAAACGAGTCATCCTATCAAGTTACATGCTTCGGGCCCCTGAAGCCGTCAGTTTCCCAATTGCGTCCAAAGGGGACGTTCTCATCTAGACATTATATGAAGTCAACCTACATAGTTACAATGAAATCCCTCAATAAATATGACCTGTAGACTGTGCTAAAGGTTTTTGGGCTTGGGCAGCCATCATGGTTGAATGATCGCAACCAAAAGGGGACATTCTCATCTGGGCATCATCTGGAGTGATCCTACGAAGTTACAATGAAATATCCCTTCATAAATATGACCTGTAGACTGTGCTCAAGGTTTTCGGGCTTCAGGCCCCTGAAGCCGTCACAGTTGACCAATCATCATCTAAGCATTATATGGAGTCAAACTGACAGGTTACAATGAAATCCTTCCATAAATATGACCTATAGACTATGCTAAAGGTTTTGGGGTTTTAGGCTCGGGCAGCCATCAAGGCTGAATGATCGTGACCAAAAGGGGACGTGCTCATCTAGACATTATTTGGAGTCATCCGACCAAGGTACAATGAAATCCCTTCATAAATATCACCTGCAGACTGTGCTAAAGGTTTTCAGGCTTCAGGCCCCTGTAGCCGACACAGTTGCCTAATGGTGTCCAAAAGGGGCTGTTCTCATCTAGACATTATATGAAGTCAACCTACCAAGTTACAATGAAATCCCTTCATAAATATGAACTGAAGACTGTGCTAAAGGTTTTCGGGATTTGGGCTCGGTCAGTCCTCACGGTTGACAGATTGCAACCAAATAGGGAAGTTCTCATCTAGACATCCTACGGAGTCATCCAACCAAGTTACAATGAAATCCCTCCATATTAAATATGACCTGCAGACCATGCTAAAAGTTTTTGGGTTTCGTGCTTGGGCAGCCATCACCGCTGACAGATCATGACCAAAAGGGGATGTTCTCGTCTAGGTATTATACAGAGGCATCGTACCAAAATACATTGAAATCCATGGTTGAATGATCGCAACCAAAAGGGGACACTCTCATCTGGGCATCATCTGGAGTGATCCTACGAAGTTACAATGAAATCCCTTCATAAATATGACCTGTAGACTATGCTCAAGATTTTTGGGCTTTGGGCACCTGTAGCCAATAACAGTTGACCAATCACGGCCAAAAAGGGATGTCATCATCTAGGCATTATATGGAGTCAACCTAGCAAGTTACAATGAAATCTTTCTATAAATACGACCTATAGACTATGCTAAAGGTTTTTGGGCTTGGGCAGCCATCAAAGCTGAATGATCGTGACCAAAAGGAGACGTTCTCATCTAGACATTATTTGGAGTCATCCTACCAAGCTACAATGAAATCCCTTCATAATTATGACCTGTAGACTGTTATAAAGGTTTTCTGGCTTCAGGCCCCTGTAGCTGTCACAGTTGCCCAATCGTGTCCAAAAGGGGACGTTCTCATATAGACATTATATAAAGTCAAACCTACCAAGTTACAATGAAATCCCTTCATAAATATGACCTGTAGACTGTGCTAATGGTTTTCGGGCTTCGGGCCCCTGTAGCCGTCACAGTTGCCCAATAAGGACCAAAAGGTGACTTTCTCATCTAGACATTGTATGAAGTCAACCCACCAAGTTACAATGAAATTCCTCAATAAATATGAGCTGTAGATTGTGCTAAAGGTTTTCGGGTTTTGGGCTCGGGCAGTCGTCACGGTTGGCAGATCATGCCCAAATGGGAAAATTCTCATCTAGAGATCATAAGGAGTCATCCTACCAAGTTACAATGAAATCCCTCCATATTAAACATGACCTGCAGACTGTGCTAAAAGTTTTTGGGTTTCGGGCTTGGGCAGCCATCACTGTTGATAGATCATGCCCAAAAGGGGCCATTCTCATCTAGGCATTATACTGAGGCATCCTACCAAGTTACAATGAAATCCCTTCATAAATACAACCTGTGGACTGTGTTAATGGCTTTCGGGTTTTGGGCTCGGTTGCCCGATCGCGACCAAAAGGGGATGTTCTCATCTAGATATGACCCCAAACCTGCATATGAAATTTTGTGATGATCAGACAAGAACTGCGGGGTGTAGCCCGTGCTAAAGGAAAATGTGAACAGACTCACAGACTTACAGCTAAAAATATAGGGCAAAATTCAAGGACTTTCAAGGAGTCTGATGGATTTTCAAGTATTTTTCAAGTACATTTTCTGAATTTTCAAAATTCAAGAAGATTGAAATTCAAGGACTTTTCAAGGATGTGCACACCCTGTTATGGTATACCTTCCAGCTAGAGTTCCCTGTTTTACAGCAGACAAAGGGGCTGATGTGTCAAAATGTTGGAAGCAACATAGGCACTCGCCATTGGTCAACTGATTTATCTTACAATCAACATGCGTTGTGTCTGTATTAACTCTGCAACTGTCATGTATCTGCCCACCGATACAGATGTTTGTATCAGGGGGTCGGATACAAGCACGTTCCTTTTGCGTGAGTTCCATATTTTTTTTTTTTGTTCATCCATACGAATAAATAGTTTGTTATATATTCGTCTACATTCTTGACTTATCCCCAAAATATTGTAAGATAAAATGATTATTACCATTATGTGGATGTACAAAATATGTATCCGAGTCTTGCTCCGGGTTCTAAGGGAAGATCACGACTCGTCTTCGACTCGTTGTGATCTGTCCTTAGAACCCGCAGCTCGACTCAGATATATATTTTGTACATCCACATAACGGTAATAATCTCTATGTAACACACTGAGAAAACACCATCCCCTCCACCCCCACCCCTAGGTATTTTCCTTCAGCTTCTTTGGTACATAAAACCGTATTCACGGTATATCACCCAACTCTAGTGGTAAATGTTATGAGTTCTAAAAATTAGTTGTTAAGCCTTTTGCCTGTTACAATTTATGGAAGAATGTCAACAGGAACTCTACCATAAATTGAAGCAAGGTAAATCCATAGCAACAGAATAATTTCACTCAAAAGGTAATATGCAGCATATCCACAGAATATGAAGCCCTGAAGTTGTGGTAAGTGTACTTCAGAATTAAGTCCAAATAAATAAGTCTACTTTGAGCACACTGCAGGGTATTTTTTGTTTTTAAAAATTAGATTAGCAGTTTCCATCTTGATGTCAAAAAGTGATGATAAATATAGTGAATATAAGGCCAATATGAAAGAAAAATGGTTAGCATTTGGACATTTTTGTATAGCATTTTGCAATGTGAATCCAGTCATCAAATACCCTGCACGGTCAGGCACGGTGGGAAAGAACATGTGAAATTAGAGGTGTGGTCATTTAACTGGTAGAGTGCTAAATTATTTTTGGTCATCCAAATTTGTCCATGTCTCTTTGCCTTGTTACAATTTATGGGAGAGTGCCTAGTGGCACTCTCCCATAAATTGTAACAAGGCAAATACTCCCAGACAAAATAATTTGAATTCAAAAATAATATGAAGCACATCCACAGAATATGAAGCCATTAAGTTGTATCACCTGCACTTCAAAATAAAGCCCAGATGTGGGCTTCCAGCACTCCACCAGTTAAGAATTTCTTGGCAAGCTGTTTTTCACAAGACAGTGAACTAACCTGTAATTGGAGTAAATAAGAAAGCATAAAATCTTCTGCAGGATATCTATGGTTGACTGTCCTTCCAACCTCTGAATCACCAAATCTTGTCTTACAGCTCTCATTCGATCAAAAACAAAGTTGTAAACTTCATACCAAGGAATGTCCTCTGTCTCTGATGCACTGAAATATGATGAAACTACTCGACAATATAAACCAGGCAAAAAACGAAAAATGCAAAAAAAAACAAAACAATTTGTGCACACAAAAACTAATCCTCAGGCAAAGGAACACAGAAATCTGTAACTGACCATAACCTAAACACATGTTAGAGTACAGCCGCCGTAGATTAGTCACTTTCCTGCAATGCAATATTATAAGATTCAAAACACTAATTACAGGAATAATCATCAAAAATTTAATTAACCCTTTGAGACTTTAATTATTCTGACGTTCAACCGTCACTGGGAATGCAGTTTCTTCAACGTTTTTCAAAACGCGACGTCAAACGTCCGAAAGTACAAATAACAAGATATTTTTCACATTAGTGATTATCTGGTTTTGGTGGTTTGAATTTGTTATTCAAACTTGTTTTATTACAACAAAATATTATTTGTGTTTGACTGAGTATGATATATAAGCAAGGAAAGTGTTGGCTTTTGCTCTGGTATACTCATTTTTTGAAAGCCCTGATAGTGGCTTCTAGCATTCAACTAGTTAAGAAGTCTTGACAGCAGGATTATATTAGTATTTTAAGCTGCGATACCATTTGGCTCAACGGTTATCACTGAGCACTATTTGGGATAAAATGGGAATTTGAAGTTAAAACTTTAAAATTTGAAAAATAATAACAAAACAAATGACCACAAAGTATCAACATGCTGTTTGATTTTGTACGTAATAACACTTACAAGAGTATCAAAGGGTCAAATTAAACAAAAGATTCCGTACGTAATAACACATACAAAAGTATCAAAGGGTTAATGAAGCACTGGGTACAACCCGGTGCTTCATTTTAATTAAAATTTTGCTAATGACTTTTATTACCTGGTAAACACATGCGTGGATTATGACCAGTCCATATGTTGACTGTACTGTACTGTATGTATGTGGTATAGCTAAAAGGTTGCTCAGTTATACAAAAATACTTTCTTGTCAATAACATTCCTATTCTCAACTAAGGATATCAACTTCCAGTAGCAATACATGATTTCACACTGAAAGTCATTGTTTAAACTGAATGATATGGCACATGTAGTCAAAACCTAAAGTTGCAACATACGTTTATTTATTGGTGTTTAAGATCACATATTTCTGCACAATGGCTAACCATGACCGTGACAGTTTTACAGGTGGAGGAAGCCGGAGTACCCGGAGAGAACCACCGAGCAATGGCGAGCAACTGTCAGCTCCCCAACATACCAACTCCACACAAGCAGGGTTAGCATTGGTTGAAGACAGGTGCACCATCGACGTGCAGTACGCCTTAGTACACAATGTCACCGTGCCTCACGTGGGCAATGTGGGGGGGGGGGGGGGGTGGTGAGGTGTCTTGCCCAAGGACACAACGTGGTTGCCGCAGGTGGGATTCGAACCGAGCACCTCTACCAACTGGGCCACCGCGCCCCCTGCAACATACATTAACTGGTATAGTGATAAATTATTGTTCAAAGATGATTTGTAACCTGAGCATTTTTTTCATACATTCTATTTCCAGGCATGCAGATTTAAAAAAATCACAGAACCTAAAAACAGGTTTCGTGTACTTGATGTTCCAACAAGGGGCCTATTTTTATTTCTTGTTGATTCTGTATCCATTTTCAAATCTTGATTTCCAGTTTAAGACCTGCAAATGTTAGAGGACCTTGAATATGAAGCAGATTGCTATATATGAGAGGGTGAATGAAATAAAAAATAAACAAGAGGCCCCAACGGACCTTAATCGCTCACCTGACAAAGTGGTTCAAGGAAGTAATTTGGGTCATATTCAGTTAGTCATGGTTCATCAACACTACAGAGGAAAGAAGAAATTAAATTATTCATAACTCTAGTGTCCATGTCAGATGATTATTATCATAGGTCTTCATGACTGCTTCCAATTCTATCAGCTATGGAAAACCACTGCCAAACTTCCAAGGTTGTTGTCACTGTAGTTTGAAACAAACTTGAATCTGACCCACGTAGAGATGTTGTATACCAAATATGAAAGGATTCTGACTAATGAATCTGAAAAAGAAGATTTCTAAGGAAATTCCCTCATATTGCACAATGTTAAAATTCTGGCTCAGGAGCCAAAATATTAACCCAGGACTCGATTTAAAAAAAGTGTTAAAAAATTAAAACCCCCAAAAATTGAAAATTTGGTAAAAGGTTGGATTTAACTAAACAAGCTGCAATGATAGCAGGAAAAATCCAAGAACGTTCATTGAATCTGACTGATTTTCAAGTACTTTTCAAGGGCATGTTCTGAATATTCCAAATTCAAGGAGTTTGACTAAAATTCAAGGACTTTTCAAGGCTGTGCGAACCCTGTTACCAGAACACAGTATAAAATATAATATGTGAATGCATTACTCAATTTCCACAAACAATAACTTTGATGAATGATAAATCATGGCAGGCCTCATAGTATCTGTACCCAGGGTTTCCGCTGGACCGGCTGTGGGTCCGTCGACCGGACCCATCCCCCCGCCGATCATACTATGATCAGTCAGAAAAGCTGGTGGTTAAAATGTTGAGTACAGTGCTGTATCATAACGACGCTCAGGATCCTTTGTTTCCATGTAATATAAGCATAATTATGTTGTATACTATGCCTACTATTACTGGCGACAACCTGATACTTTATAACCCCCAGACGAGAGGGGGAAACAAAGTTCAAATCCTAAACGTCGCCTATAAAATTTCAGACTCAAATTGTAGTGTTTGGTCCGAAATCACTGGCTTTTATTTCGAGCGATAAATGATGAAATTGCATGTGCATGATGTCACACGTCCGCATCATGGTTCTTTTCGAATGTATAAAAACAATTGAGGTCATGCGTCGCAGTCACTGTCAGGATTCGTGGATTTTGTGTTATTTTGGGTTTGTATTTTTATAAAACCTCCGACCAGATGTAGTATTGTGTGTCCTGCGGGAATTTAGAGAATTGTAGGAGGAAAAAATACGTATTTTCCACTTCAATTATTCAGCATTTTAGCAACCAGAATACCCCCAGAGAGCACCTAAAAATCAAAATTTTCCTGGGGGGAGAATTCCCTCTATACACACGTACCTTTGGCATGTGCGGCTGACGCCTTCGGCATCTGAGTTTCACTTTCTTTAAACTACCGGACCCACAAATTTTCCCCTAGCGGAAACCCTACTTTACTTACAGGAATATAGCACTAGATTTTGTTTGATTCCAGATTAAAACATATATGCCAGAAAATGTGATAAAACTTTGTTAACGAGATGTACAGAGAAACTAGAAAACTGACATGTCAGCAAGGGCCCTGCTGAGGAATATAGTATCTGACATGTCAGCAAGGGCCCTGCTGAGGAATATAGTATGAGAGTAAACATACTATGAAAAAAAAAGACCAAGAAAATGTAGCTCCAAACAGTGAAGTATTTGAATGGAAAAATGTCAAAGCAAACTTGTGTTATTGTATGATATCTCAAAAACTAACTGTTTGTGCTCCTCTTGGACTCTCAAAACAGTATGTCATTTAAAAAGAATGTCAAAGCAAACCTGCATTATTGTACAACATTTTGAAAATACAGTGGAGCCCACTTAATTGGATATCTCTTAATTGTATATCCCTGTTAACTGAATATAATTTTCAAAAACAAAACCATTTACCATACCTTCAGTACAAATTTGATCTGTTAATTGAATATGGGTTGCAGAGTAAACTCCTGTTAATTGTATATAAATTTTTGTAATATGTCAAAAATATTACTGTGACACGCACCAAATTCCCCTTATTTATCAACCTTTTTGGCCTCACTACATCCAACAGCCATTTATTCTATTATATCTTGTTTGACAGAGCTCTATGAGCTCTGTCAAACAAAATATAATAGAATAAATGCTCAGTTTACCTCCAGAACACAGGAAACTGACCAAATCCCTGTTAATTGTATACTCCTGTTAATTGAATAATTTTCACTGGCAAAATGGATATTCAATTAAGAGGATTCTACTGTATCCATCTTTTTCAAAGTTCCATAACTTTTGATCGACATCACATGTGCAACAAGGAGAGGTGGGATGGGTCCATTCCCAACAACTCACCAACAGTATCCCATACAATATCTTCAGGCTTATTATACAGGACATGAAATTTGGGGTAACAAAAAAAGTATGGCAACCTGTAAATGGGTCCCTGTGTTTTACCACGGTGATCCAATTTCAAAAATTATGCTGGATGTCTGGGGTCCTTGTATTTATTTATTGTGTTGTATATATCTTATTTGTTGTATGTACTGTATACAGTCTAGTCGCCGTGGACTGGTTGTAATCCATGTGTGGACAATGATGTCCACGCATGCATTTACCAGGTAATAAAAATCATCATCAGCAAAATTCTAATTAATGAAGCACCGGGTTGTACCCGGTGCTTTATTAATTAAATTTTTGATGATTATTCCTTTAATTGGTGAATGAAGATTATTGCGGAAATATTGCCCACCCGTGGAAAGTGACCAGTCCATGGCAGGTGTACTGTATTTGTTGTAATTATTGTATAGTCTATATGGAAACAAATATTTTCATGAAAAAAATATTTTATTTTGTTTCTCTCCCATAATACCCAATCAACAGAAAATACACAGTTTTCCAACTGCATCCCCCACCACCCCCACCCCCACCCCTCGTGATGATCCACAATTTTACAGAAAGAGTCTATGCACTCAACCTTCAATACAGAAAATACAGTTCCTGTCCATTTTCTATGAAACCATTCATTCTCTCAATGAACAAAGGCCATTCAGGTGATTGGGGTTATGGTGAACAAAGAATGGGTCCCCCATTTTCCAGTTGGTGTGAGCAAAAAATCTGTTCACACCAAATTTCAGGCCCTGTTATAAATGGAACACATCGGGTTCACCCTCACAAAAACTTTGGTAACCAGAGATTGCCTGCATACATGTATAGCAAAGGAGGTCAAAATTTTTCTAAAGTCTAAACTAAGAAAAAAAGTTGAACAGTGTATTAAAAATCTCCACAATCTGTAAAAACTGTCTGGTCAAAGGTTAATGTTAACGTATATTGAAGCAATTAACACACAAATGAAATTTGAAAGCCGTAGGATACCAGTGGTTGCTTCCAATCAGGTAAAGCAAAACAGGTCAGAGATTTTCAAGTCCACACTACTCCTTCAACATTGGTGACCTAAAAATTGCTATTTTTGATGATTCAAGTCCAATAATTCTTGAATGGCAAGTCTGAAAATTGTCAAAAAATAACAGAGCCTTTTTTGATCAATCTCAATGGTTTGTGTATAAATTATGAGAATCGGTCAAACAAACTAAATGATAGGACATGTGAAATATTGTCATTTATGATCAAAGTCCCATAACTCCCGAATGACAAACCTGAAAATCGTAAAAATAGAAAGGTGTTGCCTTTACTGATTGTAACATTGTTACAAAATTTCAAGAGATTCGGTTCAAGCATTATTGAGTTGTTATACGACATATAAATTGCCAACTTTTGAATGATTCAAGTCCCATAACTCTGGGAAGAAAAAACAAAAAACAGTCGAAAACGAAAGGGAGATTCGTTTGATCCATTTTGATATTGTGTATTATAATTATGAGAATTGGTCAAAGGAAACAACACAGGTATATGCTGATGGGCAGCCACACAGATGGACAGACAGACAGATGGATGGACAGACCAACTAATGATACAGTTAAAACTAGAAGTCCTGTCACGAGTAGTGCACTTATCTAGGCTTAATTGCGCGTTGGAATTGCACGCAATTGCCATATCGAATGGCATCCAAACCACGGCAGGTTCTCCTGGTTACTCATAGCAAACACATGCAATGTTTCTGCCAATGGACCTCCGGGTTACCCGGAGGTCCATTGGCTGAAACATTGCTTGTGCACAGGCCATATGTACAGAATTTGATAGCTTTACTTGGGCCATAACGCACATATTAATGCACATATCAACGTGCCATTTGTGCACATTTCATGACAGGACTTCTAGTTTTAACTGTACATTGTGTGGCTACCATATGTAGCCACATAATGTACCTATCGTGATTATGGATAATCCATAACTTGTGTGTCTCATTTCAGAACATGCACTGAGAGCACATATTTAGCCACATCAAGTCTTTTTAATCAAGTTTGCGTCGTGAGAATGGACTGACAGACAGACGGACGGATACTACAGGCCTTCCATCAAAAGTCGGCGGGGCCCTAATAATGTGCACACAATATTTGCAATTTAAATCATTGTAAATATTCATCATGTGATGTCACAGGAAAGAATAATGCCCAAAATTAAAAAGACATAAGCTAATGCTAATGAAAAGACAGTATTCTAATATCACGGCAGTGATATTTTAAGAAATCCTGTCCATTTGAGTGAGCCTTATATAGATTAACCAGTTACAGAAAAAAAAATATCAGTAGATAACTTTTTAACGTAGTAGAAAGGTAAGGTACATAAAACAACTCAACATCATATTCAGCACCCCCCCCCCCCCCCCCTCCACCCCCCAAATCTTCTGAAAGTTGAAAGTGTCAATGACAGTGTAGCGCAACTTGTGTAAGACATGTACATGTACAGCATGTAACACAGCAATGACACATATCTAGGTAAAGACCTGATAACAAAGGCACAAGTAAAGTACTGTAAAGGTCTGTACATAAATACTGACCATAGTTTGCAACAAATGTACAGGAAAAGTATTGTAAAGGTGGGTGACAAGTTAGATACCTCTAGTCAGAGCCGTACTGAAATGTGCACTGTGTATAAGTAGCACTGAATAAATCAAAGTTTGTCTAATTGGCCGCCGGCCAATTATCAAAGTTTGTCTAATTCGGACCGCACCCAAAAACTCTCGTTCTCGACCCAAGGTGATAACAAAGGTACCCCAAGAAGTTTCATGAAGATCGGTTCATAAATACAGCCCCTAGCTCGAGGCATATTGACATGTATACTTACCGTGTATAAGTCGCACTGAATAAATCAAAGTTTATCTAATTTGCATAATTTCTGCATGTGAAAAAACCTGTATTATATGTGATGTATTCCATGTTACTAAACATTCATACAAAACTTTATTCAAATCAGAACTTTCATACAGAAGTTCTGTACAAAAAACTGATTGCACTAATTTCGTTAGAAATGGCTGCCGGTGCCCATCTTGAATTTCGGACCGACGGACGACGGGCCATGACATAAACTCAAAGTTGAGCTAAAAAAACAAGTGTAAGCTAAGGAAGATAGTAGATGTTAAAATTTTAAATAGGTTAAAATATAGTCTTAATTGCTGTTTATTGCTTCTTCTGTTTCAAAAACAACAGAATAATTGTCAAATTGATTGAAAATGTGTCAGACTGGACCCACTACTAGGACAGGAAACAGATGGTTACACCAGAGTGTTTCTGAAGTAGGTCACAAAAGCTTATGATAGAAGAAGCAGGGGTAAAAATCCTGTAAATGCAGCAATAGCCATTCCCTGCTGAAAACCCTGTTATTATATGAGATTCGTTTGATTGAAAGGTAAGTGTATAATAAATGAAACAGGGGGAAAAAAGGAACAAGGCTCCTTAACCCTTTACCCAACGCAGACGATTGCAAAATTTATTATTTTAAATATCATTTTTTCAAATTTTTCAAAAAATGTCAACAAAACCATATCATGTGACCCCTCCTTGGAACGAGCTCAACGAGCTCGTTCCAATGAGGGGTCACATGATATGGTTTCGTTGAAATTTTTTGAAAAATATTTTTTCAACTGCTGAATTTGCATATTACGCGGGCGGATAAGGGCGATTCGTTGGGTAAAGGGTTAAAACAGTAACAGCTGCGGGGCAGATAATTCTAGAAGGGGAGCCATGAATTTAGAATAGAACAGTCTAAACTGACTGGCATTTCAAGAGGGAGGCGATGTGAACAACACCACAAACACGTTGTCTGCTTTTGTAAAAGTCACGATGTTAAATGTTGTGATGAATGCTTGAAAATGGATCATCACAGATGTGGTAAAAATGTTTTCAAACTTCGGTTGAAATCAAATAATCCAAACTGAAGTTATCGGTCAGAAACCAATTGTTTACGGACGGACAGACGGACAGACAGACCAGTTACATAATACTACCATATTTATAAATGGGCGTATAAAATACAAGACTAAGAACTGAAAGTTAATATGTTTAATGAGTATGTTTTCTCTAATGCAGGATCATCTAGTCATTCCATGTCATTGCGGGATAAGAAAGGAATTACAGATGCTGTAAGTTTACATTGGATTTACAGGAAAAATTCACAAAATTAGGAAAACATTTAAAACTTTGGGGAGAGTTTGATAAAATAAATTATGATTTTATTGTGACAAATTATGACAATATTTCAAATGTTTATGATTAGAGCTGTAGGTTTTTAAATTTCTTGTTCGGTTTCGGTTTTGGTTTTTCAGGTGGAGTAAAACCTTGGTTCGGTTCGGTTTTCGGTTTGTTCATGAGGCCAAATAAAATTCAATAAAACTCATTCTTATGTCCGGAGTCATAACTGAATGGCAGTGAAATTGAGAGAAACTCAATGAATGCCCGAAATAAGCTATAATACATGAAGAATCAGGAAGGCCAATATAATAATTACCTAAATATACAGAACTTTTATTGTGCTTGGCCATTTTTCGAGGTCTGACACCTACATGCTACTTGAGGAAAGCTGCAAACACAACTAAACTGAATTGTCGGAAATTCACATAATGTAGCCTTCCCAGAGTAGTGAGAGTACCCAGACACTGCCATTGGCAGTGTCTGGGTACTCTCACTACTCTGGGATGGCTACATTATGTGAATTTCTGCAGCAAGAGAGTATTTAATCAAAAACGAAAAACCTTAGATTATGGGATGTCGCCGGTTTCGGTTTTACAAAAAAACTAAAAACCTTGGTTCTTAGTTTAACCTACAGCTCTATTTCTTATGATAATGTTAAGGTTTTATTCTATGACAGATTGTTCACACAAACATTTTGTGAGATCTGAACAGTTCAGTTATAAGGAGGGTGATATCAGGAGTATTATTAATATAAAATCTTAGACAGATGGTGGCAATAACATGAGACTCACATAAATTACATAAAATAAACAATAATGGTGATATCATCACATCAGTTGAGTTACCAAGTAATCCATGTGACCTGTGTATGTATAATGATTTATTAGCTACAAATCTTACAAATAATAAATAAATGTCTATAATTTAAACAAAAATTGACAGATAAAATTATTAAATGATTGTCGTGGAATTTGTAGAGTTAATGATAGATTCTGTATCTCTTGTCCTGATAATGTAGTTAGAATTGTGTCAGATAAAGGTGTTATAATCCATGACTCTGATAAAATATTCCATGATCCAGATTATGGATGTTCCAAAAATAAGATGGATCATCACAGATGTAGTAAAAATGTTGTACCAATAACGGACATACATCGTTTATTAGAACAAATCTGTTTTACATTGAGACAAGAAAAGAGGTTTGGACATTTCAAAAATCAAATTTTTGATCATGTCGATCTTACGAAATGAAAAATCAAGAGATGTTTTGACGAGTTTCACAAACAAATCAATGAAGCCAAGAGGAAAACTTTTGAAGAATTAGAATATGTTTTAGCCATATGAACTTTCAAAACTTAACATTTGTTCTCAAGAATGTAACACATGGAATGAAACAAGGGCTACGGCCGGTGCATAATATGCCTGATTAGGCTTTTTTAAAACTGTACATAATGACTGTTGTCATCCAACAAACAGCCCACATTGTCAAATTGTACATAACTGTTTTCATCCAACAAACAGCCTGCTTTGCCAAGCGCTAAATACTTCAAAATGTCTAACCAATGGGTGGGGTGGGGGTGGGGCTGGGAGGGAGGGGGCAAGGGTGTGGGGGGGTTGGATGGGTGGAATCTGGGTTTATAGGAGTCAATTCTTTTTCTGTTAGTAATCCCTAAATGACACAGGGGGGTGGGGGCCAATTTTTTTTTTCTGCATGTAATCATTCCGATCCTTAAAAATGCATTTTGAAACACAAAAATACCTAAATGACCCCAGGGGGTGGGGGAGGGGGGGGGCAGGGCAATACCTCTGACAATTTTCATCAGATAACGGTGGTCATCAAACTTGAGGAAGACACTGTTCCCAAAGAGATGTATACCAAAAAAATTTGATTTTTGTTTACTAATGTTTCAGTTGTTCCATAAACAAGCATTATACGATATTTATTAACAAAGGGCAATAACTCCCATAATTTTCATCGGATATGGTTGGTCATTGAACCTGACAGAGACATTGTTGCTATAGAGACATATTCCATAAAGAATTGAAATCCGTCAACTATTGTTCAAGTTATGCCACAAACAAAGCTCTGAAAAAATGTTGACTGAAATATGCAAATTTCCAAGTTGAAAAGCCCCACAGCTCTTATAAAAATCATCGGACCATGCCCCAATTAGAAATTAACCTTCATTTAGATATAACTGATGCAGAACACAAGTTTGGTCCTGATCTTTGAATCCAAGCTCAAGTTATTGAAAACAAAAATGTTGATGGTGATGAGAAATTTCTAAGTCGAAAAGGCCTATAACTAAAGTAAAAAGAAGTGGACGGAACCCATAATCAAACATTGCCTGTATTACTTACTACCTCTGTAACTCACACACCAACTTTAGTTGAGATCAAATAATCCAAACTGGAGTTATCGGTTGGAAACCAAAAAATCTTACTAGAACATCAAATTCTAAGTCGAAAAGGCCCATAACTCATGTAATAAACAGCTGTGCCATGAGTGCATGATAAGCCTGTTATTAATTACAAGAAGCACACAATATGAGCATACCGGTACATGTGTACTACCGGTAAGCATTTTCAAGTTATTATTCGACATGTGGAAAATTGCTTATATTTTGACGAATAAAGTCGCATAACTCTACAATGACATATCGGACAGTGACACAAATAGAAAGGGAGATTCCTTCCATCAAGATATACTTTCTACCAAAAAATCATGAAAATTGCTCTAAGCATTTTCAAGTTATTGTTCGACATGTGGAAAATTGCTTATATTTTGACGAATCAAGTCCTATAACTCCGGAATGACATATCGGACGGTGACACAAATACAAAGGGAGATTCCTTCCATCAACATATACATGCCACCAAAAACTCATGAAAATTGCTCCAAGCATTTTCAAGTTATTGTCCGACAGGTGGAAAATTGCTTATATTTTGACGAATCAAGTTTCATAACTCTGGAATGACAAATCGGACAGCGACACAAATCGAAAGGAGCTTCCTTCCATCAACATACAGTGACGAATGGGAGCAAAATGGAGGCAAGTGGAAAATCGCTCACCTCAAATCAAGTTTGCGAGAGTGAAAAATGTGAAGAGAGTGATTTTGATTCAATGTTTATCTTCATTATTTTAATACTATTGAACTGAACATTCAAAGTGTATTTTTTTTCTAAATTAAGTTAAGTTAATGTTATTGTTTGCTTGTGGTTCAGAATAAAATTGCAAGCTTGAAATCTACTGTTTGTTTATTAAATGTATTACCAGAATTCCTGAAATGAACTTTTATCTTGTAAGATCTAGATAATCTGAAGTGAACTATATATTATGGCATGTACACAAATTTATTTCGCAATTTCCATTGACAAGCATCCTTCAAAACGAATGTATGAATACAACTGAACACGGATGAAAATTTTGACAGTGAAAATATATGTAACCCACTAAAATTAGTACTGGATTATAAATGGCAGATTATTAAAATCGTGGAAAATGGATGCGTAAATTCCAAATCAGGCACATTAATTCGTGTCACTGGTGAATTGGAGCGACAGGTGTCACGTGAGTAAATGAAAATAAGGAACGGGGCAACATTCCGCATGTCTTTGAAGAAAAAAAATACGGAAGTATTAAAACGTTTCTCCTATCTCAGAATGACCACCGTTTTTTTTATATCTAAACATGCGTGTTCGTTTTCTGGCAGGAGTAAGGTCTGGGCGAGTTGTCAATGTATAACCCTCTTACTGTTAGCGTGTTGTGTGTGGATGTATAAGAGAACTACTGTGTGTCATGTTCATAACGACGAAAAGGAAATTGTTTGGAATTAAATGCATCAAATTGTGAGTGATTAAAAATTTCCCAACATCAAAAATTAATTGAATGTTTCTGTTGACGCAACTCAAATGGATAAAAAAAAACACCCAAGAACAGAGGCGAGTGATTATTCGCACACCTTGAACAATTTTTGCATGAGCAATGGTGCGTGAGAGCGATCACGTGCCTTTCCCATCCGTCACTGAACATATACTTTCCACCCAAAGATCACAAAAATTGCTCGAAGCATTTTCGAGTTATTGTACGTGTGGACGGATGGACAAACGGACAGCGGTATACCATAATACAACCGTTTTTTTCAAAACGGGCGTATAAAAACAATTGTACAGAACCCACATTTGAACTTGTCCTGTATTACTAGCTGGGGAATACACATACCAACTTCAGCTGAAGTCAAATAATTCAAACTGGAGTTATCAGTCGGAGACCAATTGTTCACAGACAGACAGGCAGACAGACGGACAGACCATTTACGTAATACCACCGATTTTACAAACGGACTTACAAAAATAAGAGACTAAGAATTGTAAGTTGATATGTTTAATTAATATGTTTTCTCTAATGCCGGATAATCTAGTCAATCCTTGTCATTGTCAGATAAGAAAGGAATTTCAGACTCTTGCTAAATTTACATGATTTGCAGGAAAAATTCACAATATTAGAAAAACATTTAAAACTCTGGAGTGAGTTTGATGATAGAATAAATGAGCAAGCCTGAAAATAAGCAGACTGTCATCTGCAAAAATGAGGTTCAAAGAGGGTGAATTTAGTGTTGCTACCCTGCACAGCAGGGTAGCATCACTAAATTTACCCTCTGTGAACCTCAATCTGAATCAGGGTCTCAAAACTAAAAAGAAAGAGATACCCAGAGGATAAATTGGCCCACTTTATGGGATAGCATCATCAAATTCACCCTCTGGGGACCTCATTCTGCAAATGTCAGACTGCTTATTTTCAGGCCTGTAAATGAGGATTTTATTGTGACAAATTATGACAATATTTCAAATGTTTATGATGATAATGTTAAGGTTTTATCCTATGACAGATTGTTCACACAAACATTTTGTGAGATCTGAACAATTCAGTTACAAGGAGGGTGATATCAGGAGTATTATTAATATAAAATCTTAGACAGATGGTGGCAATAACACAAGACTCACATAAATTACATAAAATAAACAATAATGGTGATATCATCACATCAGTTCAGTTACCAAGTAATCCATGTGACCTGTGTATGTATAATGATTTATTAGCTACAAATCTTACAAATAATAAATAAATGTCTATAATTTAAATAATTTAAACAAAAATTCACAGATAAACTTATTAAATGATTGTCGTGGAATTTGTAGAGTTAATGATAGATTCTGTATCTCTTGTCCTGATAATGTAGTTAGAATTGTGTCAGATAAAGGTGTTATAAACCATAAATCTTATAAAATATTCCATGATTCAGATTTTGTGAAAAGTTAATCATGTGGTATATTTTTAATACTAATATTTTTAGTATATTTGAACAATAAAAGCCTATGATAAATTTTTGCTTTACTCATCTAGTATTTGAATAAATTTTCCCCATTGGTTTAACACACGGAAACTTTATCCCCAAAGTAGGGAGTTGGAAATGGACTGTACTATGTTGACATCTGGCATTCCATGTGAAAGGATGCGATATTGTGACCTGTTTTACAATTGTCAGAAATCTGTGGAAACAAAGCGAGATCGCCACTTAAATGCAAGTTGAGATAAAAACCACCTGCCTACATGCAATTTTACAAATGAAAGTGTCAATGACACTGCAGCTTAACTTGACTGTGTATATAGTTTGATGAAAAAGGATAATGTTCAATGTTTATGAAAGGATTATGAAATAAGACAAGAATTGTGATAATTGAGAATATGTGAAGTTCTGTACCCCACATGCTCAGTTAACGTATGTCAACCCAACTTATCAAGTTACAGTAAAATCATTCCAAAATGAGTCATCCTACCAAGTTACAATGAAATCCCTTCATAAATATGATTCGTAGACTTTACTAAAAGAATCTAGGTCATGTGCCCGTCCGGCATCCACAGTTGACTTATCACCATCAAAATAGAGCAGTCTCATTCCATATATCATATTGAGTCATCCCACTAAGTTACAATGAAATCCCTTCAAAAATATGACTTGTTTACAGTGCTAAAGTAATGTAGGTCATGTGCCCAAGCGCCAGTAATGGCTGGCCAATCGCGACCAAAATAGGAAGTCTCATCGAGACATCATACCGAGTCATCCTACAAAGTTACAATGAAATTGGTCTTCAAAAATATGAACTGCAGACTATAATAAACAAATTTAAGTCACGTGCCTGTGCAGCCATCATGGTGGACAGATCATGACCAAAATAGGACATTCTCATCTAGTAGTGATTAATCGATGTTTGGCGATCGCATCTGACATGGGCCCACTCAACTGGATATCTCTTAATTGTATATCCCAGTTAAATATAATTTCCCAACACAAAACCATTTCCCATACCTCCAGTACAAATTTGACCTGTTAATTGAATATAGGTTATAGAGTAAACTCCTGTTAATTGAATAAAAAATCTTGTAACCTGTCGAGAAATTACCCTGACTCACCCGAGTTTTCCTTTGTTTGTAGACTTATTTGGCCTCAGTACATCCAATACAGTTATTTAATCTGTTATATTTTGTTTGACAGAGCTCATGGAGCTCTGTCAAACAAGATATAATAGAATAAATGCTAAGTTTATCTCTAGAATACAGGAAATTGACACAATCCCTGTTAATTGAATACTCCTGTTAATTGAATAATTTTCATTGGCAAAGTGGTTATTCAATTAACAGGGTTCCACTGTATATATTATTTAAATGCCTTTTGATATATTTTATTCCATTTCATATTGAAACTAAATTTAAATGGTGGAATTTTCAAATAGTATGAGCATAAGTCACCTATTTTTGCATTGATCAGACGCAGTGCTGTTAACATTTCTCCGTTGGCATCGTATTTTTATTTTGATACCCACAGTGACTCACTCTTGAGGTCAGCAAACATATCAATCTGACTGTACTGTAAAATAAACCCTATTCTATGTGTTCTTGAACACACTACTCCTTTTGGTTGTGACTTCTGACATCGGCACTCACAACTGACCGATTGTGTACTCAACTAATCAGAAAGCAGATGACGGTTACAAATCCTGATTGGTTTATCACTATCATCTCGACATCCTGCCAAGTCATCCTACCAATTTACAATGAAATCCTTTTATAAATGCAACCTGTAGACTGTGCTAAAGGAATCAATGTCACGTGCCTCTGCAGCCATCATGGTTGACCGAACCTGACCACAATAAGACATTCTCATCTAGACATTATATGCAGTCATCTAACCAAGTTACAATGAAATCCCTTCATAAATACGACCTGTAGACGGGGCTAAAGATTTTCTTTTTTCAAACCACGCAGCCATCACTGTTGACTAACCATGACCAAAATGGGGTGTTCTCATTTAGACATGACCTCGAAACTGCACATGAAATGTAGTGATGATCAGACAAGAACTACGGGGTGTAGCCTGTGTTAATGAAAATGTGAACAGACTTACAGACTTACAGACTCACAGGCTTCCGCACATGTGATGGAAATTGCCATGGTATATTTTGTTTTCAAATTTTGATTTGTGGTCTTGCCCCCTTCAGGAACATTGATTAGTAATTGGTATAAATTGATTCACAAGCTTTAGAACAAGCTTAGTTAATTTTGAGTTTAGTGTTATCCAAACCATATCATTTTATTTTTGTCTGAAATACCCTGCTGTGCACATTTCTTTTATCACTGGCGCCTACAGTATGTGGAGAGTGTATTATCACTAAATCACCCGCAGAGTGGAGATTCCACCCAAGCAATAATTGCATATTTGTTGCAAAGCATAACCAGCACAAGCAAAGTTTCTGCCAATGGACCTCCGGGTTAAACACGGAGGTCCATTGGCTGAAACATTGCTTGTGTTTTTTGCCGATATGTACAAAATTTGAAAGTTATAGCTTGGGTGATAACTCCACTCCACGGGTGATTTAGTTGCAATCCACTCTCCACGTACTGTAAATTCATGGCTAAAGCTGCCCTCAAAAGTCAGATCTTTCCCCATCTGTAGCCGTTTTCTGTAGAAAATTTCATGGGCTTAACATGGACTATGGCATTATAATGCCGCTCAAGATGCATTTTTTTTTATGGGTTTGCATCACTGACTCACCAAAAAGACAGTAAGTTAGCTTACTTATTCCCTCGAATCAATCTGTGGCATTCATTTGTGACTGAAACTTCAAAGTTTTAGAGCACAGTTTGCACCGTACACATGCGCAGTTGTGGTATTTATGTTGGATTTTCCTGATCGTGCTGATCGCGTTCAGGAAAATCCAACATAAATACAACAACTGCACATGTGTAAAGAACAAACTGTTTCTAGAGGGCTTATGGTATGAAAAAACAATGACATTGAATGAATGAGTCAGTGACTGGACATTGCGAGTTTTTTGTGACCTAGAACGTGCAACATGCCATAGTGAGATAACCCAATCAATTGTCCCTGTGTTGGTGGTTCTGTAAGATCTACTTTGTGGGGCCTAATCTAATTGATTGTAAGGGAGAAAAAACATAAAGTATGTGAAACAGATGCCAAAAAGGAAAAAAAAACACCAGTGCTTTTCTCTCACAAGGCCACAAGCGGTGGATCCGCATTTGCTGTTGTACCAAATTAGACTGATCTAAAAGCCTAAAAGAAACCCAAACCATCTTTGTAAATAGTAGTCTTGTGGAAAATAAAGTCAATTAAATACACGTACCATGCTGTTTGACATATTAGAACTGTAATATAATGGAATACTGTCAACTGGTTGAGTGCTGAATTATTTCTCACTGTAAAAACTTGATCATGTGTCTTTACCTTGTTCCATTTTATGGGAAAGTGCCTACAGGCACTCTCCCATAACTTGGAACAATTTATTTATTTATTGGTGTTTAAGGTCACATACTTATGCACAATGGCTAATCGTGACCGTGACAGTTTTACGGGTGGAGGAAGCCGGAGTACCCGGAGAGAACCACCGAGCAACGACGAGCAGCTGTCAGCTCTCCAACATCGTAACTCTGAACTCTGCACCGCAGCACAGGCAAGGTTAGATTGGTTGAAGACATGCGCACCATCGACGTGCAGTACACCTCAGTACACAGCGTCATCGTGCCCCCAGGTAGGCAATCGGGGTGAAGTGTCTTGCCCAAGGACACAATGCGGTTGCCGCAGGTGGGATTCGAACCGAGGACCTCTCGGCTTGCAGCCTGCACCTCTACCAACTGAGCCACCGCGCCCCCAACTTGGAACAAGGCAAAGCCATACAGACCAAATATTTTCACTTCAAAGATAATACAAAGCACAGACAGAGAAGCAGCAGCACCTGCGTTTCAAAGTAAAGCCCAAAAATGAACTTCCAGCACCCTACTAGTTACTCCATTATATTCTGTCTGGCACTGCTCATTGCACTTGCTCAAACAAAATGCAAATATTGTGGTGCTGTATATAATATGCAGTAATAGGGCTCCTGGCTGAATATATTTGTATGTTTGTTCGATAACACTTATAAGATTATACAATTATACATTAGCAATTATTTGAGAATATATGGCATGTTATACATTTTTGGAAAGGTATATTGATGTACTTTCATTTTGTGATGTTTAGGCCTAAAAAAATAAAAAAAATCTGTTTCTCAGGCCCTCCCGCATGGTCCTTTTGGCTGCCGCATGCTCTCTTTTTATAACCAATTTAAACTTAAAAAAAATTAAAATTAAATGATTTATGTCTGATATTTTACCCAAGTTAAAAAATTGATGAATTTGTCCCTTGAGTGCAAGAAGGCTTTGCAATGCTTCAGCATTGCAAAGCCTTCTTGCACTCAAGGGATGAAATACACCACCACCCATGCTATTTTGTAGATTATGAGGCCTAAAACATGAACCAAGAACATGAACTTTTGATGGCAAAGAAGTAATTACTGAAATAAAAAATAAAATAAAAAACCGCTCGCCCACATGCAATTTCACAAATAATGGCCTGAGAAACAGAAGATCTACTTTGTGTGGCGTTATATGATTTTATGATGTACCTGTAAATATAATGACAGTCAATTACAGTAAAGGTGTGTACATTTAATAAAAATTTACCTGAAGCTCACCTTGTTTATTATTCTTTTTTTAATGTGATCAAATTTTACAATAAAACCATGTATTGTTGTCTTTCTTGTGAAATGTCCCTCAAATGCCATGTTCTTGACCTCAAGGATACAGGTAAGTTCAAAGGTAAGTTCAGGTAATGCAACTGTGAATTTGTAACCATTAAATACCAACAAGTAACTAATTTACACAAACAGTGAGTTGAAATTTTGTGTCATATTTAACATCTAACATGAAGGAACAATAAACAAAAACTTGGAACTGCATTCACTTGTCCAGGTGTGCACAGGTATGTACAGGTGTGCTCGCAAATGTTTGAAATTAGTCGTCAAGATTTTTTGTGGCAAAATATGCACGTTCAAAGTCCTTGTATGTATGATAAAGCCAAAAACAGGGTTCTACACACAAGGCTTTCTTACACGTTACACTGATAAGATGATTCCCTCCCACACCTTTTTCTTTTCTCGCCTATTCTTTCAAGTGCACGACGTTCGGCAGGTTGACATATAGTACAGGCTCTGCTAAAAAAAATTTTCTTCCCCAGTGCTACAATTTTTTCAGGAAAATCTTTGCCTTGCAGTCTGAAAATAGGTTCCAATGTTGACCTTGGTCTGCCGACAGGATTTGCGGACATTCCAGGAACATCTTCAATATTTACTCTGAAGAGACCAGACATTGAACTAATTTTCTGCAAAACTGGTGTTGAAGCATAGGGACTTGGTCAATTGTTGTAAATTTGTAGATTAGATACGCATTCAAAATACCAAGAGATAGTACATGAAAGATAACCCTTTTCCACCACTTCAGTGTCCTGGCATTAAAAGTTGCATAGCTGACCATTTGATCTGACCGATCCACTCCACCCATGTACTTGTCATAATTCACAATTACCTCAGGTTTTTTTATTGGGTGCTGTGTCCTTGGATCAACTTTTCCCATTGGAATAAATTCAGCTGTGTCTACGGTTGTTAGGAGGTGCACAATTTTTCGGTCATGATATTTCAATAGAAGTAAATGTTTATTATGAGTAACATATGTTTCACCTTTCTGTTTTACAGGTTGATCTTTCACAATTTGGGCAACCCCTTTTCGATATGCTCGTAAAGTTCCGGTAGCTCCACACCCTAATTCCCACAAGTCCCAAAACAATCTAGGTGAACTGTAATAATTATCCATGAACAATATATAACCCTGGCCAAAATAATCCCTCATCATGTCCATAACAAGGTCATATGTAGCCCCATTTCCACTCGTATCTAATTGTAATTCAGTTTTACCTGTGTAAAGTTTAAATTTTGTGCAGTAACCATTTGTCGCGTCACATATCATGTAGGCTTTGATTCCATATTTATGTGGTTTGTCTGGATTATAAACACGAAAGTACAGGTTCCCCTGTATGGTATCATACATTCATCTAAAGAAAGTTGCCGGTTTGGAGTGTAAACAGTTCAAAATTTTTTTATCATATTTGTAAACAATGTACCAAGTTTGAAAAGTGGGTTGTAACCAGGACGTGCATGACATTTTGGAAAGAATGGAGTCGCATTTACTTCATTTGTTGTCCAGTATTCTGAAACATCAAGTTGAATAATAATACCCATCGCAACAATTAGTCTGATAAAAACTTTCATTTTCTGCCATGTTGTTTCTTTCCAAAGTAGAAAATGTGAGTTTGCTTTTATTGTTTTGGCATTTTTTTCCAAAAAGTTGGTGGCATGCCTATTAGTTTCAATTGCCATTGTTTTAAAGTCATTTTCTGTGACAAAAATGTTGAAATGAAAGTGTCAATGACACTGTAGCTCAACTTGTCAAGACATGTACATGTATAGTATGTGACACAGCAATGACAAACATCTAGGTAATGACCTGATAACAAAGGTACATGTAAAGTATTGTAACGGTCTGTACATAAATACTGACCATAGCCTGTAACAAATGTATAGGTAAAGTATTGTAAAGGTGGGTGACAGTCAGATGCAAAACTAGAAAAGAAATCTTTGAGTCCCCGAGCAATCTGAATGAACCCTAAAATATTTGTTCTCATAGCACAGTGATAACAAAGGCACCCCAAAATACACTCATTCCTGTCCCAAGGTGAAAACAAAGGTACCCAAGAAGTTTCATGAAGATCAGTTCATAAATACGAGCAGTATAGAAGTTGTGACAAAAAACTGATTAGACCTAATTTCGGTACAAAATGACCACTGGCAGCCATCTTGAATTTTGGACCGCACTCAGAAATACTCGTTCTCGTCCCAAGGTGATAACAAAGGTACCCAAGAAGTTTCGTGAACCCAAGAAGTTTCGTGAAGATCGGTTGATAAATACAGCCTCTAGCCCAAGCTGTATTGACATGTGCACTTACAGTGTATAAGTAGCACTAAATAAATCAAAATTCATCTAATTTGCATAATTTTGGCACGAGAAAAAAACCGTACTGTATGTGATGTATTCCATTTTACTAAACATTCATACAAAAATTTATTTAAATCAGAACTTTCATACAGAAGTTCTGTACAAAAGACTGACTGCACTAATTTTGGTACAAAATGGCTGTGGTGGCCATCTTGAATTTCGGACCACATCCAAAAACACTCGTTCTCATCCCACGGTGATAACAAAGGTACCCAAGAAGTTTCGCAAAGATCAGTTCAAAAATACGGCCTCTAGCCTGAGCCATATAGAAGTTGTGTACAAAAAACTGATTAGACCGAATTTCGGTACAAAATGGCTACTGGCAGCCATCTTGAATTTTGGACCGCACTCAGAAAGACTCGTTCTCGTCCCAAGGTGATAACAGAGGTACCCAAGAAGTTTTGTGAAGATCGGTTGATAAATACAGCCTCTAGCCCGAGCCGTATTGACATGTGTACTTACGGTGTGTAAGTAGCACTGGAAAAATCAAAGTTCATCTAATTCAAACAAAAAATTTTTCAAAGCGGCACTTTCATATGGAAGTTCTGTGCAAAAATCTGATTGCACCTAATTTTGAACAAAATGGCTGCCATCGGCCATCTTGAATTTCGGACCGCACCCAAAAACACTCGTTCTCGTCCCACGGTGATACCAAAGGTACCCAAGAAGTTTCGTAAAGATCGGTTTATAAATACGGCCTCTAGCCCGTGCCGTATTGACATTTGCACTTGCAGTGCTGAAATTAACACTAAATACATCAAAGTTAGTCTAATTTGCATAATTTACGTACGAGAAAAAAACCTGTGTTATATGTGATGTATCCCATGGTACTAAACATTCATACAAAAAATTATTCAAATCAGCGCATTCATATGGAAGTTCTGCGCAAAAATCTGATTTCACCTATGTCTGTACAAAATGGCCACCAGCTGCCAACTTGAATTTCGGATCGGACCCAAAAACACTTGTTCTCGTCCCACGGTCATAACAAAGGTACCAAAGAAGTTTCGTAAAGATCGGTTCATAAATACGACCTCTAGCCCAAGCCGTATTGAATTGTTGACGGACAGACGGACGACTGGCCATGGCATAAGCTCAAATTTGGCTTGGCCAAAGTTGAGCTAAAAATCACCTGGTTCTGGGTCATCGGGAAATTGTAAATTAGGTCGAACCTCCGGTGTACCTGTGAATTCAAGGTCAGGTTTATTTCGGTCACCGGTCTCCCAATTACGAATAAAATGAAAGTGTCAATGACACTGTAGCTCAACTTGTCAAGACATGTGCATGTATAGTATGTAACACAGCAATGACAAACATCTAGGTAATGACCTGATAACAAAGGCACATATAAAGTATTGTAACGGTCTGTACATAAATACTGGCCGTAGCCTGTAACAAATTTATAGGTAAAAGTATTGTAAAGGTGGGTGACAGTCAGATGCTAACTAGAAAAGAAATCTTTTGAGTCCCAGAGTGGGTCTGACTGAACCCCAAAATATTTGTTCTCATAGCACAGTGATAACAAAGGCACCCCAAAACACACTCATTCCTGTCCCAAGGTGAAAACAAAGGTACCCAAGAAGTTTCGTGAAGATCAGTTCATAAATATGAGCTGTATAGAAGTTGTGACAAAAAACTGATTGGACCTAATTTCGGTATAAAATGGCCACTGGCAGCCATCTTGAATTTCGGACCGCACTCAGAAACACTCGTTCTCGTCCCAAAGTGATAACAGAGGTACCCAAGAAGTTTCGTGAAGATCGGTTGGTAAATACAGCCTCTAGCCCGAGCCGTATTGACATGTGTACTTACTGTGTGTAAATAGCACTGAAAAAATCAAAGTTCATCTAATTTGCATAATTTCTGCACGAGAAAAAAAACCTGTATTATATGTGATGTATCCCATGGTACTAAACATTCATACAAAAAATTATTCAAATCAGAGATTTCATGTGGAAGTTCTGCGCAAAAATCTGATTGCCCCTAATTTTGAACAAAATGGCGGCCGGCCATCTTGAATTTCGGACCGGACCCGGACCGGTGATAACAAAGGTACCCAAGAAGTTTCGTAAAGATCGGTTCATAAATGCGGCCCCTAGCCCGAGCCGTATTGGCATTTGCACTGACAGTGCTGAAAGTAACACTAAATAAATCAAAGTTAGTCTAATTTGCATAATTTAAGCACGAGAAAAAAACCCGTATGATATGTGATGTATCTCATGGTACTAAACATTCATACAAAAAATTATTCAAATCAGAGCTTTCATATGGAAGTTCTGTACAAAAAACAGATTTCTGCATCGTCGGTACAAAATGGCAGCTGGCAGCCATCTTGAATTTCGGACCGCACCCAAAAACACTTGTTCTCGTCCCACAGTCATAACAAAGGTACCCAAGAAGTTTCGTAAAGATCAGTTCATAAATACGGCCTCTAGCCCAAGCCATATCCAATTGTTGGAGTACGAACAGATGGACTACGGGCCATGACAAAAGCTCAAATTTGAGACCTACCAGTATTTAAATCAAACCCTTCAAAATCACTGTCACTATCACTGTCGTTGAGTAATTCATTGAAAAATTTTTCCTGATTTGGTAAATACGAAGCCATTTTGAATTAATTAAAAGCATGTGCTATTCACTTTTGATTTAAACGAGACACTCATTTGAAAACCAATGAAATGTTAGCTTTTTAATTTGGAAACGAGAATTTAAATATCTCATAGCAACGTTCCATATCTGTACACTACGATTTTTCTGATTGGTCTATCGTAACATGTGGTGAAATTTGACAGGTAAACAAACCGGATTATTCCGTCTACCGCTATGCAGTGTACAGTGTTGGGCCCGGAATATCGCGTCTTCCGCATGACAAGGGTTAAATGCCTATATCGGATACATTGAGGACAAAAATGTCTTTAAATTAGGGGAATTCAGTGAATATTGGGAGTAATTCTTCAACAGATTACATAATTTTTTATTCAATTAACAGGAGTTTACTCTATAACCTATATAAAATTAACAGACCAAGTTTGTACTGAAGGTATTGTACATGTCGGGTGTTCATAAGTTATATTCAATTAACAGGGTTATTCAATTAAAATATATACAATTGACTCAGCGCTACAGTACTTTCATACTATGGCAGTGAATTTGTGAAAAATCACCAAGTAGATGGATTTGTGAAAAATCCTTGAAATAGTTGGATTGGTGAAATATCCATGAAGTAGTTTGATTTGTGAAAAATCCATGAATTTGTTACATTTGTGAAAAATCCTAGTAGTTGAATTTGTGAAAAATCCTTAAGGTACAGTACGTGGAGGGTGGATTACTACCAAAACACCCGTCACTGCCGGGGTGACTGCGAGTGTAGAGGATTAAAACCCGCGGTGGACTCACTCGTCCATGTTTACAATCACTGCGATCTCTAGTGACGGGGATTAGTGATAAAACTGACAAATAAACAATTAAATTCAAAGCTCGAGTGGTGTCACTGTGACAACGAGTGGCCGAGATTATCTTTAAAAAAATCTGATGAGAATAAAACGCCAATCCATTGTACATTGTATATTTGTACACTTTAAAATTCAAGTTGAAAATATTTTGTCGGTGTTAGGCCCCCGCCCCCTTATTTCGGCCGCAAGTTTTTGATTCGGCTCAGAAATTCAGTTCCGGATACCAGAGACGTTTAGACAGATTACAACAAAATACAAATTCGCCAAAGCATTGTTGGTCTGTATTTCTTATTTAAAAAATTCCAATGCGACATTAATGAAGAAACAATGCGCGCAGTCAGTTTGGTTTTGCCAATCGTCATGAACAAAAACTGTGCAGCTTGAATAAAAGTGTTGGGATCCGATTTAATTTCACGACTCCAGAGCATAAAAAAAAAACATGTGCTACCGAGGTGTGTACAAGGCCCATAATCTTATTCTATTTTACCGTCATTATCAGGGTTAAATCACAATAAAACAGCACTAGGGAAAACTGTTAGCATGAAACATGAATCACATAGCTGCATTTGATGAAACTGGAATTTACCTTTTCAGTGAAAAACTCTTGAAAGGTGAGAGTGACCTGTCGCAACTTCACTGAAATCTGGAGTTGAAACTTGAACACTTGTCACAGCATTCCCAGATATGTCGCGGTTCAATTCTCACAACAGATCAGCAGTTTACCAAAGTGTCATTGTTAATGTGTGAAACTAAAAACCTCAACCAAACCTTTTGTGGGTGTTTTTAGTTTCAAATCTTAATGATATGAGCATAAAGGACATTTGCCCCAAACTGGGAAGGGTGCATGTACTTTATCGGGATTTTTGCCAGGGCATCTTCTATCGGTTTCAAAAAAAAATCGTCCCATCCGTATCCCTTTAAAATCGCCCTATAACATCACCACGACCCTTCCCTGGCACTGACCCCACATAATTACAAATATAAATGAATAGCGCAGAGATAAAATGATTAAAACAGGTTTTGGTGGTGCCTATTGCCCTTTTTAGAGGACTTCCACCCAAGTCGTTGATTTCCTTGCTCAATTTTACCCGTAAAACTAAAGTTGTGTACCAGAGAAGAAACACAGTCCCACCTTTCGGGGTTCTGGGATACATGTGTAAATAAATAAATAAATTTTACTGTTTTTTTTTTTGGAGATGATTCGTTTTGATGCAACTGATCTGGTGTCTAATTTCATACTAATTAATGAATGAATGAAAATTAGAAACCCAACTCGCAATACAATGCATGCCAGGTGCAACTTGTGTTGACGACTATACAAACTGAAGTCCAATGTGTGAAGAGGAATTGAGAGGCAAATTGTTTTAGTGGCCATCAGCTTCATGGCTTTATTGGGGCTTCTCATAAATTCACAGCTTTGTGGCTTTATTTATGTCTTCACAAAATATCACAGCTTTATAAGCAGAAAAAACAAGTGCATTTATTGGCTAACGTGGAGCAATGTTTTGGTAAGACATCTCTTTAAATACATGCGGTTTAACAGTTTTGCTGTACATTTTTCAACATGCTTTGAGAAAACTTACGAGTAGACCCAGTCATTACTTGGTTAGGTATTTTGAAGACGACACTCTGCAAGTTCGGGCAAGCCGGCATTTTTTGTCAGATGCCCACGCCATTGAGAAAGGTGGAAAGTATAGAGTTCAATGGGGAGGAGTGCAGTCTGTTGGTGAAGCAGAGGCAGAATTATCTGGGTCCCATTCCCACCTCTCCCACCCCAAGCAGTCCTGACGGGGATATGGGTATTGAGAAGGAATAGTAACTTACATGCAACATTTGTTTCAACAGGTTTTAGAATGTGGAACCTCTGCCGACATGAGCAAGATGCGACAGGAGGAGTTGAACAGACGAAGAAATGCCAAACAGACTAAAACCCCAAAGTGATTATTTTAAACGTGTACATGCACCATTATACGCTTGATTAGATAATAAATAATAAATGTGAATAAAAGATAATAGACAATACGTGGAAGCCGAATTACGACTAAATCACTGGTGTAGATATCCCACCCGGGGATTATTCTGAGAACAAGGCACAATAAGGGGTCCTCCTAAATACCAGAGCTGCACAGACTCCCCCCCCCCCCCCCCCCCCCCCCGAACCGCACAGTGGAGCCACTTAATTGGATATCTCTTAATTGTATATCCCTGTTAATTGAATATAATTGCCCAACACAAAACCATTTACCATACCTCTAGTACCAATTTGACCTGTTAATTGAATATAGGTTACAGAGCAACCTCCTGTTAATTGAATAAAAAATCTTGCAACCTGTCGAGAAATCACTCTGACTCTCCACAGTTTTCCTTTGTTTATAGACCTATTTGGCCTCAGTGCATCTAATACATGTATTTAATCTATTATTTAATCTAATATAACTTGTTTGACAGAGCTCACAGAGCTCTGTCAAACAAGATATAATAGAAATGTCCAGATTATCTCTAGAATATAGGAAAGTGACACATTCTCTGTTTATTGAATACTCCTGTTAATTGAATAATTTTCATTGGCAAAGTTGCTAATAAATTAACAGGGTTCCACTGTACATGTGAATCTTTGCACCAAATTTAGTTATTGCTTGGGTGGAATCTCCTCTCTGCGAATATGGTAATATTGTGATGGTGTATTTCACAGCCAACAATTATCTCTTATATGTATTTCTAATAATGCAGTGAAAGCACTAGCAAACTTTCATCCCACGAACCAGATTGCCCAGGGGTTGAAAATTTGCTAGTGCTTTTCTGAACCGACGTATATGTATTGAATCTTATGAACAAGGAATTCTAATTGTTTTGATTTCTGCAGAGTTCAGATTCTCCACTGCCTTCTGAATTACTATCATCAGATTCATCACCACCATTGTCACCGGAATCAGTAATCCAACCAAACCCACCACAAAAGAGGACCACTGTTCCACCTCAATCACCACAACCTAAACGCAGAAAAACCACACAAAGGAAAAAAAGAGAGCAAGGTGATTATTTATTAAATAATTCAGTTAACCCTTGCTCCATTCTTCCTCATCTCTCCCATTAGCATATTAACCCTCTCCTTTGAGTCTCCCACTAACCACATGTCCTTCATTCTCCCACCTCACTTCCCCATTACACTCCCTGTGAATCTTATTCTTTCAGACTGGTAAACATGTCTTTTTTGAGATCTTTTAGTAATGATTGTGTCTGGACACTTTGCAGCTTGTCATTGAAATAAAGAATACTTTTGTCGCTGAACGATTCCGGAAATAACTTGTTTGGGATATCTCCAGTTGCTCTGCCAGCCAATTCGTGCACAACTGGCACTACTTTATAAATGTGGTCAATATATTTGTTACACATCTCTTCTGTCAAGTCATTTTCCCAAAAGTCGTTTATGTAATTCACAAGTTCCTCTTTAGTTTTCGGTTGTCTCTTTGAAACATGCACTTTGACAGCATTCCATACCATTTCTATTGGGTTCAAGTCAGGACTTTCTGAAAGAGAGATACATATACTAAAATACTTAGCATAAATATGAGCTGACAATATTGACCTCCATGGACAGTACAGTCGCCATGGACACTTCTCGCGAGTGGGTAATATTTTGTGAGAATTACACTAATTATAGGAATAATTATCAAAAGTTTCATCAATGAAACAAAATGAGTACAACCGTTGCTTCATTAATTAAAAAATGTGTTCCAAATGGTTTTTATTACTTGGTGAACACCACTATTATTACCAGTCCACTGCGACTGTACGGAGGAATGCAATCAACTTTGACCCAAATCGGTTATTTCCCCCAACAATTAATTTCGACCAACTTCGGTAAATTCACCCCACTATTTTCCCTGACTTTTCCGAAACAGATTAACAATTTGATAAATGGGTGAGGATACTGTAGGGTATTGTAGGCAGAGGCGATATTCTGTCGCCTAGATAGGGTCATTGATAAACGTATTTTTAAAAGAACACCATGGAGAGGGTGTATTGGCAGAACTGTTGTGATAGAGTAATAAAACAATTTTTCAATCACGTAAAATCAGAAATACGTTCAGCAATTTTTTCACTTTATTAAAAATGTCAACAGTCAACTTTGTCGCAACACTCTGAACACCTTCAAACCTGTATGTGGCAACCACTTTTGTTATACCGCCCCCTTTTGTTATACCTCACCAGTTTTGTAACAGCGATCGCCCATTTTTGTTATACCTCACCAGTTTTGTAATAGAACGCCAGCTTTTGTTATAGTTCGAGGTCACCATTTTTGTTATAGAAATCGCCCATTTTTGTTATAAAAAAAAACAGCTAACCACTTTTGTTATATAAATCGCCAGCTTTTGTAATACTTGAAATTAGAACTCGGGATTAGTGCAGAATCATGGCAGATTGCGGGGTCGGGGGAATAATAGCGTGTGTTTTCTAAATCAGATGGTCGAGCCAAGAAACAAAAAAACACATCCCTGTAAGTATATGGGGCATTCGGGCATTGCACCTGAAGTGACTTCACTTCACAGACATTGGGGGCAGGTTTGTTGTTTTGACGAATGGATTAGAATGGAATGAGAATTTCCGATTCAACATTTTTTAAGTGGAGTCTTGATGCAGGGTTCATACAGGGTCTTGACAATTTCTTGAATTTCACTTTTGTATTAAAAAATCATTGACTCTGATTTTTAGCCGTGAAAAGCTCTTGAAAATTGGCCAACAGCCTTTCATAGCTCTTGAATTTCCCAAACATATGAGCGGACTAAGTAATTCATACAATTTATATTCCTGTTCACAAGAAATGGGCAAAAAATAAATCCACCCTTGACACAGTGTCTTGAAGCTCTCGAGTACTGCTTTCCAGAAAATTGTCAAGTGTTGAGTTTTTAGGATTAATGCTCACTTCTGCTTCTTCTACAAATTATCTCCACTTTGTACCACAAGTATCACTCTTTTTCTTAAGGTACGAACATGCATAAATTGCTACGTTCGTCGAAATATTAGGTGTAGAAGAGTCCTTGAAAAAAATTACAAGAGTCCTGGAAAGTCCTTGAATAGACCTTGAATTTGAGGTGGCCTTACCTGTTTGAACCATTTGATGGTCAGTGCCGCTTTTGACACTTTGAAGCACATAGACCTATATACGTTCTTATCTTCATCGCACACACTGTGCCTCTTGTGTGTTGATTGTCAATCCAACCGATTTCAGAGTGCGTTAATGTATGTTGTTTAAGAACGTGTTTGCAAATCGCCGTGAGCAGTATATGGTGTGATTTTAACCCCTATTTGACGGACCCAATTGTGCCGTCATAGTGTTTTTTAAAAATAGCAATAATGTGACGTCATACAGAATCCCGCGGGCGCGGTCAACTTGAGATGTCATCACCATGGTGATACGTGGGTTACTGCGCATGTGCAGCGCGAGTTGTTAGGGTGATACGTGTTTCCATCGTCCATGTTGTTTATAGAAGGCCGTCATCTTGGTTTCTATGGTGGCACGTTGTTGCTAAGCAACCCAAAGGCTAGTACTATAGTAGAGTGTGTTCTTGGGGCGTGTTCGATCCAACGGGAGTATGTCTAATTACCCAAGTGGACCCGACACTGAGTGGAAATCGCTCAAGTTCTTCGTTTTAGTGCCCATTCTATATATTCTAAGTACATCCGACCCATATATCTGAGTGGCACGTAGTGCCATGGTCCCGTCTCTTTGTTCTGGAGTTTACTCCGATAGTGCAGAAGAGACTATGCAATAGAAACGAGGCTGTATTGTGTTACTATTTGTATCTTTCACTACCAGAACTTATTCCGTCTTCTCTGCTCTATCTTTCGAATTGACCAATCAAAATGCTGCAGTTTCTTTAGCCCCCTCCTATTTCTTTCGAATTGACTAATCAGATTGCTTAATTCAATTCTGCCCGATCCACCCACGGTCAGCCCTTACAGAGTTATCTCCTTTGACTGCACCCACGACTCTAACCGGCACATAGAAGTGCGTCTATGTGACTATGAGAAATCCGTTTTCACATACGTCACATATCAGCACATAAATGTGCTCCTTTGTGAATTGTGACACATGTGAAATACGCCTTCACATACGTCACATGGACTTATTTAAGAAATTGTGGACACTGTGGATGACCACTATCTGCCGATGATTGTGGATCACGGCAGACCATTATTCGTGGATCACCATTGAAAAACAGAGGACGTATTTTTATTTGAATTGAGTGCTCTTCGTATTTAGCAATAGAAGAGGGCGCGCACACTGTCTTTTGAAAGTTGTATTTATTATTTTTTTATCAAAGCTTTACTATCGGTATATCACTTCACATAACGTCATTGACTGAGGGATAAACTAACTGGAATTGCTGGCGGTAACCCAAGGTAAGTAGTATATAAAGCGTAGGAAGGCTCCCATTTGCCGGACCTAGGAAGTGACGTCACGTTACACCCACAATGCATCATGCTGTTACGTTACTTCTCCTTCCCATTTTCCTCCTGCAAAAGAGGCCTAAAATGTGAGTTATACTCTTTCGGCTTTTTCAAACACGCTATTCCATTTTGAGACAGTGAAGTCTCTGCTTTACATGGCGGAATGTCTTGTGATTATAACACCATCTTTTCTTGTTATAAGGTTTTTTTCTCGTTATAACCACTTTCTATCTCAAGATAATAAGATGTTTGCTCATTATAAAAGGATGCTTTCTCCTTATGCCAAGATACGATTTCTACTATCTCGAGTTAATATCTCATTATAACGATGTACTATCTTGAAATGAGGAAAAATGGTTAAAAACCATATTGACCATATTGACCCTGAATAGGACAGAAAAGCCAGTTTTGTTTTCTGCTATAGTTTAAAAAAACAAAAATTAACTTATCGTAAACATCTAATTTAAAAAAAATTCGAAAGTCAATGATCCCCATTGTATAAAAAATTGAGATGATTCAAAGTGAAAAACAAAAATTACAATGCCCTCATTACCTTCGAAATTTGGACGCACCAATATGTGAAACGGGGTTCGTGGATTAAATGGATTGATAAAGAGATCTAGTAAATGAAAGATGATTTGTGAGGAAACACCCATGTTGCAATAAACTTTAACACTTTTCAATATGTTTCAAAAATGCAATTACTGACTGACCTAAAAATCCCAGAACATACAATCTGTGAATTTATTCATATATCTTGCAATATTTTGAAGGACATGCGAATGATCTCATATCGCAGAACATAAAGGGTGTCATGTGAGTTGTCATGATACCTTACATCAAGGATTGTTTTGCGACTCAATAATCAAGGTAATGTGTGGTGTATAGTCAAACAGAGAAGGTATTTCAGGGTCGGGGGGGGGGGGGGGGGCATGTGTTTTTGTCGACTAATTTGGTTATGAAGGTAGCCTTAGACCTGGATTACTTGTCAGATTTTTGTCACGTGGAATTCATTAATTTGCAATTATTTGAATTCGACACAGACAAAAATCTGACGTATAATCCAAGCCTTTGGGTTGCAGTTTTACACACAGCTAGACTTGGACAATTGTTTTCAGAAAATTAGTTGAGAAGGTCTTTTAGCGTTCGACTCGTACGTCAAACTTTGGAAGACTAATAAACGTTAAACGCGAACGTTCGTGCAATTCAGAAAGAACAATATCTATCCTTCTACTCTAACGTGACAGGCCCTTGTAACAAAAATAGGCCACTCAAGCACGTGTATCTCTGTTGCCCTGCGCTATGAATACTCCAAAACACTACGTGTCACCGCGATGATTCCTTCACGAGATAGCTATCTAGTACTAGCTAGTACTAACTGATTTCACCCCAGCAATGCACTGCGGAGCAATGGGACACATAAGAATAACACACCTTTGGACCTGAGACGACGGGGGAGGGGGGGGGGGGGACGGGGTGAGGAAGGACAGGGTGAGGGGTGGCGAGGTAAAGGCAGTTCTTGTAAAAATTCGCCCACTTTAGCACTTTAGTGACGTAATTTGTATAAACCGTTATATCTAATTCACGATAACAGTGATATAGCTTGGTCATATCAACCCTCGTTTAGGGGACCCCGGAAAAGACTTTGAGTCATTTTTGGGCCCATTTGGGTCATTCTGTGTATTTCCATTGGGTCGAATGCTCTTTTGCTTCTTACTGAAAGCCTAAATATGTATATATATATATATATAGGGGCTGGGGTACTCAGAATACGTGGAATGTTGACTTAAAAGACAATTTGAGCGATTTCCTGTCAATGTCAGGTTTATTTGGGTAATTAGAAATACTCCTGTTGGTTTGAACACACCCGTAGAACACGATCCTATTGTAGTATTATGATTTGGGTTACTTAGCAATAATGTGTCACCATAATAATCAAGATGGTGGCCTCCTATAAACAAAATGGACGACGGCAACATGCGTCACCCTAACAGCACGCGCTGCGCAGGAACATCACGTATTACCATGATGATGACGTCACAAGATGACCGCTTACGTACGCTACCACAACAACCATGACAATCACTTGACACCCATAATGCACCACTGGATGACGTCAATTCCGGAGTCCCCCAAATGAGGGTTGATGTGACCGAGCTATACTACTGATGACAGTCAACTGATAAATTGTAAAAACTGCCTTATTATAATCTGTATATACAGATTAGTTATCTGTAGTAGCAGATTGGTGAAAGAAAATGACCTGATCCTTCTATGCTGCCGCAGGATGTCAAACACTTGGTTAATTTTCCCCCTGTTTCAAGCCCTCATAACATTTGTGGCCTTTCTCTTGACAACAGAATTTCGCACATGTCAAGAACCGTGGAAGTTGATGGATTCTTATTGTATTATCTATTCAGTGCATTATAAACGTGTATAGAACACACGCGACTTTAACAGCAGCTTCTCTTTGATTATTTATCCATTTATTTATTGGTGTTAGCCTAGGCGCCACATATTTATGCACAAGAGCTAATAGTAACACAACATGGAGATAAAGTCAAACTTAATCAATCGTTTAAATCCCAGTCTTTTTAAAGAAGTCCCATCTGAGTATTTGGGGAGTGGGTACAATTTTACCAGCAACGCAGAACTTGTTTTGCTTACTTTAGTAAAAAAGGACTGCTTCACTTCCTGGGTCCCCCACAGGAATGTTTTTGATTGTTACATGTGTTATGTTTGGATTACAGAATTGGTCGATCGTTTTAGGACAGATGAGTTGGTTAGATTCTTTCTCAAGATTTGGCGTGTTTTGGAGAGTAGAGGCCTTCCAGAAGCATAGAACAGTCGACCAGTACAAGAAGGCAATAACAGTTCAGATTGATACTTGGCCATGCTTAAATAGATTGGCGTGGCGAAGACTACCACCTCTGTTTAATATCAATAAAAGAACACATGATCAAGACTATAGTCCCACGCGTTACCGCTGAGAACGTACGGTGAAAAGCTTAAAGAGTCAATACAACACTACCATACATAACATTTACAAACAAATATGTAGTCTCCACCATGCAATGCAGTATAACACCCCCCCCCCCCTCCACCCGAGCCCCATCCCCTGCCGTCATACACCCACAACACAGACAATAAACTGAACGATGCACTTTAACTGGATTCGATCTACCACGACATAATTAAGAACCGGAAGTAGGCGATATCAGCATTAATTAGCTGATTACTGTAAAAGCATTCATTTCTCAGGGAAAAAAATATCTTGCAAACCTAAATACACATTAGTTTACAATACACTCTGAAGACAGGCAGGTGTACACAGTTCTCCACCAAGGTTGCTATATTGCATTTTTTTCAGAATTTCTAATGTAAAGCGGAACGTCGGTGTAGTCATAAAGCACCAATCCATCATAATTGAATCTGATCGATCAGACATCCGGTTTTCAAAATATTGCAAGGAAGATTGACAAAAATAAGATTGCTGCTATAGTGACTATAAAAATGAGTATTTCAGAATGCTCATCATCGAAAGAAACCTCCCTTTACTCACCACCAAAGAAAACGAGAGCCGTCGGGCCTTTGGGTTTTATGTTGCTTCCTGACGGACGGACGGACGGACGGACGGAAAAAAACATTTTATATGTCCATAACCTTATTTTAGCCAGAACTCCACCACCTCCACCCTAGAACTTATATTTAACCCTAACCCCACCCCATCCACTCAAAAACCACACCCTAACCCTACCCTGACCCCTAAAACCCCACCCCACCCCTGTCCCTAACCCCCACTCCCCTGGGACCTAACCCTCCCCAATCTTAAGATCTACTCTGGGACTACCCCTAGCCCTAACCCAACATCACGCCTGACACTAACCCTACCCTAGCCAGACCAAAGGGATTAGGGGCTACTAAAACTAAAACCCCACCCCTGACCCCAACCCCCACCTCCCTGGGCCCCAACCCCCTGCAACCTTAAGACCTGCCCTGGGGCTATCCCTAACCCTAACCCCACCCCTCTCCTAACCCTAATACTACCCTAATTTGGAGGTACCCCCTAAAATAATAGCTCCTAAACAGGTTTAGTTGGCCCGGACGGACGGATGTACTTGTGAGGTAATTTCAGTGTTAGGCAGGGTAAAATTCCGCACCTGCGACCGTTTTTGTACCTCAAAAGTGGGTGTTTTGAGAGGCCGCTACTCAGAAGAGAGGACTGGACCTGTGGTTAAATCACCGGTTTGCACAAGTAACGTCTGTACGCACAACTTGTTCACACACGTACATCTGAAGTAGCCTGAATGGACAGACAGATGGACTGACAGACAGACAAGCGGGTGGGAGGGCGGGTGGGAGGGAGGGTGGGAGGGCGGGAGGGCTTTGGGTGGGCTTCCGGGTGATTATCGGGCAGGCAAGCAAGGAGGCAGGCAGGTAGGCAGGTAGGCGGGCAAGCGGGCAGGCCGACCGGTCATCAGGCAGACAGCAGGCAATCAGGCAAGCATGCAGGCCATCGAATAAAAACGAATTTGTGTTTCCCTTTTCCTTACATGTACGTTTCAAATACACCCCAACTCCAACCAAAATCACTTTCATCAAACACGCGTCAGAATAGGGGCAAATGCAAGTTTTAATTTCATGTATTACAAAAGCTGGCGATTTATATAACAAAAGTGGCCAGCTGTTTTTTATAACAAAAACGGGCGATTTCTATAACAAAAATGGTGACCTCAAACTATAACAAAAGCTGGCGTTCTATAACAAAACTGGTGAGGTATAACAAAAATGGGCGATCGCTATTACAAAACTGGTGAGGTATGACAAAAGTGGGCTGTATAACAAAAGTGGTTGCAACACCTGTACCTGAACCACCCTCATGTGCAGTTTGGCTAAGAAATTAGAATAAGTAGTAAGGGAAGGCCATATGGGGAAGTGACACTGAAAACTCCCATAGGGTTTTGAATATTTGGAAAATTCACGTCCAGAAGGAATATGGGCAACTGATTTAACCAGGCCTGGCATTCAGAAAAATGCAGGAGGACACAAAATCACTCTCCTCAATCAGCTTAGGAGAGCAATTAGCTTTACACAACATTTTAAGTATCCAGTTGAACAAACTCATTGAAACTGAAACCAACAGACTACATCAGTGATTATATTAACTTTACTAAGGTAAAGCAAAATCTCTTAGACATCTAGATGTCTCACTCAACAACCGAACACACACTTGACAAAATCTGTGTGTGTACCCAGACCTGTTGTCCAAGAAAGTCATACGCATACCACTACCACCTTCAACCCCCCCAAGGGGGTTGAAGGTGGTAATGGTAGGCGTATGACTTTCTTGGACAACAGGTCTGCTTGAATCTACAGTCACATCCTGGTGCAAGTGCTTGAAGTGACAGGATAGTAGTAATGGTAGTATATTATAGTGTCAATATTCCTTGAATAATTACCCCTCAAACTGTGATGTCAGTTGTTGAACTTGAAACTGACAGAAAAAAAAATATTGTTGTGACCCATTTTGCTTCAAATGATTGCAACTGTGTTTGGGTATGGTTGCAGCCATTACCTTTTACCACTAAACCACTTTCAAAATGAAATTACGTGATGTTATGTGACTTCGAAGTTAAATTACATTTTTGCTTTACAACAAAAATTTAATGTTAGCATAATACATGTAATCTCAATCATCCCAGACCAAAATATTTAGGAGGGCAATTTTTCGCTCTCCTTAATTCTTTCAGGAGGGCAGTAAGGAGAGCTAAAAAACTGCTCTCCTGAAATTGCCAAGCCTGTTTAACACTGAAAATTCCCATCGATATTTTTATTCCACAGTGCCATCGGCCTCTAGAAGAAATATGGGCAACTGATTTAACACTGATAATTCCAATAGATATTTTCACGCCAGAGTGTCATCAGCCGATGGCACTAAGTAGTAAAAATGTCTACGGGGATTTTCAAAAATTCAAAATCCTATTGGAGTTTTCAGTGTTAAGTCACTTCTCCATACGGCCTTCCCTTACATATGTACATGAAGAATATGATTTTACAGATTATGTATATGTATTTACCTGCAGGCCATTTCCACCAGTTGATCTGTCGTCTTTCCATAAATTTCTTTGCGTAGTTGGATGTATGTTTTGGATCATTATCCTGCACAAATCTATGGTTCTCTTGAAACTTTTCGGATACATACAGACAAAGAACTGCTTTTAGTGTGGCTTTTGTGTAAAATTTGTGGTCCATGATGCCATCAAATAATAGTAGTGGTGTCTTTCCTTTTCTGCTTATCCCACCCCACATATGCAGCTTAAGTAAACATTGGGGTCAAAGAATCAATTTTTCGTTAACAATTGATTTTATTGTCATGCAGTTGAATTGTACTTTCATCACTAAAAATGCAATTTTCGAATTTTTCATTTCTTTCAATTAGTTTGTTGCTGAAAGTGATTCGTCGTTCCTTATTTTTGTCACTAACTAATTGGCAATATCTTGGTTTGGATGATGTCCAGCCAGCACAACGAATAGCTTTTATTGCCGTTTTTTTATACCGTCACTCCCTTTTCCAATAACACCTTCATGATATCCCTGGATGACAAAGTGGAGTTTTCAGTCAGTAAACTATTAATATACTCTATGTGATTTTGATCAATGTTCTCAAACACGTGTCTCTTTTTTTCCACTCTCAAAATATCATTAAACAGGCCCTTTCTATATTGATCAACTATATATCTCACATTATGAACAGTTATTTCCTTATTCTCCATAGTTCTAAAAAAGGCAGTTGGTTTCCATCCATTTCTGTGTTTCTCTATTATTTCAAGTTTTTCTTCATGTGACAATTTTGAAGGAGGCATGATACTTCTGAATACTACTGGTAGAGTGTGCCTCAATTTTTAATGAACATGTAGTAGTAATCTGCTAGTCGGAAAACGTTCATTGGTCCGCTCGCAAGGGCAATAAAATAATTAAGTCACACCGATGTGGAAAATAAAATTTTTCACATGTTTGTATTGAACACGAATGTGTTGTATGGAATGTTTCTACAATTAGCGACACTAAAATAATAATAAAGACTTGGAAGTTTGTGTGTGTGTTGGGGGGGGGGGGGGGGGGGGGGGAAAGGGGGGCGGGGGGTAGTACTTCACACGGCCAATATGTATAGTATTTCACTGATCAGTCAGAATTATGTGGGTTTCTTTTTTTTCAGCTAAAAAGTGGAAAACAGGCTGCCAAAGTTGTGAAATTGGTTGGTGGACAGGAAAGCAGATTTGATGAGTCAGATACAACAGACGAGGATTCTTCCCCTATTGCTATTCCTTTATTCAGTGTTTCTTCTGCTGCTCCTTCTTCTACTGCTTCTACTGCTCCTACTGCTGCTCCTTCTTCTACTGCTGCTTCTTCTACTGCTGCTTCTTTTACTGCTGCTCCTTCTTCTACTGCTGCTGCTTCTTCTACTGCTGCTCCTTCTTCTACTGCTGCTCCTTTTTTAGCGGGGGAGGAATTCGCTAGAATTGTGCACTTGGTGATACCTTCCTGAAATTTGGCATGATGTAAGGGTAGGCATCAGAGATTTCAAAATCGATCGGCTACAAGTTGGCACCATCCTCTAGCCACCACTAGCAGCGAAATCCAAAATGGCCGCCAAGCGGATCGAAAAAAAGCTATTTTCGCCGATCGCACAACTGAAGCTCCAAACCTAACACCATACATGTGCTGTAATTGATGTGAATGATGGAGTGAAGCCCTTGGAACAAGTTGGGGGGAAGATTAATGGATAATGGGATCAGAATTTCCGTCGATGTGTGCGTCTGTGTGTCTGACTGTCAGTATGATCGTCCGTCCGTAGATAAATTAGTGTTGAATGTTTCTCGGGAATGCAATGGTCAAATGAACATGGTATGAGAGATTCCTGTCAACACATGAACAAGGGTACTCGATAGTATGCAGCAGTGGGGATACTTGGACATTTGATAATCCAATTAAAGTGACAGTCTATTCTCAACTTCCGGCATTTTCGATAGATTTATTTTCTAAGAAAATAAAACTATCAAATTTCTAGAGGAGTTCTGGTTCAATCTCAACACCATAGCGACACGTCTGCCAGCAAGGGCAGTGCTGGAATGAACTCGGGATGCATTAGTTCCCGTTGTTAATTATACAATGTTATCTTGCCAGTATAGAACATTGGCAAAATGGGACTAGAAGGGGTGAGTGTATGTTTGCAGTCATTCGAGGTACAGGAATATTTTTTGACTACAAGTAGTATTCTTCATTTTCGGCCAGTTAAGATGTGGTGTGTTCCAAGTCAGGATTAATGTTGCCGACACTTAATGCCCATCCCTCATGGTATGCTACTTTACCAGGGATATAGAGATATAGCCACCACTGGGAGCCAAAACATGACCTTTGATGTCGATGAGTGGTCGAAATGTTTTAGCGAATAACTTATCGAAATATGATCCGGTATGGCAATTTGATACCTTACGTTAGATTTATTAGATCAACTCAGGTATGGATTCATTGAGACATGAGTGCGCTACAAGATGAAGGATTTCCAAGTTGATTTGCTATGGAGTAGGAACTGACTAGTCACATGTGGCCTATGGCCAGAGAAAGACAAGGATACCATAGATGAACACACGGGTGAACGAAGGTATCAACTGTTGTACAGAGGCAAAATAGTTGGGGATATTGTATCATGCTATGCATGAATTAACACCGTCTTGTGCAGTAAATAACAGACTATTTTCCGAAATCTAAAACTGTATTCCTATACCCCGGACAATGTAGCAAGCCACATGGGATGAACATTTGTTAGCAAAATCAACTCAACTAGAAACATGACATGTGTTAACTGGCCGAAAATGGAAAAAAAAATACCAGAATAGGAGATGACTGGTCCTAACATGACAGTATACTACTCAATATTGTTACAACAGCCACCTTCACACTTACACAAAGGTGTGCACCTTAATCCAGCTTTCAAGCATTTGCAATTGCCCTTGCAGGCCTTGGCACAACTACAGTGGAGCATCAGTGCACATGCAGCACTTGCGTCTCCTAGGTGAGTCCAAAATGGGACCAGAATATTGAGACGTGGATTCCACTCCCATCCGTACTGTGATGGGTCTGGCACACATAAGTGTTTCTGCAGAGCACGATGCCAAATGAAAGATGACACAAGAATTACCCTTTTTACATGTTGATACAGAGCTGCTTTGGTGGGCGGGATGTTTTCCATAGACTTAAGGCCATGTGTGAACATATGCCGTCTCGCATCATTGACACGTGTACTGACACAACTGTTACTGTACATCTGTATGGTGAGTTTTTCGATATGCTGCATATGAGGGGAATCCTCTGAAAAGACTTGCGGATTCTCAGTCAATTCTATCATCATTTCAGTTGATGCGGGAAAATTCATCCATGCATTCCATCCTGTCTTCTTCCCAATGCCGAGCATGCTGGATGTTACATCACAACCTGTGAAGGCGTGGAAGAAAGTCAGGGCCTTACAGTAATCAGGTCCAAGTTGTGAAGCTATCTCATGAATTGGCATATCTTTATATGCCTTTCCAATTCCAAACCCAATCCACAGCTCACTGAGTCCAAGGTCACGGAATGTTGCGAAATGGTGCAAAGACAGAATGACGACATCAGAATCAACCGTGCGAAGAAAAGCTATTTTGTGACCTTGTGAGACTGCATGGTTGAGATGAAGCATCATGCACGTGTCTGCTTCCTCGTGGTTCGATGGAGATATGTCACATAAGCTAACATCCTTATTGCATAGTACATATTCTCCTGATGTCGTTAACAACTGGTACTCGGATGTTGATGTTAATTTCAGCAGTTCAGCAGACAGGAACTTGAAAAATTCGTCTTTATTCTCACTAACTTTCAAGAATGCCTGCCAATTCTTCCCTTTAGGTAAAGGGACGTTCTCGGACACCCGTATCAACCTAACTGCTGTCTCACCGAGGCGTTTTGCTCGCGTCTGATTCTTCAAACTGCCTTCGGGGTAACAGTCATAGATCGCATCAACCCTTGTGGTGTTCGTGTTAATCAGAGATTCGATGTATGGCAATAATTGCAATCGAGCATATTCTCCAAACAGATCCGCTTTCTGTGGTTTGATTACATGGACTACAGCAGGCATATCCAAGATGACAACTGAAGCTTGTCTAGCTGCTGAATTCTTCCCTTGTGCAGGAATAGCTGGTAAACAATTGAGAATTTGAGATTTTGTCCCACTCCGTAGCTTACCTCTATCGGATAATGCTGGCGGATCACGTGCATTCTCGTGCATGAAAAACTCATCCATGTTTGAATCAGGCCGGGCTTGCAGTGAAACGAACATCTGGGTAACTATTGCGGCAGTTGCTTTACTTGACATGAGTTTGTCTCGGCCTTTGTCCAGGTTGGCTGGGGGTGGGTTAAGGAAGGTATATATATTTGCCTTGGGAATAACATCATTCAGGGGTACGGTGCATTCCACAAGCCTTTCCTTCAAGAAAGTGGAATATAAATGCTTGCCCCTTTCGGGTAATGACCGTAAACTCTTACTAACTTCGGGGTCCATATATTCACCAGTATCTAATGTCACCAGCTGACCACTAGTTTCATCATAAGGGTTGATAATGAGTCCCTGATTCACCAGATCGAGGAGAGATTTCAATTGATTCAGAAATTTTTTCTGCTCTGATACCGAACTTTCCGGGTGTTCCGTGTTATCTGATGATGTTGTGTGGAAACTTGCATATTCATACTCATCTATAACACGCAGAACTTCTGACCTTGAAAGCTCAATAACGACTTTCTCTTCAGCCTGGCCATAGAGACCTTTTGGACCACTGTCTTCTTTGAGTAGTTGGATACTATGTTCTTGGCTCTGATCTAAACCCATCATACTGGAATTCCTCTCACTACGCTGGACCACAAAATGGCCTTCCATGAATTTGTTGTGGATTGAAGGATGCCGCCTGGGTAGCTGAGACATGTCTCTCAGAAATACGGGGACCCACCGACAATAATTTGTATGTCCTAGGGCAAAAAAGTAACTGCACAACTCATCGATAGAACACAGTGTACCAGGCCAGTTACCGATTCGTTGGTTCCGAACGAATTGACAGCTTGTCAAGAGAAAGTTCCGAACGATTTCACCCCAATAGCGCGCAGTTGGAGATTGTGAAAGAATCCTCTGTTCCCACATTTCAAATGACTCATGGGGCCCAGTCTGCTGACAGTAAATCTCATAAGCATTCTTTCTGAGGATCTCAAGCCAAGCTAGAGTGAGAAGATATGCCTGTCGCGTCCTCTTGACATGTTTCCCACCAAGTAGGGATGATGCTACACCGGGTGTGAATATCTTTGCGAGGTGAAACATTCGCTCCCAACCAGAACCACCCATAAGCTTACCACCAGCTTCTTGGGTGCACATTTCAAGATGCAGGAATCCAATCATACACACCATTCGATCCTCACCTATCTCCTCTGGGAACAGCCATTGACATTTTTTCTGCCTGGCATACAACGGACAGTCACCTTCAATGACAGGTATCTGGCCGGGGTTTACGAAAGCAGTAGCTTCCCTGACCACATACATAGCATGCTTCTGCATACTGAGTGAGTCCGCTTTCTGCTCACTGAAAACAGGGAATACCCCAATAACTGCACGAGGTTTGACATTGTCTTGATCTTCATGTTTTGAAAAGAAGCCTGAAAAGGTCACAGGGACTTCATCAAGCTGCCAGCTGCCATCAACCTTCCCTTTATTGCTGATCTGTGACACATGAGACAACCAGTCATTCTCTCCCACGTTCAAATCTGCATATTCATTGGGCCGTACATTACATTCATCTGGAGATTCAAGCCTGATGTCCCCACCAAAGTCTTCAACGAAAGGAACAAATGCATAGTCGTCTGGGAGTTCAATTTGTGTGTCTTCTGGAACATCTAAACTCAGTGGTGGGGGATCAGTACCCACATTGTCCCTGCTCAGTTGACCAATGAGTGTGATGGACGTACCATGCATATCAGATCTACCAGATACATCAATGTTATCAGTGGTTCCTATCGAGAAAACATTACGTTTGCAGTTAGCTGGGACTACAACACCTTCGTTCTTGAACCGCAGTGAAACAGCTCTCGCGAAACTCCTGCGAACATCCATTACGCGATCATAAGAGACAGAGAGTCCCATTTGATGAAAATCTCTGATAAGATTTTTCATACGATCATGGGCATGCAACTTCAAACCCACATAATGAGGCATTGGAGTTTCTCTGTCACGTCTCTGGTGAACATTTTGTGCATGTTCGGAGCGTTTCGCTGAATTGCTGATCAACATCTGTGAAATAGTACAAGCCACTCGAGTCTTGGCATTAACAGTCTCATCATCGCCTAAGTTCTGTATACTACATGTGCCCTCAAGTAGAACTCTAAGAAGAGTCAGGAGTGAGTTGGGTACAGGCTCGCTCAAGCAATAAGATGAAAATGATCCCGTGAAAGGAGCTTGAGATATGAGTATGTGTTTACGCAGAAGAAGACCCACATCAACTATCTTTTTTGCCTCTTCCTCAGACACTATACGAGTTAAAGATTCGGACAACAAGGAGCCAACTCGAAACCTACTTGAAATAAACACATCTCTACCCTGTGTGAAGGCGTCCCAGCCATCGCCCAATTTCTGCAACAAATGTTCTTTGAATCGAGTGGAATGTATTTCTTCACTAAGCCAATCAGAACCGACTTGCTTCAACCTCCGACTGTACAGATTCTTGAGATCGACAAGCTTCATCGCGGAATCGTTGTGTTCAACAAATGTTATGAGCTCTGCCATAACGAGAGGGTCATAGGGCAGGCCTGACGCGGAATGTTCGGCGTTCTTCGACTTTTTAGATTTAGCCGCTCGTGCTTCATTGGCAAGCTTACAATAACAGGTTTTGTGATAGTAAAGATCACTAGCAGCGGAATCAAATGCTGCATTGACCCGAGAAAAAACAACCCAGTTCTCGGCTTCCTTTGCCATAATTTTGAGTTTATTGTTATCAGACATTGATCTGCAAATAGGCTCACTGCTGTCACCTTCGCGTTTGTGACAATAAACACACTGGGGCAGTTTCCTGTCACAGCCAGATTCAAAACTTGTCCGTGTTCTTTTAGGACTCAGCGTGGAGCAGGATGCCACTGCCTCATTTCGCTCTCGCTTGTGTAGCACGCGCTGTACGATGTGAGTCCGAATACTGTCACGGCATGTCTTATGATATATTGCCTTATTCGTCAACAGTGACATCGACATACACTCATCACTCTCTCTCATCAAACAATCAATGGTCAAATTATATGGAAGCTCAACGCCATTATCTAGGAAGCGCGTTATGTCTTCCTCAATAGCTTTATAGGCGTCATGAAAACGAGATTCTCTATACGGACGCATCAATTTCTTGGAACTGTCTTGCTGGCAAAAGCAACAACGTTCCCAGTCAGTACTAGTCCGTACACGAAGAGGATTCTCACTCATTCTGTGAATGATTTTTGTGAACAATCGCGTTCTCGAATTAATTTCGACAGACAAATCAGAATTGCTTGCGGAATTACGCCAAACAAGAGATTGTATGGCAAAGAGACTGCTTCATAAAGAGCGTTGTTTCTCCGGGATCAGCGTCATTCAGGTTTGCCTGAATGACGCTGATCCCGGAGAAACAACGCTCTTTTCAAGTTCCAAGAAATTGATGCGTCCGTATAGAGAATCTCGTTTTATTCTACATCATCTCCCACGTCTGTTTCCAACACGTGCGTGGATCAGAGTTCACTTTCGCGCCCTTACAATCGGATGTATAGTCGGTAGACCGTCGAAAAGGAGGTTCCCTTCAGCCGCTGGCGGCCATTTTGGATTGTGCCGCTACTGGTCGCCACCGGTCGGTGTCAACTTGTAGCCGATCGTTTTTGAGAACCTCATAGCCTACACTAACAGTGTGCCAAATTTCAAGAAGGTATCACCAAGTGCACAATTCACCTGTATGTGACGAATTCCTCCCCCGCTATTTTTACTGCTGCTCCTTCTACTGATGCTGCTTTTTCTACTGCTGCTCCTTCTTCTACTGATGCTGCTTCTTCTACTGCTGCTCCTTCTTCTACTGCTGCTCCTTCTTCTACTGCTGCTTCTTCTACTGATGCTCCTTCTACTCCTTCTACTGCTGCTGCTTCTTCTTCCTCTTCTCCTTTAACTGCTCCTTCTTTCACTGCTCCTTCTGCTGCTGCTGCTTCTACTTCTGTTTCTTCTGCTGCTGCTCCTTCTTCTACTGCTCCTACTGCTGCTCCTTCTTCTACTGCTGCTTCTTCTACTGCTGCTTCTTCTACTGCTCCTTCTTCTACTGCTCCTACTGCTGCTTCTTCTGCTGCTCCTTCTTCTACTGCTACTCCTTCTTCTACTGCTGCTTCTTCTACTGCTCCTTCTTCTACTCCTTCTGCTGCTCCTTCTTCTACTCCTTCTACTCCTTCTGCTGCTGCTTCTACTTCTACTGCTGCTGCTTCTTCTTCCTCTTCTCCTTTAACTGCTCCTTCTTTTACTGCTCCTTCTTCTGCTGCTGCTTCTACTTCTGTTTCTTCTGCTGCTGCTGCTGCTGCTGCTTCTTCTGTTCCATTTTCTTACCCTTCATCTTATTCTACCAACTGTAATCTTCCTTCTACAGTACGTGGAAAGTGGATTGTAACTAAATCACCCATGGAGTGGAGTTATCACCCAAGCTATAACTTTCAAATTTTGTACATATCCACAAAAAACACAAGCAATGTTTCAGCCAATGGACCTCCGGGTTTAACCCGGAGGTCCATTGGCTGAAACTTTGCTGGTGCTGGTTATGTCTTGCAACAAATTTGCAATTATTCCTCGGGTGGAATCTCCACTATGCGGGTGATTTAGTGATAATATACTCTCCACTTACTGTATGTTTGAACCGACATTTTCTTGGTCTTATGGTTCAGCAAATTCTTTTCCTCAACCCTCACTTTACTCACATACTCCTTTTTCATTTTCTGGCTCCTTCTCTGTTGCTCCTGTGACTTCTTCTTTTGTATCACTTTGTCTTTTTCTTTACCTCCATCCTCATGTTCTCTCCCAGCTCCACTCACACCTGTATCTGTTTTCATGTCTCCTTCCACTCAGACTGAACCTACAAATGTTACTCTTCTGAGTCCGAGAACAACAGACACCTGCACAACGCCAACCAGAGATAGAACACTGGTAGTACTGAATAAAAAAATAGACACCCTTAATAAGAGGATGGATACTTTCGACATACAACAGAGACGAATAGAAAGGAAGTCTGACAAAATTTTAGCAGCACTTCGTGAGCCTATGGGTTAAACCTGGCCAAACAACCAATTTCTATTCAGCTGTGATACAGCGTCCGAAAGCTCCAATGACCAACCATTCCATTTGAACACAAATCCATCTGCAAGCCTACATGTAAATGATTTCTCGGATATTCTTGAGTGTTTTGAAGAATTAAAAAGGATAAAAACACACTCAACAGGTCCGGGGAATTTTGCTAAGAATATAACTCAAAGACTTTTCCCCGAACTTTTTAATTCTGCCAACACCAGAGTGAATTCTTCGTACTACGGAGGAGGTGTACTCAATAAGAGTGAACTAGACCCAACAAGAAAGACATATATTGAAAGATATGTTCTGCATTACTATCCAGAATTTAGGGATAGTGATTCTTGGAAAGATCGCATAGTGCCCAAAATTAATGAAGCTCTCCGGAGACCAGTTAAAAAAAACTTTAAATGCTATGTAAATACCTGCTGTTTGTGAATCTTGAGCTAGAAAGTTAGTAGTGGTAATGTGAAGGGGGTTGTGGTGTTCGATAGCAATTCTTCCCTCCTTGTAGCTATACAGCTGCAGGTCTATGATGGTTCATGAGCAATTTGATAACAGCAAATGTAGATTAGACCAAATAAACAACTGCATGTATGCAAGAAAGAGCAGACAATGCTCTCGATTGAAAAAAAGAACATACATGTAAGTTATGAAACATGTTTAGGAAAAATATAAATAGACAGATTTATTTATATTTATTTGTGTTTGAGGTCGCATACTTATGCACAATGGCCAATCGTGACAGTTTTACGGGTGAAGTACCCTCAGAGAACCAACAAGCATAAACAAGCAACTGTCAGCTCCTCTGTTCAAACTCCGCCTAAGCAGGGTTACAGCAGTTGAAGGCACGTGCAGTATGCCTTAGTACACGGCGCCATCGTGCTCACATGTAGGCAACCGGGATAAAGTTTCTTGCCCAAGGACACAACGCGAAACGTCCCGGAAGCCAGGTAGACATTTGACAATATTTGGAAATAAAATAAAATAATTTGTTGGCATGGTAATTTTTCAGCATTTCTTTTGAGGAGAAAATAAAAATAAAGTTTACCATTGAAACGGGTGCATTACATTTGTTACAATGAGGGCCAGAAGGAATATAAAATGTTGGAAAATGTATTTTTTTATATGGTGGACATTCCAAATTATTTTTCTTCGAAAATGCAGCTTATGGTCTAACATTGAAACAAGTGCATTACATTTGTTCCAATGGGAGTCATAAGCTACATTTTGGAAGAAAAATAAACAGTTTCTTGTAAAATTAATAAAAATATCTTTTTTATATTTTTACATGTATGGTAGTTTACATGTACGGTAGATATTTGCTGGAAAATGGTTCGGTATTTTTTATATGTTCTACATATTATTTCTCTAGCAGTTTTTAAATAAATCACATGGTTGATACTATTGTTAAATGATGAAAGAAATAATATTTGTATGTGACCAGTTTTATGACTGTTATTTTTACATTGTTTGTTGTTACAGTAATAAATCATAACTGATGTTTTGTGCTCCTTGTTACATTGTTACCCACTATCAATTAAGCTACCACAAACGGTAGGTGTTAACCCTTTACCCAACGTAACGGCCAAAACCGGCCAGCGCTATTCTAAAAAATCGCCAATTAATTTTCATTATTTTTTCATTTCTTGTCTCAAAAACATAGGTTATGACCCCTCGTTGGAACGAGCTCAACAAGCTCGTTCCAACGAGGGGTCATAATCTATGTTTTTGAGACAAAAAATGAAAAAAAATTAGTCATTCAAGAATTTTTTTGGCAAGTGTCGTCTGCTTTTCGTGTTAGGTAAAGGGTTAAAACAGATGTTAAAACAGATGTTAGGTGTGATAAATTGTTGCTATCACAGAAACTCAACTGACTGGACCAATAATACAAAATAAAATATTGCGGACTCCATTAAACATTATTGCCCGAAAACACTACAGCACCCTCGGGGAGAGGTAGCACCTTTGTGAGAGGATCTCCTCTCGCTCTGGTCCTCATCCAAGGGTTCAGTCAACGACCTCCACAAAGTCATCCCAACACTACTGATCATCCACCCTGAGACAACTTCCGAATACGAGAACCCTTCCCCCCCTTTAACACGCCTTGACATGCAGCTACCAAATAGTATAAGTCACTGAGGGTGAACTGGGCTTGTGTTATAGCCCCCATATTATATCGAGATTGATATATCCTTAGTGAATAATTATATGAGATAGATATTTTTTTTATTATTACTGCATTTTCTGACTGGTCTCACTCATTTGCACTCAGTGACCTTGTTTACATCTTTGTTACACTGATCTACAATTATTGTAAATATAGCTGTTGATTGTTTAAGTAGGTCAATGACCTTGTTTACTTGAACTTTAACAGAATCACCTAGAAACTGTTAGAACATTGAAGAATTTTCATCTTCTAGGACATTCTATCTGGTTACTATATAAAGGTTTGTCAACAGAATTCCAAAAACTCATTTTTAGAAAGCATTTCAGAAAGACTCACTTCAGTTCTTTCCATTGGAGATTATTAGTGTTTGAGAACAGTGCATTTATTATAGGAGCAGTGCTTCTTTGTGATCTTGGAAGATTGATTCCAAAAGAGAATTCTGAAGAGAATCTATTCGTCTTGGAAAAGAGAATTTATACTTTCTGTGAAACAGAATAATAATTTTTTGTGAAAAGCCAGTTTTCTGCTGGATTATTTGGAAATTACCTGTGGCGCCAATACCTCTTGGATTTTTACACCATTTGAATTTTGCGGAGCATTTTATTATATTTTATTGGAGACTGCTGAAATTTCTGAGTTAGAATTTTATTACAAATCTACGGAACACTGTTTCTGAAGAGATATTCTTGGATTTAATACTACCAGCTGGTAACTTTCTTCACAAGATTCTTCACCACTGGATTACTGGATTCTGTCAAACTGTACTTTGGACTAATTCAATAATTGATAAGTACCACTGTTTTTATTTTCTGTAAACCAATTAGTGTAAAAGATCTTTGTATCATTTTTTTTATATTAATTTTTTTTTAATTAAATTTCAGAATAATTGAATTCATAGTTATTGTTGCCGATTCTCAGATTTCTTTCTGTTACCAATATCAATAATAATTCCACACCGTAACAGAAATTGGGGGCTCGTTGCCGAGATTGAATATAAGATTACGAGAAAGCTTTATTTGCATATTGCAATTATTATTTTGGCTCACTTTCAAAACATTTAAATTTTCTTAGAAAATTTCAGTATTATTATTTATATAATCTGAGAACCAGCAAACCTTTTCATCATGGTGTTTATTGTGACAGAATTTATTTCTGAATTTGAAAGCTCTCCTAGTTTGGCCCTTTTAGAATCTCTTAAGAAGGAGGATTTATTTCAACTTGCTCGGTATCTAAAATTACCCGCCACCCCTGGTCTGAACAAACATAAACTTAAACAGCTCATTGTTAATCATTATATGGAGGAAGGCCTTTTGCCTCAGTCCGAAACTCTCCCCTCTGAACCACAACCCACTGATGCCCTTGAACTCAAAAAGTTAGAATTGGAATTAAAAAAGTTAGAAATGCAACAAGAAATGAAAAGACAGGAAAATGAAATAAAATTAAAAGAATTAGAAGCTCAAAAAGAAATGGAACAAATTCAGACTCAAAAAGAAATGCATTTAAGGGAAATTGAAATTTGGCCCAAAAGGAAACAAAAATAAAAGAATTAGAATCTCAACGTCAAGGCTCAAATGTAATTTCCCCAAGTAGATTTGATGCAACTAAACATGTTAGGCTAGTTCCCCCATTTCAAGAAAAAGAAGTTGATAAATATTTTTCACATTTTGAAAAAGTGGCAGCAAGTTTAGAATGGCCAAGGGATGTCTGGACTTTGCTATTACAAAGTGTTTTGAAAGGGAAGGCCCAGGAAATCTATTCCGCTCTATCTTCTGAGCAAAGCAATAATTATGACACTGCTAAAGAGGCTACTAGTATACTTAAGGCATATAAACTTGTTCCAGAGGCCTACAGGCAGAAATTCAGAAATTATTATAAAAACGAAAACCAAACTCATGTGGAATTTGGCAGAGAAAAGCAAAATTTATTTGACAGGTGGTGCCATTCAAAAGAAATAGGGAAAGATTTTATAAAATTAAAGGAAATGATGCTAATTGAAGAGTTTAAAGGAAAGATCCATTCAGATATAAAGGCCAACCTGGATGAACAAAAAGTTGACACATTAAATAGAGCAGCAGTATTAGCCAATGACTATGCCCTAACTCATAAAATGAGTCGTAACTCCACAAATTTTTGGCCTCACAAGAATTCTTTCCAAAGTGTACCTAGATCAACTTCAGATAAAACTCAGCCTTCCAATCCTCCAAACTTTTCCCCACCCAAATTTAATAAGAAATTTGGTGAAAACAAAACCTCTAATGCCAGCCCTACACCATTACGACCCAACAGTTCAACTAAAACTTGTAATTATTGTAAGAAACCAGGGCATTTATTATCTGATTGCTGGCTGTTAAAAAGGAAAAATGAGTTCTCTACTTCACAGAATGCACTAGCATGCGCTCCCTGCCCTGAAAATTATGTAATAAATCAAGATGCTTTAGAAAATTATAAGCCATTTATTTCTGAAGGCTTTGTTTCCCTTGAGGGGGATAAGCACTGTTCCTTACCAATAAAAATACTGAGAGACACAGGGGCTACTCAGTCATTAATGTTAGAAGGCATTTTGCCATTTTCTGAAGAAAGTGCTACAGGGGCACAAGTTCTAATATCAGGTATTGAGTCAAACTCTTTAAATGTCCCACTTCATAAAATAAATTTAAGAAGTAGTTTAGTAAATGGGACTGTGACAGTAGGAATCGGACCTACTCTACCTGTAAAAGGTATTTCTTTATTATTGGGAAATGACTTAGCTGGTGACAAAGTCACTGTAGAACCTCAAGTGGTGGATAAGCCGAGCACGGATGAAAGTATTATTAATTTGAAGGAATGTTTTCTTTTGCCTTTCCAGCATGTGCTGTGACTCGGTCCATGGCAAAGAAAGCTGAGGTTGATAACAACCTCAATTGTGTTGATTTAAACAGCAAAGCTGAGGATAAAAACAGTCACAGAATTACAGATTCTGAAGATATTGATTTGTCTCAGACATTTTTGAGTCAGTGTGATGACTCCTCTAGAAATTGTAAAGAGGCCACTACATCTGAGAGTGATAGGGGGACCTCCTTGAATGTCATTTCCCGGACATCTTTAATTCAGGAACAGGAAAGTGATCCTGACCTTGCCGAGCCACGTGAAAGGGCTCTCACAGAGGCAGAAGCCCAAAACTCCCCTGTCTGTTTTTTTAAAAAATCTGATGTACTCATGAGGAAATGGCGACCACCAGAAGTACCCTCCAATAGTGATTGGGAGGTTATTTATCAAATAGTTGTCCCCACTAAATACCGGAAGGAAATAATAAGCCTGGCTCATGAAAATCCAAAGGCTGGACATTTGGGAGTTAGGAAAACCTATTCTCGTATACAACAGTGTTTTTACTGGCCCAAGCTTCGACAGGATGTTGTTGAATTTTGTAAAACCTGCCACACCTGTCAAATTGTAGGAAAACCCAACCAGAAGATTCCTCGTGCTCCCCTTCAACCAATCCCTGCTTTTGAGGAGCCATTTAGTAGAATTATTATTGATTGCGTTGGCCCATTGCCAAGAACAAGATCTGGAAATGAATATCTTCTTACCATGATGTGTGCTTCTACACGATTTCCTGAGGCTATTCCTCTAAGAAATATTAAAACTAAGACTATAGTTAAGGCCTTGATAAAATTTTTCACGACTTTCGGTCTACCCAGGTCAGTGCAATCAGACCAAGGCTCAAATTTTATGTCAAACATTTTTCAGCAGGTGATGTATGAGCTCAAAATTAAGCAGTACACATCAAGTGCTTATCATCCCGAAAGTCAAGGTGCTCTTGAACGCTTCCATCAAACACTGAAGACCATGATAAAGGCCTATGGGGAGGATAATGAGAAGGACTGGGATGAAGGAGTACATCTCCTCTTATTTGCAGTCCGTGAGACTGTACAGGAATCTTTGGGGTTCAGCCCTTTTGAATTAGTGTTTGGACACTCAGTGAGGGGTCCACTCACTGCTTTGAAGGAGAAATGGCTCGAGGAAGAGCCACCTGAAATTTCTCTCCTGGACTATGTGTCCACTTTTAAGGAAAAATTACACCAGGCCAGAGAAATGGCAAATAAACATTTAGAGAAAGCCCAAAGTCATATGAAGACCTGGTATGATAAAAAAGCGAAATTTCGCTCCTTTAAACCTGGGGACAAGGTGCTAGTATTATTCCCTGTAAAGGGCAATGCTTTACAAGCAAGATATTCAGGCCCTTATATTGTTAAGCACAAGATCAGTGATACTGATTATGTTGTTGAGACTCCCGATAGACTCAAAAATACTCAGCTGTGCCATATAAATATGTTGAAAACATTATGAAAGAGAACCAAACTCTCTACCAGTCTCAACAGTCACCCACATGGATGAGCTGGAAAATCCTGTAGAGGATATTCATGAAGGCGGCGAAAATGTACCTCTGAAGTTACAGAACTCAGATGTCCTGAGAGATCTACAAAATAAAACAGATTATTTACTGCCTGACCAAAGAAAAGATTTAGCTGATTTAATTTTCAAATATCAACACTTATTTCCTGATGTGCCTAGTAGGACATCTGTTATTTTTCATGATGTTGATGTAGGAGAGGCAAATCCCATCAAACAGCATCCATATAGATTGAACCCTTTCAAAGCTCAGATCATGAGAAAGGAAATACAGTATATGCTGGGCAATGATATCATAGAACCTAGCCATAGCAACTGGAGTTCACCCTGTATTCTCGTCCCAAAACCTGACGGGAGTTACCGATTTTGTATGGATTACCGAAAAGTGAACAGCCTCACCAAAACAGACAATTATCCAATTCCTAGAATTGATGACTGCATTGACAAACTTGGCCATGCTAAATTTGTGACAAAATTTGACTTGTTAAAGGGTTATTGGCAAGTCCCTTTAACAGAAAGAGCAAAAGAAATATCTGCTTTTGTTACCCCATTTGGGTTGTATCAATATAAAGTAACCCCTTTTGGCATGAAAAACTCTCCAGCAACGTTCCAGCGCATGGTTAACCACTTACTTGCAGACCTAGATCACAGTGAAGCTTATATTGATGATGTTATTATACACACAGAAACAAATTGGGCTGATCATCTGAAGCATATTCAAGAATTTTTTGACAAAGTGACCCAAGCCAACCTAACTATTAACTTGGTAAAATCAGAATTTGGCAAAGCAACTGTAAATTATTTAGGTCATGTTGTGGGTCAGGGGCAGGAGAGGCCGATTGCGGCAAAAGTTGATGCCATTGTAAATTTTCCAGTACCAAACTCTAAAAAAGAGCCCATGAGATTCTTAGGCATGGCTGGATATTACAGAAAATTTTGTTTAAATTTCTCAGATGTTGTCTCCCCTTTGACCAGTTTATTGAGCAAAAGAGTTGAGTTTGTTTGGACTGAGGAGTGCCAGAAATCCTTTGACAGAATAAAAACATTATTAAATAATTCCCCTATCCTGGCCAGTCCCAATTATGAAAAGCCCTTCAAATTGTTTATAGATGCGAGTGACAATGGAGCAGGTGGGTATATTGCCCAGGAAGATTCCCAAGGTATTGATCACCCTGTATGTTATTTCTCTAGAAAATTTCTCAAACATCAAAAGAATTACTCTACAGTAGAAAAAGAAACTTTGGCTCTAATTCTGGCATTAACCCATTTTGATGTATATCTAGGAAACACCCAATGTCCAATTACAGTTTACACTGATCATAACCCCTTAACATTTATCAATAAAATGAAAAACAAGAATCAAAGATTATTGCGGTGGAGTTTAGCCCTTCAAGAATATAATTTAGAGATTAGGCATATTTCGGGAAGAGATAATGTTGTCGCTGATGCCCTTTCCAGAATATCCTAATTTAAAATGATCTGATTGGTCCCCATTCACTTTAAGTGTATATATATGTTTATTAAAAAATTTTGTGAAGATTATCGTGTGTATTGTAAACCAGTCAGAGACTGCTAAAGTTATATAAAAAGTTTTCAGTACCTTCAAACTTTTTCTTTTAAGGTGGGGTGTGTTATAGCCCCCATATTATATCGAGATTGATATATCCTTAGTGAATAATTATATGAGATAGATATTTTTTTATTATTACTGCATTTTCTGACTGGTCTCACTCATTTGCACTCAGTGACCTTGTTTACATCTTTGTTACACTGATCTACAATTATTGTAAATATAGCTGTTGATTGTTTAAGTAGGTCAATGACCTTGTTTACTTGAACTTTAACAGAATCACCTAGAAACTGTTAGAACATTGAAGAATTTTCATCTTCTAGGACATTCTCTCTGGTTACTATATAAAGGTTTGTCAACAGAATTCCAAAAGTTAAAAAATTTATAGTAATTTATATATTTTTTATACTTACCAATGACCCAGACATAGCTGGTGCTAACTCTTAAAATATAGGGCCAAACACAAATTTTGCCCCCCAATCCCCAAAATTTGCATCTAAAACTAAAGAAAACATGTCCTGAAAGGCCCTCCACACTTCGCCCCTACTACGCATGCGCAGTGTCAAAGACGTTCCGAAATTGGCGCCATTAATCATTCTAATAACCAATGCCTGGTAAGCGCTATGTACTCAGCGGGGAGGCAAGAGTTCCCAACTCCTGGGAGGGCCATCCCCGTCTGGGTCATTGGTAAGTATAAAAAATATATAAATTACTATAAATTTTTTAACATTTTTATACTGTACCAATGACCCAGACATAGCTGAATAGTAAAAAGGCTGGAGGGCCAAGGACATAGAGCAAAATGGAATACGCTCAATAAAATAAAATAGAGTCATCCCCTGTAGGGAAAAAGAAGTAATAGGCCTTACATGTATCTTTCTTATTTATGATAAATTAGAAAGATACAACACCTTCCAAAATTGAGCTTCATACATCCATGTACTCTATTAATATCTAATATAATCCTTATACTAATAATTTTTAAAGTAAGCCAATAAATAAAGTAAGTCTAGAGAATAGAGACTCTTATACTCCTAAAAGTGTCTGAGGATTGCATAATCATGTCCGTTGACATATGCAATATTCAAAAGCTATACTTTAAAAACTAAGACTTGAATGAATTTTAAAAACCTAAACTTCTCACTAAACAACCATCCCAATAACAGCTCAGAATTACTAACTCCGGAGGAGGTATCTCCTTGTTTTCATAGTAAAACAGGTGACCCAAGGGAACACCCTCCCCCCCCCCCCCCCCCCCCCCCCCTTTTTCTTGCCCTGGGTCAAATAGCCCAGAGCGAAGAGGGCAGCCGAACGGAGACACTGCCGAAACAGACAGCCTACCTAGCTATAGTAGCAACTGTTAAGTGAATGATATTCTGAGCAGTAGATAATAGACCTAACAATAGAGGCCTCCAGAAATGGACTCGATATTTCTAAGATAAAATTCATGAATGTGGATGGCTGAGCGCAATGAGCGGCCTTCAAAAATCTATAATAGCGACACTATTAATGTAAGCCCAAGAAGTAGAAGAACTCTTACTTCATGAGCCGAAATCTTAAGCACAACTGCTAAGTCAATGATATACCATAAGCAGTACCGATAGTTAATAGAATCCATTAACAATAAAATGGAGCGTAACGTCTTTCTACTAGACATCAAAGACAGAAGAAGCTTACGCCCTTTGTAATAAACAGATATCTGTTTATAAATACATAAACTGTACCCGGAAAGAGTAAAGGCCTATGCCCATACGAAGATGGAAGGACCTTAAAATAATAGGTTCCGGATAATAGGAGCCTAACTCTTATGCAACAATCCAACCTAAATAGTAACGGAAGTATTGATTCCGAAACTATGAAAGTGAAAATCATCCATCGATAGTGCATGAAACTCACTGACTCTACAGTAAAAGAGAAACCAACAGAATTACTGTCTAAAAGGTCAGAATTTGAAAACTACTGTTTCCAGAGGCTCAAATGATTACTTAGCTAAATAAGAACCGAAGTTAAAATCCGTATAGGAATTTAATCTAAAGATTCTAAGTCTATTTATCAAAAAGTTACTAACTGACTTAGATAAAGAGACAAAAGACTCAATTGTAAACTATCGTAGAGTGCATAGGTATGAGGTAACATAAACCTATAACCTAAATAACAAGAGGCCCCAGGGGGCCTGAGGGCGCTCACCTGACATGGTAGCCTAAATATCAACCCAGAGAATTGATTTCCACAAGTTGCATCTGCTCCTCCTAAGAAAAGCTGAAACCAAATATCCAAATATTCTGACCAGTGGATCTAAAAAAAGATTTTTAAAGAATATTCCTCATACTGAACTAAATCATAATTCGGGCTCCCACAGGGAGCCCATATATGAACCCAGGGACTTGGCTTTAACAAACCTGAATCTCACACCCCTAAGGATTCTGCACACCAAATATCAAAACATTCCGACTGCTGGATCTGAAGAAGAAGATTTTTAAAGAAAATTCCTCATTTTGAACCAAGTTACAATTCGAGCTCCCACAATCAGCCCAAATATGGAACTAGGGACATGGCTTGAACAAACTTGAATCTTACCCCCCTAAGGATGCTGCATAAAAAATATCAAAAGCATTCATCTGCTGGATCTAAAGATTTTTAAAGAAAATTCCTCATTTTGAACTAAGTTGTCATTCAGGCTCCCATAGTGAGCCCAAATATGAACCACTTGGCTTGAACAAACTTGAATCTCAGCCCCCAAGGTTGCTCCATGCCAAATATCAAAACATTCCAACTGCTGAATCTGAAGAAGAAGATTTTTAAAGAAAAATTCCTCATATTGACTAAGTTATAATTTGGGCTCCCACAGGGAGCCCACATATGGACCCATGGACTTGGCTTTAACACACTTGAATCCCCCCCTCCCCCCAAGGATGCTACTCACCACATATCAAACCATTCGGACTGCTGGATCTGAAGAAGAAGATTTTTTAAGAAAATTCCTCATTTCGAACAAAGTTACAATTCAAGCTCCCACAGTGAGCCCAAATATGGACCTAGGGACAGGGCTTGAACAAACTTGAATCTCACCCCCCTAAGGATGCTGCATACCAAATATCACAAGATTCTGCCTGCTGGATCTTGAGAAGAAGATTTTCAAAGAAATTTGCCTGAAATGCACTAAGTTCGAATTTGGGCTTCTATCGTGAGCCCAAATATGAATCCAGGTGGCTGATTTGAACAAACTGGAATCAGATCCACCCCACAATGTTGCATACCAAATATCAAAAGATTCTGCCTGCAGGATCTGGAGAAGAAGATTTTTGAAGAAATTTGCCTGAAATGCACTAAGTTCAAATTCGAGCTTCTATAGTGAGCCCAAATATGAATCTAGGGAGCCGATTTGAACAAAATAGAATCAGATCCACCCCACAATGTTGCATACCAAATATCAAAAGATTCTGCCTGCTGGATCTGGAGAAGAAGATTTTTTAAGAAATTTGCCTGAAAAGCACTAAGTTCAAATTTGGGCTCCTATACTGAGCCCAAATATAAACCCAGGGAGCCGATTTGAACAAACTTGAATCAGATCCACCCCACAATGTTGCATACCCAATATCAAAAGATTCTGCCTGCTGGATCTTGAGAAGAAGATTTTCAAAGAAATTTGCCTGAAATGCACTAAGTTCAAATTTGGGCTCCTATACTGAGCCCAAATATAAACCCAAGGGGCCGATTTGAACAAACTTGAATCAGATCCACCCCACAATGTTGCATACCAAATATCAAAAGATTCTGCCTGCTGGATCTGGAGAAGAAGATTTTCAAAGAAATTTACCTGAAATGCAGTAAGTTCAAATTTGGGCTCCTATACTGAGCCCAAATATAAACCCAGGGGGCCAATTTGAACAAACTTGAATCAGATCCACCCCACAATGTTGCATACCAAATATCAAAAGATTCTGCCTGCTGCATCTGGAGAAGAAGATTTTTTAAGAAATTTGCCTGAAATGCACTAAGTTCGAAATCGGGCTCCTATACTGAGCCCAAATATGAACCCAGGGGGCCGATTTGAACAAACTTGAATCAGATCCACCCTCCAATGTTGCATACCAAATATCAAAAGATTCTGCCTGCTGGATCTGGAGAAGAAGATTTTTTAATGTTTTTCCCATTGCCTACAGTGTTAAAAAGTGCTGACTCAGCATTTTTTCAAAGTCCCGAAACTGTACCCTATGATAAAACCGATGGCAATTTTTTTTTACCAGTTCTTTCTGTTGGTCCTAAGGAAGCTTCACACCAAATAAAAATTCTCGGTGCCGTGCAGTTTTGGAGATATGGGCGTTTTAATTTTTTTCTATTTTTAGCTCCTGCGGTTCCCACGGGGCTACAGGAAAAAAAATTTCTGCATAAATTAGGTACTTATGACCCAATAAGCCCTCACATAAAATTTGGTTCAAATTGGCCTCTCGGTTTAAAAAATAGAAATTTGGGTTGGGGCCAAAATTTTTGCTCCTCCCATAACATCGCCAAGTATAGACCTACAAACTTCTCTTGAACAAACTTGAGTCTACACCTCAAAAGGAAGCTGCATACCAAATATCAAGTCTCTGCTATTGCTGGTTCTTGAGAAGAAGATTTTTTAAGAATTGGAGCATTTTTGCCCCACCCCTCTGCTCAATATGAGCCGAAACCTAATTTGCCCAAAAATCAAAATGCCGCTATATAACCCCTACTCACATGAAATTTCATTAACATGCGGCCAGTGGTTTGGAAGAAAAAGACCCAAACACCACCTTCACGCCGGACGACGGACGACGGACGCCGGACGACGGACGACGGACGAAAAGTGATCAGAAAAGCTCACCCTGACTTTCAGTCAGGTGAGCTAATAACAGGCTGCAGAAGATCTTGTGAAACAAGTATACTAAAAAATAGCAATGAGTAGTATGGAGGGATCAACAATATGAACATAATGATCCCTACCCCACGACGGAAGAGCCTCCACTTTAGCCGCATAGAATAGCGAAGAAGAGGATCTCCTATAGTAAGAAATCGCGTCCAAAGCTCGTCCAGTACAGTGCTTACAATGCAATACGGACCACACAACGGAATACATGAAGGTTGCGACCTTGCTGGTTGTGATAAAGATGACACGATTTACCCAGTGAAAAAGATCCTCACATAGAGGAAGATTTCACGTTAAGACCCACAGTAGACAAGAGAGTAAATTACTCATGATCTCTGTGAAGATAGAGATGCTATCAACAGAAATGTATTGTGGTTGTTTATCTTAGCAATACCTGCTAAAACAACAGCGCCGGAGGATACGCGTATCCTATCATTCCGTCCTATAGATCAATAGAGCGTTAACAATATTAGCTCAGAGATCTGGACAAGCCAACACATACGTCTGCAATTGATTAGCAAGCTGTGTCATAAATAAATCATCATTGGGCGCTCCCATAGATAGCAAATCTGATTGAATACTTGTTTGTTGAGAGTCCATTCTGACAGCAACAAGCGACCCGTAAGAGAACGGGAGTCCGATAAAACAATCAGACGACCCGGAATATGACGGACCAAAACTGAACTTGGTGTACTATAACCAACAGACGGATTCTTTCCATTAAATTGAATAACGGAAACGAAAGAGTGCCTCCCTGGTTCCGGAGATACGCCACTACTGTCGAATTAAAGGACAGGAATTTGGGCATGCGTTTCTGAATAATGTTCATGCAATGACATAAAGCAAGCCTAAAAAACATTATTCCGCGGAAGTTAAACTGATTGCTAAAAGACTGCGGAACCCAAAGACCCTGGCACTTCGAATCCGTAGGGATCAGTATTATATCCCAATCTGTTTGACTGGCAACCGTCATAACAGCCACACTCGGGTCCGGCAACTGCGGCGGCACTCTCTGAGTCAACCACCGAATGTTTGCCCCAGTCTGAATCTCTTGTAACACTAGATAGACAAGAGAACGTATAAATCGAGCAATTCATGGATTGCCGAAAAGTTGTCGTCGAAGAGAAGCTCCTCCGAGAACGAAGCGACTCTGAGAGAGTTCTTAACCTTACTATCCACGCGTGTGGATGTAGCTAGGGCTGCGTCACGTCTAACTAACTCCAATCAGCCACTGAAGGGCGGAGTTATACGTGAACAAACTACTGCCCTCAAAAGAAATTACATTGAGAATAATATCCTGTAAATCTTTTCTTGAAGACGTAATGATAACGCCTCAGTAAGGCGGATTACGTATAATAAAGCATCTAAGTTAAGTCTACTATACATAATGTCGTTCCCAACATTGAAATTGGAAAAGACATAAACGGCGAAAAAGAATATATGCAGTCTTTAATCACACCGTCTAGACGCATATGAACTCTCGGTATGCCCTGCTCTGCCAAAATAAACTATTTGTATAAATGATAAAATGGCAGAAATGAGCAACGCGGACAAGAAACTAAACTATCATGCTTAGTAGCAGGCTTGTATATATATATATATGGCGTCGAAAAATAAAACACATGCTGTAATGACAATATTGGACTGCGTCGGTAAGTCAGGGACAATGTCCCTGAACCGATCGAAAAATCCGAGTCCAATGACGCTATAAGTCTCTTATCCAAGATCGCAGCAATGAAGTAGGAAATAATAATCACTGGAAGATAATGCCAGAAGATATGAAAGGCATCTTCCGATACTACTAAAGGGAAAACTCGAAATCTTTCGAATCCCTTTCGCCATCCTGTCGGACCCCATAAAGCGTTCGGTCGTCCGTAGCTGATGCAACCGCGGACCGCACCGACCCAGCGCCGTCGGATAATTCCTGATTCGACCGAGAAACTGTCAATTGCTGGGATGCTGCGAAACAACTGTGCTAACTCGGATAGCACGTCCGTCACTGAGGCCTGAGGAGAAGCGGTCTTACGATGCATTGCCGCTGGAAGCTCCGTGATCGTTACCCCGTGCATACTACCAATATGCGAGCGAACGGAGTGTATAGGCCTCGTGTCCCTTGGCTACCGGATGGCGCGACCTATTCGCCGTGGAATCACTGAATGCCGAAACTGATCGGATACTCGAGGTCACGTAGCCAATGTGCGGTCGTGTGCCCTGCTGTGAGGATGAGGAAGCATTAAAGACAGTCTCTCGGACTGTCAATGTAACGGAGCGTCCCGACCAACGGACATATGCTCCGAATGTAAAATATCTGAACCACAACATGCGGTCCCCTATGTTGTTGGGCGAGAGAGGGACCTCTCTCGCTCACAGCCCGGACGGACCTGGACAAGCCAGGAACCGGACTAACAGGCTTCCTCCGATCTGTCCTCAATCTGCCGTCACTGGGTGAGTACTAAAGTAATTAAAGTGCTCGCATCACCCAAATCTCCTTCCTAGACCGCAACGGACGAACCCGGCAGCCGAACCATTCGATGAATGTACGCTACACCGGGTGAGCTAGCGAATGTCACTCCGTAGGCGATAGACACATTCCATGAGCACTTATTGCTGCTAACTCTTCATTAACTATGACGACAGAGGCACACTTTTGAAAGACATCTCCATAACTCTTCGAACAAGAAACCAGAAATGCTTGGATAGCAAGCATAAAATAATATATATAGCGTCGTTCAATAATTCGAAAGTTTGTGTGACATTATTGGACTATGTCGGAACTGAGGGACGATGTCCCTGAACCGAACCAAAAATTTCTAAGTCCACCGACGCTATCAGTTTCTTATCCGGCATCGCAGCATTCTGGTCCGACGAAAGAAGCTGTAGAAGACCAAGTCAGATGACATACACAACAGCATATGTTGTTCCGAAAGGGAAAGCTCGAAATCCTCCGAATCCCTTTCGGTATCCCGTCGGACCGGATGAAACTTTCGGACGTCCGTACCCGCTTCCGCGGAGCGTCCCGGCCCAGCATCGTCGGATAAAATATATGCGACAGATTCAGTTGATGCTGGGATGCTGCGATAAACTGTGCTATTAAGGAAAGCACGTCCGTTCCCGAGGCCTGTGCAGTAGCGGTCTTACGATGCATTGCCGCCGGAAGCTCCGTGTATGTTGACTCCCGCACACTTCCTATGCGAACGTCCGGAGTCTGCAGGCCTCGTGTCCCTGGCTACCGGATGGTGTGACCTGGTCGCCGAAGAATCCTTGATCGGCGAAGCTGGTAATATATCGGCGGTCACGCAGCCAAGGTGCGGTCGTGTGCGCTGACGAGAAGAGGAAGCCTTAGCAGTCTCAGCGGACTGCCTATACAACGGAGCGTCCCGAGCGACGGATGTATGCTCCGCTTGCGACACATTTTGTACCACAACATCTGGGGCCAGATGTTGTTGAACGAGAGAGGGGCCTCTCTCGCTTGCCGTCCGGATGGACCGGAACGAGCTATGAACCGGACTAAAAGGCTTCCTGCGTTCTCCCTCCGATCCGCCGTCACTGGGTGTGCATTAGGTTAATTTATAGTGCTCGCATCACCCCAAAATTCCTTCTAGACCGCAACGGACGAACCCGGCTGCCGAACCATTCGGTGAATGGACGCTACACCGGGCGAGCTAGCGGACGTCAAAGGCCGTCGAACCTACTAGGGTCCTCTTAGGCAATTGGCGTATTTACATGAGCACTTTTCCGCTAGCCCTTCATTAATTGTGACGACGGAGGCACACTGTTGGAAGACATCACAGATACATCACCCTAATCTTGATCGTCTGAAATAGAAATTGATAAAGTAGAGTGACCCTGCGGGGAAAGGACCGGAGTGTCCAAATCCCCAACAACATACCGTGACATACGCTTCCCATATTGTCATCGAAATCATACGATACAGAACAGGAGTTAATGCGAGTACACTGACCACATATAGAATGATAATAAAGTCAGAGGAAGACTTCCTCTTAAAACAATTGATCAATATCCTTTCAATGTGAAAAGAAAACAAGTCCTGGTACTCGCACTAACCCATGGCAATCAAAATACATAATAATAATATGATCCATTAATATAGAAAAAATAATTGAAATCAAAATATTTTGAAAAAATATTTTTTCAGAACAGCCCAAGTTTCTGAAAAGTAACGTTGAGCCCCAATGGATCCCAAGCCTAAGTGTGGACAAAAATTTTAAAAATATTTTAAACAATTTATTCAACACTTACAAACAATAATAATGTATCTAGTTATGATTAAAATAACATCAAGATATTATTTTTTAGAAATCCCCCCCTCACACAGAGGGCTGTTGTAAATGTAAACAATGAGAGTAAAAACACTAAAATAAGACTCCAGGCACCCAGGCCCGAAATCAGTTACCAAAAATACACTATCTGATGCAAAACAGAGACTTCCAGGGAAGAAACTGCAGAACATCAGATGGTAGATGCAGAACACAACGCCTAACCACCCGTAGGTGAAGACGTAAACATGGGGAAAGAACAGAATTCATTCTGTTATTCAGCTAAAACTCCCAAGAAAATTTAGTAATAATAATTACAAAAACTATGCCAAAAGCATGGGAGAATAGCAAGGGGGAACTTAAAGGACAGGGAGAGAGGAAAACACTTAAAAAACAGTGTAACTAAATAATCAGAATGACAACAAAATGGCTGCTGCCTTGAAAATAGGTAACTTAACATAATTTCATTAAAAAATTTTAAGTTACAGCCCTGATAATATTCTGTCACACATTCTTTTCCTCTCCTCCTTCTCTATCCTCCTTAGAATCACCATTTCACTAATATTTATGTGTCTTGCATCATTTAAACTGAGATTTATAAGCACAAAGATCAGTCAGATGTTAACTGATGAAGGGCCAAACTTAGAATGATTAATGGCGCCAATTTCGGAACGTCCTTGACACTGCGCATGCGCAGTAGAGGCGAAGTGTGGAGGGCCTTTCAGGACATGTTTTCTTTAGTTTTAGATGCAAATTTTGGGGATTGGGGGGCAAAATTTGTGTTTGGCCCTATATTTTAAGAGTTAGCACCAGCTATGTCTGGGTCATTGGTACAGTATAAAAATACTCATTTTTAGAAAGCATTTCAGAAAGACTCACTTCAGTTCTTTCCATTGGAGATTATTATTGTTTGAGAACAGTGCATTTATTATAGAAGCAGTGCTTCTTTGTGATCTTGGAAGATTGATTCCAAAAGAGAATTTTGAAGAGAATCTATTCGTCTTGGAAAAGAGAATTTATACTTTCTGTGAAACAGAATAATAATTTTTTGTGAAAAGCCAGTTTTCTGCTGGATTATTTGGAAATTACCTGTGGCGCCAATACTTCTTGGATTTTTACACCATTTGAATTTTGCGGTGCATTTTATTATATTTTATTGGAGACTGCTGAAATTTCTAAGTTAAAATTTTATTACAAATCTACGGAATACTGTTTCTGAAGAGATATTCTTGGATTTAATACTACCAGCTGGTAACTTTCTTCATAAGATTCTTCACCACTGGATTACTGGATTCTGTCAAACTGTACTTTGGACTAATTCAATAATTGATAAGTACCACTGTTTTTATTTTCTGTAAACCAATTAGTGTAAAAGATCTTTGTATCATTTTTTTTATATTAATTTTTTTTTAATTAAATTTCAGAATAATTGAATTCATAGTTATTGTTGCTGATTCTCAGATTTCTTTCTGTTACCAATATCAATAATATTTCCACACCGTAACACTTGCCCCACAGCGTCCCTGCCCACCTTCGGCGCACGATTCGCCCTCGTTGTCTTTTTTTGCTTTTAAGCTCGATGGGCCGAACTCAGTTGGACGAAGCAACCTTACGACAAAGGTCTCGGACTTCTCTCCATGTTTTCTTCAATGGCTTGTTTGCCATCTTTGTGTAAAAAAAACAAAATTTCCCGACATGTTCGTGTAAACTTTATTGATGAATAAAGAAGTGAAAAACACTTTCAATCGTTTTGAGTTATTTGAACTTCATATGTTGGCCTCGGTGAAGGCAGGCGATCAGAATATCAACTCACCCCAAACAGCCACCTCTTGTTGCATAAGTGACCAATATGCATTTATAATTAATGCGAACGATGTGATTTTACAACTGGACCGCTGCTCCCCATTTTTAAAATTGTTATTAGGGAATCGGTTACAAAACTGTCCCGACAAGAATATTTATTTGGGTGGGGGAAACACCCTCCATGTGACTGAAGGTTCAAGAATGCGACTTCTCAAAATGACGTTCATTCACAAATTCGTGGGGTTTTTTAGCCATAATTATGTTATTCTTCTAGATGCCCCCTCCGCCCTCTTTGCCTCGCAAAGTTCCCCGACTTGAAATGATAAACGTTCATATTAACATGCAATGGCATTTCAATATTCAAATGCATCATTTAGTCAGAAAAACATATGACTGGTATTGAATGTGTTGAGAATAAATGTTACTGTACCGAAATGCCGAGCGTCGGGAAACCATGCACAAGTCGGGAGACATTAATTAACATGGCTCTCAAAATATTTAATCCTTGTCACTCGGATCTGCGGTGGTCGGGGTGACAAGTCGGGAGAGATTAATTAGCATCGTTCTCAAAATATTTAATCCTTACCACTCGGATCCGCGGTGGTCGCGGTGACTATGAACAAAATTGTCACCGACATTCTGCAGTGGATCACTGGCAGTCCACGGCAAAAATGCCACCGCGAGGGCGTTTTGGTAGTAATCCACCCTCCACGTACTGTAGTAAAGTGCAAGTGCTAGCATTCCAGAATATTCATTGGTTTATATTGAAATTGACCCACAATGCAACACAAACAATGAATATTTAATTTACTGACAAAACACTCCAGTGTGAGATAGGTCAGAATCAATGGATGACATGCTCTGGCAGCTAGTGCAGTCTTCCTGTTATTTGTACAGGGCTCCCACACCTACCAAGAAAAAAAATCCAGACTTTTTCCAGACCCTCCTCTATTTTTTCCATACCCTTTGCAGCCACCACAATCGGGGTTAAGTGCCTTGCCCAAGGACACAATTCAGCTACTAACCGTGCACCAACTACTAATTGTGGTCAATGTTGCTTAACTTTGGTGATCCGACGAGAGGTGGTTACCATGCCGCCTCCGCACCCATCACAACAAATAAACCCAAACTATTAAAATTCATTAGTAACAAGTCAACAACTATTGGCTGTGCTGAATTTTCTTTTAGCGTGTTTGTTCCAAAATAGTATTTTTTCTGGAGGCCATATGACTTCTTAATGCAACTTATTTGACTGTATTTGAGACGTCAAAATTGACTTGTCACAGGCGAGACATTTTGCCTCGGACTTTCTTCTGAATTTCCTGTTCCTAATAATCCAGCATGTGTATTTGGGGTTTTCCAACCACCTTTCTGAAAACAAACATTTTCCCATTTACTTTCACTTTGCTGACGGTATTACATAATGCCTCAACTAGCAGAACAAAATTTCAAGTTTGTGTGTTCTTTTTCTTGACGTTGATGTTAACAACATAAACTCGTTATCACTGGGTCCAGCCATTTTGATTCACGGAAATATACCGATCACTGAATTGTTGTTAATGTTTGTGTCAGATCGGTTATTTCCGCATTGGGTTACAAAGGCCTAAATTTTACAAGTTTCAAAATTTGATTCAAAACGAAAAAAAACGAAAAAAGAAATTTGTTAAGAAATTTTAATTTCATGAACAGAAAAAGTGATTCTGAATATATTTAATTAAATTTCCATAGTTTTTTAGTGTTCGACTGTTGATCGGAATCAGCCACCCCAATCGGCCAATTGTGGGCAATCAGATGACAACAGCAACGGCTCCTGGAGCATCAGTTTATCAGATTGTTGCCAAGCATTGTTTTGTGATGATTCATTAACTACATTTTATTATCTTCTGCAATTGTTCAACTGTTAATGTAGAATTATGTCAATGATACCATTCAATAAAGTTGAGAAACAACCACAATGTGTATTCTTAATTTCTCTAGATGCCCCCTTATGGGATAAACAAGTTAAGTGACATGTAAAGCTTACAACTGAGCGTACTTGCGACAATTGCCAGTTCATACCGGAAAAAGTGAAGGTTGCACTCTATTACCTCAGGTCGCAGTAAAATGACCAGTAACGCACACTTAGGTGGTACACGTGGCTCTGAGAGCCACGTGTACTGCCCAAGTGAGCGTGTCTGGTCATTTTTCTGTGACTTGAGTCAACGATGTTTAACAATATGAAATATGTTCAATTTAATGTAGCTCTTTCAAGCTTCGACTCATCTAATAGTGCACAGAATTACAATTGGAATCGGCATCAGAATCGGCTGAGCATTAGCTCAAATAACCAGTAATCGGTCAGAACACCATACTTTTTCAATACCATTTCAGGCCTGGAATTCTTTAGGAGTGCAGTAGTGCTGCATGCCTAGAAAAAATTGAGGAGGGCAATTTTTTGCACCCCTTGATGCAATAATTCATGACCCATTCATTCTGTGTCGCATTGTGGTACATTTTTAGTGTAGAAGATAGTCACATAAGAATTGAATGCAACATTTTGAATAATGAGATGTGTGTGCCAACTTTTCCACTATGTAGCTGAATGTAATATAATTTTCAGTCACAATAGTAATACCTTGAAGTGAATAGATCCATTCTGTATTTTTTCCAGACTTCCAGACTCGTGTACAAACCCTATCTGCACCTGTGACCATTCGTGCTTTTGATGTTGGAGCATTTAAAGTTAGACCCGTAATTACTTCAAACTTAATAACACTGGCGCAGTGACTGAAAATCAGACAGCAGATGACTTACAGTTAAAACTAAAAGTCCTGTCACGAATAGTGCGCTTATCTAGGCTTAATTGCGCATTGGAATTGCGCACAATTGCCATATCGAATGGCATCCAAACCACGGCAGGTTCCCCTGGTTACCCATAGCAAACACATGCAATGTTTCTGCCAATGGACCTCTGGGTCACCCGGAGGTCCATTGGCTGAAACATTGCTTGTGCACAGGCCATATGTACAGAATTTGATAGCTTTACTTGGGCCATAACACGCATATCAACGTGCTATTTGTGCGCATTTCATGACAGGACTTCTAGTTTTAACTGTATGAAACTTGGCAACCAAGATGTGACAACTTGAACTCTTTATCCAATGCACATATCAAAATTTAATATTTTGCTTACTTTATCAAAAAGTTTCAACAAAACCTTATCATGTGGTCTCTCAATGGAATGAGCTCATCAAGCTTTGTTCCTATGAGGGTGTCGGATGATGTGGTTTTGTTGAAATCTTTTGAAAAATATAGAACCTTAGTGAGCACACTAACATACCCCACGCACCCCGATATTTGAAGCTCTAATCATTTTTTAAAAATAAACATAGATTCTAGGAATACTGCAGAAAACAGTGTTCTGTAGTTTCAATGGTTTTGAAAGAATTCGAGCAGAGAAAAAGCCCAAAAAACTGTAATTTTGATGAACTTTTCAAAGTCGATGGGGCCGTAATTTTGGTAAAAATCAGTGGAGCGGAACAAAACCCAAACTTGTTCTGTAGGCCACAATGTTAGACTAACATATCAAAAATCAGCTCAATATCTGGAAGCGTGTAGGAAACAAGAGGCCCCAGGGGGCCAGAGGGCGCTCACCTGACATGGTAGCCTAAATATCAACCCAGAGAATTGATTTCCACAAGTTGCATCTGCTCCTCCTAATAAAAGCTGAAACCAAATATCCAAATATTCTGACCAGTGGATCTAAAAAAGATTTTTAAAGAATATTCCTCATATTGAACTAAGTCATAATTTGGGCTCCCACAGGGAGCCCATATATGAACCCAGGGACTTGGCTTTAACAAACCTGAAACTCACACCCCTAAGGATTCTGCACACCAATTATCAAAACATTTTGACTGCTGGATCTGAAGAAGAAGATTTTTAAAGAAAATTCCTCATTTTGAACCAAGTTACAATCCGAGCTCCCACAATCAGCCCAAATATGGACCTAGGGACATGGCTTGAACAAACTTGAATCTTACCCCCCTAAGGATGCTGCATAAAAAATATCAAAAGCATTCATCTGCTGCATTCATCCCACAGGGAGCCCAAATATAGTCCCATGGACTTGGCTTTAACACACTTGAATAACCCCCCCCCCCCCCCCCCCCCCCCCCCCCCCAAGGATGCTACTCACCACATATCAAACCATTCCGACTGCTGGATCTGAAGAAGATTTTTTAAGAAAATTCCTCATTTCGAACAAAGTTACAATTCAAGCTCCCACAGTGAGCCCAAATATGGACCTAGGGACATGACTTGAACAAATGTGCATCTCACCCCCCTAAGGATGCTGCATACCAAATATCACAAGATTCTGCCTGCTGGATCTTGAGAAGAAGATTTGCCTGAAATGCACTAAGTTCAAATTTGGGCTCCTATACTGAGCCCAAATATAAACCCAGGGGGATGATTTGAACAAACTTGAATCAGATCCACCCCACAATGTTGCATACCAAATATCACAAGATTCTGCCTGCTGGATCTGGAGAAGATTTTTGAAGAAATTTGCCTGAAATGCACTAAGTTTGAATTTGGGCTTCTATAGTGAGCCCAAATATGAATCCAGGTGGCCGATGTGAACAAATTGGAATCAGATCCACCCCACAATGTTACATACCAAATATCAAAAGATTCTGCCTGCAGGATCTGGAGAAGAAGATTTTTGAAGAAATTTGCCTGAAATGCACTAAGTTCAAATTTGGGCTCCTATACTGAGGCCAAATATAAACCCAGGGGGCCGATTTGAACAAACTTGAATCAGATCCACCCCACAATGTTGCATACCAAATATCACAAGATTCTGCCTGCTGGATCTGGAGAAGATTTTTGAAGAAATTTGCCTGAAATGCACTAAGTTTGAATTTGGGCTTCTATAGTGAGCCCAAATATGAATCCAGGTGGCCAATTTGAACAAATTGGAATCAGATCCACCCCACAATGTTGCATACCAAATATCAAAAGATTCTGCCTGCAGGATCTGGAGAAGATTTTTGAAGAAATTTGCCTGAAATGCACTAAGTTCGAATTCGAGCTTCTATAGTGAGCCCAAATATGAATCTAGGGAGCCAATTTGAACAAAATAGAATCAGATCCACCCCACAATGTTGCATACCAAATATCAAAAGATTCTGCCTGCTGGATCTGGAGAAGAAGATTTTCAAAGAAATTTGCCTGAAATGCAGTAAGTTCAAATTTGGGCTCCTATACTGAGCCCAAATATAAACCCAGGGGGGCCGATTCGAACAAACTTGAATCGGATCCACCCCACAATGTTGCATGCCAAATATCAAAAGATTCTGCCAGCTGGATCTGGAGAAGAAGATTTTTTAAGAAATTTGTCTGAAATGCACTAAGTTCGAAATCGGGCTCCTATACTGAGCCCAAATATGAACCCAGGGGGCCGATTTGAACAAACTTGAATCAGATCCACCCTACAATGTTGCATACCAAATATCAAAAGATTCTGCCTGCTGGATCTGGAGAAGAAGATTTTTTAATGTTTTTCCCATTGCCTACAGTGTTAAAAAGTGCTGACTCAGCACTTTTTCAAAGTCCCGAAACTGTACCTTATGATAAAACCGATGGCAATTTTTTTTTTACCAATTCTTTCTGTTGGTCCTAAGGAAGCTTCACACCAAATAAAAATTCTTGGTGCCGTGCAGTTTTGGAGATATAGGCGTTTTAATTTTTTTCTATTTTTAGCTCCTGCGGTTCCCATGGGGCTACGGGAAAAAAAAAATCAGCATAAATTAGGTACTTATGACCCAATAAGCCCTCACATAAAATTTGGTTCAAATCAGCCTCTCGGTTTGGAAAATAGAAATTTGGGGCGGGGCAAAAAATTTTGCCCCTCCCATAACGACGCTAAGTATAGCCCCACAAACTTCTCTTGAACAAATCTGAGTCTACACCTCAAAAGGAAGCTGCACCCCAAATATCAAGTCTCTGCTACTGCTGGTTCATGAGAAGAAGATTTTTTAAGATTTCAGCACACTTTTTGGGTGTGGCCCTACCCACGGGCGAGGCAACTTGATTTGAACAAAATCAAATTGCGATGTCATAACAAACTATTATCTCAAATATCAATTAAATTGGTTCAGCAGTTTGGGAGGAGAAGAAGCAAACACCATGTTCACGGACGACGGACGGTGAGTGATCACTACAGCTCTCCTGACTGAAAGTCAGGTGAGCTAAAAAGTCCGCAAAACTGTAATTTTGATGAACTTTTCAAAGTTCAAGGGTCGTAATTTCGGTAAAAATCAGTGGAGTGGAACAAAATGCAAGCTTGATCTGTAGGCCACCATGTCAGACTAACATACCAAAAATCAGCTCAATATCTGGAAGCGTGTAGAAAAAAAGTCTGGAAAACTGTAATTTTGATGCATTTTTCAGAGTCCAAGGGCCGTAATTTCGGTAAAAATCAGTGGAGCGGAACAAAACACAAACTAGTTCTGTAGGCCACCATGTTAGACTAACATACCAAAAATCAGCTCAATATCTGGAAGCGTGAAGAAAAAAAGTCTGGAAAACTGTAATTTTGATGAATTTTTCAGAGTCCAAGGGCCGTAATTTAGGTAAAAATCAGAGGAGCGGAAAAAAATGCAAACTTGATCTGTAGGCCACCATGTTAGACTCAAATACCAAAAATCAGCTCAATATCTGGAAGCGTGTAGAAAAAAAGTCCGGAAAACAAGTAGGACGGACTGACGGACTGATGGACTGACCAGTCAAAAACATTATACCCCTGCAATTTCGTTGCGTGGGGTATAATAATATTTTTTCAACTGCGCAGTTTGGAAATAAATGCCAGCTCGGCCACATGTCCCCTGAAAAAATAGTGTGCAAAGTGAGGTATTTGAAAAAAATTGAATGTTTCAAAGACGAAAAAGTGACATAACTCATGCAAAAAAATGTTGGTCCAAACCCCAATCTGAATTGACCTGAATTTTATGTTGATACACCTACAAACCAAATTTTAACTGATTTGGTCAACAACTAAAGTTATCATCAGGAAACAAAAAAAAAAGGAATTGTCAAAGTCGAAAAAGGTGCAGAACTCTGGCAAAAATTGTCGCAGCCAATTCTAACTTGACCCGTATTTTATGTTGATACACCTACATACAAGATTTCATTGATTCGTCCAACTAAAGTTATCATCATAAAACCAAAGTGGGATGGACGGACAGATGGACACCAGCTATTTTAATACACATTTTCGTGGGACAATTACATGGTCAGATGTGACCTATGCTTTAGGTATAGGAGTTAAGCCACGGAAAACTAAGTACCACTCACCAATATATCAGATAATCGACTGTCTGTTTTAGAATCTCCAATGGTCTTAAAAGAATGCAGTCTGCAACATCCAAGCCAGCAGCAGATCTTGTGTAAGCCTTAACAGTTTTAGATGGATCAGCTGTTGGCCTACAATTATGAAGTTTGGAATTAAATTAAACTCTTCTGGTAAAAGTTGTGATCAAAACAATACACTATGCTCATTTGCCTGAAAAAAAAAAACAAGACCGGTGGTAAATGCTGTGCCCACATAATGTAACTGTGCCTAAATTATGCTGTGTTTAAATGTTTTGTTGTTGGGTTTTCCAGTGTTTTGGCCATATATAGTTTGACCAAGTTTCTCCATATCCCCAGAATATGATTCTAAGCCAACCTGTCAAATCAAACAACAGATAAATAAATTTTAAATACCACAGAGCCTGTCAGAGAAAAGCAATCTGCATCGACAGTATTGTATATGATACTGTTATCTCAGATTGCTTTTCACTCACAAATGCTTTAGGAGCATGTACTACAGGGGAACCATGTTAACCCTTTACCCCAAGCCTTATTTATTGGTGTTTAAGGTCACATATTTTTGCACAATGGCTAATCATGACCACAACATGAGTATCAACTCAAGACCAGGGGTGAGCATTAATAAGCCATGTGGCCCATTTTAGAGAGGGTTTGCACCTCCCAAGCATTGGTGACTGGGTCCTATTTTACCAGTAAAACAGAGCCTGTTTACCACAGACCACAGGCCTTGGGATTACCCCAATTTCTCACTGTTTACAGGTGTGCCTAAATTAGAGAAGGTGTGAGGATGTCTACAAAATTTACAAATTCTCTGTACCTCTTCGATATTTGAGAATAACTTCCATCATTATGTGACCATAGAAACACAAAGAAAGGTGAGGCAATAAAATATAACAGGATAAGAGTGTTATTTCTATTTTGATGTGCCCTAATTAGGGCAAAATGGTGTGCCCAAAATAAATGAATTTAAAGGCCTACTTTACCCTAACGGCCAAAACCGGCCGGCGCTATTCACAAAAATCGCCAATTTTCATAATTTTATTTTTTGGTCCCAAAAACATTGGTTATGACCCCTCTTTGGAATGAGCAGCTCGTCGAGCTCGTTTCAATGAGGGGTCATAACCTATGTTTTTGAGACCAAAAATGAAAATGAAAGTGTCAATGACACTGTAGCTCAACTTGACAAACTTGAACTTGGTAAGTTATAAATGAAATAGCAAAATTGAAGATCATTGGGACCAATGTCAGTTTTTTTGCCAGTGGCAACATTTTTTGACAGAAACCGAAGAAAATCGATAGCTCCCATCTAGAGGTCACCGTAAATAAGCATACCAGGTTTCAAAGCAATCTAATCATAAATGAGCCCTGTTGGGTGAGCCAAAGGGAAATATTGTGGTCTGACTAAACTTAGTTCTAAGAATGTTGGCCGCGGCAACATTTTTTGACAGAAATTGAAGAAAATCGATAGCTCCCATCTAGAGGTCACCCCAAACAAGCATGCCAGGTTTCAAAGCAATCCGATCATAAATGTACCCTGTAGGTTGTGCCAAAGGGAAATATCGAGTCTTCTGACTGAACCAAGTTCTAAGAACGTTGGCCGCGGCAACATTTTTTGATGGAAATTGAAGAAAAATGATAGGTCCCATCTAGAGGTCTCCCCAAACAAGCATACCAGGTTTCAAAGCAATCAAATCATAAACGTGCCCTGTAGGGTGTGCCAAAGGGAAATATTGTGGTCTGACTAAACTGAGTTCTAAAAACGTTGGCCGTGGCAACATTTTTTGATGGAAATTGAAGAAAATCGATAGCTCCCATCTAGATGTCACCCCAAACAAGCAGGCCAGGTTTCAAAGCAATCCGATCATAAATGTACCCTGTAGGGTGTGCCAAAGGGAAATATTGAGTCTTCTAACTAAACTAAGTTCTAAGAACGTTGGCCACGGCAACATTTTTTGACAGAAATTGAAGAAAATCGATAGCTCCCATCTAGAGGTCTCCCCAAACAAGCATACCAGGTTTCAAAGCAATCTGATCATAAATGGGCCCTGTAGGGTGTGCCAAAGGGAAATATTGAGGTCTGACTGAACTAAGTTCTACAAACGTTGGCCATGGCAACATTTTTTGCCGGAAATTGAAGAAAATCGATAGCTCCCATCTAGAGGTCACCCTAAATAAGCATACCAGGTTTCAAAGCAATCAAATCATAAATGTGTCCTGTAGGGTGTGCCAAAGGGAAATATTGTGGTTTGACTAAACTAAGTTCTAAGAACGTTGGCCGCGGCAACATTTTTTGACAGAAATTGAAGAAAATCGATAGCTCCCATCTAGAGGTCACCCCAAACTAGCATGCCAGGTTTCAAAGCAATCCGATCATAAATGTACCCTGTACGGTGTGCCAAAGGGAAATATTGAGTCTTCTGACTAAACTAAGTTCTAAGAACGTTGGCCGCGGCAACATTTTTTGACAGAAATTGAAGAAAATCGATAGCTCCCATCTAGAGGTCTCCCCAAACAAGCATACCAGGTTTCAAAGCAATCTGAGCGTAAATGTACCCTGTAGGGTGTGCCAAAGGGAAATATTGAGGTCTGACTAAACTAAGTTCTACGAACATTGGCCGTGGCAACATTTTTTGCCGGAAATTGATGAAAATCGATAGCTCCCATCTAGAGGTCACCCTAAATAAGCGTATCAGGTTTCAAAGCAATCAAATCATAAATGTGCCCTGTAGGGTGTGCCAAAGGGAAATATTGTGGTTTGACTAAACTAAGTTCTAAGAACGTTGGCCGCGGCAACATTTTTTGCCGGAAATTGAAGAAAATCGATAGCTCCCATCTAGAGGTCACCTCAAACAAGCATAAGAAGTTTCAAAGTAATCTGATCATAAATGCGACCTGTGAGGTGTGCCAAAGGAAATTGTGGACGTACGTACTAACATACTAACGTACGTACATACGTACGTACGCCGACGGACGAGAAGTGATGGCAATAGCTCAGCTTGACTTAGTCAAGTTGAGCTAAAAATTAGTTATTCAAGAATTTTGTTTGCAAGTGTTGTCTTGCTTTTTATGTTAGGTAAAGGGTTAATTGAATAGCCATTTTGCCAGTGAAATTATTCAATCAACAGGAGTTAACTAGGTACTGTCACTTTCCAGAATTCCAGAGATAAAGTGAGAATTTATTCTATCATATCTTGTTTGACAGAGCTCACTGAGTTCTCTCAAACAAGATATTATAAGTTATGGGGCTTTCAGTGGGCGAATATGGTGTGATATAAGGCTAAGTGAGATCAATATTAGGCGAGAACGAAGGCTGAGCCTAATATTGATCTTGTTGAGCCTCATATTACACCATATCTGCCCAGTGAAAGCCCCATAAAGTATTTATTATGCCAGTCCTTTGAAAGAGACACAACCATAAGTGTACCCAGATTCCTAGGGCAAATGTTCCGTTATCACTATCTGGGAATTTCCCCGTTTTACGTCATGTGAAGGTCACGCTAGTACATGTAGCAGGGGCTGAAACAATGGAGTTGTCTTCTCAATAAACAGGAATTTATATTAACAATTCACAACTTTAATTCAGTGTTAAGTACTGGAAAAATAAAACTGGAGCAAACGGTTAACAATTCTTTCAAGAAGGTAAGTGGGAACAGTTTCATTCATTATTTGTTGTTAATGGTGATATTAATGTTTCTATACATGTCGTTTTAGTGGTTTATTTATTCTGTTTATTTACATTTGTTTATTAAAATTTCTCAAAGACTGGAAGAAACGTATTATAGTTGTACGTTGCTCAACAGACACACACACAAAATTATTTGTTGTTCGTTGAACACATGAAATTAGGAAAAACATCGAAGCGAGCATTGCATGTCAAAAACAAAATGTCGGAAATGACTGTATATAGAGCTTACGGTCAGCTCGATGATACAGTCTCATATGCGGTCACTAGATACTGAAGCTGATTGTTCAATAACAATTACTGGCATAATAGAATAGATTAAATGCCTGTAATGGATGTACTGAGGACAAACAGGTCTATAATCAAGAGTAATTTGGTTATCGGGGCAATTTCTCGACATCATTCAAGATTTTTTTATTCAATTAAGAGGAGTTTACTCATAACCCATATGCAAATAACAGGTCAAATTTGTACTGAAGGTATGGTAAATGGTTTTGGGTTTGGAATTATATTCAATTAACAGGGCTCTTCAGTTAAGAGATATCCAATTAAGTGGGTTCCACTGTATTAACCCTTTACCCAACGAATCGCCCACATCCACCCGCATAATATGCAAATTCAGCCGCTGAAAAAATATTATTTTTCAAAAAATTTCAACAAAACCATATCATGTGACCCCTCGGTCGAGCTCGTTCCAACGAGGGGTCACATGATATGGTTTTGTAGAAATTTTTTCAAAAATTTTAAAAAATGATATTTAAAATAATGAATTTTGAGATCGTCTGCATTGGGTAAAGGGTTAAACTGGAAATCTAATATATTCATATTTGAGGCATTTCCTATTATAAACGTCATGTATAATTTCCATCTAAATAGGATATTGGCTTGACACCGGAAAACTAAAAAAAACATTCCCACGTAAACTTTAGTTCAAGGAGAACAAATAATAATGATGAAGATGATCTTCTAGAAATTGTAACAAGGCAAACCCATATAGACTAAGTAATTTCACCTCTATGATCATATGAAGCACATCCACAGAATATGAAGCCTTTAGGCTCGGGTACCTGCTCTTCATATCAAAACCCTAATAGTGGCTTCTAGCACTCTACCAGCTAAAGAAGGATTTAACTCTTTACCCAACGTAACGGCCAAAACCGGCAAGCGCTATTCACAAAAATCGCCAATTAATTTTAACATCATTTTTTTGTCTCAAACACATTGGTTAAGACCCCTCTAAGGAACGAGTTTGTTAGTTAGTTGCCGTATATGTCTGTGTATAAGTCGCAACTATTTGCTTGGAAAAACGGGACCAAAATTGGGGTGCGACTTATACAAAGGTAATTATTTTTCAGCAAGTTTTCAACAGCGATATGTGGACTGAAGGGACACCAGCTCGGCCCATGTCGATGGTTTGTAACATGACGATTCACCTGCTTTGAATTTTTGTTTATTTTATTTCACCTCTTTGTTTGTTATTTCTGTGTTGTGCATTAAACTTGATCACAAAATAAAATTTTAAATGAAAGTGTCAATGACACTGTAGCTCAACTTGTCAAGACAAAGACATGTACATGTATAGTATGTGACACAGCAATGACAAACATCTAGGTAATGACCTGATAACAAAGGTACATATAAAGTATTGTAACGGTCTGTACATAAATACTGACCGTTGCCTGTAACAAATGTATAGGTAAAGTATTGTAAAGGTGGGTGACAGTCAGATGCTGAACTAGAAAAAATCTTTGAGTCCCAGAATGGGTCTGACTGAACCCCAAAATATTTGTTCTCATAGCAGTGATAACAAAGGCACCCCAAAACACACTCGTTCCTGTCCCAAGGTGAAAACAAAGGTACCCAAGAAGTTTTGTGAAGATCAGTTCATAAATACGAGCTGTATAGAACTTGTGACAAAAAACTGATTGGACCTAATTTCGGTACAAAATGGCCACTGGCAGCCATCTTGAATTTTGGACCGTACCCAGAAACACTCATTCTCATCCCAAGGAGATAACAAAGGTACCCAAGAAATTTTGTGAAGATCGGTTCATAAATACAGCCTCTACCCTGAGCCGTATTGACATGTGTGCTTACATTGTGTAAGTACCACTGAATAAATCAAAGTTCATCTAATTTGCATAATTTCTGCACGAAAAAAACCCCCTTACAATATGTGATGTATTCCATGTTACTAAACATTCATACAAAAATTTATTAAAATCAGAACTTTCATACAGAAGTTCTATACAAAAGACTGATTGCACTAATTTTGGTACAAAATGGCTTCTGGTGGCCATCTTGAATTTTGGACCACACCCAAAAACACTCACTCTCATCCCACGGTGATAATAAAGGTACCCAAGAAGTTTCGTAAAGATTGGTTCATAAATATGGCCTCTAGTCTGAGCTGTATAGAAGTTGTGTACAAAAAACTGATTAGACCTAATTTCGGTACTAAATGGCCACTAGCAGCCATCTTGAATTTTAGACCGCACCCAGAAACACTCGTTCTCATCCCAAGGTGATAACAAAGGTACCCAAGACATTTCGTGAAGATCAGTTCATAAATACAGACTCTAGTCTGAGCCGTATTGACATGTGTACTTACTGTGTGTAAGTCACACTGAAAAAATCAAAGTTCATCTAATTTGCATAATTTCTGCACGAGAAAAAAACCCGTATTATATGTGATGCATCCCATGGTACTAAACATTCACACAAAAAAATTATTCAAATCAGGGCTTTCATATGGAAATTCTGTGCAAAAATCTGATTGCACCTAATTTTGTACAAAATGGCTGCCATCGGCCATCTTGAATTTCGGACCGGACCCCAAAACACTCGTTCTCGTCCCACGGTGATACCAAAGGTACCCAAGAAGTTTCGTAAAGATCGGTTCATAAATACGGCCTCTAGCCCGAGCCGTATTGGCATTTGCACTTACAGTGCTGAAAGTAACCCCAAAAAACATCAAAATTAGTCTAATTTGCACAATTTACGTACGAGAAAAAAACCCGTATTATATGTGATGTATCCCATGGTACTAAACATTCATACAAAAAATTATTCAAATCAGAGCTTTCATATGGAAGTTCTGTACAAAAAGTTAAAAAATTTATAGTAATTTATATATTTTTTATACTTACCAATGACCCAGACTTAGCTGGTGCTAACTCCAACAAAACCAGGGCCAAACACAAATTTTGCCCCCCAATCCCCAAAATTTGCATCCAAAACAAAAAGAAATCATGTCCTAAAGGACCTCCATAGTACGCCTCTACTGCGCATGCGCAGCGACGCAGTCGTCCCGAAATTGGCGCCAATTATCATTCTTACTGGCAGTGCCTGGTCAGCGCTATGTACTCAGCGGGGAGGCAAGAGTTCCCAACTCCAGGGAGGGCCATCCCCGTCTGGGTCATTGGTAAGTATAAAAAATATATAAATTACTATAAATTTTTTAACATTTTTATACTGTACCAATGACCCAGACTTAGCTGAATAGTAAACAGGCTGGAGGGCCTAGGACATAGAGGAAAATCCAATAAGCTCAACTATATAGTAAAGAGGTAACCCCTTAAGGAGAAAAGGAGTATTAGGCTTTACATGTATCTTTCTTATTTAATATTAAATTAGAAAGATACACTACCCTTAATAATTGAGCACAATAACATTCATGTTCTCTATTAACATCCAGTATAACCCTTATACTAATTATTTTTAAAGCAAGCCAATAAATAAAGTAGTCCAGAGAATTGAGACTCTTTATAATCATTTAAAAGTGTCCGAGTATTGTATATTAAAGCCCGTTTGACACTTGACATATACAAATGCTTCACACCGAGCTACACTTTAAAAATAAGACATGAATGAAATTAAACATTAATATTACACTTTAAAACCATCCCGGAAGCGACTCAGAAATACTGACTTGGAGGAGGCATTCCCTTGCTTTTCACTATAAAGCAGGTGACCTAAGGGAACACCCCCCCCCCCCCCCCCCTTCCCCTGGGTCAAATAGCCCAGAGCGAAGAGGGCAGCCGGACGGAGTCACTGCCGGAACAGAAAGCCTGCATAACTATAGTTGCAACTGTTTAGTGGACGACATTTTGAGCAACAGATAACGGACCTAAACAATGCAGGTCTCCAGAAATGGACTCAATATTTCTGAGATAAAAATTCGTAAATGTGGATGGCTGAGACCAATAAGCAGCCTTCATTAAATCTGTAATAGCAACACTATTAGCATAAGCCCAGGAAGTAGAAAGAGCTCTTACTTCATGAGCAGAAATCTTAAGCACAGACTGCTGAGAAGAAGATAAATCTTCATAAGCAGTACAGATAGTTAACTGAATCCATCTAGCAATAGAATGGACTGAAATGTCCTTTCTATTAGGCATCAAAGACAGAAAGAAACGTTTCCGTCCCTTTCTGATAAACTGAGATCTCTGTTTATAGATACGTAGTGCTCTAACAGGACAGAGTAAAGGCCTACGCCCGTCTGAAGACGGAAGAGCCTTAATAACAATAGGTTCCGGATATTTATTAGGAGCCTGATTCTTAGCTAAAAAACCCACATTAGTAGTGAAGGTGATAGTGTTCCCAACACTACGATAATGAGAATCATCCACCGATAGTGCATGAAGCTCACTGACTCTTCTGGCAGAAGAGAAAGCTAAGAGAAAAGCTGTCTTATAAGATAAGAATTTGAAATCTACTGTCCCAAGAGGTTCAAATGGCTTTTCCTTCAATTTAAGGAGAACCCAAGCTAAATTCCACTTAGGAATTAATCTAAGAGTTCTGGGTCTATTTATCGAAAAGTTTCTAACCAATTTCGATAAAGAGACATTAGATCCAATTTGTAAACTATCATGATGTGCATAGGTATCAGATAACATAGATCTATAACCCTTTATAGTAACAGGCTGCAGTTTGATTTCGTCAAACAAGTATACTAGAAAGTTTGCAATGTCTGGTATAGAGGGATCAAATATATCTACAGAATGATCCCTACACCAACGACGAAAAACCTTCCACTTAGCCGCATAGTTTAGCGAAGAGGAGGTCCTCCTACAGTTAGAAATCGCGTCCACTGCTCGTCCTGTAAAGTGCTTGCCATGCAAGAAGGACCGCACAACGGAAAAACGTGAAGGTTGAGACCTTGCGGGTTGTGATGGAGTTGGCGCGATTTCCCCTGCGAAAGAAGATCCTCTCGTGGAGGAAGCTTCCGCGGTAGGTCCCACAACAGACACCTGAGTAGATTTATCCACGGTCTCTGTGGCGACAGAGATGCTACCAACAGAATCTTGCATTGAGATTGTTTTATCTTTAGCAATACTTGTTGAATTAACGGCGCTGGAGGATACGCATATCCTATCATTCCGTCCCAAGGGATCGACAGAGCGTCTACTGCAAATGCTCTTGGATCCGGATACGGGGACACATACGTCTGCAACTGATTGTTGAGATGTGTCGCAAATAAGTCTATCATTGGCCGTTCCCATTGGTAGCAAATCTGATTGAATACTTGCTTGTTGAGAGTCCACTCCGACGGCAACAAGCGACCCTTTCGTGAAAGGGAGTCTGCTAGCACATTCAGACGACTCGGTATGTGACGGACCGAAAGAAGAACGTGATGTTCTAACGCAAACAGAAGGATTCTTTCCGTTAGATTGAACAACGGAACTGAATGAGTGCCTCCCTGATTCCGTATATACGCCACTACTGTCGTATTGTCGGATAGGATTTGGACATGAGCATCGTGAATAATGTCCATCCAGTGACGTAACGCAAGCCAAATTGACATCATTTCCTTGATGTTTATGTGCTTGCACAGGAATTGCAGATCCCAAAGACCCTGGCATCTCGAATCCGTTGGGATTAATGATGCACCCCAACCTGTTTGACTGGCATCCGTCATAACGGTAAAACTCGGATCCGGCAACTGCAGCGGAACTCCTTGAGTTAACCACTGAATGTTTGCCCAAGTCTGAATCTCTTGTTTCACTTGATCTGACAAGAGAACGTCTACATCGAGCGAATGAATTTTCACACTCCAATTCTGAGTCAGGAAAATTTGAAGAGGACGCGTGCGTAGCCGCCCCATCGGAATGAGATCCGCGGCGGCTCCGCACAGACCTATCAGTCTCATAAATTCTCTCGCAGTGACTTTGTCTGCGTGCAGACAATAGCGAGCGTAACAACTGACTAATTTCGCTCTGGTTAACGGCAGACGAACGAGATTGTTGTGCGTCTCGAAGCTCATTCCCAGATGAGTGAATGACTTGGACGGCACCAGATCCGACTTCTCCTCGTTTACTATGAAACCGAGACGTCGGAGCAATAGAAGAAGATTCTGAACATCGTTCTGAAGCATTAACGCGTTGCAGTACCTCTGAAGAATGTCGTCCAGGTAGGCCGACGTTACCGCAGACGAATGAGCTCGGAAGTAGATCATTACCGAGTTCATTACCCGAGTGAAAGCCCAGGGTGCTAGATTCAATCCGAAGCACATGGCCCGGAACTGATACACCACTCCTAGGACTGCGAAGCGTAGATACTTTCGGAATGTCGGATGTACCATGACGTGAAAGTACGCATCTTTGAGATCTATGCTCGTTGCATAATCGTTCACCCGAATACTCGCTCTGACCGAAGCGAATCGTCTCCATATAAAACTTCGGAGCGACGATCAGCTTGTTTATCCAGCTCAAATCTATGACTGGACGGAACGAGCTGTCTGGTTTCGGAACCAGAAACAGATGGCTGTAGAATCCCAGAGATTCCTGGTTTTCTACGACCTCTACCGCGTTCTTCATTAAAAGAGACTGCACCTCTGATAACAGAGCGTCTCTTTTCTGTGGATTTGACGGAAGATGAGTCCACTTCGGACTTCGAGTTAATGGAGGCTTTCGTTTGAAGGATATCTTTAGACCTTCCGAAGTCACTCCTCTCACCCAAGGGTCGTCCGTAATCGACGCCCACTCTTGTGAAAAACTCGACAACCTTCCGCCAACCGGAACGCGATAGAGGTTTAAGCCATCACCTCCTGGACCTGCGAGGCCTGCGGTAGGAGAAACCACGTCTTCCACGACCCGCACCTCGCCTCGTCGACCTCGGAGCGTCCGACCAATTATCCCGGCCTGAAGGACGTCCCGAACGAGAGTCGCTATCCTGACGGTCTCTCGAATAAGACCAAGAGGACGCACCGGAACCTCTATAGGAACCTCTCTTGGGCGCATTAGACCCAGAAGTGCCTGTCTTATTCGTGTCTGCTGTATCCGACTTTTTAGGAGCGGATCTGAACAACAGAGAATCATTAGCTTTCTTTTTAATTTTATCATAAATAGCGGAAAGCTTGCCGTCAAAGAGAAGTTCTCCTGAGACCGAAGCGACTCTAAGAGAGTTCTTCACCTTAGAATCCACTAGTGTGGATGTAGCTAGGGCTGCGTCACGTCTAACCAACTCCAGATTTGCCACTGAAAGGGCGGAGTTACACGTGGAATAAGCTACTGCCCTTGAAAGAAGTCTTAAAGAGGATTGTATATCCTGAAACTCTTCCCCTTGAAGGCGCAGTGATAACGCCTTAGTAAGGTGATCTGCGTAAGATAAGGCATCTAAATTGGCTCTGTTAGACGCAATAGCTGTTTCCAACACCGCGGTTGGAATAGAAGCTGACGACGGTAATGATAGCTCTAAGTCTTCCGCCTCGTCGTCCATACGCAGAGGAACTCTCGGTATACCCTGTCCTGCCGTATCGAATTTATTCCTTGCATTAATGAAAGGCAGGTTAAGAGTATTAGCGGACAAGAAACCTGCTTTCCCCGTCCTGGAAGCAAGTTTAAATATAGCGTCGTTCAATAATTCAAATGTTCTTGCAACATTATTGGACTGCGACGGAAACTCGGGAGCGATGTCCCTGAACCGCTCAAAAAATTCAGAGTCCAATGACGCTATAATTCTCTTGTCCGGAAGCGCAGCAGTCTGGCCCGACGGAACAACTTGAGGGAGAAAGTGCCGGATGAAGTCCACGGCAGCTTTATGTTGTTCCGAAAGGGATAGCTCCAATTCATCCGTATCCCTTTCACCATCCGGTCGGACCTCCCGATGTTCCCGGTCGTCCGCCCCCGATGCTTCGGCGGAGCGTACCGACCCAGCGCCGTCAGATAATTCTCGATCCGACACCGTTTCTGTCGGCTGCTGGGATGCTGCGATAAGCTGTGCTATCTGCACAAGAATGTCCGACGTCGAGACCTGTGGAGGCGCAGTCTTTCGCTGCTTCGCCGAGGGCAGCTCCGCATCAGATGGCTCCCGCATACTTTTCCTATGCGAACGTCCGGAGTCCATCGGTCTCGAATCCCTGGCTGCCGGATGGTGTGACCTGGTCGCCGAAGAATCCTTCATCGGCGAAGCTGGTAAAATATCAGAGGTCACGCAGCCAAGGTGCGGTCGTGTGCGCTGACGAGAAGAGGAAGCCTTAACAGTCTCTGCGGACTGCTTATACAACGGAGCGTCCCGAGCGACGGACGTATGCTCCGCTAAAGACATATTTTGTACCACAACATCTGGTCCCAGATGTTGTTGTACGAGAGAGGGACCTCTCTCGCTCGCGGCCCGGCTGGACCTGGACGAGCTAGGAACCGGACTAAAAGGCTTCCTCCGTTCTCGTTTACTATCCGCCGTCACTGGGTGTGCATCTATTATGTTTATAGTGCTCGCATCACCCAAAATTTCCTCTTGGACCGCATCGGACGAACCCGGCTGCCGAACCATTCGGTGAATGGACGCTACACCGGGCGAGCTAGCGGACGACATTTGTCTAATCTCCATGAGCACTTTTGCCGCTAGCTCTGAATTCATTTGTGACGACGGACGCACACTTGAAGAAGATAACATGGAAACATCACCCTGTTCTGGTTCCTCTGAAATAGAAACTAAGAGAGTAGAGTGACCTTGTGGAGAAAGAGCCGGCATCGCTCTTTCTCCAGAAACAACATATCGTGACACACGTTTCCAATGTTTCTCATCCCAATGTTCACATATAGGACAGGGATTAATGCGAGAACACTGACTACAATTAATACAATGATCATGAAAGTCAGAGGAAGATTTCTTCCTATTACAATTTGAACAATGTCCCTTCATTGTGAAAGAACAACAATAAGTCCTAGTTACTCGCAAAAACCCCTGACACAAAGATACATAATAACATGATCCATTAATAAATGAAAAAACAATTGCAAATCAAAATAATTTTGAAAAAATATTTTTTCAGAGAAGCCCAAGTTGCTGAAAAGTAACGTTGAGCCCCGATGGATCCGATGGCAAAGTGTGGTCAAAAATTTTATATTTATATAAAATAATTAATGAGACACTTTCGGATAATATAAATGTATCTTATAATGAGATAAACTACCACAAAGGCAAACAGCCCCCCTCAAAAAAGGCTGTTGCCAATGAAAACAAACAGTGTAAACACACTAGAAAACATGACTCCAGGCACTGAAAAAACTGGCCCGGAATCAGTCATCAATTACACTCTATCTGATGCAAAACAGAGACTCCCAGGGGAGAATCTGTAGAACATCAGATGGAAGATGCAGAACACAAACGTTATACACCCATGGGTGAAAACGTAACTATGGGGAAAATAACAGAAAACATTCTGTAACCAAGCAACTCTCCCAGGAAATTTTAGAAATGAAACTTCTCAAAAATATGCCAAAAGCATGGGAGAATTGCCAGGGGGGACTTTAGAAGGCTAGGGGAGAGGAAACACTGAATAAGCAGTGCAACAATTAGCAAGAATGACAACAAGAGGCCCATGCCTCGAAAATAGGCAACTTAACATAATTTCATCAAAAAAGTACAGCCCTGATTATTTTTTGTCACTTCTTTTTCCTCTCCTCCTTCTATCCTCCTTAGAATCACATTTTCTCCAAAAATTACGTGTCTGGCATCCTTTAAACTGAGATTTACAAGCACAAAGATCAGTGAGATGTTGACTGATGAAGGGCCAAACAGAGAATGATAATTGGCGCCAATTTCGGGACGACTGCGTCACTGCGCATGCGCAGTAGAGGCGTACTATGGAGGTCCTTTAGGACATGATTTCTTTTTGTTTTGGATGCAAATTTTGGGGATTGGGGGGCAAAATTTGTGTTTGGCCCTGGTTTTGTTGGAGTTAGCACCAGCTAAGTCTGGGTCATTGGTACAGTATAAAAATACAGATTTCTGCATCGTCGGTACAAAATGGCAGCTGGCAGCCATCTTGAATTTCGGACCGCACCCAAAAACACTCGTTCTCGTCCCACGGTCATAACAAAGGTACCCAAGAAGTTTCGTAAAGATCGGTTCATAAATACGGCCTCTAGCCCGAGCCATAGCAGCTTGGCACTTACAGCTCTGAAAGTAACACTAAATAAATCAAAGTCAGTCTAATTTGCATAATTTACGCACGAGAAAAAAACCCGTATTATATGTGATGTATCCCATGGTACTAAACATTTATACAAAACTTTATTCAAATCAGAACTTTCATACAGAAGTTCTGTACAAAAAACTGATTTTTGCATCATCGGTACAAAATGGCCACTGGCAGCCATCTTGAATTTCGGACCACACCTAAAAACACTCGTTCCCGTCCCAGGGTCATAACAAAGGTACACAAGAAGTTTCGTAAAGATCGGTTCATAAATACGACCTCTAGCCCGAGCCATAGCCAATTGTTGACGTACGGACAGACGGACAGACGGCCAGACGGACAGACGGACAGACAGACGACGGACGACGGGCCATGACAATAGCTCAAATTTGACTTCGTCAAAGTTGAGCTAAAAATAAATAAATAAAAAAATAAAATAAAACAAGGGCAACGCCCCCGGTCCCCCGACCAAGATGGCAAATTCAAGGGAGCTGTTAGGATGCAATTTGTTCGCAGAGCATGGCCATTTTTTAACTTGACCTGCAATTCCAACCAATTAAACCACATACTTAGTTTCGTTTCAATCAAATGATCCAAAGTAAAGTTATCATCCGGACAACACAAAAACCGTATTTTCTAAGTCGAAAAAGGGGAATAAATCCAGTAAAAATCAGTGGAGCGTGCCCATTTTCGAACTTGACCTGCATTTCCACCCAAATAAGCGGCATACTAAATTTCGTTTCAATCAAATGATCCTAACTAAAGTTATCATCCGGACAACACAAAAACTGTATTTTTTAAGTCGAAAAAGGGGAATAAATCCAGTAGAAATCAGTGGAGCGTGCCCATTTTCGAACTTGACCTGCATTTCCAACCAAGTAAGACACATACCAAATTTAGTTTCAGTAAAATCATCCAAACTAAAGTTATCATCCGGACAAGGGTGTGACGGACGGACGGACGCATGGACAGACGGACGGACGCATGGACAGACGGACGGACACTGCTGATTACAATAGTCCCCCGAATGGTCGGGGGACAAATAGGAGATTATACTCAATGAGGTCTTGTTGATTTTTTTTTTCTCGGTGACCCGTTGATTGACGGGGTGGTGAACAATCGAAACCGCATGCAATTAATTTCCTTCAAAATAATTACGGTACCTGTTCATGACTTCAACATCTCCAGTAATAATTCCCAATAGAATATTCCATGGTTGTATATCTCAAAATATTTTGGATATTGGTATGAGTTATTTATGCAACTCGCAAGGCAATCAAATTGTTTACACAGCCACACCACATGCGTTTTTAAGGGGAATTCCTTTTGAAGAAGATTAACAAGAATCATGCAGTTACTTCCCTTTCATGAGATGCTTGTCTCACTTCAAATAAATGCCGCGTCCGTTTGAAGATCTATCAGTGTTTGCACGTGCGCATGTGTTGGTGTAGGGAGGGGGGATACTCGCAACACGCAGAGTTTGTAGCCATGCTTTTTTAAGGTCTGTTATTTTGGCACAAAGTAAAAAGACCGGCAAGACATATAACCATATGGTAACTATTTTTATCAAAGGGATGATAAAAAAAACATGCACCCAGCTGAATGATATATATTTGATGGTGAAAGAAATCCTTCATATCACTTCTTCTATCATTACTATCATATACCAAATAACTACCCAAAGTAAATTATGGATGCCAAACGAGGTTTGAAAAGAAAACGTCAAAAGTTATGAGACTGGTTACAAACTGAAAGTCATTGAGTTTGCAGAAAACAAAGGGAACAGAGCGGCTGAGAGGGAGTTTGAAGTAAGCGAGAAGTTAGTGAGGGAATGGAGGAAAAATAAAGATATACTCCTACAGACGGGATAAAAGAGCAAACCGTGGTAGGACTGCAAACTGACCCGAGTTAGAGGATGGCTTATTTAGTTGAGTCAAGGACACAAGAGCACAGGCTTTACCTGAGGCCAGGAATATGATCGGATTGGAGCCCTGGAGCTGTCGACAAAACTATAGTGCACAAATTTCAAGGGATCTGAACGCTGGATCAGTGGGTTCTTGAAGAGACATGGTCTCTCCCTGAGAGAGAAAACCAGAATATAGCAAAAAATGCCAAAGGATTATGAGTATAAAACACCTGAATTCCAAGGTTTTATAATTAGAATGACAGAAAGGCACAATTACAAACTGTCTCAAATTGGTAACATGGATGAAGTGCCTATGTTTTTTGATATGCCGCCAGAAAAAACTGTGAACAGAATTGGTTCATAGACTGTTCAGATAAAAACTACAGGACATGAAAAATCAAACTTCACTGTTGTTTTGGGCTGCCTGTCAGATGGTACAAAACTGAAGCCCACAGTTATTTTCAAAAGAAAGACAATGCCCAAGGAGAAATTTCCGATTGGAGTAAATGTTCGCGTGCAGCCAAAGGGCTGGATGGACGAGAACGGCATGTTGGACTGGTTTAGCAGTGTGTGGGCATGTGGACATTGCTAGTGTTAGATAGTTTTTGTGGCCATTTGTGCGAGAGTTTGAAAGAAAAAAGCAAGCGAGCGTGGTGTGATTTGACTGTTATACCTGGTGGAATGACGAGTGTGCTTCAGCCTTTAGACGTGTGTCTGAACAAGCCGTTTAAGGGTAATATGAGAAAGAGGTGGTGTGAGTGGATTAGTGATGTGGAAGAGAGGGCATTTACGCCTTTAGACGTGTGTCTGAACAAGCCGTTTAAGGGTAATATGAGAAAGAGGTGGTGCGAGTGGATTAGTGATGTGGAAGAGAAGGCGTTTACGCCGAGTGGAAATCTGAAGAGACCCTCGTTGAGTTTGGTGACAAAGTGGGTGAATGAGTCGTGGGAGGAAATTGACAGTGAGATGATTGAGAAGTCGTTTAAGAAGTGTTGTATTTCGAATGCGTTGGATGGAACGGAAGATGATGAGTTGTACAGTGAGTTTGTCTTGGAGAAAGCTAGTTATGTTGGTGAGAATGTGAGTGTTGTTGGTGAGGAAGTTAGAGCAAGCGTGTGTGAGGCAGATGGAAGCGACGATGAGTCAGAGAATGAAAGCAGTGCTCATTGTGATGTGTATGATGATGGACTGAACAGCTATGAGTAGTGGCAGTTGTTTATGGAGAATGGTGAGAGTGACGAGGAGAGTGAAAGTGATTTATTTTTCAACAAGTAAATAATTGTGATATTGTTATATTATCTATGCATTATTACCATTGTGCTTTGTATTACCATTGAGCTTTGTGAAAATATTTTGTTATTGTACTCTGTTCTTGTCTTTTATTGATGCAAACAAATGAAATGTGAAGGAATAAAAAATGCATTTTAAGCTGTCTTTTCTTTTTCATTCTTTTGCTTTCCCACTGATTATTGAGTCAGCCATTTCACAGTGAAACAGTCCTTCTTCAAATTACTGGAAAAGTCCCCCCCCCCACCTTTCCCGTAAAGAAATAGTACAAAGTAGCTCCTGATCGCAGTTAAGTAATCATAAATTGTAGGCCTACCTGTTTCCAAATATTGTTTTCTTATCATGCATTGAAATTGGTAATTTTCAACTCTTGATAAAAAAATATCAGACTTTGAGCTGGCGAAGGTCCGAGTTGTCCCATCTATTTTTGTACCCATGTTATCGCGCAGAATTTACATTCACACTTTCGGGAATTTCCATTGCATCCCAACTTCATGACCTATTTGTTCACATGTGCAATTCTCTTAAATGGCAAGGGAATAAAGCCTTTTTCTTTGTTGTTTTACATTTGGGTTTACCATTTGAATTCAACTTACCTTGTTCTTACCTGAACACATGCACCAGAGCATTCCTTCTTTTACCGGCGTGAGTAATAGCAAACACAGTTGACATATATCTTTTAATAAATATGATACATTGAATGTATCAATGAAGTAGGGCTGCACGATATTCAGATTTCAATACCGGTAACAATATTTTAAAAAATATCGCGATATACCGGTATATCGTCAAGTTCTCAAAACATGTAAGATTCTCACCCAAATTGTCCCAGTATTTTTTTTACATTCGAAGTCAAATAATTACGTTTTAAAAGCATTGAAATAATAAGCCTAACTTGTCTTAATTCATTCTTGTATAAATATTTGGAAATAAACTTCATGATGGCACAACAAATATCGTTTATTTTGAGTCGATAATTTCAAATAAATTATACTATTTGATCCATCGCTTTACAAAACAAAAACGGTTAACCTGCATTTTTCGTGTACATGTGAATAGATCACAAGAGGGCGTTTGCCATGTACTGGTTAAGCAGGACGCCGCTAGAGGGCTAGGAGTTTGACCACTTTTCCCACAAATGAAAGCAGTCAGTTTTGTCACGCGGTATCACAAACAGCTGAAACGCACATGCTCGATAGGCACGTTTTGATGTACCGGTGAACCACCTCGTGCAGTGGGTGAATGCTGGTGATGTATAAATACTATTTCAATATTAAATCACTCTTAACAAAGTGAAAATAAACAATATTATTCCCTTTATATTTTATTAGTGTTTTGATGACTGTCTAATTTTTAAGATGTGGCATACAAGTCAGATCAAAACGTTCACCCACTTTTCAAAACATTAACACGTGCGAACTGGTGTTGACAAAAATGAATATTCATTACCGCAGCGCTTGGAATTGTGGGTTCATTAAAACGTATGCGATTTGTTCATATTGAAAAGCACACTCCAAGTGTGCCGGGAATAAAATAAACTTTGAAAATATTACTGCAGTGCTTGGAATTGCGAGAACAAGTGCAAGGAAGTGGGAGGAACTATTAGTATTAAACCAGAAATTTCCCGGTCCAACAAAAGCCATTATTAATGGAAATACGATAATCATTCTTCACGGTTTTCGTTCGAAGCCATACTATTTGGGGAAAATCGTGTCATCGGAGAAACAAAAATAAAACAGCTCATGGGAGAATATTTTACTAGTACCAGGACATGAAGTGTATTGATAAAAAAACAAACAAACTGCTTTCACAGTTTCTGTTTATATACACTTTTTTCAATCAGGTGTGAGATTAAATAGAATTTTTACGGAAAATGTCTGTCACTAAAAACCGCGGCTCGAAATGAATATCGTCACAGATGATATACCGGTATTAAAACAAGAGGGATGTTACATCCCAACGCTCACCTACATTCACGCTTGATAATGTCGTTTCAATGTAACATGCCTAATATTTAGTTAATATAAATCATTAAGTAGGCATCAAATGATTAATGTGGTTTATGTGATGGCTTTGGAAAGTCTATATTTCTGCATTTATTATATATCAATTCAACATAGAATCATTGGATATAAAAGCATTTTTTTCTTTTAGAAATGTTTATGATTAAGAATATGAATCGTGAGGCCAGATATTCAATCATAAATAAGAATTAGGAAAGGCTTTCATAAATCACTGAAATTGTAATTGAAGTACATTCATTGGTTAAAAGAGGAGCTGCGGAAAAACATTCGTTCAAGAAAGTGACTATAAGTCCCAACAAAAATACATCACATCAACAACTAAAATAAGCCTTAATGTTACTAGTAACATTGTAATAAAGGCGCAACGTTACCGCAATGTAGTTTAGTAACCCATGCGTACAATATCAATTGCCTGGAAACACACATAGAAACAGAACTCACCTTAACACCTCACCTTAACACAAACTTTTAGAACTTAAAATTGAGTAAGTCAGAGAAAAACGTGAACACTGTGACTGAAAAAAAGAAAAGAAATCAGTTAAATTTCTGCATACAGTAGGGTTAATACCTACAGTTGTTATTGAAATGAGAAAATAAACAGTAATGAGAGGTGAAGGCACCACAATCTGCACAAAAGCTGACTTTAACGCAAATTCTTACAACACCTAAACGCTAATTCTTACAAGTTTTGGCAGAAAATCAGCCTCAAATTCCTCAAATATGCATGTAATGAGGGTTAAATATTACTGCAATGGAGTTCAGTAACACAAGTGTAGAATATTAATCGCCTGGAAAGACACATAGAAACACAACTCAGTTAAACACAAAGTTTACAAAGTTTTACAACTTAAAATTTACTAAGTCCGAGAAAAACATGAAAATTTTGACTGAAAAAAAAGAAAATTTCCGTTAAATTTCTGCATACAGTAGGGTTAAAACCTACAGTTGTTATTGAAATATGAAAATCAACAGTAATGAGAAGTTAAAGCAGCACAATCTGCACAAAAGCTGACTTTAACACAAATTCTTACAACACCTAAACGCAAATTCTTACAACTTTTGGCAGAAAATTTTAGGTGAAATTTGGAAAACAGTCGTTGTATCAGGGTTAAATACTGTTCTGATAGTCCCCTACAACCTACATATGCAATATCAAAGGCCTGAGCCCACTGATGTTTGAGAAATTAACCTTAACATTAAATCTTACAATATTGGACACGCCGGACGCCGACGCTGACGCCCGAGGTTATCACAATAGCTCACCACATCTTACATATGTAGGTGAGCTAAAAAAATGGATGCTATTTAACCGGTTAAGATTTCAATACCGTATTACCGGTATATCGAAATACCGTGCAGCCCTACAATGAAGTACAGCCATGCTCAACGAAGTATACAAACAAATATAAATATACTGTAATCTAAGGCTTCCACGTTTAGACAAAATTGTAAACGTTTAAACGACTGTCTGTAAACGAAACGGAAACGTTTACACGTACTAACAATGCAAGTAGTCAATATTTGATAGAAGTGTGTAATAATACACAGTAAGTTCATCATACATGTATCTTTGCGTACAGGGCATACAATTTATGTTACTGAGACAGCCGATTTACAGTTCGTCCAAAAACGACGTTGACGAACGATCACAGCATGCAGATGCCGAAGGCAAAGTCACGTCACTCGGTCTATTGAGGAGGGGGGGGGGGGGGTCGTCTGGGGGATTCTCCCCCAGGTAAATTTGGAAATTTATGGGGGTCTCTGAGCTCATTCTGGTGGGTTCGGGGTAATGTTGGAGCGAGTTGCCATGGCACACAATAGTGAAAATACTGAACTTGACAGTGGAATGCAATGTCGCAAAAATAAACAAAGTCTACAAACCATGCAGGGGAATCCAAATTTTCAAACACCGCAAGTGCCAGTCTGTCTGTCAAACTCCATAAATCGATCCTAAGATCATCCCATGTGTGAATAATAAATTAATAATCCATGTCAGGTGAACGAAATCATTGAGAACAATTGTGTATCACTTTGGGAATATACATGTAAATCCGAATAAACTAAAACATCCCACACATGTTTCGAAGGAAACACCAAAGATAAGCACGTGCCACGCGGCTCACGTGAGTCTGTGTCACATATAATATCACATGATTTGAAGATGATTTCGTTCGGTTACTGTGGTGGCGGCACCAGTCGGAACCAGTACACAGTTTTTCTGAAGCATTACCAAAATATTGTATTGCAAAGTCGGAATTTTTTTTTTTTTTGTTTCTTTTCTGCATTAATCTGCAATTTTGAAATTACTCTATTAAAACTTCATTCCGTGTACACGTTTACCAGAACTGTAAACGTTTAATGCCCATAAACGAAACGTTCACGTTTACACGTGTAAACGTGGAAGCCTTACTGTAATCGGTGATCAAACCTCCCTGTTCAGTCCACAAGACTTCCAGTCCTTTAACCAAATTTATGGAATGGAAGTGTCCTAACATTTTCAACCCAAATCGGGGGTGCGACTTATACAAGGGTTATAGGTGCAGAGAGGATATTTTGTATGAAAATAGGGTGTGACTTATACATGGGGGCGACTTATACATGGACATATACGGTAAGAATTTTGTCTTCAAGTGTTGTCTGCTTTTCATGTTAGGTAAAGGGTTAAGATCCACATTCAGCATATGGTCGTCGTGATTATTTAATTAGTTAAATAACTGTTCCATCAGTCGATGGTTTTTATTTTTAGTCCATGATTGTTAATTTTTATTGTACCAGTCAGGTTCAAATTGTATTGTGAAATGGGGTGAATGAACAGTTAGATTATTAACCTTCGAGATGTCTAGCTATAGTTACTTGTAATATCTCATGGCCATTGTTTTCTGTATGATTGAACAACAACGTAACTTTAAAAACACTGAGTATTGCTTGATCAATCTCTGTTCTCTGCAGTATTAACAGCACTCTGTTAATAAGTACCTACTAAAGAGTAGCGTTCAAGCGGTGTACCTTTGAATAATTTGTGGTTTGGGAAGTCATTGCAGACTGCAGAGTAAATAGAACAGTGTTCACGCTGGCATTTTTAAAAGATGTGGCACATAAATGTGGGCGTTTGGCACAAAAATTTAGCACATAAATTCAAAATCACAAAAATGGTATATTTTTGATTTGCCCACATCATTAATTACAAAAAAGTATACACATTGACCAGTCACACTCCAGTTGTCCTTACTGGGGATCTCAGATTAAGAAGTCATGTATTGTGAAAACAACGCATGCTTTGTTTCTTCAATCAGCGAACAACAGACCAGATTATCAATTGTCTTTGTTGGTGGTACTTCCCCTATTGACCAAAATCAAAGATTAACACAATCAAAGATTAACACAATAATAAAATGACAAAGTATTCAATTCAAGTCACATGTCAATCAGTAACTGAAAAGACTATATATGTTTCCTGATACTTTAATATTTTATGTTCCGTTTTATGTTAAATTTGCTTTTATAAAATTTTTTGCTTTTGATATTTCTTGACTAAAATATGAATAAAATAGTTTTTTTTTTTTTTTCTTTTTTTTTTTTTTGGAGGAGGGGGGGGGAGGGGGGGGCCAGTGATGTCCACAGATGCGTTTACCAGGTAATAAAAATCATCATCAGCAAAATTTCAGTTAATGAGTAGTCCTTTAATTATGTTTGGAATCTAATATTATTAATATCAATCCAATCGAACATGTCTGGAATGAGTTGCAGCTTGCAATTTCAGCCCGTCCAGTCCAGCCAAGAAGTGTCCAAGAGCTTGGTGCCATGCTGGTCCAAGAATGGAACAACATCCCAGAAAGGACCACCAGGAACCTGATTGGGAGCATGGGAAGGTGTTGTGAAGCTGTAATGGGATTCATACTCGATATTGAACCCATACTAGTTCGCTCTGTCAACTTTTTGGCAACTTGAACAATTTCTGCCTTTTCCAATAATATCCATTTTCCATGGTTATCGTATTCAAAAGCTAAAAAATAATGTCAAACACAAATAAAATCTTAATTTCTGTACTTAAATCATTAAAGATATAATTAAATAATAAATATATACACTTTTCATTACAATATTTCAAGTAAAACGTAAAAACGGGTAGTTGGATATATTTGGTGCTTGGCAAACTTTGAGTAGTATATTAATCAACTAACCATTGATTAATGCTGGCAATTAGTCGACTACGAAAACTGACAGTCACGACAGCTCTAATTCTGCATCTATTTATTTATTTATTGGTGTTTAAGGTCACATACTAATGCACAATGGCTAATCGTGACCGTGACAGTTTTACAGGTGGAGGAAGCCGGAGCACCCAGAGAGAACCACCAGGCATCGATGAGCAGCTGTCAGCTCCTCAACATTCTCAACATTCTAACTCTGTTCAAGCTCCGCTCAAGCAGTGTTACAGCAGTTGAAGACATGTGCGCCATCGATGTGCAGTACGCCTTAGTACTCAGCGGCATCATGCCCCCATGCAGGCAAACGGGATAAAGTTCCTTGCCCAAGGACACAACGCAAGTCGTCCCAGACAGGGATCGAACTCTGGGCCACTAGCATAGAAGTCCAAAAGTCTACCACTGAGCCATCACGCTTCCAATTCAGCATCTACATGTTAATCTAGTTAATCTAATTTAGCTGGGGGAGTGGGGGTGGGGTGAGAAGGGTCTGTTGAGCGATTTCTTTTTTTGTGTAAAATCACTCTGACCCCTTCAAAACATATTTTGAAGCAGAGAAAAAGCAAGAGTCCCCAAGGGGCCTTAATCACTCACCCGACAAAGTGGTTCAAAGAAGTATTTTGGGTCACAATCTGTTAGTCATGGTTCATCAACAATACAGAGGAATGATGTCAATGAAATTAACCCTAACTCTGGTGTCCAGGTCAGATGATTATTATCAAAGGTCTTCCTGACTGCTTCCAATTCTATCAGCGGTAGACTAGCACTACAAAATTTGATCAAATTTAAATCTCACCCTTCTAGAGATGTGGTATACCAAATATGAAAGCATGGCTGGTGGATCTGAAGAAGATTTTTAAAGAAATTTCCAAACAAACAAACAAACTGAACAAACCTGAATCTCATCCCACTAAGTATGCTGCATATCAAATATCAAATGATTCTGACAGACGGAACTAAGTTTTTTGAAAATATTCCTCATACATGTATTACACTACATTGAATTACTGGCTTCCACTGTGTACAGGGTTCCTGTAGCTAATTATTAAGTGGATTTCAGGCTTTTTTTCATGCCATATTTAAGGTTTTTCAAGGCTTCATAGAAGTAAAATTCAAGGTTTTTCAAGGTTATCGACTAAAAATCAAGAGTACAGTACCAGTAGAAATTAGTTGCAGGATAAGCACGGGAAAATTTTGATGGTTTTTATATTTTGACAGATAGTTTAATGATTTTTCAGGCCACTTTTAGAGTTTTGGAGAAATTCAATGACTTTCCAGGCCTTGAAAATTGATTTTCAAAAGCAAGGTTTTTCAAGGCTCACAGGAATCCTGCGTGAGACCAAATATGATTCCAGGGACTTCATTTGAACAAACTTTAAGCTGCTGACCCCCCCCCCCCCCCCCCCCCAACACACCCAAGCCAGAAAATAAGCAGGGTAGCATCACTAAATTTACCCTCTGTGAACCTCAATCTGAATCAAGGTCTCAAACCTAAACAGAAAGAGGTACCCAGATACATTGGCCCACTGTATGTGACAGCATCAGCACATTCACACTCTGGGGACCTCATTCTGCAAATGACAGATTGCTTATTTTCTGGCTTGCCCCCACCCCCACTCAGCCCCCACCCCCAAAAATGTAGAATACCAAATATAAAGAGAATTTGGCTTGCAGACCTAAAGAATCTGAAACAAATTTCCCCATACTGCACCAATCTAAAATCTGTGTTCCCATAGGGAGCCCAAATATGAAGTCAGGGACTTGTTTGGAACAAACTTTAATCTAACCCCTCTAAGGGGAAATATGAGAGCAAATGGAGACTCGAACTTAATGAAAGCAAGAGCAAAGTTATACCTGTGGGCCGCAAAGTGGACCCCACTCGAAGGTGGAGAGTGGGTGAGTTCTGCATTCCGGAAGGGAGCAGCAAACTTCTCAATGTAGGAGAGACAGGTGATTACGAGTATTTGGGGGTAAATATAAACATTACAGGAAGAGGCATCTACCGGAACCACACAAATAAATTGATTCTGAAGGGGAAGCGAATCCTTAACCAAATGAAACTAAAAGGGAGAAACAGTTTCCATAAGGTTTTCGTGGGGAAAACCATTTGGGAAATGGTGGGACTGCCAAGTATAACATACGGTACGGAAGTGGTACCCCTAAACCAGACGGCCATAAAGAGCTTGGAAATCCTGCAGAACGATGCAGGCCGATGGATAACGGGGTCGAGTAATTCCGCAGCGCTAGAATCAATCAGGGGTGAGCTTGGGTGGATGAGGATCAAGGACAGAATAGACCTGTTGAAACTCGGTTATCTTAATTATTTGGTAAATCTCCCCGACAGCCGATGGTGTAAAGTAATGTTCCTGAGAATTTTCAACTCAAATATCAAAACGGGGTGGATGGTCCAAGTGAGGGAGCTAGTAGGGAACTACTCATTGGAGATCTCCGACCTGGACGTTGGGGCAAACCAGGGTAAAACAATCGTCAGAGAAAGGGTCATGGCGGATTGTAACCGTAATTGGCGAGAGGGAGTCAAATCAAAGAGGTCTTTGGGTGGCCTGCGTGATAAAGAGAAGCCAGGTTTTGAAGAGTACCTTGATGGCAACTTTGGGGGGTCAATGTTCTTCAAGCTGAGGTCGCGATCCCTGGAGCTGAGGGGAAAAATTGGGAAAGACGGTGAAAGGGAGTGCCAGATGTGTAACTTGGGCATGGTGGAGACCCTGGAACACTTTCTTCTAGAATGCCCAAAGTATCAGTCTAAAAGAATGGGATTCACTGGGAGTATAATGGGGAAGTGGGATGGGAGAATGAAGGACATGTGGTAAAGGGGAGACTCAAAGGAGAGGGTTAATATGCTAATCGGAGAGATTGGGAAGAATGGGGCAAGGGATGTCATCAAGCAGTTTGTCTCCGAGTGTTGGGAGGAGAGGAGAAGCGTGGGAATAGGGGGGCAGTTGGGAGTACAGGGGTAACCATGGCCTTCTCGTCCGAGAACCGCGACAAATCAGTGGCTGGCCAAAGTGTTATTAAGGATGTTGTATATCAAGTAGCAAAAGATTCTGATCGGTAGTTTTGGAGAAATTTTTTTTTATAATTTTGTAAAAAAATTTTGTAATAACAGAATTATGCCCCCTATGGGCCAGGCAGCTTTATTTTAATTGACATATCATAAAGAACATGCATATCAAATTTGGTTCAATCCAGCCCAGTAGTTTGTGAGGAAATGATGATAAGGTAAAGTTCACGCCTGCAGCCGGATGATGACAAAATGATCACTATAGCTCCCCTTCAACTTCCCCCAGGTAAGCTAAAAACTGGGACAGAGTATACACCACCTGACATGTGTGCTGAGTTTGCCTAGATTTGGCCCAGTGGCACTGTTGAACAAGAGTTACCGGTAAGTTGGTTGTTCACAAGAAAGGGACTGACTGCATGCCTGGCAGTTTCAGGAGAGTGATTTATTCGCTCGCCTACTGCTCGCCTTAAAAAAATTAAGGATGGCAAAAACTAGCCCTCCTGGTTTTAGAAAATAATGATTACCATAACCGCCTGTGCCTAAAACCCACATCTTTTAAGATCTCTGCTACATGTATGTTAGTGGTCTCTGTAAGATGGCTACACTGCCCCTCCCACATCTCCGGGCCTTGCTAAGGCCCGGAGGTGTGGGAGGGACAGGGTAGCCGTCTCACGGAAACTACCTTGTCAGCAGCACCAAATAAAATGTACAAAGCCCACTTGGCAGAATTCATTAACAGTAAAACCTCATTTTGCAATTGTAGCTTTTGTAAGCTTGTGGAGAGATCATCGCTAGCCTAGGCCATGCGAGGAGTTTTAACCTTTCTCCATTTTTAAGAATGCCAGGCCTGTGACTGCATTTTCCCATTATCATGTTAAAATTGGTGTCCCTATACTTTTTTATATTTTTTTTACTAGGGTTTAACGACACATTAACAGCTGAGGTCATATTGTGTCGGTAACAGTTTTACGGGTGGCGGAAGCCGGAGTACCAGAGAGAACCACAGAGCAGCTGCCAGCTCCCCAACATTGTAACTCCGCACAGCAGCACAGGAAGGGTTAGATTGGTTGAAGACATGCACACTATCGATGTGCAGTACACCTTAGTACATGACGTCATCGTGCCCCCATGTGGACAGTTGGGGTCAAATGCCTTGCCCAAGGACACAACGTGGGAGTCCGAATCAATCGCTCATACAGTCACCCATCTGAGGACTAACTGGGCTCGGCGTTGCTTAACTTCGGTGATCTGACAAGAACCAGTTACCGCAATGTCACCGTGCCCCCAGTGTCCCTATATAATACCAGTATACAATACCCGATGACAGAAGCAATAGAAATTTTTTCAGGGTTCCTGCAGATAACTAGTAAGTGGATTCCTGGCTTTTCAAGGCCATTTCCATGCCATATTTAAGGCTTTTCAAGGTTATCGACTAAAAATCGAGAGTACAGTACCAGCGAAAATAAGTTGTAGGTTAATCAGGGGAAAATTTTGATGGTTTTTATATTTTAAAAGATTGTTTTCAAGGATTTTCCAGGCCACTTTCAAAGTTTGGGGGAAATTCAATGCCTTTCCACGCTTTGAAAATTGATTTTCAAATTCAAAGCTTTTCAAGGTTTTTCAAGGTCTGCAGGAACCCGGTTTTTAGTACATCTGGTTCTTCTGGCCTCAAGGAAGAATCATACCAAATAATTCTTTGTTCTAAGCAGTTTGGAAATATGGTCATTCAGGCCTGGCATTCTTAAAAATGCAGGAGGGCTAAAAATTGCTCCCCACGCATGACCTAGGTGAACGATTAGCTCTTCTCAAGCTAAAAGTGGCAAAATGAAGATTTCTTACTAATGGCTTCTGCCCAGTGGGCTTTGCACATTTTATGTGGTGCTGCTAACAAGGTAGTCTCAGTGAGACAGCTACACTGCCCCTCCCACACCTCTGGGCCTCGGCAAGGCCCAGAGGTGTGGGAGGGGCAGTGTGGCCATCTTACAACGACCACTGACATAACATGAAAAGATATGGGTTTTAGGAATAGGTTACTACTGTAATCATTATTTTCTAAGGCCAGGAGGGCTAGTTTTCGTCCTCAATTTTTTTCAGGCGAGCGAATAAATCACCCTCTTGAAAATGACAGGCCTGAACATTTGAAAATGTTTCTCTTTTTAGTTTCTGAGGTTCCAACGGGGATGCAAAACAAATTTTTTTGTATGAAGCAAGTACAAGTGACGCAATAATGTCAGATACCAAATTTGGTCCAAATAGACTCATCAGTTCTCAAAATGGAACAAGAGCACCGCGTAGCGGGACAATATACGCCTGTTTTGTATTTTTGAAGGGTTGGGGTAAGGATGGGGGTGAGGGTGAAAATTGTTTGGACCAATTCCATATTCGAACTTGACCTGTATTTTGTTGTGATTGAACAACATACCAAGTTTGGAACCAATCAGAAAACAAATAATAAAAGTTATCATCTGGAAACCAAATATTTGATGCATTCTATGTCCAACAGTTAGGCCATACTAAAGTTATAATCTGGAAAACACAAAATGCACAAATTCAAGAGGAATAACTCTGGAAAGGTACATGCGATTTTGGCCAAAAGTGAACCTGAACTGTGCTTTGTGGTCATAAACAAAATCTGAGAATTTGAAACAAATTAGTCAAGGCAAACTAAAGTTATCATCCGGAAACCACATAATTCACAAATTTGCAATCATTCAAGGGGAATAACTATGGAATGGTACATGCGATTATGGCCAAAGGTGAACTTGAGCTGTGCTTTGTGGTCAAAAACAAAATCTTGAGAATTTGAAAAACATCGATCAAGGCAAACTAAAGTTATTATCCGGAAACCACAAAATCCACAAATTTGCAATCATTCAAGGGGAATAACTCTGAAAAGGTATATGCGACTGTGGTCAAAAGTGAACTTGAGCTGTATTTTGTGGTCAAAAACAAAAAACTGAAAATCTGAAATAAATCGGTCAAGGCAAACTAAAGTTATCGTCTGAAAACGAAAAGTTGGGCTAAATTCCCATAAGTAAAGGGCCATAACTCTACTGCAAATGGGCCGCTAGAAACGGAAATCGAACCCATCCTGTATTTTGTCATACTAAATCCACATGCCAAATTTAACTCCGCTCAATCCATTACAACTAAAGTTATCGTCCGGAAACAAAATGTGTCCATGGACGGACAGACAGACAGACGGGTGGAGAGACCATTCACATAATACGTCCCGTTTTTCAAACGGGTGTATAAAATCAACATCTGAAAAATTTGGTGTCAAGGCGTTAGGCTTTAAATGAACGGAAACCAATTTTTTTTCAAAACTTGTGGTTTCAAAGGGCCATAACTCTGCAGTGGATGGACTGAGAAACACCAATATCGAACTTGACCTGTATTTTATTGCTAAAAACAACTTCTGAAAGTTTGATGTTGATCCGTCAAGGCGTACGACTTTAAATGAACAGAAACCAATTTTTTTAGAAAAATTGTGTTTTCAAAGGGCCATATCTCTGCAGCAGATGGACTGAGAAACACCAATATCAAACTTGACCTGTATTGTAATGCTAAAAACAACTTCTGAAAGTTTGATGTCGATCCAGCAAGGTGTTCGATTTTAAATGAACGGAAACCAAATTGTTTAGTGACAGACAGATGGACAGATGGACAGACAGACGGACAGACAGACTGATAACATAATACAACCGTTTTTTTAAACAGGCGTATAAAAACTGGGTGGGTTCAAAATTTAGATCCATCTTTAGCAGGCTCAAATACTGACCTTGGAAGTTAAATACCCAATACACTTGAGAGACCGCACTTTAGGCCACACAAAAGTGGTCTCTCAAGACAGGTGGTCTCTCATAACAGGTTTCAGGTTTTCTCAAATCAGTGATTAACCAACCACAAAATTCAAAAATGGAGAAGAACGAATTTTTGTAATTACTTTGTAGTTCTTCTTTTTATGAACTTTTTGTAACAAATTGAAATGGACTGTTATAAAAATTATAAAAATAAATTAGTGTTGAAAATCTTCATTGAAGATTTTCAACACAAATTTATTTTTATAATCCTATCTGTCACATTTCAGGTATGTATGAAATTGTTTATTCAGCAATAATCCTAATCTTTTCACAGGGGTCTTATAAAAACATTTCAATCTTTAATGAGTTATTTAACTGAATAGCAATTGAAACCCAATTAAGAGCTTTTAATACTTTTAATTATGTTAGTATAACCACAATGGATTTTCCAAATCCAGAACAGGTAAAAAGTTTTTGTCATGGTTTCAGTCTTCAAAGGGGCAGTCTCTCAAGACAGGTCCATTATGGCATAAAAATACAAGTTGGTACCAGGTCACAGTGGTCTCTCAAGACAGGTGGTCTCCCATAGCAGGTCCATTATAGAGTAAAACCAATTGGTGCCTGGCAGATGTGGTCTCTCAAGACAGGTGGTCTCTCCAGACAGGTTTTACTGTATCATCAACCAAATCCATCGATTAGATTTTTCAAAGAAGCTTCTTAAAAGACATCTGGCAGATTCTAATCCACCCCTCCCTATGGAGAGCAGTGACCTAATTTTAACAAACTCAAAAATGTTATGTCATAACGAACAGTTCCCACAAATTTCAATGAAAATGTTCCACAGGTTTTGAAGTTGTGAATACCTTGTTCATAGATGACAGACGAATTGACAATAGACGAAAAGTGATTGCTATAGCTCACTATGACTTTCAGTCAGATGACCTAAAAATCCTGACATATTATACATTACCTCCTGCAAGCTTCTGTTCCAACCTTCATTTCTAGTATGTGTAACAGGCCTTCCCTCTCTCGACTGAAATGGACAGAAAAGACTAATAAAAAATCAAACAGGACTATATTGAACAACAGAGCTGAGAAAAATGTCAAACTGATGAAAGAAAAGGCCCTTTATGTAATCGGTGCATGCTAACCCTTTACCTTAACGAATCGCCCGCATCCGACCGCATAATATGCAAACTCAGCAGTTGAAAAAATATTATTTTTCAAAAAATTCAACAAAACCATATCATGTGACACCTCGTTGGAACGAGCTCATCGAGCCCGTTCCAACAAAGGGTCACAAAATATGGTTTTGTTGAAATTTTTTGAAAATTTTTAAAAAAAGGATATTTAATATAAAAAATTTTGATATTGTCTGCGTTGGGGAAAGGGTTAACAAACACCACCATTTAAAACAAAGAAACAAGAAAATCAACAGTCGACTTAGTTAACAAGCAGATTTGTAGTAAAATAGCGGTTTGGGAATAATTTGGCGAGGATAGTAACTCTGGTGAAAAATATGCAGGCAACTCTTTATAACATGTGTAGGATCTAGGATCCCTCAGAACGCGGTGAGCAAGATGTAAGGGTGGCAGTCTTGGAATTTACATGTATAAGTGTGGGGAAGAGAGAGAGGCTAGTTTGAAAGGAAATGTGGATACGGAAGATGGGTATGGGAACGGGTGTAGGTTTTAACGCAAGGCTAAACTATGCAGGACTGGCGCATTATTGATATGTTTATTTGTGTCGTTGTCAGCACCTCGAGCTCGTTCCAATGAGGGGGTCAGATGATATAAGTTTTGTTGAAATTTTTTTGAAAATTTTTAAAAAACAGTAACTAAAATAATAACTTTTGATATTCTCTGCATTGGGTAAAGGGTTAAAAAAAAAAAAAAAAAAAAAATTTCTTTTCTCAACTTATCAGTTCTCAAACTTCTACCAATACAGTGGAACCATGTTAATTGAATAGCCACTTTGCCAATGAAAATTATTCAATTAACAGGAGTATTCAATTAACGGGGATGGCACTTTCCTGTATTCTAGAGATAAACTTAGCATTTATTCTATTATACCTTGTTTGGCAGAGCTCCAAGAGCCCTGTCAAACAAGATAAAATCGATTAAATGCCTATATTGGATGTACTGAGGCCAAATAGGTATACAGTTAAAACTAGAAGTCCTGTTTTAACTGTATAAACAAAGGAAAACTGGGGAGAGTCTGGGTTAATTCATTGACAGGTTACAAGATTTTTTATTCAATTAACAGGAGTTTACTCTATACCTACAGTTAAAACTATAGAAGTCCTGTCATGAAATGCGCACAAATAGCACGTTGATATGCGCGTTAATATACGCGTTATGGCCGAAGTAAAGCTATCAAATTCTGTACATATGGCCTGTGCACAAGCAATGTTTCAGCCAATGGACCTCCGGGTAACCCGGAGGTCCATTGGCAGAAACATTGCATGTGTTTGCTTTGAGTAACCAAGAGAAACTGCCGTGCTTTGGATGCCATTCGATATGGCAATTGCGCGCAATCCCAACGCGCAATTAAGCCTAGATAAGCGCACTATTCGTGACAGGACTTCTAGTTTTAACTGTATATTAAATTAACAGGTCAAATTTGTACTGGAGGTATGGTAAATTGTTTTTGTGTTGGGAAATTATATTAAATTAACAGGGATATACAATTAAGAGATATCCAATTAAGTGGGCTCCACTGTATAATTTGTATCACTTACAGTGATAATTCAGCTGGAGGGCACATTCTCATGCAAGTACCAGTAATTGTATTATCATCAATATCTTCCACTGATGAAGCCATGTTGTTGAAATCAAGACCAGTCAGAAAAGTTTCAATGTTCATTTACTTCTGAAGCCATTTTTTACAATCACTTTCCGTGAAAACAATATTCTGCTATTTTAGCAGCTCCACGAACAACATCATCTACAACTGAGAAAAAGAATACAAAAGTTATTAAAAAGTTTTAATTTTAAATCTTAAGTCTTCACCCAGCCACAAATTAGATTGCTCTGAAAAAGTTGGTCCCAAGACCCAAGTGGATTCTTCATTAAGAACTCTACCAGTACAGAATGGCCACCAAGCACTGGTCACTTTCCACGGGTGGGAAATATCTCCACTGGCGCAATAATACATGTATTAGATTCCAAACATTGATTATAGGAATAATCAGCAAGAATTTAATTAATGAAGCCACAGGTAGAACCTGGTGCTTCATTAATTACAATTTTGCAGATGATGATTTTTATTACCTGGTAAAGGTGTGCGTGGACTGCACTTTCTCCCACCACTGCATGTGTAACATACATGTGTCCTGGGAGACACCCATGTGACGTTATTCATTTATAACTTTATTATGACGTTATGCATATCGTATCAGTTTCTTGCTACCAACTAATTCATACGGACGTCATCGGAATGCAATGTGATCAAAGTTCGATGCTCTGAAACTCTTCAACCCTCAAGCTGCAACCGTTCCCAATCGATTTTGTGGTATATACCTTTGGTATATACATAACTTCTGCATGCTCTTTCTGATGGTGTCATCAGTTTCTCAAAACAACGAATACAAAATGAGTTGATTGAATCAGCACGTGACTCCCGATTACCTCTGGCTAATGTAATCGCTGCATGGTGGGGGAGAAAAATCATCCTCGATGAGTCTGAAGGTGGGAATGGGGAAATCTCACCTTCGGGGCAAGATATTTGAACCAGACCCTCGGCAAGCCTTGGGTCTGGTTCAAACATCTTGCCCCTCGGGTGAGATTTTCCCATCCCACCTCCAGACTCATCGGGGATCATAATAGTCCACGCATGGATTACAACCAGTCCTGGTGAATGAACTGTCGGCTCTATTTATCTCGACAGTGTTTTAGCATCAAGTGTGGATTTCTGAACAGGCAGGTATTATAGCCCCCATATTATATTGAGATTGATATATCCTTAGTAGATAATTATATGAGAAAGATATTATTTTTTTTATTGCTGCATTTTCTGACTGGTCTAACTCTTTTGCACTCAGTGACCTTGTTTACATCTTTGTTACACTGATACATTGTACATATAGCTGTTGATTGTTTAAATAGGTCAATGACCTTGTTTACTTGAACTTTAACAGAATCCCCCAGAAACTAATAGAACATTGCAGAAACTTCCTCTTCTGGGACATTCTATCTGGTTACTATATAAAGGTTTGTCAACAGAATTCAAAAACTCATTCTTAGAAAGCCTTTCAAAAAGACTCACTTCAGTTATTTCCATTGGAGATTATTATTGTTTCAGAGCAGTGCATTTATTATAGAAGCAGTGCTTCTTTGTGATCTTGGAAGATTGATTCCAAAAAAAAAATTTTGAAGAGAATCTACTCGTCTTGGAAAAGAGAATTTATACTTTCTGTGAAACAGAATAATTTTTTGTGAAAAGCCAGGATTCTGCTGGATTATTTGGAAATTGCCTGTGACGCCAATACTTCTTGCATTTTTACTCCATTTGAATTTTACGGAGCATTTTGTTATATTTTATTGGAGACTGCTGAAATTTCTAAGTGAAAATTTTATTACAAATCTACAGGATACTGTTTCTGAAGAGACATTCTTGGATTTAATACTACATCTACCAGCTGGTAACTTTCTTCAGAAGATACTTCATCACTGGATTACTGGATTCTGTCAAACTGCACTTTGGACTAATTCAGTAATTGATAAGTACCGTTTTTATTTTCTGTAAACCAATTAGTGTAAAAGATCTTTGTATCATTTTTTTTTTTTATATATTAATTATTTTTAATTAAATTTCAGAATAGTTAAATTCATAGTTTTGTTGCTGATTCTCAGATTTCTTTCTGTTACCAATATCATTAATAATTCCACACCGTAACAGAAGTTGGGGGCTCGTCCGGGATTGAATATTAGATAACGAGAAAATTGCAAATTGCAATTATTATTTTGGCTCACTTTCAAAACATTTAAATTTTCTTAGAAAATTTCAGTATTATTATTTATATAATCTGAGAACCAGCAAACCTTTTCATCATGGTATTTATTGTGACAGAATTTATTTCTGAATTTGAAAGATCTCCTAGCTTGGCCCTTTTAGAATCTCTTAAGAAGGAGGATTTATTCCAACTTGCTCATTATCTAAAATTACCTGCCACCCCTGGTCTGAACAAACATAAACTTAAACAGCTCATTGTTAATCATTATATGGAAGAAGGTCTTTTGCCTCAGTCTGAGACTCCCCCCTCTGAACCACAACCTACTGATGACCTTGAACTCAAGAAATTAGAATTAAAAAAGTTAGAAATGCAACAAGAAATGAAAAGACAGGAAAATGAAATTAAATTAAAAGAAATTCAGGCTCAAAAAGAAAGGGAACAAATTCAGGCTCAAAAAGAAAGGGAACAAATTCAGGCTCAAAAAGAAAGGGAACAAATTCAGGCTCAAAAAGAAAAAGAAGAAAGAGAAAGTGAAATTAAATTAAAAGAAATTGAAGCTCAAAAAGAAAAGGAGGATAGGGAATTAAAATTAAGAGAAATAGAAACTCAAAAAGAAATGCACTTAAAAGAATTAGAAATTCAAAAGGAAATAAAAATAAAAGAATTAGAATCACAGCGTCAAGGCTCAAATGTAATTTCCCCAAGTAGATTTGATGCAACTAAACATGTTAGGCTAGTTCCCCCCTTTCAAGAAAAAGAAGTTGATAAATATTTTTTTACATTTTGAAAAAGTGGCAAAAAGTTTAGAATGGCCAAGGGATGTCTGGACTTTGCTATTGCAAAGTGTTTTAAAAGGGAAGGCCCGAGAAATCTATTCCGCTCTACCTTCTGAGCAAAGCAATAATTATGATACTGTTAAAGAGGCTATACTCAAGGCATATGAACTTGTTCCAGAGGCCTATAGGCAGAAGTTCAGAAATTATTATAAAAACGAAAATCAAACTCATGTGGAATTTGCCAGAGAAAAGCAAAATTTATTTGATAGGTGGTGCCATTCCAAAGAAATTGGGAAAGATTTCTCGAAGTTAAAAGAAATGATGCTGATTGAAGAGTTTAAAGGAAAGATACATTCAGATATAAAGGCCAACCTGGATGAACAAAAAGTTGACACATTAAATAGAGCAGCAGTACTAGCAGATGACTATGCCTTAACTCATAAAATGAGTCGTAACTCTACAAATTTTTGGCTTCACGAGAACTCTTTCCAAAGTGGACCTAAACCAACTTCAGATAAAACTCATCCTTCTAATCATCCTTCCAATCCTCCAAACTTTTCACCACCTAAATTTAATCAGAAGCCTAATGAGAATAAGTCATCTAATGCCAGCCCTACACCATTACGACCCAACAGTTCAACTAAAACTTGTAATTATTGTAAGAAACCAGGGCATTTACTATCTGATTGCTGGCTGTTAAAAAGGAAAAATGAGTCCTCTACTTCACAGAATAAACTAGCATGTGCTCCATGCCCTGAAAATTATGTAATAAAGCAAGATGCTTTAGAAAATTATAAGCCATTTATTTCTGAAGGCTTTGTTTCCCTTGAGGGGGATAAGCACTGTTCCTTACCAATAAAAATACTGAGAGACACAGGGGCTACTCAGTCATTAATGTTAGAAGGCATTTTGCCATTTTCTGAAGAAAGTGCTACAGGGGCACAAGTTCTAATATCAGGTATTGAGTCAAACTCTTTAAATGTCCCACTTTATAAAATAAATTTAAGAAGTAGCTTAGTAAATGGGACTGTGACAGTAGGAATCAGACCTACTCTACCTGTAAAAGGTATTTCTTTATTATTGAGAAATGACTTAGCTGGTGACAGAGTCACTGTAGAACCTCAAGTGGTGGATAAGCCGAGCACAGATGAAAGTATTATTAATTTGAACGAATGTTTTCCTTTTGCCTTCCCAGCATGTGCTGTGACTCGGTCCATGGCAAAGAAAGCTGAGGTTGATTACAACCTCAATTGTAATGATTTGAACAGCAAAGTTGAGGATAAGAACAGTCACAGAATTACGGATTCTGAAGACATTGATTTGTCTCAGACATTTTTGAGTCAAAGTGATGACTCCTCCAGAAATTGTAAAGAGACCACTACACCTGAGAGTGATAGGGGGACCTCCTTGAATGTCATTTCCCGGACTTCTTTAGTTCAGGAACAGGAAAGTGATCCTGACCTTGCCGAGCCACGTGAAAGGGCTCTAACAGAGGCAGAAGCCCAAAACTCCCCTGTCTGTTATTTTAAAAAATCTGATGTACTCATGAGGAAATGGCGACCACCAGAAGTACCCTCCAATAGTGACTGGGAGGTTATTTATCAAATAGTTGTCCCCACTAAATACCGGAATGAAATAATAAGCCTGGCTCATGAAAATCCAATGGCTGGACATTTGGGAGTTAGGAAAACCTACTGTCGTATTCAACAGTGTTTTTACTGGCCCAAGCTTCGACAGGATGTTGTTGAATTTTGTAAAACCTGCCACACCTGTCAAATTGTAGGAAAACCCTAACAGAAGATTCCTCCTGCTCCCCCTCAACCAGTCCCTGCTTTTGAGGAGCCATTTAGTAGAATTATTATTGATTGTGTTGGCCCTTTGCCTAGAAAAAGATCTGGAAATGAATATCTTCTTACCATCATGTGTGCTTCTACACGATTTCCTGAGGCCATTCCTCTAAGAAATATTAAAACTAAGACTATAGTTAAGGCCTTGATAAAATTTTTCACGACTTTCGGTCTACCCAGGTCAGTGCAATCAGACCAAGGCTCAAATTTTATGTCAAACATTTTTCAGCAGGTGATGTATGAGCTCAAAATTAAGCAGTACACATCAAGTGCCTATCATCCCGAAAGTCAAGGAGCTCTAGAAGGCTTTCATCAAACACTGAAGACCATGATAAAGGCCTATGGGGAGGATAATGAGAAGGATTGGGATGAAGGAGTACATCTCCTCTTATTTGCAGTCCGTGAGACTGTACAGGAATCTCTGGGGTTCAGCCCTTTTGAATTAGTGTTTGGACACTCAGTGAGGGGTCCACTCACTGCTTTGAAGGAGAAATGGCTTGAAGAAGAGCCACCTGAAATTTCTCTCCTGGACTATGTGTCCACTTTTAAGGAAAAATTGCACCAGGCCAGGAAAATGGCAAATAAACATTTACAGAAAGCCCAGAGTCTTATGAAGACGTGGTATGATAAAAAGGCAAAATTTCGCACCTTTAAACCTGGGGACAAGGTGCTAGTATTATTCCCTTTAAAGGGCAATGCTTTACAAGCAAGATATTCAGGCCCTTATATTGTTAAGCACAAGATCAGTGATACTGATTATGTTGTTGAGATTCCCGATAGACTCAAAAATACTCAGCTGTGCCATATAAATATGTTGAAAACTTATTATGAGAGAGAACCAAACTCTCTACCAGTCTCAACAGTCACCCACATGGATGAGCAGGAAAATCCTGTAGAGGATATTCATGAAGGCGGCGAAAATGTACCTCTGAAGTTACAGAACTCAGATGTCCTGAGAGATCTACAAAATAAAACTGATTATTTACTGCCTGACCAAAGAAAAGATTTAGTTGATTTAATTTTCAAATATCAACACTTATTTCCCGATGTGCCTAGTAGGACATCTGTTATTTTTCATGATGTTGATGTAGGAGAGGCAAATCCCATCAAACAGCATCCATATAGATTGAACCCTTTCAAAGCTGAGATCATGCGAAAGGAAATACAGTATATGCTGGACAATGATATCATAGAACCTAGCCATAGCAACTGGAGTTCGCCCTGTATACTCGTCCCAAAACCTGATGGCAGTTACCGATTTTGTACAGATTACCGAAAGGTGAACAGCCTCACCAAAACAGACAATTATCCAATTCCAAGAATTGATGACTGCATTGACAAACTTGGCCATGCTAAATTTGTGACAAAATTTGACTTGTTAAAGGGTTATTGGCAAGTCCCTTTAACAGAAAAAGCAAAAGAAATATCTGCTTTTGTTACCCCATTTGGATTGTATCAATATAAAGTTACCCCTTTTGGCATGAAAAACTCTCCGGCAACGTTCCAGCGCATGGTTAACCACTTAATTGCAGACCTAAATCACAGTGAAGCTTATATTGATGATGTTATTATACACACAGATACAAATTGGGCTGATCATCTAAAGCATATTCAAGAATTTTTTGACAAAGTGACCCAAGCTAACCTAACTATTAACCTGGTAAAATCAGAATTTGGCAAAGCAACTGTAAATTATTTAGGTCATGTTGTGGGGCAGGGGCAGGTGAGGCCGATTGCGGCTAAAGTTGATGCCATTGTAAATTTTCCAGTACCAAACTCTAAAAAAGAGCTCATGAGATTCTTAGGCATGGCTGGATATTATAGAAAATTTTGTTTAAATTTTTCAGATGTTGTATCCCCTTTGACCAGTTGATTGAGCAAAAGGGTTGGGTTTGTTTGGACTGAGGAATGTCAGAAATCCTTTAACAGAATAAAAACTTTATTAAATAATTCCCCTGTCCTGGCCAGTCCCAATTATGAAAAGCCCTTCAAATTATTCATAGATGCAAGTGACAATGGAGCAGGTGGGTATATTGCCCAGGAAGATTCTCAAGGTATTGATCACCCTGTATGTTATTTCTCCCGAAAATTTCTCAAACATCAAAAGAATTACTCTACAGTAGAAAAAGAAACTTTGGCTCTAATTTTGGCATTAACCCATTTTGATGTGTATCTAGGAACCGCCCAATGTCCAATTACAGTTTACACCGATCATAACCCCTTAACATTTATCAATAAAATGAAAAACAAGAATCAAAGATTATTGCGGTGGAGTTTAGCCCTTCAAGAATATAATTTAGAGATTAGGCATATTTCGGGAAGAGATAATGTTGTAGCTGATGCTCTTTCCAGAATATCCTAATTTAAAATGATATGATCGGTCCCCACTCACTTCAAGTGTATATATGTTTATTAACAAAAATTGTGAAGATTATGGTGTGTGTGTGTATTGTAAACCAGTCTTAGTCTGCTAAAATTATGTAAAAAGTTTTCAGTACCTTCAAACTTTTTCTTTTAAGGCGGGGTGTGTTATAGCCCCCATATTATATTGAGATTGATATATCCTTAGTAGATAATTATATGAGAAAGATATTTTTTTTTTTATTGCTGCATTTTCTGACTGGTCAAACTCTTTTGCACTCAGTGACCTTGTTTACATCTTTGTTACACTGATACATTGTACATATAGCTGTTGATTGTTTAATTGTTTAAATAGGTCAATGACCTTGTTTACATGAACTTTAACAGAATCCCCCAGAAACTAATAGAACATTGCAAAAACTTCCTCTTCTGGGACATTCTATCTGGTTACTATATAAAGGTTTGTCAACAGAATTCAAAAACTCATTCTTAGAAAGCCTTTCAAAAAGACTCACTTCAGTTATTTCCATTGGAGATTATTATTGTTTCAGAGCAGTGCATTTATTATAGAAGCAGTGCTTCTTTGTGATCCTGGAAGATTGATTCCAAAAAAAGAATTTTGAAGAGAATCTATTCGTCTTGGAAAAGAGAATTTATACTTTTCTGTGAAACAGAAAAATAATTTTTTGTGAAAAGCCAGGATTCTGCTGGATTATTTGGAAATTGCCTGTGACGCCAATACTTCTTGCATTTTTACTCCATTTGAATTTTACGGAGCATTTTGTTATATTTTATTGGAGACTGCTGAAATTTCTAAGTGAAAATTTTATTACAAATCTACGGGATACTGTTTCTGAAGAGACATTCTTGGATTTAATACTACATCTACCAGCTGGTAACTTTCTTCAGAAGATACTTCACCACTGGATTACTGGATTCTGTCAAACTGCACTTTGGACTAATTCAATAATTGATAAGTACCACTGTTTTTATTTTCTGTAAACCAATTAGTGTAAAAGATCTTTGTATCATTTTTTTTTTTTTTATATATTAATTATTTTTAATTAAATTTCAGAATAGTTAAATTCATAGTTTTGTTGCTGATTCTCAGATTTCTTTCTGTTACCAATATCATTAATAATTCCACACCGTAACACAGGAAACACTTTTAAGTCATCTGCAGCTCTATATATGTACAATACTGTTGGCACAAAAGTGTACAGAGAATTTTGATCGGATCGCGAATCGCGATCCAGTTGAAATTCCCTATTCGGTCATCTCCCAGCGTGTTGAACAAGAAATGCAAGAACACTGAATCTAAGACGCTATTTCCACTTTGAACATTTTTATTGATGCGCCATTGATTTTGAGGTATTTTGTTTGACATACAGGTGAATGTGTGTAGAGATTAGATTGTGAAAAAGATTGCTTTTGTGGCATACAGTTAAAAGTAGAAGTCCTGTCATGAAATGCGCACAAATAGCACGTCGATCTGCGCGTTAATATACGCATTATGACCATAGTAAGGCTATCAAATTCTGTACATATGGCCTGTACACAAGCAATGTTTTAGCCAAAGGACCTCCAGGTAACCTGCAGGTCCATTGGCAGAAATATTGCCTGTGTTTGCTATGATTAACCAGGAGAACCTGCCGTGCATTGGGTACCATTCGATATGGCGTAACGCAACAGAATTGTTTTCAAAATTGGCCGCAGGTCCCTCCCGATCAGCACTACTTCATCTGGACCTCGACAAAAGAAGAGAGAGGGGGGGGGGGGGGCAGGGGTCGACCCCTCCATGGTGACCTCTATCGGAAATTTTTGCTTCATTTTACTAGAATTTGTGTGCTAAATGGAGGTTTTTCGGTCACTTCCCTAATATTTCCAGAAATGTTGTCGGAAATTTTCAACCTCCCCTCCCCCATAGAGAACAGTCCGACTTTAGTCTTAAAATATAATAATATTTTAGTTATAAAAAATATTTCAGAGGGACCTGCAGTGCCCTGTGGTATTAAGGGTGACCAAATGAATTAAAAAATGCTGTTTCCCTTCAAAAAATCACTTGGGAACAGAACTGGAGTTACAGGTCCGTAACTCTAGTCTGTTTTGAGGCGATTTTCTGAAGGGATACAGGACATATATATTGAGTGTCTGGGTGGTGCAAATCGACTGTCCAGTGGTGCAAATGGACCGAAAAAATGGTGCAAATCGACAAACGGTGTTGCAAATCGATCGAGACAGTGTTGCAAATCAACTGTGATATGGTGCAAATCGACAGCGGTGCAAACTGACCATTCCCCTCCGGTCGCTACCATTACCTACTGGCATTACTGCCATTAGCATTTTCATAGTTCAGCGATCTGAACGTAGTGGCTACCCCTCTACGTTCAGATTCTTCCCATTCAATCCTAGAGAAAAAGTTCCCATCAAGTTTTTATGGGAACTCAAAACTCGAAATTAGGAATATATATCAAGCTTTCGCCCTTATTACCGACTGCAAACGATAGTACACGTATTTCCTTACATGTGGGCAGAGTTTATTGATCCGAACTATGTTTTATCCTTTAATTACCGTCATCTGAGGAGTCGCGAGGTGTCAACGAAAATTTCGAAGTCGGCCATGTTTTTGTATAAATATAAAACAGTAAAAATAATAACCCGGAAATGGCACCAAAACGAACAGACCTTTTCATCGATGCAGAATCAGAATCTCTATCTCATTCATGAGTCCAAATTCAAAGGATGTGCCAAGGTAAAAAATTAAAACAAGGTCTTTTAGGCCACATTTGGATGGGGGCAGGCCAAACCCAAGAAATCCGGAATCCTGTGCCAAACCGAAAGTAACGGGCCCCGGATTTCACATGGTGCTATTTTTGCCTGTACCCGTGTCACTGTCACGCAAACAATCAAAGCCTAAATGGAGGTCTGTAGCAACTTACTACTGAGGGCAGTTGTCGGCAAGACATGACAAATTTGGAAAACTGGTACGGCACGTATTAATAATATAATTTACGTCACGACTACATGTATATTTTATTTATTCACTAATTCACTAACGCGTTTTGAACAAGACTTGAGTTTTATTTTGAACCATCATCACGACTAACTGCTATTCCAACTTTGTCAAAACACGCCTTCTGCAAAGGCAAGCCGTGAAAATTCTAATTTTACCTGTTCTCAAATGGACCGTCCCAGTTACGTCACTTGTGCATTGTTGCAAAATGGATGCTCTTCCGAAAATACACACAAATTCCCATAGAGAATTAAAAAATTTGTTCATATAATTTTCGAGCGAGCTAAAATCACAGAAACGTAATGACGGAGAAGTTAAATTTATTACACGTAATCGGGAGCTGAAAACTAAAAGATATTTTCTTGATTTTGTATTATTCCAGAGTTTATTTACCATTGAGGGGGGTTAAGGAAAGGACAGTAGCATTTTCAATGATGTGGCAATTTGGCAGTTGGTGAATTGCCATATCTTTTAAGGGGTCGTCCAACCTAACTTTGGTCAATTTGTTGACATTTTTCCCAATGCCTCAGAAACAGATAAGAGAAGTAAGGAAAGGCAAATTATGTACCAAAATAATGAATGAAGGAAAAAAAGTGAATTTTATGATTTTGAAGAAGATTAATTTGCCAATGGCGTAAGTAACGAACCGGTAAAACCACAAAATAATCGGCAATTCGAAAGCCTTGTCCTCAATATAATGATAACATGCTACAGACTCGGAGAAAGCATTTTTTTGACACACACTCTGGTGGGTTTCGATGTTTGAATATAATAATACGAACACAAATTTTGGATGTTCCGGATGTGGCCATGTTTCAATGATGTTTATTCCGGTCATGTGATTACAATGTGGTTCTTGCAGAAATACTCAATTTGGGCAATCGTAAGAATGCAAGGACGTATCACGCCCTTTATTTGTTCGAGACAATGTATGAGCGGATTTGCAAACAGGTGACAGCAAATACTTGAGCTGTTAATGTCATAACTGCAAAATATGGTTCGAAATTCCCTCTCGTGTTTACAGGCCGTCTGAACTTTTTTGACAAAAAATCTAAATTATTGCGCACTAGAAAGACAACATGAACCACTTGTAAAAAAATAACAGAGAGTATAAAATAGGGACAATACACATAAAATAAGGTAATATTCATAACAAAGTAAGCAGAATGCTTCGGAAATCACTTTTTGACGAAGTATATTCCAAGTGACCTAGAACTATATCAAGCGAGTTAATTTCCACCAGATGTTGTGAAGTTATTTACTTCCTAGTAACCATGGAATTTGTCGCGGCTGTCTGTGATGTCAGCAAAGGACCGATTGAAGATGGGTTGAAAATGATGCATTCGCGCTTTTAAATAAGGTGCGTTTGGACGATGCTGAGAATTCAGTTTTTTCTTGCAACCAACCATACTAACACAAGCGTCGATCACTGTCTTTTGCTATCATTTTACACCGACAAATGTGACAAATCTCCTTCACCAGAAACCATCCCCTAATTTGTATATCACAATAAACATAACCGCTGTCACTGAGAGTCAGCGTGGCCGTGTGGTCAAAACCGAAACGAATTATCGAATGCACGGTCAATATTAGCTGCAATTAGCTTTTAAACAAATGAAATACACAAAATATTCGCAATTTCTTCATTATCCATGCCGAGTTACTTTTTAACCAGACCACATGAGTTCAGTTTCGTTTGACGACATCAAACTGATATTGTTTGTGGTAATTAAATAGTACGAGAAGGCGAAGGAAGCCAAATATTTCCCATCATCTATAAATTATTCTAATACAATTACTATAAATCTCGAAATTTGATTGGTTAATCAATAAAAATTTGCGACAGTAAAATCAGCGTAACCTGTCGCAAATTTTATGTTGTCGAAAACTATTTCAGGAAGTCAAGATGTATTCGTGGGCGTTCTATTTTCGTTGCATTTGGAGTCATTGACTACCGTATCCAATGTAAACAAATGCTGTGAACGCGTTGACTTGCTGTAAAAAACGTTTTCTATCTTTCTTGTAATTAACTGTATTTAATATGGATGAAGTTGGAAAGTTTAATATTATTGTGGAATAGGGGTTTGGCAGAGACTGCTGAGTAATGAAATGAGTGTTAAAAAACTGATTTCGACGGTCTTCACGGAAACCGTGTGGAACCAGTAAGCGATATGAAAATATAATTTATAAATAGCCATTTTTCGTACGATGAAGAATTTATCGACGCTGTGTGCGAAATAGAAAACCAAAATTTCGACAACTGGCAATAATAATTTTAATTGTTCAAGGCCAAATATTTCTGACAGATCCGCTAGCGATGTTATAACATCGACTTCAAGTGCAAGCGGTCCTTTCATTTTCTAATTTGTTACCTGCGTTCGTGGCACCACATGTATGTACAGCTACAGAGAAACGCATTCACCACCGAGTGAGAGAGGTGAACTATTCGTTCTGCAACAATTATGTCAATACCAGTAGCCCAATTCCACAGGACATAACTTCCTAGAAACAGTTTGAAATGAACAACTGTTCTGTAACCATAAGTAATTATTACGGTTAAACAAGGGCTTCCAATCAAAGATCTCAAATTTTTTAACGTTAATGGTAAATCCTCGGGTGCTTTCCGACGCCGACTGAAAGTTGAAACATCACAAGGTGAACTCTAAACTTTAAACAGAGAAAGCGGCCGGCGTATTTTGTTTTCGGATTGTCACAAACATTTAAACATGATAAATGTTGTCAGTACAAATATAAATATATTTTGTTATTGGTGATAAAATGACTAAAACGTTTGGAATTATTTGTAATGTGGCAGCGTAAAATATATTTCGTGATTTGGTTCGGAACTCCCAAATGACGTCACGAAGTCTGTATTTTTAGTTTTAAATTGTTGACAATGTTGTCTTCAACAAGGCGTTGTTTTATAGTTGGGAGATCAAATCTATCTCTGTTTTCAGCCGAATTATATTAGAATGGGGATAACTATGTTGTATTTGATTGTTTGGGGCCGTAAACGATGGTTTTACTGTCGCAAATATCCATTTTACCGGCTCCGCTAACGCGTCGCCGGCAAAACTCAATTTGCGACAGTAAAACCATCGTTTACGGCCCCAAACAATCAAATACAACATAGTTATCCCCTAAATTAAAATTGATAATTTCTTTTATTTTACTGAAATTATGAATTGATAAGGTGGGTGTGTTGCGATTATTATGCCCCAGACCTGGAAGTTGGAAAATCAAAGGTGCATCTAGGGCCGTGCAGTGGTGATGACCCCTGTCCTCTTAATCTTAGTCTTACCCATTCATCATTACATGTACCAACATTCTCCCTTGTATCTCAATCATTGCTGCTCCAATTTGAAGGATATTTGGTGTTGTGATCGAGCATCATGAGGAAACAATGCCTGTGTAGCTGCTATAGCATGTGTTTCTTCCCACATTTTTTCAGAGTTGTGGTACTTTTTCACTCTTTTGGGTTAGAAAATTTTGTTTATAACTAGTTGATTTGTTACAATTTGTTGCAAAGTGCCTGCTAATACCTTCAATTGTATTGCTACAGAGTTTTCTGGTGAAGATTTTGTTCCTGTTATTACTTATCAAGCAACAACCTAATGAATATTCTGTATAAAGCCACCAATCTGATGTTTGACACTTTTATCAGAGCGGTTTTGAAGGCTTATGTAACTCAAAATGTTGATTATGAAAGGACTTTTCTATTCACCCATTAATCGATAAATTAAGTGTTATAGTAAGAAGCATGAAAGGTCCAGAACTAAAAGTCTAAAAAGAAGGTTTTGCAATGTAACATGATTTTTGCAGATACACTTATTTGGAGGGTTACTTGTCTGATAGTGTTTGGAACATGTGTGGCCAGGATCTTCAAAAAGAAAAAAGAGTTAGACTTTGAGAAAAAAGGCATATGCCTTGAGTGCCGGAGGTAGAGTCATACAAGGGAAATTTTTTGTGTCAAATGGAGCTCACTTGTCACCTTTTGGGGATTGCTTTGTGTGCTGCGTTCTTGAAAAAAATATGTGAGACCCTCTGGATGTGCCCTTCTGATCTCCATATGCCAATAAGCCTCCTTGTGGAAAGTACATGCAATAATGGTTATGTAAGGTTGATTTGATGTATTTTGAATAACAATGTAATTTTAAGTACATTAGATGGTTTATTGCAGTGACAGGTTACAGTTACCCTTATTTCTTCTCCAACAGATATCATGAGTGTATTGGTGTCCAAAAGTAAACAAAGCTGTTATACTTATTGATAAACCAGACAAATTTAACAATTTAATCACTATCAAATTGATGCATGGAATAAAAGGGGTTTGTAAATACATTTATTCAACTATAATGTATGACTTTGCAGTGCATTCTACATACGAGAATATCATAGTTTCTTTCCAAACCATTACAGTAACACATACATCTTTATATTGGGAGACACTCTTTTGTCCTTCCATACTTCTTCTGCTGGACTCCTTCAAGTTGACCTTTGTTGAACTCCCCAAATCAAAACATAAACAAAAGAAAATGTCTGCCTTCAATCAGTGAGCACTCCACTTATAACATTTGGTCTCAATCTTTATTACTTTCATGAATTAGGAAATGATTTCTTCAAGTATGTACTTCAATGTTTATAGAATGCAGCTGTTATTTTATTTTGAGGTATTTTATTGTGAAAATTTTGTTCTCTTACTTATGCCATAGCAGACTTTCAGGTGGTGTTATTTACACATGGCAGCAGTTTCATGGCAAATTTCAGTTTCCACATGTTCTATGTTTCATTCCAAGCATTTTGGTATATAATTTATTGGGGTCATTCATTCTGGGCCTTTTTTAGATTTGAAAGAAAATTGCATAAAATTTGACCAAAGTTAAGTTGGACGTACCTTTAAGGGCCAAAATAAGCAGGGTTTCCGCTTGGGGAAAATTTGTGGATCCAGTAGTTTAAAGAAAGTGATACTCACACGGCGAAGGTAGTGCTGCCACGGTTAAGACTTTTTTCTGACCGGTTAACCAGTGTGTTTGACCGTGGTTAAACGTGGTTAACTGCATTTAAGGTACCTATATTTGTAGTGTGTTCTTGCTTCAACTGTAACTATTATATCGGGCGGGCCAATGTTATTTACATTGACCATAAATAATAATAAAGAAGTATTCTATTTAGTCGTTGTTGTTCAATCGCCCATGTGTTTACATCAGTGCGTGTAATAGGAAATCAACAGGTTTGTGGGGCCAATATGGATGAAACCATAAAAAATACAAAATCATCAAAATAACAACGAAAAAATAAATAATAGCACATTAAATGTTTGCCAGCAATACCTGGAGAGACGTATTTATTTATTCCCTGAACTCCAATTCACTGATGTGTAATGTCCGGTTATAAATTACGCACACGTGCATGCACCAGGTAAAGTTAGATCCAAGAGCACAAACAATGCTTAAGTGGGACAACAGTTTGAAAATAATTTGCGCTGTAACCTGTGCATTTGTTGTATTTTTATTGGTTTTTCCAAAACGTTCTCGCGTTCCGGAAAAAACAACTTAATCACAACAACTGCGCAGGTTACGGCACAAATGGTGCTCTGAATCATCTGATTCTGAAACTATGAAGTTTCAGTCACAAACGAGCATTGGATTTTCTTGACAGGGATGAAAACATTGGGGTGATAAACAAACAACGAAAAACAAATAAATGCAAGTATTTTTTAAACCTTTAATAATAATTTTCCTTTATTCTTTTATCTTATTCACCACGTGGTAACTCGTGAAAACTTACCTACATGTACATGTATTTCCGTTGCATCCCAAACGACTTATACACGGGGGCGACTTATACACGGACATATACGATGAGTATAGTGAATGTAAGGTTAACCGATTAAAACATTTTCTTGACCGGTCAAAGTTTTAACCACAGGTTAACCGGTTATCCGGATAACTGCGGCAGCACTAGGCGAAGGCGTGTGCCGCACGTGCCGAAGGCATGTGCGTATAGAGGGTGGTCTGGGGGGTTCTCCCCCCAGGAAAATTTTGATTTTTAGGTGCTCTCTGGGGACATTCTGGTTGCTAAAATGCTGAATAATTGATGTGGAAAATATGTATTTTTTCCTCCTACAATTCTCTAAATTCCCACGGGACACACAATACTACATCTGGTTGGAGGTTTCATAAAAATACAAACTCAAAACAACACAAAATCCACGAATCCTAACAGTGACTGAGCTTTGTTTATAACCGCTAGCTGTAATATTCGAAAAGAACCATGATGCGGACGTGTGACGTCATGCACGTGCAATTACCGTACTGACTCATGTAGAAGCCCAGGGGGTGCTTGTAGTGGATAAATTGCTAAGTGTGTGTGTGGCAGAGGGGTGGGGGAGCGGGGGGGGGGGGGGGGGGGGGGGGGGGGGGGGGGGGGGGGGGGGGGCTTTGGGACGAGTAATAGTGCTTGCAAGACGCGTTGGGATGTATCTGAAATTGCCGATATAAGGCAAGTAAATATCCACTGGGTATGTTACGTTTCTTTGGAAACCACCTACCATTACCAATTTTATAGAATTTGCTTTCAAAATTCTCATAATTATCTTGTACATACGTTTCATTTTCAGATTTCGGGTTTTAATCCTCAATTTAATGAATAAAACAAACAGAAAACCATGCGGTGTTGTTTTCATTGTGTTTTTGTACAGGCTCCTCTCTAAAGTCGAAGCCAGAAATGGACGTTAAGTATGTCAATCAGCACTGCAAACCACCCCCTTGAAAACAGACAAACATTGTCTGCTTAAAAATAGAGGTTTTTTTAAATATGTACATTTTAAAAAAAATTTACGAATAAAACAAAATATAGCTTCACACAAACTCAATAAAAGAATCATAATATGAAGACCAGATAAAATTTACACAGCGAAATATGAATAACAAAATAGTTGCCTCCCTTGGCACCATTCGAAAAATTGATTTTACACTGAAAGTCATAACTTCACATGTTGCAGGGCATGATGAAATGATAAATGAGCATGTTTTATTGAACCAATAAGTTATAAATCATATCCCTGATTATATTGTTATATAATTCTCAAATACCAGAGTTGTAATTATTTTTTATTTTTAATTACCACTTTCTCATTAATTTCTGAACACCCGTTTTTCACAATGAGTTGTGCACGCTCGAAAGTGGCAGTGTTCTTTCACAATGAGTTGTGCACCGCTCGAAAGTGGCAGTGTTCAATCAGTATCTTTCTGATGATATTCAACCACTGTGAAAACTGTGAAAACTATATGCTGTGGGCGTGTTTCAGACAACTCCTGACAGCAGCCTGCACACTCATTTGAAACAAGTGACAGCTTCCAAAACGAGCACATCATTTGTCGCTCAAAATAACTAGAGGGGGTATCAGTACCCCGTGGCTCACCAACAGGTGGCCAATGTAAAGGGGTGGCTGGAGTAAAAAAAAAAGTTCAAAACCTGCACACAAAAGTCCAAAATTAAAGAAAATAAGCAGCTAAAGGGTTAAATAATATAATAATAACCCCTAAGAAACATGCTAACATAAAATAGGAACCACGGCAATATGCTACAAGGTAAGTCTCACTTTGAAAAAAAGAAAGACAAACCTCAAAACCTGCACATAAAAGTAAAAAAAAAAAGTATCACATTTGTTTCAATGAATCTATTGAAATTGTTTTTTTTCATCACAACCTGTACATAAAAGTAACAAGCTGTAAGCCTAAGTCCAAAAGCTGTACATATAAGTCCAAAATTGAAGTAATTCAGCAGGAAAAGGGTTAAATAATACAAACATAGCCCTAAGATGCATGTATACATACAATAGAAAGCATGGACATATGCTGCAAGGTAAATCTCCACTTGGAAGAAAGGAAAAAAAACCCATCAAAACCTGCACGCAAACATCAAAATAAGGCTAAAATTTGATTCAAAGGGTTAAAATGAAGACAAAATACCCTGGAAAAGAGTTAAATGTTATAGTGAACCACCATAGCAATATGCAGAAACTGTACACTTGGAAGAAAGGAAAAAAAAAACCCATGAAAACCTGCACGCAAACGTCAAAATAAGTCTAAAAATCTATTGAAGGGGTTAAAAAATTTTTAAAAATGCACTGGAAAGATATCAATGTTATAATAACCACCACTGCAATATGCAGTGAGGTCAACCTCACTTGAAATTGTTTTTTTTTATCACAACCTGTACATAAAAGTAAGAAGCTGTAAGCCTGAGTCCAAAAGCTGTACATAAAAGTCCAAAATTGAAGTAATTCAGCAGGAAAAGGGTTAAATAATACAAACATAGCCCTAAGATGCATGTTTACATACAATAGAAAGCATGGACATATGCTGCAAGGTATATCTCCACTTGAAAGAAAGGAAAAAAAACCCATCAAAACCTGCACGCAAACATCAAAATAAGTCTAAAATTTGATTCAAAGGGTTAAAATTACGACAAAATACCCTGGAAAAGAGTCAAATGTTATAGTGAACCACTATAGCAATATGCTGAAACTAAAAAAAAATTTGAAAAGCCAAAAAATCAAAACCTGTACACAAAAGTTCAAAATATTTGAGAGCGGACGCCGATGCTGACGCCGACGCCGACATGAGGGCTATGCCATAGGCTCACACAACTAACGTTGGTGAGCCAAAAACCAGTGATTTTGGACCAAACACGACAATTTGAGTCCGAAATTTTATAGACGATGTTTAGGATTTGAACTTTGTTTCCCCCTTTTGTCTGGGGGTTATACAGTTAAAACTAGAAGTCCTGTCACGAATAGTGCGCTTATGTAGGCTTAATTGCGCGTTGAAACTGCGCGCAATTGCCATATCGAATGGCATCCAAACCACAGCAGGTTCTCCTGGTTACCCATAGCAAACACATGCAATGTTTCTGCCAATGGACCTCCAGGTTACCCGGAGGTCCATTGGCTGAAACATTGCTTGTGCACAGGCCATATGTACAGAATTTGATAGCTTTACTTGGGCCATACCGCGCATATTAACGCGTATATCAACATGCTATTTGTGCGCATTTCATGACAGGACTTCTAGTTTTAACTGTAAGGTATCAGGTTGTCGCCAGTAATAGTAGGCATAGTATACAACATAATTGAGCCTATATTACGTGGCAACAAAGGATCTCGAGTGTCGTTACGAAACAGCAAATATATTCGAAATTTTAACCACCAGCTTTTCTGACTGATCATAGTATGATCGGTGGGGGGAATGAGTCCGGTCGACGAAATGAAGGTTGGGATGTATAGAACACGAAACACATGTGTAATCAACTCATAGAGTTGACTGTAGGCACCACTGGTTCCTGGAAGTCTGCTGCCATATTCGCACCAGAACTGATAATTTAATATTTCACGAAAACAACTTGTGGCCAAATGTGCTTTACATATCCAAGAACAAAGCTAGGGGATCAAAATTCTTCAAGACACGGCGACAGAGCTGCATGGGGGAAAATTTCAAAGCCTTTGCTTTTGTTTACGTATGAGTATACTTTCGATTTCCGGTCGACGTCATCGGACAGAAAAAGCATGTAAATAGGGATTTTATATGAAAATTCCATAACGGGTTTTGTGTGATAAAACTGATTGGAAAATATTCCTCATGTGGTGAGAAAAAGAAATCTTTTTACAGAATCTAAATATTCCATGTACATGTAGTTTTCGAGTTATGGTCATTAGAAGTTTCAAAATTTGTCGAAAATTTAGTCACTGGGCCATAGTGCTTTCAGTATAAATCCCAGAACCCAAAACGCCCCCAAAAGTGGTGATTTTAGCACATTTTTTTCATGTAAATAAAGACATTAACACTCATAAAAATAAAAGTACTAATCACAGAGCCTTGAGATTTCACACAGTCATGGGCCATACATTGGCCCAGAAGTTAACTTTAAAATTTTTTAACATGACCGAACCGTCTTCAAGTTAATTTGCATAAAAATGTTAATTTTTCCCTTTATTTAGAGAATATTCCCACATTTTTCCTACTAGACCTGAAATTACATCGCAGGAGTATCGCAGTAACTTGCATAACATGGACAGTTTGTTTTGTAACCATATCTGATTTTAAAAAACAGCTAAAATTTCGTAATTTGCATTGTAACCGGACACGGTACAGGGTAGGCTAAATGTCCCACAGAAACTCCTCCCAAACCCTCTTACCACTGGTTAACCCACTCAAGTTCGTTTGTTCTTGAACTATGGCTGATGAGAGGACACACATCAAAATATGGAACAACACAGGAATAACAGTGATATTCTATTTTAATTGAGATTCATAGTGAAGGAGTATGACGGTTTCAATTTGATGATTCGATGTACCACTCCGGGCCAATTCAATACAAAATCAGCTGTTTGTGCATCATCAAGTGACCTCCCCTTTCTTTTATAAAATAGGAGAAGGCATAGGCTGATGCACAGACAACCTCAGCAAACCTTACATGAGGCCCTATAAGTGTCAACAAAACAGAAAACAAATGGACGAATGGACATGTATTCAATCCAATAGTTTAGTCAAATCGAAACTCTGATAAATCATATCTCAGACTGTAATGAATTTCATGTTTGCATAAGTGGGCAATTTTGTGTTGTTCATTCACCAAGAAAACAGATGTTAAATGGTTTTGACCTAGGTTGGACCTCTCCACTCACTTCCTACAATTTAGTTTTAAACTAGCCAAAATAAAACAATAATCTTCTAAAACCACCCAGCACCCAATATACCCAAGGATGAGAGACTAAAAGTCCTTAGGAAGTAGTCGAACCTGGAGGTTCTTAAGTCACAACCTACAGTTAAAACTAGAAGTCCTGTCACGAATAGTGCGCTTATGTAGGCTTAATAGCACGTTGGAGTTGCGCGCAATTGCCATATCCAATGGCATCCAAACTACGGCAGGTTCTCCTGGTTACTCATAGCAAACACATGCAACGTTTCTGCCAATGGACCTCCAGGTTACCCGGAGGTCCATTGGCTGAAACATTGCTTGTGCACAGGCCATATGTACAGAATTTGATAGCTTTACTTGGGCCATAACGCGCATATTCACGCGAATATCTACGTGCTATTTGTGCGCATTTCATGACAGGACTTCTAGTTTTAACTCTAAGTGACTTGAATGCGCCGCGACATGGCTTTTAACACAGTAAGGGGAGACAATTCAAGAATTATCCTCCCTGACAAAATCCAACCAATAAAATAGCTAGCAACGAATAGCAGTACCGCACAACAGAACACCGCCTGCAAACCGGGCTCCGATTGGTCCTGTTGAAAAAATACAGACCAATCAGAGTCCAGCTTGCAAAAGACATTCGGCTGTGACAGCAAAATGGTGGACAATTCAAGCCAACACCGAAAATGGGAAACAGGCCCGTTTAACCTAAAAACTTACCAAATAGGCCAAATTAATAAGGACTTCTATATAAAACTGATTATAGATAAAGACTAACAACTAATTCAGGGTAAATTATTTTCTTACGACACACCTATAGGGTAAGTAATGTCCGTACATCGAATCACCCAAACCAAATCCGTCACAGCATATTTAAGCCCCGCCCACTTTTAAAATTCCACTATTAAGGAATGAATTGAACACTGACAAGCACAACTGACCACAAAATGGCATAAGTAATTAATCCACAACATTTTGAACCCCTGAAACATGTCAGCATGCCACCAGCTAGATATAACTATAAAGAGCAGCACAATATTTAGGCCACACCCACTTCTTTGGAAAAATAAGAAAATGTATGTAACTGTTTGAATATACAACCAAACTAAAGCTTATCAAGAAAACATGTGTCAACTAAAAAACTGACTCCAATATTACCTTGAAGACAAAGTTCATAGAAGCCCAATTCAGGTTCTAATAAAATTTAAAACTAATTAAATACGCAAATTCATTCAGTGATGTTATGTATTTTAAAAAATTCATTCTTATCTCAATCCATCATTTTGTCTCGCTTCTCGGTCAAAGTCAGTCAGCATGGTGAGAATAAAATCTAAACCCTCTTGTATTGAACTACATGTAATGGCCTCCAACTTCATGAGGTGATAAAATATAATTAAATTATTTTAATCATTAATAATTTATATAAATATGCATATTTATTCATTTCAGTTTGATTTTTTACTATTATTCATTGCTAAAACCAACAACTATTTTTTCTTCTAATTTCCCACGTAACTCAAACAGCACGGTGGGGAAAAGAATGTTGAATGCTTTTGATTAAGACTACCAAAAGGCCTCTCTGAAAGCTAGCCACCTTTCTTTCAGCTACATGTAGCTTGACAGACCATGTGTACAAGAGTAGTGTGCTACTTGAAATGTGTAACACTCATTGTATAAGAAAGGTTTTACAGCTTTGATCAGCAGTGCAAAATCCAAGAGGCCACAGGCTGGGATTGACAATAAATCTTTGAGTGAAAAAGACAACAGAAGAATGAAATGTAACATCAGTCAGGAAAA